>BKCH01000021.1:0-2400000 GCA_008635985.1 Ficus erecta
TTAAACAAATCCTAATAATTGTTTTGGTAGAAAACCTTAATCACTTGTCTCACCCTAATCTTTGCCGCCGTAATAACATTTAATAATTTATACATACTGAATCAAACAATCAACTATATAAAAACAAACATATGATTCATAAAATACTTTTTTTTCTTGTGTAACAAATTCAAAATTTAACTAGAGCTTTTCCTACTATATTGTGAACATATAGTTGACCAAGCATCATTCCTAAGTGTTCCTCACAATCCTAACTGTAACGCCTTTTAAGCTAGTAGGTCAATTATAAAATAACTCATACATCTGATGAAATTTTTTTTGAATTGATTAGTATGATGAAAATTTAATGAGCTCATGCATCACGCCATATTCTTTGATTTGCAAAGTTTCTACTTATTGGGCATTAGCACGTGTAGCTCTTATGATGCAGGTAATGGTATGTCCCGGTACTTATTATCAGTAGGAGATAGGTTGGTATGCTCTCCAGTGACTGGTTCTATATGGACACCACTGATCTTATATGTGACTGGTTCCATTCCATTGTCACTAGATATCAACCAATGTGAAGAAGAAAGGATGCTCAATGGTAGGGTGGGTTGATGTGGGATAGGATAGGGGTGGGTCGTGGTTGGGGTGGGGGGAGGGGAGTGAATATTTTTTTTTTTTGGAGAAAAAATTAGAGGTTTTATAATTTTTTAAAAGGGTATTTTGGGCATTTAAAGAACAAAATGAAGAATTTACCCATATATATATATGTTATTGAATGTAATAGAATGGCAGAAAAATGCATGATTTCAAAACGCAGGGTACACTTTATTAATAGATGCAGAATACAAGGTACAAAGGGGTGAAGAATTCAGATTTTAATTTTTTCTTTCCAAGGGTATTTTGGGTATTGTAGGTCAAAATAAAGTATTAACTAAAAAACATACAGATTTGTATGTTAATTGTAATCTGATGGTTGTTCTCAATTCAAATGTATCGGTCATTCTATTACTAAATGTAGAAACCATCAACCTATAGAAGTAATCAAATCAAAAAATGACAAAACTATAGCATCCAAGGTCGTGACAAAAACTACTTAGGTTTATCGTCAGAAAGAAGTTCAACAAGTTAAAGATCCCTATTAGGAGGAAAATCCTAATGCTCCATCTAACACGCCTTTGCAAGATCAAAATTGGGCCAATAATGATCAAGATGGAAACATGCGCATGCCCTCAGTTCCCAGCAATTGCAAGTTACAGATGTCAACCCGTTACAAAATTATGCAATTCCATGCCTCAGTTGCAGTCTTTGGCAAAATAATAATAATAATAATAATAATAATAATAATAAAATTAGCAACAAGAGTGTTGCTAGCACTATGTCCCATAATGTAACAACTAATTTTTTTACGACGTTACGACTTCTTGTAAAGAATTTTAAGTTGTGCCATGAAGGTTTTTATGAAAGAGCCCGATTAAGGGTTTTTTTTAAGTTTTGTGAGTTCTTATGATTTTATAAGACTCAAAAATGATTGCTTAGTCAAGCATATGACCTTTTGGGCAAAAAGGGTAGAAAATTTTTATGATTTTATGTTGGTTAAAGTTAGACCGAGAAAAGTCAAAGTTGACCAGAAAAATCAAAGGTTGACTAGAAAGGTCAAATGTATGACGATACTGTGCTATGATAAGCAGTATGGGAAATCTACTGCGAAAACCGTTTTTATGGATAAGATAGCAAGAATAAGATTTAAAATCACCATAGAAAAATCAAGCACATTAAGTAGGATATTAAGGCAAAATGGCTTTAAGTTATAAGCAAAATTTTTATATAGTTCATTTTTACACAGATAAATTTTGGACTGTAGTTTAGTATAACAGTACTGTGGATTAGTGAGCACAGTATTGGAAATATCTGTGTTAGCATAAAAGTGGACTGCATATTAAGGAAAAAGCCAAACAAGCCTTAAGGAAGCTTACATCACCTAATCGCAAATTAATGACATCATTTCTTTAATTAAAAGAAATGATGGAAAGAAATATTGAGTGGTTCTAGAATGGAGTGGCCGGCCACCTAAGGCTCCTTTTTGGGCAAATAAATCCTAGTTCAAGGACTTTTGGGCAATGTTGAAAAGTTTCAAATCACCTATATAAATAGGTGGAGGGGGGGTGACTCATTTGGCTCACAAAATTGAGAAATCTAACCAAACTATGCCCAAATTTTTCTTCACTTCCTTCCTCTAAAAACCGAACTCAAGAAGAAAGGAAGAAGAGAGAGAGAAAAAAAAAAAAAAAGAAAACCCAAGAGGAAAAGCTTGTAGGGGTGGTCGGATTTTGGTTGGAACAACAACAAGAGTTTGGAAAAATTTTGGTACCCCCATTAGGCAAGGGAGGCCGGTTGTGGTGAAAGGAAAAAGGAGAAGAAAAAGTGAAGAAGGGAAGGTACAAGGGTGACCGGATTTGGGTGGAAAACCAAGCAAGGGTGGCTGAAAAATTTTGGAAGGTGACAAGGGAAAAGGGAAAAGCTTGAACAAGGGAAAAGGGAAAAGGTACAAGGTGACAAGGGAAAAGGGAAAGGCCGGTTGTGAAGGTGACAAGGGAAAAGGGAAAAGCTTGAGCCAAGCAAGCCAACTTCTTGAATTGATTAAGGTAAACCCTCTTGGACTTTAAGCCTTTTAATTCAAGCTTCAATTTAGAAATTTAAGTGTATTTCAAGTTGGTCTGTAAGAGCTTAAGCTCAATTTAATTTCCATGCCCAAGTTTAGAAATATTAGGGTTGTGCTTGATTTAGGTGCTTAGGTGGTTTAATTTGCCAAGAATTGCATGATTTTATGCTTTGATTTCATGGAATTAGGGTTTACATGTTTGATGCATGTTATGGTTGTATGTCCCCAAATATGTTTAAGCATGTTGTAGAATGTGAATGCTAAGTTGCTAAGAGGTATAGAATGATTGGTTCAAACCTAAAACTCATACAAACTCTAGTTAGTGTTAAATCACTAATAGTTTGCATGGGTATGATTAATGATGTGTTTAATGGAACTTTATGTTTGAAAAATGTTGCATGACTGATCTTAGGCTCCTGGTGCAGCCGGTTGAGGTAGAGTGCACGAACTAGAACATAAAATGAATCTACGCATGAAAATTGCTAGTTCGGGTAAAACTGGCCAGTTTTCTGGAAAACCAGGATTTGAGGCCCTTAGAGACCGAATTTGGGAAACTTAAAACAAGAAAGTTGTAGAGAATAGTTTTTCCTACGGGGAAACATGAACAATTTTCCAAAATAAGGCTCCAACGGCCTCGGTTTGTACAAAAATCCGAGCCTGACCGTGCCCAGACTTCATGCACGGCCAGGTGGGCTCAACAGGAGAAACGAGTGGGTTAGATTCTGAACTGAGTTTTAAGTAAAGCACAAAATTTGTCCGGTTTTTAAAGATCTAAAACTTTGTGAAGAAATCCTTTTCAGATTCGACCTAGATTTTTAAATAAAATTGGATTTCAAAAACTGTGCAGGAAATAGGAAATTCCTGCACAGGATTTTCTAAAACAGTGCTGGAAAAGGACATTTTCGCACATACACCGATAAATTGACTGTGGATAGCTCTTCCAAAGGCAGTTTTCAACACTTAGTAATTTTACAAATCCTACTCAAGAGTTACAATTTTTCATAAGTTGAACAAATGATTTTTGTATTAAGAGAACATAAAATGTAGAGTTTTTCCAAAAGAAAGTGAAAATAAATTTTTGGAACCAAAGTTAAATTATGATCCGAGTAGGGTAAGCTTTGAACTCTAGGGTTACTTGTTGTAACCAAGTAAGATATCATGTGTATATGTTGGGGGGGGGTGGACTTATAACTAAGGTTATGTATGAATGTTGGATAAATCACCAACATTTTAATCCTTACCTATGTCCTTTATTATAACAGGAGGTAGCCTGCTGTTGCGTCCTGACTTGGAACAGCATAGTATCGGACATAGCAGACGGGGTAAGTACAACTCCGCCTACAGCATAAGCTTTTGTTGTGTCACTTGCCTAAGTATGTTGGATGTATGCTATGATGTATGTTAGAATTATGTGATGTTAGGTTATGTTGTGATGTATGATATGTCAAGTTTATTACATGGCTATGTTATGATGTATGTTATGTTAAGGTTATGACATGGCTAAGATATGATTATGATTTATGTATGTGTGACATCATGAAGCATGTTCACAAATAACAAGAATAAGGTCAAGTAAGACTTGAGAATAAGTAAGCATGATGGCAAGCAAGCTTGCCTGTGTAGTACCGACCCGCGTTAGGTCGGGTTGGACTATGGTTTGAGTTGGAAATGGACTGGCCGTCCCAACCACTCCATAGTTACGCGCCCGGTACGGACACTTATGTTAAGGGGTCCATAAGCAAGTTAAGTTATGAAAGAATATTATGAAAGAATGATAGGAAAGAATAAGAAAGCATAATGAAGCATAAATGGTTTATGCATGGTTAAGTTATGTTATGCTATGCTATGTTATGACATGTTATGTTATGTTTTGTAATTGTATGTGTCGCGGGGGTCATAGTTGTACTTACTGAGTGAAAGCTCACGTCTTACGTTTATGCTGTAGATAAGCAACCTACGGGCAATCTCTGATGCAAGATGGGGGAGTGTGGCAGGGCGAGCTGTGAAATGTGGGAATGATAGCCGCTACGCGTTTTGTCATTTTATGTATATTATTTGGTGTTTGAACATCTTTATTTAATTATCGTTATATGCTCGTACGCTTCGTATAAAAAAAATTTTCCGCTATTTTCGCTAAGTAAGTAAGTACGTTATGTGATACATGTTAAGTATGTATGTATGTATGGTAACGGCCTATGCTAGGCGGGTCGTTACAAATAAGTAGCTCTCAGTCCCCTTTGCCCATGGATAATCTCTGATATCTAGGCAATTCCATCAAAGTGAATCAGTGACATCGTCTAATCGGACTTCCCCGACATCTCATGAGAGGAATAAGGATATAGACTTGCCCAGGACACCAATTTAGGGATGAACTCAACAATTAATCACAAGAACATTGCCGTTCAATCAAGTTTCATTTTAATCACGATACCTTTTGTTAAAAGTTATCCAATTGGTAATCAATCTATGAAGGAAGCTTATGAATCACAAAGCTTTCTTGGAGGGATCATGTTGAGGAAGCAGAAGGAGCATTCACTCTTGTCAAATCAAGAGAAAAAAAAAAACGTAATAACAAGCAGAAAATTAAATATGCACCCTCTTCAAATATAGGTAGCGATGTTGAAGAGGTTTTGAGAATTAGGAATGACAAGCCAGGAGAGAAAGCACTTGGTAAAAAAGAAGTGGAGATTGTAGATTTAAGATGTAGAGATCAATTGGAAGAGCTTAATAAGATGCAACGAGACATTATTGTTGATCGGAAAAAGAAAAATATCCACAAACTTCGTGTTCAAAAGGATAGGGATTTGTAATCCTCTCAAATAAATTTTTTTTTTTTTTTGTAACTCCCATTAATTTTTTATCTATAATCATTTTTCTCAAAATTACACTACTCAAATATTTTTACTTCATTTTTCTTTCATATATAGTCACTCGAAATAAATTTTCTATCTAATTTATCTATTTGTATCCAATTTATTACTATGTAAAATAAATTTCTTCTGGCCCTATAAAATAATATGTAGTTTTATCAAACATTTCGCGTCATTATTTTCTATGTGCGTATCTCGATTATTATTATTATTATTATTATAAAACATACATGAAAAATTCCCTCCTCATTCTATACGTGTCGCTTCATATTTTCCTTCGTTCATCATTCCTTTTCACTTTTTCTTTGCCCCTATTGAATTAATTTTTCTCATGTCTACATAGGCCTTTTTTTCTTCAGCGGCTCTCTCAATCACTATTTTTTCATAGTTCCTCATAATTAATTTTCTATCAATTTGGCCAACTTCGAAAAAATGTGCAACTGTTTCAATATATTTTCTTGAAATCCTCGAGAATAATATTTTTTTCCTCAAACGTGATCTTTCATTATTATTATTATTGTTATTATTATTTTCGCATGCAGTCGTCTTAACTTTTATTTGATAAACATTTATAATTTGCCCCAACGTCTAGTTCGTCCCAAGTACTTCCCATGGTCCATGTGTCACTCCCATTTTTATACTGCTTACTCTTTTTTCTTTCCTTGAACATATCCCTACTCATTTTCTTTTTGCCTGCGGCCCTCTAAACTACTACTTACTACTATTCGATGAGAACTTTTTTTCTTAAATTCTTCTCAGTTTACATTGCTTTTCAAATGCCTTTCAACGACGGAATATTTTTTTTTTTTTTTTTTCATTCGTACCTCTTGGTGAATATTTCATCTGATTTACCAACTACTTTCAAATGTGCAACTACTTGAATTTTTTTTTTCTTGTCGTCCTTTAAAACGATATATTTTTTTAAATGTCAGCCCTATAAATATTTTTACTTAATTGCTCTGCTAAAACAATTATTTTCTCAACTGCAACTACGTACATATGTAAAAGATGCAAAGGCACTTTTCTTCATCCCTCCAAATCGGTCCACCCTCCTTTATTTGCTTTGTTTTGTTTTCTTTTATCCCAATTAAAATGTTTTTTATTTTTTATTTGTAAATCTATCACTTCTCAATATTTTTTCCATGAACTCTCTCAACTATTATTTTCTTATAGTACCTCTTACTTTATTTTCTATGTGATTTTCTAAACTTCTCTCAAACAGTAATATAAAATTTTCTTCTAATCCTCTAAACTTATATTGTTTTTCAAGAATGGCCCTATTAAATATTTTCCCCCCTAATTATCCCACTATTTTTTTTTTCTCAAATGCGTTACTTAAACATTTTTTCTCTCAGATACTATTTTTTCATATATACCCGACTAAAATTTTTTTCTTCTAAAAAAATATTTACTAAAAGAACTCCTATTTTCAATTACTAGTAGGAACTGCTTTTTAATGTGTTAATTAGAGTTCTTATAGTAGATTTATATATATATGTTTAATGTGTTAATAAGAGTTCTTATAGTATATATATATATATATATATTATACTTAACCCGTTTGGAATACCATCTTCAATTGAAAAAATTCAACTAGAGTTGAGAATTTAAAATGAATGGATGTTTGAGAGAGATGAAAATAAGTGTCATTCAGAGTCTAAAAGAGGAAAAAATTGGATTTAGATTTAATTTAAATTGAATTTCTTTTTTTGTTTTTTAAATAAAAATGGTGTGCCAAACAGTATAAATATTTTTAGATTCCCATATCTACAAATGACACGTTGGAGGCACATGCTTACAATTAGTTAGAGTAAAAAGTCCGACGTAAATTTATAGTAAGGAATTGCAGCGTGTATTATTCGCTGAAAACAGACACTCTCCACAGTTGTCTTCTGTAGTTATTTAATCATTTATTATTTATTTTTATGATGACAGTTGTCTTTGTAGAAGCCCCGCTTTCTTATTTCCTCAAGCTGTCTGTTATCTGTATGCGAGAGTGTGAGTTGTATTTTTTTCCATCTGCACAATAAATAACGTTGATTAACACTGTTTTTTTTGGTGCACAATTAATATTGTTGATCTTTAACTCATCCATTAGTTAATTGGAGACCTGCTTGAACCCTTATTTTATTTTATTTTTTTCTTGTTTGGTTTAGGTAGCCGCTGTTAGATTATTTACATATCAGCTGTTAGATTAGGTAGCCGCTTTTTTTTATTCGTATTCTAGGTTAACTAGCGAATTAATTTAATAACTCGTGACTCGAATCATAGGTTAATTTATGTAATAACTAGAAGGGAACGTTCTCACAAATAAGAAAGGGTTTCAACATCCCCAAACTTCTCTCTTAATATTTTTTCAAAAATCACTCATCAGTTACATTTTAAATAAGTATATATATATATATGTATTATAATTATTATGTTTTTTAAGCTATTACTTCCTAGTTCCTACACATTCGTTGGGAAAAAAAAAAAAAAAAAGTCACTTTCTGAACGAAATAAGCATATGTATTTTTCTTCAAACAAAAAAGAAAAAATACAAAATTTTCTTTTTTATGCACCCACCAACTCCCATAAAATTGGATAATCATTTCTTTTTTCTTTCTCCCATGATTCTTGTTGGGATCATAATTCTTATCTCACTCTTATCGTACATGTATCAAGAATCAACCAAGATTCACTTCCCGAGCAACCGATTCCTGGAAGCCAGTTCGACTCATTGGCAAGTCGGCCACACAAAAATTTCAAAAGACCTTAACAATGTCTTAACAAAGTCAAAACCTTCTAATGCGATGAATACAGATTCTACAAGGAAAGCAACCCAAAATATCAACAGAAGTACTTTCCCCAAAAAAAAAAAAAAAAAAAAAAAGAAGTATTGGAAGTAGAGTAAAAATGAATATTGAAAAGACAAGTAATCTTAAAAATAAACATAAAATCTTCACCAAAATAAGGAACCAAGTGTAACGACCCGCCTAGCACAGGCCGTTACCATACATACATACATACATACTGAACTTCTCGTACATACTTACATACTTACGAAAAACAGCGGAAATTTTTTTTTTCAACAGACATAAAAGCGTATAAAGTGTACATCATATAAATGTGTCTGTATTAAGGATTTTAAACATAAGATAATTACATAAGGAAACAAAACGCGTAGCGGCTAGATTTCCCACATTTCACAGTTTGCTCCGCCACGCTCTTCCATCTTGTATCATGCATTGTTGACAGGATTGCTTACCTACAGCATAGACGTAAGACAGTGAGCTTTCGCTCGGCAAGTTCAACCTCCTATACCGCGACATAAACAAACATAATCTAACCTTACATATTCTAACTTAACTTATCATACATATCGTATCACTTCTTAACTTCATTCATCATAGCATAACATACACATCATAATGCATGGTCCATTTATGCTCGTATTATGCTCAATTCATTCTTAACTTACTTTCATTACTTATCTTACTTATGGGCCCCTTACTTGTGTGTATGTACCGGGCGCGCGACTATGGAATGGTTGGGGCGGCCAGTCCATTTCCAACTCAAACCATAGTCCAACCCGACCTAATGCGGGTCGGTACAACACAGGCGACTTGCTCGCCATCTTACTTTCTTTTCATCTTGTCATGTCATACTTGATCTTATTATTCTTATAAGATTTCGTGAACATGCTTCATGTTCTCATGCATACATGCTTCATATCTTAATAATCATAACATAGCATTCATCATGAACTTACCTTAACTTATCATACGTCATAACTTAGCATACAACATAGAATTAACATGGCATATAGCATGACATAACAATAACATAGCATAGCAACAACAACATAACATACAATAAGGCATACACCCCTAGCATACATCTAACAATAACATACTTGGGCAAGTACCACAACAAAGCCTATGCTGTAGGCGGTGGTTGTACTTACCTCGTCCGCTATGTCCGATATTGTGCTGCTCCTTTTCTGAGTACAGCTGCAGTTTCCCTCCTGCTTGTTTAAGGACATAGGTGAGGTTCTAATTAGTATTGTGGAATGTTGGTGATCTAACCAACATGCCTACATAATCCTAGTTGTATGTCCCCAATTCTAGATGTCTTACTGGGTTACAAATAGTAACCTTACGTGCTAAATCATCATATATACCATTAGGGTTAGGTTACCTTCCTAACCTTGGGCTTTATCTTTGTTTATAAACCATTGGGTTACTTTAATTAACCCTATGTCTTAGCCCAATTTATTAATCTTGGTATCCTTTAGGGTTATCTTGACTAACCCTAAAGGTTAATTGTAGTCAAACTCTTGGTCAACCAAAGTCAACTTTTGGTCAACTATGGTCAACCCTATATGGGTCAAACTTGAGCTTTAGGCTTTGGCCCAGTAACTCGGATATCACTTCCGGTTATTACCCGTAATCATCTTGCTTACCTAATTGGTTTAAAAATCCACTTTCTATTTCTTTGGAAACTTGGGTAAATTACTTCAAAAATCTTTTACTTAACTCATAAAAATTCATATTCTTGAAACAGGTTTTTGTAAAATCATTTAGGGCTGGAAACTGTCTTTAGAACAGTTTCCCTAGTCAAAACAGTGGTTTTGGGAAAGATACAATTTTTTTCCGAACTGTTTTTACAAAATCCTGTGCAGGAATTTCCTGTCCCTGCACGGTCTTTATAAAACCATGTCAGTTTAAAGATCCATTCCAATTTTGAAAAAGTTCTCTTCATAAAAGTTCTAGCTCTCGAAAAATTCTAAAACTTTCGTGTTTTACGAAAAATTTAATTCGGACTCTAACTGGTTCGTTTTGGCGTTTGAACCTACCTGCTCGTGCACAAATCCTGGGCACAGATCAGGCTCGGGTTTTTATGAAAACGAAGGTCATTGGAGCCTTATTTTGGAAATCCGTTGCTGTTACCCTCTAGGAAAAATCGTTCTCTACAACTTTTATGTTTTACGTTTTTCCCAATTCGGCCTCCAAAGGCCTCAAATTCCACTTTTTAGAAAACTGGGCAGTTCACATCCGAGCTGGCAGTTTTTTGTTCTCACATTCATTTTACGTCCTATTTCGTGTAAGCTGTAATATCCAAAAATTTTCACGAACTCATGATTTTCTTGTATATAAGAAATCTAAAGTTTGTACTATGTGTTTATGTGCAATTGTATGAAAATTATGAATACCAATACAAAAATTCATAATTTTATCAGTATAGGGTTGAGTTCTCGGTAAATTAGCTACGAGACTCCATAATAGGCCTTTTAAGGAAAAAGGCATGACGAAATTTCATGAAATCATATTGGTCAAAGTTTGACCAAAAAGTCAAAGGTTGACCAGAGTGGTCAAACAAAAGACCATACTGTGATACGATAAGCAGTACAAGAAATATACTGTGAAAACCGTCTTTACGGACCAGACAGTATAATTAGGATTTAAAACCATCATAGAAAAATCAAGCACACCAAGTTAGAAATAAAGGGCATAAGGGCTTAAGGAATTAAGAAAAAATTTATACAGTCCATCTTTACACAGATGAATTTTAGACTGCAGTATAGAATAACAATACTGTGTATTAGTAAGCACAGTATTGGAAATATCTATGTTAGCTCAAAAATGGACTGCATTTGAAGGAAAAAGCCAAACGAGGCCTTAAGAGGATGACATCACTTAACTTTTTAATTATGACATCATCTTATTTGGATTTATGACATCATAATTCCATGAACCAAGCCTTTGAAGACAAGTGTCTTCTTCTAGAACATTCCTCCTTGTTCTCCAAGGATCATGGCCGGCCACCTATGCCCCCCATTGTGCAAATTTTTGCTTCTTTTGGGGTCAATTTACAATTTTGAGGAATTCTCCAACCTCTATAAATAGGTGAACTCTTGTTCACAAAAAAAAATTAGAAACCTTAGCTAGATTATGCCCAATTTTTCCCTCACCAAATCCGGATTTAGGAAGCAAGAAAGAAAGGAAATTTTACAAAACCAAGAGTGATTAAAGTGTTAGGATAGTTAGATTTTTGTGTGGAACCAACAAAAATTTGAAGAAAAATTTGAAACCCATTTGTTGGCTCAAGGCCGGTTGTGGGAGGAAGAGAAAGGGGGAAGAAAACAATTTGGGTGTGGCCGGATTCTAGAGCTAGGGTGGTGGAGAAAAATTTGGAGCCAAACAAGCCAAGGAGGCCGGTTTTGGTGGTGACAAGGGGAAAGGAGAAAAACCAAGGAAGCCTAGCCAAACCCTTGATCCTAATTGAGGTAATTTCTTCTAAAACCCTAATCTTCTCAATTTAAGTTTAATTGAGAAATTTATGTGTATTTCCAACAAGTTTGTATGAGCATAAGCTCAATTTAAGTTTTGGCCTAGATTAGATTTAAATTTGTGCCCAAGTTTAGGATTTAGAGTTTTGTGCTTGATCTAGAACTAAGGGTGGTTTGAGTTTGATTTTTTTTATGTGCATGCTTGCTTTAATTTTCTTAATTTGCATGCTAAATATTAGTTTATTATATGTCCCCAATCTGCCCTAGTGTTGGTGAATGATAATTTTGGTGCTAGGGTGCTAGAAAAACATTAGTATGCTTGCTAGGTTTTGTGCAACCGAAATCATGCAACTTAGTTGATCCAATATCAATTAGGTTTGCATGGTGATGTTAGAAATTGTGATTAAAGAAAATTTATGCTAGAAAACCGCTGCATGTGTGTATTAGAGCTCCCGCGGTGGCTGGTTGAGCTAGGTTCCACGTCTAGGACGTAAAACGAACTCTAAACCGAAAAACTGCCAGGTTCGGGTGGATCCTGACCAGTTTTACGGCAAGCCGATTTTGAGGCCTTTAGAGGCCGAATTTGGTAAAACTTAAAACACAAAAGTTGCTCAGAACAGTTTTTCCTAGGGGGATACATGAACGGATTTGCAAAATAAGGCCCCAATGGCCTCCGATTACCCCAAAACCTGTGGCTGATCCCCAGACCCAGTTTTCACTCAGTTTTTCGGGTCAGCCAGTTTCAAACAAAACTGGGACGAATCTAGGACGAATTGAAATTTTTGCAAAACACGAAAGTTTTAGTATTTTTCGAGAGCTACAACTTTTATGAAGAAAACTTTTTCAGATTATGAACCAATTTTAAATTAGAATCGTTTTTCGAAGGGTGCGCAGGGAATCCGAAAATTCCTGCACCACTAGTTTTACAAATGTTTCTAGAAAACTGTTTTCTACTACAAACTATTGTTTTGATTATGAAAAACTGTTCCAAGGGCAGTTTTCAACCTCAAATGATTTTATAAAGCACTAATCCAAGAGTTTGGATTTTTACAATTTAAGTAAAGGATTTTTATAAGTTAAGAATGAAGTTTTGGGATTAATTTCCCTAAATTTTCCAAGTAAGGGAAATGAATTTTTCAAGTTAGAATATAGCAAGCAACTAGCTTACGAAAGGTAACCGGGAGTTATACCTGAGTTACTGGGGTTAGCCTCAAAGCCCAAGTTTGACCATTAGTTGATCAGATATCGACTTTAACCCAACAATTAATTAAGGGTTACCCAAAGTAATCCTATAGGATACCAAGACATGTGTGGGGGGACATATAACTAAAATGTAGGAAAGGTTACCAACTTTTTATAGGATTCTTATCCTATGTTCTTTTAATAGCAGGAAGGAACCTGCAGTTGCAATCCGAGTTAAGACAACGAAAACCGGAATCTAGCATATCAGGCAAGTATCAAACCTCACCTACAGTATGAAAATAGTAAAGACTATTTTCAAGTATACTATATATTTTCAAATATACATGCTATGTTGTGCTGTGATATGCGATGCCATGACATGTGATGCTATGCTATGTCTATGATGTGCTAAATTATATTATGACATGTTATACCATGTTTACAAAAATGCCATGGTTACAAAAATGCCATGTTTACAAAAGTGCCATATTTACAAAAATGCCATTGTTACAAAAATGCCATGTTTACAAAAGTGCCATATTTATAAAAGTGCCATGTTTACAAAAATGCCATGTTTTTAGAAATGCCATGTTTTCAAAAGTGCCATGGTTTCAAAAATGACATGTTTACAAGAAGGCCATGTTATGGCAAATGTTGAGTAAGATATGACATAGTGACATCATGAAGCATGTTCACTAATGTTAAATCACATGGTAAGATAATCAAGTAAGGTGTCGTACCAACCTCCCGTGATCGAGGAGGTTACATGTTTCAGTGGTGATATTTACCTTCCGTGATCGTGAAGGGTCAAGTTAAAATTCCCAGAACTGTTAGGGCCTTGCAAACCCTAGCTTTATCTGGAGGCTGCGCGCTTTTGGTACGAACACTATGGGCCCACATGTTAAGACAAGATAATAAGTTCAAGATTGAGTTTATAATGAAGCATAAGACATTCAATCAATCATAAATGATTCATGCATAATTTACATGATGATTGACATGTTTTAAGAAGTTTGAAATATTTTGTGAGATTATGTTTGAACTTGCTGGGCGAAAGCTCACTCTTATATTTCATACTGTAGGTAAGAAGCCTGCAGCTTAAGTGGTGGGCTATGCGGACGATGTGGCGGGTGAAGGGCGGTGTGGGATACCACTACGCATAATTTTCCGCATCCAATTTTTAGTAATATGTTAATATTTCAAAAATAAATTATGTTTTGTTATTTGTAAGAAGTTTAAAGACACAAGAAGATACTTTCAGTATAGTCTGTATGTATGACAAGTTTTTCTCTACAAGATAACTTATATGAATATGTTTTAAAAAAAGAAAATTTATCTCAAATTTTCAAGTAAAGAACAAGTACGTATGGTGTCGACCTGGCTTGGGAAGTCGGGGCGTCACATAAGCTAACTCAACCGATCACGCAGGAGCCTAGATAGCACACATGTAGCATTTTCTAACGTCCCGCATGAACAAACATGCAACTCAAACGTGCCCATGCAAACCAAAACCCGCAGTGTCCTAGCCTAGGTTTGCATGGTTCTAAGTTGTCTCACCAATTCATTCATACACATACCATTTCATAATTAAAACTAACAACCTAGCATGCACTTCTAGAACTGGCTTGCACATAATAACAGGGGACATACAATTCATCATCCATCTAGCATGCATCCTAACATTCAATCATAAGCATAAAATTAAAGCTCATAATAAAATTAAACATCAAACCACCCTTAATACTTAAATCAAGCACCACACCTAACCAATCTAGGGCAAAGAAAACTTGAGCTTATGCTCTTACATTTTTCAACTTGAAATACAACTAAATTCCAAATTGAAAGCTCAATTGAAAAGGTTAGGGTTTAAAGAAAAATACCTTGGCTCAAGACTAGGGTTTGGGCACCAAAAATTTCTCCTTCCTCCTAGGTCAACACAACCGGTTCTCACCCTTGCTAGGGACACCAAAATTCTTTTGGTCACTTGGTTGGTTCACCACAAATCCGGCCACACCACTAAGCCTTCCCACTTCACTTTTTCTCTTCCTTTCCCTTTCTCCCACAACTGGCCACTAGGCCAATGGGTCTCAAAAATTTTCCATACTTTTTCCTTGGCTTTCCACTCAAAATCCGAACACTCCCTAAGCAAAACCCCTTGGGAAATTTTGATTTTTCTCTTCTCCCTTTTCTCTCCCTAATGGTCGGTTTTTGGTGAAGAAGAAAGACAAGAGTTTGGCTAGGATTTTGAATAAAATGAATAAAGGTCACCCCTATTTATAGGCAAAAGGAGAACTTTTCAAAATTGTAATTTGACCCCTAAATTTTTGAAAATTTGCCAAAAAGGCATGCTAGGTGGCCGGCCATGAACTTTGGAGAACAAGAAGGAATGTTCTAGAACAAGACACTTGTCTTTAAAGGCTTGGTTCATGGAATTATGATGTCATAAATCCAAATAAGATGATGTCATAAATCAAAAAGGTAGGTGATGTCATCCTAAGGCCTTGTTTGGCTACTTTTTGAAAAAGCAGTCCAATTTTAAGCTAACACAGATAAATCCAATACTGTTTTCACTAATACACAGTACAATTCAGTACTGTTTTACTTGACTGCAGTCCAAAATTTACCTGCGTAAAAATGGACAGTATAAAATTTTTCTTATTTTTCCGAGCCCTTTTTGTCTTTAATCCTCACTAGGTGTGCTTGATTTTCTAAGGTGCTTTTTAAAGCCTATACATGCTAACTTAACCGTAAAAACGGTTTCCGCAGTATCTTTTCCATACTGCATTTCATAATACTGTAAAGTCAACCATTTGACCATTCTTGATCAAACTTTGACTTTCTTTGAATCTTGTACTTTTTCGTTCTTTTTGACTCAAAAGGCCGTTGCTAATCTAAGCAATCCATTTTAAGTTTTATTGAACCATAAAAACTCATAAAATGTAAGAAAACTCTTAACCGAGTTTTTTTCAAAAATACCTCAATGGTATACATTCAATTCCTTTAAAGGAAATAGTGATATCGGAAAAAATCCAGGTATTACACCAAGCGTCATAATTCAGCAATTATGCTCCTATATATGGTACACATTTCTCTACATATTAAATATTTTTCTTCTTCTCTCTTCCTTTTATTCAAACTTCATTGCACCACGTTCATAAATATGGGTGAGTCTATACACTCTTCACCAAAATAAGGAACCAAGCATCATAATTCAGCAATTATGCTCCTATTGTAATACCTAGTTTTTCGACATTACAATCTCTTGTAATAGAACTTCAAACTATACCATGAAGGAATTCAAGAGAAAGCCCGATTAGGGTTTTTGTTTAATTTTATGAGATCTTATGACCTTATAAGACTCAAAAATGATTGCTTAGACTAGCATGTAACCTTATGAGTAAAAAGGGTAGAAAATTTTATGATTTTATGTTGGTCAAAGTTTGACCAAGAAAAGTCAAAGTTGACTGAGAAAGTTAAAGTTTGACTAGAATGGTCAAAGAGATGACCGTACAATTATGTGACAGAGCAGTATGGAAAATATACTACGAAAACCGTCTTTACGGACAAAATGGTATGAATAAGATTTAAAACCACCATAGAAAAATCAAGCACATTATTTAGAATATCAAGGGCCAAGTGGCTTTAAGTTAGAAGAAAATTTTTATGACATTCATTTTTATACAGATAAATTTTGGACTGCAGTGTGATATAATAGTACTGTGTATTAGTAAGCACAGTATTGGAAATATCTGTGTTAGCTCAAAAATGGACTGCATATTGAAGAAAAGAGCCAAAGAAGCCTTAAGAGGCTCACATCATCTAGCTTTTGATTTATGACATCATAAGCTTAATTAAACAAAATTGGAAAGAAATTTTGGAGGCTTCTAGACCAAGCTTGGCCGGCCACCTATGCACCCTTGATGTGCAAATCCTTGCTTCTTCAATGACCATTTTGCAATTTCCAAGAGTTATTCTTCACCTATGAATAGGTGAACCTATTATTCAAAAAAATTAGAAAAACTTAGCCAAACTTTGCCCAAATTTTCTGTCTCAAAACCGAATTTGAGAAGGGAAGAAAGAAAGAAATTCTAGCCAAGCCAAGAAAAAGGGAAGATTGGAGTGACCCGTTTTGAGATAGAACACCAACAAAAGTTTGAAAAAAATTTTGGAAACCCATTTTGGCCAAGTGGCCGGTTGTGAGGAGGAAGAAGAAAGGAAGAGAAAAATCCAACTTTGGCTGGATTTGTGAAGTTGTGGTGGTCGGATTTTGGTGCAAGGGTGGCTGAAAAATTTTGGACTCAACTAGCCAATGAGGAGGCCGGTTCTTGTGGTGGCAAGGAAGGACCAAGGGTGAACCAAATCTAGCAAGCCAAACCTTGGGTAGAGCTAGGTATAATCTCCTAACCCTAAGCTCTTCAATTTAAATTTCAATTGAGAAATTTAAATGTATTTCAAGTGGGTTTGTATGAGTATAAGCTCAATTTCAATTATTGCCCTAGATTAGAATTTTAGGATTTGTGCTTGATTGATTAGGATTTTTGGTTGGTGGTTCAAAATGTTGCATGTTAGGTGTTTGATTTGTTGCTAGGTTTTTTTTTATGCTTAATGTATGTTTCTAATTTTGATTTGGATGATGAAACTTGGCATTAGGAATACGCTGCATGACTGCCCTTAGGCTCTCGGCTGCTGCCGATTGAGATAGGGTTCACGAATAGGACGTAAAATCGATTTAAACCAAGAAACTGCCAATTCGGGTGGAAACTGGCCAGTTTTCTGGAAACCCGAGTTTGAGTCCCTTAGTGGCCGAATTAGGCAAAACTTAAAACATGAAAGTTGTAGAGAATGGTTGTTCCTAGGGGGCATCATGGACTGTTTTACAAAATGAGGCTCCAATGGCCTCGGTTTTCACTATAATCCGAGCCTGACCGTGCCCAGGACTCATGCACGGCCAGGTTGGTTCAACAGGGAATATGAATATGTTAACGTCCGAACTGGGTTTTCTTCAAAACATGAACGTTGTAGGATTTTTTTAAAGCTAAAACTTTTGTGAAGAAAACTTTTTCAAATTCGGCTTTGAATTTTAAATGAAATTGGATTTCAAAAACTGTACAGGAAATAGGGAATTCCTGTACAGGATTTCTAGAAACAGTGCAGGAAAAGGACATTTCTGCACAAACACTGATAAATCGACAATGTGAAGCTGTTCCAAAGGCAGTTTCCAACAGTCAATTTTCAAGTTGAACAAAAGGATTTTTACATATAAAAATATAAGGTTTTTCAAAAGTTGGGTTTTTGGAACCTAAGTTAAAATAATCCGAATATGGTAGGCTCAAACCCTAGGGTTACTTAATGTAACCAAGTAGGATAACGTGAGATTAAGTAAGGGGCATATAACTAAGGTTATATAAGGGTGTTGGTTATATCACCAACATTTCTAACCCTTACTTTTATTTGATAACAGATGGTAAAATGCAATAGTGTCCGGATGGGAGCAAGCTCGATATCGGACACAGCAAACGCAAATAAGGTAAGTACAACTCCGCCTACAACATAGGCTTTGTTGTGTATACTTACCTAAGTATGTTTGATAAATGTTATGAAATGTTATGCAATATGCTATGTACTATGAAATTCTATGAATGTATGTTATGAATGTATGCTTTGAATGTAAGCTATGATTGTATGCTATAAACGTATGTTATCAATGTATGCTATGAAGATATGCTATGATAGATGTTATGAAGTATGCTAAAATATAAGTCATGTTAAGATTATGATATGGTTAAGGTACGATTATGATTTAATTGTGTGAGACATCACGAAGCATGTTCACCAATTAATAAGAATAAGATCAAGTATGAGACTATGAAAGTTATGATGGCAAGTGAGCTTGCCTGTGTCATACCGACCTCCGTTAGGTCGGGTTGGACTATGGTTTGAGTTGGAAATGGACTGGCCGCCCCAACCACTCCATAGTTGCGCGCCCGGTACGGACACTTATGTTATGAGGCCCATAAGTTAAGATAAGCTAAGAAAGTAAATTATGAATGGATAAGAAAGCGTAATGAAACATAAATGGCTCATGCATAAGTATGATAAGCTATGTTATGTTATGGTTACAATATGCTATGTATGTTATGTTAAGATGTGATATGTACGTATGTTACGTTTGTGTAGTGTCGCGGTATATAGTAGTTGTACCTGCTGAGCGAAAGCTCACTGTCTTACGTCTATGCTGTAGGTAAGCAACCTGCCAGCAACGGTTGATACAAGATGGAGGTGCGTGGCGGGGCGAGCTGTGAAATGTGGGAATTATGCCACTACGCGTTTTGCTATTTTTATGTGTATTATTTATGTTTATTAATTACACCCAAACGACTTTATTTAGTATCCATCATATCATACGTACGCTTTTGTGTGTGTGTCGCACTGTATACATTAAAAAACAAAAAAAAATATATGTTGTTTACGCCTAATAAGTAAGATACGATATGGTATGAATGCATGTATGTATGGTAATGGTCTGTGCTAGGCGGGTCATTACAGAGTTGGTATTAGAGCAGTTTCCTGCAGTCCAATTGAAAGTTAAATTTTATTTTCATGTATTAATATTTATTATGCGATTATGTTATGGTAGATACGCTGATATGGATCCTGCCCGGGTAGATGCGGATCGAAACGCTGTCACGTCATTCTACGAGTCGCATCCTCTACTGTTTGATAGTACGAGACGATCGGTATCCGTGGCAGCTTGGCTGTATGATATGGAGTTGATTTTCCATATATGTCATGTCGAGGCCCATTTACAGGTCTCTCTAGCCAGTCGGTGCTTGATAGCTGACGGACGACTATGGTGGATGACGTTGGGAGAGAGACAGATGCCTAGTCGTACATGGGCTCATTTCCGTACTATATTACTTGCGCGTTATGGGCCGATACCTGATGAGGGAGCCGGCGAGCTATACCGTGACCCCGAGATTTATCAGGATATGCAGCGCACACGATATTTGAGTTACGTAGAGGACTGGCATGCATACCCCCAGGAGTCTATGAGTCACTACTGTTGAGGTTTCAGGAGGCTAGGCTACCTCACAATAATCAGGATTTGCCCAGCCCTGAGCTGCAGGCATTAGTGATTCTGCGGAATGGAGTACCGCCCCAGATCCGACAGTTTGTACCGACACCTATGCTGGAGAGGTCAGTTGGCAGTATGATTGATGATATCTTGGAGGCAGAAATTATCGCACATATGATGCCGGTTGATGATTTTGTAGACGATTATCAGGTGCCTGTCAACGACGCTGGATTAGGGGAGCCACAGTATGAGGTAGGGCCGATATTCCCCGAGGATCCGATACCCGCTATTCCAGTACAGGAGGTGCCAGCCTAAGGGGCCGAGGATCAGATGGACGCGGAGGACGCTGCCGACGACATAGTTGCTCCGGTAGACCCACCGGAAGATCCTACAGTTATTGACATCTCCAGCAACGACGAGGATGAGGAAGAAGATATGGAGGCAGAGCCCGAGCCAGTAGATTGGGTTGAGGATGTGGATGATCTCGACGACGATCCCGAGGACATATTATTCAACGATGACGATTGGGACACAGATTCCGATGCTTCGTTAGTAGTCATGATCGAGATTATAGTTTAAACTTGGATCGACCATGTATATTTCCTTTGACCATAGAACTGATTGTACTAGCTTCTTATTTTTGGATGATAGGCTTGTACTTATATACGATGGTGAAGTGTTAGACACTTCCATCATAGTTTTGGCATTATATATATAGATATGTACGTACAGTATGATGAAATCGATATGTATTTACAGTATGGTAAATTACGATGTACATGGTATGTACATATGAGATAGTAAGAATGATGTACTTTTGAAAGTGTACAAAAAGACCGTGCGAACACGGGATATATGACAAAAATATGTTATGATATACAAAAGCTATGTTATGATTATGAACGCCATAATAAGTATGTAAGGATAAATTTCATATTATGGTACGGTAAGATTTACATGAAAGAAAAGATATTAGCAGTATGATAATATCTTTTCTGATGGTTTAATAGGATAGTACGTCCACGCCGAACAATGCCCGTAAATCCGCCCGAGCCGGATTTTGTGACTATTGTAGCAAATTTATAAAGGCAGCTGGTTGAACAGCAGCAAGAAACTAACAGACTACGAGAGTAGATAGCTCAGATGAATCAAAGGCCCCAAGTTAACGAGGTCCCACCTCGAGCTCATCAAGTAGCCCCAACAGTACCTCAGGTACCGGAGGAGCACCCGAATGCTCAACTAGAAGTCCAACCAGAAATTCCTCGGAATGCTGAAATTCCGATGGCACCTGTTGGAGGACAAGTGGACCTACAGCCAGTGCGTGAAGATTTATTGTACGAGCGATTTAGGCGTATTAAAGCGCCTGAATTCGAGGGACCAATGGATCCTATAGCAGCCGACAACTGGCTAATAGATATCCAAGTCATCTTGGATTTCATGCGGCTTATTGAACAAGAAAGGGTTCTCCGTGCTTCGTTTGCCCTTAAGAAGGACGCACGGCACTGGTGGACGCATGGCCATGAGTTGGCAAGATTTTGTGACCGAGTTCCGTGCGATGTACTACAACGGGGAGATACTGGCAGCTCAGTAAGACAAGTTCACCAGTTTACGACAAGGGTCAATGACGGTTATGGAAGCCGTAAAGAAATTCGAGCAGTTAGCCCGTCTGTGCCCGGAATTGGTTCCGAATGAAAAAGAAAAAGTTAGAAGAATGATGAAGATGTTCCGCACAGACATCTCCAAACAAGTGAGTGCTGGCAGTAGCCCGCCAACCCTGGTATCCAACTGTGTGAGCCGAGCGATACGAGCCGAGTACTGGATCAACCAGGACAAAGAAGCAAGGGCTCAGATTTTTAAAGTCAGAAAGGAGGAAAAGATGAGGAGTAAGCAGGTACAACCCCGACAAGGCACAGAAGACACCTCGAAAGGTCAGACCAGCAACCCTGCCCAAGGTTCCAAACAGTTTGGGAGGAACAAAAGAAAAGGAAATTTCTTTGGTCAGGGACAACAAAGGAATTACCCTCCGAAGAGGAATAATCGAGGAAATGAGGGTAATAACACTAACTTCCCGATGTGCGCTAAGTGTGGAAGGAAACATCCGGGAGTATGTCGAATAGGGACGAATGCTTGCTACCTTTATGGCAAGGAGGGGCATTATGCGAGGAATTGCACGATGAACAACCAAGGTCAGAACCCTCCATATCCGAGCCGGAATGCGAACAGTTAGTTGCATGCAGTCCAAGCCAGGCTTGAAGGACCCTCGATCGCGCAAGGCAGGTTAGAGGCTCCTGACCCTCAAGCCAGGATCTATGCCTACACAAGAGGAGATGCAGAAGCGGGAACTTCTCATGTGGTGACAGGTCAGATTTCTATCACCACTTATGATGTTATCGCCTTGTTTGATTCTGGTGCCACTCACTCATTTAAATCTATGGAGTTTGCCCAGAAATTAGGGAGTAGTGTAGATAGTTTAGAACAACCTTTTTAAAACCTCTCTGCCATTTGGAGAAATTTTGTGCTTCAATTTTTGGATGCAAAATATTTCTGTGGTCGTCTGTGGCAGAAAATTATTTGTAGATCTCATTGCAATCAAGCTTCAGGATTTTGATGTGATCTTAGGAATGGATTTCTTAGGCAAGTACAACGCTAAGTTTGACTACAGAAAGCGTTGTGTAACGTTCAGCCCTTACAGTGAGGGAGAGTTTAATTTATACGGACAATCTCGGGACTCAGCAACTAGGCTAGTTTCGGTAATGAAGGCTTGGAAAATGTTAGCTAATGGATGCCAAGGATATTTAGCCAACATGCTGGACAAGGATCGAGAAATAGAGTTAACACTGAAAGATGTTCCCATTATTAAGGATTATGTGGATATCTTTCCGAAAGAATTATTAGGATTTTCGCGGGAACGGAAAAGCTCTTTTGGGATCGAGTTGTTGCCTGAAGCGGCACCCAAAACGAAAGTACCTTATTGTATGGCACCCACTAAGCTGAGAAAACTTCAAGTGCAGTTACGAGAACTGCTTGACAAGGGATTCATCCGGCAAAGTCACTCTCCGTGGGGAGTGTCTATTTTGTGTGTCAAGAAGAATGATGGATTATTACGTATGTGTATCGATTATCATAAGCTGATCAAGATTACGAGTAAGAACAAGTATCCCCTTCCAGGGATTGGTGATCATTTCGATCAACTAAGGAGTTGTAGTACTCTCGAAAGTCAATTTGCAATTAAGATATCATCAGCTCAGGTTTAAGGAGTCGGATATTTCCAAAACGGCTTTCCGAACGCGATATGGGCATTATGAGTTTTTGGTTATGCCATTTGGATTAACCAACGCCCCTGTTACTTTTATGGACCTTATGAACTGAGTGTTCAAGGAATACCTCAGCAAGTTCGTCATTGTTTTTATTGACGATATTTTGATTTATTCTGTAATAACCAACATGTTTATAGACTTATGATTTCTTTTGTTAAGAATCAAAGTTGTGTTATGTACGTTTATGTGATATGTATGATATGTTTTCTAAGAAAAGTTGTTGAATCTTTTGTTAAAAGATTCGATAATTTATTTATGTTAGTTTAAGACCGTTTTGTTAAAAAAGGAAAATTTATGATTTATGACTCTATGTTGGTAATTTATAATTTTAGAAAAATCCTATACGTAGTTCAGATAAGTTCTGGACAATGATCCAGTTAAAGTATACTGTTATCAGTTGAAAACAATATATGAATATTTATGTTAGTATGAAAATGAACTGCATTTAGGAAATAAGCCAAACAAGGCCTTTAAGGATGACACCTCAGATGACAAGTGTCATTGACATGATTGGTCACTTTACAGGGACCAAAATGCAAATATTTTATGTTTAGGGGTCAATTTGCAAATTTAAGAAAAGTTCATGATTTTGAATTTTTAGAAGTTAAGAAAGTCCTCTAGAGAATGATTTAGCAAGAATTGATGTTTGAAGGCTTAATTTTAGCCGGCCAATTTATAGGGACTAAAGTGTAAATATTTTTGCCTTTAGGGGCCAAAGTGCAATTTTGGGAAAATTATGGACTTATAAGTAAATATGTAAAAGTTTGGGAACTATGGATTTTCTAGTTATATTTCCTAGTTAAACTAAGTCAATGATCCATTTTAAGTTTGGTTAGCTTGGTTGGAAATCAAAGAAGACAAGTTAAGATTGAGTTCAATGACTCTAGCTAGAACCAATCACATTGTTCCATTTGTCACAATGGGGACCGGCCACATCATGGTCTTATGAGCAAAGGATATTGTTTTTGAGGAGCATTATGCAAATTAGAAGAATTTAAGTGTCATTAAAAAATTACAAATCATGCCCTAAGTTTAACGACTAAACACTTTGTTTTGTTTAGTTAATTTTGTGTTGTGATTCAATTAGCAACCTTGTCTCACTTGGCATCATCAAAACCGGCCACTTGAGGGTGAGACACCTCAAGTTTTTAGCTTGCATAAGTCACCCTCCTAGCCTTGCACCTTTGGCAAGCCAAGGCTTGCACACCTAAGCACTAAGGCCGGCCACTACAAGGAAGCAACACATGGACTAGTCTTGCTCACATGGCAAGCTCATGCTTTGCCAAAGCCACACCATGACCGGCCACTTGAGGAAGCAACACCTCTTGGTTTAGCCTTGATGAACCAACACTCTAGACTCCCTAGCCTAGCCTCCTTGGCAAGCCAAGGTTTGCACACTTCATCCTAGGGCCGGCCACTCAAGAGAATGCCACATCAAGCTTGTAGCTTTGATGAGCAAGCATTCTAGCTAAGCTTGCTTGGCAATGTAGAGTAAGGAGGGCCAGCCAACACATAAGGACTAAGGAGAAATATTTTGGTTTTAGGGACCAATAGATAAATTACAAAAGATGGATTTCTTGAACTCTTTTAACTCTTGACACCTCATGCACCATAGGCCAGCTTAGCAAGCTTGCTAGCTTTGCTTGTTGATTAGCAAAAGCAAGCCCAAAACTCCACCTAAGGCCGGCCACACTAAGGAAGGAACACCTCAAGGTTCCTAGCTATCATGAGTAAGCACCCTAGCTTGGCTACTTGGCAACATGGCCGGCCACCTCTCAAGAAGTCAAGGACAAATTGGATTCTTCTAGGGACTATGGAGCAATTTGAGAAAGTAAATTGTTTCCCTATAAATAGGTGAGAGTTATTCCACTTTGATTTGTTAGCAAACACACACACACAAGCAGCCTATATTCCCTAGTTTTCTGCCATAGGAACCGAGCCAAGAGAGGAGGAAAAAGAAAAAGAAAAGAAAGAGAACAAGAGTGTGAGGAGTTTTCGGTTTAGTATAGGAAGGGTGAGGGAAATTTCAATACCCTAGTTTGAGATTTTCATCAAGTGGAACTTGAGGTAAATATTGTTATCCTCTAGTTCTTCATTTAAAATTTAAGAGTATGATTAGTATGGATAAGCATGAGTTCAATTTTGTAAGATGTATGCACTAGGATTTTAGTATGCCTGATTAAGGTTTGAAACTGAACGGTTTTTTCTGAGAACCAGATTTTGAGGCCTTTAGAGGCCGAATTAGGAAAAAGTCAAAACTGTAAAGTTTTAGAGAAGGGAAAATCCTAGGGGACTACATGGACAGTTTTTAAAAATAAGGCCTTTAAGACCCTTGTTTTTACAAAAACCCGAGACCAATTTATGAGTAGTAAATATGGTCGAAAAATTTTCAAGGAAAGAAACAAGTAGGTTAAGGTCAGATTTGAGTTTTTAGATAAAAACAAAAGTTATAGGAGACTTCAAGGTCTACAACTTTCATGAAGAAAACTTTTCTAAATTTTAAACGGATTTGCAAGAAAAGTACCAAACACTATGTAGTAGTTTTAAAACCCGATTTTGAGAACTTTAGGGTTTTACTAAAAATTCAAAAAGGAATTTGAATTTTAGGATTTGTAGTTTGTTAGCTACTAGGATCGTTATGATATTATGATAGGATGATGATTATCCTATGATTTTCTTGAAAACAGGAAAGCAACATGTTTGAGTAAAGTAATTTAATTCAAGGCACAGTAAAGTTAAGTATGACTCCGCCTACAGCATAAACGAAACTGTTTGTTGTATGCTTTCAAGTGTATGATGATATAAGTATGATAAAATGCTATGTGTACAAGAAATGTTTATGACATGTATGTATGTATGTTTTCAAGATATGATGAATGTTAAGAGTATGTATGGAATGTTTAGAGAATGTATGGCATGTATGTATTTATGGAATAATGAATGTATGGCATGTATGCTTTCAAGTTTATGATAAGAGGTACATGATGTATGTTTATAGTATGTATGTTCATATGATGAATATGTTGATATTATGGCATCACGAAGCATGCTCACTAATGATAAGTTATTCGGTAAGATATGAAATCCCAGTTTCAGTTAAGAAACTGTTTATGAATATGAAATCAAGTTTCAAGTAAGAAACAAGGTAAGAACAAGATTAAGCATCATTATGATAAGCAGGATGCTTTATGTTGTATCGACCCCGGGTTTGGTTCATGGTTTGAGTTGGACAGGGCTGGCCGCCCCAACCACTCCATGGCAGCGTGCTACGGTACGTACATTTATGTTATGTAAGGGCCCTAAAAAGTATGCTAACTTATGAAAACAGTAAGAAAGCATAATTGGTTCATGCATTATGTTATTATGTGATATGTTGCGGATAAATAGTTGTGCTTGCTGAGCAATAGCTCATGACTTATGTTTATGCTGTAGGTAAGAAATCCTACAGTGCTACATGATACAAGGCAGTGGAGCATGGCAAGGCAAAACTGTGAAATTGTGGGACGGGAATCGCTACGTTTCTTTTTGTTAAATTATGCTACGCTAAATATGTTGTATTTGAGTACAAAATTTCATTACTACAATAAGTAGCTATGTATATGTACAAGTATGTATGTAAGTAATTGCTAAAAAGTTTTCAATTCAAGTTTATATTGTATGTATAAAAAAAAAAAAAAATTAGCTCAAGTTTTTGTGTATGTTATAAGTAAGTATGTATGGCAACGGCCTACGTTAGGCAGGTCGTTACATATTTAAGGTCCAAGGAGGAACATGAACATCACCTCAGGTTGGTGATGGAAACGTTGAGATGAAATCAGCTGTATGCCAAGTTCACTAAATGTGAATTTTGGCTGGAAAAGGTACATTTCTTGGGGCATGTTGTGTCAAAAGAAGGAATTTCTGTAGACTCAGCGAAAGTGGAGGCAGTCAGTATGTGGCCGATACCTAAAAACGTTACGGAGATAAGAAGTTTTCTCTGATTAGCTGAATATTATCGACGATTCGTCGAAGGAATTCTCCAAGATCGCAGCCCCTCTCACAGCCCTTACCCGAAAAGGGAAGAAGTTCGAATGAACTCTGAAGTGCGAGGAGAATTTTCGAGAGCTCAAGAAGAAGCTAACAAGTGCACCGGTATTGATAATTCCTGATATTGACGCAGGAAATTTCGTGATTTATAGTGACACTTCTAAAAATGGACTAGGAGCTGTCCTGATGTAGAATGGAAAGGTAGTAGCCTACGCATCACGACAATTGAAGCATCACGAAAGGAATTATACTATGCATGATTTAGAACTAGCAGCAGTAGTTTTCACACCTAAAACTTGGAAACACTATTTGTATGGAAACAAATGCGAAATCTACACCGATCATTAGAGCCTCAAGTATAATTTTTACTCAGAAGAAGTTCAACATGAGGCAGCATAGATGGCTAGAACTTGTAAAGGACTACAATTGTGAGATCCTTTACCACCCTGGAAAGGCAAACAGGGTAACAGATGCTTTAAGTAGGAAATCAGTAGGCATACTGAGGTCTAGTGGAGCGTTTTTAAGCCTCTTCAAAGGGGGATTTCTAAGTTCAAATTGGAGATAATAATAAAGTTGTCTTCTCTGACCCAATTTGTTGGAAACTATTAAGTCGTATCAAGGAAAGGATTCCTTTTTGCTAAAAGCGGAACTTTGTGGTGAAAAGAACAAGGAGTTTGAACCTCCGCCAAAGGTGTCATTTGCGTCAAAAAAAGGGATTTGTGTTCCCGACTTTGTTTTTTTTAAAGAATCAGATAACGACAGAGGCACATAAGATGCCATATTCGGTACATCCAGGAGCTTTCAAGATGTACAAAGATCTCTGAGAGAATTTTTGGTGGCCAAATATGAAGAATGAAATAGCAGAATACGTGTCAAAGAGCCTAACTTGTTAGAAAGTTAAGTCCAAACATCGACATCCTGGAGGAGATTTGCAGAAATAGAGCTTCCCGAATGAAAATGGAAGCAAATTACAATGGATTTTGTAGTAGGACTACCTAGGATTGCGAGTGGGAATGACACGATTTGGGTTATTATCGATCGATTAACCAAATCAGCCCACTTCATCACTATCGAAGCCACCTTTTCAGTCGAGAAATTGGCTGAAATTTTTGTATCCCAGATTATCAAGTTGCATGGAGTGCCAAGATCTATCATTTCAGATCGTGATGGACGCTTTACTTCTCAATTCTGGAAAAGTGTTCATATGGCTATGGGATCGAAATTGAAATTCAATACAGCATTTCACCCCCAGACGGATGGACAATCAGAAAGAACTATCCAGACATTGGAGGACATGCTAAGGTCATGTGTGTTGGATTTCAAAGGAAGCTGGGATCAGAAGCTGCATTTGATCGAATTTTCCTACAATAATAGTTATCACGCTTCCATTGGTATGGCTCTGTTCGAAGCCTTATATAGAAGGAAATGTCGATCCCCCATTTATTGGCAGGAAGTTGGAAAAAAGTAGCTTCAAACCACGGATTTCATCCGAAAGACTTTAGAGGATATTAAGAAGATTAAGCAAAGGCTCAATGTGGCTTTCAGTCGCCAGAAAAGCTACGCTGATAAACGTCAAAGGCCCCTAGAATTTCAAGTTGGGGATTATGTTTTCCTTAAGATTGCTCCTATGAAGGGAATCATGAGGTTTGGCAAGAAGGGAAAACTTAGTCCTAAGATACACAGGGCCGTTCGAAATACTAGAAAGGATTGGAAAAGTAGCCTATAAGCTTGCTTTGCCACCAGAATTAGCTTCTGTGCATAACGTTTTCCATATTTCGATGCTAAAGAAGTATGTGCCAGATCCTTCTCATGTACTTAGTCAAGAACCGGTAGAGATTCAAACTGACTTGACATACGAGGAGAAACCAGTTCGAATTCTGGATCGGGAAGAAAAGGTCTTAAGAAATGGAACTATTCCCATGGTTAAGGTGTTATGGCAAAACCATAAGGTTGAAGAGGCAACCTGGGAATTAGAAGATGAAATAAAAAAGAAATACCCGAGTTGTTCTAATTTTCGAGGGCGAAAATTTTTAAGGGGGGTAGATTGTAATACCTAGTTTTTCGACATTACGATCTCTTGTATAGAAATTCAAATTGTACCATGAAGGAATTCATGAGAAAGCCCGATTAGGGTTTTTGTTTAATTTTATGAGTTCTATGACCTTATAAGACTCAAAAATGATTGCTTAGCCTAGCATGTAACCTTTTGAGTAAAAATGGTAGAAAATTTTATGATTTTATGTTGTCAAAGTTTGACTAAGAAAAGTCAAAATTGACTGAGAAAGTCAAAGTTTGACTAGAATGGTCAAAGAGATGACCGTACAATTATGTGACAGAGCAGTACGGAAAATATACTGCGAAAACTGTCTTTACGGACAAAATGGTATGAATAAGATTTAAAACCACCATAGAAAAATCAAACACATTATTTAGAATATCAAGGGCCAAGTGGCTTTAAGTTATAAGAAAATTTTTATGTAGTTCATTTTTACACAGATAAATTTTGTACTGCAGTGTGATATAACAATACTGTGTATTAGTAAGCACAGTATTTGAAATATCTGTGTTAGCTCAAAAATGGACTGCATATTGAAGAAAAGAGCCAAACAAGCCCTAAAAGGCTTACATCATCTAGCTTTTGATTTATGACATCATAAGCTTAATTAAACAAAATTGGAAAGAAATTTTGGAGGCTTCTAGACCAAGCTTGGCCGGCCACCTATGCACCCTTGATGTGCAAATCCTTGCTTCTTCAAGGACCATTTTGTAATTTCCAAGAGTTCTTCTTCACCTATAAATAGGTGAACTCATTATTCAAAAAAATTAGAAAAACTTAGCCAAACTTTGCCCAAATTTTCTGTTTCAAAACCGAATTTGAGAAGGGAAGATAGAAAGAAATTCTAGCCAAGCCAAGAGAAAGGAAAGATTGGATGACCGGTTTTTAGATAGAACACCAACAAAAGTTTGAAAACAATTTTGGAAACCCATTTTGGCCAAGTGGCCGGTTGTGGGGAGGAAGAAGAAAGGAAGAGAAAAATCCAACTTTGGCCGGATTTGTGAAGTTGTGGTGGTCGGATTTTAGAGCAAGGGTGGCTGAAAAATTTTGGACTCAACTAGCCAAGGAGGAGGCTGGTTCTAGTGGTGGCAAGGAAGGACCAAGGGTGAACCAAATCTTGCAAGCCAAACCTTGGGTGGAGCTAGGTATAATCTCCTAACCCTAAGCTCTTCAATTTAAATTTCAATTGAGAAATTTAAATGTATTTCAAGTGGGCTTGTATGAGCATAAGCTCAATTTCAATTATTACCCTAGATTAGAATTTTAGGGTTTGTGCTTGATTGATTAGGATTTTTGGTTGGTGGTTCAAAATGTTGCATGTTAGGTGTTTGATTTGTTGCTAGGTTTTTTTTTATGCTTAATGTATGTTTCTAATTTTGATTTGGATGATGAAACTTGGCATTAGGAATACATTGCATGACTGCCCTTAGGCTCTCGACTGCTGCCGATTGAGGTAGGGTGCACGAATAGGACGTAAAATCGATTTAAACCAAGAAACTGACAGTTCGGGTGGAAACTGGCCTGTTTTCTAGAAACCCGAGTTTGAGGCCCTTAGAGGCCGAATTAGGTAAAACTTAAAACATGAAAGTTGTAGAAAAGGGTTGTTACTAGGGGCATCATGAACGGTTTTGCAAAATGAGGCTCCAACGGCCTCGGTTTTCACTAAAATCCGAGCCTGACCGTGCCCAGGACTCATGCACGGCCAGGTTGGTTCAACAGGGAATATGAACATGTTAACCTCTGAACTGGGTTTTTCTCAAAACATGAAATTTGTAGTATTTTTCGAAAGCTAAAACTTTTTTGAAGAAAACTTTTTCAAATTCGGCTTTGATTTTTAAATGAAATTGGATTTCAAAAACTGCACAGGAAATAGGGAATTCCTGTACAGGATTTCTAGAAACAGTGCAGGAAAATGACATTTCTGCACAAACACTGATAAATCGACAATGTGAAGCTATTCCAAATGCAGTTTCCAATTGTCAATAATTTTTACAAATCCTGCTTTATGATTTCAAATTTTCAAGTTGAACAAAAGGATTTTTACATATATAAAAATATATGGTTTGTCAAAAAATGGGTTTTTGGAACCTAAGTTAAAATAATCCGAATATGGTAGGCTCAAACCCTAGGGTTACTTAATGTAACCAAGTAGGATAACATGAGATTAAGTAAGGGGCATATAACTAAGGTTATATAAGGGTGTTGGTTATATCACCAACATTTCTAACCCTTACTTTTATTTGATAACAGAAGGTAAAACGCAATAGTGTCCTGACGGGAGCAAGCTCGATATCGGACACAGCAAACGCAAATAAGGTAAGTACAACTCCGCCTATAGCATAGGCTTTGTTGTGTATACTTACCTAAGTATGTTTGATAAATGTTATGAAATGTTATACAATATGCTATGTACTATGAAATTCTATGAATGTATGTTATGAATGTATGCTTTGAATGTAAGCTATGATTGTATGCTGTGAACGTATGTTATGAATGTATGCTATGAAGATATGCTATGATAGATGTTATGAAGTATGCTAAGATATAAGTCATGTTAAGATTATGATATGGTTAAGGTATGATTATGATTTAATTGTGTGAGACATCACGAAGCATGTTCACCAATTAATAAGAATAAGATCAAGTATGAGACTATGAAAGTTATGATGGCAAGCGAGCTTCCCTGTGTCGTACCGACCCGCGTTAGGTCGGATTGGACTATGGTTTGAGTTTGGAATGGACTGGCCGCCCCAACCACTCCATAGTTGCGCGCCCGGTACGGACACTTATGTTATGGGGCCCATAAGTTAAGATAAGCTAAGAAAGTAAATTATGAATGGATAAGAAAGCATAATGAAATATAAATGGCTCATGCATAAGTATGATAAGCTATGTTATGTTATGGTTACGATATGCTATGTATGTTATGTTAAGATGTGATATGTACGTATGTTATGTTTGTGTAGTGTCGCGGTATATAGTAGTTGTACTTGCTGAGCGAAAGCTCACTATCTTACGTCTATACTGTAGGTAAGCAACCTGCCAGCAACGGTTGATACAAGATGGAGGTGCGTGGCAGAGCGAGCTATGAAATGTGGGAATTATGCTGCTACGCGTTTTGCTATTTTTGTGTGTATTATTTATGTTTAATAATTACGCCCAAACGACTTTATTTAGTATCCGTCATATCATACGTACGCTTTCGTGTGTGTGTTACATCGTATACAAAAAAAAAAATTTCCGTTGTTTACACCTAATAAGTAAGATACGATATGGTATGAATGCATGTATGTATGGTAACGGTCTATGCTAGGCGGGTCGTTACACCTATCTACACCACTTCTCTATATATTAAATATTTTTCTTCTTCTCGCTTCATTTTATTCAAACTTCATTTCATCACATTCATTAATATGGGTGAGTCTATACACTCTTCACCAAAATAAGGGACCAAGCGTCATAATTCAGCAATTATGCTCCTATCTACACACTTCTCTATAATTTCAATATTTTTCTTCTTCTCTCTTCCTTTTATTCAAACTTCATTGCATGACATTCATAAATATGGGTGAGTCCATAGACACCTCTCATTTTACTTTTCTCACCCTCTTTTTAAACAAATTTATTATTACTTATTTACCCATTAATAAAATTACTTTTAAAAACAACTTAATTTTAAAAAAAATATTCAGACATCTATTTTTAGAATTTTAAAAAAGGAAACTGTATTGGCATCTACTATTATCCCACATCTATAATATTTGAATGATTTTAATTGATATATAAAAAAAGTACAGAAACAAATTAACACATGCGCACCTCGTCCCATATAAACACCTTTTTAGTGATTGATGATTGTTGTGTAGTCACATTAAACATTTGCAACAAAATTTAAATTAGTGGATGAAAATATGTTTTTCTTTTTCTTATATTGGAGTAAAATAAAATAAATGAAGAGCAAAATGGAGGAAATATGAAAACATAGAACCACTCATAAATCAAAGTTGTCGAATAAAGTTAGAATGATAAAAGAGAAAACATTCGTGAGACCTGATCGACAATAGTCCACAAGAAAATAGAGACTTGTTTTAAGCATTTGTTAATAGGTATAGTCTCAGTGAATTTATCTTATTGATTCTCACTCCAAAAAAAAAAAAAACGTGAATTCCGTTTGGTAAGTTAGTTTAACTCCAATTAAACTGTACTTTTTCATCTCCATTTTTTTCTTTTTCTGAAAAGTCAACAAAATTTATAACTAGTTTTTAAAAAGTCAACAGACTCTAACTTAAAAATTTAATCTCCAATTAACTTACCAAACAGAGGCTAAATCCTTCAACCCCTTGCAGTTTGGAAGCAAACGGAATACTCCTGTATATCCAAATCACCTATTGTATGTATCTATAAAAGAAGAAGAAACGTGAGAGATTAAAAATAAAAAAAGGAAAACAATTGAGAAAAAGTGAGCAGTTTTTAATTGGTTGGTGGTTGAAAAAATAATAAGAAAAAAAAAAACAATTGATGTAGGTACTATTTTGGAATAACAAGTGATATAAAAAGTACTGCTTAAATTTTAAAAATTAATTGGTGGGTGGTTTAAGTAAGGGTGTCGCGAAAGTAGATAAGGAGGTGGGAATGTCAATAGAGTCCCCTAAATTATACTGAAACTTAATCAAAGCATCACAAACGATGTACTCGCACTAAAGAGCGAATCTCTATAAAAAATTTATATCTCTATATCTATATTTCTTTAAAATGTTCTATATTTTACGTTATTGAAAAAAAAAAAACACCTAGCTATAAACTTCATTACCAGTCATATATGTTGGGATCTAAATGTGCCCTAAGGATAGAAAATCAATATTAGGGATTTTTTGTAAATATGACATTTTGATATTAATAAGAGGAGGTTATTCATGTTTAATAAGTTGTGTCCTATTTACTTTCATTTGTTGATTGTATGGTTATTCGGAGCAAACATAAAATACTCCTTGGTTGTTGGTAATATATCGGAGTACCATATGTATACGGGGTATACATAGAAGACGTGGTAATTTGATAACAGTCTAAATAAATAGTCCGCAATGATGGAATAAGATTTGGGGATCTTATTCATGATAAGATTGTAAAGGTTGTCTACTTCCTTAGAGGGATGGTTTTTCTTGACCATCGGATAGGTTCCGAGTAGAAAATTTAATGTATGCCAATATTGAGGTATGACATTGGACTGGACCTAAAGTGTTAATTGATTCGGTTTAATAATTCCGTTTATAAGAATCAATGACACTTTGATTATCATCCTGCATTAATCTTAATCCTGAAATGATTACTTGAGTTCGCATCCATGACTTATGTACTTAAATGCACTACAGGTGAGACACTGTTAATTCATGGTCAATATACTTGTGTTTTGGGTGCATGACTTATGGATGGAGAAATCAAGATTCATAGATACGGAATCCATAGCTATCTTAATGATAGTAAATGTTATCTACTTAAAGGCATTATTCGGGGATTGAAAGATAGTATAACAAGATCTTGACCATCGGTTTACTTTTTGTTCTCTGGTGGTTTACCAATTGTATGGTTTTATAATTGGTGATTCTTTCAATAGAGAATAATGTAACTTTAAGTTAAAATGATTGAAAAGGTAAAACGGAAAAAGTCCTTAATTCAATCATGGATAACATATGGGGATTAAGCAAGCGATGAATAAATCATGGAAGAAGCACTACGTGATAGAGCTTTCGTAATACGGTATGTAAACAGGAGTTCAGCTTCAAACTTTTAGTGGAATAGTTTTGAAGTTGATAATTGATGAATAATTAATCTGGGAGTAATTTTTCACAATTATAGGAGCCTCTTTACATATTTCCATCGGGACCCTCTATTAGCTCATATAGTTCCATATAGCGTCTTGGGATTTGTTCCTAATGAGATCGGTAAATTTAAAAGGAATTTAGTTATGTCTATTAAGACATAGTACTCTCTAACATGCAATCCAGAAAGGATTGGACTTGTGAAATTTGTAGACAAATGATTTGTTAACATGTGATTGGTTAATTTGAATTTTGAAAATAAGATTGTGTTTTGAATTGTTTAATTTTGGAAAACAAATTTTTCTCTCCTAATCTAAATGTGGTACACGGTTTTTTGATAGGTGGAGGGAAGAAAATTTTGTTTCAAAATTGTTCAAATATATTCCTTACATTAAATTATTAATTGATTTAAATAATGGAGATTATTTGATGGGTTTTTTCTTTCCTTTAAAATGTTGTGGACGGTTTTGAGAGGAGAAAATTTTCAAATATTCCATTTATTTAAATTAATAAATATGGTTGATGTTGGAGGAAAATATTTAATTCAAATACGTGAATCTTATTTAAATTCAAAAAGGTTTAAAAGAAATTTGAATCTAGATAGGACTAGGATCTTTTGACTAGTCTAGATTCTTGATTTAAGATTTGAACCACCAATCAAGATTTAAATCTCTTTGTGACCGAATTTTTTGAGACTAAATCTGCCCTTGGAAAAATTGTTTTTAGGTTCAATGAATCTAGCCCTAAAGTTGTATGATCTTTTGATTCAAAATTTATCTAGAAAAATAATTATTAATTATTTTTAAAGGAGATAAATGTTGAAAATGATTGGACTTCTATATAAAGGCTAGAAATTCTTGAAAAAACTAATTTTTTGGTCATTCACTAAGGAGAAAAACGTTTTTGGAGTGAGAGGAAAAATAATTTGGGTTTCTTCCACATCATAAAATTCGGCCATACTCTTGAGTGAGAAAAGGAGAGAAAATTCCATTGAATCAAAATTGTGAGGAAGGTTAAACCGAGTGATAATTTTCATAGGAGGTTAACCGGTTCCTGTTTTGTAGTTTTGAAGAAAGAAGTTGGATCATATTCTCAACAAGGATCATCGGAATTGAGAAGGAAGGATCTAGACTTCGGGAAGCATTACCAGTCGCTTGGATTCATAGAACGTGTGCCCACACACTTTGAGACGTGGAACTCGAGAATAGTAGAGAAGACACATTGGTCAAACGCTCTAGTGATTCCGAAATCTGAAAAATAAGGTACGCTTGATCATGAATTAATTTATTATTATATGCATCATGAGATTCTTTTCCGGAAACGGCATAAAAATTTTAAAACTTCCGTTGCGCCGTAACTTTGATACCGGATCCGATTTTTCCAACAACTGGTATCAGAGCCAACTCATGATCATGTATATAACATAAATTATTTGATCAAATTAATTTCTCTCTATGCATTAATGAAATATTTTAGAGAGTTGGCACTCTAGGTTTTATTTTGAGTATGTTGTTGCGTGTTTTTCTTCGTGTGTGCTCGCAAGTGAACGAATCGCCACAAGTAATAAAGTGACAAAGTGTCGAGTATCGTCCCACAGAGATTGAAATTAAGAAAACTAACTAAGTACTACAATTAAAATGACTCAATTTTATCTAAGCTATCAAAATTAAAGGGAGTTGAAACAAGCACTAAATTAAGCAATTAAATTAAACTAAGATTAGGCAAGATAAAAGCAATCGAAATTGTGGAATGAAAGGAACTCGATGTTGTGTAAGGCTAGGGGGTTTTGATTTCACTTGACTTAACTTTGCTTATCCAATTCTATGCTTGTTAATCGAATTCATTTAAATCATTAATCGTAGGTGACAGATTTTAATTTCACTCCCTCTCCCGAGTGCCGAGTAAAATAATATGCAAAATTTAATCAAATTAATATCCATGTTAACTCAACCAATTAAGCACTCATTACGCAACCCTACTCTAGTGATTACCCAAGTCATATTAGCCTCCCGAACTTAATATTACAATGGGTTGTGTTTCCCAACTCTCAACATATGATATTAACTCTCCCGAGCCCAATTTCACACATCTAAAAACTCTAATTTAATGGTAAATAAAATTAGGACAACAAAGCATAGAGACACACAAACAATTCAGAATGGAATTCAATCAACAAGCATTAAAATTATCATAACAAAGTCATAATCAAGCTACATCATACCCCCTAGCATAAAAAGTTTAGCTAGACATCAAAATTCTCAAATCCATAACCAAATTTGAAACAAACATCAGACCCATATTCAAGTGTAAAATCAGAGAGTAAATACAAGTTTAAGAGCTACAAAGAGAGATAATAGTAGAGAGAAGAAGACCTAGTTGAAGAACAAGCTCCCAAGTCTTCAATCTCCTTCAATCTCCAAGAAAAGCCTTCAAACCCTAGAAGTTCTCTCTATTTTTCGTCTCTGGTTTTTGGGTCTCCAAAACTGCTCTCCCCCTTCTTCACGTCCCCCTACTTCCTTTTTGTTCGAGCACCAGGTGGAGAGAAGGCGCGCCTCAGCACGCGAGAGCGCGCGGCCGCGCACTGCTGGCTGGGCACAGGGGCAGGGCACGCGCTGGCTGGGCGCGCGCCCGCACCTACGCTGCGGGCTAAAACTTGAATTTTTAACTCCAATTCTTCCAAAATCTAACTTTTTTTTCTTGTTTATCTGAAACACTCACAAACACATTAAACCAATCTAAAAACTTGAATATTTTGTAAATTATCCAATTTCAAGACATTAAATAAGTGAGTAAAAGCTCACTTATCATATGTTAAATATATTATGAATTAATGTATGGATGGATGAATGCTTTATATTATTTTTTTAATATATAATGCTTGTTCAATTTTGCCGGTCATGATTCCACAGTGGTTAGAATTTGTATCTAGGTATTTCAAGTGTAATAAATGTGGTCTATAATCACCGCTAGGCCGTTGTTTCAATTCCTAGAATTTTTGTTAGCCGGAAACGGCGTAGGAATTTTTTTTGTAAAATTCGGGCTACAATGGATTCGAGGAGATTGAACATGAACGAAAGTATGGAAATTTTCAAAGGATGTGATTTTTTTTTTGTTTTTTGGAAATTATTTTTAATTAAAAACGTTTTTTTAATAAAAAAATCACATAATCTTTTTGAAAATTTAATTTTCCAATGATATGTGATCTTGATAATTTGGAAATCAAAATTGAAAATTTAAATTTAAATTTAATGGATATTATTATGAATTTTAAAATTTTGAGATTTAAATTTGAAATTTGAAAATTTTGAATTTTAAAATTTAAATAACCTGATTTTTTATTTAAATTTTGATATTTTGTAATTTTGATTAAAATTAAAAATCACATATAATATTTTTTGAAATTTAAATTTTAAATTTAAATTTAAAAAGATGTGGCATTGGAGAAGGAAGACACATTGAAGAAGGATACAAGGCATGGATCTACAAATGAATGCCGATATATGTTTCGGTTAATTTTTGTAAATTTTGTAATTTTCTTTCTCTAGGATGGAATCAAGATCCACGGCTGTTTACATATTTTGCAAACCATGGATGATGTGTTGCTAGATGAATATGTTATACTATTTCATGATGTATTGATAACATGCCATATAGACTAAGGAGTGCCACTCAATAAATATTGTTTATGCATGAAAAACAAAAACCCTAATTTAAAATATTGAGTGGGAGAAGGTTTTACACACTAAGACCTACGGCCTCCATAGTTGGTCCAATAGTTACGCATGGTAGTGCCTACTACTCAGTTTTGACCCGGGAATTCCCTTCGGATAGGTATCTTACCTAGAGCGCACACTGATTTGGATTTCCGAAAAGATAACAATTTTGGGCATATTTTATGTTTAGATCACCCCTCGGTGGCAGATGTAAAATATGGATTCAAAATTGGAAACGATGGTTACACACTCATACTACTTTATTTATTAACCCTCCCTCGAGGCTCTGTTATATAAAGTAGTGGTCAAATAAACGATAGTTAATATATATTTAATGGAGTTTGCTCCATGGACGAATATGTATTAATCGGAAGGGATCCGTGTTCTTGGCTAGTTCTTCTAAAACTACCCCTCGGTTGCTTAGAAAGCAGAAGCTAGGAATCATCATTGTAAGGTATGTGTTTTAAGGGTTTTACACATGAACATTTAGATTGCATATAGATCTTTTTGTTTCATTACAAAACCATATTTTATAAACTGATAGGATGTTTTCTCATACTTATTACATGTTTTCTTATTATAGATCAAAATGTCGAGCCCTTTATCTGTGATACTTACGCAAAACAAATTAACTGGCAAAAACTTTAATGACTGGAAAAGGAACTTGCTTATCGTCCTAAACTTTGAGAAACACAGTTTCGTCCTAACCCAACCTAGACCACCTACGCCTGCGATCGATGCTCCTGATAGGGATTTTGTAGCGCTTGAGTGCTGGGACAATTCCAACCTAAGTGCTATGTGTTATATTCGGGCGAGCATGTCTAACGTGCTCCAGAAACAGCATGAAGAGCATCAAACTGCTAGGCAGATCATGGATAACCTGGAGGAAATGTTTGGTGAACAAATTATCCAGGCTAAGACCGATGCTATCAAAGGTCTCATGAACTGCAGGCAGAAGGTTGGAACTCCCATTAAGGAGCACATGATGAAAGTCATGGCTTATTTGTCTGAGGCTCAGGCAAATGGGGCTGAGATCGATGTTGCAACTCAATTGGTCATGGTTTTCCAAACCTTATCCAAGGATTTCGATTTGTTTCAGGCATCCTACAACCTTAATCGAAAGGAGATGTCTTTAACGGAATTGATGAAAGAGTTACAAGCCTTTGAAAACATTTTTAAGGATTCTGGATTTAAGGCTGAGGCAAATGTGGCTGAACCTAGTTCACCTGCTCCTAATCCCAAAAGGAAGAAGGAAAATGGGAAGAACAAGGGGAACAAGCCTACGACAAAGGCACCTGCTCCTAAGAAGTCTACTAAGACTAAGAAGCGAAAGGTGGATCCCAAAAAGGCTAAGTGTTTTTTCTGTGGGAAGAAGGGACACTTCAAGAAGGATTGTAGAGACTACTTGACTTTGCAGAAGCAAAGAAGTAATTTCGATATCCTGAATCTTGAGGCTTGTTTAGTGGAAGAATCTAAGGACACTTGGGTTATAGATTCTGGAGCCACTAACCATGTTTGTATTTCTCTGCAGGGGTTCAAGGTAACAAGAAGTCTGCGTGAGGAGGACTTCAAGTTAAGAACCGGTGATGGGACGTTGGTGCGAGCTGAAGCAGTGGGAGAAGTGCATCTTTATTTTGATGAATTTAGGTTTATTGTTTTGAGACATTGTTTTAATGGTCCTAGTTTCAAGAGGAACCTAATTTCGGTAGCTTGTTTGATTAAAGATTCTTATTCAGTTTCTTTTAAAAATAAAGTTGTTATTAGGAAAAACAATTCTCTTATCTGTAATGGATGGATGCATGAAAATCTTTATTTTATCAAACCTAAGATGCACTCACTGCTTGATACAGAATTGGAAAAGAACTCTAAAAGACATAAGTCTTCTCACTCTAACAAATCATATCTTTGGCATTTACGACTTGGTCACATAAGCCTTAACAGAATTCAAAGGATGGTAAAAGAGGAATGCCTTGACTTGTGTGAGGTTGAACCTTGGCCACAATGTGAATCCTATTTGGAGGGCAAGATGACTAAACGGCACTTTGCTGCCAAGGATGGTCGTGCCGAGGAACTTTTAGAACTAGTACATACGAATGTTTGTGGTCCCATGAACATAGAAGCACGTGGTGGGTATGAGTATTATATCACTTTTATTGATGATTACTCAAGGTATAATATGTCTATTTAATGACCCGCAAAAGTGAAGCCTTTGACAAATTCAAAGAATTTCGTGCTAAAGCGGAGAAACAATTAAGCAAGTCCATTAAGACACTTCGATCGGATCGAGGTGGGGAATACCTATCAGATGAGTTCTTAGGATATTTGATAGATAATGGGATACAATCCTAGTTGACTGCACCTGGTATTCCTTAACAGAATGGTGTAGCTGAGAGAAGGAATAGGACCCTATTGGATATGGTCCGGTCTATGATGAGTTACTCCACATTACCTTTGTCATTTTAGGGGCACGCCATACAAACTGCATGCTATCTTCTGAATAACATTCCCTCCAAATCGGTTCCTAAAACTCCTTACAAGTTATGGACGAGCAGGAAGCCTAATTTCAATCATATTCGAATTTGGGGTTGTCCGGCACACGCCTGTGTGACGCCCCGACCTACACCCATCTACGTAGGGGGACGACTACGTAGACGTGGGCCGTCACCTTACTTACTTACTTACTTAATTCTTATTAAAAAGCCTTAAGCTTACTGAAAATTCCAGAGTAAATTTTTTTTCTTTAAAACTTTATTTTAAAACTCTTTTACTCTCACTTAAACTTGACTTAGTCTCATACATAAAACTTAACTTGTCATCATATATATTCATATGTACTCACTCAAGTACCAAAATCGTGGACCAGACCCGACCTAGTGCGGATCGGTACAACACGAGGCAACTTGCTTGCCATACATACTTGGAAATTTTCTTAAACCATATCATTTCTTTCTTATAACATAACAAAACACATTTTACAAATGTATTTTAAAAACATATTTTTTCCAAAACCCGTGGCGGTGTCCATTCCACATTTCACAGTTCGCAGCACCAACTCTCCACAGTATTGCATCAAGTACTGCCGTTAGGTTGCTTTCCTACAGCATGAACGTAAGTAATGAGCTAATGCCCAGTAAGTACAATATTCAATCCGCAAAACATTTTAAATGCAAGAATGCATGAACCGATTATGTTTTCTTATAAATCAATTATGCTTTCATTAACTTGGTTTTATCCCCTTACATGTCATACGTGCACGTACCGTGGTGCATATCCATGGAGTGGTTGGAGGCGATCAGTCCAAACCAAGTCAAACCATAAAACTAATCGTTTACATCGAGTGATTGGGGCAGCCAGTCCAATCCAATTCAAACCATAGACTAAACCGTTTAAACTCGCCCTCGTGGCAAGTCGGTACGACACAATAACATTAACTTGTCTTATTTTATCTCATGACTTAAGAAATTATTCTTACCATATGATTCAATATTCGTGAACATGCTTCATGATGTCACGTATCCAAACATACAACATAAAATAATCTCAATCATAACTTAAAACCTTCTAGCATAATACATCATAACATAATACATCATAACATAACTTGCCATAATATAACATCATAACATAACTTCATAGCACAACATCATAGCATAAACTTATCATAACATAAACTTCGTAACATAACATCATAGCATAAACCTATCATAACATAAGCTTCATAGCATAACATCATAACATAAACTTATCATAACATAAGCATCATAACATAAACATATGTAAATCATGTAAATCAATACATGATTTCTTGAAAACATGTCATACAACAAAAACATTTAGTTCATGTTGTAGGCGGAGTTGTACTTACCTGTCGTCCTACGCTCTTAGTTATCGCCAGACATAGCACATACTCTTGTTTCCTAACATGGTGTAAGATAAGAATCAATCATAATCTATCTTACCATAAATCATAATCCTTAAAAATTAATATCCATTTAGGTTACTACTAGTAACCCTGGTTATGAACCCAAACATAAATAGGTTAATGTCCTATTGGGTTACTAAGACCCAATAGTGGTATCCCACTTGGTTATCATACAACTTAGCATAATTCAGTTATTTCTTTTCTTCAGAAAAACTTGTTCAATTCTTGAAAATAGTTTCTTAATTCAAGTGTCAGTGCATGAGTCGGGATTTCTTGTTTTTGCACTGTTTTCTTAAAATCCTGTGTAGGAATTTCTTGATTCCTGCATAGTTTTGGGAGTTTAATTTTTACTTTAAAATATGTTTGGAATTAGAAAAATCTTTCTTCATGAAAGTTGTAGATCTCGAAAGATCCTAAAATTCATGTTTTATATAAAACCTAATTCTACATTTAACTTGTTCATTTTCTTGATTGAAGCCGGCTGGCCGTGCATAGAGTCTGGGCAGACTAGGTCTCGGATTTTCATAAAAACAGAGGCCTTTGGAGTTGTATTTTGAAAAACTATCTGTGATGTCCCCTAGGAAAAACCCTTCCCAACAACTTTCATGTTTTACGTTTTTCCAAAATCTGCCTCTAAGGGCCTCAAAATTTCGTTTTCAGATTGCTGCCCGGTTTTACCCGAAACTGGCAGTTTTTCTTGAAATCCATTTTTACGTAAAGTCTACGTGCACACTACCTCAAACGGTCGCAACCGTGAGCCTACGACAAACATGCAGCGTATCTATCGTAAAATCGTATCATCATACATCCATACATAATAGCATAACATATAAATAAAAACCTAGATCTAGCTTACCATAACATAGATCTAGCTTACCATAACCCTAATCAAGCACATACTAAACTTACTAAGATTTTGCATGAAAATAAATAAGCTTAAGCTCTTACAAAACCCACTGAAAATACACATAAAACTCTTGAATCAAACTTAATAAAAAGGCTTAGGGATTCAAGAAGATTACCCCTAAATCTTAGAGGTGAAATCTCAAACTTGGATCCTAATTTTCTTCTACCCTTTCTTCTCTAAAAAAAAATCCAGCCAACCTTTCTTTTTTCTCTCTTATGGAGTTCGGCCTTAGGGTGAGGGGAAGAGAGAGTGAGTGGAAAATTGGGCAGAGTTTCGGGTTCAATTTCATGCTCAAAAATAATGTGAACCAACCCTCCTATTTATAGGTGAAACTTAAAGTTTCTACAATTGCATATAAGGGTTTAATGAGCAAAATATTTGCCCAACAACCCTCCCTAGGTGGCCGGCCATTCAAGGTGAGAATGAGCCAAGAATTTGCTTGCTCACCAAGCAAATTTCTTGCTTACCTCATCAAGCCTACCTCACCTTGCTTACATCACATGGCCTACATCATCAAGCAAAAATACTTGCTCTCCAAGGCTCTCAATAACCGGCCATACAAGTGTGTGAGCCAAAAATTTGACTTGTTCACCAAGGCTTTCCTATCCACCTTCCACCGGTCATGCCATGTGTGTGAACCAAAATTGGCTTGCTCACCAAGCTACTTGGTTGCTTACCTCACCATGCCTACCTCATCAAGCCTACGTCACCAAGGAAAAACTTGTTCACCAAGGCTTGCTAAAGAACCGGCCATGCTAACTAGAACAAGTGTGTGGAAGCCAAACAAGGTGATGTGTTCAAAGGTGGACCAAAGGCAACACCTACCACATCTTTTCTCTTATCTTGCATTCAAGTCCTCACAAGCAAAAATATTTGCCCCCCTAAGTCCTTAGAGTGGCCGGCCATTCAAGGTGATTTGTTGGCCAATTTTTCAACCATAATTCATACTTAAATCTTACTTTCCATTATTTTCAAAAATCCAATTAATCCAATTGGCCATTACCATATGAGGTGTCCTCCTAATTAAGGCTCCATTTGGTTTTCCTCCTCCAATGCAATCCATAATCATACTAATAAGGATTTTACAAATACTGTTTTCACTAAGTTTTTCCAAAGCAAAGAGAAAAACAAGTTTTTGGATTCAAACATTATCTTTCTTTCGATAACAAGACAATGATGGACGGTGAACGAGAAGGATACCCGAGTTACTGGACGGGGCCCAAATCCAAGGTTGACTTAGGATAATTGAACTAAGTTTGGTTACCTCAAGGGTTCCTCAAGGCAACCCAACAAGGTGTTAAGATTGGGTTTGGATCTAAAACCCAAAAGATTATGGATAGATAACCAGGCATAGGCCAAGGTTAGGATGATAACCTAACCCTATTCATGTATGATTGGGATTAATACCCAAGGTTACCTTATGTAACCAAGTAAGCTATCATGAGTATAGGGGGGACATATAACTAAGACTATGAATGGGTGTTGGTTAGGTAACCAGCATCTTAAGGTTATAATTATGAAGCCTTATACTATGTCCTTTGACATAACAGGAGATAGCCTGTTGTTGTGCCTCACCTTGGAGTCGCACGAAATAGGACACAGCTAACCAAGTAAGTACAACTCCGCCTACATCCTAGGCCCTTTGTTGTTACTTGCCTAATATGATGGTATGTGATGATATGTTATGGCATGTTATGGTATGATATGTTATGGTATGGTATGTATGGTATGTCATGGTATATTATGAATGAGGTTATGTTATGTTATATGTTTTAATATTGTGACATCATGAAGTATGATCACTAATAATGAATCACATGGTAAGAACAAGACAAGTAAGATGTTGTGTCGAACCGACTTGCCATGAGGGCGGGTTTAGATGGTATGGTTCATGGTTTGAGTTGGATTGGACTGGCTACCTTAACTAGTCCATGTTAAACTCTGTGTTTCATGGTTTGAGTTAAAACGGACTGCCGCCTTCAACCATTCCTTGGCTATGTACCACGATACGAGCACACATGATAAGTAAAGGAATAGAACTAAATTAAGTTATGAATCCATAATTGATTCATAAGAGATCATAATTGGTTCATGCATAATGATATGTTTTGTGTCGCGGATGTAACAATTGTACTTGCTGAGCGAAAGCTCACGTCTTACGTCTATGCTGTAGGTAAGCAACCTGCCAGTAATCTCTGATGTAATACTGTGGAGGGCTGGTTCTGCGGACTGTGAAATGTGGGATGGACACTGCCACGGCTTTTGAAAAAAAAAATATATACTCTATAAAATATGTTGTAATGAAAAAGGGTTTTCATATTGTCATGATGTTTTAAGTATGAATGACAAAGTTTATGTATGTATGGCAAGCAAGTTGCCTCTTGTGATTCCAATCCACATTAAGTCGGGTTTGGTCTACAATTTGATTATGATGGCTTTTAAAAAGGGTTGAAGTTCGGTACTCGAGTAAGTACCTATCAGTAAGTATGAGTTTGAGGATGAAGTTCAAGTTGAACGTTTTAAAATAAAGTTTAAAAGAAAAAGAAAATTTTTCCCAAATTTTCCGCAAGTTTAAGTTGAGTATGTAAGTAAGGTGACGACCCGGCGTGGGAAGTCGGGGCGTTATAGTTTGGTATCAGAGCAGAGTTCCTGCCATCCAATTTCACAGTTCTGCTGTCAGCGCCACAGTTTTGTAAGTTTGTTTTCTTACTTTGTTTTATAAGATTATTATAATGGCATGTATCTGGTGTTAAATTTGGGTCGGACTAAAGAGGACCACGAGGCTCCGTTGACATTCCGAGGAATGGAGGAGAAGCTTCGCATCTTCAATAAGACTCAAGGAGTGGTTGCACGATATAGAGACCCTCCTCAGATTATGTCATGCAGGGATGTATCTTCAGGATATGCTTGCCAGTCGAGCCGACGTCTAGTTAAGGAAGCTCGTGCAAGAAGCCTTGGCCAAGAGGATCTTGAGAGGAGATTCCTAAATGGATTTCTTGGCGACAGCAAGGATCGCCCATGTATTACCGCAATATCGAGATGTACTAGGATATGTACATGAGACGATACGTCAGCTATGTTGCAGCTGACATGCTTATCCGAACGAGTTTATGGGCTTTTATTGCCAGTAAATCAGAGTCGCACAGTGGAAGCGTGATGGATAAACTGAGCTTACGATATGATGATCACTAGAATAGTAATAAGAAATGAATAGGCTCTAAGATTAGATAGCCTATCGTCTCATTTTGGGTTAGTGATGATAAGGAATCTTTCCATTTAAGGAATTGGATTGAGATCATGGAAGTTAAGTTTCCTGATTGTGAAATTTTGCCCCATAAGAGAAATATTGGACATGGGGAAGATTTTGAGGATGCCTTAGTTTGGGGGTAGCAAATAAGCAATATGCTACCAACAACAATTTATTAGGCTATGATTTTTTATGATAAGGATGATGATTATGAGATGATGATTGGGAGTTTTAGATATCCGTTAGAACTATGATTATGCCTTTGAGCTTTAAAGGAAATGCTAAAGGCAAGAAGAACGTTTCTACTAGCTAACAAGTAGCTAGTTGATACAAGGATACCTTTCATTGCATCACTTGAACAGTAATCTGTTTTCAATAATACTATTTATTATTGATTTTCATGATTGAATTGGAAAAGATTCCAAAAAGTATCTTAAATGTAAGAACATATTAAGATACATGAAAAGACAAGTAACAGTAAGGTGTCGTACCAACCTCCCGTGATCGTGGAGGCTACATGTTTCAGTTGTAATCTTGACTGTCCGTGATCGTGAAGGCTCAAGTTTATAAGACCTTTCGTAAAATCGCAAAGGCTTATAAAATTCCCAGAACTGCTAGGGACCTTGCAAACCCTAGCTTTGTCTGGAGGCTGCGCGCATTTGGTACGTACACTATGGGCCCACATGTTAAGACAAGATAATAAGACACAATATGCTTTTCAAATATGAAAAAAGCTATGTGATATGATATGTTTTTAAAGTATGGAAAAGTTATATATATGCTTTTCAAACATGGCAAGTTATATGATATACTTGCTCAGTTTTTCATGTAAATAGTTCTTGTGATGCAGTATGAAAGGAAAGTATGATGGTATGAAATGAAAGCATGAGAGTATGAGGAATGAATTATGATGATGTAGAAAGAAGAATATGGTTCTATATAAAATACATGATCCCATTAGGGTATAAAAATGGGAACATGAACAAGTTATTCAATCCATAGTAACTTGTTATGCATTGATGGTGGATTTGAAGAAAAGGCACTCAGGATTATTCGAATTTTCGAGGACGAAAATCTTTTAAGGAGGGTAGGATGTAATAACCCGAATTTTGATGACTCTAGATTTCCTTTGAATGAGGAAAACTTAAGTCTAGATCATGTTGGAATGGAATATCGGTATAAGTTTGAGTTCTCGGTTAATTAGCTACGAGACTCAACGATGGATTACTTAGCCTAGTATAAGGCATTTTAAGGAAAATGGCGTGATGAAATTTCATGATTTCATGTTGATCAAAGTTTGACCAAGAAAGTCAAAGTTGACCAAAAAGTCAAAGGGTTGACCAAGAACAGTCAAAGGTATGACTGTACAGTTGTAATATCCAAAATTTCTACGAACTCATAATTTTCTTGAATATAAGAAATCTAAAGCTCGTATTATGTGTAATTTTATGAAAATTATGAATATTAATATAAGATTCATGATTTTATCAGTATGAGGTTGAATTCTCGGTAAATTAACTATGAGACTCCATATCAGGCCTTTTTATGAAAAAAAAAGGACTCAAGAGAATAAGAAAAATTTTGTACTGTCCGTTTTCTTTTCAACAAATAAATTTTAGTTAAATAAATACTGTGTTTGAGTAAACACAGTATTAGAAATATTTGTATTGGCTTAAAATGGACTGCTTATTGGAGGAAGTAGCCAAACAAGGCATAAGGTGAATGACATCACCTTATCCTTAATTATGACATCATGATTAACTTAAGATAAGCTTAAAAAAAAAAATCAAAACTTGGCCACCAAGTTCACCCCTAATGGCCGGCCACATGGAGGGCTATTGTGCAAAAATTTTGCTCCAAGGATTTATGAGCAAAAGGTGAACCAAAATAATTGCAAAAGGGTCCAAAATTTCACCTATAAATAAGCTGCCAAGGGGGACGGTTTTGGCTCAAAAAAATTCAGAAAAGTAGCTAAACTCTGCCCATTTCTCCTCTCAACAAATCCGGACACCAAAGAGAGAGCAAGAGAGTGAAAAATTTTGTGATTCAAGGGAAAAAGAGTGGGCTAGTGGTTGATTCTCTTCTACCTCATCAAGTAAGTTTTTTTTTAACTTCTTTGTGTTTTTCTAGTCTAGAGGCCGACTGTTTTCAAGGAAGGAAATGAGGAAAAATTTTGGTTAGCTAAGTGGTTAGCTTTGGTTCAAGAGTATACCAAGAGATCAACTAAAATTTTGGTGCAAAAATTTGGTGTAGAACCGGTTGGTGAAGCCAAAGTGGGAGGGAATTTTGAAAACCAAACCCTAACCCTAAAATTTGGGGTTAATCAAGGTAATCGTCCCTAAAACCCAAACTCCTTCCTTTGAGCATTCAATTTGAAATTTACATGTATTTCAAGTTGAAATTGTAAGAGCATAAGCTCAATTTTATTTTGTGCTTGATCTAGAATTAGGGGTGATTTGATTTCTATGTGCATGCTTGCTTTAATTTTCTTAATTTGCATGCTAAATATTAGTTTATTATATGTCCCCAATCTGTCTTAGTGTTGGTGAATGATAATTTTGTGCTAGGTTGCTAGAAAAACATTAGTATGCTTGCTAGGTTTTGCGCAACCAAAATCATGCAACTTAGTTGATCCAATATCAATTAGGTTTGCATGGTGATGTTAGAAATTGTGATTAAAGAAAATTTACGCTAGAAAACCGCTGCATGTGTGTATTAGAGCTCCCGCGGTGGCTGGTTGAGCTAGGTTCCACGTCTAGGACGTAAAACGAACTCTAAACCGAAAAACCGCCAGGTTCGGGTGGATCCTGACCAGTTTTACGGAAAGTCGATTTTGAGGCCTTTAGAGGCCGAATTTGGTAAAACTTAAAACACAAAAGTTGCTCGGAACAGTTTTTCCTAGGGGGTCACGTGAACGGTTTTGCAAAATAAGGCCCCAATGGCCTCCGTTTACCCCAAAACCTGTGGCTGATCCCCAGACCCAGTTTTCACTCAGTTTTTCGGGTCAGCCAGTTTCAAACAAAAACTGGGACGAATCTAGGCCGAATTGGAATTTTTACAAAACACGAAAGTTTTAGTATTTTTTGAGAGCTACAACTTTTATGAAGAAAACGTTTACAGATTATGAACCAATTTTAAATTAGAATCGTTTTTCGAAAGGTGCGCAGGGAATCCGAAAATTCCTGAACCACTAGTTTTACAAATGTTTCTAGAAAACTGTTTTCTACTACAAACTATTGTTTTGATTATGAAAAACTGTTCCAAAGGCAGTTTTCAATCTCAAATGATTTTATAAAGCACTAATCCAAGAGTTTGGATTTTTACGATTTAAGTAAAGGATTTTATAAGTTAAGAATGAAGTTTTGGGATTAATTTCCCTAAATTTTCCAAGTAAGGGAAATGAATTTTTCAAGTTAGAATATAGCAAGCGACTAGTTTACGAAAGGTAACCGGGAGTTATACCCGAGTTACTGGGCTTAGCCTCAAAGCCCAAGGTTGACCATTAGTTGATCAGATATTGACTTTAACCCAACGTTTAATTAAGGGTTACCCAAAGTAATCCTATAGGATACCAAGACATGTGTGGGGGGACATATAACTAAAATGTTGGAAAGGTTACCAACTTTTTATAGGATTCTTATCCTATGTTCTTTTAATAGCAGGAAGGAACCTGCAATTGCAATCCGAGTAAAGACAACAAAAACCGGAATCTAGCAAATCAGGCAAGTATCAAACCTCACCTACGGTATGAAAATAGTAAAGACTATTTTCAAGTATACATGCTATGTTATGCCATGATGTGTGATGCCATGCTATAGCTATGAAGTGCTATGTTTTACAAAAGTGCTATGTTTATAAAAGTGCTATGTTTTACAAAAAGTGCTATGTTTATAAAAGTGTTATGTTTATAAAAGTGCTATGTTTTACAAAAGTGCTATGTTTATAAAAGTGTTATGTTTTACAAAAGTGCTATGTTTATAAAAGTGCTATGTTTATAAAAGTGCTATGTTTACAGAAATGTCATGTTTTCAAAAATGTCATGGTTCCAGAAGTGATATGTTTTCAAGAATACCATATTATGGCAAATGTTGTGTATGATATGACATAGTGACATCATGAAATATGTTCACTAATGTTAAATCACATGGTAAGATAATCAAGTAAGGTGTCGTATCAACCTCCCTTAATCGAGGAGGCTACATGTTTAGTGGTGATAATTACCTTCCGTGATCGAAATCCGTGATCGTGAAGGGTCAAGTTAAAATTCCCAGAACTGTTAGGGCCTTGCAAACCCTAGCTTTATCTGGAGGCTGCGCGCTTTTGGTACGAACACTATGGGCCCACATGTTAAGACAAGATAATAAGTTCAAGATTAAGTCCATAATGAAGCATAAGACTTTCAAATCGATCATAAATGGATCATGCATAAATTAAATGATGATTAATATGTTTTCTTTGAGGTTTAAAATGTTTTGTGAGATTATGTTTGAACTTGCTGGGCGAAAGCTCACCCTTATATTTCATACTGTAGGTAAGAAGCCTGCAATTTAATTGGTGGGCTATGCGGACGATGCGGCGGGTGAAGGGCGGTGTGGGATACCACTACGCATAATTTTCCGCATCCAATTTTCAGAAAATATGTTAATATTTCAATAGTAAATTATATTTTGTTATATGTACGAAGTTGAAGACACAAGAAGATACTTTCAGTATAGTCTGTATGTATAACAAGTTTTTCTCTACAAGATAACTTATATGAATATGTTTTAAAAAAAAATTTATCTCAAATTTTCAAGTAAAGAACAAGTACGTATGGTGTCAACCTGGCTTGGGAAGTCGGGGCGTCACAGTTTGGTATCAGAGCGGTATCCTGCCAGCCTACTTCACTTCGCCTCACATCGTTCCGCAACGGTCCAAGTAAGTTATGTTATGTTCTTACTATTAGAATTAGTTAAGATCTTATGGGTATAGTAAGTATCTTCCTTCAACGATCATGCTGGTAAATGTTGGACACGGGGATAACGCTGGGTGGTGCCTTAGCTTGGTGACGGCAATTAGGTGACATACGGAAATAATCGAAAGTTTTATATCTTTCCAATTGTTATGGTTATGTACTCCTGATGTGAAGGAGATATGAACAAGATCATGATTAATTCAGATATGTTCATATTATGCTTTTATATGGAAAGAAGATTATGGTTCTATATAAAAGAAATGATTTTTGAGGGAGAAAAATAGCAAAATCTAGCCAAACTCTTGCAAAATCTTTCCTCACCTTTTTTTTTTTTTGACCAAAACCGACCCTAGGAAGAGAAAAAAAATTGGTTGGCTGGATTTTTGGTAATGGTCAGACCTTGTGTGAGTGTGTGAGGCTCAATTTAATTGGCCAAAATTTTTGGAACCCCAATTGGAGGGGAGGCCGGTTGTGTGGAGCCAAGGAAAAAGGGAGAGAAAAGTTGGAATCAATCAAGCCAACCTCTTGGATTGATCTAGGTAAATCTCTAAAACCCTTAAGTTTTTATATTGAGCTTGAAACTAGATACTCATGTGGTTGTTTTTCATGAGGAATGGCCGAAAATTGGAACCCATTTGGGGGAGGAGAATCGGCTGCAATGGCAGCCAAGGGGGAGTGAGGAAAAAGTTGGAATCCAAGCTTGTGAACCAACATCCAAGCTCTAGAGGTAAACCCTTGGCCCTAAACCTTTTTAATTTGAGCTTAAATTTGGGAAATTTAAGTGTATTTCCATGTTGGGATGTAAGAGCATAAGCTCATTTTTTTATGCCATGCAATAAGTTTTGTGCTTGATTAGGGTGCTAAGGTCTCAATTATGGTTATTGTGCATGAGTTGCTAATTATGCTTGCATGATTATTAGGGTTTCATGTATGCACATAAGGTGTTTGATATATGTCCCCAATATGCCTAAGAAGTTATAGGTCATGCGTGTTTATGTTTGAGCTAGATTAGAAGCTTGATTGATGAATGGTGATGCAAATCAAATGTTTTGCAAAACCTAGTTTGGTGCAAGAACACCCAAGGGTTTTGCCTTGCATGGATGAATGTTTTACGTTAGAAAGTGTTGCATGACTGATATTAGGCTCCCACTGCGGGCGGTTGAGGTAGTGTGCGCGTAATAGGACGTAAAACGAACTTAAAACCGAAAACTGCCAGTTCGGGTGCCAACTGGCCAGTTTCGGGAAAGTGGAAATTTAAGGCCTTTAGAGGCCGAATTGGGTGAAACGTAAAACATGAAAGTTGTTCGGAAGAGTTTTTCCTAGGGGATGGCGAGGACGGTTTCTCAAAATGAGGCTCCAATGGCCTCCGTTTCTATAAAAATCCGAGACTAGTCTGCCCAGATCTAGTTTACACGACCAGCCAGTTTCAAACAAAAACTGACAAAAATACAAGCAGAACTAGATTTTTCGTAAAACACGAAAGTTTTAGATTTTTTTTGAGAGCTACAACTTTCGTGAAAACAAGTTTTTCAAATTCGGAGTGGATCTTTAAAACTGACACTGTTTTACGAGGGGTGTGCAGGGAACCGAAAATTCCTGCACATGAATTTTTACATACATTTCCGAAAAAACTGTATTTTTGCACCAACACCAATGTTTTGACTGTGGGAACTGTCCCAAAGGCAGTTTTCAACAGTTAATAATTTTAACAAACCTTTTTGAAATAATTACAATTTTTCAAAGTTAAACTAGGGTTTTTGTAAGAAATGAACAAAGAGAACCAAGTTTTTCCAAAGCAAAGAGAAAAACAAGTTTTTGGATTCAAAAATTATCTTTCTTTCAGTAACAAGACAATGATGGACGGTGAACGGGAAGGATACCCGAGTTACTGGACGGGGCCCAAATCCAAGGTTGACTTAGGATAATTGAACTAAGTTTGGTTACCTCAAGGGTTCCTCAAGGTAACCCAACAAGGTGTTAAGATTGGGTTTGGATCTAAAACCCAAAAGATTATGGATAGATAACCAGGCATAGGCCAAGGTTAGGATGATAACCTAACCCTATTCATGTATGATTGGGATTAATACCCAAGGTTACCTTATGTAACCAAGTAAGCTATCATGAGTATAGGGGGGACATATAACTAAGACTATGAATGGGTGTTGGTTAGGTCACCAGCATCTTAAGGTTATAATTATGAAGCCTTATACTATGTCCTTTGACATAACAGGAGATAGCCTGTTGTTGTGCCTCACCTTGGAGTCGCACGAAATAGAACACAGCTAACCAAGTAAGTACAACTCCGCCTACAGCATAGGCCCTTTGTTGTTACTTGCCTAATGTGATGGTATGTGATGATATATTATGGCATGTTATGGTATGATATGTTATGGTATGGTATGTATGGTATGTCATGGTATATTATGAATGAGATTATGTTATGTTATATGTTTTAATATTGTGACATCATGAAGCATGTTCACTAATAATGAATCACATGGTAAGAACAAGACAAGTAAGATGTTGTGTCGTACCGACTTGCCACGAGGGCGGGTTTAGATGGTATGGTTCATGGTTTGAGTTGGATTGGACTGGCTACCTTAACTACTCCATGTTAAACTCTGTGTTTCATGGTTTGAGTTAAAACGGACTGCCGCCTTCAACCATTCCTTGGCTATGTACCACGATACGAGCACACATGATAAGTAAAGGAATAGAACTAAATTAAGTTATGAATCCATAATTGATTCATAAGAAATCATAATTGGTTCATGCATAATGATATGTTTTGTGTCGCGGATGTAACAATATATATACTCTATAAAATATGTTGTAATGAAAAAGGGTTTTCATATTTTCATGATGTTTTAAGTATGAATGACAAAGTTTATGTATGTATGGCAAGCAAGTTGCCTCTTGTGATACCAATCCACATTAAGTCGGGTTTGGTCTACAATTTGATTATGATGGCTTTTAAGGAGGGTTGAAGTTCGGTACTCGAGTAAGTACCTATCAGTAAGTATGAGTTTGAGGATGAAGTTCAAGTTGAAAGTTTTAAAATAAAGTTTAAAAGAAACAGAAAATTTTTCCCAAATTTTCCGCAAGTTTAAGTTGAGTATGTAAGTAAGGTGACGACCCGGCGTGGGAAGTCGGGGCGTTACAATTATTGAGTCTCGTAGCTAATTAAACGAGAATTCAAACATATTTTGAAATTTACTCAGATCATGAGCTTCATATCGACATACCTGATTCAGACTTAGAGTTTCCTTATTTCTAAGGAAATCATAGATTCATCACAATTTCGGGCTCTTACATTCTACCCTCCTTAAAAAAAATTTCGTCCTCGAAAATTCAGATACTTCTAGGTAACTTTTCTTAAAATCCACCATAAATTCATAATGGTTTGTTCAAGTTCTCATTTAATACTTTAATGGGATCATGTCTCTTATATAAAACCATAATCTTACTTTCATATCCTATCGTCATACTTACATACATTCATACATACTTGCATACATTCTTACTTTCTTACTTTCATACTGCATACTTTCTTACTTTCTTACATCATATCGTATCATGCTTGTCCTTCATATTGCATACTTTCTTACATACTACCATACTTTCCCTTCATATTGCATCACAAGAACTATCTACGTAAAAAGCTGAGCAAGTTTATCATATAACTTGCCACGTTTGAAAAACATATCTTATCATATAACTTTTTCATACTTAAAAAGTTTATCGTATTACATAATTTTACATACTTGGAAAGCATATCGTATCATATATTCAGTACACTTTCTGAAAATAGTTCCTTTCTTGAAACTTGATTTTATATTATTAGAACCCTTTACTTTTCATAATGACCCCTTTCTTGGAACTCATTCCTCAAGGATTCGGCCTATGGCCCCCATCTTGGAATTTGCTTCCTCAAGGATTTGGCCTATGGCTCCTATCTTGGAACCTTTACTTTTAATGGCAGCCCCTATCTTGGAATTTCTTCCTCAAGGATTTGGCCGTCTTACATAAAATGAGGGGGTTCTATTAAACATGAGATCTTTTATAAAAATATTTTCTTTGAATCTTTTCAAAGTCAATAATGAAAAATCATAATATCGTTCGAGTGATGCAATGACATGTATTGTGACGCCCCGACTTCCCAAGCCAGGTCGACATCATACATACTTGTTCTTTACTTGGAAATTTGAGAAATTTTTTCTTTTTAAAACATATTCACATACGTCATCTTGTAGAGAAAACTTGTTATGCATACATACTATATTGAAAGTATAATTTTAAGTCTTCAAACTTCATACATATAATAAAACCTAATATGCTTTTGAAATATTAATATATTTTCTGATAATTAGATGCGGAAAATTATGCGTAGTGGTATCCCACACCGCCCTTCACCCGCCGCATCGTCCGCATAGCCCACTAATTAAACTGCAGGCTTCTTACCTACAGTATGAAATATAAGAGTGAGCTTTCGCCCAGCAAGTTCAAACATAATCTCACAAAATATTTTAAACCCCAAAGAAAACATGTCAATCATCATGTAATTTATGCATGAACCATTTATGATTGATTGAATGTCTTATGCTTCATTATAGACTCAATCTTGAACTTATTATCTTGTCTTAACATGTGGGCCCATAGTGTCCATACCAAAAGCGCGTAGCCTCCAGGCAAAGCTAGGGTTTGCAAGGCCCTAACAGTTCTGGGAATTATAACTTGACCCTTCACGATCACGGAAGGTAAATATCATCACTGAAACATGTAACCTCCTCGATCACGGGAGGTTGGTACGACACCTTACTTGATTATCTTACCATGTGATTTAATATTAGTAAACATGCTTTATGATGTCACTATGTCATATCTTACTCAACATTTGCCATAACATGGCATTCTTGAAAACATGTCATTTCTGGAACCATGGCATTTTTGTAAACATGGCACTTTTGTAAACACGACATTTTTGTAAACATGACATTTTTATAAACATGACATTTTTGTAAACATGGTATAACATGTCATAACATAACTTAGCACAACATAGACATAGCATAGCATCACACGTCATGGCATCGCATATCATAGCACAACATAGTATGTATACTTGAAAATATAGTGTACTTGAAAATAGTCTTTACTATTTTCATACTGTAGGTGAGGTTTGATACTGGCCTGATATGCTAGGTTCCGGGTTTTGTTGCTTTAACTCAGATCGCAACTGCAGGTTCCTTCCTGCTATTAAAAAGAACATAGGATAAGAATCCTATAAAATGTTGAAGACCTTTCCAACATTCTAGTTATATGTCCCCCCACACATGTCTCGATTATTTACTAGGTTACTAATTGTAACCTTGGAATTTGTGGTTAACCAAACTTGATTCATTACTTGTTAGGTTACTTGAGATAACCTTGGGTATTAAACTCAGGTATATATCTGAATAGTATCAGGATACTCTCCCTATTATCGGGCCTATACTTTAGTAACTTGGGTATCCATCCCGGTTACTATCCGTCAACCTTTTGTTACTATACTTTGGCTTTTAAAATCAATTTGAAGATTTTGGCTAAAAATCTTTTGTTTAACTTTAAAATTCGTGGTTTTCAAAGTAGGTCTTTATAAAATCATTAAAGGCTGAAAACTGCTATAGGAACAGTTTCCATAGTTAAAAATAGTGGTGTTGGTGCAAAAATACAGTTTCTCTGCTTGTATTTAGAAAATCCTGTGCAGGAATTACTTGCTCTATGCACAGTTTTTATAATTCAGGTTGTATTTAAAAATCCAAATTAAATTTGAAAAACTTGTCTTCACGAAAGTTCTTGCTCTTGAAAAATTCTAAAACTTTTGTGTTTTAAGAAAAACCCAGTTCTGCTTGGATTCTTGTCATTTTTAATTTGAAACTTACTGGACGTGTAGATTAGGTCTGGGCAGATCAACCTCGGATTTTCATAAAAACGGAGGCCATTGGAGCCTCATTTTCAAAAACTGTTCACATATTCCTCTAGAAACAACTGTTCTGAGCAACTTTCATGTTTTAAGTTTTTCCAAATTCGGCCTCTAAAGGCCTCAAAATCGGCTTGCCGTAAAACGGGTCAGGATTCACCCGAACCTGGCAGTTTTCGGTTAGAGTTCGTTTTACGTCCTAGACGTGGAACCTAGCTCAACCAGCCACTGCGGGAGCTCTAATACACACATGCAACGGTTTCTAATGTAAATTATTCATCCATGCATCATTCAAACATCTCGAGATATATAACAAGCATATGGTGAGCATAAAATTAAAACATGCAGCAAACCATAAATTAAGCTTGCTAAAACCTAAATCAAGCACATACTAGATAAACCAACTAAAGCAAGAACATAAATGGTGAGCTTATGCTCTTACATCCAAACTGGAAATACACATAACTTTCAAATTGAAGCTCAATTAAAAGTTTAGGACTAAGGGAAAAAAATTACCTTAGTTCACACCAAGAATGGTGCTAGGTTTTTGGGTTAAAACCTTTCCCCCTTTGCTCCTAACCACAGCCGGCTCTTCCCTTCCAAATGGGATTCCAATTTTCGGTCATAAACATGAAAATAATGCACATAAGCATCTAGTTCCAAACTCAATAAAAGACTTAGGATTAAAGAGTTTACCTCTAGGATTTGGAATTGGTTTCTCAAGCTTGGATTCCAAAACTTTTTTTTTCTTTTCCCTGGCTGCCACCCACCGGTTTTTCTTCTCCAATGGCACTAAAAATTTTTCAACTTTTGGCTTGAGATTCAACAAAATCCGACCACCTAGCACTAGAACCCCCCTTGGTTCTCAAATTTTTAATTGCTTACCTACCAAAGCACTACTCCATGTTTTCCTCATGGCTTACCTCATCAAGCACCATTACTTCCACCACTACCTTCTCTAGATGGCCGGCCATGCAAGGTAGAATAGAGCCAAGAATTTGGCTTGCTCACCAACCAAAGCACTATCTCTTGTTCACTAACCAAAGCACTATCTCTTGTTCACCAACCAAAGCACTATCTCTTGTTCACCAACTTCCCTAGGTGGCCGGCCATGTAAGGTGAAATTGAGCCAAAAATTTGGCTAGCTCACCTACCACATCATGGCTTACATCATCAAACACAATTCTTGCCCACCAACTCTCCTTAAGGAATCGGCTATGATAGCAAGAATAAATGAGTGGAAGACAAAAAGAAAATGATGTGTCCAAAGGTGGACCAAAGGTATCACCTACCACACCATTTCTTTTTCTTAACTTTGCATAAATTCCTCAAAAGCAAACCAATTTGCCCCCCCTTAAATCCATAGAGTGGCCGGCCAATGGAGTGCTTTGTTGGTCAAAATTTGTCAACCATAATCATACCAATAAGGATTTTACAAATATTGTTTTCACTTATAACAGTACTATTTCACTAAATTGCAGTCCAGAGTTCATCTGCGTAAAATTGGGCTGCGTATGGATTTTTCTTTAATCAAACTTTGACCATCACAAATTCATGAAATTCCGTCATGCCTGTTTCTTTAAAAGACCTATTATGGAGTCTCGTAATTAAATTACCGAGAACTCAGCCTTATAATAATAAAATTATGAACTTTGCATTTTTATTCATAATTTCCATAAAATCGTGCATAAACACATACTACAAGTTTTAGATTTCTTATATACAAGAAAATCATGAGTTCGTAAAAATTTCGGATATTACAGGTATACTTAAATCAACTAGCCACTTGCTAGATAGTAAAAGCTTCTCTTATTGCTTCTAACATTTCCTTGATAGTACAAGTGCATAATCATAATTCTTAGGAATTTCTAAAACTCCCCATCATTACTTAATTTCCCTTACTGAGGGATCGTATCATCACTTTCATCGTCAAACTTATAGCCATCAATCATATTTCTTAGAATGAAAAATTCCTGATTATCACCCTACTACGGTAAGGCGATAGGCTATCTAATCTCGAAGCCTATTCTTTTCTTATTGCTGCTCTAGGAATTATCATTGCAACTTAGCCATTAAAGTTGCAAGATTAGGCTCTTACGAAATTTGGTTTAGTCGTACATGCGGCGAACCATCTTGTAGTTTCTAATTCTAATCCTCGACATATCTAACACTTATTCTTTCATTCATATCTTAGCATATCATATCATAGAATCATCATAACTTATCATATCATACTAGAGATTCCTCACGATCTCATCATATCATATCGTATCATAAGCTTAGCTTATCCTCCACGCTTTCGCTGCGCAACTCTGATCTACTGGCAATAATCACCCCTAGAATTATATAGATAAGCGCGCCAAACTACAACATAGCTGACGTATCGTCTCATGTACATATCCTAGTATATCTCGATATCGCGATAATACATAGGCAGTCCTAGGTGTTATAATAAAAAAAAAATTAGGAATTTTCCTCTCAAGGTACCCTATGCCAAGGCACCTTGCACGAGCCTCCTTGACGAGGCGTCGACTGGCAATCATATCCTGAAGATATGTCCCTACATGACAAAATCTAAAGAGGGATTCCATATCGTGCAACCACTCCTTGGGTCCTATCGAAGATACGTAGCTCTTCCTCCATTCCCCGGAATGCCAACGAAGCCTCGCGGTCCTCTTCAGTCCAACCCGGGTTTAACACCAGGTTCATATCTTTATTATAGTAATATTATAATCTCACATAATTACTATACATAAAACAAAGTAAGAAAACAAACTTACAAAACTGTGGCGCTAGCGGCAGAACTGTGAAACTGGATGGCAGGAAGCTTTTGCTCTGATACCATTCTCTATGACACCCCGACCTACACCCATCTACGTAGGGGGACGACTACGTAGACGTGGACCGTCACCTTACTTACTTACTTATTTACTTACTTAATTCTTATTAAAAAACCTTAAGTTTACTGAAAATTCCAGAGTAAATTTTTTTATTTAAAACTTTATTTTAAAACTCTTTTACTCTCACTTAAACTTGACTTAGTCTCATATATAAAACTTAACTTATCATCATACATATTCATATGTACTTACTTGAGTACCAAAATCGTGGACCAGACCCGACCTAGTGCGGATCGGTACAACACGAGGAAACTTGCTTGCCAGACATACTTGGAACTTTTCTTAAACCATATCATTTCTTTCTTATAACATAACAAAACACATTTTACAAACGTATTTTAAAAAAATATTTTTTCCAAAACCCGTGGCGGTGTCCATTCCACATTTCACAGTCCGCAGCACCAACTCTCCACAGTATTGCATCAAGTACTGCCGTTAGGTTGCTTTCCTACAGCATGAACGTAAGTAATGAGCTAATGCCCAGTAAGTACAATATTCAATCCGCAAAACATTTTAAATGCAAGAATGCGTGAACCGATTATGTTTTCTTATAAATCAATTATGCTTTCATTAACTTGGTTTTATCCCCTTACATGTCATACGTGCACGTACCGTGGTGCATATCCATGGAGTGGTTGGAGGCGGCCAGTCCAAACCAAGTCAAACCATGAAACTAATCGTTTAGATCGAGTGATTGGGGCAGCCAGTCCAATCCAATTCAAACCATAGACTAAACCGTTTAAACTTGCCCTCGTGGCAAGTCTGTACGACACAATAACATTAACTTGTCTTATTTTATCTCGTGACTTAAGAACTTATTCTTGCCATATGATTTAATATTCGTGAGCATGCTTCATGATAACACGTTTCCAAACATACAACATAAAATAATCTCAATCATAACTTAAAACCTTCTAGCATAATACATCGTAACATAATACATCATAACATAACTTGCCATAACATAACATCATAACATAACTTCATAGCATAACATCATAACATAAACTTATCATAACATAACATCATAGCATAAACTTATCATAACATAAACTTCGTAACATAATATCATAGCATAAGCTCCATAGCATAACATCATAACATAAACTTATCATAACATAAACATATGTAAATCACGTAAATCAATACATGATTTCTTGAAAACATGTCATACAACAAAAACATTTTGTTCATGCTGTAGGCGGAGCTGTACTTACCAGTCGTCCTACGCTCTTAGTTATCGCCAGACATAGCACATACTCTTGTTTCCTAACAGGGTGTAAGATAAGAATCAATCATAATCTATCTTACCATAAATCATAATCCTTAAAAATTAATATCCTTTTAGGTTACTACTAGTAACCCTGGTTAAGCGCCCAAACATAAATAGGTTAATGTCCTATTGGGTTACTAAGACCTAATAGTGGTATCCCACTTGGTTATCATACAACTTAGCATAATTCAGTTATTTCTTTTCTTCAGAAAAACTTGTTCAATTCTTGAAAACAGTTTCTTAATTCAAGTGTCAGTGCATGAGTCGGGATTTCTTGTTTTTGCACTATTTTCTTAAAATCCTGTGTAGGAATTTCTTGATTCCTGCACAGTTTTGGGAATTTAATTTTACTTTAAAATATGTTTGGAATTAGAAAAAATATTTCTTCATGAAAGTTGTAGATCTCGAAATATCCTAAAAGTTTCATGTTTTACACAAAACCTAATTCTGCCTTTAACTTGTTCATTTTCTTGGTTGAAGCCGGCTGGCCGTGCATAGAGTCTGGGCAAACCAGGTCTCGGATTTTCATTAAAACAGAGGCCTTTGGAGTCGTATTTTGAAAAACTATCTGTACTGTCCCCTAGGAAAAACCCTTCCCAACAACTTTCATGTTTTACGTTTTTCCAAAATCTGCCACTAAGGGCCTCAAAATTTCATTTTCAGATTGCTGCCCGGTTTTACCCGAAACTGGCAGTTTTTCTTGAAATCCATTTTTACGTAAAGTCTACGTGCACACTACCTCAAACGGTCGCAACCGTGAGCCTACGACAAACATGCAGCGTATCTAACATAAAATCGTATCATCATACATCCATACATAATAGCATAACATATAAAAAAAAACATAGATCTAGCTTACCATAACATAGATCTAGCTTACCATAACCCTAATCAAGCACATACTAAACTTACTAAGCTTTTGCATGAAAATAAATGAGCTTAAGCTCTTACAAAACCCACTGAAAATACACATAAAACTCTTGAATCAAACTTAATAAAAAAGCTTAGGGATTCGAGAAGATTACCCCTAAATCTTAGAGGTGAAATCTCAAACTTGGATCCGAATTTTTCTCTACCTTTTCTTCTCTAAAAAAAAATCCAGCCAACCTTTCTTTTTTCTCTCGTATGGAGTTCGGCCTTAGGGTGAGGGGAAGAGAGAGTGAGTGGAAAATTGGGCAGAGTTTCGGGTTCAATTTCATGCTCAAAAACAATGTGAACCAACCCTCCTATTTATAGGTGAAACTTAAAGTTTCTACAATTGCATATAAGGATTTAATGAGCAAAATATTTGCTCAACAACCCTCCCTAGGTGGCCGGCCATTCAAGGTGAGAATGAGCCAAGAATTTGCTTGCTCACCAAGCAAATTTCTTGCTTACCTCATCAAGCCTACCTCACCTTGCTTACATCACATGGCCTACATCATCAAGCAAAAATACTTGCTCTCCAAGGCTCCCAATAACCGGCCATACAAGTGTGTGAGCCAAAAATTTGGCTTGTTCACCAAGGCTTTCCTATCCACCTTCCACCGGTCATGCCATGTGTGTGAACCAAAATTGGCTTGCTCACCAAGCTACTTGGTTGCTTACCTCACCATGCCTACCTCATCAAGCCTACCTCACCAAGCTTACCTCACCAAGGCAAAACTTGTTCACCAAGGCTTGCTAAAGAACCGGCCATGCTAACTAGAACAAGTGTGTGGAAGCCAAACAAGGTGATGTGTCCAAAGGTGGACCAAAGGCAACACCTACCACACCTTTTCTCTTATCTCGCATTCAAGTCCTCACAAGCAAAAATATTTGCCCCCCTAAGTCCTTAGAGTAGCCGGCCATTCAAGGTGATTTGTTGGCCAATTTTTCAACCATAATTCATACTTAAATCTTACTTTCCATAATTTTCAAAAATCCAATTAATCCAATTGGCCATTACCATATGAGGTGTCCTCCTAATTAAGGCTCTATTTGGTTTTCCTCCTCCAATGCAGTCCATAATCATACTAATAAGGATTTTACAAATACTGTTTTCACTTAAAACAGTACTGTTTCACTAAATTGCAGTCCAGAGTTTATCTGCATAAAATTGGACTGCGTATGGATTTTTCTGAGAACTTGAAACTATTTAATCCATACTACTCTAACTAATGTGCTTGATTTTTCTAGGGTGGTCTTATAGCTTATTTGTTTGAAATGAGGGTTTTCCGCAGTATAATTTCCACACTGTTAATTACACTGCAGTACCGTCTCAGTCAAACCTAAAGTCAACTTGGTTAACCTAAAGTCAACATTGGTCAAAGTTGACCTGAAGAAAATCATAAATTCCTATTTCGTCCCTTTTTCTCAAAAGGCCTCATGCTTGACAAAGCAACCTATTATTTAGTCTCGTAGCTAATTGAACGAGAATTCAAACATATTCTGATATTTACTCAGATCATGAGCTTCATATCGACATACATGGTTCAGACTTAGATTTTCCTTATTTCTAAGGAAATCATAGATTCGTCACAATTTCGGGTTCTTACATCCTGGATAAGGAAGCGAAGAAGTTGGAGTCACGATCAGAAGTGTGCTTGTTTGTTGGCTATCCAAAATGGACAAAAGGTGGTCTATTCTATAATCCGAAGCAAAATAAAGTCTTCGTTTCTACACATACAACATTCCTGGAGGAAAATTACATAGAAGACTTTAAACCTCGTAGCAAAGTAGTGCTTAAGGAGATGACTTCGGGTTTGGATGCTCCTAAAGTCACCGAAAACCCTGTGGAAAAACCGCTAAGGAATCAACAACCAGGGGAGCTTCGTCGTAGTGGGAGGATTATCAGGGAACCTGAAAGGTACATGTTCAATGGTGAAGTTTTTGAAGCAGAATCCATAGAACATGATGATCCAACTACATACAAGGAAGCTATGGAAAATGTTGATTCTAGTCTTTGGCAAAAGGCTATGAACACCGAGATGGAATCTATGGATTCCAACGGGGTTTGAAAACTTGTAGGCTTACCCCTAGGCATAAAACCGATTGGGTGTAAGTGGGTATACAAGAGGAAGAGAGGTGTGGAGGGGAAAGTGGAAACTTTCAAGGCAAGACTTGTAGCGAAGGGCTATACGCAGAAAGAAGGAATCGACTATATTGAAACCTTCTCGCCTGTAGCAATGCTCAAGTCAATCCGCATTCTTTTATCCATTGTGGCTACTCTCGATTATGCGATCTGGCAAATGGATGTCAAGACAGCTTTCTTGAATGGCTCTCTTGAAGAAGATATCTATATGATACAACCAGACGGGTTCAAGGCAAAAGGCCAAGATGACAAGGTATGCAAGTTGCTTAAATCCATTTGTGGATTAAAGCAAGTATCTCGTTCTTGGAATATTAGGTTTGATCAAGCGATCAAAACCGATGGATTCGAACAAAACATTGATGAACCATGTGTTTATAAATGTATCAAGAACGAGAAAGTGATTTTCCTTGTACTTTATGTGGATGATATATTGCTTATTGGAAACGATGTAGCAACATTATCATCTGTCAAAGTTTGGTTAGTCAAACAGTTTGACATGAAGGACTTAAGAGAAACTAGTTATGTTCTTGGTATTCAACTCTTTAGAGATAGAAAGAACAAAACGATAACACTCTCCCAAGCTTCATACATTGATAAAGTACTTGAGAAGTTTGCTATGAAGGATTCCAAGAAAGGTGCTCAACCTTTCAGGATTGGAATCAAGCTTTCTAGAGATGACTGTCCCAAGACATCGAAAGAAAGGGAGCGTATGAAAAATGTACCTTATGCATTAGTAGTAGGTAGTCTTATGTACGCTATGTTATGCACTATGCCTGACATTTGTTTTGCGGTTGGTATGGTAAGTCGATATCAGTCGAATTAGGGACCGAACTATTGGGGTGCGGTGAAGCATATACTCAAGTATCTACGGAGAACGAGGGACTATATGCAAGTATATTCCGGTCAGGACCTTGTTCCTAGAGGATACACAGATTTTGATTTTCAATCACATCAGGATTCAAGGAAATCGACTTCAGGATCTGTTTTTATCTTTGGAGGTGATGCCGTTGTGTGGAGGAGTATTAAGCAATCTTGCATTGTTGAATCGACCATGGAAGCTGAGTATGTGGCAGCTAGTGAGGCATTAAAGGAAGCGGTATGGCTCTGCAGGTTCCTTGGTGACCTTGAGGTCGTTCCTGGTATGGAGAAAGCTTTGGTGCTCTACTGTGACAACAGTGCAGCAGCAGCTAATACCAAGGATCCTAGGCATCATAAGAGGAGTAAGCACATTGACAGAAAATATCACATCATTAGAGGCTTTGTTAAGAGTGGAAATGTGACTGTTTGCAAAATCGCATTAGAGGACAATCTTGCTGACCCGTTCACGAAGACTATGGTGGCCAGATGATTCGAAGAACACGTTGAAGGCATGGGGATGCGTAATATGTCACATTTACTCGCTTAGGGCAAGTGGGAGATTGTTGGGATCTAAATGTGCCCTAAGGATAGAAAATCAATATTATGGATTTTTTGTAAATATGACATTTTGATATTAATAAGAGGAGGTTATTCATGTTTAATAAGTTGTGTCCTATTTACTTTCATTTGTTGATTGTATGGTTATTTTGAGCAAACATAAAATACTCCTTGGCTGTTGGTAATATATCGGATTACCATATATATACGGGGTATACATAAAAGACGTGGTAATTTGATAACAGTCTAAATAAATAGTCCGCAATCGATGGAATAAGATTTGGGGATCTTATTCATGATAAGATTGTAAAGGTTGTCTACTTCCTTGGAGGGATGGTTTGTCTTGACCATCGGATAAGTTCCGAGTAGAAACTTTAATGTATACCAATATTGAGGTATGACATTGGACTGGATCTAAAGTGTTAATTGATTTGTTTTAATAATTCCGTTTATAAGAATCAATGACACTTTGATTATCATCATGCATTAATCTTAATCCTGAAATGATTACTTGAGTTCACATCCATGATTTATGTACTTTAATGCACCGCAGGTGAGATACTGTTAATTCATGGTCAATATACTTGTGTTTTGGGTGCATGACTTCTGGATGGAGAAATCAAGATTCATAGATACGGAATCCATAGCTATCTTAACGATAGTAAATGTTATCTACTTAAAGGCATTATTCGGGGATTGAAAAAAAGTATAATAAGATCTTGGCCATCGGTTTACTTTTTGTTCTCTGGTGGTTTACCAATTGTATGGTTTTATAATTGGTGATTATTTCAATAGAGAATAATAGAACTTTAAGTGAAAATGATTGAAAAGGTAAAACGGAAAAAGTCCTTAATTCAATCATGGATAACGTATGGGGATTAAGCAAGCGATGAATAAATCATGGAAGAAACACTACGTGATAGAGCTTTCGTAATACGGTATGTAAACAGGAGTTCAGCTTCAAACTTTTAGTGGAATAGTTTTGAAGTTGATAATTGATGAATAATTAATCTGGGATTAATTTTTCACAATTATAGGAGCCTCTTTACATATTTCCATTGGGTCCCTCTATTAGCTCATATAGTTCCATATAGCGTCTTGGGATTTGTTCCTAATGAGATCGGTAAATTTAAAAGGAATTTAGTAATGTCTATTAAGACATGGTATTCTCTAACATGCAATCCAGAAAGGATTGGACGTGTGAAATTTATAGACAAATGATTTGTTGACATGTGATTGGTTAATTTGAATTTTGGAAATAAGATTGTGTTTTGAATTGTTTAATTTTGGAAAACAAATTTTCTCTCCTAATCTAAATGTGGTACACGGTTTTTTGATAGGTGGAGGGAAGAAAATTTTGTTTCAAAATTGTTCAAATATATTCCTTACTGAAGATAAACACAAGGACTGAGGAAAAACTGTTTTATTCAACTCAATCTTTAGGGTACAGAGTTCAGCCTCATATAGGCTGTAATTCACAAGTATACCGAAAATAGAATAACCAAGATCAAGGAAATAAATAAGGACAATAACTAGGAAATAAATGGAGAATAAATCATAGGAATATTTCCTAGAATAGTGGATCTGCCATCACTCCCCCTCAAGCTGGTAGGTACAAATTGTGCATACCAAGCTTGTCTACAAGTTTCTCAAATGTTGTCCTAGGTAACCCCTTGGTTAGTATATCCGCTGTTTGCTCGGAGGTAGGGACATAGGTGATGCGAATGATCCCTCCTTCGATCTTCTCCTTGATAAAATGTCTATCAACTTCCACGTGCTTGGTTCGGTCATGATGCACAGGGTTGTGAGAAATGTTGATGGCTGCTCTGTTATCGCAGAATAAGCCTAGCGGGAGATCAGTTTGGATATGTAGCTCTTCTAGCAACATCTTAAGCCACAGAGATTCACAAACACCATGAGCCACAGACCTCAGTTCAGCTTCAGCGCTACTTCTAGCCACCACGGGTTGCTTTTTGCTCCTCCATGTCACTAGGTTACCCCATAGGAACATACAATAACCTGAAGTTGATCTTCTGTCCTCAACCGAACCAGCCCAGTCAGCGTCGGTGTAAACTTCAACTTCTCTCTTGTCGGTTTTCCTGAAGAAGAGACCACGACCAGGACTTCCCTTCAAGTATCGAATTATCCTAAATACAGCCTCCAAATGAGTCTTTGTAGGTGCATGCATGAATTGACTCACCCGGCTGACCGCAAAGGCTATATCCGGCCTAGTATGTGACAGGTATAACAATCTACCAATCAACCTCTGGAACCGCCCCTTATCCACAGGATCACTCTTCTCATCTTCCTTCTTCTTCATACTGTAATCCACTGGAGTATCCGCCGGTTTACACCCTAGCATTTCAGTTTCCTGAAGGAGATCGAGTACATATTTCCTTTGAGAAATGGAGATACCAGATTTATTCCTGGCAACTTCCATTCCCAAAAAATACCTCAGGTTGCCCAAATCTTTGACCTCAAACTCCTCAGCAAGCTTTGTCTTCAACGCTTTCCCTTCTTCAATATCATTCCCTGTAAGAATGATATCGTCAACATAAACAATCAAGGCTGTAATCATACCTTTGTTATGTCGATAAAACAGTGTATGATCGCCATCAGCTTGTCTGTACCCAAGGCCCTTCAATACCTTAGTCAACCGACCAAACCAAGCCCTTGGAGATTGCTTCAACCCGTAAAGTGATTTCTTCAATCTACACACCTTGTTGTCTCTGCTGAACTCATTGAAACCAGGAGGTAAATCCATATACACCTCCTCCTCTAAATCTCCGTTAAGAAAAGCATTCTTAACATCAAGTTGCTGAAGAGGCCAGTTCAGGTTTGCTGCAAGAGAAATTAACACTCGGACCGTGTTGATTTTTGCAACAGGAGCGAAAGTTTCTTGATAATCTATCCCGTAGGTCTGAGAATATCCTTTAGCAACTAGCCTGGCCTTGAACCTGTCAACCGATCCATCTGACTTGTACTTAATAGTGAACACGCACTTACATCCCACAGGGACTTTGCCACTCGGCTTGTTAACAATGATCCAAGTCTCATTCTTTTCGAGTGCCCTCATTTCTTCCATTACAGCTTCCTTCCATTCCGGTATCATCATTGCTTCTTCAATTCCACGTGGTATTTCCATGCTGGCCAAATTGGAAACCAATGTCCTGATACACAAAGACAAATGACTATATCCAACGAAGTTAGAAATAGGGTGTTCAGTACATTTTCTCACCCCTTTTCTCACTGCAATGGGAATATCCAGATCATTCACACCTCCATCAAGACCGATCATAGGAGTCTGATGATTGTCATGCAAGTCTTTGTGTCCTTCGGCTATTTCATGAACCTTCCTCCGCGAGTATACAAAATCAAAAGGCTGCAATTTCCCCTTTTCTGGTTCATGAAGGAGAGCTGTTTGTGTCTCAGGTTCAGGCAAGTGGGTACTAGTTTCAGGTGGTTGTTTTTCGGACTCACATGATGTATTTGGATCATGATCAGAACTTGGGCTAGGGTCATTCTCTGGTGAAATTTCCAAAACCGGTTTTTTTATAGGAGTGCAATCCCACGAGTAGTCCCAAAAATCAAAAAAAGGTTGTTTCCCATCACACAATGATTGTTTCTCAAAACTTTCGGTGTTGGGTTGTTCTAGACTCACTTGGTTTCGGCTTTCCCACGAATTCCCTTCATCCCTTGAATTCTCCCCCTGAAGGGAATTCTTCTCTGAAAAAGGAAAAACATGCTCAAAAAACACAACATCCCTAGACACAAAATATTTCCCCTTTTCAAGTGAATAGCACCTATACCCTTTTTGTGTTGAGGAATAGCCAAGAAAAACACACTTAAAAGCCCGTGGATCCAATTTACCCCTATTCGGTACTTTATTATGAACAAAAACCGAACAACCAAAGGTTTTAAGAGGAAGGTGATTTTTAATGGTCAAATTTGGGTAGGCCTGATCTAAGGTTTCAAGAGGGCTTTTAAAATTGAGAACTCTAGAAGGCAGCCGATTTATCAAAAAAGTTGCTGTGAGGACAGCATCCCCCCAAAAAAATTTTGGTAAGTTGGCAGTGAATAGTAGTGCACGGGCTACTTCCAAAAGATGTCTATTTTTTCTTTCTGACACTCCATTTTGTTGTGGGGTATTCACACAAGAACTCTGATGTATAATCCCAAGGTTAGACAGACACTCACCCATCATCGAATTAAAAAATTCCGTGCCATTATCACTCCTAAACACCCTAATGTTCTCATTAAACTGTGTTTTGATCATGGAATGAAACTGTTTAAAGACCACTTGCACCTCTGTTTTTTCTCTCAACAAATAAACCCAGCATGTTCGAGTACAATCATCTGTGAAGGTAATGAACCATTTTTTATTATTGAGACTTAAGACACGAGATGGACCCCATAAATCACTGTGAATAAGAATAAAGGGCTTTGAAGCACGGGACAAAACAGGAGGATAAGAGACACGTGTTTGTTTAGCAAACTGGCAAATCTCACAATGGAATTTTTCATTATTTCGAAACAAAGTTGGAAACATCAGTTTTAAATAATTAAAATTCGGATGTCCTAGCCTATTATGGAGAGACATTATTTGTTGGGTTCTTGACGAGGGTTCACTTGCAGCCAATTGAGCCTTTATACTCACATCAGGAATGTTGACCAAATAGTAGAGGCCACCAAAAACTCTAGCATTGCCAATCCTCTTCCCCGATAACCGGTCCTGAAAAACACAATCAGAAGCAGAAAAAAACACGTCACAATTTAGGTCTCTTGTAGCTTTGCTAATGGAAAGCAAATTAAATGACAGATTAGGCACAAAGAGAACCCCTTGTAATATCATTTCAGAGCCCAACACTACTGTCCCTGCTCCTGTTATAACAGTAGTAGATCCATCTGCAATCTGCACTCTTTTGTTACCAGAAACCGATTTAAATTCAGCGAACAAACCACGATCCCCCGTCATGTGATCAGTGGCGCCCGAGTCAAATATCCACGGTTTTTGTTTCCTATTTTTATTACCCACTAAAGCAAGAATTTTACCTGAGTGGGCCATAAGTGACGTTGAGTTCTTCTGGCCGAACATCTTCATCAAGTGTTCCATCTGCTCCTTAGTGAAAGGTGACGTGGGTGAGTCGGTGGGCTCTTGACTTTCGACTGCGGCATGAAAACCTTTTCCATCCTTCTGGTTCTTCTTGTTCTGACTAGCATTTGGAGGACGCCCATGAAGCTTCCAGCAGTTTTCCTTGGTGTGGTACTGCTTCTTGCAATACTCGCACCTTTTGATCGCCTTGTTTTCTCCTTGATCAGTTTGTTCTCTAACAACCAAGGAAGAGCTCTCGAAATTTGGGAGGGCAGTTCGAAGCATCACGCGACGCCTAGACTTCTCTCTTCGCACTTCAGCGAATACTTCTTCAATGGCCGGTAATGGTTTTCTTCCCAAGAGTCTGCCACGCACTTCATCCAGATCCTTGTTAAGTCCGGCAAGGAAGTCATAGACCCTGTCACGATCTACCATACTTTTGAATAGAATTGCATCCTCCGGATCCTTCCAAGCAGGAGCTGTAAACAGGTCCGATTCGAGCCAAAGTTTAGTCAATTCATGAAAATACCGAGTCGCATCATTCTCACCTTGTCTCAATTCCTTTGCCCGGTTTCGCAACTCGAACAATTGAGAGGTATTTTCAAGATCAGAGTATGCCAGAGTCACTGCATCCCAGATCTGTTTTGCGGTTGGAAACAGAATGTAAGAGTCGGCAATGGACTCCTCCATTGAGTTGATTAACCACGCCATGACCATAGAGTTGTGGGCCTCCCAAGTAACAAGTGTTGGGTCTTCACTGCTTGGTTTGGAGATCGAACCATCCAAGTATCCCATTCGGCCTCTCCCCCTTATCACCATAAGTATTGATCTAGACCATTTAAGAAAATTCCTTCCATTCAATTTAATGGAGGTAATCTGAAGGGCAGAATTCCCTTCAATGATATTAAGCAAATTGTTGGTGGAGTTTGTAAAGGAGTTGGTTGTGGAGGTTGCCCCGGAGGCGCTGGAATCACCTTCAGGCATATTGTCTCCGTCTGCCCCTGTTAAAGCTTTCTTGTACATGTTCCTACTCCTTAGTGTTTAGTTAGACCGGATCTAGTCTGGCTCTGATACCATGAAGATAAACACAAGGACTGAGGAAAAACTGTTTTATTCAACTCAATCTTTAGGGTACAGAGTTCAGCCTCATATAGGCTGTAATTCACAAGTATACCGAAAATAGAATAACCAAGATCAAGGAAATAAATAAGGACAATAACTAGGAAATAAATGGAGAATAAATCATAGGAATATTTCCTAGAATAGTGGATCTGCCATCACTTACATTAAATTATTAATTGATTTAAATAATGAAGATTATTTGATGGATTTTTTCTTTCCTTTAAAATGTTGTGGACGGTTTTGAGAGGAGAAAATTTTCAAATATTCCATTTATTTAAATTAATAAATATGGTTGATGTTTGAGGAAAATATTTAATTCAAATAAGTGAATCTTATTTAAATTCAAAAAGGTTTAAAAGAAATTTGAATCTAGATAGGACTAGGATCTTTTGACTAATCTAGATTCTTGATTTAAGATTTGAACCACCAATCAAGATTTAAATCTCTTTGTGGCCGAATTTTTTGAGACTAAATCTGCCCTTGGAAAAATTGTTTTTAGGTTCAATGAATCTAGCCCTAAAGTTGTATGATCTTTTGATTCAAAATTTATCTAGAAAAATAATTATTAATTATTTTTAAAGGAGATAAATTTTGAAAAGGATTGGACTTCTATATAAAGGTTAGGAATTCTTGAAAAACTAATTTTTTGGTCATTCACTAAGGAGAAAAACGTTTTTGGAGTGAGAGGAAAACTAATTTGGGTTTCTTCCACGTCATAAAATTCGGCCATACTCTTGAGTGAGAGAAAGAGAGAAAATTCCATTGAATCAAAACTGTGAGGAAGGCTAAACCGAGTGATAATTTTCATAGGAGGTTAACCGGTTCCTGTTTTGTAGTTTTGAATAAAGAAGTTGGATCATATTCTCAACGAGGATCATCGGAATTGAGAAGGAAGGATCTAGACTTCGGGAAGCATTACCGGTCGCTTGGATTCATAGAACGTGTGTCCACACACACTTTCAGATGTGGAACTCGAGAATAGTAGAGAAGACACGTTGGTCAAACGCTCTAGTGATTCCGGAATCCGAAAAATAAGGTACGCTTGATCATGAATTAATTTATTGTTATATGCATCATGAGATTCTTTTCCGGAAACGGCATAAAAATTTTAAAACTTCCGCTACGTCGTAACTCTGATACCGGATCCAATTTTTCCAACAATATAATATGCTATTTCCTATGATTTCCTTTTTAATAAATCAAGTCTCGATATGATATTTATGCACCCTCTAATTCAAATATGTACAACTTGTTACAAAAATGTTGTCTTATGATTTTCCAATGATGTTTTATAAAATAATCTTAAGATCAATTTGTTACTATACGCAGCACATGCCATCTCTAAATGAAAACGACACACTGTATCTTTAGGTAGGGTCAAGTATCTTTAAGAACAAACTCCATGCAATTGATGTGAAAATAATTCTTAGGTTGATTTCCAGTATTTCATATACAACAGGCATGTAGAAGTCGATCGTAGGTACTCAAAATCGATCCTCCTCCTCAAGGTGGTCGCAAAGGACTTGCTCCTCAAGAAGAACAACAAGTAGGACTACAACTTGCGCCTGAAGGCGTAGGTGCTGGCAGAGGACAAGCTCCTCCTCAACAGGGTGGAGGACAAGGCGTTCGTCCACCAAGCCAGGAGCTACAAGGAGGACAAGGTGTCACCGGTGCTGGCAGAGGACAAGCTCCTCCTCCTCCCCCTCAAGGCTTTTTTGGTCCACCAAACCAGGAGCAGCAAGGTGGAGGACAAGGAGTCATAGGTGCTGGCAGAGGAGAAGCTCCTCCTCCTCCCCCTCAAGGCTTTTCTGGTCCACCAAACCAGAAGCAACAAGGTGGAGGACAAGCAGTCGTAGGTGTTGGCAAAGGAGAAGCTCCTCCTCCTCCCCCTCAAGGCTTTTTTGGTCCACCAAACCAGGAGCAACGAGGTGGAGGACAAGGAGTCGTAGGTGCTGGCAGAGGAGAAGCTCCTCCTTCCCCTCAAGGCTTTTTTGGTCCACCAAACCAGGAGCAACAAGGTGTAGGACAAGGAGTCGTAGGTGCTGGCAGAGGACAAGCTCCTCCTCCTCCCCCTCAAGGCTTTTTTGGTCCACCAAACTAGGAGCAACAAGGTGTAGGACAAGGCGTCGTAGGTGCTGGCAGAGGAGAAGCTCCTCCTCCTCCCCCTCAAGGCTTTTCCGGTCTACCAAACCAGGAGCAACAAGGTGGAGGACAAGGCGTCGTAGGTGCTGGCAGAGGAGAAGCTCCGCCTCCTCCCCCTCAAGGCTTTTCTGGTCCACCAATCCAGGAGCAACAAGGTGGAGGACAAGTTGTCGTAGGTGCTGGCAGAGGACTAGCAGCTCCTTCTCTTCCACCAAACCAGAAGTGACAAAAAAAAAATTTTCTAAAGAGGTAGTCAAGTGATGCTTACAGGGTTCGATTATTAATCCATTAACGTTAACTTCCTTAACTTTGCGCTATATACATTACAAATCAAACAGTAGTACAAACCCTAGTCAACCACGACCTTTATGCAACAGAAAGCACATGATTAGATTTGTAGGAGCTATTACTTCAGCTAATTCCTACACGCAAGAACATATTATGTGGTACTTTCGGCTTTTATTTATTTATTTATTTTTAATCACTCCAACAAAAATTAGTTAAGTCGAAACTATCCGTCATACAAACATTTTGGTTTCCAAAGGTTTTTGAAAACAATGTAAAAAAATCTACGTATTAGAGACACAGTTTTCTGTATACGTTAATATATCTATAGGTGTGTTCATTTGAGGACTAAGTTAATTATTATACGAAAGTACTTACAGTTGGACTTGTACTTTTACCCTATCAATAAGTGCTATAAATATTTTATCTTTTGGATGCCGAGTCTGTCGTCATAATGTATATCTTTGCATAAAACATGACTTTCGTATGGGGGTTGTCTCTTAGTACGATTTTGTCACCTCTTCTATTGCTAGATAATTAATATAAGGTACAATGATCTGATCTTGGAGCTTCTAATTTTATCTGGGATTAGTCTAATTGAATTAAAAATATCATGATATGTTCGTAGATAGTTACCTTTATACGTACGTTTTAAAGTGGCGACCCCAATTTTAAAGTGAGAACGTCATGCATGAATGTTAGTAAACAAGGAGCACATTACTCTAGTTATTATGTTTGATAATACATATTTGATATTTAAGCTTAAATACTTAAATTATATCTGAGATGTGTCAATAAGAGCAAAGGATAGTTAACATATCTTTTAGGAAATGGAGTTTCCATATATGTTAAAGCATTGTTTTCAAACTCAAACACACATGGGAAAAAAGAAAAACAACGGAAAAAAAAAACTTGTACGGAAACTTTCAAGTTATTAGAAAATTTTATTTTGTTTTGTTTTTTTTCTTTTTCTTTTTTCTAATCAATCACTTAAGTATTTCATTACTTACCCTATTATCTACGCTAATGCTTTGTTATTGGTGTATCCTGGTACCAGATGATTTGGGGAGCATAGTTCGTCCAAGGAGTACATTTGACGTACACGTGGACTCTTGCTGTAGGGCGTTTATGGTCTTTCTGAGGCGTTGAAATAATGGTTTGAATTATCGTATGGTTGATATCTTATAATTGTCGACTTTTAATCTATTAGTAACTATTTTATCCCCTTATGTTTTATGGTTGATTGAGAGTCGAAACTGCATGTGCATGTTTCGGTCGGAAATTTCCGTGCTACTCATTTGTCATTAGTTTAGCTTTCTGGAGTGCATAATCTTGTATTATTTGAGAACTGTACTTTTCTTTTACTGTTGTCTTTATTTAATGAATAATAGGGAAGGAAAGTATCGTACTTCTTTCGATCGATATATATTCTTCCTCTAGAAACTTAGTTAGAATGGAATTTTCAGTTTCCGTTTGGCTACGCTGGAAAAAAAAAATAAAAATGCTTAGGTCTGGTTGGGATTTAATTGTGCTTTCGAATCAGATAACATTTTGTCCTTGTGTCCTACGTGATTTTGAAATGATAGTAACTAATCACTGTAATCCGAAAAGGTAAATATTATGTTTTAAGTTTTTCCAAATTCGACCTCTAAGGGCCTCAAAACTGTCTTTGCAAAAAACTGTCCAGTTTTACCCGAACTGGCAGTTTCTTGCTTAAATCCATTTTTACGTTCAATTTACGTGCGCCCTACCTCAAACGGTCGTAACCGTGAGCTTACAACAATCATGCAGCGCTTTCTAACGTAAAATCCCATCATCATACATCCATACAATTTACATACAAACCCTTGGATATCCTTGCATCAAATGAGGGTTTGTAAAATGGGTTTTTATGAACATACATCAACCAAGCTAAATAACCTAATTCAATCAACTACATACATCTTTTACAATTCTTAGGCATGTTGGGGATATATAACTACATCATAAAACATTCATGCAAAAGCCTAACATCATTCAACCATATAATCATGCATAGCTTATAAATCAAAACCACTTACTTACCTAATCAAGCACAAAACTTAAAAATCTAAACTAGGGCTTGACAAATAAAATGAGCTTATGCTCTTACAATCCAACATTAAAAATACACATAAATTTTCAAATCAAAGCTCAATTGAAAAGCTTAGGAGCCAAAGAGAATTACCTTAACCAATCTCAAAGATTCGTGCTAGATTCTTGAACCAATTTTTTTCTCCTTGCTCCCTACCACAACCGGCCTCCCTTGGCTTGGTTGGCTTCCAAGTTTTCGGCCACCCCTAGTTGGTGTTTCTACAAGTTTTCCGACCACCACCTATCCTTCACTTTCTCTTTTCTTCTTTTTTTTTTTCCCCTCTAAGGTTCGGTTTTTAGGGGGGATTTGTGAGAAGAAAATTTGGCATAGTATGGAGGTATTTTCTCATTTTTGTGAACAAAATGAGCCCCCCCTTCACCTATTTATAGGTGATAAATGTTTAAATTTTTGGATTTATTTTTAATCCAAAATTTGCTCATTAGTCCTTGGACCAACAAAAATTTTCTTCCAATCCCTAGTGAGGTGGCCGGCCATTTACTTGGAGAGTAAGGAAAGGAATTCTTTCCTTAATTTTCAAAAATTCCATAAATCCTTAATTATCCAAATGGTGAGATGTCCTCCCTCTTAGACCTTGTTTGGCTTTTCTCTTAAAATGCAGTCCATTATTATGCTAAAATAGATATTTCCAATACTACTCTCACTAATGACAGTACTGTTATACTGGACTGCAGTCCAGAATTTATTTGTGTATAATTGGACTGGGTAAAAATTTTTCTTATAGCTTTAAGCTATTTAGCCCTTATTGTCCTAAATAATGTGCTTGATTTTTCTATAGTAGTTTTGAATCTTATTCTTACTATCTTATTCATAATGACGGTTAACTGCAGTATAATTTCAACGCTGCTTATTATATCACAATTCTGTCGTACTTATGTCAAAATAAAACGTAAATCATGATTCTGCCTTTTCACCAAAAGGCCTTGTTCTTGACCTATTAAACTTATTATTGAGTCTCATAATTAGTTAAATGAGAACTCAAGCATATACTGATAATAAATTATGAATTTCATATTGATATTCATAATTTGCATGAAACATTACATAAACACATAATACGAACTTAAATTCCTATATGGAATCATGAGTCCGTTCTAAATTTCAATTATTACAATCCACCCTTCTTACAGAATTTTTATCCTCGAAAATTAGAATAATTCTTGGTGGCTTTTCTTCATATCCTCTTCACGTTCCCATGTTGCTTCTTCGATCGCATGATTCCGCCATGGGACCTTAACTAAAGGTATAACTTTATTTCTTAGTACTTTTTCTTCCCGTTCCAAAATTCGAACCGATTTCTCCTCATAAGTCAGATCCTCGTGAACCTCGATTGGTTCTTGGTACAATACATGTGATGGATCCGATATGTATTTCTTTAGCATCGACACATGAAATACATTGTGCACATATGCTAATTCTTGGGGTAAAGCTAACTTATAGGCCACATTACCTATTCTTTCAAGTATCTCGAATGGCCCTATATATCGCGGACTTAACTTCCCTTTCTTTCCGAATCTCATCACTCCTTTGAATGGAGCAACCTTGAGGAATACCGAGTCTTCAACTTGAAATTTTAGAGGCCTTCGACGTTTGTCGGCATAACTCTTTTGTCGAATGAATGCAGTTTCCATCCGTTGACGTATGAGTTTTATGGCCTCAGTGGTTTTCTGAATACAGTCCGTAGACACAAGTTCTTTTTCTCTTGTCTCGTACCAATGAACTGGAGATCTACACCTCCTCCCATACAGAGCTTCATAAGGAGCCATCCCAATTGAAGCATGGAAACTGTTGTTGTATGAGAATTCAATCAAAGGAAGCTTCTTATCCCAAGTTCCTTTGAAGTCCATCACGCATGCTCGTAACAAATCCTCTAGAGTTTGAACGGTCCTTTCCGATTGTCCGTCTGTTTGAGGGTGAAAAGTTGTACTAAATGTAAGCTTTGTACCCATAGCTTGATGCACACTCCTCCAAAATTTAGAAGTGAAATGACCATCGTGATCTGAGATAATCGATTTTGGAATCCCGTGATAGCGAACGATCTGCGCAACATACAGTTCCGCTAGCTGGTCTACTGAAAAACTAAGCTTAATAGCTAAAAAGTGCACAGATTTTGTCAATCGATCAACAATCACCCAAATAGCATCGTTGCCACTGGGAGTTCGGGGTAGACCAACCACGAAATCCATCGTCGCTTGATCCCATTTCCATTCTGGGATGGAAATTTTCTGCAATTCTCCTCTTGGACATTGATGTTCAGCCTTCACTTTCTGACATGTGAGGCATTTGCTAACAAATATGGTAACGTCATTCTTCATTTTGGGCCACCAAAAACTTTACTTCAAGTCTTTGTACATCTTTGTGGCTCCAAGGGTGAATGGAACACAGTGTCTCATGAGCTTTTTCCAAGATCTGTTTCTTCAATTCTTCCTCATTAGGAATGCATAGTCTACCTTTTCGATAGAGTATGCCATCATCAGAGATGTTAAAATCCATCTCCCTTCCTTCTAAGACCTCATTTCTTGTCTTCAGTAACGAGGCATCTGCTTCTTGACGCTCCTTCATGCCATCCAAAATGGTAGGCTGGAAGGTTAGGGCGGCTAAACTTCCCGTAACAAGCTCGATTCCAACTTCCACTAGCTCCTTCTGGAGAGACTCAGTTAATGATTGAATTGTCATCAACGAGGAAGACGATTTCCGACTAAGGGCATCGGCCACTTTGTTGCCCTTCCCAGGATGGTAACGGATGTCGATGTCATAATCCTTCATTAGTTTGAGCCATCTTTTTTGCCTCTTGTTGAGCTCTTTTTGTGTGAAGATATACTTCAAACTTTGATGGTCCATGTAAACTTCACATTTAGTACCATAAAGGTAATGCCTCCAAATTTTAAGCGCAAAAACTACCGCTGCAAGTTCTAAATCATGCGTCGGATAGTTCTTCTCATGCTCCTTGAGTTATCGTGAAGCATAAGCAATCACTTTTCCATTCTGCATGAGTACGGCTCCCAATCCTATCTTGGAAGCATCGCTGTATAATACGAAGTTCCCTTCCTCTACAACTGGTATTGTAAGGATTGGAGCACTGGTCAGTTTACGCTTTAGCTCTTGGAAGTGTTCTTCACACTTTGTAGTCCATTCGTACTTCTTTCCCTTATGTGTAAGTGCTGTGAGTGGCGCTGCTATCTTAGTTAATCCTTCGACGAAACGTCGGTAGTAGCCTGCTAAGCCAAAGAAACTACGTACTTCGGTGACATTTATTAGAGCTGGCCATTTACTTACTACTTCAATCTTGGCCGGATCTACAGATATGCCTTTTTTAGAGACCACATGTCCTAAGAAATGAACCTTCTCCAACTAAAATTCACACTTTGTGAATTTAGCATAAAGCTGGTTTTGCTTTAAAATCTGTAGAGCGATCTTTAGGTGTTCCTCATGCTCCTCCTTTGACCTTGAATAAATCAAGATATCATCTATAAAGATAATAACGAACTTGTCAAAGTAATCCTTGAATACTCGGTTCATCAGATCCATAAAGGCAGCTGGAGCATTTGTCAATCCGAATGGCATAACGAGGAACTCGTAATGTCCATATCGCGTACGAAAGGCTGTCTTAGGAATATCTCTTTCCCTAATTCAGAGCTGATGATATCCTGATCGCAGATCAATTTTTGAAAAAATTGAAGCTCCTTTCAATTGATCGAACAGATCATCGAACCTAGGTAAGGGATATTTATTCTTATTGGTAATCTTATTCAATTCCCGATAGTCAATGCACATCCTAAGAGTGTCATCCTTCTTTTTTACAAACAAAACTGGGGCTCCCCATGGTGAATAGCTCTGTCGGATGAATCCTCGATCCAAGAGCTCTTGTAACTGGATTTGCAGTTCCTTAAGTTCAGCGGGGGCCATCCTATAAGGTGCCTTTGATACTGGTGCCGATCCAGGAAGTAATTCAATCTCAAAAGATATCTCTCGCTCTGGTGGCAATCCTGGCAAATCTTCAGGAAAAACTTCCGTAAAATCCTTGACTATCGGTACTTCTTCCGGCCTACTCTTAGTTTCTTGCATCTTATCCACCGTATTGGCCAGAAATCCAATACATCCTTCTGCCAATAACTTTCTAGCCTTTTGTGCCGAAATGAACATTTTTGGCTACTTTGGAGTTGATCCTCTAAAAATGAACTCCTCGCCTCCAATTGGCTTGAACGTGACAGTACGACATTGACAGTCTATAACTACGTTATATTTCCTCAAGAAATCCATACCCAAAATGACATCGTAGTCGTATAGGTCAATGACGATCAAATTGACATACATTTCCCTACCACTTATAATTATTGGAACGTGACGTATCGAATAATCAGACAACAAATTTTCCCCAGAGGGTAATGCAGTCCTAAATGTTCTTCTAATTCTATCACTGCCTCTACCTAGTTTCTTAGAAAACATAGGTGATGTGAATGAATGTGTAGCTCCAGAATCAATCAACACATAGGCATCTTGTTGGGCAAAAGGAAGCTGACTTGTCACCACCATGGATGGTCCAGCTTGAACATCTTCCTTAGTGTAGACATAAATGCGTCCTTGAGGTTCTGGAGCTTCGAGTCTGCCTTAAGAGATTTCAGGTCCTTTGAGCTTCATCTGTGCTGTGTGAAGTTGATATCGTATACCTCTCTAATAGTTCTGTGGATTCTGAAAATTAGCGTTGCAATTATTAGCATAGTGGCCTTCTTTGCCACACAAGAAGCAACGATTGGTTCCATCACGGCAATCTCCCGGGTGCTTCCTCCCACATTTCTGGCAAGTGGGATAACTGTTGTTATCAAGAGCATTCTTCTTTTGGGGAGAATTTTGTTGATTCCCCTGTCTTCCTGAATTCCATTTCCTTTTCTGTTGATTGTTGCCGTATTGCTTATTGTTGCTGCTTTGACCAAAAGGTCCTCCTTGACCTCTTTGTTGGGGAGTCTGGTTTGGTCTTGCCTGATTCTGCTTGGCTTGGGCTTTCTCTTCCCTCTTATCTTTAAAGAACTTAGCCCATTGTTCTCTGTTCTGCCTTACCCAGTACTCAGCTCGAATTGCTCGGCTGACGCATTTTGCAACGGTGGTTGGTGGATAGGGTCCACTGCTGATCACTACTGCCAAATCAGAGTGGAACATCCTCATCATCTTTCTTACTTTGTCCCTCTCGGAACTGATGAGGTGAGGACAGAGACGTGCTAGCTGTTCAAACTTTTGGACCGCTTCAGCTACAGTCAGATTACCCTGGCGAAAACTATTGAGCTCATCTTGCTGAGCTTCCATAACCTCCATGTTGAAGTATTTCTCTTTAAACTCCTCAACAAAGTCTTCCCAGGTCATTTGACTAACATCCCGTCGAATCTGGACTGTTTCCCACCAGAGACGAGCATCTTTCCTAAGCATAAATGATGCACAGAGAACTTTCTCTTCATCATTGAGCTTGAGGAAGTTCAGGATAACCTGAAGGTCGATCAGCCAATTGTCAGCATCAATCGTGCTTGTGGATCCTTCAAATTCCGATGCCTTCATATGCCGGAATTTATCATATAGTTCTTCCAGAGTTCAATCCCGTGGTGCTGGCGGAATAGCTAAAGGTGCAACAGGCACTTCAGGGGCTATAGGGTTTTCCGGAATCACCGGGTCAGCATCAGGAATTTCCGGTGCAACAGGCTGATTCACCAGTGCTGGTGGTGCCCTGGCATCAGGAGGTCCCTGATTCTGCTGAGCCAATTGAGCTCTAAGCCCACCTATCTCTTGCTGTTGGGCTAACATCATTTGTCTCAGTCCATTCATCTGGGCCGCAAGATCAACGTCTTGGGTATGTGCCATTCTACGTTTTGGTGGCATGGTTCTCTACAGAGAACTATGAAATAAGTTTCTTGTCTTAAAAAAAATATTTAACGAAATCATGTCTTTTATATAGAACCATAATCTTAATTCCATATCATAGCATAACATGGAACGTATCTGAATCCATCATAACCTTGTTCATATCTTATACATAATCATAACTTTTAAGAAGGTATAACACTTTCCCATCATGTTCGCACGTCACCTAATTGCCACCACCAAGCTATGGCACCGCCTAACATTATCGTCGTATCTAACATCATTCTTATGTGAGCAAAATTTCCACACATATAACACCTAACTTCCATAATGTTGATCCAATTCCTTAGTACAAAAAATTCCCGACTATCGCCATACCAGGGTGGAGTAGTCTTTTAAAAGCATCAGGAGCACCATCCTACATTGTAACCATTGACGAGATATGTTCACTACATACGCAAGATCTTAACTGTAACGCCCCGACAATCCACGTAGGGCCGACTACGTAGACGTGGGTCGTTACTTTACTTACTTAACTTAAATCTTTGTCGTATCGAAAATTTCAGAATAAATTTTTTCTTTCTTTAAAACTTTAATTTTTAATTTACAACTTAAAAATATCCCATGTGTAACATGGTACATATTTCTCAATCATACACATACAAATTCATACTTAAAAATATTTGCGAAAAATCTTGCGTAGCGGTATCCCACACCACCCTTCACTTGCTGCATCGTCTCCATGGCCGACCAAGTAAAGCTGCAGGCATCTTACCTACAGTATGAAATATCTGATGAGCTTTCACCCAGCAAGTACAAACATAATCTCACAAAACAGTTTAAACCTCAAAGAAAACATGTCAATCATCATATAATTTATGCATGAGCCATTTATGATTGATTGAATGTTTTATGCTTCATTATAGACTCAATCTTTATTATCTTGTCTCAACATGTGGGCCCATAGTGTCCGTATCCAAAGCGCGCAGCCTCCAGACAAAGCTAGGGTTTGCAATGTCCTTAATAGTTCTGGGAAAAATATAAACTTGACCCTTCACGATCACGGACGGTCAAGGTTACAACTGAAACATGTAGCCTCCACGATCACGGGAGGTTGGTACGACACCTTACTGTTTATCTTACCATGTGATTTAACATTAGTGAACATGCTTCATGATGTCACTATGTCATATCATAATTAACACTTGCTATAACATAGCATTCTTTAAAACATGGCATTTTTTTAAAACCATGACATTTTTGTAAACGTAGCATTTTTGAAACCATGACATTTTGGAAAACATGGCATTTTTGTTAACATGACATTCTTATAACATGGCATAACATGTAATAACATAACTTAGCACATCATAGCATAGTATCACACATTATGGCATCACATATCATAGCATAACATAGCATGTATACTTGAAAATATAGTATAATTGAAAATAGTCTTTACTATTTTCATACTGTAGGTGAGGTTCGATACTTGTCTGTAGTCCTACGCTCTTGATTTATCGTCCCAATATGGCACGACAATAGTTCCTACTCCTGTTTCCAAACAGGGTGCAAGATAAGAATCATTTACATTCTATCTTACTATAAATCATAATTATTAAATGTTGGTATCCCAACCAACAACTATGGGTAATTCTAGGTATATGTCCCTTATAAAATTTCTTATTTGGTTACAATAAGTAACCTTTGGTGTGATAATCTTAGTCAAACTTGGTCAACCAAAGTCAACATTTTGTTCAACTATGGTCAACCTTCTATGGGTCAAACTGGGGATTTGGGGCTTGGCCCAGTAACTCGGGTATCCTTCCCGGTTACCATACGTTATCATTGTTTTACTAACTTTGGCTTAAAAAAAACCATTTCCTTCGAAAATCTTTATTAAAACCGTATTTTCATAAAATCTTATCTTTTAAGCAAAGACAGTTAAAATTGTCAAGCTTTGAAAATAATCTTTGAAAACAGTTTCTTAATTTTGGTTATCAGTGTATGTGCAGGAATTTCCTGCTTTTGCACTGTTTTTCTGAAAATCCTGTACAGGAATTTCCTGCCCTGCACAGTTTTGGGAATCAAATTTTTACTTTAAAATATGTTTGGAATTAGAAAAATATTTCTTCATAAAAGTTGTAGATCTTGAGTAATACTACAACTTTTGTGTTTTACTCAAAATTCAGTTCTGCCTTTTACTTACACTTTTTCCCTGTTGAAGTCCCTAGACCGAGAGCACAAATCTGACTCGCTCAGGAATTCTTAGTCTCGGGTTTTTGTAAAAACGAAGGCCTTTGGAACCTTATTTTTTAAAAATGTTCACGTGTCCCACTAGGAAAAACCGTTCTAAACAACTTTCATGTTTTAACTTTTTCCAAAATCGGCCTCTAAGGGCCTCAAATTTCACTTTTCCAAAAACTGGCCAGTTTCTACCCGAACTGGCAGTTTTTGGGTTTAAATTCGTTTTACGCCCTAATACGTGCACACTACCTCAACCGGCAGCAGCCAAGAGCCTACAATCATCATGCAGCATTTTCTAACGTAAAACATGCATTCATACATAAAAGCATAACACAAAAATAAAAACCTAGATCTAGCTTGCCACAACATAGATCTAGCTTACCATAACCCTAATCAAGCACATACCCTAAAAATTCAAAACTAGGGCAGAAATTAAAATGAGCTTATGCTCATACAAATCATGCTTGAAATACATTTAAATTTCTCAAATGAAATTTAAATGAAACACTTAGGGTTAAAGGGTTTACCTCTAGGGTTTGGAATTTGGTTCTCAAACTTGGATCCCAAAATTTTTCCCTTTTCCTTGGCTGCCACCACAACCGGCCTTGCTCCCCTAATGGGCACCAAAATTGTCGGCCACCTTAGCTTGAGTCCTGCCCAAAATCCGGCCACACCACCACCTAGGATTTCTCTTTTTCTTCTCTCTTCTTCGGCTCGGTTTCTAGGGTGAAAGTGTGAGAGAAAATTTTGCCATAGTTTGGCTTGTTTTTCCAATTTTTCCCTCAAAATCCGCCCCCCCCTTCACCCCTATTTATAGCTGATTTTGAACTTTCAAAATTGCTAAAAAGTCCTTGAATTAGGATTTAATTACTTTTCCAAAATTACACTTCGGTCCTTGAAGAATCAAAATTTGTACTTTGACCCCTACAAGTGTTGGCCGGTCATTGGCTTGCTTGGTGCCCAAGTTTTGCTTACCTCATCATGATGACATCATGTGCTTACCTCATGCTTACATCATCATATTTTTAAAAATTGCACTTTTTCCCCTAAAGACAAAATCTTTGCAAATTGATCCCTCTTAGGTGGCCGGCCCTTGTTCACTTCTTGGAGGCCAAGTTTCCTTGCTTACCTCATCATGATGACATCATCTTGATGACATCATGTGCTTACATCACTATTTTCTAAAAATTACATTTTGGCCCCTAAGGACAAAATCTTTGCAATTTCACCCCTACATGTGGCCAGCCATCATTGTGCAAGGTGGCAACAAATTTTTATTTCTTTTCACCATTTTTCTTTCTCCAAAATGATGTCATAATTCCAAAATAGGGTGACATCATCATAAGGCCTTGTTTGGCTTTTTCCTTAAAATGCAGTTTATTTTCTTGCTAACACAGATATTTTCAATACTGTTTTTACTAATACACAGTATAATTCAGTACTGTTATACTTGACTGCAGTCTAAAATTTATCTGCGTAAAAATGGACTGTAAAAATTTTCTTCTTATTTCTGAAAGTCATTAGGACTTTGATATCCAACTTAATGTGCTTGATTTTTCTAGGGTGGTCTCATAGCTTATTCTTGTTATTTTGTCCAAAAAGACAATTTTAGCAGTATATTTCCCACACTGCTTATCCTATTACTGTACAGTCATACCTTTGACTGTTCTTGGTCAACCCTTTGACTTTTTGGTCAACTTTGACTTTCTTGGTCAAACTTTGACCAACATGAAATCATGAAATTTTATCACGCCATTTTTCTTAAAATGCCTTATACTAGGCTAAGTAATCCATCATTGAGTCTCGTAGCTAATTAACCGAGAACTCAAACTTATACCGATATTCCATTCCAACATGATCTAGACTTAAGTTTTCCTCATTCATAGGAAATCTAGAGTCATAAAAATTCGGGTTATTACATTCTACCCTCCTTAAACAATTTTCGTCCTCGAAAATTAGAATAATTCTAAGTGGCTTTTCTTTAAACCCACCACCATTCCATAACAACTTGTTCATGTTCCCATTTGAATAACTTAATAAGATCAGGTCTTTTATATAGAACCATAATCTTTTTTCATGTTCTATCATATCCTTATATTTCCATATTTTCATCATGCTTACTTTCCTTTCTTACTGCATCACAAAAACTTTTTACATAAAATTTCTTAGCAAGTATATCATATAACTTGCCATATTTGAAAAGCATATTTAACCTTTCCATACTTGAAAAACATATTGTATCTTATATTTAAGATACTTCTCTTTAACTTAAATTGAGGGCTCAGCGAATATATCATATTGAAAATATTTTTCTTCAAATTTGAAAGGCTGAGAACCCTCTGGTACAGTACAATGTTAATCGTGTGCTATTAGATTAGAACCCCCGACTTTTCATGGTGGCCCCTTTTTTGGAACTTGTTCCTCAAGGTTTTCTGGCCTTTTACATAACATGGTGGCCCCTTCCTTGAAACTTTGTTTCTCAAGGATTCGGCCCTTACATAACCTGACATGGGTGGGTTCTAATAAGCATAAGATCGAGCACCATACATAAAAATAATTTCTTGGAATCTTTTCCAATTCAATCATGAAAAACAATACTAAATAGTAGTATCGAAAACATATTACTGTTCGAGTGATGCAATGAAAGGTACCCTTATATCAGCTAGCTACTTGTTAGCTAGTAGAAACTTCTCTTGTGCCTTTAGCATTTCCTTTATAGCAAAAGGCATAATCATAATTCTTAGGGATATCTAAAACTTCCCATTATTGCATAATTTCCATTACTTAAAAGGTTGTATATAGTTGACATTAGTCAAACCATTATATGTCGACTCTAAGGTTGCTATCAATCTCAACCTTATTAACTTCATCATCAGAATCATAGCCATCAACATTATCATGGCCTAATAAATTGTTGTTGGTAGCATCCATCTCATATTGGCATATCGCCTATTTGCTACCCTCAAACTAATGCATCATCAAACTTTTCCCCGTATCTAATATTACTCTTATGGGGCAAAAATTTCACAACCAGGAAACTTAACTTCCATGGTGTCAATCTAATTCCTTAAAATGAAACATTTTTAGCTATCACCATACCATAGGGAGGTAGATATTATTATATTCCTAATACCCACTCCTTTATTCATAACTCATCTTGTCATAACTTAGAAACATCGTAACTTATCATATCATGCTAGGGATTCTTCATGATCTCCTCACATCATATCGAAAACTTATCCACCATATACACATCATGGTAAATTTCGGGATCGTGCTAATGCATATGTATAGCATATGCGGTCTTACAAAATCTAAGTATCACGGGTATCTTCCTCCGTGCGACCATTGATGAGATATGCTCATTAGGTAAGCTTAAGCTATATCTTAACTAATTCTAATTAAAGAAAAACAATTTAACTTACTTGGGCACTTGCAGAAACGATGTAAAGCGAAGTGAAGTAGGCTGGCAGGATACCGCTCTGATACAATCTTTGTAACGCCCCGACAATCCACGTAGGGCCGACTACGTAGACGTGGGTCGTTACTTTACTTACTTAACTTAAATCTTTGTCTCATCGAAAATTTCAGAATAAATTTTTTCTTTCTTCAAAACTTTAATTTTAAATTTACAACTTAAAAATATCCCATGTGTAACATGGTACATATTTCTCAATCATACATATACAACTTCATACTTAAAAATATTTGCGGAAAATCTTGCGTAGTGGTATCCCACACCGCCCTTCACTTGCTGCATCGTCTCCATGGCCCACCAAGTAAAGATGCAGGCATCTTACCTACAGTATGAAATATCTGATGAGCTTTCGCCCAGCAAGTACAAACATAATCTCACAAAATATTTAAACCTCAAAGAAAACATGTCAATCATCATATAATTTATGCATGAACCATTTATGATTGATTCAATGTTTTATGCTTCATTATAGACTCAATCTTTATTATCTTGTCTCAACATGTGGGCCCATAGTGTCCGTACCGAAAGCGCGCAGCCTCCAGAAAAAGCAAGGGTTTGCAATGTCCCTTACAGTTCTGAGAAAAATATAAACTTCACGATCACGGACGGTCAAGGTTACAACTGCAACATGTAGCCTCCACGATCACGGGAGGTTGGTACGACACCTTACTGTTTATCTTACCATGTGATTTAACATTAGTGAACATGCTTCATGATGTCACTATGTCATATCATAATTAACACTTGCTATAACATATCATTCTTGAAAACATGGCATTTTTTTAAAACCATGACATTTTTGTAAACGTAGCATTTTTGAAACCATGACATTTTGGAAAACATGGCATTTTTGTTAACATGACATTCTTATAACATGGCATAACATGTAATAACATAACTTAGCACATCATAGCATAGTATCACACATTATGGCATCACATATCATAGCATAACATAGCATGTATACTTGAAAATATAGTATAATTGAAAATAGTCTTTACTATTTTCATACTGTAGGTGAGGTTCGATACTTGTCTGTAGTCCTACGCTCTTGATTTATCGTCCCAATATGGCACGATAATAGTTCCTACTCCTGTTTCCAAACAGGGTGCAAGATAAGAATCATTTACATTCTATCTTACTATAAATCATAATTATTAAATGTTGGTATCCCAACCAACAACTATGGGTAATTCTAGGTATATGTCCCTTATAAAATTTCTTATTTGGTTACAATAAGTAACCTTTGGTGTGATAATCTTAGTCAAACTTGGTCAACCAAAGTCAACATTTTGTTCAACTATGGTCAACCTTCTATGGGTCAAACTGGGGATTTGGGGCTTGGCCCAGTAACTCGGGTATCCTTCCCGGTTACCATACGTTATCATTGTTTTACTAACTTTGGCTTAAAAAAAACCATTTCCTTCGAAAATCTTTATTAAAACCGTATTTTCATAAAATCTTATCTTTTAAGCAAAGACAGTTAAAATTGTCAAGCTTTGAAAATAATCTTTGAAAACAGTTTCTTAATTTTGGTTATCAGTGTATGTGCAGGAATTTCCTGCTTTTGCACTGTTTTTCTGAAAATCCTGTACAGGAATTTCCTGCCCTGCACAGTTTTGGGAATCAAATTTTTACTTTAAAATATGTTTGGAATTAGAAAAATATTTCTTCATAAAAGTTGTAGATCTTGAGTAATACTACAACTTTTGTGTTTTACTCAAAATTCAGTTCTGCCTTTTACTTACACTTTTTCCCTGTTGAAGTCCCTAGACCGAGAGCACAAATCTGACTCGCTCAGGAATTCTTAGTCTCGGGTTTTTGTAAAAACGAAGGCCTTTGGAACCTTATTTTTTAAAAATGTTCACGTGTCCCACTAGGAAAAACCGTTCTAAACAACTTTCATGTTTTAACTTTTTCCAAAATCGGCCTCTAAGGGCCTCAAATTTCACTTTTCCAAAAACTGGCCAGTTTCTACCCGAACTGGCAGTTTTTGGGTTTAAATTCGTTTTACGCCCTAATACGTGCACACTACCTCAACCGGAAGCAGCCAAGAGCCTACAATCATCATGCAGCATTTTCTAACGTAAAACATGCATTCATACATAAAAGCATAACACAAAAATAAAAACCTAGATCTAGCTTGCCACAACATAGATCTAGCTTACCATAACCCTAATCAAGCACCTACCCTAAAAATTCAAAACTAGGGCAGAAATTAAAGTGAGCTTATGCTCATACAAATCATGCTTGAAATACATTTAAATTTCTCAAATGAAATTTAAATGAAACACTTAGGGTTAAAGGGTTTACCTCTAGGGTTTGGAATTTGGTTCTCAAACTTGGATCCCAAAATTTTTCCCTTTTCCTTGGCTGCCACCACAACCGGCCTTGCTCCCCTAATGGGCACCAAAATTTTCGGCCACCTTAGCTTGAGTCCTGCCCAAAATCCGGCCACACCACCACCTAGGATTTCTCTTTTTCTTCTCTCTTCTTTGGCTCGGTTTCTAAGGTGAAAGTGTGAGAGAAAATTTTGCCATGGTTTGGCTTGTTTTTCCAATTTTTCCCTCAAAATCCGACCCCCTTCACCCCTATTTATAGCTGATTTTGAACTTTCAAAATTGCTAAAAAGTCCTTTAATTAGGATTTAATTACTTTTCCAAAATTGCACTTTGGTCCTTGAAGAATCAAAATTTGTACTTTGACCCCTACAAGTGTTGGCCGGTCATTGGCTTGCTTGGTGCCCAAGTTTTGCTTACCTCATCATGATGACATCATGTGCTTACCTCATGCTTACATCATCATATTTTTAAAAATTACACTTTTGCCCCTAAAGACAAAATTTTTGCAAATTGATCCCTCTTAGGTGGCCGGCCCTTGTTCACTCCTTGGAGGCCAAGTTTCCTTACTTACCTCATCATGATGACATCATCTTGATGACATCATGTGCTTACATCACTATTTTCTAAAAATTATATTTTGGCCCCTAAGGACAAAAGCTTTGCAATTTCACCCCTACATGTGGCCGGCCATCATTGTGCAAGGTGGCAACAAATTTTTATTTCTTTTCACCATTTTTCTTTCTCCAAAATGATGTCATAATTCCAAAATAGGGTGACATCATCATAAGGCCTTGTTTGGCTTTTTCCTTAAAATGCAGTTTATTTTCTTGCTAACACAGATATTTTCAATACTATTTTTACTAATACACAGTATAATTCAATACTGTTATACTTGACTGCAGTCCAAAATTTATCTGCGTAAAAATGGACTGTAAAAATTTTCTTCTTATTTCTGAAAGTCATTAGGACTTTGATATCCAACTTAGTGTGCTTGATTTTTCTAGGGTGGTCTCATAGCTTATTCTTGTTATTTTGTCCAAAAAGACAATTTTAGCAGTATATTTCCCATACTGCTTATCCTATTACTGTACAGTCATACCTTTGACTGTTCTTGGTCAACCCTTTGACTTTTTGGTCAACTTTGACTTTCTTGGTCAAACTTTGACCAACATGAAATCATGAAATTTTATCACGCCATTTTCCTTAAAATGCCTTATACTAGGCTAAGTAATCCATCATTGAGTCTCGTAGCTAATTAACCGAGAACTCAAACTTATATCGATATTCCATTCCAACATGATCTAGACTTATGTTTTCCTCATTCAAAGGAAATCTAGAGTCATAAAAATTCGGGTTATTACATTAACCAATTGTTACTAAAAAAAATATATCTTAACTTACTTGGGCCATTTCAGAAACGATGCGAAACGAGGTGAAGTAGGCTGGCAGGATACCGCTCTAATACCACCTTTTGTAACGCCCCGACCTACGTGGGGCCGTTACCAAACTTACATAAACTAAATCTTGGTTTTAATAAGTTAAACTAATTTGAAATTTGAGAGTAATATATATATATTTTTATATACATACATAAATAGACTGGTCAATATAAAAAGATTTTTCTGTACATACACATACTTGGTTATCATTATAAGAAGTCATACATAAGCTTTATACTTAACTCGAGTCTTTAAACACAATTTATTCTAATATATAGACATATACATATATTTTTGTTCAAAAGAACTTGCAGAAGAATTTGCGTAGTAGTATCCCACACTGCCCTTCACTTACCGCATCGCCCACCAACTAATCTGCAGGCTTTTTACCTACAGTATGAAATATACTGATGAGCTAACACTCGGCAAGTACAAACATATCTCACAAAACACGTCAAGCATCATATAGCTTATGCATGATTCATTTATGATCAATTATGAACGTCGTATGCTCAATTATGGACGTAAACTTATTATCTTGCTTAACATGTGGTCCCCTTGTGTACGTACCAATTGCGCGTATTCCACATAAAGTTAAGATTTGCAAGGTCCCTAACAATTCTAGGAATCATGAAACATAACCCTTCCGCATCAACAGAAGATCTGAGAATTTTCTTGAACATACATGATCCTCCCGCATCAACAGGGGGTTGGTACGACACCTTGTTTGTCTTGGTTTTGTCTTAGCCTTGTTACTTTTTCAAGACTAAGAATCTTTACGTGTGATCTTATTAGTCATGATGCACATGATGCATAAATATAGTATGACATATAGATCACTAACATCTAATGACTTGTGGTATATTAGTAAAGCATGGCTTTATCTTAAAACATGATATTATCTTAAAACATGGCATGTATATAAACATGGCATCATCATAAAACATGGCATCATTATAAGACATGGCCCATCCTGGTATACATGTAAATAAATCATGTTTGAAAATAGTTTACTATTTTTCATACTGTAGGTGAGGTTTGTACTTACCTCGTATACTATGTCCTGTGTTGTGTTGTTCCAAGTCAGGTTGCAATAACAGGCCTCTTTCTGCTATTACAAAGGACATAGGGTAAGGATTCTATAACCATAAAATATTGGTAACCTTAACCAACGTCCACACATAAGCTTAGTTATATGTCCCCCATACATCTCTTGATATCTTACTTGGTTACTACAAGTAACCATAGGGTTTTTGGCCCAATTAACATATTTAGCATCGTGTTAGGTTACATTGGGTAACCTTTGGTGTGAGCCTAAGGTAAACTTGGGTCAACTCTTATTGGGTTCTTATAGGTAACCTTGGGCTTTGGGCCCAATCCAGTAACTTGAGTATCCTTCCCGATTACTGTTGGTCATTATACTGTTATTACAATAACTTGTGGTCCAATACTTATTTTTCTTTGCTTAGGAAAAACTTAGTATTTTATGTCTATGTTCTTTAAATACCAAAAATCCTTGTTTAATTTATCAAGAATTGTAACTCTTAGAGTAGGGTTTGTAAAAATTATTAAGTGTTGGAAACTGCCTTTGGAACAATTTCTTACGGCCAATTTATCAGTGTATGTGCAGGAAAGCTCTTTTCCTGTACTGTTTTAGAAAATCCTGTGCAGCATTTTCCTGTTTCCTGCACAGTTTTTGGAATCCAATTTTATTTAAAAATATGAGTTGAATCCTAAAATGTTTTCTTCATGAAAGTTTTAGATCTTCCAAAACCCTACAACTTTCATGTTTTACTCAAAACCCAGTTCGGTTTCTAACCTACTCATTTCCCCTGTTGAACCTGCCTGGCCGTGCATGAAGTCTGGGCATGACCAGGTTCGGATTTTTGTAAAAACATTGGAGCCTTATTTTTGAAAATTGTCCATATTGCCCCCCTAGGGAATCCTTTTCTCTACAACTTTCATGTTTTAAGTTTTTCCAAATTTGACCTCTAAGGGCCTCAAAACTGTCTTTGCAGAAAACTGTCCAGTTTTACCCGAACTGGCAATTTCTTGCTTAAATCCGTTTTTACGTTCAATTTACGTGCACCCTACCTCAAACGGTCGTAACCGTGAGCCTACAACAATCATGCAGCACTTTCTAACGTAAAATGCCATCATCATATATCCATACAATTTACATTCAAACCCTTGTATATCCTTGCATCAAACGAGGGTTTGTAAAATGGGTTTTTATGAACATACATCAACCAAGCTAAATAACCTAATTCAATCAACTACATACATCTTTTACAATTCTTAGGCATGTTGGGGACATATAACTACATCATAAAACATTCATGCAGAACCCTAACATCATACAACCATATAATCATGCATAGCTTATAAATCAAAACCACTTACTTACCTAATCAAGCACAAAACTTAAAAATCTAAACTAGGGCTTGAGAAATAAAATGAGCTTATGCTCTTACAATCCAACATTGAAAATAGACTTAAATTTCCAAATCAAAGCTCAATTGAAAAGCTTAGGAGCCAAAGAGAATTACCTTAACCAATCTCAAAGATTGGTGCTAGATTCTTGAACCAATTTTTTTCTCCTTGCTCCCTACCACAACCGGCCTCCCTTGGCTTGGTTGGCTTCCAAGTTTTCGGCCACCCCTAGTTGGTGTTTCTCCAAGTTTTCCGACAACCACCTATCCTTCACTTTCTCTTTTCTTCTTTTTTTTTTTTTTTCTCTAAGGTTCGGTTTTTATGGGGGATTTGTGAGAAGAAAATTTGGCATAGTATGGAGGTATTTTCTCATTTTTGTGAACAAAATGAGCCCCCCCTCACCTATTTATAGGTGACAAATGTTCAAATTTTTGGATTTATTTTTAATCCAAAATTTGCTCATTAGTCCTTGGACCAACAAAAATTTTCATCCAATCGGTGGCCGGCCATTTACTTGGAGAGTAAGGAAAGGAATTCTTTCCTTAATTTTCAAAAATTCCATAAATCCTTAATTATCCAAATGGTGAGGTGTCCATACTGCTCTCACTAATGACAGTACTGTTATACTGGACTGCATTCGATAATTTATCTGTGTATAATTGGACTGCGTAAAATTTTTTCTTATACCATTAAGCTATTTAGCCCTTATTGTCCTAAATAATGTGCTTGATTTTTCTATAGTGGTTTTGATTCTTATTCTTACTATCTTATTCATAATGACGGTCAACTGCAGTATAATTTCAATACTGCTTATTATATCACAGTACCATCGTACTTATGTCAGAATAAAATGTAAATCATGATTCTGCCTTTTCACCAAAAGGCCTTGTTCTTGACCTATTAAACTTATTATTGAGTCTCATAATTATTTAAATGAGAACTCAAGCATATACTGATAATAAATTATGAATTTCATATTGATATTCATAATTTGCATGAAACATTACATAAACAAATAACACGGACTTAAATTCCTATATGGAATCATGAGTCCATTCAAAATTTTGGTTATTACATAAAGAGCGGTGTGGGATACCACTATGCAAATTTTTTCGCAACCCTTTTTAAACTCTAAAAATATATATATATATATACATATATAAACGAGTTGGGTTATACTATATATATGATATTTGAAAATTTGAGTTTAATGTAAGGATTATGTATGACTTCACATTTTGGTAAACAAGTAATGTGTATGCATGAAAATTTTACCTATATAGACCAGTCTATCTATCTGGTATAAAAAAAAAAAAATTTCCTCTAATTTTTAGCAAGCTTAAGTATTTAAGGCCGAGATTTAATTTAAGTATGGTAATGGCCCTACGTAGGTCAGGGCATTTCATGATGGATCACTGTTTGATGTTTGTTGCCCTTCATAGTTGATAAGTTGTTTGGGCCGAGCCCAAGTATTTAAGCTCATGAATGCATAACTAACAATCAATAGATCATGGTTCGTTGTTCACCGCTCATTGGTCCAACATTCATTGTGACCTAGGCATAATGTAATGGGGAGACACAATTTGATCCCAATAGATAGCCCCCACGCTATTGAGCAATGATGCTTAATAAAGTGTTTGATGCTCATCGTTCGTAGAACAATGCTTATTGATCATCAGGCAGATGGAGTCATTTGTACCAATTTGGTGATTATTGAAGCTAGTCAATCACAGCAGCTGAGCCTGACAGAAATGGAATCATTTTTACACGTGGCAAATAAAGGTTGGCTGAACTAAAATGACGATTATCTTTTTGAAATTCGAAAAGATGTGAAATAATTTTTGTGAGCGATAATTGGAAGTTTCTCGTGATTTATGCCATTTGTTGAGGAGTGATAGGCTCATCTGAATTGTTTGATCTTCTTCCAGGGATTATAACTCTTCATATAGCTCCATTTTCTCCTTATTTCTTGACTTGAAGCCATCAGAATTCTCAAAGAGCCCGAGAGTTCCCAAAGACACCCAAGCTCTTCATGCAAGATTTCTTCTCTTTTCTCTCTGAGTTTTGTATTTTTGATCCGAAAAATCTATTTTCTTCTTGATTCCAAGTCATTTAAGGTCAATCTTAAATGTTTTCACCGAGTGAATGATTTGGGTTGGTGATTTGACACTACTACAAAATCTGTATTACACGATAGAGATTTCACAACTATTTTTAAAAAAACCATAATCTAAGATATGAGAAAAATATAGCTCAGAGCTATATCTCTAAAAATGGTCGTGGAAACTCAAGATTGCACAACCATTTTCAAAAACAAGCTTTTCTCTATTCATGCTTTACTTTCTTTTGTTTTTATTTTCATTTTCTTTAAATTTGGATAAGTGGGCACGTCACAACAAAAAGTGTTTTTAATGATACAAAATTTATGATATTTTTCTTAAAATCTCGTAAAAAAGACTTTTTAAAGACATTTTATCAACAAATATCGTAGAAAAGAGCAGTTTACAACATTAAAAGAAAAATGTCATCAGGTTTAGTTTTATTGCAAAAGCACAATGACCTCAAAATGTCAATTAATTATTAAAAAAAAATTCCTACAAACGTGTATGGACTGTCTATTCGTGTATTTAGCTTTGGGACCTTCCTCTTAAGAAATGTGTAAAAAGCATATATGAAAACCTAAGAACAAGGAAACCTGATGCCAGATATTGGAGCCATTCATGTTAGAAAAATACCAAGATAGGTTGTCAAGTACTTGACCTAACTCAAAGCAAAAAAGGTTCAAGAGGCAAAGTTCGAATACTCAGAGTTAAAATGCTTGGTTGGACCTTTCAAGAGTAGTCCTTCCACAAGCCAAGTTAGGGATTGGAAAAGGAGAAAATCAGGAGGAGGAATTGATGAACGAACTCTTCCTTGCAGCCCTTTTCGCTCAAAGAAATCAAACAGAGAGGTGTTCATGGGTAAATCTATAATTGTTGCTCTAGATTTGCCAACTTTTAAAAAATAAAAACTTATCTTCAAGAAATGTTTTTTATTTCTAATTTTGCATTTTGGTATCACATGAGTGAACGCCAAATTAAGTAGGAATGAGATTATTATTATTTTAATTTAATTTTAGCCTACCCTCTGTCACACTATATAGGATAGAAAATAATTAGATGAAGAATGACAAGGTAGTTTGTTTAATAAGAAGTAAAAGTGGGGTGACAAAAATTCAGTGATCAAAAGTTCTTGCCAGTCTTACCAGTGCTGATCCTTTTTATTGATGGATGAATTTTTAAGTGGAAAACTTAAAATCAAATAATTATGAGCAAATTATTTTCAAGTAGAAGAGTACGTTGAGTAGTGTTTTAAGTTAGAAGCTCTTCTTTTATTTTCTTTGTAGGTTGAGTTTGTAAGAATTTTATGTGTTGTTTTTGGGGGTTCCGGCTTTTGTTTTTTTTTTTTGTTTTCAGCCAAAAGAGAAAGAAAGAAAGAAAAAAAAAAAAAAAAAAACACCCCGTTTAAAAGTTATAAAACTATTTTAAAAAAGTAAATAAATAAACGTTTTTAAACAAAAGTACAAAAAATCTAAAAATATTTTTTTAAAAAGTTTTAAAAGAACAAATCGTCAAATTCTGGCCAGCCAAGTACGAACTGACCTCTCATATGATTGTCTAAAATAAGAAATTCTTCAAATAATTAATAAGAATGTCATGTGGCTATAATAATGTCATAGCCAATGCAAGATGATGTACCATAAATTTTTTCAACTATTTTCCTTGGTCTTTTCTAAGTGGAATTAACATGAACAACTGACGATCATAAAATATAAAGCGAATTACTGAAACGAAATCAATATGTTTGATAAATAGATATTCATAAAATAATATTTTTCTCTTTTCAAATGAACATATGCCTAAACATTTACATCATGAATCAAATTTTACTCCTTTTTTTCCCTCTTTTTCTTGTAACTTCAAGATACAAGCAAGAACCAAACTAGAAGAATGAAATTTACCTCCTCCAGCACTGGACTGCACAGCAACAAGAGGAAGAACATTTTCCAGAAAATTTGAGAGTAGAGGCGGCCTATTTAGATTCATCTCCATCAGAAACATTCTATTCCAAGGAACATTTATTCTGAACGATATTAGAAGTCAAAAGCCACTAAAGAAACCGTTTAATCTCATAATTCTTATGCAAAAATCGAAGAAACAACACAAAAACACACTCGCACAAATGCATATACGTATTCCGAGTTCAAAAGATCAAGTGCAAATGCACAGATTAACAGAAAACTATAAAACGATCGTCTCTTGTCGCTATATCGCCACTAGTGGTGATTAAAAACCCTATGTTCTTGTTCAATAATCATAGAACATTCACATTTAAACTCAAAATTTAGAGTTTCTTTGAATTCCCTTTAAAATCCTTGCAATTTCCTAGTTCCATCCATAATCCATGCTATGTTTACTGCAATATTTGGCTAGCAATTTGAACAAAACATCTTTTATAGAGCAAAGTCAAAAAGAATTATACAATCAACTAATCCAACTATCAATTCTTTTTCCTTCTGTTTTTCACACAACCACAGTTCAAAGAAAAATTCAAGCCAAGAGCAACACCGATACACCACCATTATCAAATTCTCAAGCCGGATAGTGGATACAGGCTAAGGTCCTTAGTGGTTTACGAGTTCCCAATTGGATGTTCTTCAAATATTCTCCAGTGTTGCTACTTCGTTTCAGTGCCCAGATATTTTTCCTTGCTTGGTGCAACTTTTTCTCCGCTACTCTAGAAGCTAGACATTGCATAGACTTTTAATAATCTGATAAAGGTGGGAATAAATAATAAGATTGTGATCACCATAGGGGAATAAAGAAGGGTATTGCTAGGGAAACAAACTCCAATCCCAACTTTATCAGAGTTTGACCAAAAAAAAAATTTGAAAATAATGAAAAATGATTGCTTAGACTAGCATGTGACCTTTTGAGTGAAAAGGGTAGAAAATTTTATGATTCTATGTTGGTCAAAGTTTGACCAAGAAAAGTCAAAATTGACTGAGAAAGTCAAAGTTTGACTAGAATGGTCAAAGAAATGACCGTACAATTATGTGACAGAGCAGTATGAAAAATATACTGCGAAAACCGTCTTTACGGATAAAATGGTATGACTACGATTTAAAACCACCATAGAAAAATCAAGCACATTATTTAGGATATCAAAGGCCAAATGGCTTTAAGATATGAGAAAATTTTTATACAGTTCATTTTTACACAGATGAATTTTGGACTGTAGTTCAGTATAATAATACTGTGCATTAGTGAGCCCAGTATTAAAAATATCTGTGTTAGCTTATAAATGGACTGCATATTGAAGAAAAGAGCCAAACAAGCCCTAATGAGGATGACATCACCTTATCCTCAAATTATGACATCATTTCTTTCATTTAAGAAAAATGATAAAAAATTTTCCTTGCTCCACAGGACTATGGCCGGCCACCTATGCAATTCCTTGCTTTTTCAAGGATTAATTTGCAATTCCCAAGAGTTGTTCTTCACCTATAAATAGGTGATCCCATAATTCAAAAAAAATTAGAAAATCCTAAATAAACTATGCCAAAATTTCTCCTCACCAAAAACCGGATTTGAGAAGCTAAGAGAGAAGAAAGAAAAACCAAAATCCAAAGGGGATAAATCATAGGGAATGGTCGGTTTTGTGTGGGAGCACAAGAAAAAGTTGGAAAAAAATTTGGAAACCCATTTTTAGGCCAAAGACCGGTTGTGGGGAGCAAGAAGGAAGCAAGAGGAAAAAAATTGAAACTCAAAGGATTTGAGGTTTTGAGTGACCGGACTTCAACTTGGAGCATCAACAAAGTGCTCAAAAACTTTGGTACCCATTGGAGGCCAAGAGGCCGGTTGTGGGAAGGAAGAAAAAAGGGGAAGAGAGAAGCTTGTGGTGACCGGGTTTTGAAGCTTGTGGTGGCCGGGTATTGAAGCAAGGGGAGCTGAAAAGTTTTGGAGCCAATTAACCCAAGTGGCCGGCTGATTGGTGAAGGAAAGGGGAAGGAAAAGCCAAGTCAAATTCTTGGTCTAAAGTGAGGTATAAATCCCTAAAACCCTAAGCTTTTCATTTAAATTTCAATTGAGAAATTTAAATGTATTTCAAGTATGGTTTGTAATGGGCATAAAGCTCACTTTCAATTCCTGCCCTAAATTAGAATTTTAGGGTATGTGCTTGATTAATTAGGGTTTTGGTTGGTGGTTCAAATATGATGCATGTTAGGTGTTTGTTATGTTGCTAAGGTTTTCTATGCTTGATGTATGTTGCTAATCTTGATTTGTATGATGAAAATTGGACGTTAGAAAATGTGCTGCATGACTGCCTTAGGCTCTTGGCTGCTGCCGATTGAGGTAGAGTGCACGAATTAGGACGTAAAACCAATCTAAACCAAGAAACTGCCAATTCGGGTAAAAACTGGCTAGTTTCATGGAAACCTGGTTTTGAGGCCCTTAAAGGCCGAATTAGGCAAACCTTAAAACATGAAAGTTGTAGAGAAGGGTTGTTCCTAGGGGTTAACGTGGACGGTTTTGCAAAATGAGGCTCCAAGGGCCTCGGCTTTCACCAAAACCCGAGCCTGACCGTGCCCAGGACCCATGCACGGCCAGGATTGATTCAACAGAGAATATGAGTATGTTAATGAACGAATTGGGTTTTCCTAAAAACACGAAAGTTGTAGGGTTTTTCAAACTCTAAAACTTTCATGAAGGAAACTTTTTCAAATTCAGATTTGATTTTTAAATGGAAATTGGTTTTCAAAAACTGTACAGGAAATAGGGAATTCCTGTACAGGATTTCTAGAAACAGTGCAGAAAAAAAAGGGTAACTCTGCACATACACTGATAAATTGACATTGTGAAACTGTTACAAAGGCAGTTTCCAACAGTCAATAATTTTACAAATACTATTTTATGATTTCAAATTTCCAAAGGATTTTTAAGGTTTTTCTAAAAACGGGTATTAAAACCTAAGTTAAAAATAATCCGATTATGGTAGATTTAAACCCTAGGGTTACTCAATGTAACCAAGTAGGATACCATAAGATTAAGTAAGGGCATATAACTAAGTTTATATAAGAATGTTGGCTATACTACCAACATTTCTAGCCTTTACTTTTATTTGATAACAGAATATAGTACGCGACAGTGTCCTGACGGGATCCAGCTCGACATCGGACACAGCAAACGCGAATAAAGTAAGTACAACTCCGCCTACAGCATAGGCTTTGTTGTGTATACTTGCCTAAGTATGATTGATAAGTGCTATAAAATGTTATATGCTATGTGCTATAAAATAAGCTAAGTGCTATGAAATATTACATGCAATGTGCTATGGAATATGCTAAGTGCTATGAAGTGATATATGCTATGGGTTACGAAATGTTATGAAAAGTGCTATGAAATATTATGAGGTATGCTATGAATTATATGCTATGATATATGTTATGAAATATGTTAGAATCATGTTATGATAAGATATGATCATGATTTTAATTGTGTGCAACATCATGAAGCATGTTCACCAATTAATAAGAATAAGATTAAGTATGAGACAATGTAAGTTATGATGGCAAGCAAGCTTGCCTGTGTCGTACCGACCCGTGTTAAGTCGGGTTGGACTATGATTTGAGTTGGAAATGGACCGGCCGCCCCAACCACTCCATAGTTGTGCGCCCGGTACGGACACTTATGTTATGGGGCCCATAAGTTAAGATAAGTTAAGAAAGTAAGTTGTGAATGAATAAGAAGCATAACGAAGCATAAATGGCTCATGCATATGCTATGATAAGTTATGACATGTTATGATTAAGTTATGTTAGGTATGGTATGCTAGGATGTGAGGTGTATGTATGTCTGTTATGCTGTGTTGTGTCGCGGGATAGAATGGTTGTACTTGCTGAGCGAAAGCTCACTGTCTTACGTCTATGTTGTAGGTAAGCAACCTGCCAGCAACTGTTGATGCAAGATGGAGAGGCGTGGCCTGGCAACTGTGAAATGTGAGAATCAAGCCGCTACGTGTTTTGAAAGTTGATGTAATTATTTTATGAGTTTTATTTTGTGCCCAAACGACTTTATTCAGTATCTGTTATACTTACGTAGATATTTCATGTGTGAGTACGCAGTATAAAAAAAAATTTCCGCTGTTTAAGCTAAGTATGTAAGTACGAAATGTATGTACGTATATATGGTAACGGCCTGTGCTAGGCGGGTCGTTACATTCCTCCTCTTTAATTCTAGTCCTATTTCTATTTGTTTTCTCTTTTGTGGTTCTATTTTTATCTCTAATGCTATGTTCAGTAAAAGTAAAAGATGGGAAAAAAAAAGAAAATGGTGAACAAATTTTTGAAGACAAAATAGAATTTTAACTCTTTTGATAGGAGATCAGATAAGCGGATGGCTCATTTTCTTGTGATGCATCTCCAACTTGCCGAGTGAAGTTGTTACCATATGGTGCTTCACCCTTTGATATATTAAAAGATATCTTGTATAGAGATGCAATCATTTATCACTCAATATTATAATATCTATAATAATATATATAAGTTATAGCACACCCATCACGTATGTCAATGTTTCTACTTTAAAACCTCAATCTATTAATCAAGATAAAATATCCCACAAAAGTAGAAATAGATGAACATTATAGTGCTACCAAAGTCAGAGTCTCCATATTTGTTTCACAACAATAGACTCTAAATTTTGATTATTATTTCAAAATTGTTTTTTCATGCATACCGCCTTATGCACAATATCAAAGTTATTATACCAATAATCTTTGTGTCGTTTACTTGTTATTATAAATCTAAATGATATAAGTATGTAAAACACAGGATATATGAAATAAATAAATATACTTTATAATCGATAAAATGTCTAAAATCTATGAATAAAATTTCATTTGAGAAAACTAATTCTGATAGTAGTAGATTGCTAAAATTATCAGAATAGTCTCCGATGACAGTCTCAGAGACAGTCAGTAATCCTTGTTAATTCCGATACCATTTGATAGATAATCTACTAGATTATTTTTTGTCTTGTCAAAAATACTTTTAGAAAGACACATTATGTTGACATTTTGACTTATCTCATAAAAGGTCAAACATCTTAAAACCACCATAAATAAGATGATGATCCTTATATGGCTCTTTGCCTGGCAATCCTCCAATTGTCCATTAACTTGCAAAAAACTATAGGATACCCATCAATAAAAATAAATGAACAACAAAAAATTCTCAAAATTTTGAATTCCAAATCTAAACTAATTATTATTTCGAACACCATTTTTAATAGTCATTATTTAATTTCAATATAATGCGTGTTTGGTTAAATGTCAAACATTAAAATGCATTTAAATGTTTTCCCCCTTATGTGTTTAATTATTTGACAACATTTGTGCCAATTTATTTGGGTTGGCAAATTAACTGAGCACTTTCATAATATAACATTTGAAATGTCATTTAAATATTACCAAATAGTTCATTTGACCATTTAAGAAGAAAACTGAAAATTTGGTCACCTCTTAAATTTGACCTCATTTAAGTCTATGATCAATACTAACATTTGGGTTCTCTTTAATCAAAACTTTTTTTTCTCTTTAGTGAAGGTGTCATAACTTTTCCGTTTCAAATATAAGTAAAATGTTTTTTTTAGTTATTTTTTTAATGCATTTAGAGTGAAGTGATGAACAAAATCCTATCACTATCTTGTAAGAATTTTCACTGATATTGATATTTTATGAGATTCGTAAATTTTCAATATCTATCCAAGCACAAATTTAAATATATTCTTCAAATGTTTATTTTCATATTGTGAATGTCCAAACATCATTTCAATTGACAATTCAAATGATTATAGAACATTAAATGATTCTATACAAATATTTATATCCAAAATCTTATTATTCAAATGGCTTTACCAAATGGACTATTCACTATTTCATAACTATTCAACTTAAATGCAAATTTATTTTCACTTTTTAGAAATACGTATCATTTATTATTATTATTATTATTGTTATTTACATTTATAATATTCAAATGTTACTATTAACAAAAACTATTCAAACACATATTTAATTTTTCACATTTTTAACATAAACATTTTAGTTTTAATAAAATGCAATTTATGATCCAACGGGCACTTGTATTTTTCTTTATTTAGAGTTCAAATTTCAAAGGAATAGTCAAATAAGATATTGAATGCATTAAAAAGGGATAGTAAATTAAAAATTAGAATAGAAACGAATTTTGTGATAAAATGTAACTTAAAAATATTTCGGGTATCCTTTTCTTGTTTAGTTATTTTAAATTAGAATTCTTTGAATTTATGTAAATTAAAAAAAAAATTCTTGTTTATGCATTTCTATTTTAAAAATAACTTTGTTTATTTTGAAAAGGATGCACAAAATATGTACGGAAGAGTGATGATCACCTTTTCCAAAAAAAAAAAAAAAGGATGAAGAAGAAAGAATGGCGATTTACATTTATAATTATGCATGTATTTATATGTATAATTAATATATTTATATATGGTGACTTCATTCGGAAAGAAAATTCCTTAAAAAAGGATGGATAACTGCCACCCGGCTAATATACAAAGACCTTTTCATTTATGATGATTATTAAATTAACATTTAAAATAGTTAAGCTGCGGGCAAACTGCTACAAGAAAAGGAGGTAAACTAAAAATTTGTAGCTGACGCTAGAATGGTTTGTAAAAAAAAACTTGAATTTTGACGCTTTATATCGGAATTTGAACTTTGGAGTATCAGTTAAATAGGAATCCTGTTTCCACGTTCAATTTCCACAAATATAAAAACTCTCTTCTTTCTACTCTTCTTGTTCCCCCAAGAATCTCAGCACATCATTCTACTAACATGTAATCTATTTTATCGTCTTATTTCTTTGCTTTCAATTCACCGTAATTGGCTTTGCAATTCCTTGGTGCAGTTGTCTGCCATATCGAAATCAAACACTCATATTTGCCATCCAGTCGCCCGGATTATAGCCTCTGCTACGGTGTCCGTCAACGCATCAAATTCTTGTAGTAATCCCCCTACATGTGGTGGAGGCCGATTTCACCTTCCCCAAGGAGATGAAGGTCCTTTTATTGGGGTTTTTATTTTTTTAACGAATCCATTTAATGGGCATTTGAACAGAGGCTTAATTGCTTTCTATGGGCTCCTGATTTTTTCAGGCAGTAAAAGGTTTAGAAGGCAAAATTAAAGCAAAACCAGTGGCTTAACTAAGTCGGCTTGGAAACGTAGAGAGAGGATGGTTGTAAGAACGTTTGAGATAAAAGTACCAGAAGATTATGATCCTGATGATTCTGTTGATACAGTGCCTTCTTTGTTCTTCCCGAGATGCTATGTTTCAGATCAAAAAGAGGAAGAAGACCCAAAACGATGCAGACTTCTTTTTTAAATCTGTATTAATGCACTAGTACAGAATTAAGATTCCACGACCGTTTTGTAAAAACCGTCATGGAAAGTGAGGGAAAAACATGGAGCGAAAAGCGGTCTCCGAAAATCGTCGTGGAAGCCTCGTACTTCCACGATGGTTTTCAAAAACCGTCGTGTAAGTCTGACTTCCACGACGGTTTTCGAAGACCGTCGTGGAAGTCTCGTGTCTTCCACGACGGTTTTTGAAAACTGGCGTGAAAGTACGAGGCTTCCATGATGGTTTTTCTGAAACCGTCGTGGAAGCATCATCCTTTATTCAGACATAACCGAGTTGTCCTATTATTTCCACATCGATACAGCAGCTGGCGTGAACCAAAATCAGATCAGCTCGCTACGACAACAGTTCCATACACCGCTGTTGGACGCCACCACCACCATGGTCGATCATCAATCTTGTAAGTCATGATGACACAAACTTATCTTTTTGTTGTTTTCCTCTTTATTGATTTTTTATTTATGATATTAGATTAATTTTGTATGTTTTTGGATTGCTTTTGATACGTTAAATACTGCAAATGGTGTTTAATTAAGTGATCACGATCAATGTATTTTTAGTTAAATAACCCGGCCTGGTTTTTTGTATTTTTAGTTTTGTTATGTTTTTTGGATTTTTTAGTTAATATATTGTTGAATTAATTAATGTGCCGGGAGTGTTTATAACTAATTAAATGCAAATGATATTCATGCATGCAATTTAAAATTATGCACACCTTGACTTCGAGAACTTTGATTTTTTGATTTAGGATTTGCAAATCATGGATAGGAAATGGATGTGGTTTGATAGATTGTCTAAAGCATATGAAGATGGTATTGAAGAATTTTTGTCATTTGCCAAAGCTCATATACAAGACGCTAAGATTCCGTGTCAGTGTCAAATTTGTGATAATCATAGATCCCATTCCATTGATGATGTTAGAGGACATTTGCGCGCTTATGAGATTATTTATTCTTACCAAACATGGTATTTACATGGCGAAGACTTTTTCGATATTAAAGGTAAAGAGCCTATTGTTGAGGAAAACGTTATGTACAATATGATAAATAATTTGGAAGAAAACTTTGTGCACAATCTGGAGTTATTTGAGGAAATGATTAATGATGCCGAAACGCCCTTGTATGTCGGGTGCACAAAATATACAAAATTAAGGGCATTGGTTAAATTATGGAATATGAAAGCGTCGGGAGGATGGACGAATTCTAATTTCATGACTCTTTTAGCTTTTCTAAAAGATGTTTTACCGGAGAATAACAAAGTGCCACCTAGTATGTACGAGGTGAAGACGTTGAGCACGTTGGGAATGGAATACAAAAAGATACATGCTTATCCAAATGATTGCGTCTTTTACTGGAAATAATATGAAGATTTAGATGAATGTCCGGTTTGTAATGAGTCAAGATGGAAGAAGGGCAAGATGCCATCGAATGGTAGTAAAGGAGTGCCGGTGAAGGTGTTATGGTACATTCCACCAGCTCCACGTTTCCGTCGTTTATTAATACACATCATGCTAAGAGTTTGACATGGCATCATGATAAACGTGCTGACGATGGCAAGCTTAGGCATCCGGCCGACGCACCGCAATGGAAGACCTTTGATGGACAATCATCCAGATTTTAGTACAGAACCAAGGAATTTACGTCTCGATTTGTCAACGGATGGAATGAATCCGTATAGTAACATGAGTAGTCAGCATAGTACCTGACCAGTCATACTTGTCAACAATCTCCCTCCAGATGTTTGCATGAAGCGGAAGTTCTTGATGTTGACATTATTGATCTCAGGCCCTCAACAACCGGGGAAAGACATTGATGTTTACTTGGCACCAGTAATCGATGACCTAAAAAGGTTGTATGAAGATGTTTTACAAGTTAGAGATTCTTACCGTCAAGATTCGTTCAATCTTCGCGCAATGTTGATTTGGTCAATTAATGACTTTCTTGAACTTGGCAACCTATCTGGTTATCCTGTGAATAGTTCTATAGGTTGTCCCGTTTGTATGAAGGAAACATCTTCCATACGATTGAAAAATGGTAGGAAAACCGTTTACTTTGGTCACAAGAGGTTCTTGCCCAAAAATCATCGATATCACAAACAGAAGAAGGCTTTTGATGGCAATACCGAAGAAAAAACCACTCCTCGGATTTTGACTGGCGAAGATGTATTTGAGATGGTTAAAGATGTGAAGGTAGTTTTGGGAAAGAGAAAACGTAAGGATCCAGTTGTCGATGGACCTTGGAAGAAGAAGTCAATCTTCTATGAACTTCCATATTGGAAGTCACTTTACGTTCGTCATTGCTTAGATGTTATGCATATTGAGAAAAACATCTGTGAATCGATAGTGGGCACGTTGCTTGAAATTCTGAATAAGACTAAAGATGGTGAAAAGGCATGGTTGGACCTTAAAGAGATGAAGATTAGAATGAATTTGCTTTCCGAGAAAAGATCGAACGGCACTTACTTTCCACTGGCAAAGCACACTTTATCCAAACACGAAAAGAGAAAGCTTTGTGAATTGCTTGCTTCCGTGAAAGTGCCAAGTGGGTACTCTTCCAACTTCAAAAGGTTGGTGTCGATGAAAGATTTACGGCTAGTTGGAATGAAAACACATGATTGTTATATCTTGATGCAATAATTATTACCTCTTGCTTTGCGGGGAGTATTAACAAAGGATGTGAGATTATCAATTATGAAGTTATGTTCATTTTTCAATTCAATCTGCTCCAAGGTAATTGATCCAATGATGCTAGATTCGCTACAATCAGAATTGGTTATGATATTGTGCATGCTTGAGAAGTATTTCCCACCAGTGTTTTTTGATATAATGATCCATCTAACGGTGCACTTAGTTTGAGAAGTTAAGTTATGTGGCCCGGTGTATTTGAGGTGGATGTATCTTTTCAAAAGGTACACGAAGGTTTTAAAGGGATATGTGAAGAACTGAAATAGGCCGGAGGGATGTATAGTGGAAAACTATATAGCCGAGAAATCAGTTGAATTTTGCTCTGAGTATTTGTCCAATGCGAACTCAATAGGGTTGCCAACGAGCTGGCTATTTACATCAAAAGGACTATCCGTGAGTGTTCATTCACCAGTAAATCAAGATGAATGGGAAAAAGCTTGTATGTATATTTTCCAAAATGCTAAGGAAATGGAGCATTTCTTTCATGTTCATATGGCGGAATTAAAAGCTGCAAATCCAAGAAAAGGAAGAAGTGAGAAGTGGATTCAAGATGAGCACAATCGGATATTTCAGGAGTGGATAAGAAAATATTTGTATATGAAGCTTGGCGTTTCACAAGACTTAATGAATCTATCCAGAGGTCCGTCAGCAATAGTCACAAGATATACATCGTATTTTTTCAATGGCAACTCCTTCTACACTCGTGAAAGAGATGAGAAGCATCCCGTACAAAATAGTGATGTCACCCTTCGGGCCGAGTCTATACATAGTTCATCCGCAAAGGACAAGAATCCGGTATATAGTTCCATGAATTACTTAGGGTTCATTGAAGATATTTGGGAACTTGATTATTGTGGCTTGCGAATATCACTCTTTAAATGCAAGTGGGCTGACAATAATTATGTTAAGGTTGATAGTGACGGCGTGACAGTGGTGGACTTTAGGCGATTGGGATACAAAAATGACCCTTTCATCATGGCGTCACAAGCGGTACAAGTATTTTATACAATCGATCCCGCTAATTTAGAGTTATCTTTAGTTGTGCCAATGAAGCCAAGAATAATCCGGGATGGCCAATAAGATATTGAAGATTGCACCGACATTCCATCATTTACAAAGGGTTTGCCAACAGTAGAGGAGATTGATGATTTTGACAATGATGTTTCACACTTACTTCGTTTGGACGTCGAGTGGACACGTGTTGAGAAGCCGAAAAAAAAGAAGAAAAAAAATTATGCAACTTGATTTTAGTTTCTTACGTTGTAAAAATTTAGATACGGTTTTTCAATTACGCACATTATATTTGAAATGTATGGAAATTATTTATACATGCAAATCTATTTGAATGTAAAAAAGAGCAGGAGTGAATGATTGCATAACACACAAGTTTGGCCGCTAAAAGAGATTATAGTTACCATTTTTAAAACAATTTATGTAAATTTTTAACCTTCGACGACGGTTTTTGGAAACAACCGTCGTGGTATGTAAAAAAGCACGACGGTTTTCAAGAAAACCGTTGTGGTTGGGTCGTTTTAAACAAGAAACTCATTCGCTGAAAATGGACCAACCACGACGGTTTTCCTGAAAAACCATCATGGTATGTTCGATACCACGACAGTTTTTTCGAAAAAACCGTCATGGTAGGTTCAGACCTACCACGACGGTTTTTTTGAAAAACCATCGTGGTATCGAACATACCACAATGGTCTCTCAAGAAAACTGTCGTGGTAGGCTCATAATCAGGAATTAATAGGTGCCTAACGTTCATATACCGTGACGGTTTTTGGAATAAACCGTCCTGGTATATGTCTCTACCACGACGGTTTTATGCAAAGCCCGTTGTGGTAGATATTTAGGCGGCAAGTTTTGAAATTTTTGGAAATTGTTCAACTTTTTGCTGCTTTAATAAAACCCAAAAAAGCACCATTTTTCCCAAATCCATTTCAGTCCAAGCCTTATTAACTTTTGCAGTCTCTAATACATACTCAAACTCCATACCCAGTATATTTCCTCCCTCCATTTCTCTCTCGTCGCTCCTTCCCTTTAAAATCATCAAAAACTCTCTCAATATCACTCAAACTCCGACGCCATCCTCCACCACTCACACGGCCTCCTCCATTCTCAACGACGCTTGTTTTCAGACTTTCCTAGTCTCTCTTGCCGCCCACTACCCGTATTGTCCCAAATTTTCTACCACTTTGCCTGTATCCACGCTCCACTATCTGGTAAGTTGTAATGTATATTGCTTGGGTAATGCACGAATATGGGTAATTTCCGTCCACTACATCATATTTTGTTGATTGTGGTTGTCCAAAATGATTACATTCAAGGCCGAAATGGGCAAAAGCCATCACAAACATTTTCGGACCTTGTTGCTTGTGTTTGTGATTTACAGTGATTTAAAATGTTTGGGTAAGGCTCGGATTTGTTAAAAATTTTTGCTTTTGTGAGTTAATTGTTTGCATATTACATATTTGATTAAATGCCTCGTTGTGATAATTAGTTTTAGATTGAATTAAATTGGTTGGGTATGGCTCGGATTTGGGAATTTTCCAGATAAAAAGTGTTTATTTTGTTAGTTAAATGTTTGTATATTACTTGTTTGATTAAATGCCTCTTTGATAAGGTTGTGTGTCATTTACGTAGTCGCGTAAAGTTTTTGTTTACATGCTTCATTTACATAGATCTAATGTATGAATTCGTGGGCTTTTTATCTGTTTTGATGCTAAGGTTTTGTAATGATTTAATGGCGATGAGGTTTTGTTTATAATCACACTTGTTGCTTTGTTGTTTTAGATTGATTTACAATGTCAAAAGATCATGAGGAGGATATGTCAACCCAAACTCAAGTTGGAAAACCACGCCGAACCAACTCACCAAGATTCTATGCCGACGAGGATGAAAAACGAAGAGCAACTCTCCTTAGAAGAGTGCACATTGTTAGGATGAGGGGATAACAAATTGAAGTTTCATTTGACTCGAAAGGCCAACCAAAAGGCAAGGCAGGTGATGAATTACAGAGTTGGATTGGAGTGCTTGCTCGAGAGCGATTCTAATTTGGATTAATGACTTCAGAAGTGCTGATTTAGCACTGAGGAAAGAATGAGTGTAGATGGAAGTTGTAACTTCATTCACTGTTGAAGAATTGTTCAAAAAACAAGTTTTGAAGTCTTGTGGAGAGTCAGCTAAATGTTTTAGATATGATCTTTATCAAGCATTTGTTAGGGATCATATTGATGAAAAAACTGTGTGGCAACACCGGCTAAAATGGTTCAAAATTACCCAACCATAAGCTAGGATGATTGGGAAAGATTTATTGCCTATCGACGTATGGCGGATTTCAAAAGGCTATCCAAACAAGGAAGTGAGATAAGGAAAAAGAGCAAATACGGATCGACCATAGGCCGAGACGGATATAGGAAACGTGATCAAGAAATCGTACATTAATTACTTGGGAAAAAAGCTTAAAGCGAAATTTTTTTTGGCATGTTTTATTTATGTTTACTAACATTAATTACTAAATTGCAGTTCGAACAGACGGAGGAATATGCGGCCCGACATACTGTTTGGCAGGACACGCGAGTCAAACCCGATGGAGAGTACAAGAATCCATCGATTAGAATTATTGACGAAACAATTGTAAGTCTACGGATCCTTTAACAAATATAGACTAAGATTGTCTCCATTATGTTTACGGGCTCATAATATATTGTGTAATTATTATCGGACGAATTAAGTCAACAATAGACACAAGGAAGCTTTGAATCCGTAGGTACAGATGACATTTTGACCAAGTCTTTGGGCAATGCCGAGCATTCTGGTCGTATTCGTGGTCAATCAAAATTTGTAAAGCAGGCGTAATACTTCAATGTTATGAACACTTCAACGGACAATCCTGAAGTCTCATATATGAAACGACAACTGGCTGCATTGGAAAAGACGGTGCAGAAACTTTGTGCGAAGCACGGTATCAACCGTGAGACTGTAACGACCTGCCTAGCACAGGTCGTTACCGTACATACATGCATACTTTTCGTACTTACATACTTAGCGTAAACAGTGGAAAATTTTTATTTTTTTTATACGGCGTGATTAGCACACGAATACGTATGTATAATATAACGAATACTAAATAAAGTTGTTTGGGCATGAAATAAAACTCAGAATAATTACATAAAATATCGAAACGCGTTGCGGCTTTATTTCCCACATTTCACAGTTGCCAGGCCACGCCCCTCCATCTCGTATCAACAGTTGCTGGCAGGTTGCTTACCTACAACATAGACGTCAGACAATGAGCTTTCGCTCAGCAAGTACAACTACTATATTCCGCGACACAACAAAACATAACATACATACATATCACATCCTAGCATACATACCTAACATAACTTAACCATAACATAACATAGCTTATCATAACATATGCATGGGCTATTTATGTTTCATTATGCTTTCTTGTTCATTCATAACTTACTTTCTTAATTTATCTTAACTTATGGGCCCCATAACATAAGTGACCGTACCGGGCGCGCAACTATGGAGTGGTTGGGGCGGCCAGTCCATTTCCAACTCAATCCATAGTCCAACCCGACCTAACGCGGGTCGGTACGACATAGGCAAGCTTGCTTGCCATGATAACTTTCATTAACTCATATCTTGATCTTATTCTTATTAATTGGTGAACATGCTTCGTGATATCTCACACAATTAATTCATGATCTTATCTTAACCATATCATAGCCTAAGCATAACTTATGTCCTATCATAACATGTTTCTAACATATTTCATAACATATATCATAGCACATACTTCATGGCATATTTCGTAACATTTCACAGCACATAGCATATTTCGTAACATTTCATAGCACATAGCATATAACATTTCATAACACATAGCATTTACCAAACATACTTAGGTAAGTATACACAACAAAGCCTATGCTGTAGGCAGAGTTGTACTTACTTTATTTGCGTTTGCTGTGTCCGATTTCGAGCTGAATCCCGTCAGGATACTATTGCGTTCTACCTTCTGTTATTATATAAAAGTAAGGGTTAGAAATGTTGGTGATGTAACCAACACCCTTATATAACTTTAGTTATATGTCCCTTACTTAATCTCACATTATCCTACTTGGTTACATTATGTAACCCTAGAGTTTAGACTTACTCTAATCGGATTATTTTAACTTTGGTTCAAAACCCATTTTCAGAAAAACCTTATATTTATGTATAAAAATCCTTTGTTCAACTTGAAAATTTGAAATCATAGACTAGGATTTGTAAAAATTATTGACCATTGGAAACTACATTTGGAACAGCTACACATTGTCAATTAATCAGTGCTTGTGCAGAAATGTCCTTTTTCTGCACTGTTTCCAGAAATTCTGTACAAGAATTCCCTATTTCCTATACAGTTTATGAAATCCATTTTAATTTAAAAATAAAAGCCGAATTTGAAAAATTTTTCTTTACAAAAGTTTTAGCTTTCGAAAAACCCTACAACTTTTATGTTTTGAGGAAAACCCAGTTCGGACGTTAACATGTTCATATTCCCTGTTGAACCAACCTGGCCGTGCATGAGTCCTGGGCACAGTCAGGCTCGGATTTTAGTGAAAACCGAGACTGTTGGAGCCTAATTTTGCAAAACTGTTCATGTTACCCCCTAGGAAAAACCCTTCTCTACAACTTTCATGTTTTAAGTTTTTCCTAATTCGGCCTCTAAGGGCCTCAAAATCGGGTTTCCAGAAAACTGGCCAGTTTCCACCCGAACTGGCAGTTTCTTGGTTTAAATCGATTTTATGTCCTATTCGTGCACCCTACCTCAATCGGCAGTAGCCGAGAGCCTAAGGACAGTCATGTAGCATATTTCTAACGTCAAAATTTGTCATCCACAAATTAGAGACATACATCAATTAAGCATAAAAAACCCTAAACATACAACCACATAATCATGTGAAGCATTTATGAACCAAACCACCCTAAACCCTAAGAATCAAGCACAAACCCTAGAAATTCTAAACTAAGGCAAAAACTTAAATTGAGCTTATGCTCTTACAAACCCACTTGAAATACATTTAAATTTCTCAATTGGAACTTGAATTGAGAAGCTTAAGGTGCTTAAGGGATTACCTTGATCTAGATCAAGAAATTGACTTGGCTTTTTCCTTTCCCTTTGCCTCCACCAACAACCGGCCACCTTGGCTATTTGGGTTCCAAAGTTTGCCGCCACCCTTGTTCCAACTCCGGCCACCTCTAGCCTCCAAAATCCAGCCAAAATCTGATTTTGCTCTTCCTTTCTTCCTTTTCCTCCACAACCGGCCACTTGGCCTAAAATGGGTATCAAAATTTTTTCCAACTTTTTGTTTGTTTTCCACAAGAAATCCGACCACCACACTCCTTCTTTTTCTTGGTTTCTGCTTATTTTTCTTTCTTCCTTTCCTTCACAAGTTCGGTTTTTGAGAGAGAATTTTGGCATAGTTTTGCTAGGATTTTTAATTTTTGTAAACAATGGCTCACCTATTTATAGGTGATGAAGAACTTTTTTGAAATTGTAAAAAGGTCCTTGAAGAAGCAAGAAATTGCACAAAGAGGGCCTTAGGTGGCCAGCCATGGGTGGTTTTAGAGCCAACTAATACTTTCCAATTTTTTTCTTAATTATGCTTATGATGTCATAATTTAAAAGTAGGATGTTGTAATCTTCATTACGGTTTGTTTGCCTCTTTTCCTTAATATACAGTCCATTTTTAAGCTAACATAGATATCTTTAATACTGAACTTACTAATACACAGTACCGTTATACTGAACTACAGTCCAAAATTCATCTGTGTAAAAATGAACTGTATAAAAATTTTCTTATAACTTAAAGCCATTTGGCCCTTGATATCCTAATTAATGTGCTTGATTTTTCTATGGTGGTTTTGAATCTTAATCATACTATCTTATCCGTAAAAACGGTTTTTCACAGTATAATTTCTATACTGCGAATTATTTTACCATACCGTCATCTCATTGACTCTTCTGGTCAACCATTGACTTTCTTGTCAACCATTGACTTTCTCATCAAGATTTGACTTCCTTGGTCAATAGTTGACTTTTTGGTCAACCGTCGACGTTTTTGGTCAAACTTTGACCAACATAAAATCATAGCAATTTTTATTCCTTTTTACTTAAAAGGTCATATGCTTAACTAAACAATCATTTTTGAGTCTCATAAAATCATAAGAACTCACAAATCATAATAAAAACCCTTAACTGGGCTCTTTCATAAATACCTTCATGGTACAAACAAGTTCTTTAAAAAAAAATCATAATGCTACAAAAACTAGTCATTACAGAGACGATGGCCGAGGAGGCAGCCGCACCTACTGTTGATCAGCACAACAGTTTCAAGGCAAGTTGCACCCTCAATGAAAAAGAAGCCACCGCGTCGGATCCGCAGCCCATGCCTAATGCAAGTAAGGAATGCCAGCTTTTTTCTGACTAATTTAATTAATGGAGGAGATGTTCTGGTGGCAATAGGTAGGGCATACATGGACTGTGTTCCAACCGACACAGTCCATGGGATTCCTTTAGGTGAGGGGAATGTGCGAGTGACAATCAGTGTCCCAAAACTAAAATGTGCACTCTTTCCGATTCCAATGAATGAAGCCACATATATTGAAGAGGTTGTCGGTTGTTTTGTTGCTTGGCCAAAAACATTAGTCGTCCTTCAAACCAGTTTAAGCCAGGCCAGTCGAGGTCCCAGTCATGCTCCCGACCGAGAAGCACAGGTAACCAAATGAACAAAAAAGAGAGCAGGGAGGAAGAAACTACAGTCACAACTGGAGGTACAACAAAAAATGGCAGAAGAAGAAGTACCTTCGTTCGACTTTAGTGAAATTCACGACGGTTTTCAACCTACCACGACGGTTTCTCATGAAAATCGTTGTGGTAGGCAACCCTACCACGACAGTTTCTAATAAAAACTGTCGTGGTTGGCAACCTACCACGACGGTGGCCTATAGAAACCGTCGTGGTAGGTTGGCCAAACACGACGGTTTCTTATGAAAACCGTCATGGTAAACGCAATTCTACGACAATTTTTTTTGCGGAATACCATCGTGGAATGTTGCTAAATATCCATTTTTTGACCCTATTTAACCCATTCCATGACAGGTAAAAAATCATCATGAAATCAGAAAAGATTCCACAACCGTTGATTTGATGACGGTTAGAAAACCATCGTGGAAGCCCTACCACGACGGTTTTTAACCGTCGTCGAATCCATATGCTGTAGTAGTGATGGTTGAAGGCTCCAGGAGAAGCCAAAGAAAGTATAAGATAAAAATTTATTTTGTATAATTGCGTGTAAATGATATATAGAACATGAAAATCGTTTTCTTCTTGCTAGTTTTTTTTTAGGTGATTCTTCTTGTGAGGTTTAGTATCCAAATATTATATTAAAGTCAAATTTTTACGTGAAAATTAGAATTTATAAAAAAAAGAAAAATAAATTTTCTACGATGAAAATTAATGATTTTTTTTTTCCGAAAAAAATGATTGATCTTTTGAATATACAAATTCAAGACATTAACTAAATGTGGTGACATGATTTACTCACGACAATTGTTGGCCGTCGTGGGAAATATGTTTATGAAAATGAAAATATTTTGATGACGGTTTTTCAGTGTTGTAGAAAATGCATTAACGACATCCTTTATGACATTTGAAAAAGGTCGTTGAAAGTTTTGGACTTTTCACAGCACCCCCATTCAATGACTTTTACAAAAATGCCATCAAATCCCTTCCACGAGATTTCTAAATGTCATCGAAGACCTTTTTCGTTGTAGTAAAAAAGCAGAGAGAGAGAGAATTAATTATATATCTAATGAAACCAACCCATTACCTTTCAATTTCCTCTGAACCACCTTTTCTCTACACCAAAAGGCCCTTTTACTACATTTAAAAAATGTCGTAAAACAGATTATATGCCATTTTGAAAAGGTTCTTGAAGTGCCATGAAAATTATGATATTTTTAACGACATTTTCTTCAATGTCCCGATCTATGTGGTGAATTCGTTGTCTTCAACATTAGGATAATGTCATATATTACTTTCCCATTTGTATATTGATACATATCACAACTATTCCAAAATGTCTGTGATTGGTTCATATTCTAGGAATTTAGAAATGTCATAATTTGTACATATTACAACAATTAAACAATGTCATGACTAGAAATGTGTTACGACATTGAAAGCATGTTTTAATAGAAAAAACCATGTCATTGGATGCGTGTCATGTATTCTTGAATTACTGAAAAATGAATTTCAATAAATTAAATTTTTATTGTTGATATTATTTATAATTATATAGATATAAATTTTTGAATAAACGAATTATTAAAAAAAAATTTCGTACCAAATAATTTTTTATTGTTGATTACTTACAATTATAAATATTAATTTTGATTCATAGTGCAAATAAAAAAAATTATTGCACAATACCAAAAGAAAAAAAAAACTTTCAGTGACAATAAATGTCTAAAAGCTATAATGAATGCTTTTGAATTGGCGATATTGTTCGAGGAATTCCTTTGCTATCTTCTGCATCTTCAATGAGTTGCTTCATAAGGCTTTTTTCTTCGGCACTAATGTTCTTCAACTAGTAACATCTTGAGACACTTAACTGCACTAGCTTTGCCACTCAATTTTACTGTGGTTTTCAAAATTACTCTAACAATCATATCCTTTAGTCCATCTTTAGAAAGCACAACTTCCCATGTCTCTTTTGATCTTCTAATGCAGTTTTATATAGAAAGAGAGATAAGGTAAATGCTCTCAACTTCTCACAGCTATTGACGAGGGCATGGATGCTAAGAAACTTGAAGTTGAAGAACCAATAAAAGTTCCTGTGGGTTTGGTAACAAGAGCTCGAGCTAAACGCTTCAAGGAAGAACTCAACAATATAATCCGGAAGGTTCAGCAAGAGGATTTGGCATGTTCACCAATGACAGACAACATAGGTTGGTCCTCCTCATCAAGGTTAATTTGGATCAAGAAGATCAAATATGTAAATCCATGCAATAAGCGTGTGAATCAAGAAAGGGAAACTCAAAACTATTTAGTTTCTTTTTCTTTATTAGCTCATTAGTCCACTTTCCTTTTCTACATTTTTTCCGTGTACAGCCATTTATTTTTGTTAGATTATTTTGTTTCCTTTTTCTATTTTAGGCAAGTAAAAGCTATTATTACTATATTTTAACATTAGTTAAGAAGGCATGTAATTAAGCTATCGGAACTTTCTTTGTAATAAATCAGCCTATTAATAGGCGCCTATGGAAAAGAAAGAAGGAGGTAATTCATTTAGAAATTTGAGAGTTTTTTGTCATTGGTTCTTTGCAGAACTATTCAAACTTATCAAGAATTATTCTTGTGGCATTCAACAATGACTTATCAAACGGATTTCCATCATCATTTGTGGCGTCTTCAATATGCCTAGGTTCATGTTTCATTATAAATAACGGGTTGACGTTCCATTCAAATCTGATCATAGAATAATCTTGGGTTCCTAATTGTGTTCGGGTAGGTTCATATCATTTGGTATCAAAGTAAGATTCTAGCCTCACGGTTACTTATCCTTTTTATTTTTCAGCCTATTTTCCCAATCTATTTTCAAACTCTAGTTAGCGGAATTTCCCTTGTCTTTTTGGTAGAATTTTTTTCTCTTTTCCATGTGTAGCTTTATTTTAGTTCTTGATATTGCCAAAAAAAAAAAAAAAAAGGCCAAGAAGAAGAAGAATAAGAAGAATCATTGAATCTGATTGAATTTCTTTTAGAAAAAAAATGCCAAAAAAAATAAAATAAAACAAAAGAAGAAGAAGAAGAATCGTTGAATCTAATTGAGTTTCTTTTGGAAAAAAAAAAATAGTGTGACGCATATTCTTATTGGAAATTATTGTTGGAAATTAGTGTGACTCATTTGGATTTCTTAAAATCAAAATCTCATTGGTAAGTTGTGAATGAATTATTTGCTAGAAATTATTGTTCTTATTTGATTAGTTTGATAGCTGAAACAGATTATTTGAGGGTAAAAGCCAAATCTTTTGTGTGAAAGCAAGAGTGTTGAGTGAAACATAATCTTTGAGTGAAAAATAAGAAGGAGAGAATTGTGAGGTCCTTTCTTTTCTTTTTTTTTTTTTTTTAATAACTCATATCTTGTAGAAATCATGTCTCAACACGACTATGAGAAAGCTCAAAAAGGGGTTGATACAAGGTTATACATGGAAGCTTTGGTGAGAGAGATGAGGCAGATGATGAGGTGAAATTAGAGCAAATCAATGAATGGTTGGATCTTGCGGAAAATGCCATTCGGGGGCAGCCACAAATGGCTCCCAATGTGCATAGGAGGGAAAGAGTTCCACCAAGACATGTCACGGAGGACTTTTAGGAGTTCAATGAGGGCAATTTTAAGGAAGAGGATGATAAACACTTGGTGGTACCCATTATATGCTTAAATAATTTTTTGGCAAGTGAAGGACGGTGTGGGATACCACCACGCAGACTTTTCTGTAAATTCTTTTGAACTATAACTATATGCATATATGCTTAAATAATTTGTACCATGCTAGACTTCAGATAAAAATAAGGATTAGGTGAGACTTTTTGATTTGTTAAGTAAGTAATGTGTAAGCATGGTAAAGTTTACCCAAATGAATAAGATTAATTTATTTACGTTGTGATTTAAAAAAATATCTTCTAAAATTTCAGTAAGTTTAAGTATTTCAAACGAAGATTTAATTTAAGTAAGTATATTAACAGCCTATGCAGTTGGGTGGTCGTTATAGTTTTCTACAACTTATTATCGACAAATTGATGGTCAAACTGAAGTAGTAAATAAGACTTTGTCTACTTTATTAAGAGCAATCATTCAAAAGAACATCAAAACATGGGAAGAGTGTTTGCCACATCTTGAGTTTGCTTACAATGGATTTGTACATTCTACTACTAAATTTTCACCTTTTGAAATTGTGTATAATTTTAATTAATTAACTCCTTTGGATTTAAGTCCTTTACCTTTTTCTAAGGGTGTGAATTTAGATGGTCAAAAGAAAGATGAAATTGTTAAATAGATTCATGAGACGACGAGAATAAATATTGAGAGAAAGACAGGGCAATATGCCAAACATGCCAACAAGGGACAAAACAAGGTTGTTTTTGAGCCAGGTGATTGGGTGTGGTTATACATGCGTAAGGAGAGGTTTCTAGCTCAGAGATGTTCAAAGCTTCTTCCAGGAGGGGATGGACCATTTCATGTTCTCGAGCGCATGAATGACAATACCTACAAATTGGATCTAACCAAATGAGTACAATTTTAGTGCTACTTTCAATGTTGTTGACTTATCTCCTTTTGATGTAGGTGATGATTTGAGGATAAATCCTTTTAAATAGGAGGGGAATGATGAGGGCATAGCTGCTAAGAAGCTTGAATTTGAAGAACGAATCAAAAATTCCCGTCGGTCCGGTAACAAGAGCTCGAGCTAAAGGCTTCGAGGAAGAACTCAACAATTTAATCCAGAAGGTACAACAAGAGGATTTGAGTGTGCTCACCAATAAGGGACAACAAAGGTTGGTCCACCTCATCATGGTCAATTCGGATCAAGAAGATCAGTCATACAAATTCATGTAGTAGGTGTGTGAATCAGTGAGAAACTCAAAACTATTTAGTTTCTTTTTCTTTATTAGCTCATTAGTCCACTTTTATTTTATTTATTTTTGACGTGTACATCTAGTTATTTTTGTTAGATTATTTTGTTTCCTTTTTCTATTTTAGGCAAGTAAAATTTTGTTACCTTTTTCTATTTTCGGCAAGTAAAAGTTATTATTATCATATTTTAACATTAGTTAAGAAAGCATGTAATTGAGCTATTTTATGAACTTTCTTTGTAATAATTCAGCCAATTAATATGGGCCTATGTTATAGAAATGAGATAATTCATTCAGAAATTTGAGAGTTTTTTCTCTTGGTTCTTTGAAGAACTATTCGAACTTATCACGAATTATTCTTGTGGCGTTCAACAATGACTTATCAAACAGATTTCCATCACCATTTGTGGCGTCTTCAATATACCAAGGTTCTTGTTTCGTTATAAACAACGGATCGAGATTCCATTCAAATTTGATCCTAAAACGATCTTGGGTTCCTAATTGTGTTCAAGTCTAGTTATTCTTAATGAGATTCATATCAACTGCCATATTATTTATATATTTATATATTCAATGAACCATTTTTTGTTTCTTATTCAATACAGATGCATATAAAAATTATCTGCGCACATGTTGAAAGAACCAAAAAAAAAATTAAAAAATAAGGAAGAGAAATGTAATATTGGGAGTGAGAGATATAAACGTGCGTGCAGTTTATATTTAATCAGAACAAATGTAAAGTTTAAAATGAAAAAAAAAAAAAAAAAAAAACTATGCCAAGAACTTTATTTTACAAAACCCATTTTAGTGCAAACTCCAAATTTTCGTTTGCCTCCATTTAAGCACCAATCCAGAACTGCAAATATTACAATTTTTTTTTTCAAGTTTTTGTTTTCGTTTATTTATTCTATTTATTTTTTAAGAATAGCAGCATAACACGTTTAAATTAAAAATAAGTATTTAATTATCTGAAAACAACCCTTAGTGTGGTGTAGGGTTGTGTAGGCAGTTACCAAAGTTTTTTTTAGGAGATTTTTAACAAAGTTTGTTTGTTTGTTTGTTTTTTTTTTTTTACTTGTTTTTTCGAAGGAGTATTTCAATATATATATATATATATATATAATTGATATTAAATATAAATATTATTTGATAGTGTCACAAAAAAAAATTTTGACATTAAATACATAAGCGTTGCCACTCATCCGGGCATATTTTATGTCCTTTTTTTTCACTTTTTAAAGGTTAATTTAATATAAAAAAACACAAGTTAGATTGTATTATAAAGTAAATAACTAAAAGAGTCCGAATTAAAAAAAATCTTTAAAAAATAAAAAAGAGTCCGATTTTTTTTAAATCTTTAATTTAATTAAAATAATTTGATCTGTTTGAAATAGAAAAGTACGTGATCTTAGTTTCCTTTCCAAATTTCAATTTTTTGTAATTTAAAGTTGAAATCTAAATTTAAAGTGGTATGAAGATGTCAATAACAAAAATACATCGCTACGCTTTTTATTTTATTTTCATTTTTTCAAAAGTGTAATCAATTCGACATTGATAAATAGTTAATCTATAAAAAACTTTATTTACTTCACGATATCAACAACCTCGAGAAAAACATGAACATTCACTAGTTAAAGGAGCTAAACAAAACTGTTACAGATTGTTTATAAAATATTAAGTTTCGTATATTCATTAGAAAATTTTTTTTCTGGAGAAAATATTACTTTTTTAAAAATTAAGAATTATTTTGTTGAAAAATCAAAAGTGAATGATACGAATTTAGGTTAAAAAGTTCAAAAAAAAAATTTTACGTTAAACATTTGTAGCAATCTATTATGACTATGCATGTAATATAAGAAACAATAGTCAAAAAATATTGATCAGAAGATTTTTTTTTAGGGACTAACCGTCCATATGTCAAACATTTAGTATAGAATGGGTCTGTCATATTAGCATGATGACATAAGACATATGGTTTACTGAATAATTTATCTTAAGGAAAAAATTAGGTGTTAGTTTAATTAGAATGTGTAAGATGTTTGTGTTACTCCTTTGAGATGAGATGCTGAAATAATGACAAGATTGAGATATACATTACCATACATTGACAATTGATAAATATATTGTAGTCTTTTCAAGTTTATACTTTTATTTCTCATTAACTCTAATAAACAAAAATTATTTTGATACTGTCTATTTTTAGGTTTTTTTTTTCTTTTAAACATAATGATGCTAAATTCTAAATTTTTAATTAGTTTGGTATATATTTGTTTAACTTTTTTTCAATCTTGAGTAATAATTCAAAAAAATTACATGATTTCTATATATATTTATTAATAGTTAATTAAGCACCAAAAATTTAGCTGGAAAAGTAAATATCAAAAGAGAAGGTGAATATATGATATGCATACGAACTACTAAAACAATTAATTTTTATGTCAACAACAATGTCCTTACCATCATTTTTCCCATTTTATGTTGAAATTTGAATTGAAACTCAAAAAATGAGCAACATGAATATCGTAATTATTTATGTTACGACAACAAACAAAATTTTGTCCATGTAATTAGAATGAAATACCAATCTTGATTTGTAGCATTAAATAATATTACAGCAAATTGTAACTCTAAGTTTAATAGGTAGCAGTAATTTAGCTAATACATATTATCAATTAACTTTCCAATTAATGGTATTCAATGGCTTGATTACGAAGCCTAATAAGCAAAAAATAGAGTTATAAACTAGTGGATTACTATAGTTCAACTATTTAATTATTGGATAAATAATCGCATTAAAACCATCAAAATCAATCAAACATGAGTGACCATATTGATTGACATTGCCATACATTGGTTTAATCTGCAGAGATTTTTCTATATCTGATTGGACCAAAAGGTCAATCTCAATATGTAGCAATAAATTGTAGTAGACTATGATTTTAACCAATTTTACTAGATGGTACTAGTTTAACTAACACTTACTATAAATAAGTTTCTGATTACTAGTTCTCAACGACTTGGTTACAAATCATCATAAGCAAAACATATATATAATATACAATAAGAAAATATGGGTTATCTTTGTTGAATTGCCTGGTAATTAGATGAATATAACATAACAAATACTCGGCATTGACTAAACAAGAATTATTGTACTTGACCTACATTCTCATACATCGGTTCAATTTTGCAATCCTTACAATTTATAGTCATCCCGAGCATGTAAAATCTAAGTTGTTCAAATTTGTCTATCATATTCTTTTTCTTGCTATTATACTTTAATGGCAAATCCTAAGCTCCAACCGTGGGGTTACCATATGGGTTTTTTTTAAAAAGTTTTCACTTTCCATATACTTTTCTATGAAAGTAAATAAGCATTTACTTGCCTGTTGCGCACAACTATTTGTCAACATTTAGACTATTCCATTTGAATGGTCCATCCGAATATGTGTTTGGTTGGTACAATTGGAAATGGCGCATCCAACTAGTATTTGGATTTTTGTTCTTAAATGGCAAAAATTCCTCCTCCAATATTTTTTACTTCCACTCTAGGGTCTTGTTTATGTCTTTTTAGTTATCTACTTCTAACTTCATATTTATTTTAAGAACATCGGTTGGAGTTGAAATTTTTATGTTTGAGTTACTTGACTTTTCATAAACTAATAACAAAATTTGTTGACTTTAAAAATAAATAAAAAAAAGACAAAAAATTCTTGGAATTTTTAAGTTAGGATTTGAGTTCCAAGCAATGCATAAGTTTTATGTTCAAATGTTATGTTCAGAATGTTAACATCCAAAATGTTTTTTTGGATGACAATTCAAAGACTTTTGTTTAAAATTATTCATTTAAATGTTTTCATCCCAAATATTTTCATTCGGATACTACCCCCAAATGGACCCAATATTGACCTTTTTTATGATATGAATTACACTAAAAATATGATGGAAGACTGAAATAGACTAGATAACGTAGGTAAATATCTTCTTTATAGGAGATAAATCTTAAAATGATTATAATTTAAAATCCTAAAATAAATATAATTTTTAGTATTTAAAATAACACTAAGAGATAAAGATAATCCTAAGTAAATCTTAAAAGATATAATCCTAATTCATAGAATGTATTTTAAAAATAATACAAACAAATTAAAAAGAAGAAGAAGAAGATATTATCCTATCATCTATTCACTTCTATCAACCATGCTTTTTAAAAACTTTTTAGAGTTAAATTTGGAAAGAAAAAAATAAATACATTTGCAGATTCTTTTATATCAACCATGTTTGCTCTACATTCTTTTATTTTATTTTTCTCTTGTTGATATTCTTTTAATTGTTTTTTCTTTCTCATGTCGCTTTCTTTGGGGCTTCTGAGACATTTGAAGCCGACAGTCATGTTGAAACGGAAAATTTGAATTTTAGTTTGAACTTTAGAATCTTATTTTTGTTGGCTAGGATGTTTACGTTTGAGTACTTTAGGATACTATAAGATTTATGATATTTAATTTGGTTAGGGCTTTACATATTCATCTTAATTATAAGAATTCAAAAGGTTTAAACTTTTTTTGACTCCACGAAGGAATATAATTTATAATTTGGATGCCCTTCTCTATATATAGGTGTGAGCCTTTATTTTTTTCTTTCTTGAAAAGGTAAGCCTTTATTTTTACTTGTCTCAATTCTCTCTCTCTCTCTTTCTCTGTAACGACCCGGCTACACAGGTCATTATCATGCTTATTTAAATTAAATCTTAATTTTAAATATTAAAACTTGCTTAAAATTTTAGAATAAGTTTTTTTAAATACCATAAAATAGACTAGTTCATATAGGTAAACTTTCTATGTATACAGATTACTTATTTTTCAAAATATAAAGACATACATACTCCTTACATTTAACTCAAGTCTTCAAAAATCATATATATAGTATAGTACAATTTATTTAAATATATATATGCATTTCTAGTTCAAAAGAGCTTACAGAAAAATTTGCATAATGGTATCCCACACAGCCCTTCACTTGCTGCATCGTCCTTATGACCCACCAATTAAGCTGCAGGCTTTTTACCTACAGTATGAAATATACTAATGAGCTTACGCTCAGTAAGTATAAACTTTATCTCACAAAACATAACAAATATCGTGCAACTTATGCATGAACCATTTATGATCAATTATGAATCTGTTATGCTCCATTATGGATTTATTATCTTGCATAACATATGGGTCCTTTGTGTACGTACCAAATGCGTGCAATCCATACAAAGTTAGGGTTTGTAAGGTTCCTAACAATTATGGGAATCAGATACGTAAGCCTTCACGATCTGCGGAAGGTCTTAGCATTTTAAAACATACATAATCCTCCACGATCTATGGGAGGTTGGTACGACACTTTATTTGTCTTAGTTTAGTCTTGGCTTTGTTATTTAACTCTTGATGGGGATGCTTAAAACCATGCTTTCACATGAAGTCCTTAACAAAGACTAGTTTCACGACTAAGATTCTTAACTTTTGATCTTATTAGTCATGATGCATGTGATACATGAATATAGCATGACATAAAGATCAATGGCATAAAACAACTTATAGCATATTTATAAAACATGACACTATTTTAAAACATGGCATTATCGTAAACTATGGCATAATATTAAAGTGTGGCATTATTGTAAAACATATTTTATACATACTCATGGAATATTGGTAAAAACATGACATATACATAAACAGGGCATATCATGGCATGCATGTAAACATGTCATGCTTGAAAATAATTTACTATTTTTCATACTATTGGTGAGGTTTGTACTTGCAAATTGTCCTAAGTTGTTGTCCTAATGTATGAAAAGGCGAAGCAATAGGTTGTAATCCTATTTTCAAATTGAACGTAAGAATCGTTTTGCCACATAACTCAACCAACCATAGCATACAATTTTGGTATCCAATCTAATTATCATTGGTAATCAGGGATACAATCCTTATTATAACAAGTTGGTATCCTATCTGACTACCATGGGTCACTATAAACACAAAGCCCAACATAATCAATCGGTATACTATCCGATTACTATTCGTTATAAAATTGTTACCATTTATTTAAGTAATTTGGGCCTCTTCATAATTTCAGTATTATCTTGAAGGAACACTTAGAATTGCCTTTTAAAAACTACTTGTGAAATTTCAAATGGATTCAAAACTTTTAAAACTATTTATTTGTAAAACCATAATTTCTTTTAATTAGAATTATAAAATCATAAAACTTTGAAAACTTCTTTTGAAAACAGCCTTGTAGTTTGACTGAAGGTATATGTGCAGGATACACAGCTTTAAAATCTTGTATAGGAATTTCATATACCTTACACACTAGTAAAAATTGTGGATTACACGACGGTTTTTTAGCGTCGTGTAAAGTTTACACGACGGTTACCCAACCGTCGTGTAATCCAGTATTGTGGAAGATAACACGACGGTTATTGAACCGTCGTGGTATCTCAATGTTACACGACGGTTAAAAACCGTCGTCGAAACAAGGTACACCGTAGTGGATACAAGTAATATAGAGACATTACACGACGGGTCTTGGTCGAACCGTCGTGTAATGCGGACATTACACGACGGTACTTGGCCGAACCGTCGTGTAATGTCTCTTTAATTAAAAATTTTTTTTTATGGTTTTTTGGTGATTTCTCATGGCTGGCCTAACCTGTATGTTATCCAATACAGATCCAAGATAGTAACTTCAATGATCAAAGTAAAATTACATATCAATTTTTACATTACAAGTTCACATATCATAATTAATGAATTGCATTACATGGCTAGCCCATTCTCCCCTAATCAAATCCAAATCCTCAGAAGTAAAAAATTATTTACTTTCAAGTACATCAATTCCATTCAACACTATGTCCCTCATAAAACCTAAAATAAAATAACCACATTCAACACTTCCCTCTTGGAGAGGACAAGGACGGTTCGAGATTTTTGTTTTACAGTCTCGTCTCCTTCTTCTAATCCCTTCTCTGGTCATAATCTTCCAATCCGCTAGGGCCCTAGCAAATTGATAAAGTTCAAACTAATTAAGATTAAATAAAAGAAAAACTCATTCAAGCATTTCATCGAGTATGTTGTGGGCGCAAAAAATTCATGTTGAAAAATGTGTGTAAAGTGCCAAAAACAATCACAAACCATTCATCTACAAAGAGCAACATTAAAAACAAAAACATTCATGTTCAAAAATGAATCTTTAATGGAAAACAACAATACAAGAGAACAAATGTGTTTTAGTTTATATACGAAGTCACCTTACTTTTCTTTGAAAAAGAATATGCACGGCCACACGAAGAGGGAGGCAACTTCGGCAATGACGGCAATGGCAGCTTGACCGGATTCTAAAAGAGTGGTGGCAGCGAGTTGGTGAAGGATGTGGGTACTTGAGAAATGTAGAGAGTGTGAAGAGATAACTTAAGAAATTCGTGCGGAGATGAAGAGAAACAAGGAGGAAATTGTATTTAAGTAATGAGTTTTGACGCGCGGATTTCGAAAAATTAAATTTGAAAATTTTCAAAATTTTTAGAAGATTACACGACGGACTATTTAGAACCGTCGTGAAACACTAGGGATTACACGACCGTCCTAGGGGACCGTCGTGTAATGTCCCCCCCGAGGGGCGGATTACACGACGGTCCCGGGGGACCGTCGTGTAATCCGCCCCTCTGGGACCGTCGTGTAATGTCCCCCCGAGGGGCGGATTACACGTTGGTCCCCCGGGACCGTCGTGCAATGCCCCCCCGAGGGAGGGATTACACGACGGTCCCCAGGGACCGTCGTGTAATGTCCCCCTAAGGGGCGGATTACACGACGGTCCCAAGGAACCGTCGTGTAATGTTCCCCCGAGGGGCGGGATTACACGACGGTCTCCCGGGATTGTCGTGTAATGTCCCCCCGAGGGAGGGATTACACGACGGTTCCCCGGGACCGTCGTGTAATCCCCCTTCGAGTTGCGGATTACACGACGGTCCCAAGGAACCGTCGTGGAAAGTCGGACTTTACACGACGGTCCCAAGGAACCGTTGTGTAAAGGGAACTTTCCACGACGGTTCCAAGGAACTGTCGTGTAATCTATCTTTTGTAGTAGTGACACAATTTTGAAAATCCACTTTTATCTTTAAATAAGTTAGGAATTTGAAAAATTTTTCTTCATGAAAGTTTTGGATCTCATCGAAATCTACAACTTTGGTTTTTGTTTTTTTTATCAAAACTTGAATCTACCTTTAACTTGCTCATTTCTCCTTTTGAAAAATTCTAGTAGTGTACATTGTCTGTGCAGGCCAGTCTCAGATTTTGATAATGGGGCCTTTGTTTTAAACACTATCCATGTTGCCCCCTAGGATTTTCAAATTTCTACAAATTTACAGTTATAACTTTTTCCAAATTTGGCTTTAAGGGGCTCAAAATTCAGTTTTCAGAAAATTGTCCAATTTAATCCAAAAATTCACAGTTTTGAAATTTGTTGGTTTTTGCTTAAAAATCCATGCACACTACCTCAAACGGACAAAGCTGTGAGCCTACATCAACATGCAGTGCGTTGAATTTATTCTTAACATTCGATCATATGCTTGTTTCATCTTTATGAAAATACAATATTTGATAACTTTCAAGTTTACCAAATTGTGTTTTTAGGTTAATTCTTTAACCAACACAGATGTGGCATACCATTATCCATCATTCACCAAATAACCATAATCAAACATGTGAAATTTCACAAACAGTTGGTGACCAACCATAACTATAACACTCATTAGCACAATTCAAACTCATGCTTAGATCTAGAAATCAAATTAACCTAAGCATAGATCTAGGCACATCCAATCATATAAAATCATAACATAGGGCAAAATATGAGACATGAGCTTATGCTCTTACAACCCAAGCTTGAAATACACATAAATCCTTGATCAAAACTTAATGAAATTCTTAGAGGGTTAAGCGGAATACCTCTAAAGCTTGAGGGGTGGATCTAGACTTTATGATGAGAAAACATATTTCCTCCTCACTCCACTAACACAACCGGCCACTCTTGCTCACACTTTTTTTTGTTTCGGTTCCTAAGGGCTAGAAGAGAAGTTGGAAAAGAGCCAAAAGTTTTTAGGATTAACTAAATGGTTCACCAACAACCCAACATCACCTATTTATAGGTGAAAATACCTAATTTCCAATAATTATTTTTATTCTTAAAATTACATATTTGTCCCTAAAAACAAAATATTTGCCCAAAAACCCTCTTAGGTGGCCGACCATGTGGAGGCATTTTAGGCAAAGAAATCTCTTCATCGTCATCCATTAAATTCTTTCCATAATTTCTAAAAATCCCAAAATTCACATATATATCCATGATGACATGTTCTCCAAATAAGGCTCCATTTGGTACTTCCTTCTAATAAGCAGTCAATTTTCTTAATAATCCAGATATTACAAATATTGTTTTAACTATAAACAGTATAGTCATACTGAACTGCAGTTCAAAATTCATCTGCACTTAACTGGACTGCGTATAGGTTTTTCTTAGGGCTTGAAGTGTAATAACCAAGCTTTTTACAAATTACGATTTCTGTTATTTGAAATCAAAGTTTGTATTATGTATATTTATATGAAATGCCTAATCTGATTTTATCAGAATTAGAATTCATGTATGATTTTATTCTAGCCAACTTTTGACTAGGAAAATTTAAGATATGATTAGGACGGTACTGCAGTATAATACACAGTATAAAATTATACTGTGAAAAATCGTTATTATGGATACAGAAGTGAGAATAAGGTGCGGGACCATTATAGAAAAATCAAGCACAATTTTTAGAATAATAAGGCCAAGAGGCTTTAAGTCCAAAGAGAAAATTTTAATACAGTCCAGTTAAGTACAGATAAATTCTGGACTGCAGTTAAATATAACAATATTGTTATTAGTAGTAAACAGTATTGATGATATTTATATTAGTATGAAAATGGACTGCACTTTAGGAGACAAGCCAAATGGGACCTAATGAAGGGACACCTCACCTAAAGATAATTAAGTGAATTTTGGATTTTTCGGAAAATATGGAAAGTATTAAAAAGTTGATCATTGAAAATTTGCTTGGCCACCAAGCAAGCCTATCATGGCCGGACACCTCTCATGGATTTTTGGGTAAATACTTTTCTTTTGGGGGATTGACATGCAATTTTAAGGAAAACCAAGTTCACCTATAAATAGGTGATGTGTGAGAAATTTGGGCCATTTAGTTCCACCCTAAAGCTTTAGTTCACTCTCTAGTCCCACCTTCCCTTAAGAGCCAAACCAAAGAGAAGAAAAAAAAAAAGAAAAAAAAAAAGAGAAGAAGTGGTCGGAAATTTTGGAGAAGAAAGCAAGAAGAAATCTTTGGATCCAAGCTTGAGAATCATCTTCCAAATCCTAGAGGTAAACCCTCTCAATCTCCTAAGTCTTCTACTAAGTTTTGGAGCAAGATTTTTAAATGTATTTCAAGCATTGGTTGTAAGAGCATAAGCTCATCTTCTCTCTTTTTCATGTAATGGTTTAAGTATGCTTAGTATGTGCTTGTATAGGGCTTTAGTGAGCTTGATTTATGTAGTTGTGTATGTTTTTGAATTTATGCTTTAGAAATTATGTACTAAGTGTGTATGCTCACCATATGCTTGTTATATGTCCCCACATACCCAAGAAGGATATTGGATGAATGAAAATGCGATTGGTGAGGTATGATGTGTGAGGGTTTTGAATATCCCGAAAAAGAAAAAAAAAACCCTAACTTTGGTAGAAATTACCATTTGGGTACATACAAGTTGTATGATGTGAATTGAATGTATGATAAGGAGAACGATAGGAAATACACTGTATGCTTGTTGTAGGCTCACGGTTTTAACCGTTTGAGGTAGTGTGCACGTAATCTTTGTATGAACCAACATAAAAGGGAAGCTGCCAATTTCGGACCAAAACAAGGCAGCAATCTGGAAACAAGATTTTGAAGCCTTTAGAGGCCGACTTTGAGGAAAGTTAAAACTACGAAGTTGTAGAAAAGGAAAACTCCTAGGGGGTAGCATAAAAAGTTTTCAAAAATAAGGCTCCAACGGCCTCAGTTTTTATCAAAACCCGAGTCTGGCCCGATCAGGCAAGTGCTCAAGGCCCGGCAGATTCAACAAGGTAAATGAGTAGGAAACTTTTTTGAATTCAAAATGGATTTTAAAGTAAAACTGAATCTTAAAAACTAGGCAGGGAAAACAAGAAATTCCACAGGATTTTCAAAGCAGTTAAGGATTAGGCAATTCCTGTACATGCACTAATAACTGAGATTATGGGACCGTTTTCAGAAATGGTCTTCAAAATTTTACAAGTTTTACTATTTTTGTAAAAAGAATTAAATAAGGACTAAGTTATAAGGTAATCATAGTGAGACACTTAGTAATCGGAAAGGTTACTAAAAATTTAATTGGACCGGGTTAATTAAAAGGATACTTATAGTAACCAAAAGGGTTACTAATTTTTATATGTTAAGTTTTCGACCCAAGGTTACTCATAGTAACCTAATAAGCTATTGTTAGACCTTGTAACTAAAATTTATTTAAGTAATCAGACAAGATATGGTTTGATTGTTGACTGGATCATGAGCTGAAAGGTTACATTTTTGTAACCAAATGAAGTATCAATTTCGTATGTGGAGGGATATATAACTAGGATTATGGATAAATGTTGGTTAGGATACCAACATTGAATGTAATAAGTTATGGTAAGATAGGATGATTCTTATCTTACGTCTTTTTGAAAACAGGTAAATAAACTGTGTTGTGATTTATTGGAATATCGAACTCAGATCTAGTAAAACCATTAAGTACAACTCTACCTACAGCATAGGCATATTGTTTTATGGACTGCATGTTTTCAAAGCCCATACATTTATAAATAAAATGTGCATAATTTATGATTCATATTGTGACATCATGAAGCATGTTCACTATTGATAATTTAGATGATAAGAATAAGATTAAGTTTCAAGTAAGAACCTGTTTTAAGGAAATATTGTTTATGAATGATGTTAAGTAAGTTCTTCGTGTCGTACTGACCTGCACTAGGTCAGGTTTGGTCCATGGTTTGAGTTGGAATGGGCTGGCCGCTCCAACCACTCCATGGCAGCGCGCCACAGTACGTACACTTATGTTATGTAAGGGCCCAAAGGAAAAAAAAAAAAAGAAGTTAACTTAAGAAAGCATAATCAAAGCATAACTAATTAATGCATGGTTTTTCTTTTATGAAATGTTTTGCGGATTAGTAGTTGTACTTGCTGAGCGAAAGCTCACAACTTACATCTATGCTGTAGGTAACTTTCCTATTGGCAATGCTTGATACAAGACGGTGGAGCATGGCCTGGCTATCTACGAGATTACGGGTTGGGAACCACTACGCGTTTTGTTATAATATATGTGTATTAAGTATCATTGCAGTTTGTTATATGTCAAAAAAAGTTTTAGACAAAAGTGCTTGATTAAGTGTATGAATTATGTTTAAAAATAATAATAATAATAATAGTCTGAATTTCTGCTACTTAGGTAAGTTAAGTAATTATGTAAATTATGTACGATAACGGTCTACATAAGGCGGGTCGTTACAGAGTTGGTATCAGAGCGGGTTCTTGCCTTCTGGTCTCATAGTCTGCCTGCCAGCTCCACAATCATTGTAAGTTAAAATACATCTTATGTATGAATATTTATTTCGTAAGCATAATATGGAAATTCTATGATATAGATCCGAGACTAATGAACGAGGATCGGGATGCTGCACATGTGTTTTACGGGATGCAACCCCTGCTTTTTGTTGGGACTCGACGAACGGTAGTGTTAGCAGGATGGCTCCATGATATGGAGTCGATATTTGGATTTGTCACATAGAGGCGCATCTTCAGGTCCCATTAGCTAGTCGATGCCTAGTGGCGGGTGCCCAAATATGGTGGATGACATTGGGATAGCCGGCGATACCTAGAGGAACATGGGCAGATTTTCGCGCCCTCATTATCACACGTTATGGGCTTTTTCCATACGAGGACGCCGACATGCCTTATCGTGATCCGGAGATTTACCGCGATATGTACCTTGGACGATACCTTAGTTATATTGCGGATTGCTGCGTGTACCCAAACGAGTCTATAGGCCAATACTGCCAACGGTTCCGGAACTCGATGTTGCCCCACATTCGTCGCGACTTGGGTGATCCAGAGTTGCAAGCACTACATCTTCTTAGGGGAGGGTTACCTCCCAACGTTAGGCTTTTTGTTCTGGAGCCTATGGCGGGAATGACATTGGAGGATATGGATGAATGATATCATGGAGGCAAAGATAATAGCACATATGATGCAGGTAGCTGCCTTGGAGGATGACTATGTCGTTCCAGTTGATGATGCTGGTATTGCGGAGCCATTACTTCATGGAGGTCCAGTTATGCCGGAAAATCCTATTCCAGCCATGCCATTTCAGGCAATTCCTTCACAGGAGGTGGAGGCTGGTGCAGAGGACGGCGAGATGGACCCAGTTGATGTTCCAATCGATCAAAGGGAAAACCCTGAAGATCCTCCCATAATCATCATCGAGAGTGAGGATGAGGAAGAACAAGAGGAATGGGAGGACCAGGAGGGAGCCATCGAAGAAAAGATGGAAGATCTCGAGGAGCCGGAGGAAGACGCCGAGGAGATCTTATTCGACGATGGAGATTGGGACGCGAACTCTGATATTTTCTCCGATATCCTGACAGAGTAAACAGTTTAGTTTAAAGTTGTTGTTTAATTATTTTATTCTTTTTGACCTTAGTATTGTACATAGAATAGGTATGATGGTAAAGTGGTAGACACTTCCATCTCTTTTTGACCATGTACATATAGTAAGTGTTGTGTGTATAGGACATGTACATGTTATTACTCAAATATGATGTACTTTTTGTAAATGTACAAAAAGAACAAGTTAATGTATGAAACGATATTATGATATTATGATGAAGTGTTGTTCGTGATAAGTTTATGATAAAGTTATGATATGATATGATGGATAGCTATATGATGTTTTATGATACGATAAGATATGATATGGAATGATGTGATATGATAAGTTATGAATAGATGAAGTGATGTGAAAGTATAACAATACTTTTTCCTTGTAAATAAATAGGAATTAAAAGATGGTACGACCTCGTGTACGAGTAAGCCAAATTCCGCAAGAGCAGAATCTTGTGAATGTTGTGGCTACTTTTGTAACGCCCCGACCTACGCGGGCCGTTACACTACTTATCTTAAGTAATTACTAGCACTTATTCTACTAGCGGAAAATACGGACTATTTTTTTTTTTAAACATAATCAATTTATAAAGGTAGCTCGACCTTAATATAAAATCTTATAACGAACATACATACTTATTCAAGTATTAAAGTATTAAACTTATTTTAACAATCAACTGATTTAAACTGAACTATAATTATTACATATATTTGAGAACAAAACGCGTAGTAGTTCCATCCCAAAATTTCACAGTTTAGCCCAGCCATGCCGCATCATCTTGTATCAAGCATTGCCAATAGGGAGCTTACCTACAGCATAAACGTAAGTTGTGAGCTTTCGCTCAGCAAGTACAACTATTTTACCCGCAAAACATTATGAACTTAAACAATGCATGAACCAGTTATGCTTCATTATGCTTTCTTATGTTAGCATATTTTAGGGCCCTTACTTATCATAAGTGTACGTACCGTGGCGCGCAGTCATGGAGTGGTTGGGGCGGCCAGCCCTGTCCAACTCAATCCATGAACCAAACCTGTCCTAGTGCAGGTCGATACGACACGATTGAACTTACTAAACTTCTTACTTACTGACATTTTCTTGTACAAGTTTTCTTGAAAACAGTTTCACACTTGAAACTAAATCTTACTCTTGTCATATAACTTATCATTAGTGAACATGCTTCATGATGTTGACTTAATAAAACATAATCATATGCAATACATACATGAAAGCATGAGTTTGAAAAACATGCAATCAGTAAAACAATTTGCCTATGTTGTAGGCGGAGTTGTACTTACAGGTTATACTATAGCTGAATTTGTTGCTCCAATAAATCGCAACAACAGGTTACTTTCCTGTTTCAAAAGAGAATGTAAAATAAGTATCATCTTATCTTACCATAAATTATTTAATTAAATGTTGGTATCCTAACAAACATTTAGCATTTACCCTAGTTATATGTCCCCTACTAACATGGTATTCTATTCGGTTACTGAAATGTAACCTTAAGGCACTAAACAATTAAACTGTATTTTGTTTAATTACTTAATACAATTCTGGTTGGTCATACTTTCGTAGTATCCTTTTAGGTTACTATAAGTAACCTTGGGTATAAGCCCAATCGTAATTAGGTTAAAGTTCTATTGGGTTACTAAGGCCCAATCGTGGTATCCCATTTGGTTATCCTAAGTAACCTTGGGTTTAAAAATCTAACGTATAAAAATTTAGTAACCTATTAGGTTACTATAAGTATACCTTCGATTATTAAGCTCAATAATAATCTTTGGTATCATAATCGATTAATATGTGTCTTGCTATGACTAACATATTACTTAACATATTTTACTTATTTCTTTTCTTCATAAAAACATTGGTTAATTCTTTTTAAACCATTTTATAAAACCATAATTGCTTTATTTTATTAAGATAGAAAAACTATGACATTTTGAAAATCGTTTATTAAAAACTGTTCAATAATTTCTGTAAGCAGTATATGTGCAGGAACTGCTTGCTCATATACAGTTTTGGAAATACTGTGCAGGTATTGCTTATTTCCTGCTCAGTTTTTAATACTCAGTTTTTATTCAAAATCTGTTTTGAATTTGAAAAAGTTTCCTTCATGAAAGTTGTAGACCTCATAAGGTCCTGCAACTTTCATTTTTTCATCAAAACCTAATTCTGCTTTTAAACTGTTCAAAATCCTTATTGAAGTAGTTCTGGCCGTGCATAGGGTCTGGGATGGCCAGTCTCGGGTTTTCTCAAAAACGAAAGCCTTTGGAGCTTTATTTTTCAAATCTGTTCGCGTAACCCCCTAGGATTTTCAATTTCCTACAACTTTGCAGTTTTAACTTTTCTCAAATTCTGCCTCTAAGGGCCTCAAAAATTCGTTTCCAGATTACTGCCCAGTTTTATCCGAAAACTGGCAGATTTTTATTTTATTGTTGGTTACGCAAAATAACGCACACCCTACCTCGAACGGTCGTAACCGTGAGCCTAATTCATACATGCAGCGTATTACGTCAGTTTTCCATCTCATACACTTGTTCTTCATTCATTTAACCCATTTTGTAAACTATTACCAATTGGGGTTTTTAAGTTGATTTTTCATGTTTGTTCTTCATACAAGCATCAAATCATAACATAAGCATACCATAAACATCCTAAGCATATTGGGGACATATAACAATCATCTAACAAACATAAACACAAGCATATAATTTTTAAAGCATAACTTTAAAAATTTAAACCATAAAATAGATCTAGCTTACCATAATCTAGATCTAGCATACTAAAACCCTAATCTAACTTACTAAAACCTTAATCAAGCACATACTAATCAACTAAACCATTGCATGAAAATAAGTGAGCTTATGCTCTTACATAACCAACTCAAATACCCTTAAAATAATTGAATCAAAACTTAAATAAAAAGCTTAGAGGGTTTAGAAATTTCACCTAACTCTTAGTAGTGGATCAAGGCTTGAATCACAAAATTTCTTCTTGAATTTCTCCCTCAAAACCGACCACACTTGCTTGTTTTCTCTCTTGGGATTTTCGGATTTTAGAGGGGAGAGGAGAGAACTAGAGTGTTAAGCAAGATAGTGAGGTGTCTAATTGTGAACCAAGGGCAACCCCACCATATGCTATTTATAGACAAAAATTAATTTAATTACCTAGATTTATTTTTATTGTCTCCTTTAATCTAAGTCCTCAAAATGCAAGACAAGTTGCTCCCCTAAATCCCCTAGAGTGGCCGGCCACATGGGTGGCATTGGTGGCCAATTTCCCTCCAATTACACTTACTTTCCATATTTAAGAAAAATCCAAATAATTCCTATTAATCATCACAAAATGAGGTGTCCCAAATTAAAGCCTCATTTGGCTTTCTTCCATAAATGCAGTCCAGTTAATGCTAACACAGATTTTACAAATACTGTTCTTACTAATAACAGTATGATTATTCTGAACCACAGTCCAGAATTTATCTGTACTTAACCGAACTGCGTAAAAATCGTTCTTAGAACTAAAATCCATTTGGTTCTCCTTACTCTAAATATTGTGCTTGACTTTTCTAAAATCTAAAATCTAATTTTTACTTCGCTATCCGAAATAATAATTTTCTCACAGTATAATTTTATACTGTTCAAAAACTGCAATTTCATCTTAAACATACCTTAGATTATTCTGATCAATCTATGACCGGAATAAAATCATACATAGACTTTAATTCTGATAAATCATATCAGGAATTTCATATAAACATACATAATACAACTTTTGATTCCTTAAAAAGGAAATCGAAAAATTGTAAAAAGGTTGGTTATTACAACTTTGCAGCAACAACTACTAGCACAACAACAAGAGACAAATCGGCTTTGGGAGCAGATAGCTCATTTGAATCAGGTACCTCACACTAACGAAGTGCCACCCCAAGATAACCCTATACCCCCAATAGCCCCCCAAGCACCAGGGATTCATCAAGGGGTTCCCAGAAACATTGAAGTCCCAATAGCACCTGTTGAGATTCAAATAAACCCACCGTTAGTTCGGGAAGATTTATTGTACGAACGATTTAGACGAATAAAGGTGCCTGAGTTTGAGGGACCTACGGACTCGATAGAAGCCGACAATTGGATAATTGACATCCAGGTGATCTTGGATTTTATGGGACTTATAGAGCATGAAAAAGTTATTTGTGCTTCTTTTGCCCTTAAGAAGGATGCAAGACATTGGTGGATGACAGTCCAAATGCGCAGAGATGTTGCGGCCATGAGTTGGCAGGATTTTGTAGCTAAATTCAGAATGATGTACTACAACAGAGAAATCCTTGCGGCTTAGCAAGATGAATTCAATAGTATGAAACAAGGATCAATGACAGTAATGGAAGCTGCTAAGAAATTTGAACAGCTAGCCTGCCTGTGCTTAGAACTTATACCCAACAAACCCGAGAAAGTAAAAAGAATGATGAAGATATTTCGAACAGACATTGCCAAGCAAGTCAGTGCTGGCGGTAGCCCTCCAACCCTGGTATCGGATTGCATCAGTCGAGCAATAAAAGTCGAATACTGGATTAACCGGGATATGGAGGCAAGGCTCAGATTTTCAAGGCCAAGAAAGAGGAAAAAGCTGTGGTGAAACAGTTACAGCCAAGAAAGAATCAGGAACTATACCCGAAGGGCCAGACCAGTAATTTTGCTCAAAGTTCCAAACAGTCTGGGAGGAACAAAAGAAAAGGGAATGCTACCGGCCAGGGCCAGCAGAGGAACTACCCTCAAAAGAAGAATAACCGAGGGAACGAAGGTAACAATAATGACTATCCAGTGTGCACGCAATGTGGAAAGAAGCACCTGGGAGTGTGCAGATTGGGAACGAACGCCTGCTACATCTGCGGCAAGGAAGGTCATTATGCTAGGAATTGTACCTCAAACAGCTAGAACCAGAATCCTCAGTACCCAAATAGGAATACAAGTAGTCAGTTGCATGTGGTACAAGCTAAAATCGAAGGCCCTTCGATTACACCAGGACAATTAGAGGCTCCTTAAACCCAAGCCAGAATTTATGCATATACAAAGGGGGATGCTGAAGCTGGAACTTCCCATGTGGTCACAGGTCAGCTTTTTATCGCCACATATGGTGCTACCCATTCCTTTGTATCGATGGAGTTTGCCCAGAAATTAGGAAGAGGTGTGGATAATTTAAAGCAACCCTTTAGGACCTCTCTTCCGTCATGAGAAATTTTGTTATCTGATTTTTGGATACAAAATGTTCCAATAATCATCTGTGGCAGAGAACTATATGTAGACCTCATCGCGATTAAGCTCCAGGATTTCGATGTTATTCTAGGAATAAACTTCCTAAGCAAGTACAACGCTAAGATTGATTGTCGAAAGCGTTGCGTTATGTTTAGTCTTCATGATGAAGAGGGTTTCCACTTCTACGGTCAGTCTGAAAGCTCAACAACTAGACTAGTCTTAGCGATGAAAGCATGCAAAATGTTGGCTAGTGGATGCCAGGGATACTTAGCCAACATGGTGGACAAAGAACGAGTGGTGGAGTTAAAATTGGAAGATGTTCCCGTTATCATATGTGGATGTCTTTCCGAAAGACTTACCAGGACTCCTTCCCGAGCGGGAAATTTCATTTGAAATAGAATTGTTGCCTGGAGTTGCACCAATATCAAAAGTGCCTTATTGTATGGCCCCAGCCGAACTTAGAAAACTTCAAGTGCAGTTGCAAGAACTGTTAGACAAGGGATTTATCCGCCAAAGCCATTCCCGATGGGGAGCACCGGTTCTATTCATCAAGAAGAAAGATGGATCATTGTGGATGTGCATCGACTATTAGGAATTAAATAAGATCACGATTAATAATAAATATCTTCTCCCTAGGATTGATGATCTTTTTAATCAACTTAGGGGAGCAATGATATTCTCGAAGGTTGATTTGAGATCGGGATACCATCAACTTAGAATTAAGGAGATGGATATCTCTAAAACAGCTTTTCGTACACGTTACGGGCATTATGAGTTTCTTGTTATGCCATTTGGATTAACCAATGCACCAGCTGCTTTTATGGATCTTATGAACCGGGTATTCAAGGAGTGCCTAGACAAGTTTGTTATCGTTTTCATCGACGATATTTTGATCTACTCAAAGTCCACTCAGGAACATGAGCAGCACCTCAAAATGGTTTTGGAGAAGTTAAGACGAAATCAACTCTATGCCAAGTTCACAAAATGTGAATTTTGGCTAGAAAAAGTGCATTTCTTGGGTCACGTGGTTTTAAAGGAGGGAATTTCTGTTGATTCTGCTAAAGTAGAGGCGATTAGTACATGGCCCGTACCCAAAAACGTTAGGGAGATACGAAGCTTTCTTGGGTTGGCTGGATATTATCGACGTTTTGTTGAAGGATTTTCCAAGATTGCAGCACCACTTACAGCTCTTACTCATAAAGGGAAGAAGTTATAGTGGACGCAGAAGTGTGAAGAAAGCTTTCTAGAGCTTAAGAGGAAGCTTACAAGCGAACCGGTATTGATAATTCCTGATGTGGATGCAGGAAATTTTATAATTTACAGTGACGTTTCTAAGACCGGATTTGGAGCAGGCCTTATGCAAAAAGGGAATGTGGTCGCTTATGCTTCACGCCAACTAAAGGATCATGAACGAAATTATCCAACACATGATTTGGAGCTCGCGGCGGTGGTTTTCGCATTAAAGATTTGGAGACACTACTTATATGGGAATAGATGTGATATCTATACTGACCATCAAAGTCTCAAATACATTTTCACTCAAAAGGAGCTCAATATGAGACAACGTAGATGGCTAGAACTCGTGAAGGATTACGATTGCAAAATACTTTACCACCCAGGAAAAAGCAAATAAAGTAGTGGATGCTCTAAGCAGGAAGTCATTCGGTATGTTGATGTCTCTTAATAAGATGCCCAAGCCACTTCAGAAAGAAATTTTAGACTTTAATATAGAGATGATAACTGGGAAATTAGCTGTTCTGACTCTCCAGTCCAATCTCCTAGAATCCATTAAGCTTCTTAAAGGGAAGGATTCCTTTCTACTCAATGCACAACTTTTTGGTGGAAAGAATAAGGAATTTAAGACCTCTTCGAATGTGGTAATTTATTTCAAGGAAAGAATCTGCGTTCCTAACTCTGAATTTTTTAAGAAACAAATCATGTCTGAAGCACATGAGACGCCATATTCGGTACATCCTGGAGCTACCAAAATGGACAAGGACCTCAGAGAAAATTATTGGTGGCCAAATATGAAGAATGAAATCGCTGACTTTGTGTCAAAATGCCTAACTTGTCAGAAAGTTAAGGCTGAACACCGGCAACCTGGCAGAGATCTTCAGAAAATCGAGCTCCCAGAGTGGAAATGGAAACAAACTACTATGGATTTTGTAGTTGGTTTACCGAGAACCGCTAGTGGGAATGACATGATTTGGGTGATTGTGGATAGATTAACCAAATCTGCCCACTTTATTGCTATTAAGGCCACCTTTTCAGTGGAAAAATTGACTGAAATTTTTGTATCCCAGATTGTTAGACTACATGGAGTGTCAAAATCTATCATTTCAGATCGGGATGGGCGTTTTACCTCTCGATTCTGGAAGGGTGTTCACACGACTATGGGATCAAGGTTAAAATTCAGTACAGCTTTTTATCCCTCGACTGATGAACAATCGGAGTGAACTATTCAGACCCTGGAGGATATGCTGAGGTCATGTGTTTTGGATTTTAAAGGAAGCTGGGATCAGAAGCTACCTTTGATCAAATTTTCTTACAATAACAGTTATCACACCTCAATTAGTATGGCTCCATTTGAAGCGTTATATGGGAGGAAGTGTCGATCTCCAATCCATTGGCAAGAAGTTGGATAGAAGCAGCTTCACACTACGGATTTCATCAGAAAAACCTCAAAGGATATTAAGATGATTAAAAAGAGACTCGACGTAGCTTTCAGTCAACAGAAAAGTTATGCTGATAAACGACGAAGACCCTTAGAATTCCAAGTTGGAGATTCTATTTTCCTTAAGATTGCTCTTATGAAAGGGATTATGAGGTTTGGTAAAAAGGGAAAGCTTAGTCCGAGATATACAGGCCCATTTGAAATCCTTGATAGGATTGGAAAAGTAGCTTACAAGCTTACTTTGCCGCTAGAATTTGCTTCTGTACATGATGTTTTCCACGTTTCGATGCTGAAAAAGAATGTACCTGACCCTTCCTATATGCTAAGTCAAGAACCAATTGAAGTCCAAGCTGATTTGACATATGAGGAAAAGCCAGTCCGGATTCTGGATTGGGAAGAAAAGGTCTTAAGAAACAAAACCATTCCTATGGTTAAAGTATTATGGCGAAATCATAAAGTTGAAGAAGCAACGTGAGAGTTAGAAGATGAAATGAGGAAGAATTATCCCAACTTGTTTTAATTTTCGGGGACGAAAATTTTTAAGGGGGGTAAATTGTAATAACCAAGCTTTTTACAAATTACGGTTTCTGTTATTTGAAATCAAAGTTTGTATTATGTATGTTTATATGAAATGCCTAATTTGATTTTATCAAAATTAGAATTTATGTATGATTTTATTTAGGTCAATGTTTGACTAGGACGGTACTGCAGTATAATACACAGTATAAAATTATACTGTGAAAAACCGCCATTATGGATACAAAAGTGAGAATAAGGTGCGGGACCATTATAGAAAATCAAGCACAATTTTTAGAACAATAAGGCCAAGAGGCTTCAAGTCCAAAGAGAAAATTTTAATGCAGTCCAGTTAAGTATAGATAAATTTTGGACTGCAATTCAATATAACAGTACTGTTATTAGTGGTAAACAGTATTGATGATATTTATATTAGTATGAAAATGGACTGCACTTTAAGAGACAAGCCAAATGGGACCTAATGAAGGGACACCTCACCTAAAGATAATTAAGTGAATTTTGGATTTTTGAAAAAATATGGAAAGTATTAAAAAGTTGATCATTGAAAATTTGCTTGGCCACCAAGCAAGCCCATCATGGCCGGCGACCTCTCATGGATTTTTGGGTAAATACTTCTCTTTTGGGGGATTGATATGCAATTTTAAAGAAAACCAAGTTCACCTATAAATAGGTGATGTGCGAGAAATTTGGGCCATTTAGTTCCACCCTAAAGCTTTAGTTCACTCTCTAGTCCCACCTTCCCTTAAGAGCTGAACCAAAGAGAAGGAAAAAAAAAAAAAAAAAAAGAGAAGAAGTGGTCGGAAATTTTGGAGAAGAAAGCAAGAAGAAATCTTTGGATCCAAGCTTGAGAATCATCTTCCAAATCCTAGAGGTAAACCCTCTCAATCTCCTAAGTCTTCTACTAAGTTTTGGAGCAAGATTTTTCAATGTATTTCAAGCATTGGATGTAAGTGCATAAGCTCATCTTCTCCCTTTTTCATGTAATGGTTTAAGTATGCTTAGTATGTGCTTGTATAGGGCTTTAGTGAGCTTGATTTATGTAGTTGTGTATGTTTTTGAATTTATGCTTTAGAATTATGTACTAAGTGTGTATGCTCGCCATATACTTGTTATATGTCCCCACATACCCTAGAAGGATATTGGATGAATGAAAATGGGATTGGTGATGTATGATGTGTGAGGGTTTTGAATAACCCAAAAGAAAAAAAAAAAAAAAAAAACCCTAACTTTGTTAGAAATTACCATTTGGGTACATACAAATTGTATGATGTGAATTGAATATATGATAAGGAGAACGATAGGAAATACGCTGCATGCTTGTTGTAGGCTCACAGTTTTAAGCGTTCGAGGTAGTGTGCACGTAATCTTCGTATGAACCAACATAAAAGGGAAGCTACCAATTTCGGGCCAATACAGGACAGCAATCTGGAAACAAGATTTTGAGGCCTTTAGAGGCCGAATTTGAGGAAAGTTAAAACTAAAAAGTTGTAGAAATGGGAAAATCCGAAGGGTAGCAAGGACAGTTTTCAAAAATAAGGCTCCTACGGCCTCAGTTTTTATCAAAACCCGAGCCTGGCCTGATCAGGCAAGTGTTCACGGCTAGGCAGATTCAACAAGGTAAATGAGTAGGTTAAAGGCTGATCTGGGTTTTGAGTAAAACATGAAAGTTGTAGGAATCACTGAGATCTACAACTTTCATGAAGGAAACTTTTATGAATTCGAAATTGCTTTTAAATTAAAATTGAATCTTAAAAACTGTACAGGGAAAACAGGAAATTCCTGCACAGGATTTTCAAAGCAGTGAAGGATTAGGCAATTCCTGCACATGCACTAATAACTGAGATTATGGGACCATTTTCAGAAATGGTCTTCAAAATTTTACAAGTTTTACAATTTTTGTAAAAAGAATTAAATAAGGACTAAGTTATAAGGTAATCATAGTAAGACACTTAGTAATCGGAAAGGTTACTAAAAATTTAATTAGACCGGGTTAATTAAAAGGATACTTATAGTAACCAAAAGGGTTACTAATTTTTATATGTTAAGTTTTCAACCCAAGGTTAGTCATAGTAACCTATTAAGTTATTATTAGACCTTGTAACTGTGATGCCCCGACTTCCCAAGCCAGGTCGACACCATACATACTTGTTCTTTACTTGAAAATTTGAGAAATTTTTTTTTCTTTAAAACATATTCACATAAGTTATATTGTAGAGAAAAACTTGTCATGCATACATACCATACTGAAAGTATAATCTCAAGTCTTCAAACTTCATACATACTGCATAACATTATATACTTTCGAAATATATATATTTTAACTCAAAAGCGGTTGTGCAAAATTTTGCATAGTGGTATCCCACACCGCCCTTCACCCGTCGCATCGTCCGCATAGCCCACCACTAAAGTTGCAGGCTTCTTACCTACAGTATGGAATATAAGAGTGAGCTTTCGCCCAGCAAGTACAAACATAATCTCACAAAATATTTCAAACATTTTAGAAACATGCCAATCATCATGTAACTTATGCATGAACCATTTATGATTGATTGAATGTCTTATGCTTCATTATAGACTCAATCTATAATTTATTATCTTGTCTCAATATGTGGGCCCAGAGTATCCGTACCAAAAGCGCGCAGCCTCTAGACAAAGCTAGGGTTTGCAAGGCCCTAACAGTTCTGGGAATTATAACTTGACCCTTCACGATCACGGAAGGTAAATGTCACAACTGAAACATGTAGCCTCCACGATCACGGGAGGTTGGTACGACACCTTACTTGATTTATCTTACCATGTGATTTAACATTAGTGAACATGCCTCATGATGTCACTATGTCATATCATACTTAACACTTGCCATAACATAGCATTCTTGAAAACATGGCATTTTTAAAACCATGACATTTTTGTAAACGTGACATTTTTAAAACCATGACATTTTTGAAAACATGACATTTTTGTTAACATGACATTCCTATAACATGGCATAACATGTCATAGCATATCTTACATATCATCGCATGGCATCACATATCATAATATAACATAGCATGTACACTTGAAAATATAGTGTAAATAGCATAGCTTAACATAGCATATTCGAAATTAGTATTTACTATTCTCATACTGTATGTGAGGTTTGATACTTGCCTGATATGCTATGTTCTAGGTTTTGTTGCTTCAACTCAGATCGCAACTGCAGGTTACTTCCTGCTATGAAAAAAACATAGGATAAGGATCCTATAAAATGTTGGTAACCTTTCCAACATTCTAGTTATATGTCCCCCACATTTGTCTTGATCATTTACTAGGTTACTAATCGTAACCCTAGAGTTTGTGGTTAACCAAACTTGATCTATTACTTGTTAAGTTACTTGAGGTAACCTTGGGTATTAAACCCATGTATATATGAATAGTATCAGGTTACTATTCCTATTATCGGGCCTAAGCTTTAGTAACTTTGGTATCCTTCCCGGTTACTATCCGTCAACCTCTTGTTACTATACTTTGGCTTTTAAAATCCAAATTTGGAAAATTTGACAACAATCTTTTGTTGAACTTGAAAATTCGTGGTTTTCAAAGTGTGACTTTATAAAAATTATTAAAGGCTGAAAACTGTCTTTGGAACAGTTTTTATAGTCAAAACAGGGGTGTTGGTACAAAAATACAGTTTTTCTGTATTGTTTTAGAAAATCCTGTGCAGGAATTTCCTGTTCCCTGCACAGTCTTTAGAAATCCGTGTCAGTTTAAAAATCTAATTTGAATTTGAAAAAGTTATCTTCACAAAAGTTTTATCTCTCGAAAAATCCTAAAACTTTCATGTTTTACGAAAACTTTAATTCGGACTCTAACATGTTCATATTACCGTTTAAACTCACCTGGCTGTGCATAAATGTTTTTGTAAAAACGAAGGCCTTTCGAGCCTCATTTTCAAAAACTGTCCACGATGTCCTCTAGGAAAATCCTTTCTCTACAACTTTTATGTTTTAAGTTTTCTCAAATTCGGCTTCTAAGGGCCTCAAATCTTGCTTCCCAGAGAACTGGCCAGTTTGTACCCGAACTGGCAGTTTTCTCGTTTTAGGTTGGTTTACGTCCTAATCGCGTAATCAAGCACAAACTTAAACATACTTTGGGACATATAACTAAATCATGCTTCACACATGTAAATCTTAATTTCATGCAACCAACGCATAAAATCACGCATACTTGGTAAATAAAAACACCTAAACCCTAACTTGAATCAAGCACCAACCAAAATTCTAAACTAGGCATAAAAAGTAAATTGAGCTTATGCTCTTACATCCAATGGCTTGAATACACTTAAATTTCTCAAATTGAATGCTCAATTTAAAGCTTAGGGTTGGAAGGATTACCTCTAGGGTTTGGAATTGGTTTCTCAAGCTTGGATCCCAAAATTTTTTTCCTTTTCCTTGGCTGCCACCACAACCGGTTTTTCTTCTCCAATGGGCACTAAAAATTTTTCAACCTTTGGCTTGTGGTTCAACAAAAATCCAACCACCCTACTAGCTTGCCCTAGGGTTTTATTTTCTTTTTCTTTCTTGGCTTAGGTTCGGTTTTGGTGAGGAAGAGTGTGAGAGAAAATTTTGCAAGAGTTTGGCTTGTTTTTCTCAAAATTTTTTTGGCTAAAAATCCGCCCACCCCCTTGGCTATTTATAGGTGAGGATTTGGATCTCTTTGCAATTATTTTTGGTTCAACCCTTGCTCATAAATCCTTAGAGCAAAAATAATTGCACAAAATTTTGCCAATGAACCCTCCAAGTGGCCGGCCATCCATGGTGCAAGGTGGCTAGGTTTTGATTTCTTTCCAAGGTTTTCTTTTCCTTAATTCATAAATGATGTCATAATTCCAAGCTTGGGTGATGTCATCATAAGGCTTTGTTTGACTTTTTCCTTAATGTAGTCCACTTTAAAATCAACACAGATATTTCTAATACTGTGTTTACTAATACACAGTACAATTCAATACTGTTATACTGAACTGCAGTCCAAAATTTATCTGTGTATAGTTGGACTGTATAAAAATTTTTCTTTTTATTTAAAGCCATTTCGCCCTTAATATCCTATTTTAGGTGCTTGATTTTTCTATGGTGATTTTAAAACTTAATTATACTATCTCGTCTGTGAAGACGGTTTTCATAGTATATTTCCCATACTGCTTATCATATCACAGTACCGTCTTACTCTGGTCAACCTTTGACTTATTATGGTCAAACTTTGACTTTTTGGTCAAACTTTGACCATCATGAATTCATGAAATTCCGTCATGCCTTTTTCCTTAAAAGGCCTATTATGGAGTCTCGTAATTAATTTACCGAGAACTCAACCCTATACTGATAAAATTATGAATTTTGTATTGGTATTCATAATTTTCATACAATTGCACATAAACACATAGTACAAACTTTAGATTTCTTATATACAAGAAAATCATGAGTTCGTGAAAATTTTTGGATATTACAGTAACTAAAATTTATTTTAAGTAATCAGACAATATATGGTTTGATTGTTGACTTGATCATGAGCTTTATGGTTACATTTTTGTAACCAAATGAAGTATCAATTTCGTATGTGGAGGGATATATAACTAGGACTATGGATAAATGTTGGTTAGGATACCTGTAATGACCCGCCTAGCACAGGCCGTTACCATACATACATACTTATCGTGCTTACTTACTATGCATAATTAGCGGAATTTTTTTTTTATATATGGTGCGAACTCACACACGAATACGTACGTACGAAATAATGTTTACTAACTAAGATTGTTTGGGCGTAAAATAATACACATAAAATAACAAAACGCGTAGCGGCACTTATTCCTACATTTCACAGTTCGCCCCACCATGCTCCACCATCTTACATCACATGACTCCCGTAGGTTGCTTACCTACAGCATAAACGTAAGACGTGAGCTTTCGCTCAGCAAGTACAACTATGACATCCGCGACTCATACAATCACAAAACATAACATAACATAATATAACATAACATAACATAACTTAGCATAGCATAATATAATCATGCATGATCCGTTTATGCTTCATTATGCTTTCTTATTCTTTCATAACATACTTTCATATCTTATCTTGACTTAACTTACTTATGGGCCCCTTAACATAAGTGTCTGTACCGGACGCGTAACTATGGAGTGGTTGGGGCGGCCAGTCCATTACCAACTCAAACCATAGTCCAACCCGACCTAACGCGTGTCGGTACGACACAGGCAAGCTCGATTGCCATCATACTTGCTTTTCATAATCACATACTTGATCTTGTTTTTACTTAAGAATTGGTGAACATGCTTCGTGATGTCACTCATACATAAGTCATAATCATATCTTAAACTTTGTATATCACATATCATATCATACTTCAAGCCATAACCCTAGCATATCACACATCGTATCCTAGCATCACATACATTATATCACACATCAGAACATACATCAAACATACTTGGGTAAGTATTCATAATAAAGCCTATGTTGTACGTGGAGTTGTACTTACCTTATCTGCTGTGTTCGATACCGTGCTTGTTCCAGTCAGGACACTACAACGATCTACCTTCTGTTATAATATAAAGGTAAGGGTCAAAAAAGCTGGTGATATAACCAACATCCATATATAACCTTAGTTATATGTCCCATACATAATCATATGATATCCTACTTAGTTACATCAAGTAACCCTAGGGTTTAAACTCACCCTATTCGGGTTATAACTTAACTTAGGTTTCAAAAATTCATTTTTACTTTCTTTTGGAAAAACTCTATATTATATGTACAAAAATCCTTTGTTCAACTCTGAAAATTTGTAACTATTGAATAGGATTTGTAAAAATTATTGAATGTTGGAAACTACCTTTGGAACAGATTCTCACTGCCAATTTATCAATGTATGTGCAGAAACGTCCTTTTCCTGCACTGTTTTCAGAAATCCTGTATAGAATTTCCTATTTCCTGCACAGTTTTTGAAATCCAACTTTATTCAAAAATCCAAGCCGAATTTGAAAAATTTTTATGTACGAAAGTTTTAGATATTGAAAATCCCTTACAACTTTCATGTTTTACTCAAAACTTAATTCGGAATCTAACATACTCATTTCCCCTGTTGAACCCACCTGGCCGTACATGAAGTCTGGGCACGGTCAGGCTCCGATTTTTATAAAAACCGAGGCTGTTGGAGCCTTATTCTGGAAAACGGTCCATGATGCCCCCTAGGAAAAACCCTACTCTACAATTTTCATGTTTACGTTTTTCCAAATTTCACCTCTAAGGGCCTCAAAACCTGCTTTCCAGAAAACTGGCCAGTTTTCACCTGAACTGGCAGTTTTCTTGCTTAAGTTGGTTTTACGTCCTAATCGTGCACTCTACCTCAATCGGCAGTAGCCGAGAGCTTAAGATCAAACATACAGCGCATTTCTAATGCAAAGCCTTGTCATCTAACATAATTGGGGACATACATCATCATCATCATACATTAAGCATAAAAACCCTAATAATCATGCAAGCATAAGCATATAAATCAAAAACAACCATAAACCCTAATCAAAATCAAGCACAAAACATATATTTCTAATCTAGGGCAATAAATTAAATTGAGCTTGTACTCTTACAAATTCAACTTGAAATACACTTAAATTTCAAATTGAAGCTCAATTAAAAAACTTAGGGCCAAGAGATTTATACCTAATTCCACCCAAGGGTTTGGCTTGCTTGACCAAAGCTTTTCCCCCTTTCCTTGGCTCCTCCAACAACCGGTCTCCCCTTGGTTAATGGGTTCCAAAAATTTTTCAACCACTTAACTTTGTTCCTCACCAAATCCGGTCACCTAGGAAGCTTTCCTTCCTCACTTTTCTTCTCCTCCACAACCGGCCTTGCTCCCTCCATTGGGTACCAAAAATTTGGCCCTTGATATCCTAATTAATGTGCTTGATTTTTCTATGGTGGTTTTGGATCTTATTCATACTATCTTGTCCGTAAAGATGGTTTTTCACAATATAATTTCTATACTGCTAATTACTTTACAATACCATCATATCTTTGACTTTTCTGGTCAACCATTGACTTTCTTGTCAACCATTGACTTTCTTGGTCAAACTTTGACCAACATAAAATCATAACATTTTCTACCCCTGTTTACTTAAAAAGGTCATATGCTTGGCTAAACAATCATTTTTGAGTCTTATAAGATCATAAGAACTCATAAAACATAATAAAAACCCTTAATCGGGCTCTTTCATAAATATCTTCATGGTACAATCAAATTCCTTTAAAATGGAAATCGTAATACTGCAAAAAGCTAGTCATTACAATCTACCCCTCTTAAAAATTTTCGTCCCCGAAAATTAGAACAAACTGGGGTAGTTCTTTCTCATATCATCTTCTAATTCCCAGGTTGCCTCTTCAACCTTGTGGTTTCGCCATAACACTTTAACCATGGGAATAGTTTTATTTCTAAGGACCATTTCTTCCCGATCCAGAATTCGTACTGGTTTTTCTTCATAAGTCAAGTCTGTTTGAACCTCCACTGGTTCTTGACTTAGCACATGGGAAGGATCTGGCACGTACTTCTTTAGTATCGAGACATGGAATACATTGTGCATCGAAGCTAATTCCGGTGGCAAGGCAAGCTTGTAAGCTACTTTCCTAATCCTTTCAAGAATTTCTAATGGTCCCGTATACCTCAGACTAAGCTTCCCCTTTTTGCCAAATCGCATTACTCTTTTCATAGGAGCAATCTTAATGAACACGGCATCTCCAATTTGGAATTCCAAAGGCCTCCTACGTTTATCGGCATAACTTTTCTGTCGTCTAAAAGCTATGTCGAGTCTTTGCTTGATCATCTTGATATCTTCGAAGGTCTTCTTGATAAAATCTTTAGTCTGAAGTTGCTTCTGTCCAACTTCCTACCAATGGATAGGAGATCGACATTTCCTTCCATACAACACTTCAAATGGAGCCATACCAACCGAAGCGTGATAACTATTGTTATACGAGAATTCAATCAATGGCAGCTTATGATCCCAGTTTCCCTTGAAATCCAGAACACATGATCTCAGCATATCTTCTAGTGTCTGGATGGTTCGTTTCGACTGGCCATTAGTTTGGGGGTGAAAAGCCGTACTGAACTTCAATTTCAGTTTCCCTTGAAATCCATGGCATTGTGAACACTTGTCCAAAATCGAGAGGTGAAACGTCCATCACGATCTGAAATGATCGATTTTGGCACTCCATGTAGTCTAACGATCTGGGATACGTAAATTTCAGCCAATTTTTCTACTGAAAAAGTGGCTTTAATAGCGATGAAGTGGGCTGATTTGGTTAATCGATCAACAATAACCCAAATCGTGTCATTCCCACTTGCAGTCCTGGGTAGTCCTACTACAAAATCCATAGTAGTTTGCTCCCATTTCCATTCAGGAAGTTCTATTTTCTGCAATTCTCCTCTAGGATGTCGATGTTCAGCGTTAACTTTCTGACAAGTTAGGCACTTTGACACAAATTCTGCCACTTCATTCTTCATGTTTGGCCACCAATAATTCTCTCGGAGGTCCTTGTACATCTTGAAAGCTCCTGGATGTACTGAATATGGCGTCTTATGTGCCTCCGACATTATCTGATCCTTTAAAAATTCAAAGTCGGGAATACAAATCCTTTCTTTGAAGTAAATAACACCATCAGCAGAGGTCTTAAATTCCTTGTTTTTTCCCTCAAAAAGTTGCGCCTTGAGCAAAAAGGAATCCTTTCCTTGATGTGACTTAATGGTTTCCAGTAGATTGGATTGGAGAGTCAGAGAAGACAATCTTCCTGTTATCATCTCCAGGTTGAACTCAGAAATCTCCCTTTGTAGTGGCTTAGGAAATGCTTCGATAGACATCAGCATGCCTATGGATTTCCTACTCAAAGCATCTGCTACCCTGTTTGCCTTTCCAGGGTGGTAAAGGATTTCACAATCGTAGTCCTTTAGAAGTTCGAGCTATCTACGGTGTCTCATGTTGAGCTCCTTCTGAGTAAAAATACATTTGAGGCTCTGATGATTGGCGTAGATTTCGCATTTGTTCCCATACAAATAGTGCCTCCAGATCTTGAGTGCGAAAACTACCGCTGCAAGCTCCAAATCATGCGTAGGATAATTCCTTTCGTGAATCTTCAGTTGTCGTGATGCATAGGCTACCACCTTCCCATTTTGCATCAGGACAGCTCCTAATCTATTTTTAGAAGCATCACTATAAATCATGAAATTTCCTGCATCTACATCAGGAATTATTAACACCGACGCGCTTGTCAGTTTCTTCTTGAGCTCTTGAAAGTTCTCCTCGCACTTCTGGGTCCATTCAAATTTCTTCCCTTTTCGGGTAAGGGCTGTGAGTGGTGCAACAATCTTGAAAAATCCCTCGACAAATCGTCTGTAGTATCCGGCTAAACCAAGAAAGCTCCTTATTTCCGTAACATTCTTAGGTACCGGTCAAGAACTGACTGCCTCTACTTTTGCAGGATCTACGGAAATTCCTTCTTTTAGCACCACATGACCCAAGAAATGAACTTTATCAAGCCAAAATTCACATTTTGTGAATTTGGCATAAAGCTGATTCCGTCTTAACGCTTCCATCACCAGCCTAAGGTGATGCTCATGTTCCTCCTTGGACCTTGAGTAAATCAAAATATCGTCAATAAAGATGATGACGAACTTGTCTAGATATTCCTTGAACACTCGGTTCATAAGGTCCATAAAAGCAGCAGGGGCATTGGTTAATCTAAATGGCATAACCAAAAACTCGTAGTGCCCATATCGTGTTCAAAAAGCCGTCTTGGAGATATCTGACTCCTTGATCCTGAGCTGGTGATAACCTGATCGCAGATCGACTTTCGAAAATACAACCGCTCCCCTGAGTTGATCAAAAAGATCATCAATCCTTGGAAGGGGATACTTGTTCTTGATTGTGATCTTGTTCAGCTCACGATAATTGATACACATGCGCAAAGATCCATCCTTCTTCTTAACGAACAAATCAAGCGCTCCCCATGGAGAATGACTCTGCCGGATGAATCCTTTGTCAAGCAGTTCTTGTAACTGCACTTGAAGCTCCCTAAGCTCGGCTGGTGCCATACGGTAAAGTGCTTTCGATATTGGAGCGGTTCCAGGTAGTAGCTCGATTTCAAACAAGATTTCCCGTTCCGACGGAAGTCCTGGTAAATCCTTCAGAAAGATATCAACATACTCCTTTATAATGGGGACATCTTCTGGCGTCAACTCCATTTCCCGATCTTTGTCCACGATGTTAGCTAAATATCCTTGACAGCCATTAGCTAACATCTTCCAAGCCTTCATTGCCATAACTAGTCTGGTTGCTGAGCTCCGAGACTATCCGTAGAAGCTAAACTCTTCCTCATCGTAAGGGTTGAATGTCACGTAACGCTTTCGGCAATCGATCTTAGCGTTATATTTGCCTAAGAAGTCCATCCCTAAGATCATATCGAAATCCTAAAGCTTGATCGCGATGAGATCTACAAACAATTCTCTGCCACAGATAACTACTGAAGTATTTCGTGTCCAAAAATTGAACCACAAAATTTCTCCGGATGGCAAAGAAGTTATGAAAGGCTGTTCTAGATTATCCACACCTTTTCCTAACTTCTGGGCGAACTCCAAAGATACGAATAAATGAGTGGCACCAGAATCAAACAAGGCAATAGCATCGTAGGTGGTGATAGAAATCTGACCTATCACCACATGCGATGTCCCTGCTACCGCATCTCCCTTAGTGTAAGCATAGATCCTAGCTTGGGGTTCAGGAGCCTCTAATCTGCCCTGCGTGATTGAGGGTCCTTCAATCCTTGCTTGGACTACATGCAATTGACTGTTTGCATTCCGGCTCGGAAATGGAGGGTTCTGGTTCTGGTTGTTCAGAGTGTAACTCCTTGCATAATGTCCCTCCTTGCCACAAAGGTAGCAAGCGTTCGTCCCCATTCTACATACTCCCGGATGTTTCCTTCCACATTTGGCGCACATCGGAAAGTCAGTGTTATTACCCTTATTTCCTCGATTATTCCTCTTCTGAAGGTAGTTCCTTTGTTGTCCCTGGCCCATGAAATTCCCCTTTCTTTTGTTCCTTCCAAATTGCTTGGAACTTTGGGCAGGGTTATTGTTCTGGCCTTTTGGGGATGATTCCATATTTTGACGGGGCTGCACCGGCTTAACTATAGCTTTTTCCTCCTTCTTTGCCTTAAAAATCTGAGCCCTTGCTTCCTTGTCATGGTTGTTCCAATATTCAGCTCTTATTGCCCGACTTACATAATCGGACACCAGGGTAGGTGGACACCAGCACTTACTTGCTTGGAAATGTCTGTCCTGAACATCTTCATCATCCTTCTAACTTTTTCTGTCTCACTTGGGACAAGCTCCGGGCATAGACGGGCTAGCTGTTCAAACTTCTTAACAGCTTCCATCACTGTCATCGACCCTTGTCTTAAATTCGTGAACTCATCCTATTGGGCGGCAAGCATTTCTTGGTTGTAGTACATGGTGCGGAATTCTGTCACGAAATCCTACCAGCTCATGGTTGTGACATCTCTGCACATCTGGACTGTCATCCATCAGTGTCGCGCATCCTTTTTGAGTGCGAAGGAAGCACAGAGAACCTTTTCCTGCTCCGTGAGTCTCATAAAATCCAGAATAACCTGGATATCGATTAACCAGTTGTCAGCGGCTATGGGGTCGGTAGGTCCTTCGAATTCAGACGCCTTCATCCGCCTAAATCGTTCATACAATAAATCCTCCCGTACTAACGGTGGGTTTATTTGTATCCAAGCGGGTGCTAACGGAATTTCAGCATTCCGTGGAATCTCTGGCTGGACATCTGGCACCGGAGGTACTACTGGGGGTACCTGGTGAACTAAAGGTGGAACCTCATTAACTTGGGGCCTCTGATTCATTCGAGCTATCTGCTCTCGCAGTCTATCAGTTTCCCGTTGTTGCTCAAGCAACTGTCGCTGTAAATTTGCTACAATGGTCGCGAAATCCGGCTCGGGCGGATTTACGGGCATTGTTCTGTGCGGGCGTACCATTTTCTAAAATCCTATTAAACCATAAGAAAAGATATTATCATACTATTAAAATCCTTTCTTTCATGCATAACTTATCGCATCATAACATAACATCATTGTCGTATACTTATCATAACGTTCATAATCATAACATAATGTGATCATCATATGCTTATCATAGCACTCGTAATCGTAACATAACATTTTTACATACATATCATACTTGGACTTTCTTTTTGTACACTTTACAAAAAGTACATCATATTTACAATATCGTATGCACATATCTGTTCATCATACTTTACATACATAGTCAAAACTAGGATGGAAGTGACTACCACTTTACCATCAAACATTTGTACAAGCCTATCATCAAAAAGAATAAGCTAATACAAAACAATCCCATAGTCAAAAATATATACATGGTTGATCGATATCTAATCTATATACTCGATCGTAACTATGGAGGAAGCGTTAGAGTCTACGTCCCAGTCTTTGTCGTCAAACAAAATCTCCTCCAGATCATCCTCAAACTCATCTGCCTCATCTAACAAGCCTCCGTACCCTGGCTCGTGCTCTGGCTCCTCTCCGTCGTCCTCGTCATCACTGGAAATATCAATGATCGGGGGATCCTCAGGCTGATCCTCTAGAGCATCCATATCGTCGGCAGCGTCCTGATCATCGGCCTCGACCTCAACCTCAACCTCCGGGGCGGGTACCTCCTGCAGTGGAACTGCTGGAATCGGGTCCTTCGGAAAAACTGGGCTTGCCTCAAACAATGGCTCTCATATCCCAGCGTCGTCAACGGGTACCTAATGATCAACCACATATGCATCAGCCTGCATGGCGTGAACAATGACCTCGGCGTCCATGATGTAGTCGATCATGTATCCAACGGTCATATCAGGCGTAGGCGCTGGAACGTACTGTCGAATTTGGGGTGGCAACCCGTTACGGAGTATTAGTAACGCCTGCATCCCTGGACTGACTATATCCTGCGGAATATGAGGCAACATCGCCTCCTAGAATCGCCGGTAGTAATGACCCATAGACTCCTGAGGGTAGGCATGCCAATCCACGTAGCTAAAGTATCGCTCGAGGTGCATAGCGCGGTAGCTAAGGCCGGCTCCCTCATCGGGTAAAGGCCCAAAACGTGCGATCACTATAGTACGAAAATGTGCCCAGGTACGACTCGGCATCGCTCGCTCCCCAAGCGTCATCCACCATAAACGAGCGTCCGCTACCAAACATCGGCTGGCCAGAGAAACCTGTAGGCGAGCCTCGATGTGACTAGTACGGAAAATCAGCTCCATGTCATATAGCCATACTACTAATGACACTGTCCGTCTCGTGCCATCAAATAGTAGAGGATGCGTCTCATAAAACGATGTGGCTACGTCCTGTGACGCCCCGACCTACGTAGGGCTGTTACCATATATACTTATACTAAACTTACTTGAAAATTTCGGAGTAAAATGTTTTTTTTTTTTTTTAACATATGAATAGACTAGTCAATATAAGTAAGCTTTCCATACACACATATTACTTATTTATTATAATAAGCAGTCATACAAATCCTTACATTTAACTTGTGTACAGTATAACACAATTTATTCTAATACGTATATATATATACATCTTTGTTCAAAAGAACTTGCGGAAAAATTTTACGTAGTGGTATCCCACACCGCCCTTCACTCACCGCCGCATCGTCCACATGGCCCTCCAACGAAGCTGCAGGATTTTTACCTACAATATGAAATATATGGATGAGCTTTCGCCTAACAAGTACAAACATAATTTCACAAAACGTAACAAGTATGGTGCAACTTATGCATGAACCATTTATGTTCATTTATAGATCTTTTTTGATCAATTATGAACTTGAACTTATTATTTTATGTATAAAAATCATTTGTTCAACTTGAAAATTTGAAATAATAGAGTAGGATTTGTAAAAATTATTGACCGTTGGAGACTGCCTTTGGAACAGCTTCACATTGTCAATTTATTAGTGTATGTGCAGAATTACCTTTTTCTTGCACTGTTTCCAGAAATCCTGTACAGTTTTTGAAATCCAATTTAATTTCAAATATTAAAGCCGAATTTGAACAAGTTTCCTTCATGAAAGTTTTATACTCAACAATCCCTACAACTTTCGTCTTTAACTCAAAACCTAATTCGGATTCTAACCTACTCATATGCCTTGTTGAACCCACCTGGTCGTGCATGAAGTCTGGGCACGGTCAGGCTCGGATTTTCAAAAAAACCGAGGCTGTTAGAGCATTATTTTGCAAAACTGTCCATGTAGCCCCCTATAAAAAACCCTTCTCTACAACTTTCATGTTTTACATTTTCCCTAATTCGACTTCTAAGGGCCTCAAAATGGGGTTTCCAGAAAACTGGCCAGTTTCTACCCGAACTGCCAGTTTCCTTGCTTAGATTGATTTTACGTCCTAATCGTGCACCCTACCTCAATCGGCAGCAGCCGAGAGCTTAGACTCAATCATGCAGTATATATCTAACACCAAGTTTTGTCATTCAACAAAATTAAGGACATACATCATCACAAACATCAAGCATAAAAAACCCTAAACTCATGCAAGCATTCAAAACCAACCAACCATAAACCCTAATTATCAAGCACAAGTCCTAAAATTCTAAACTAGGGCAAGAACTTAAATTGAGCTTATGCTCTTACAAACCCACTTGAAATACATTTAAATTTCTCAATTGAAACTTAAATTGAAGAGCTTAGGGTGCTCAAGGGATTATACCTCAATCAACCTCCAAGGTTGAGCTAGATTTGGTTCACCCTTGACTCTCCCTTGCCACCCACTAGAACCAGCCTCCTCCTTGGTTGATGGGTTCCAAAATTTTTCCGGCCACTTAGCTTGGTTCTCACAAATCCAGCCAACCTCCTAGCACCTCCTTCCTTCACTTTTCTCTTTCCCTTTCTTTCTCTCCCACAACCGTCCACTTGGCCACAATGAGTTCCAAATTTTTTTTCAAACTTTTTCTTGTGTTCTAGCTCAAATCCGACCACTCCCCTAAGATTTTACCCCCTTGAATTTTTGTTTTTCTCTCTTCTTTCTTGGCCTCCCAAATTCGGTTTTTGAGAAGGAAAATGGGCAAAGTTTGGCTAAGATTTCTAATTTTTTTGGAACAATGGCTCACCTATTTATAGGTGATGGGGAACTTTTCAAATTTGCTAAAAAGTCCTCAAAATTTTCATTATTTGCCCATGAGGGGTCTTAGGTGGCCGGCCATCCTTGGTCTAGAACACTCCAAATTCTTTCCAAATTTTTACTTAATTAGCTAATGATGACATAAATCAAAAGCTAGATGATGTAAGCCTTATTAAGGCTTGTTTGCTCCTTTTTCTTAATATACAGTTCATTTTTGAGCTAACACAGATATCTTTAGTACTGGGCTCACTAATGCACAGTACTGTTGTACTGAACTACAGTCCAAAATTCATCTGTGTAAAAATGAACTGTACAAAAATTTTCTTATAACTTAAAGCCATTTGGCCCTTGATATCCTAATTAATGTGCTTGATTTTTCTATGGTGATTTTGAATCTTAATCGTACTATTCTATCCGTAAAAACGGTTTTTCATAGTATAATTTCTAAACTGCTAATTATTTTACGATACCGTCATCTCTTTGACTTTTCTGGTCAACCATTGACTTTCTTGTCAACCATTGACTTTCCCGTCTTCCTTGGTCAACAGTTGAGTTTTTGGTCAACCGTTGACTTTCTTGGTCAAACTTTGACCAACATAAAATCAGAGCAATTTTTACTCCTTTTACTTAAAAGGTCATATGCTTGACCAAGCAATCATTTTTGAGTATCATAAAATCATAAGAACTCACAAAACATAATAAAAACCCTTAACCGGCCTCTTTCATAAATACCTTTATGGTACAAACAATTTCTTTAAAAAAAAAAATGAAATCATAATGCTATAAAAACTAGTCCTTACAGAAGGCTTCCTAGGTGACCAGTTTTGGTGTGGAGCAAAGCTAGGGGGCTGAAAAATTTTGGAACCAAACTAACTAAGGGTGGCCGGTTCTTGGTAGAGCCAAGGAGGAAAGGGAAACCAAAATCAAGCCTAGCCAACACTTGATTTAAATCAAGGTAATTCCCTTTAAACCCTAAGCTTCTCAATTCAAGTTTCAATTGAGAAATTTAAATGTATTTCAAGTGGGTTTGTAAGAGCATAAGCTCAATTTAAGTTCTTGCCCTAGTTTAGAATTTTAGGACTTGTGCTTGATTGTTAGGGTTTATGGTTGGTTTTGATGCTTGCATGAGTTTAGGGTTTTTATGCTTGATGATTATGATGTTAATGTATGTTCCCAATTTTGTTGGATGACAAAACTTGGCGTTAGAAATACGCTGCATGATTGACCATTAGCTCTCGGTTGCTGCCGATTGAGGTAGGATGCACGATTAGGACGTAAAATCAATTTAAGCAAGGAAACTGCCAGTCCGGTGGAAACTGGCCAGTTTTCTGGAAACCCGATTTTGAGGCCCATAGAGGCCAAACTAGGAAAAACGTAAAACATGAATGTTGTAGAGAAGGGTTTTTTCTAGGGGGCTTCATGAACAGTTTTCTAAAATAAGGCTCCAACGGCCTCAGGTTTTACAAAAGTCCGAGCCTGACCGTGCCCAGACTTCATGCACGGCTAGGTGGGTTCAACAAGGGAAATCAGTAGGATAAAGTCTGAATCAGATTTTGAGTAAAACACGAAAGTTGTGGGACTTTTCAAGGTCTAAAACTTTCAGGTAGTAAACTTTTTCAAATTCGGATTTGATTTTCAAATAAATTGGATTTCAAAAACTGTGCAGGAAATAGGGAATTCCTGTACAGGATTTCTGGAAACAATGCAGGAAAAGGGCAATTCTGCACATATACTGATAAATTGATAAAGTGAAACTGTTCCAAAGGCAGTTTCCAACAATCAATAATTTTACAAATCCTACTCTATGATTTCAAATTTTTAAAGTTGAACAAAGGGTTTTTGTACATAAAATATAAGGTTTTTCCAAAAGAAAGTAAAAATGGGTTTTTGAAACCAAAGTTGAAATAATTCGATTAGAGTAAGTTTAAACCCTAGGGTTACTTAATGTAACCAAATAGGATAACATGAGATTAAGTAAGGGGCATATAACTAAAGTTATATATGGATGTCGGTTATATCACCAACATTTCTAACCCTTCCTTTTATATTATAACAGAAGGTAGAACGCGGTAGTGTCCAGACGGGATCAAGCTCAATAGTGGACACAGCAAATAAGGTAAGTACAACTCCGCCTACAGCTTAGGCTTTGTTGTGTATACTTACCTAAGTATGTTTGATAAATGCTATATGAAGTATGCTATGTGCTATGAAATGTTATGAAGTATGCTATGTGCTATGAAATGTTATGAAGTATGCTATGTGCTATGATATGCTATGAAGTATGCCATGTGCTATGCTATATACTATGCAATATGCTAGAATCATGTTATGATAGGACATAAGTTATGTTAAGGCTATGGTATGGTTAAGATAAGATCATGATTTAATTGTGTGAGACATCACGAAGCATGTTCACCAATTAATAAGAATAAGATCAAGATATGAGACGATGAAAGTTATGATGGCAAGCAAGCTTGCCTGTGTCATACCGACCCGCGTTAGGTCGGGTTGGACTATGGTTTGAGTTGGAAATAGACTGGCCGCCCCAACCACTCCATAGTTGTCGCCCGGTACGGACATTTATGTTATGGGGCCCATAAGTTAGGATAAGTTAAAATAGTATGTTATGAAAGAATAAGAAAGGATAAAGAAGCATAAACGGATCATGCATGATTATATTATGCTATGCTATGCTATGATATGTTATGGTATGCTATGGTATGTTATGATAGGTTATGGTATGTTATGTTAGTGTTTGTTGTGTCGCGGATGTTTTAGTTATACTTGCTGAGCGAAAGCTCACGTGTGACGTCTATGCTGTAGGTAAGCAACCTACGAGAAGCCTGTGATGCAAGATGGTGGAGCGTGGCGGGGTGAACTGTGAAATGTGGAAAATTATGCCGCTACGCGTTTTGTTCTTTTATATGTTAGCTTATGTATATTATTTACGCGCAAACAACTTTATATAGTAGACGTTATTTTATACATATGTTTTCGTATGTGAGTTGCGCCGTATAAAAAAAATTTCCGCTGTTTATGCTTAATAAGTAAGCACGTAAAGTATGCATGTATGTACGGTAACGGCCTGTGCTAGATGTGTCGTTACAAAGTTGGTATCAGAGCGGTTTCCTGAAATCCAATTTCACAGTTAGCCTGCCATCACCACTATCATTGTAAGTTAAATTTATTTTCATGAATTAATATTTATTATGCGATTATGTTATGATAGATACGCTGATATGGACCTCGCACGAGTAACTGAGGATCAATACTCGATTACGTTATTTTACGAGTCGCATTCTCTACTTTTTGATGGCACGAGACGAACGGTGTCGTTAGCAGTATGACTATATGACATAGAGCTGATTTTTCGTACCAGTCACATCGTGGCTCGTTTACAGGCCTCTTTAGCCAGCCGATGCCTAGTAGTGGACGCCCGTTTATGGTGGATGACGCTCTGGGAGCGGGCGATGCCAGATCGCACCTGGGCGCATTTTCGTGCCCTAGTGATTGCGCGTTTCGGACCGATACCAGATGAGGAAGCTGATGGGCCTTATCGAGATCTTGAGATTTATCGCGCCATGCACCTCGAGCGATATTTTAGTTACGTAGCGGATGGACACGCTTACTGTAATGACTAGTTTTTATAGCATTACGATTTCTCTTTATAAAGAAATTGTTTGTACCATGAAGGTATTTATGAAAGAGTCCGGTTAAGGGTTTTTATTATGTTTTGTGAGTTCTTATGATTTTATGAGACTCAAAAATGATTGATTAGTCAAGCATATGACCTTTTAAGTAAAAAGGAGTAAAAATTGCTATGATTTTATGTTGGTCAAAGTTTGACTAAGAACGTCGATGGTTGACCAAAAAGTCAACTATTGACCAAGGAAGTCAAATCTTGACGGGAAAGTCAATGGTTGATAAGAAAGTCAATGGTTGACCATAAAAGTCAAATAGATGACGGTATGGTAAAATAATTAGCAGTATAGAAATTATACTGTGAAAAACCGTTTTTACGGATAGAATAGTATGATTAAGATTCAAAACCACCATAGAAAAATCAAGCACATTGATTAGGGTATCAAGGGCCAAATGGCTTCAAGTTATAAGAAAATTTTTATACAGTTTATTTTTACATAGATAAATTTTGGACCTGTAGTTCAGTATAATAATACTGTGCATTAGTGAGCCCTGTATTAAAGATATCTGTGTTAACTTAAAAATGGACTATATAATAAGGAAAAGGAGCAAACAAGCCCTAAGAGGCTTACATCATCACACTTTTAAATTATGACATCATTTTGGATTAAGAGAAAAATTGGAAAGAATTGTTGGCTCTAGAACCATCCCATGGCCGGCCACCTAAGGCCCTTTTTGTGCAATTTCTTGCTTCTTCAAGGACTTTTTAGCAAATTTGAAAAGTTCCCCACCACCTATAAATAGGTGAGCCATTGTTCAAAAAAATTAGAAATCTTAGCCAAATTATGTCAAAATTCTCTCTCAAAATCCGGAATTGAGAAGGAAAGGAAGAAAGAAAAATAAGCAAAACCAAGAGAAAGAAGGGATTGTAGTGGTCGGATTTCTTGTGGAACACCAACAAAGAAGTTGAAAATTTTGATACCCATTTTGGTCTAAAGGGCCGGTTGTGGGGAAGGAAGAAGAGAGGAAGAGAAAAATCAATTGTGGCCGGATTTTTGAAGCTAGTAGTGGCTGGATATTAGAGCAATGGTGGTCGGAAGATTTTTGGAACCAAACTAGCCAAGGGAGGCCGGTTCTTGGTGGAGCCAAGGAGGAAAGGGAAATCAAAATCAAACCTAGCCAATACTTGATTTAAATCAAGGTAATTCCCTTTAAACCTTAAGCTTCTCAATTCAAGTTTCAGTTGAGAAATTTAAATGTATTTCAAGTGGGTTTGTAATGAGCATAAGCTCAATTTAAGTTCTTGCCCTAGTTTAGAATTTTTGGACTTGTGCTTGATTGTTAGGGTTTATGGTTGGTTTGGTTTACAAATGCTTTGCATGTTATGTGGTTGTATGTTTAGGGTTTTTATGATTAATGATGTATGTCTCTAGTTTGTGGATGACAAAATTTGACGTTAGAAATATGCTGCCTGATTGACCTTAAGCTCTCGGCTGCTGCCGATTGAGGTAGGGTGCATGATTAGGACGTAAAATCAATCTAAGCAAGGAAACTGCCAGTTCGGGTGGAAACTGGCCAGTTTTCTGGAAACCCGATTTTGACGCTCTTAGAGGCCGAATTAGGAAAAACTTAAAACATGAAAGTTGTAGATAAGGGTTTTTCCTAGGGGAAGACATGAACAGTTTTGCAAAATGAGACTCCAACGGCCTCAGTTTTTACAAAAATCCGAGCCTGACCGTGCCCAGACTTCATGCACGGCCAGGTGGGTTCAACAAGGGAAATCAGTAGGATAGAGTCCGAATTAGGTTTTACATTAAACACAAAATTTGTAAGGCTATTAAAAGTCTAAAAATTTCATGAAGAAAACTTTTACAAATTCGGCTTTGATTTTTAAATTAAATTGGATTTCAAAAACTATGTAGGAAATAGGGAATTCCTGTACAGGATTTTTGAAAACAGTGCAGGAAAAGGGCAATTCTGCACATGCACTGATAAATTGACAATGTGAAGCTGTTCCAAAGGTAGTTTCCAACAGTCAATAATTTTTACAAATCCTACTCAATGATTACAAATTTTCAGAATTAAACCAAGGGTTTTTACATAAAATATAAGATTTTTCTAAAAGAAAAAAAAAGGGTTTTTGGAACCTAAATCAAAATAATCCGATTAGGGTAAGTTTAAACCCTAGGGTTACTTAATGTAACCAAGTAGGATAATGTGAGATTAAGTAAGGGGCATGTAACTAAGTTATAAATGGATGTTGGTTATATCACAAACATTTCTAACCCTTACTTTTATATGATAACAGAAGGTAGAACGTGATAGTGTCCTGACGGGATAAACCTCGATATCGGACACAGCAAACGCAAATAAGGTAAGTGCAACTCCGCCTACAGCATAGGCTTTGTTGTGTATACTTATCTAAGTATATTTGATAAATGTTATATGCTATGTGCTGTGAAATGTTATGAAATATGCTATGTGCTATGAAATGTTATGAAGTATGCTATGTGCTATGATATGCTATGAAGTATGTCATGTGCTATGATATATGTTGTGAAATATGCTAGAAACATGTTATGATAGGACATAAGTTATGTTAAGGCTATGGTATGGTTAAGATAAGATCATGATTTAATTGTGTGAAACATCATGAAGCATGTTCACCAATTAATAAGAATAAGATCAAGATATGAGATAATAAAAGTTATGATGGCAAGCAAGCTTGCCTGTGTCATACCGACCCGCGTTAGGTCGGGTTAGACTATGGTTTGAGTTGGAAATGGACTGGCCGCCCCAACCACTCCATAGTTGCGCGCCCGGTACGGACACTTATGTTATGGGGCCCATAAGTTAAGTTAAGAAAGTAAGTTATGAATGAACAAGAAAGCATAATGAAGCATAAATGGCTCATGCATATGTTATGATAAGCTATGTTATGTTATGGTTAAGTTATGATGTGTTATGTATGTATGTAATGTTTGTGTTGTGTCGCGGTATATAGTAGTTGTACTTGCTGAGCGAAAGTTCACGTGTGACGTCTATGCTGTAGATAAGCAACCTACGGGAAGCCTGTGATGCAAGATGGTGGAGCATGGCGGCGCAAGCTGTGAAATGTGGGAATTATGCCGCTACGCGTTTTGATATTTGATGCGATTTAGTTATGTTTATTATTTATGCCCAAACAACTTTACTTAGTATTTGCTATATTATTGACCGTTTTTACGTATGTGTTGCGCCGTAAAAAAAAAATTTCGCTGTTTACGTTTAATAAGTATGTGAAGTATGTATGTATGTATGGTAACGGCCTGTGCTAGGCGGGTCGTTACACTTACCCTCAGGAGTCTATGGGTCATTATTGTCGGCGCTTCCTGGAGGCGATGTTGCCTTATGTTCCGCAGAACTTGACCAACCCAAAGCTGCTGGCGCTACAGATTCTTCGGGATGGGTTACCTCCACAGATACGACTATTCGTTCCAGCACTTATAGCTGGAATGACAATAGGAAACATGATCGATGCTATTATAGAGGCCGAGATCGTTGTTCACGCGATGCAGGCCGATGCCTATTTGGTTGATCATCATGTGCCTGTTGATCATGCCTTTATTTGATTCCAACGGTCTCACTGCAGGAGGTGCCAGCCCAGGAGGCTGAGTTTGAGTTGGGTGCTGATGACCAGGATGCTGTTGACCTAGTGGATGCTCCGGGAGATCCACCCGAGGATTCCCCAGTTATCGACATCTCCAGTGATGAGGAGATGGAGGATTTTGAGGACGATCAGGAGGAGATTTTGTTTGACAACGGAGATTGGGACGTAGACTCCGATGCTTCCTCCATAGTTACGATAGTGTATATAGACTAGACTTAGATCGACCATGTAGATATCTTTTGACCTTAGGACTGATTTGTATTAGCTTAATCCTTTTTGATGATAAGCTTGTACGTATGTATGATGGTAAAGTGGTAGCCACTTCCATCGCAGTTTTGATTATGTATGTATAGTACAATGTACACAGTATGTACATATGATATGGTAAATATGATGTACTTTTTGTAAGTATACAAAAAGACAGTTCAAGTACGAGATGCAATAAAGATGTTATGAAAGGTATGATATGTTATGAGCGAAGGTTACGATAAGTTATGATAAGTATACGATGTGATACGCTGATGTCACGATATGATAAGTACGATAATGTTATGATACGATGTATTAAGATATGATATGATAAGTTTTGAATGAAAGAAAGGATATTAGTAGTACGATAATATCTTTTCTTATGATTTAGTAGGAAGTAGAAGATGGTACGTCAACGCAGGACAGTACCACTAAATCCGCCCGAGTCGGATATTGCGAATATTGTAGCTAATTTTCAACGGTAGTTGCTAGAATAGCAACAAGAGACGAATAGGCTACGTGAGCAAATAGCCAGTATGAACCAGATACCTCAGGCTAACGAGATTCCACCTCAAGGCAACCAGGTACCCTTGGTAGCGTATCCGGTACCGGATGTGTAACGCCCCGGCTATCCACGTAGGGCCGACTACGTAAACGTGGGTCGTTACCATGCTTGCTTAACTTAAAAACTTAGTCTTAAATACTTAACCTTATAGAAAATTTCAGAATAATATTTTTTTTCTTTTAAACTTTATTTTAAATTCACAACTTAAAAACATCACATGTGTAACATGGTACATATTCCTTAATCATACATATACAGCTTCATAATTTAAAGAGTTTGCGGAAATCTTGTGTAGTGGTATCCCATATCGCCCTTCACTTGCTGCATCGTCTCCCTGGCCCACCAAGTAAAGTTGCAGGCATCTTACTTTTACCTACAGTATGGAATATACTTATGAGCTTTTGCCCAGCAAGTATAAACATAATCTCACAAAAACACAAGAAATATCGTGCAACTTATGCATGAACCAATTATGTCCAATTATGAATCTTTTATCCACTTGAACTTATTATCTTGATTACATGTGGGCCCCTTGTGTGTACGTACCAAATGCACGCAATCTCCAGAAAGTTAAGGTTTGCAAGACCCTTAATAATTATGGTAATCATAAACATAATCCTTCACGATCTGGCAGAAGGTTGATTATACCTTCCCGCATCAACAGGAGGTTGATAATCATAAACTTGAACTTGAACATGTATCCTCCACCTGGCGGAAGGTTGGTACGACACCTTGCTTGTATGTTCTTACCATGTGGTTTAATATTAGTGAACATGCCTCATGATGTCACTATTCCATAATGTAATATGAACCATAACATATACATACCCATGGCATATCATGGCATAGCATGGCATATCTTGGCATACCATAGCTTAACATAGCATATCATAGTTTAACATAGTATATCATGGCTTAACATGGCTGATCATAACATAACATAACTTGACGTAACATGACATAACATAACATAACATACATGAAAACATATCATATACTGGAAAATAGTTTACTATTTTTCATACTGTAGGTGAGGTTTATACTTACCTGGTATACAATACCATTTATACTATGTCCTTTGTTGTGTTGTTCCAATCAAGTTGCAATAATAGGCCTTTTTCTTAATTGAACACCAACTTTGGCTAGGTTTGGGTTCAACTTTTTACCTCCCTTGCTTAGTGCTAGAACCGGCCTCCCTAGCTTGGAAACCCTCCAAAAATTTCAGTCACCCCTTGCTTCAAAAATCCGGCCACTACTTAAATTTTCTCTTTTTTTTTTTCTTTCCTCTAGGTTCAGTTTTTAGGGGAAAAATGGTAAGGGAAAATTTTGCCATAATTTTGGGGCATTTCCCAATTTTTTTTTTGCACCAAAAACCGCCCCCCCTTGCACCTATTTATAGGTGATTTGAACTTTTCAAAATTGCCAAAAAGTCCTTGAACTAAGATTTATTTTTATTCCTAAAATTGCATTCTAGTCCTTAAGAGCAAAATATTTGCTCAAATACCCTTACATGTGGCCGGCCATCATTGGAAAACTTGGAGGCCAAGTTTTGCTTACATCTTCATGCTTACATCATCATGACATCATCAAGCTTACATCATCATGCTTGCATCACTTTTTCTTGAAATTGCACTTTGGTCCTTAAGGATAAAATATTTGCAATTTAGTCCCTGTGAGGTGATTGGCTAGGGTAGAGCCACTTGGCTTCTAGTTTATGCATAATTATCCACTTGATTCCAAAAATTCATTAATATAATTATGCAGTCCATTTCCTTACTAACTTAGATCATACCAATACTGTTTTTCCCTAGAATAGTATCATCATACTGAATTGTAGTCCAAAAATTCATCTGCATAAAATTGGACTTCGTATAGGATTTTTCTTATGACTTAGAGCTACTAAGCCCTTATCGTCCTAAATAAGGCGCTTGATATTTCTAGGGTGGTCTTAGACCTAATTCTTGCTTATTCGTCTGTAATGATGATTTTTCACAGTATAATTTCCATACTGTTTTAATTACACTGCAGTATCATCTTAGTCAACTTCAGTCAACCTAAAGTCAACCTTGGTCAAACCTTGACCAGAATAAAAATCAAAATTCCTATTTTGCCCTTTTCTCCAAAAGGTCTTATATTTCCCTGAGCAAACTATTGTTGAGTCTCATAGCTAATTAAACGAGAACTCAAACATTGATCAACATATACTATTATTCCATGTGTAATACCCAGAATTTTTACAGACTCATGATTTCGTTATAAGTAAAGAAATTTAAGTTCGTACCATGTGTTTATGTGATATTTCATGAAAATTATGAATATCAGTACAAAATTCATAATTTTATCAGTATAGGGTTGAGTTCTCGATAAATTAGCTACGAGACTCAACAATAATTTGCTTAGGCAAATATAGGCCTTTTTGGGAAAAAATGGGCAAAATAGGAATTTTGACTTTTATTCCGGTCAAAGTTGACCAAGGTTGACTTTAGGTTGACCAATTTTGACCAAGATGATATTGCAGTGTAATTTATCGGTATAAAAACTATACTGCAGAAAACTGTCGTTACGGACGATTAAGCGAGAATAAGGTTTGAGACGACGCTAGAGAAAAATCAAGCACAATATTTGGAGCAATATAGGTTAAATGGTTTCAAGTCCTAAGAAAAATTTATACATAGTCCAATTTTATGCAGATGGATTTTGGACTACAATTCAGTATGATAATACTATTTTAGGACAAACCAGTATTGATATTATCAAAATTAATAAGGAAATGGATTGCATAATTATATTAATGGATTCTTGGAATCAAGTGGATAATTATGCAAGAATTGGAAGTCAAGTAGCACTACATTAGCCGATCACCGCAGGGACTAAATTGCAAATATTTTGTCATTAAGGACTAAAGTGCAATTTTAAGAAAAGTAAGTAAGTATGTAATTTATGAATTATGGAATTTATAGATATTCCTAACTAAGCCTCCAACTAGGCCAATGTTAGGCTAATGGTTGATTACAAATTTAGTTAGCTTGGTAACAATGGAACAAGCAATTAAGTTAGAGTTAGTTGAAAAGATTCTCCTTGCCTCCCACACACATGTATGGCCGGTTGTCTTATGCTTGGAGAGCAAGGAAATTTGCTTATGTAAGCATGCTTAGGTAAGCTTGGTGATGTATGTATGATGAGGTAAGCAACCAAGTAGCTTGGTGAGCAAGCCATTTTTGGCTCACACCCATTGCATGGCCGGTTGTTAGAAGCTTGGTGAACAAGCAAAAATTTTGGTTCATGCACCTTGTATGGCCGGTCATTGAAAGCCTTGAAGAGCAAGTAATTTTTTGGTGATGATGTAGGCCAAGGTGACACAAGCAAGGGTGAGGTAAGCAATGCAATAAGCTTGTTGAACAAGCCAATTTTGGTTCACAACCAATGGCTTGGCCGGCCATTCCATGAATAAGGAAAGGAAATTGTGTAATGATGATGCAAGCAAGATGATGTCATCATGGTGATGTCATCAAGATGAGGTAAGCAAGAATTACTTGGTGACTAAGTAAACTTGGTGAACAAGCAAGCTTGTTGGACAAGCTATCTTTGGCTCACCTTCCCTTGCATGGCCGGCCACCTTAAGGATCAAAGAGCAAATAGTTTTGGTTCATTAAGGACTCTTAAGCAAATTCAAGAAGAATTTTAGACCTAAAAATAATTATGGGAAATTGGAAATTTCCACTATAAATAGGGAAAGTTAGAGAACTTTCCAAACTTTAGTTCCATTCCAAGTCTTTCTTTTCTCCTCTCCCTTCCATTAAAACCGAACCCCAAGTGAGAGAGAACACCATGTGGTGGTCGGATTTCTTGAGAAGAAAGAAAGAAGAAGAAAAATTTTGGAAACCCACCAATCAAGGAGTTAAGGTAATTGTAATCTTCCTAAACCCCTTTAGTTCTTCATTTAGATTTTGATTATGTGATTATGTGATTATGGTTGCATGGTGATGTTAGAAATTATGATTAAAGAAAATTTACGTTAGAAAGCACTGCATGTGTGTATTAGAGCTCCCGCGGTGGCTGGTTGAGCTAGATTCCACGTCTAGGACGTAAAACGAACTCTAAACCGAAAAACTGCCAGGTTCGGGTGGATCCTGACCAGTTTTACGGCAAGCAGATTTTGAGGCCTTTAGAGGTCGAATTAGAGAAAACTTAAAACATAAAAGTTGTTCAGAAGGGTTTTTCCTAGGGTACTACATGAACAGTTTTCCAAAATAAGGCTCCAAAGGCCTTCGTTTTTACAGAAAACCGAGACTGGTCTGCCCAGACCTAGTCTACACGTCCAGCAAGTTCAAGTTAAAACTGGGACGAATCTAGGCCGAATTGGAATTTTTGTAAAACACAAAAGTTTTAGAATTTTTCGAGAGCTACAACTTTTGTGAAGAAAAATTTTTCATATTACGAACCGATTTTTAAACTGGGATCGTTTTTCGAAGGGTGCGCAGGGAATCCGAAAATTCCTGCACCACTAGTTTTACAAATGTTTCTAGAAAACTGTTTTTCTACTACAAACTATTGTTTTGATTATGGAAACTGTTCCAAGGGCAATTTTCAACCTCAAATGATTTTATAAAGCACTAATCCAAGAGTTTGGATTTTTACGATTTAAGTAAAGGATTTTTATAAGTTAAGAAAGAAGTTTTGGGATTAATTTCCCTAAATTTTCCAAGTAAGGAAAATGAATTTTTCAAGCTAGAGTATAGCAAGCGATTACTTTACGAAAGGTAACCGGGAGTTATACCCGAGTTACTGGGCTTAGCCCCAAAGCCCAAGGTTGACCATAGTTGACCAAGGGTTGACCATTAGTTGATCAAATATGGACTTTGGTTGACCCAACATTTAATTAAGTATAGCCTTAAGGGTTATCCACTATAACCCTAAGGATATCGAAAACCCATAATAAGGATAAGAGAAGAGGGGTAATAGAAATAACCCAATAAATTATAAAGCCCAAGGTTTTTAAGAAAACCTAGCGGTATGTCAAGGGCCTAGCCCAAGAGGTTATCCAACGTAGCCTCTTAAGGAATAATCAAAGTTTGATTATTCTTAAACAGTAGGATGACTAATCGTGACCAAGTGAGATATCAGGTATCGGGGACATACAACTAAGATTTTGTAGGCATGTTGGTTAGGACACCAACATTCCACAGCAAGAATTAGACTCTTATCTATATCCTTCATCAAGCAGGAGGAAACCTGCAGCTGTACCCGGAAGAGGAGCAGCATTACGTAGGACATAGTAAAAGAGGAGATAGCCTATTGTTGTGCATCACCTTGGAGTCGCACGAAATAGGACACAGCTAACCAAGTAAGTACAACTCCGCCTACAGCATAGGCCCTTTGTTGTTACTTGCCTAATGTGATGGTATGTTATGGTATGTGATGATATGTTATGGCGTGTAATGTTATGGTATGTTATGAATGAGGTTATGTTATGTTATATGTTGTAATATTGTGACATCATGAAGCATGTTCACTAATATTAAACCACCTGATAAGAACAAGACAAGTAAGATGTTGTGTCGTACCGACTTGCCACAAAGGCGGGTTTGAATGGTACGGTTAATGGTTTGAGTTGGATTGGATGGCTACCTAAACTACTCCATGTTAAACTTTGTGTTTCATGGTTTGAGTTAAAACGGACTGCCGCCTTCAACCATTCCTTGGCTATGTACCACGGTATGAGCACACATGTTAAGTAAATGGATAGAACTAAGCTAAGTTATAAATCCATATTTGATTTATAAGAGGTCATAATTGGTTCATGCATAATGATATGTGTTTTGCGTCGCGGATGTAACAGTTGTACTTGCTGAGCGAAAGCTCACGTCTTACGTCTATGCTGTAGGTAAGCAACCTGCCAGCAATCTCTGATGCAATACTGTGGAAGGCTGGTGCTGCGGACTGTGAAATGTGGGATGGACACTGCCACGAATTTTGAAAAAAAATATATATATATATATATATACGCTTTATAAAATATGTTGTAATGAAAAAGGGTTTTCACATTTTCATGATATTTTAAGTATGAATGACAAAGTTTATGTATGTATGGCAAACAAGTTGCCTCTTGTGGTACCAATCCGCATTAAGTCGGGTTTGGTCTACAATTTGGTTATGATGGCCTTCAAGGAGGGTTTGAAAGTTCGGTACTCGAGTAAGTATCTATCAGTAAGTATGAGTTTGAGAATGAAGTTCAAAGTTCAAAGTTTTAAATTAAAGTTTAAAAGAAAAAAAAAAAATTTTCTCCCAAATTTTCCGCAAGTTTAAGTTAAGTATGTAAGTAAGGTGATGACCCGGCGTGGGAAGTCGGGGCGTTACACCATGAGCTTATATCTTCTTACATGATTTAGACTTATATCATTCTCGTATTCAAAGAAATCTCAAGTCGTTAAAATTTCGGGTTGTTACAGGATGTTCGACCAGATGCTCAACAAGAGGTTTCATGGAATGTCGAAGTTTCATTAGCACTCGCTGGAGTACCAGTGAACCCCACCGCTAGTGCGGGAAGATTTGCTGTACGAACGATTTAGGCAGATGAATGCGCCTGAATTTGAAGGACCAATGGACCCGATAGCCGCTGACAATTGGCTAATCGATATCTAAGTTATTTTGGATTTTATGAAACTCATAGAACAAGGAAAGTTCTCTGTGTTTCTTTTGCACTCAAAAAGGACGCAAGACACTGGTGGATAATCGTCCAGATGCGTCGAGATGTTACGATTATGAGCTGGCAGGATTTCGTGACTGAGTTCCGCGCTATGTACTACAACAGAAAAATCCTTGCCGCTCAACAAGATGAATTTATGAATTTAGGACAAGGGTCTATGACAATAATGGAGGCTGTCAAGATGTTTGAGCAGTTAGCTCGTCTGTGCCCGGAATTAGTACCGGACGAGACAGAAAAAGTCAGGAGGATGATGAAGTGGTTCCGGATAGACATCTCCAAGCAAGTAGGTGCGAGCAGTAGTCCACCTACCCTGGTGTCCGATTGTGTAAGTCGGGTGATAAGAGCCGAGTATTGGATCAACCAGGACAAGGAAGTAAGGGCTCATATTTTTTAAGGCAAAAACGGAAGAGAAAGCTGTAGTTAAGCAAGTGCAACCCCGTCAGATTACGGAATCATCCCCAAAAGGCCAGAACAATAACCCTGTCCAAAGTTCCAAGAAATTTGGAAGGAACAAAAGAAATGGGAATTTCACGGGCCAGGGACAACAAAGGAACTACCCTCAGAAAAGGGATAATAGAGGAAATAAGGGTAATAACACTGACTTGCCGATGTGCGCTAAATGTGGAAGGAAACATCCGGGAGTGTGTAGAATGGGGACCAACGCTTGCTACCTTTGTGGCAAGGAGGGGCATTATGCAAGGAGTTGCACTCTAAACACTCAGAACCAGAACCCTCCATATCCGAGCCGGAATGCAAACAGCCAGTTGCATGCAGTCCAAGCAAGGATTAAAGGACCGTTGATCGCACAAGACAGATTAGAGGGTCATGAACCCCAAGCTAGGATTTATGCCTAGACCAAGGGAGATGCCGAAGCAAGAACTTCGTATGTGGTAACAGGTCAAATCTCTATTGCCACATATGACGATATTGCCTTGTTGATTCTGGTGCCACTCACTCATTTATATCTATGGAGTTTGCCCAGAAATTAGGAAGAAGTGTAGATAGTTTGGAACAACCTTTCAAAACCTCTCTGCCATCCGGAGAAATTTTGTGGTCCAATTTTTGGATACGAAATATTTCTGTGGTCGTCTGTGGTAGAGAATTGTTTGTACATCTCATTGCAATCAAGCTTCAGGATTTCGATGTGATCTTAGGAATGAAATTTCTTAGGCAAGTACAACGCTGAGATTGACTACAGAAAGCGTTGTGTTACGTTCAGCCCTTACGGTGAGGAAGAGTTTAATTTCTACAGACAATCTCGGAACTCAACAACTAGGCTAGTTTCGGCAATGAAGGCTTGGAAAATGTTAGCTAATGGATACCAATGATATTTAGCTAACATGCTGGACAAAGATTGAGAAGTTAAGTTAACCCCAGAAGATGTTCCCATTATCAAGGATTATATGGATATCTTCCCGAAAGATTTACTAGGACTTTCGCGGGAACGGAAAATTTCTTTCGAGATTGAGTTGTTGCCTGGAGCCGTACTAATATCGAAAGTGCCTTATCGTATGGCACCCGCCGAGCTGAGAGAACTTCAAGTGCAGTTACAAGAACTGCTTGACAAGGGATTCATCTGGCAAAGTACTCTCCTTGGGGAGTGTCTGTTTTGTTTGTCAAAAAGAATGATGGATCATTACGTATGTGTATCGATTATCATGAGCTGTACAAGATTACGATCAAGAATAAGTATCCCCTTCCGAGGATTGATGATCTTTTCGATCAACTCAGGGGAGCAGTAGTATTTTCAAAAGTCGATCTACGATCAAGCTATCATCAGCTCAGGATTAAGGAGTCAGATATCTCCAAGACGACTTTTCGAAAGCGCTACGGGCACTATGAATTTTTGGTTATGTCGTTTGGATTGATCAACGCCCCAGCTGCTTTTATGGACCTTATGAACCAAGTGTTCAAGGAATATCTGGATAAGTTCGTTCTCGTCTTTATTGATGATATATTGATTTACTCAAGATCCAAGGAGGAACATGAACATCACCTTAGGTTGGTGATGGAAACGTTAAGACGAAATCAGCTGTATGCCAAGTTCACTAAATGTGAATTGTGGCTGGAAAAGGTACATTTCTTGGGACATGTTGTGTCAAAAGAAGGAATTTTTGTAGACCCAGCGAAAGTGGAGGCGATCAGTATGTGGCCGGTACCTAAGAACGTTACGGAGATAAGGAGTTTTCTTGGATTAGCTGGATATTATCGACGATTCGTCGAAGGATTTTCCAAGATCGCAGCCCCTCTCACAGCTCTTACCCGAAAGGGGAAGAAGTTCGAATGGACCCTGAAGTGCGAGGAGAATTTTCAAGAGCTCAAAAGAAAACTGACATGTGCGTCGGTATTGATAATTCCTGATGTTGACGCAGGAAATTTCATGATTTATAGTGATGCTTCCAAAAATGGGTTAGGAGCTGTCCTGATGCAGAATGGAAAGGTAGTAGCCTACGCATCACGACAATTGAAGGATCACGAAAGGAATTATCCTACGCATGATTTAGAGCTAGCGGCAGTAGTTTTCGCACTTAAAATTTGGAGACACTATTTGTATGGAAACAAATGCGAAATCTACATGGATCATCAGAGTCTTAAGTATATTTTTAGTCAAAAGGAGCTCAACATGAGGCAACATAGATGGCTAGAACTTGTAAAGGACTACGATTGTGAGATCCTTCACCACCCTAGAAAGGCAAACAAGGTAGTAGATGTCTTCAGTAGGAAATCCATAGGCATGCTGATGTCTATCGAAACGTTTCCTAAGCCACTACAAAGAGAGATTTCTGAGTTCAACTTGGAGATGATAACAGGGAAATTGTCTTCTCTGACTCTCCAATCTAATCTACTGGAAACTATCAAGTCGCATCAAGGAAAGGATTCCTTTTTACTAAAGGCGTAACTTTTTAACAGAAAGAACAAGGAATTTAAGACCTCTGCTGATGGTGTTATTTACTTCAAAGAAAGGATTTGTGTTCCTGATTTTGAATTTTTGAAGGATCAAATACTGTCAGAGGCACATAAGACGCCATATTCAGTACATCCAGGAGCTTCCAAGATGTACAAAGACCTCCGAGAGATTTATTGGTGGCCAAACATGAAGAATGAGATAGCGGAATACGTGTCAAAGTGCCTAATTTGTCAGAAAGTTAAGGCCGAACATCGATATCCTGGAGGAGATTTGCAGAAAATAGAGCTTCCTGAGTGGAAATTGGAGCAAATTATAATGGATTTTGTAGTAGGACTACCCAGGACTGCAAGTGGGAATGACACGATTTGGGTTATTGTTGATCGATTAACCAAATCGGCCCACTTCATCGCTATTAAAGCCACCTTTTCAGTAGAGAAATTGGCTGAAGTCTGCGTATCCTAGATCGTTGGACTACACGGAGTGCCAAAATCGGTCATTTCAGATCGTGATGAACGTTTCACCTCTCAATTTTGGACAAGTGTTCACAATGCCATGGGGTCGAAATTGAAGTTCAGTACGGCTTTTCACCCCCAAACTAATGGCCAGTCGGAACGAACCATCCTGACAGTAGAAGATATACTAAGATCATGTGTTTTGGATTTCAAAGGAAATTGGGATCAGAAACTGCCATTGATCGAATTTTCGTATAACAACAGTTATCATGCTTCGATTGGTATAGTCCCATTTGAAGCATTATATGGAAGGAAATGTCGATCTCCCATTCATTGGCAGGAAGTTGGACAGAAAACAACTTCAAACAACAGATTGCATCAAGAAGACCTCGGAAGATATCAAGAAGATCAAACAGAGGCTCGACATAGCTTTTAATCGACGGAAAAGTTATGCCGATAAACGTAGAAGACCTTTGGAATTCCAAGTTGGAGATTCTATTTTTATTAAGATTACTCCGATGAAGGTAATAATGCGATTTGACAAAAAGGGGAAGCTTAGTCTAAGATATACGGGACCATTTGAAATCCTTGAGAGGATTGGAAAAGTAGCTTACAAGCTTGCCCTGCCACCGGAATCAGCTTCGATTCACAATGTATTCCATGTCACGATGCTAAAGAAGTACGTACCAGATCCTTCCCATGTACTAAGTCAAGAACCAGTTGAGGTTCAAACGGACTTGACCTATGAAGAGAAGCCCCTACGAATTCTGGATTGTGAAGAGAAGGTCCTTAGAAATAAGACAACTCCCATGGTTAAAGTGTTATGGCGAAACCACAAGGTTGAAGAGGCAACCTAGGAATTAGAAGATGAGATGAGGAAGAACTACCCCAGTTTGTTCTAATTTTCGGGGACCAAAATTTTTAAGGGGGGTAGATTGTAATGACTAGCTTTTTGTAGCATTAAGATTCTTTTTTTAAAGGAATTTATTTGTACCATGAAGGTATTCATGAAAGAGCCCGGTTAAGGGTTTTTATTTTGTTTTGTGAGTTCTTATTATCTTATAAGACTCAAAAATGATTGATTAGTCGAGCATGTGACCTTTTAAGTAAAAAGGGGTAGAAAATGCTATGATTTTATGTTGGTCAAAATTTGACCAAGAAAGTCGATAGTTGACCAAGAAAGTCAACTGTTGACCAAGGAAGTCAAATCTTGACAAGAAAGTCAATGATTGACCAAAAAAGTCAAAGATATGACGGTATTGTAAAATAATTAGCAATATAGAAATTATATTGTGAAAAACCGTTTTTACGGATATAATAGTACGATTAAGATTCAAAACCACCATAGAAAAATCAAGCACATTAATTAGGATATCAAGTGCCAAATGGCTTTAAGTTATAAGAAAATTTTTATACAGTTCATTTTTACACATATGAATTTTGGACTGTAGTTCAGTATAATAGTACTGTGCATTAGTGAGCCCAGTATTAAAGATATCTGTGTTAGCTTAAAAATGGACTGTATATTAAGGAAAAGAGGCAAACAAACCCTAAGGAGCTTACATCATCTACCTTTTTTTTTATGACATCATTAGTCTAATTAAGCAAAAATTTGGAAAGTATTATGGGAGCTTATAGACTAAGGTGGCCAGCCAACTAAGAGGGTTTTTGGGCAAATCTATGCTAGTTTGAGGACTTTTTGGTAAATTAGAGAAGTTCTCCAACACCTATAAATAGGGGTGTGGAGTGCTTATTTTATTCACCAAAAATTGAGAAAAAGCAACTAGATTATGCCCAATTTTTCCCTCACAAAATCCGAACTCAAGAGAGAGCAAGAAGAGAAAAATTAAAACTCAAGAGAACTAGGTGTGAAAGTGGCCAGACTTTGATTGGAACTGTAATGCCCTGGCCATCAACGTAGGGCCGACTACGTAAACATGGGCCGTTACTTTACTTACTTAACTTAATCCTTAATTCAAATACCTTAAACTTACTGAAAATTCCAGAGTAATTTTTTTTTTCTTTAAAACTTTATTTTAAAATTCAAACTTACACTTGACTTAGTCTTATACTTATACTCATACATAAAATTTAACTTATCCTCATACATATTCATATGTACTCACTTGAGTACCAAGATCATGGACCAGACCCGACCTAGTGCGGGTCGATACTACACGAGGCAACTTGCTTGTCATACATACTTGAACCTTTTCCTTACTCATACCATACTTCATTATAACATAACACAAACACATTTTGCAAACATATTTTACAAAACATATTTTCCAAAACCCGTGGTGGTGTCCATCCCACATTTCACAGTCCGCAGTGCCATTCTTCCACAGTCTTGCATCAAGTACTGCTGGTAGGTTGCTTACCTACAGCATGAACGTAAGTAATGAGCTTATGCCCAGTAAGTACAATATTCAATCCGGGAAACATTTTAAGTGCAAGAATGCATGAATCGATTATGCTTTCTTATAAATAAATTATGCTTTCATATATTAACTTGGTTGTTCTCTTACATGTCATGCGTGCACGTACCGTGGTACATAGCCATGGAGTGGTTGGAGGTGGCTAGTCCAATCTGACTCAAACCATGAAACAAATCGTTTAACATGGAGTGATTGGGGCAGCCAGTCCAGTTCAACTCAAACCATAGACTAAACCATTTAAACCCGCCCTCGTGGCAAGTCGATACGACACAATAACATTAGCTTGTCTTATCTTATCTTAAAAACATGTTCTTACTATGTAGTTTGATATTAGTGAACATACCTCATGAAGTCACTATATCAAAACATATAACATAACATAATAACAAACCGTAACATAAAACACATAACATAAGACATCATAACATAAACATCATAACATAAACATCATAGCATAAACCATCATAACATAAAACATCATAACATAAACCATCATAACATATCTAAATCATGTAAATCAATACATGATTTCTTGAAAACATGCCATGCAACAAAACGTTTTGTTCATGCTGTAGGCGGAGTTGTACTTACCTACTGACTATGTTCTGGATATGTTGCTCCTATCGAACACAACAACAGGTTAACTCCCTGTTTCTAGAAAGAACGTAAGATAAGAATCTTCCTGTCTTACTCTTAATCATAACACTAAATGTTGGTATCCTAACCAACATCCTTAGATAGCCTAGTTATATGTCCCCTCTATCTCCTTATGTTAACTGGTTATATTACTATCTATAACCCTAGGGCCCATGGCCCATCATACTTAACCAATATCTTGTTAGTTTACTTAGGGTAACCTTGGGTACTAAGCCCAATCATACTTAAATAGTATTAGGTTACTAATCTTACTAGGCCCAACTAATTTCAAAGTATTACCCGATTAGGTTACTATCGGTAACCATAGGGTAAGGCTCAATTATTTATTTATTTGCTTTTTCTTGACAAACCTTTGTCAAGTTTTCTTTACAAATCTTTATAAAAACCGTATTTTCATAAAACCGTAACTTTTAAGCAAAGACAGTTAAAAACTGTCAAGCTCTGACATAATCTTTGAAAACAGTTTCTTAATTTCGGTTATCAGTGTATATGCAGGAATTTCCTGCTTTTGCACTGTTTTTCTGAAAATATTATGCAGGAATTTCCTGTACTCTACACAGTTTTGGGAATCTAATTTTACTTTAAAATCTATTTGGAATTAAAAAAATATTTCTTCATCAAAGTTGTAGATTTTGAATAATACTACAACTTTCGTGTTTTTCTCAAAAACCAAATCTGCCTTTAACCTGTCCATTTTTCTTGTTGAATCTGCCTGGCCATGCACACTGGGTCTAGCCGACCAGGCTCGGGTTTCTGTTAAAACAGTGGCCTTTGTAGCCTTATTTTTAAAAATCAATGAGCTTATGCTCTTACAATCCAACTTTGGAAATACACTTAAATTTCCAATCAAAGCTTAATTAAAAAGCTTAGGGTGTTAAAGAGAATTACCTTAACCAATCTCAAAGATTGGTGCTAGATTCTTGAACCAACTTTCTCTCCTTGCTCCCTACCACAACCGGCCTTCCTTGGCTTGGTTGCTTCCAAAATTTTCGGCCAATTTGGTTGGTGACTTCTCCAAATTTTCCAACCACCACCATCTAACACTTTCTCTTCTCTTTTTCTTTCCACTAGGGTTCGGTTTTTAGGTGGAGAGTGTGAGAAGAAATTTTGGCATGGTTTTGGGTATTTTCTAATTTTTGTGAACAAAATGAGCCCCCCATCACCTATTTATAGGTGATAAATAATTTAATTTTTGGATTTATTTTTAATCCAAAAATTGCATAATAGCCCTTAAGAGAAAAATATTTGCCCATAAGTCCTTGAGAGCAAAATATTTGCCCATATACCCCCCTTAGGTGGCCGGCCATGAGGTTGCTTGTTCACCAAGCAATTGCTTACCTCACCATGCTTACATCATCGTGCTTACATCATGCTTACATCATCGTGCTTACATCATCTTGCTTACATCATTTTGCTTAAATCATGCTTTTATCATCATGCATACTTTTCTAAAAATTACACTTTAGCCCCTAAGGACAAAATATTTGCATTTTAGTCCTTGAAGGTGACCGGCTATGGTGGAGCCACTTGGCTTCCAATTCATGCATAATTATCCACTTGATTCCAAAAATCCCTTAATATAATCATGCCGTCCATTTCCTTACTAACTTAAATAATATCAATACTGTTTTTCACCAAAAACAGTATTTCCATACTGGACTACAGTCCAGAATTCATCTGTGTAAAATTGGACTGCGTATCGGATTTTCTTAGGATTTGAAACTTTTTATTCCATATTGCCCTAAATATTGTGCTTGATTTTTCTAGGGTGGTTTCATAGCTTATTCTAGCTCATTTGTCCGTAATGACGGTTTTCTGCAGTATAACTTCCATACTGTTAATTACACTGCAGTATCATCTCAGTCAAACTTAAAGTCAACCTGGTCAAACTTTGACCAGGATAAAAATCATATATTCTTATTTTACCCTTTTTCTCAAAAGGCCTCATACTTGACTAAGCAAACTATTATTGAGTCTCCTAGCTATTTAAACGAGAACTCAAACATATACTGATATTCAACTCAGATCATGAGCTTCATATCGACATACATGATTCAGTCTTAGATTTTCCTTGTCTTTAAGGAAATCATAAGTCCATCACAATTTCGGGTTCTTACAGGAACACCAACCAAGTGATCAAAAATTTTGGTACCCATTTTTAGGCCATGGGGCCGGTTGTGGAGGAAGAAAGGAAGGAAGAAGAAAAGTGAGGAAGGAAGGCTTCCTAGGTGACCGGTTTTGGTGTGGAGCAAAGCTAGGGGGCTGAAAAATTTTGGAACCAAACTAGCCAAGGGTGGCCGGTTCTTGGTGGAGCCAAGGAGGAAAGGGAAATCAAAATCAAGCCTAGCCAACACTTGATTTAAATCAAGGTAATTCCCTTTAAACCCTAAGCTTCTCAATTCAAGTTTCAATTGAGAAATTTAAATGCATTTCAAATGGGTTTGTAAGAGCATAAGCTCAATTTAAGTTCTTGCCCTAGTTTAGAATTTTAGGACTTGTGCTTGATTGTTAGGGTTTATGGTTGGTTTTGATGCTTACATGAGTTTAGGGTTTTTATGCTTGATGATTATGATGTTAATGTATGTTCCCAATTTTGTTGGTTGAAAAAACTTGGCATTAGAAATACGCTGCATGATTGACCTTAAGCTCTCGGCTGCTGCCAATTGAGGTAGGGTGCACGATTAGGACGTAAAATCAATTTAAGCAAGGAAACTGCCAGTTCGGGTGGAAACTGGCCAGTTTTCTGGAAACCCAATTTTGAGGCCCTTAGAGGCCGAATTAGGAAAAACATAAAACATGAAAGTTGTAGAGAATGGTTTTTACTAGGGGATAACATAAATAGTTTTCCAAAATAAGGTTCCAATAGCCTCGGTTTTTACAAAAATCCGAGCCTGACCGTGCCCAGACTTCATGCACGGCTAGGTGGGTTCAACAAGGGAAATCAGTAGGATAGAGTCCGAATCAGATTTTGAGTTAAACACAAAAGTTGTGGGAATTTTCAAGGTCTAAAACTTTTGTGAAGGAAAATTTTCCAAATTCGGCTTTGATTTTCAAATAAATTGGATTTCAAAAACTGTGCAGGAAATAGGTAATTCCTGTACAGGATTTCTGGAAACAGTGCAGGAAAAGGGCAATTCTGCACATACACTGATAAATTGATAAAGTGAAACTGTTCCAAAGGCAGTTTCCAACAGTCAATAATTTTACAAATCCTACTCTATGATTTCAAATTTTCAAAGTTGAACAAAGGGTTTTTGTACATAAAATATAAGGTTTTTCCAAAAGAAAGTAAAAATGGGTTTTTGAAACCAAAGTTGAAATAATTCGATTAGAGTAAGTTTAAACCCTACGGTTACTTAATGTAACCAAATAGGATAACATGAAATTAAGTAAGGGGCATATAACTAAAGTTATATATGGATGTTGGTTATATCACCAACATTTCTAACCCTTACTTTTATATTATAACAGAAGGTAGAACGCGGTAGTGTCCTGATAGAATCAAGCTCAATAACGGACACAGCAAATAAGGTAAGTACAACTCCGCCTACAGCATAGGTTTTGTTGTGGATACTTACCTAAGTATGTTTGATAAATGCTATATGAAGTATGCTATGTGCTATGAAATGTTATGAAGTATGCTATGTGCTATGAAATGTTATGAAGTATGTTATGTGCTATGATATGCTATGAAGTATGCCATGTGCTATGCAATATGCTAGAATCATGTTATGATAGGACATAAGTTATGTTAAGGCTATGATATGGTTAAGATAAGATCATGATTTAATTGTGTGAGACATCATGAAGCATGTTCACCAATTAATAAGAATAAGATCAAGATACGATACGATGAAAGTTATGATGGCAAGCAAGCTTGCCTGTGTCATACCGACCCGCGTTTGGTCGGGTTGGACTATGGTTTGAGTTGGAAATGGACTAGTCGCCCCAACCACTTCATAGTTGCACGTCCGGTACGGACACTTATTTTATGGGGCCCATAAGTTAAGAAAGTATGTTATGAAAGAATAAGAAAGCATAAAGAAGCATAAACGGATCATGCATGATTATATTAGGCTATGCTATGCTATGATATGTTATGGTATGCTATGGTATGTTATGATAGGTTATGGTATGTTATGTTAGTGTTTGTTGTGTCGCGGATGTTTTAGGTTTACTGGCTGAGCGAAAGCTCATGTGTGACGTCTACGCTATAGGTAAGCAACCTACGGGAAGCCTGTGATGCAAGATGGTGGAGCGTGGCGGGGCGAACTGTGAAATGTGAGAAATTATACCGCTACGCGTTTTGTTCTTTTATATGTTAGCTTATGTATATTATTTACGCGCAAACAACTTTATATAGTAGACGTTATTTTATACGTATGTTTTCATATGTGAGTTGCGCCGTATAAAAAAAAAAATTTCCGCTGTTTATGCTTAATAAGTAAGTGCGTAAAGTATGCATGTATGCACGGTAACGACCTGTGCTAGACGGGTCGTTACACTAAGCGGCCAAAGTAAGACCACTAAACAGGGGTCCAATCCTTGTTGAAGATATAGGATTTAAAGTAGAAGATGCTATATTGAAAGAAAGAACAAATGCGAAAAGGTATAATAAACATACCAAAATGATCCTTAAATTTTTGTAGGCAACACAATAAGGAGGCAATTTTTTTCTCTCTCCTTTTCTTTGGCCGTTTGGCTTATGGTACTCAATTGGAGATAATAACAAAATGTGACTTATTGTGAGAATGAGAAAGTGAAGGTTGATAAGTAAGACAGTGTTTTGGTGGTGATGGAGATAAGTGTTTTTAGCGGTTAATGTTTTTACTTTATTTATTTTCCTAAGAAAATGTTCGTGTAGTAAAAGAAGTTTTTGGCCAAGAAAAGTAAATGGAATAATAATTTTTAAAAAATAACCTATAAACTATGTTAAAAAAAAAAAAAGATTGGTGCAACGTGGGAGATCAATATTAATAAATATAAACATATTAAATCTACATCAAGACATAGATCATTTTTTACAACCAGCATTCGTAAGAAAATGTTTATTGATTTACCAAAGGTTTTGGGACGCTTATTTTGGCGGATACCCAGAAGTGCTGCTTTTGGCGGGTATATAGGTTTTTTTTTTTTTTTAACCTAAGTTTAGACAAGTGGATGGAGATAATAGGATGGACGTGTGATTTTTTCCTTTAAATAATAGTTTTTTTTAATTTTTTTTTCACGTAATCGTGATCGGCGGAAAAAATACGCATACCTCTAGTAATAGGCGTGGGCGACTTTTTTTAATTAAACTTCTTGATTTTGTGCGTCAAATAAATGCGGGGGTGCAAAATAAAAAAAAATTAAAAAGAGAGAGAGAGAGAGAGAATTGAGACAAGTAAAAATAAAGGCTTACCTTTTCAAAAAAAAAAAAAAAAAAGGCTTACACCTATATATAGAGAAGGGCATCCAAATTATAAATTATATTCCTTTGTGGAGTCAAAAAATTTTAATCCTTTTGAATTCGTATAATTAAGATGAATATGTAAAGCCCTAACCAAATTAAATATCTTAAATATTAAAGTATCCTAAAGTACTCAAACATAAACATCCTAGCCAACAAAAATAAAATTCAAAAGTTCAAATTCAAATTTAAATCTTCCGTTTCAACGTGACTGTCTGCAACAAATGTCTCAGATGCCCCAACGAAAAGCTGCATAAGAAAGAAAAAACAATTAAAAGAATATCAACAAGAAAGGAAAAAAAAATGTAGAGCAAACATGGTCGATATAAAAGCATCTGCAATTTTTTTTTTCCCCAAATTTAACTACAAGAAATTTTTAAAAAACAGGGTTGATAGAAGTGAATAGATGATAGGATAGAGGCTACTGTTCTTTTTTATTTATTTATTAGTTTGTATTCTTTTTTAAATACGTTATATAAATTAGGATTATATCTTTTAAGATTTACTTAGGATTATCTTTATCTCTTAGTGTTATTTTAAATACTAAAAATTACATTTAGTTTAGGATTTTGAATTATAATTATTTTAAGATTTATCTCATATAAAGAAGACATTTACCTTTGTTATCTAGTCTATTTCAGTCTTCCGTCATATTTTAAGTGTAATTCATATCATAAAAAATGTCGATATTGTGTCTGTTTGGGGGAAACGTCCAAATGAAAATATTTGTGATGAAAACATTTGAATGAAAAATTTCAAACATAAGTATTTGAACTATCATCCAAACAGACGTTTTGGATATTAACATTCTGAACATAATATTTGAGTAGAAACTTATGCATAACTCAGGTTTCAACTTAAAAATTCCAAGTCAATTTTTTATTTTTTTTCCTTAAGTCAACAAATTTCTTACTAGTTTACGAAAAGTCAAGCAACTCAAACATAAAAATTCCAACTCAAACCGGTGTTCCAAAAATAAATATGTAGTTGGAAGTAGAAATCTAAAAAGACATAAGCAATACACTAGAGTGGAGGTAAACAATATTGGGGGAGGAATTTTTGCCATTTAAGAACAAAAATCGAAATTTTAACAGTTGGATGCTCCATTTCCAATAGTACCAACTAAACACAAATTTGGATGGACCATTCAATGGAATGGTCTAAATGTTGACAAATAGTTATGGGCAACGGGTTAGTAAATATTTATTTACTTTCATAGAATAGTATATGGAAAGTGAAAACTTTTTAAAAAACACATTTGGTAACTGTCGAAGATTATGGGTCAAAGATTGGCATAGATTGTGGAATCCCTAGGCTTTAGGGAATAATTATTTCTGAATATTAGCTGTAGAAGATCAGCTGGTTAGCTGGCTTATCTGTGTTTATTTTGTTTCCTTATTTATTTCCTTAGATTGTGTAATCTTCCCCTAAGGATCAGTTGATCCTTCTTGTATATATACCGCTGTAATCTTTGAAATAAAACAAGGAAAAAGTATTATTTTTCCCTCACCAAAACCACATGGTATCAGAGCCGAAAAAAACCTTCCATGGATTTTAGGGCAGCAAGGACTGGCTCTCAGAAAAAAACCTCCCAAACAGATACCAATTCAACCTCATCCTCAGAAACACGCCAACCCCAGCCAACCCGTCAACCCCAACCAACCAACACCCAGCCGACCAGCATCTCTCAGATCAGCAGCAGCATGGAAAATTCCAGCCCAAACCTGTCCCTGCAGTTGACTATTCATAAACTAAATGGCAGCAATTACCTCAAGTGGGCTCAATTGGTCAGACTCGCGATTGATGGCAGAGGAAAGCTTGGACATTTGACTGGAGAAATCCCACGACCAGCCGCTGATGACCCGAGTTTGAAGGTATGGCGTCCAGAAAACTCTCTCATAATTGCGTGGCTAATCAATTCTCTGGAACCTGCCATAGGAAAGCCCCACCTATTCCTGTCGATAGCAAGAGATGTATGGGAAGCAGTTCGAGATATGTATTCGGATGTGGAGAACTCGTCTCAGATTTTCGACCTGAAAACGAGACTTTGGAAGGTGAAACAAGGAGATCGAGATGTGACATCATATTACAACGAACTTGTAACGTTATGGCAGGAGTTGGACCTCTGTTATGAGGATGAATGGGATTGCCAGAAGGACAGCGTTCGGTACAAAAAGAGGGAGGAGAATGACCGCGTGTATGTCTTCCTAGCCAAACTCAATCAAGAGCTGGATGAAGTGAGAGGCAGGATACTCGGCCGAAAGCCTTTACCATCAATCCGAGAAGTCTTTTCTGAAGTTAGGAGGGAGGAGTTGAGGCGTAGAGTAATGCTCAAAACGCAAGAACCAAAGAATAGTCCTGACATTGAGAATTCGGCCTTGGTTTCTCGAGGACCAGATTCGGAGGAGAACCGGAAGAAAAAACCTTAGTGTGATCACTGTAAGAAACATTGGCATACTAGGGAGACTTGTTGGAAACTCCATGGGAGGCCACCGAACCAGAAGAAGAAGACCGGAGGAGAAGGCAGAGCACTACAAACTGTGGGTGAGGATTCTCAGGGGCAACCAGTCAACTCAGAGATGCACTCCTTCACAAAGGAGCAGCTAAGCCACCTGTACAAGCTCTTCCAATCTCCACAATTCTCAAATCCTTCTTGTTCTTTGGCGAAAAAGGGTAACTATTTCATTGTATCCCTTTCTTGCGAAATCTCAAATCCATATTGTTCATGGATTATTGACTCAGGTGCTACTGACCATATGACTGGATCTTCAAAATTGTTTTGTTCCTATAACCCATGTGCAGGAAACAAAAAAGTCAAAATTGCTGATGGTTCATTGTCAGTCATAGCAGGAATAGGATCCATTGCTATCTCTCCCTTACTCACTCTTCATAAAGTTCTTCATGTGCCTAGTCTGTCATGCAATCTGTTGTCAATAAGTAAATTAACCCGTGATCTTAAGTGTCAAGTTAATTTCTTTCCCTCATATTGTGAATTTCAGGAGTTGACCTCGGGGAAGATGATTGGCAGTGCTAGAGAAAGTGGAGGACTTTATTTTTTTTTTGAAGAAGGATCGAAATTAAAAAGGCCAGTACAAAGTACATGCTATGGTTCTATTTCTTTTCTTGCCAATAAGGAAATTATGTTATGGCACTATAGATTAGGTCATCCGAATTTCCATTATTTGAAACACTTATTACCTGATTTGTTTAAGAATAAAAATCCTTCTTCTTTGCAATGTGAGTTTTGTGAATTGGCTAAGCATCATCGTTCTTCTTTTTCTTTACAACCTTATAAACCCACAAAGCCTTTTGTATTGATTCACACTGATGTTTGGGGTCCCTCTAGGATTATTACTCCTTTAGGAAAAAAATGGTTTATAACATTTATAGATGATCATACACGATTGAGTTGGGTTTACCTATTACAAGAAAAATCCGAAGTTAAAAGTATCTTCCAAAATTTTTACACCATGGTTCTCACCCAATTTCAAACAAAAATTCAAATTCTCAGAAGTGATAATAGTACAGAGTATTTTAATAAAACTCTTGGACCTTTTTTTCTCGAGAAAGGAATTGTGCACCAAAGTTCATGTAATGATACACCTCAACAAAATGGAGTAGCTGAGAGAAAAAATAAACACCTTTTAGAAGTAGCTAGAGCGTTACTTTTTTCAAAAAATGTCTCTAAGTATCTCTGGGGTGAAGCAATTTTGACAGCAACATACTTGATTAACCGAATGCCTTCTAGAATTCTAAAATTCAAAACTCCGTTAAGTGTTTTTCAAAACATTTATCCTTCGACTACGCTTATTTCTGACCTTCCTCTTAAAATATTTGGATGCACAGCTTTTATTCATAACCATGATCACAGTAGAGGAAAACTTAATCCTAGGGCCACACGTTGTGTCTTTGTTGGATATGCACCTACAAAAAAAGGGTATAAGTGCTTTGACCCTATCTCAAAGAAGATGTTCATAACCATGGATGTCACTTTTTTTTGAAGACAAACAGTTTTTTGGAGCTCATCTTTAGGGGGGAAGAGAAAGAGAAAATTCGAATGATGATGATGTCTTTCAAAATCAAGAAGAACCGTTTTTTCAAACTTCTCGACCGGACACTATTGCTGAAAATCAAGTTTTAGATCCTGACAAGTCAAATCCTACTGATTCTTTAAAAAATTCTGATCCAAGTGTTTTGGATTCTGAACAAGTAAGGCAAATAGGTGTAGAAAATATAGGAGAAACGGTTCCCCTATCTGTAGTGCCATCTGAAAAAAAAAAAAAAAAAAACAACCCCACAGAAGAAAGGGACAGGGACATAACATGTACTAAATTGCAGACCTACTTTCGAAGAAACTACCGCTCAAAAGATAAAGTCCTCGCCTCTCTTCAAAGTCATGAGTCCGAACCAGGGAAAGAACTTGAAGTATCTGAATTCTTAGGTAAAAATTCCTCCACTGAGTTTTTTGATGATCTAGATATTCCCATTGCGTGTTGAAAGGGTGTGCGGACTTGCACCAAACATCCTATGTCTCATTTTATCTCCTATGATAAATTATCCCCTGCTTTCTTTGCTTTCACTTCACAACTCTCCTCTATAGAAATTCCAAGAGATGTATAGGAGGCTTTGCAGGTTCCAGAATGGAGGAATGCTATTGATGAGGAGATGGCGGCTCTTGAGAAGAATCAAACATGGGAAGTGGTGGATCTACCAAGGGGGAAGGAGACGGTGGGCTACAAGTGGGTCTTCACCGTTAAGTACAATTCGGATGGAACCATTGAGAGGTACAAGGCTCGCTTAGTAGCTAAAAGCTTCACCCAGACCTATGGAATCGATTATCTTGAGACCTTTGCTCTAGTTGCCAAGTTGAATACAGTTAGGGTACTACTGTCGATTGCTGTTAACCTTGATTGGCCACTCCATCAACTAGATGTGAAGAATGCCTTTTTGAATGGAGATTTGGAGGAAGAGGTTTACATGGACTCACCTTCAGGGTTCGATGAGAGATTCAACTCAAAGGTCTGCAAGCTGAAGAAGTCACTATATGGACTCAAGCAATCTCCTAGGGCGTGGTTTGATAAGTTTACTCGCTCTATGAAGAACCAAAGATATGTTCAGGCCCAGAGTGATCATACCATATTTATAAAAGAGTCCAAGGAAGGTGAGATTGCTGTCTTAATAGTATATGTGGATGACATCATTCTTGCAGGTGACAATTTGGTAGAAATGGAACGGCTTAAGAGTTTTTTAGCTCTGGAGTTCGAGATTAAAGACTTGGGAGCATTGAGATATTTCCTAGGGATGGAAGTAGCGCGTTCAAAGAAAGGGCTGGTTATTTCTCAAAGGAAATATGTCCTGGATCTCCTTAAGGAAACGGGCATGAGTGGATGCCGACCTGCAGATACTCCTATGGACCCCAACCAGAAGCTTGGAGATGTTATAGAGGGGGCACCAGTTGACAAGGCAAGGTACCAGAAGCTTGTGGGTAAGTTAATCTACTTATCCCATACTAGACCGGATATAGCTTTTGCAGTAAGTGTAGTGAGCCAATTTATGCACTCTCCCTATGAGGAGCATCTTGAAGCTGTATATCGAATCCTAAGATACCTAAAAAGCACTCCGGGGAAGGGGCTTTTCTTCAAAAAGGGGGAGCAAAGGACTATTGAAGCCTATACTGATGCTGACTGGGCAGGCTCAGTTGCTGATAGAAGAACTACATGAGGGTACTGCACGTTTGTATGGGGTAATCTTGTCACATGGAGGAGTAAGAAGCAGAATGTTGTAGCCCGGAGTAGCGCTGAAGCAGAGTACTGAGCCATGGCACACGGTGTTTGTGAGATGCTATGGTTAAAATGGATTCTTGATGAACTTAGTAAACCAACGGAAGGCCCAATGAAGTTGTACTGCGACAACAAGGCTGCTATCAGCATAGCTCACAACCCAGTACAGCATGATAGGACAAAGCATGTTGAGATTGATCGACACTTCATTAAGGAAAAGTTGGAAGGAGGAGTTATCTGTTTGCCATTTGTTCCTACAACGCAGCAGATAGCTGACATTTTTACTAAGGGATTGTTCAGGCCTAACTTTGAACTTCTCACTAGCAAGTTGGGTATGACGAACATTTATGCACCAACTTTGTGACGCCCCGACCTACCACCTACGTTGGGGGTGACTACGTAGACGCGGGGGCGTGACCTTACTTATTTAACTTAATTCTTGATTCAAATACTTTAAACTTACTGAAAATTCCAAAGTAATTTTTTTTTTTCTTTTCAACTTTATTTTAAAAAACTTTTAAACTCAAACTTAAACTTGACTTAATCTCATACTTAAACTCATACTTATTTATAGGTACTTACTCGAGTACTGAGCTTTCATACCTTATTTGAAAGCTATCATATTTAAACCGTGGACCAAACCCGACCTAGTGCGGGTAGGTACTACACAAGGCAACTTGTTGCCATCATACATAAAACTTTTCCTTACCCATACCGTACTTGATTATAACGTAACATAAACACATTTTACAAACATATTTTACAAAACATATTTTCCAAAACCCGTGACGGTGTCCATTCCACATTTCACAGTTGCCGTATCAGCCTTCCATAGTCTTGCATCAAGTACTGCCGGTAGGTCGCTTACCTACAGCATGAACTTAAGTAATGAGCTAATCCCCAGTAAGTGCAATATTCAATCCGCAAAACATTTTAAATGCAAGAATGCGTGAACCGATTATGTTTTCTTATAAATCAATTATGCTTTCATTAACTTGGTTTTATTTCCTTACATGTCATACGTGCACATACTGTAACGACCTGCGTAGCACATGCCGTTACCATACATACATACATACGTTCGTACTTACTTACTTAACGTAAACAGCGAAAATTTTTTTTTTCGGAGTAACTCACACACGAAAATACGTACCTAAGCATAGCGAATACTTAATAAAGTTGTTTGGGCGTAAAATATAAACATAAATTAAAACACATAGAAAAATCAATACGCGTAGCGGTATGATTCCCACATTTCACAGTCCGCCAAACCACGCTCCTCCATCTTGTATCAACAGTTGCTGACAGGTTGCTTACCTACAGCATAAACGTAAGACAATGAGCTTTCGCTCAGCAAGTACAACTACTATATACCGCGACACAACACAAACCTAACCTACATACATATCACATCATAACATACCATACATAGCATAACTTAACCATACATAACATAGCTTATCATAACATATGCATGAGCCATTTATGCTTCATTATGCTTTCTTGTTCATTCATAACTTACTTTCTTAACTTATCTTAACTTATGGGCCCCGTAACGTAAGTGTCTGTACCGAGCACGCAACTATGGAGTGGTTGGGGCGGCCAGTCCATTTCCAACTCAAACCATAGTCCAACCCGACCTAACGCGGGTCGGTACGACACATGCAAGCTTGCTTGCCATCGTAACTTTTATTATTTCATACTTGATCTTATTCTTATTAATTGGTGAACATGCTTCGTGATGTTTCACACAATTAAATCATCATCTTATCTTAACCATACCATAACCTTCTCATAACTAATGTCCTATCATAACATGTTTCTAACATATTACATGGCATATAGCATAGCATATAACATTTCATAGCACATAGTACATTTAATAACATATCATAGCATTTAACATTTTATAGCACATGGCATACCATAGCATATAGCATAGCACATAGCATTCTTCCTAACCTTTCATAGCATTTCTCATAACATTTCATGACACATAGCATTTTTCATAGCATTTCATAACACATAACATTTGTCATCATACTTAGGCAAGTATACACAACAAAGCCTATGCTGTAGGCGGAGTTGTACTTACCTTATTTGAGCTGTGTCCGATATCGAGCTGGATTCCCGTCAGGATACTATCGTGTCTTATCTTCTGTTATCAAATAAAAGTAAGGTTTAGAAATGTTGGTGATATAACCAACACCCTTATATAAACTTAGTTATATGCCCCTTACTTAATCCCACGTTATCCCACTTGGTTACCTTAAGTAACCCTAGGGTTTAAACTTAACCCTAATCGGATTATTTTAACTTAGGTTCCAAAAACCCATTTTTTGAAAAACCTTATATTTTTATGTATAAAAACCCTTTGTTCAACTTGAAAATTTGAAATCATAAAGTAGGATTTGTAGAAATTATTGGCTGTTGGAAACTGCCTTTGGAACAGCTTCACATTGTCAATTCATCAGTGTTTGTGCAGAATTACCCTTTTTCTGCACTGTTTCTAGAAATCCTGTACAGGAATTCCCTATTTCCTGTACAGTTTTTGAAATCAATTTTATTTAAAAATAAAAATCGAATTTGAAAAAGTTTCCTTCGAAAAAGTTTTAGACCTCGAAAATTCCTACAACTTTCATGTTTTTCTCAAAACCTAATTCGGACTCTAGTCTACTCAGATGCCCTGTTGAACCCACCTGGCCGTGCATGGAGTCTGGGCACTGTCAGGCTCGGATTTGAGTGAAAACCGAGGCCGTTGGAGCCTAATTTTACAAAACCGTCCATGCTACCCCCTAGGAAAAACCCTTCTATACAACTTTCATGTTTTAAGTTTTTACTAATTCGGCCTCTAAGGGCCTCAAACTTGGGTTTCCAGAAAACTGGCCAGTTTCCACCCGAACTGGCAGTTTCTTGGCTTAGATTGATTTTACATCATAATCGTGCACCCTACCTCAATCGGCAGCAGCCGAGAGCCTAAGGGCAGTCATGCAACGTATTTCTAATGTCAAATTTTTCAACCACAAATTAGAGACATACATCAATTAAGCACAAAAACCCTAAACATACAACCACATACATGCAAGCATTTATGAACCACCAACCATAAACCCTAACCAATCAAGCACAAACGCTAAAATTGTAATCTAGGGCAATAATTGAAATTGAGCTTATGCTCATTACAACCCACTTGAAATACATTTAAATTTCTCAATTGAAACTTGAATTGAGAAGCTTAGGGTTCAAAGAGAATTACCTAGCTCCACCCAAGGTTTGGCTTGCTAGACCAAAGCTTTTCCTCCCTTTTCTTGCCTTCTCCAATAACCGGCCACCACCAAGATTGAGGGGTTCCAAAGTTTTTCAGCCCCTAGCTTTGCTTCACACCAAAACCGACCTCTTGAACCTTGCTTCACACATTTTTTCCTCACTTTTCTTCTTCCCCTTTTTCTTTCCCCCACAACCGGCCACTTGGCCAAAAATGGGTTTCCAAGATTTTTTTCAAATTCTTGTTGGTTTTCTAACTAAAAATGGACCACTCCAATCTTTCCTTTCTCTTGGTTTTCCTTAATTTTCTTTCTTTCTTTCCTTCTCAATTTCAGTTTTTGGTGAGGAGAAAAATGGGCATAGTGTAGCTAAGGTTTCTAATTTTTTGAACAATGGGTTCACCTATTAATAGGTGATGGGGAACTCTTCAAATTTGCTAAAAAGTCCCCAAAAATTTTTGCTATTTGCCCATAAGCCCTCTCAGTTGGCCGGCCATGGGTGGTTCTAGATCACTCCAAATTTCTTTCCAACACTTGTTTTATTAATTATGATGTCATAAATCAAAAGCTAGATGATGCAAGCCTTATTAAGGCTTGTTTGCTCCTTTTTCTTAATACACAATCCATTTTTAAGCCAACACAGATATTTCCAATACTGGACTCACTTATACACAGTATCGTTGTACTGAACTACAGTCCAAAATTCATCTGTGTAAAAATGAACTGTATAAAAATTTTCTTATAACTTAAAGCCATTTGGCCTTTGATATCCTAATTAATGTGCTTGATTTTTCTATGGTGGTTTTAAATCTTAATCATACTATCATGTTCGTAAAAACGATTTTCGTAGTATATTTTCCATACTGCTCTGTCACATAACTGCACGGTCATCTCTTTGACTATTCTAGTCAAACTTTGACTTTCTTAGTCAACATTGACTTTCCTTGGTCAAACTTCGACCAACATAAAATCATAACATTTTCTACCCTTTTTACTCAAAAGGTCACATACTAGTCTAAGCAATCATTTTTTAGTCTTATAAGATCATAAGAACTCATAAAATTAAACAAAAACCCTAATCGGGCTTTCTCATGAATTCCATCATGGTACTGCTTGATTTTCTATACAAGAAATCGTAATGTCAAAAAACTAGGTATTACAATCTACCCCCCTTAAAAATTTTCGTCCTCGAAAATTAGAACAACTCGGGGTATTCCTTTCTCATTTCATTTTCTAATTCCCAGGTTGCCTCTTTAACCTTATGGTTTTGCCATAACACCTTAATCGTGGAAATGGTTCTATTTCTTAAGACCTTTTCTTCCCGATCCAGAATTCAAACTGATTTCTCCTTGTAAGTCAAGTCAGTTTGAACCTTTACCGGTTCTTGACTAAGTACAAGAGAAGAGCCTGGTACGTACTTCTTTAGCATCGAAACGTGAAAGACATTGTGCATCAACGCTAACTCTGGCGGTAAGGCAAGTTTGTAGGCTACTTTCCCAATCCTCTCAAGGATTTCGAATTGTCCTGTATACTTTGGATTAAGCTTTCCTTTCTTGCCAAATCGCATAACTCCTTTCATCGGAGCAATCTTAATAAACACGGTATCTCCAACCTGGAATTCCAAAGGCCTCCTACGTTTATCGGCATAACTTGTCTGTCGACTAAAAGTTATGTCGAGTCTTTGCTTGATCATCTTGATATCTTCGGAGGTCTTCTTGATAAAATCTGTGGTTTGCAGTTGTTTCTGCCAACTTCCTGCCGATGAATAGGAGATCAACATATCCTTCCATACAATGCTTCAAATGGGGCCATACCAATCGAAGCATGATAACTATTATTATACAAAAATTCGATCAATGGCAGCTTATGCTCCCAATTCCCTTTGAAATCCAAGACACATGATCTTAGCATATCCTCTAATGTCTGGATAGTTTTTTTCCGACTGGCCATCAGTCTGGGGGTGAAATGCCATACTGAACTTCAATTTCGACCCCATGACATTGTAGACACTTGTCCAAAATTGAGAAGTGAAACGTCCATCACGATCAGAAATGATCGATTTTGGCACTCCATGCAATCTAACGATCTGGAATACATAGATTTCAGCCAATCTATCGACTGAAAAGGTGGCTTTAACAGCGATAAAGTGGGCTGATTTGGTTAATCGATCCATAATAACCCAAATCGTGTCATTCCCACTTGCGGTCCTGGGTAATCCTATTACGAAATCCATCGTAATTTGCTCCCATTTCCATTCAGGAAGCTCTATTTTCTGCAAATCTCCTCCAGGATGTCGATGTTCGGCCTTAACTTTCTGACAAGTTAGGCACTTTGACACGTATTCTGCTATCTCATTCTTCATATTTGGCCACCAAAAATTCTCTCGGAGGTCTTTGTACATCTTGAAAGCTCTTGGATATACCGAATATGGCATCTTATGTGCTTCAGACATAATTTGATCCTTTAAAAATTCAAAGTTAGGAACACAAATCCTTCCTTTGAAGTAAATGACACTATTAGCAGTGGTCTTGAACTCCTTGTTCGTTCCGTCAAAAAGTTGCGCTTTCAGCAAAACGGGATCCTTTCCTTGATGCGACTTAATGGTTTCCAATAAATTGGGTCAGATAAGACAATTTTATTATGATCTCCAATTTGAACTCAGAAATCTCCCTTTGTAGAGGCTTAAAAACGCTCCACTAGACCTCAGTATGCCTATTGATTTTTTACTTAAAGCATATGTTACCCTGTTTGCCTTTCCAGGGTGGTAAAGGATCTCACAATCGTAGTCCTTTACAAGCTCTAGCCATCTATGCTGCCTCATGTTGAACTTCTTATGAGTAAAAATATACTTGAGGCTCTAATGATCGGTGTAAATTTCGCATTTGTTTCCATACAAATAGTGTTTCCAAGTTTTAAGTGCGAAAACTACTGTCGTTAGCTTTAAATCATGCGTAGTATAATTCCTTTCGTGATGCTTCAATTGTCGTGATGCGTAGGCTACTACCTTTCCATTCTGCATGAGGACATCTCCTAGTCCATTTTTAGAAGTGTCACTATAAATCATGAAATTTCCTGCGTTAATATCAGGAATTATCAATACCGGCGCACTTGTCAGTTTTTTTTTTAGTTCTTGAAAATTCTCCTCGCACTTCAGAGTTCATTCGAACTTCTTCCCCTTTCGGGCACGAGCTGTGAGAGGGGCTGTGATCTTGGAGAATTCCTTCGATGAATCGTCGATAATATTCAGCTAATCCGAGAAAACTTCTTATCTCCGTAACGTTTTTAGGTACCAGCCACATACTGGCTGCCTCCACTTTCACTGGGTCTACAGAAATTCCTTCTTGCGACACAACATGCCCCAAGAAATGTACCTTTTTCAGCCAAAATTCACATTTAGTGAACTTGGCATACAGCTGATTTCGTCTCAACATTTCCATCACCAGCCTGAGGTGATGTTCATGTTCCTCCTTGGACCTTGAATAAATCAAAATATCGTCAATAAAAACAATGACGAACTTGTCGAGGTATTCCTTGAACACTCAGTTTATAAGGTCCATAAAAGCAGCAGGGACGTTGGTCAATCCAAATGGCATAACCAAAAACTCGTAGTGCTTGTAACGCGTTCGAAAAGGTCGTTTTGTAAATATCCGACTCCTTAATCCTGAGCTGATGATATCTTGATCGCAAATCGACTTTCAAGAATATTACAGCTCCCCTTAGTTGATCGGAAAGATCATCAATCCTTGGAAGGGGATACTTGTTCTTAATCGTAATCTTGTTCAGCTCATGATAATCGATACACATACGTAATGATACATCATTCTTCTTGACACACAAAATAGACACTCCCCACGGAGAGTGACTTTGGCGGATGAATCCCTTGTCAAGCAGTTCTCGTAACTGCACTTGAAGTTTTCTCAGCTCAGTGGGTGCCATACGATAAGGCACTTTCGTTATGGGTGCCGTCCAGGCAACAACTCGATCTCAAAAGAAATTTTCTGTTCCCGCAAAAATCCTAGTAATTCTTTCGGAAAGATATCCACAAAATCCTCAATAATGGGAACATCTTCCAGTGTTAACTCTACTTCTCGATTTTTGTCCAGCATGTTAGCTAAATATCCTTTGGCATCCATTAGCTAACATTTTCCAAGCCTTCATTGCCGAAACTAGCCTAATTGCTGAGTCCCGAGATTGTCCGTAGAAATTAAACTCTCCCTTACTGTAAGGGTTGAACGTTACACAACGCTTTCTGTAGTCAAACTCAGCGTTGTACTTGCCTAATAAATCCATTCCTAAGATCACATCGAAATCCTGAAGCTTGATTGCAATGAGATCTACAAATAATTTTCTACCACAGACGACCACGGAAATATTTTGTATACAAAAATTGAACCACAAAATTTCTCCGAATGGCAGAGAGGTTTTAAAAAAAAGGTTGTTCTAAACTATCTACACTACTTCCTAATTTCTGGGCAAACTCCATAGATACAAATGAGTGAGTGGCACCATAATCAAACAAGGCGATAACATCATAAGTGGTTGATAAGACCAAGGATCCGATTCTAGTTCCTGTTGGTCCAGTTACACGAGCGCGGGCAAAGAGGTTCAAGGAGTCGTTAAATACTTTAGCGCAACACATTGTGATAGAGGAAGACAAGTCTACATGCATGGAGTCAACAAATAGAGCTCAAATAGTCAATTTGATTCAAGTTCAGTCATGTAATTGAAGAAGCCACGTCAGCCATGCAATCCATGCAAATAGGCGTGCTTTTTGGAGGATTTGATTGGTTTGAACCAAGCTGATTGATTTCCTATTTAATTGTCCACGTTTTTGGCTTAATTGGGCAAGAATGAGTTAGTTTCCTTTTCTTAATAATGGGTGTAAATGACTGGAAAATAAAGCCAGACAATTAAGTTAGTTTCCTTTTTTATTTTTAGACTAAACTTAATAGGTTAGTTTCCTTTTCTTCAGCTTAGCATATTCTAGGAATATTATTGTAATGCTCAGCCTATAAATAGGCCTTATTTTCAGATCAAAAAAGACTTTTTGGCATTCTATTCACTCTTGTGATTTATCTCTCAGTTCTTGTTGAACTAATCGAACTTATCAAGACTTTGTCTTGTGGCGTTCAAATTTGACTTATCAAACAGTTCTCCACCATCGTTTGTGGCGTCTACGACAATACCAAGGTTCTTGTTTGCGGGTGGACATTGGGTCGCGGTCTTCTATACGAAGGTTCGTGTCACGATTCAAGCAACGGGTCGCGGTTACCACCCAAACCTGATTGTAGAACGTTCTTGGGTTCCTTTTCATTGTCGGGTCTCGTCACAAGTTGGCGTGGTTCGTATCATTTGGTATCAGAGCGAGGTTCTATTCTCTGGTTTATCTATTTTTTAAATTTTATTTTCGTACAAATTCTTGTTTGTTTTAGTGCTTGATTGTTCAAAAAAAAAATTCGTATTCAAAAAAAAAAACGTCAAAAAAAAAAAGAAAAGAAAACAGAAAGAAGTCTGTGAAAAAAAAAATCGAATTAAAAACAACGTAAAAAAAAAAAAAGCAAAAAAGAACAGAACAGAAAATACAAAGGAATCTGCACAAAAAAAAAAAAAAAGTTTTGTTTGTTTCCAAATTTGTTTCTAATTAGAAATTTCTGGTTATAGTTTCCCTTTTAACTGGTCTGGCCGAATTTGTCAAAAAAAAAAAAAGTTTTGTTTGTTTTTATTAATTTAGGTCCCAATAAGCCGAATTCACCTTATCCCAAACGCCAACAATTTGTCAAAATTTTTGAAAACTTTTGATAAGATTGGATTCACCGTTATTTGCGAATCTTGATTGATGTTTGTATTAGTTTGATAAGAACTCAAGAGGATTTCTAAGAGTGAATTGTGAGGACTTGAGTGACATCTTATTGTATGCAAATACGAGTGTGTGTGAAACCTGTATTCGAGTGAAACACGTGAGGGAGTGAATTGGTGAGGTCCTTTATTACTAACTTTGTTTTGCAGCAACCATGTCTCACAAGATGGTATGTAATACCCGAAATTTTGATGACTCTAGATTTCCTTAGAAACAAGGAAACCTAAGTCTGGATCATGATTGGAATGGAATAACAATATAAGTTTGAGTTCTCATTTAACTAGTAACGAGACTCAACAATAGACTACTTAGCCAAGTATAAGGCGTTTTAAGGAAAACGGCATGACAAAATTTTATGATTTCATGTTGGTCAAAGTTTGACCAAGAAAGTCAAAGTTGACCAAAATGTCAACGGGTTGACTTTGCAGTATTACGTGAGGCAGTATGGAAAAGATACTATAAAAATCGATATAATGGGCAAGATAGCTCAAATAGGCTTTAAAACCACCTTTGAAAATCAAGCACACCTAGTATAGATCAAGGGTAAAAAGGACTTGTAAAATTAGAAAAAAGTTATACTGTCCGTTTTTACACAGATGAATTTTGGACTGTAGTACAGTATAAAAAATATTGTGTTTAAGCAAACACAGTATTAGAAATATCTGTGTAGCGGAAAAATGGACTGAATATTGAGGAAAAGCCAAACGGGGCTTAATATGGATGTCATCATCCTATCCTCAATTTATGACATCATAATTGGATCCAATAAGCTTGGAAAGAAAGCAAGGAATGCTCTAGAAGAGATGACATGGCCGGTCACCTCTGGGGCAAAAAAATGCCAAAATTTTATCTTTAGGGGTTAAAGTGCAAATTTTGGAAAATTGATGATGTAAGCGAAGTGATGTCATCAAGGTGAGATAAGCTTGGCTTGATCTCCAAGTAAGGGACCGGCCACCTAGAGGGCATAAATGCAAGAATTTTAACTTTTGGGGCCAAAGTGTAAATTTTAGAAATTTGGTAATATAAGCATGTGATGTCACCAAGATGAGGTCATCTTGCCTTGCTCTCCAAGTAGACAGCCGGCCACCTTGCATGCCAAAAGTGTGAATTTTAATTTTCAAGGGGTTGTTTTGGGATTTTGGTAAAGTTTCATTTGCCTATAAATACCCATGAGATAGGCAGATTTTTGGGGCTGAAAAATTGGGAAAAACAGCCAAACTCTTGCCATTTTTCATCAGAAAAATCCACAGCCTTGGAAGAGAGAAAGAGAGAAGAAGAAAAAAAAAAATTGAAAATCCAAGGGAGATTAGGCTAGGGGGTGTTCGGATTTTCAAGCTAGGAACCAAGAGGAAGTTGAGAAAAAAGTGGAGACCCATTTTTCTAGTTGTGGCCGAGTGTGGGAAAGAAGAAAAGGAAGAGAAAATTTTAGTGGAAAAATTGGTTAGTGGCCAAGAGTGAGGAGAAATCACCAACCAAGCAACCAAAAGAAATTTTGGTGCTCCTAGGTGAAGGTGAATTCGGCCATGGGTGAGCAAGAAAAGGGCAAGGAAAAATTGGAGGGAATTAGGATGTAGGGAGCTCGGTTTTGGCTTGAAACAATCACCAAGTGAGGTGAAAAATTTTGGTGCCCAATTGGAGGGCAAAACCGTGGGAAAGGAAGAGCCAAGGGAGGGAGAAATTTGGATCCACCAACCCTAACCCATTTCTAGGGTTAGCCAAGGTAAAATCTCCCATAAACCCTAACCTTTTTTCCATTTAATTTCATTTGAAAATTTATTTGTATTTTAAGTCAAAAGTTTGTAAGAGCATAAGCTCAAGCTCTTATTTCAATTGCCCTAGAACTAGGTATGGTGCTTGATTAGGATTTTAAGGGTGGTTTGGCTATGACTTTATTTATGCTTGCTTGCTTGCTATATGTTTATGCTTGCTTGCATGCTAGGATTTTGCATGATTAGATGGTTGGTATGTGCCCTGTTTTGTGCAAGCCGGTTGTGGCAATTATGCTAGGTTGTTAGTGCTAGCCAAGTATGGCATGAATTGGATGAATGGAATGTGATGCAAACCTAGATCATGCAAACCCTAAGCTAGTTCAGATCTGTTTTGGTTTGCGTGGAGACATTAGAGATACATGATGGTTCATGTGGGACATTAGAATATGCTGCTTGTATGCTATTTAGGCTTCCGCGTGTTCGGTCGAGTTAGACTTAGCGGAATAGGACGTAAACCGGACTTAACAACCGAAACTGCCAGTTCAGATTCAAAACTGGCCAGTTTCGGGAAAATAGAAATTTAAGGCCTTTAGAGGCCGAATTGGGTGAAACGTAAAACATGAAAGTTGTTCAGAAGAGTTTTTTCTAGGGGGGAGTGTGGACAGTTTCTCAAAATGAGGCTCCAATGGCCTCCGTTTCTATAAAAATCCGAGACTAGTCTGCCCAGACCTAGTTTACACGACCAGCTAGTTTCAAATGAAAACTGACAAGGATACAAGTGGAAATGGATTTTTCTCAAAACATGAAAGTTTTATGATTTTTCGAGAGCTACAACTTTCATGAAGACAACTTTTGCAAATTCTAAATGGATTTTTTAACTGACATGGTTTTCTGAAGTCGGTGCAGGGAACAGGAAATTCCTGCACAGGATTTTCTAAAAAAAACTGTTTCAGAAAGACTATATTTTTCTAATTTTCACTGTTTTGATGATGGAGACTGTTCCAACGACAGTTTTAACCTCAAATGATTTTACAAAACCCCATTTTAAGAATATGGATTTTTTTTACAAGTCAAGTAAAGAGTTTTGGGATTAATTTCCCCAAATTTTCCAAGCTAAGGAAAATTAAGATTTTCAAGCTAAAGTTTAGTAAGTAAAGCGATTACGCATGGTAACCAGGAAGGATACCCAAGTTACTAGGTCAAGCCCAAGGCCCAAAGGTTGACCCAAAGAGGGTTGACCATAGTTGACCGTAGTTGACTTTGGTTGACTAACAATATTGACTTAGTTAACCTTAAGGGTTATCTAATGTAACCCTAAAGGATACCCATTGAGTTAAGATAAAGGGTTAATGGACATAACCCGTTAGTTGTGGATTAAAGAAGAAGCCTAAGGTTGGAAGATGATTTAACCCTAATGGTATGTTGTGGGCTTAGCATATAAGGTTACCCAATGTAACCTTTTAAAGAAACAAATTCATAACCATAGGGTTACTAAGTGTAACCAAGTAAGATTTTATACATAAAGGGACATATAACCAGGATCATGTAAGCATGTTGGTTAGGTCACCAACATTTCACGAGTTTAACTAGACTGTGTCCTTCATCGAATAGGAAGTAACCTGCAGCTATACTCGGAAGAGGAGCAGCATTACGTGGGACATAGCGAGAGAGGTAAGTACAAACCTCACCTACAGTATGGAAAATAATAAACTATTTTCAAGTATGATGTGTTTACATGATATGCTATGATATGCTATGTTATGATAAGTCTTGCCATGCTATGATGTGCTAAATTATGCTATGACATGTTATGCCATGTTATAGGAATGTCATGTTGACAAAAATGTCATGTTTTCAAAAATGTCATGGTTTCAAAAATGCCACGTTTACAAAAATGTCATGGTTTTAAAAATGCCATGTTTTCAAGAATGCTATGTTATGGCAAGTGTTAAGTATGATATGACATAATGACATCATGAGGCATGTTCACTAATGTTAAATCACATGGTAAGATAAATCAAGTAAGGTGTCGTACCAACCTCCCGTGATTGTGGAGGCTACATGTTGCAGTTGTGATATTTACCTTCCGTGATCGTGAAGGGTCAAGTTATAATTCCCAGAACTGTTAGGGCCTTGCAAACCCTAGCTTTGTCTGGAGGCTGTGCGCTTTTGGTACGGACACTATGAGCCCACATATTGAGACAAGATAATAAATTAAAGATGGAGTCTATAATGAAGCATAAGACATTCAATCAATCATAAATGGTTCATGCATAAGTTACATGATGATTGGCATGTTTCTAAAATATTTGAAATATTTTGTGAGATTATGTTTGTACTTGCTGGGTGAAAGCTCACTCTTATATTCCATACTGTAGGTAAGAAGCCTGCAGCTTAAGTAGTGGGCTATGCGGATGATGCGACGGGTGAAGGGCGGTGTGGAATACCACTACGCAAAATTTTTCGCAACCGCTTTTGAGTTAAAATATATATATTTCGAAAGTATATTATGTTATGCAGTATGTATGAAGTTTGAAGACTTGAGATTATGTTTTCAGTATGGTATGTATGCATGACAAGTTTTTCTCTACAAGATAACTTATGAAAATATGTTTTAAAGAAAAAAAAAATTTCTCAAATTTTCAAGTAAAGAACAAGTATGTATGGTGTCGACCTGGCTTGGGAAGTCGGGGCGTCACATGGTACACATGGCCATAAAAGTTGAGAAGCAACTTAAGAGGAGGGGTACACGGCCAGGCCGTTATGCGGAACAAACTCCTTGGAAGTCGACTTATCCAAAGAAGGAAGAGAAAGCCAGGGACAACCCTAAGACCGAGACTAAGCCTTCTTCCACAACTTTCAATTCACAAGGTAAAAATGACTCTACTTCCACTCGCAATCGTGACATTCAGTGTTTTAAATGTCAAGGCAGGGGTCACATATCGAGTCAATGTCCGAATAAGAGAGTCATGGTGTTGCAAGACAATGGTGAAATTGTGACTGACAATGAAGATTCCGATATCGATGACATGCCACCATTGGAGGACGTTTCTGAGGAGTAGTATTCAGCCCCTGATGCATTAACATTGGTGGCAAAGAGAGCTTTGAGCTTGCAAGCAAAAGAAGTCGAAGAAGTACAGCGAGAAAACATTTTTCACACTAGGTGCTACGTCAAAGATAAGGTCCGTAGTGTGATTATTGATGGTTGCAGTTGTACTAATGTTGCGAGCACAACCATGGTGGAAAAATTGGGACTGCCAACGTTGAAGCACCCATGGCCTTACAAGCTGCAATGGTTAAATGATAGTGGTGAGATGAGGGTGAGCAAGCAAGTGTTAGTTGCGTTTCGAATCGGTAAATACAAAGATGAAGTGTTGTGTGATGTCGTACCGATGCAAGCAGGACACTTGTTGCTAGGGCGACCATGGCAGTTTGATAGGCGTGTGAAGCATGACGGCTTTATGAATAAATACTCCTTTGTACTTAATCAACGACCAATCACTCTTGTACCATTGACACCGCAACAAGTATATAAGGATCAAGTGAGATTGCAAAAAGAGAGCGATCAAAAGAACGAGAGCGAACAAAAGAAAACGAGTGTAAAAGAGCGAGAGGCCAAAGAGATAAAGAGAGAATAGGCAATTGTAGATTCAGCCAATGAGAAAAAAATAGAGAGAAAACAAAAGAGTTTTTACGCAAAAGCCCAAAGAAATCAAGCGAGCGATGTTTACAAATCAGCCAATGATTGTACTATTGTACAAAGAGGCTTTAAACATTAACACACTTAACACTTCTTTGCCTAGTGCTGTTGTCTCTCTTTTGCAGGATTATGAGGATGTCTTTCCCAAGGATTTACCTCATGGATTACCACCTATTCGAGGGATTGAGCATCAAATTGATTTTGTGCCCGGAGCATCCATACCTAACCGGCCAGCCTACCGTACCAACCCCGAGGAGACAAGTGAATTACAAAGGCAGGTTAGTGAGTTCGTGGAAAAAGGGTATGTGAGAGAAAGCACGAGTCCATGCACCGTTCCGGTAATTTTAGTTCCTAAGAAGGATGGGACTTGGAGGATGTGCGTTGATTGCCAAGCTATCAACAACATAACGGTAAAGTATCGACATCCTATTCCTCGCTTAGATGATATGCTTGATGAGTTGCATGGTTCGGGTGTGTTTTCCAAGATTGATTTGAAAAGTGGTTATCATCAAATTAGAATGAAAGGAGGTGATGAGTGGAAAACTGCTTTTAAAACTAAACATGGTCTATATGAGTGGTTAGTCATGCCTTTTGGTTTAACTAATGCCCCTAGTACATTTATGCGTTTAATGAATCATGTTTTGAGACCTTTTATTGGCAGATTTGTTGTAGTCTATTTCGATAATATCCTTATTTATAGCAAAAACTTGGAAGAACATGTTATGCATTTACAATCAGTTTTGGACATGCTTCGAAAAGAAAAATTGTTTGCTAACATGAAGAAGTGCTCCTTTTGCACCGATAAGCTTGTGTTTCTTGGTTTTGTTGTGAGTGCACAAGGGATTCAGGTTGATGAAGAGAAGATAAAGGCAATTCAAGATTGGCCAACACCCACAAGTGTAGGGCATGTGCAAAGTTTTCATGGGCTTGCTAGCTTTTATAGGAGGTTTGTGAAAGATTTTAGCAGCATTGCCGCACCATTGACTGAAGTCATCAAGAAGAGCATCGGATTCAAATGGGGCGAGGAACAAGAAAAGGCCTTTCAATTACTTAAAGATAAATTGACTAATGCACCTTTACTTGCTTTCCCTGATTTCACTAAGACATTTGAAATTGAATGTGATGCTTCAGGTTATGGGATATGAGCAGTCTTGATGCAAGGAGGAAGACCAATTGCGTACTTCAGTGAAAAGCTAAATTGGGCAACACTAAATTACCCGACTTATGACAAGGAGATGTATGCACTGGTTCGAACCTTAGAGACATGGCAGCACTATCTTTGGCCTAAAGAGTTTGTAATTCACACTGATCATGAGTCCTTAAAGCACTTGAAAGGACAGCACAAGTTGAGCAAGCGTCATGCACGATGGGTGGAGTTCCTTGAGACATTTCCATATGTCATTCGATACAAACAAGGTAAGGAAAACATCGTTGCCGATGCGCTCTCTCGAAGGTATGAGTTAATTTCTACTCTTGATGCGAAATTACTTGGTTTCGAGCAAATTAAGGAGATATATTCTTTAGACCGAGACTTTGGAGAAGCGTATAGAATGTGTGAGAAAAATGCAATTGGAAAATTTTTTAGACATGAAGGATTTCTTTTCAGGGAAAATAAGTTGTGTGTACCTAATTATTCATTGAGAGACTTGTTAGTTAGGGAATCCCATGGTGGAGGGTTAATGGGACATTTTGGAGTCGCCAAGACATTGGCTATTTTGCAGTAACATTTTTATTGGCCACACATGAAAAAGGATGTAGAGAGAATTTGTGGTAGATGCGTAACTTGTAGGCAGGCAAAATCTCGAGTGCAACCCCATGGATTATACACCCCACTTCCTATACCTAGTGAGCCTTGGATTGATATTTCTATGGATTTTGTTTTTGGTTTACCTAGGTCTAAGCGTGGACGTGATTCTATCTTTGTGGTTGTAGTTAGATTCTCTAAGATGGCGCATTTTATCCCATGTCATAGAACTAATGATGCTTCACATGTTGCAGATTTATTCTTTAAGGAAATTGTAAGGTTACATGGTATGCCTAGGACCATTATTTCGGATAGGGATGCGAAGTTCTTAAGTTATTTTTGGAAGACCTTGTGGTGTAAGTTAGGCACTAAGTTTTTGTTTTCTACTACTTGTCATCCACAAACTGATGGTCAAACCGAAGTAGTAAATAGGACTTTGTCAACTTTGTTGAGGGCTATCATTAAGAAGAACATTAAGACTTGGGAGGAGTGTTTACCACATGTTGAGTTTGCTTATAATCGTACTGTTCATTCTGCTACTAAGTTTTCACCTTTTGAAATTGTTTATGGTTTTAACCCTTTGACTCCACTGGATTTATCTCCATTACCTTTATCTGAGCGTATTAATTTAGATGGACAAAAGAAGGCTGAATTTGTTAAGCAAATACATGAGAAAGCAAGGCTCAACGTTGAGCGGAGAATGGAGCAATATGTTAATCAAGCCAACAAAGGGCGTCGTAAGCTTATTTTTGAGCCCGGTGATTGGGTTTGGTTACATATGCGCAAGGAAAGGTTTCCGAATCAAAGGCGCTTAAAGTTGCTTCCACGAGGAGATGGACCATTTCAAGTTCTTGAGCGCATCAATGACAATGCTTACAAATTGGACTTACCAGGTCAGTATAATGTTAGTGCAACTTTTAACGTTTCTTATTTAATTCCGTTTGATACAGGAGACGATTTGAGGGCAAATCCTCTTCAAGAGGAGGGGAATGATAAGACCAAGGATCCGGTTCTAATTCCTGTTGGTCCAGTTACACGAGCGCGGGCAAAAAGGTTCAAGGAGGCGTTAAATACTTTAGCGCAACACATTGTGATAGAGGAAGACAAGTCTACATGCATGGAGTCAACAAATAGAGCTCAAATAGTCAATTTAATTCAAGTTCAGTCATGTAATTGAAGAAGCCATGTTAGCCATGTAATCCATGCAAATGGGCGTGCTTTTTGGAGGATTTGATTGGTTTGAACCAAGCTGATTGATTTCCTATTTAATCGTCCACGTTTTTGGCTTAATTGGGCAAGAATGAGTTAGTTTCCTTTTCTTAATAATGGGTGCAAATGGCTGGAAAATAAAGCCAGACAATTAAGTTAGTTTCCTTTTTTAATTTTAGACTAAACTTAATAGGTTGGTTTCCTTTTCTTCAGCTTAGCATATTCTAGAAATATTATTGTAATACTCAGCCTATAAATAGGCCTTATTTTTAGATCAAAAAAGACTTTTTGGCATTCTATTCACTCTTGTGATTTATCTCTCAGTTCTTGTTGAAATAATCGAACTTATTAAGACTTTGTCTTGTGGCGTTCAAATTCGACTTATCAAACGGTTCTCCACCATCGTTCGTGGCGTCTACGACAATACCAAGGTTCTTGTTTGCGGGTGGACATTGGGTTGCGGTCTTCTATACCAAGGTTCGTGTCACGATTCAAGCAACAGGTCGCGGTTACCACCCAAACCTGATTGTAGAACATTCTTAGGTTCCTTTTCGTTGTCGGGTCTCGTCACAAGTTGGCGTGGTTCGTATCAGTGGTGATAGAAATCTGACCTGTCACCACATTAGAAGTTCCCGCTTCTGCATCTCCTGTTGTGTAGGCATAGATCCTGGCTTGGGGTTCAGGAGCCTTTAACCTGCCTTGCGCGATCAAGGGTCCTTCAAGCCTGGCTTGGACTGCATGCAACTGACTATTCACATTCCGGCTCGGATATGGAGGGTTCTGACCTTGGAAGTCAGTGTTATTACCCTTATTTCCTCGATTATTCCTCTTCTGAGGGTAATTCCTTTGTTGTCCCTGGCCCGTAAAATTCCCTTTCCTTTTGTTCCTCCCAAATTGCTTGGAACTTTGGGCAAGGTTACTGTTCTAGCCCTTTGGGGTTGCCTCCGCGATCTGACGGGGTTGCACTTGCTTTACCACGGCCTTTTCTTCCTTTCTAGCTTTAAAAATCTGAGCCCTTGCTTCTTTGTCCTGGTTGATCCAGTATTTGGCTCGTATTGCCCTGTTGACACAGTCGGATACCAGGGTAGGCGGGCTACTGCCAGCACTCACTCGTTTAGAGATGTTCGTGCGGAACATCTTCATCATTCTTCTAACTTTCTCCTTTTCATTCTGAACCAATTCCGGGCACAGACGGGCTAACTGCTCGAATTTCTTTACGGCTTCCATCACCGTCATTGACCCTTGTCGTAAACTGGTGAACTCGTCTTGCTGAGCTGTCAGTATCTCCCCGTTGTAGTACATCGCTCGGAACTCGTCACAAAATCTTGCCAGCTCATGGCCGTTACATCCCAACGCATCTGTATAGTCATCCACCAGTGCCTTGCGTCCTTCTTAAGCGCGAAAGAAGCATAGAAAACCTTCTCTTGTTCTGTAAGCCGCATAAAATCTAAGATAACCTGGATGTCAATCAGCCAATGTCAGCGGCTATCGGGTCCGTGGGTCCTTCGAATTCAAGCGCCTTCATACGCCTAAATCACTCATATAAAAGATCCTCCCGTACTAACGGTGGGTTGATTTGTACTCCAGCGGGTGCTAACGGGACTTCTGGCTGGACTTCTGGTACCGGAGGTACTACTGGTGGTACCTGATGACCCGGAGGTAGGACCTCGTTAACTTGGGGCCTTTGATTCATTTGAACTAGCTGCTCTTGAAGTCTGTTAGTTTCTTGCTGCTGTTCAAGCAGCTGTCGTTGTAAATTCGCTACAACGGTTGCAAGATTCAGCTTAGGCGGATTAACGGGTACCGTTCTACACGGGCGTACCATCTTCTAAAATCCTATTAACCATAAGAAAAGATATTATCATACTATTAATATCCTTTCTTTTATGCATAACTTATCGTATGATATCATCATAATTATCATATTATAACATGGCTTTTCATAACATAGCATATTTTGTCATATATCCCGTGTTCGCACGGTCTTTTTGTACACTTTCAAAAGTACATCATTCTTACTATCTCATATATATGTACATACCATGTACATCGTAATTTACCATACTATAAATACATATCGATTTCATCATACTGTACATACATATATATATATAAGGCCAAAACTATGATGGAAGTGTCTAACACTTCACCATCGTACATAAGTACAAGCCTATCGTCCAAAAATAATAAGCTAGTACAAAACAGTCTCACGGTCAAAAATATATACATAATCGATCCAAGTCTAAACTATAATCTCGATCGTGACTACTGACTAAGCATCGGAATCTGTGTCCCAATCGTCATCGTCAAATAATATTTCCTCGGGATCGTCGTCTAGATCATCCACATCATCAACCCAATCTCCTGGCTCGGGCTCTGGCTCTATATCTTCTTCCTCATCCTCGTCGTCGCTGGAGATGTTAATAACTGGAGGATCTTCCAGTGGGTCTACCGGAGCAACTATGTCGTCGGCAGCGTCCTCCGCGTCCATCTGATCCTCGGCCCCTTAGGCTGGCACCTCCTGTACTGGGATAGCGGGAATATCGGCCCTACCTCATACTGGGGCTCCCCTAATCCAGCGTCGTCGACAGGCACCTGATAATCGTCTACAAAATCGTCAGCCGACATCATATGTGCTATAATTTCTGCCTCCATGATATCATCAATCATACTACCAACTGACCTCTCCAGCATGGGTGTCGGTACAAACTGCCGGATCTGGGGTGGTACCCCATTCCGCAGAATCACTAATGCCTGCAGCTTGGGACTGGGCAAATCCTGAGGAATGTGAGGTAGCATAGCCTCCTGAAACCTCCAACAGTAGTGACTCATAGACTCCTGGGGGTATGCATGCCAGTCCTCTACGTAACTCAAATATCGCGTGCGCTGCATATCCTGATAAATCTCGGGGTCATGGTACGGCTCGCCGGCTCCCTCATCAGGCATTGGTCCATAACGCGCAAGTACTATAGTACGGAAATGAGCCCATGTACGACTAGGCATCTGTCTCTCTCCCAACGTCATCCACCACAGTCGTGCGTCAGCTATCAAGCACCGACTGGCTAGAGAGACCTATAAATGGGCCTCGATATGAAAGATATGGAAAATCAATTCCATATCATATAGCCAAGCTGCCACGGACACTGATCGTCTCGTACTATCAAATAGTAGAGGATGTGACTCGTAGAATGATGTAACTGCGTTTCGGTTCGCATCTACCCGTGCAGGATCCATATCAGCGTATCTACCATAACATAATCGCATAATAAATATTAATACATGAAAATAAAATTTAACTTACATTGATGGCGGCGATGGCAGGCTGACTGTGAAATTGGACTGCAGGAAACCGCTCTGATACCAACTCTGTAACGACCCGCCTAGCACAGGCCATTACCATACATACATACATACGTTCGTACTTACTTACTTAACGTAAACAGCGGAATTTTTTTTTCGACGTAACTCACACACGAAAATACGTACGTAAGCATAACGAATACTTAATAAAGTTGTTTGGGCGTAAAATATAAACATAAATTAAAACACATAGAAATATCAATACGCGTAACGGTATGATTCCCACATTTCACAGTCCGCCAAACCACGCTCCTTCATCTTGTATCAACAGTTGCTGACAGGTTGCTTACCTACAGCATAGATGTAAGACAATGAGCTTTCGCTCAGCAAGTACAACTACTATATACCGCAACACAACACAAACCTAACCTACATACATATCACATCATAACATACCATACATAGCATAACTTAACCATACACAACATAGCTTATCATAACATATGCATGAGCCATTTATGCTTCATTATGCTTTCTTGTTCATTCATAACTTACTTTCTTAACTTATCTTAACTTATGGGCCCCATAACGTAAGTGTCTGTACCGAACGTGCAACTATGGAGTGGTTGGGGCGGCCAGTCCATTTCCAACTCAAACCATAGTCCAACCCAACCTAACGCGGGTCGGTACGACACAGGCAAGCTTGCCTGCCATCGTAGCTTTCATTATTTCATACTTGATCTTATTCTTATTAATTGGTGAACATGCTTCGTGATGTTTCACACAATTAAATCATCATCTTATCTTAACCATACCATAACCTTCTCATAACTCATGTCCTATCATAACATGTTTCTAGCATATTACATAGCATATAGCATAGCATATAACATTTCATAGCACATAGTACATTTCATAACATATCATAGCATTTAACATTTTATAGCACATGGCATACCATAGCATATAGCATAGCACATAGCATTCTTCCTAACCTTTCATAGCATTTCTCATAACATTTCATGACACATAGCATTTTTCATAGCATTTCATAACACATAACATTTGTCATCATACTTAGGCAAGTATACACAACAAAGCCTATGCTGTAGGCGGAGTTGAACTTACCTTATTTGCGTTTGCTGTGTCCGATATAGAGCTGGATTCCCGTTAGGACACTATCGTGTCTTATCTTCTGTTATCAAATAAAAGTAAGGGTTAGAAATGTTGGTGATATAACCAACACCCTTATATAACCTTAGTTATATGCCCCTTACTTAATCCCACATTATCCTACTTGGTTACCTTAAGTAACCCTAGGGTTTAAACTTAACCCTAATTGGAGTATTTTAACTTAGGTTCCAAAAACCCATTTTTTGAAAAACCTTATATTTTTATGTATAAAAACCCTTTGTTCAACTTGAAAATTTGAAATCATAAAGTAGGATTTGTAGAAATTATTGATTGTTGGAAACTGCCTTTGGAACAGCTTCACATTGTCAATTCATCAGTGTTTGTGCAGAATTACCCTTTTTCTGCACTGTTTTTAGAAATCCTGTACAGGAATTCCCTATTTCCTGTACGGTTTATGAAATCCAATTTTATTTAAAAATCAAAACCGAATTTGAAAAAGTTTCCTTCAAAAAAGTTTTAGACCTCAAAAATGCCTACAACTTTCATGTTTCTCTCAAAACCTAATTCGGACTCTAGCCTACTCAGATGTCCTGTTGAACCCACCTGGCCGTGCATGAAGTCTCTACAATTTTCATGTTTTAAGTTTTTCCTATTTCGGCCTCTAAGGGCCTCAAACTTGGGTTTCCAGAAAACTGGCCAGTTTCCACCCGAACTGGCAGTTTCTTGGCTTAGATTGATTTTACGTCCTAATCGCGCACCCTACCTCAATCGGCAGCAGCTGAGAGCCTAAGGGCAGTCATGCAATGTATTTCTAATGTCAAATTTGTCAACCACAAATTAGAGACATACATCAATTAAGCACAAAAACCCTAAACATACAACCACATACATGCAAGCATTTATGAACCACCAACCATAAACCCTAACCAATCAAGCACAAACCCTAAAAATCTAATCTAGGGCAATAATTGAAATTGAGCTTATGCTCATTACAACCCACTTGAAATACATTTAAATTTCTCAATTGAAACTTGAATTGAGAAGCTTAGGGTTCAAAGAGAATTACCTAGCTCCACCCAAGGTTTGGCTTGCTAGACCAAGGCTTTTCCTCCCTTTTCTTGCCTTCTCCAATAACCGGCCACCACCAAGATTGAGGAGTTCCAAAGTTTTTCAGCCCCTAGCTTTGCTTCACACCAAAACTGACCTCTTGAACCTTGCTTCACACATTTTTTCCTCACTTTTCTTCTTCCCCTTTTTCCTTCCCCCACAACCGGCCACTTGGCCAAAAATGGGTTTCCAAGATTTTTTTCAAATTCTTGTTGGTTTTCTAACTAAAAACCGACCACTCCAATCTTTCCTTTCTCTTGGTTTTCCTTAATTTTCTTTCTTTCTTTCCTTCTCAATTTCGGTTTTTGGTGAAGAGAAAAATGGGCATAGTTTAGCTAAGGTTTCTAATTTTTTGAACAATGGGTTCACCTATTTATAGGTGATGGGGAACTCTTAAAATTTGCTAAAAAGTCCCCAAAATTTTTTGCTATTTGCCCATAAGCCCTCTTAGTTGGCCGGCCATGGGTGGTTCCAGATCACTCCAAATTTCTTTCCAACACTTGTTTTATTAATTATGATGTCATAAATCAAAAGCTAGATGATGCAAGCCTTATTAAGGCTTGTTTGCTCCTTTTTCTTAATACACAGTCCATTTTTAAGCCAACACAGATATTTCCAATACTGAACTCACTTATACACAATATCGTTATACTGAACTACAGTCCAAAATTCATCTGTGTAAAAATGAACTGTATAAATATTTTCTTATAACTGAAAGCCATTTGGCGTTTGATATGCTAATTAATGTGCTTGATTTTTCTATGGTGGTTTTAAATCTTAATCATACTATCTTGTTCATAAAAACGGTTTTCGCGGTTTATTTTCCATACTGCTTTGTCACATAACTGCACGGTCATCTCTTTGACCATTCTTGATACGAACCACGCCAACTCGTGACGAGACCCGACAAACCCAAGAACGTTCTACAATCAGGTTTGGGTGGTAACCGCGACCCGTTGCTTAAATCGTGACACGAACCTTGGTATAGAAGACCGCGACCCAATGTCCACCCGCAAACAAGAACCTTGGTATTGTCGTAGACGCCACAAACGATGGTGGAGAACCGTTTGATAAGTCGAATTTGAACGCCACAAGACAAAGTCTTGATAAGTTCGATTAGTTCAACAAGAACTGAGAGATAAATCACATGAGTGAATAGAATGCCAAAAAGTCTTTTTTTGATATGAAAATAAGGCCTATTTATAGGCTGAGCATTACAATAATATTCCTAGAATATGCTAAGCTGAAGAATAGGAAACTAACCTATTAAGTTTAGTCTAAAAATAAAAAAGGAAACTAACTTAATTGTCTGGCTTTATTTTCCAGCCATTTACACCCATTATTAAGAAAATGAAACTAACTCATTCTTGCCCAATTAAGCCAAAAACGTGGACAATTAAATAGGAAATCAATCAGCTTGGTTCAAACCAATCAAATCCTCCAAAAAGCATGCCCATTTGCATGGATTGCATGGCTGACGTGGCTTCTTCAATTACATGACTGAACTTGAATTAAATTGACTATTTGAGCTCTATTTGTTGATTCCATGCATGTAGACTTGTCTTCCTCTATCACAATGTGTTGCGCAAAAGTATTTAACGCGTCCTTGAACCTCTTTGCCCGCGCTCGTGTAACTGGACCAACAGGAACTAGAACCGGATCCTTGGTCTTATCATTCCCCTCCTCTTGAAGAGGATTTGCCTTCAAATCGTCTCCTGTATCAAACGGACTTAAATCAGAAACGTTAAAAGTTGCACTAACATTATACTGACCTGGTAAGTCCAATTTGTAAGCATTGTCATTGATGCGCTCAAGAACTTGAAATGGTCCGTCTCCTCATGGATGCAACTTTGAGCGCCTTTGATTCGGAAACCTTTCCTTGCGCATATGTAACCAAACCCAATCACTGGGCTCAAAAATAAGCTTACGACGCCTTTTGTTGGCTTGATTAACATATTGCTCCATTCTCCGCTCGACGTTGAGCCTTGCTTTCTCATGTATTTGCTTAACAAATTCAGCCTTCTTTTGTCCATCTAAGTTAACACGCTCAGATAAAGGTAATGGAGATAAATCCAGTGGAGTCAAAGGGTTAAAACCATAAACAATTTCAAAAGGTGAAAACTTAGTAGCAGAATGAACAGTACGATTATAAGCGAACTCAACATGTGGTAAACACTCCTCCCAAGTCTTAATGTTCTTCTTAATGATAGCCCTCAACAAAGTTGACAAAGTCCTATTTACTACTTCGGTTTGACCATCAGTTTGTGGATGACAAGTAGTAGAAAACAAAAGCTTAGTACCTAACTTACACCACAAGGTCTTCCAAAAATAACTTAAGAGCTTCGCATCCCTATCCGAAACAATGGTCCTAGGCATACCATGTAACCTTACAATTTCCTTAAAGAATAAATCGGCAACATGTGAAGCATCATCATTTTTTTAACATGGGATAAAATGCGCCATCTTAGAGAATCTATCTATAACCACAAAGATAGAATCACGTCCACGCTTAGACCTAGGTAAACCCAAAACAAAATCCATAGACATATCAATCCAAGGCTCACTAGGTTTAGGAAGTGGGGTGTATAATCCATGGGGTTGCACTCGAGATTTTGCCTGCCTACAAGTTACGCATCTACCACAAATTCTCTCTACATCCTTTTTCATGTGTGGCCAATAAAAATGTTCCTGCAAAATAGCCAATGTCTTGGTGACTCCAAAATGTCCCATTAACCCTCCACCATGGGATTCCCTAACTAACAAGTCTCTCAATGAACAATTAGGTACACACAACTCATTTTCCCTGAAAAGAAATCCTTCATGTCTAAAAAATTTTCCAATTGCATTTTTCTCACACATTCTATACTCTTCTCCAAAGTCTCGGTCTAAAGAATATATCTCCTTAATTTGCTCGAAACCAAGTAATTTCGCATCAAGAGTAGAAATTAACACATACCTTCGAGAGAGCGCATCGGCAACGATGTTTTCCTTACCTTGTTTGTATCGGATGCCATATGGAAATGTCTCAAGGAACTCCACCCATCGTGCATGACGCTTGCTCAACTTGTGTTGTCCTTTCAAGTGCTTCAAGGACTCATGATCAGTGTGAATTACAAACTCTTTAGGCCAAAGATAGTGCTGCCATGTCTCTAAGGCTCAAACCAGTGCATACATCTCCTTGTCATAAGTCGGGTAATTTAGTGTTGCCCCATTTAGCTTTTCACTGAAGTACGCAATTGGTCTTCCTCCTTGCATCAAGACTACTCCTATCCCATAACCTGAAGCATCACATTCAATTTCAAATGTCTTAGTGAAATCGGGCAAAGCAAGTAAAGGTGCATTAGTCAATTTATCCTTAAGTAATTGAAAGGCCTTTTCTTGTTCCTCGCCCCATTTGAATCCGATGCTCTTCTTGATGACTTCAGTCAATGGTGCGGCAATGCTGCTAAAATCTTTCACAAACCTCCTATAAAAGCTAGCAAGCCCATGAAAACTTCGCAGATGCCCTACACTTGTGGGTGTTGGCCAATCTTGAATTGCCTTTATCTTCTCTTCATCAACCTGAATCCCTTGTGCACTCACAACAAAACCAAGAAACACAAGCTTATCGGTGCAAAAGGTGCACTTCTTCATGTTAGCAAACAATTTTTCTTTTCGAAGCATGTCCAAAACTGATTGTAAATGCATAACATGTTCTTCCAAGTTTTTGCTATAAATAAGGATATCATCGAAATAGACTACAACAAATCTGCCAATAAAAGGTCTCAAAACATGATTCATTAAACGCATAAATGTACTAGGTGCATTAGTTAAACCAAAAGGCATGACTAACCACTCATATAGACCATGTTTAGTTTTAAAAGTAGTTTTCCACTCATCACCCCCTTTCATTCTAATTTGATGATAACCACTTTTCAAATCAATCTTGGAAAACACACACGAACCATGCAACTCATCAAGCATATCATCTAAGCGAGGAATAGGATGTCGTTACTTTACCGTTATGTTGTTGATAGCTCGGCAATCAACACACATCCTCCATGTCCCATCCTTCTTAGGAACTAAAATTACCGGAACGGCGCATGGACTCATGCTTTCTCTCACATACCCTTTTTCCATCAACTCACTAACCTGCCTTTGTAATTCACTTGTCTCTCGGGGTTGGTTCGGTAGGCTGGCCGGTTAGGTATGGATGCTCCGGGCACAAAATCAATTTCATGCTCAATCCCTCGAATAGGTGGTAATCCATGTGGCAAATCCTCGGGAAAGACATCCTCATAATCCTGCAAAAGAGAGACAACAGCACTAGGCAAAGAAGTGTTAAGTGTGTTAATGTTTAAAGCCTCTTTGTACAATAGTACAATCATTGGCTGATTTGTAAACATCGCTCGCTTGATTTCTTTGGGCTTTTGCGTAAAAACTCTTTTGTTTTCTCTCTGTTTTTTTCTCATTGGCTGAATCTACAATTGCCTATTCTCTCTTTATCTCTTTGGCCTCTCGCTCTTTTACACTCGTTTTCTTTTGTTCGCTCTCATTCTTTTGATCGCTCTCTTTCTGCAATCTCACTTGATCCTCATATACTTGTTGCTGTGTCAATGGTACAAGAGTGATTGGTCGTTGATTAAGTACAAAGGAGTATTTATTCGTAAAGCTGTCATGCTTCACACGCCTATCAAACTGCCATGGTCGCCCTAGCAACAAGTGTCCTGCTTGCATCGGTACGACATCACACAACACTTCATCTTTGTATTTACCGATTCGAAACGCAACTAACACTTGCTTGCTCACCCTCATCTCACCACTATCATTTAACCATTGCAGCTTGTAAGGCCGTGGGTGCTTCAACGTTGGCAGTCCCAATTTTTCCACCATGGTTGTGCTCGCAACATTAGTACAACTGCAACCATCAATAATCACACTACAAACCTTATCTTTGACGTAGCACCTAGTGTGAAAAATGTTTTCTCGCTGTACTTCTTTGACTTCTTTTGCTTGCAAGCTCAAAGCTCTCCTTGCCACCAATGTTAATGCATCAGGGGATGAATACTCCTCCTCAGAAACGTCCTCCAATGGTGGCATGTCATCGATGTCGGAATCTTCATTGTCAGTCACAATTTCACCATTGTCTTGCAACACCATGACTCTCTTATTCAGACATTGACTCGATATGTGACCCCTGCCTTGACATTTAAAACACTTAATGTCACGATTGCGAGTGGAAGTAGAGTCATTTTTACCTTGTGAATTGAAAGTTGTGGAAGAAGGCTTAGTCTCAGCCTTAGGGTTGTCCCTGGCTTTCTCTTCCTTCTTTGGATAAGTCGACTTCCAAGGAGTTTGTTCCGCATAATGGCCTGGCCGTGTACCCCTCCTCTTAAGTTGCTTCTCGACTTTTAAGGCCATGTGTACCATCTCCTCCAACTCTACGTAATGTTGTAACTCCACCTGATTGGCGATTTCTTGATTCAAACATGCCAAAAACCTGGCCATAGTGGCTTCTCGATCCTCCTCTACATTTGATCGGATCATTGCTACCTCCATCTCTTGGTAATAATCTTCGACACTTCGATTGCCTTGTGTGAGTCTTTGCAGCTTCTTGTACAAATCCCGATAATAGTGACTTGGAACAAAACGCCTCCTCATCACCGTTTTCATGTCCTCCCAAGTTTCCACTGGTCTTTCTCTATTTCGTCTCCTGTTTAACACCAATTGATCCCACCAAACAATAGCATAGTCAGAAAACTCAATAGCTGCAAGTTTTACCTTCTTCATCTCGGAGTAGTTGTGGCAATCAAAAACTAGCTCCATCTTCTTTTCCCATTCTAGATAAGCCTCAGGATCATTCTTGCCGTGAAACGAAGGCACCTTTATCTTAATGCTGCCCAAATTATTATCCTCCCTATTCCTATCTCTTCTAACTCGTCCAAACCTCCTAATGTTGCCCTCCGAGTGTCTATCATCCTCTTCCTCAAAACTGCCCTCATTGAACTCCTCAAAGTCCTCCGCAACATGTCTTGGTTGAACTCTTTCCCTTCTTCGAACATTAGGAACGGGTTGTGGCTGCTCCACTCGTGTATTCTCCATCCGATCTATCCGCTCATGAATCTGCTCTAATTCCAACCTCAACACACGCTTCATCTCACCCGTCATGGCCTCCATAAACAACTTCGGATCCGTGGCACCATCGGTAATGCTATTGTGAGACATGGTTGCTGCAAAACAAAGTTAGTAATAAAGGACCTCACGAATTTACTCTCTCACGTGTTTCACTCGAATAATGGTTTCACACACACTCGTATTTGCACACAATAAGATGTCACTCAAGTCCTCACAATTCACTCTTAGAAATCCTCTTGAGTTCTTATCAAACTAATACAAACATCAATCAAGATTCGCAAATAACTGTCAATCCAATCTTATCAAAAGTTTTCAAAAATTTTGACAAATTGTTGGCATTTGGGATAAGGTGAATTCGGCTTATTGGGACCTAAATTAATAAAAACAAACAAAACTTTTTATATTTTTTTTGACAAATTCGGCCAGACTAGTTAAAAGGAAACTAGAACCAGAAATTTCTAATTAGAAACAAATTTGGAAACAAACAAAATATTTATTTATTTATTTATTTTAATTTTTTTTTTTTTTTGCAGATTCCTTTCTATTTTCTGTTCTTTTCTTTTTTGCTTTTTTTTTTTTATGTTTTTTTTAATTTGATTTTTTTTTTCACAGACTTCTTTCTGTTTTCTTTTCTTTTTTGTTGACGTTTTTTTTTTTAATACGAAATTTTTTTTTTTGGACAATTAGGCACTGAAACAAACAAGAATTTGTACGAAAATAAAATTTTAAAAATAGATAAACCTGAGAATAAAACCACGCTCTGATACCAAATGATACGAACCACGCCAACTTGTGACGAGACGCGACAACGAAAAGGAACCCAAGAACGTTCTACAGTCAAGTTTGGGTGGTAACCGCGACCCGTTGCTTGAATCGTGACACAAACCTTGGTATAAAAGACGGCGACCCAATGTCCACCCGCAAACAAGAACCTTGGTATTGTCGTAGACGCCACAAACGATGGTGGAGAACCGTTTGATAAGTCAAATTTGAACGCCACAAGACAAAGTCTTGATAAGTTCGATTAGTTCAACAAGAACTGAGAGATAAATCACAAGAATGAATAGAATGCCAAAAAGTCTTTTTTTGATCTGAAAATATGGCCTATTTTTAGGCTGAGCATTACAATAATATTCCTAGAATATGCTAAGCCGAAGAATAGGAAACTAACCTATTAAGTTTAGTCTAAAAATAAAAAAGGAAACTAACTTAATTGTCTGGCTTTATTTTCCAGCCATTTACACCCATTATTAAGAAAAGGAAACTAACTCATTCTTGCCCAATTAAGCCAAAAACGTGGACAATTAAATAGGAAATCAATCAGCTTGGTTCAAACCAATCAAATCCTCCAAAAAGCACGCCCATTTGCATGGATTGCAAGGCTGACGTGGCTTCTTCAATTACATGACTGAACTTGAATTAAATTGACTATTTGAGCTCTATTTGTTAATTCCATGCATGTAGACTTGTCTTCCTCTATCACAATGTGTTGCGCTAAAGTATTTAACGCCTCCTTGAACCCCTTTGCCCGCGCTCGTGTAACTGGACCAACAGGAACTAGAACCGGATCCTTGGTCTTATCAATTCTAATCAAACTTTGACTTTCTCAGTCAACATTGACTTTCCTTGATCAAACTTCGACCAACATAAAATCATAACATTTTCTACCCTTTTTACTCAAAAGGTCACATGCTAGTCTAAGCAATCATTTTTGAGTCTTATAAGATCATAAGAACTCATGAAATTAAACAAAAACCCTAATTGGGCTTTCTCATGAATACCTTCATGGTACAGTTTGAATTTCTATATAAGAAATCGTAATGTCGAAAAACTAGGTATTACAATCTACCCCCCTTAAAAATTTTCGTCCTCGAAAATTAGAACAACTCGGGGTATTCCTTTCTCATTTCATTTTCTAATTCCCAGGTTGCCTCTTCAACCTTATGGTTTTTCCATAACACCTTAATCATGGAAATGGTTCTATTTCTTAAGACCTTTTCTTCCCGATCCAGAATTCGAACTGATTTATCCTCTTAAGTCAAGTCAGTTTGAACCTTTACCGGTTATTGACTAAGTACATGAGAAGAGCCTGGTACGTCTTTCTTTAGCATCGAAACGTGAAAGACATTGTGCATCGACGCTAATTCTGGCGGTAAGGCAAGTTTGTAGGCTACTTTCCCAATCCTCTCAAGGATTTCGAACGGTCCTGTATACTTTGGATTAAGCTTTCCTTTCTTGCCAAATCGCATAACTCCTTTCATCAGAGCAATCTTAATAAACACGGTATCTCTAACCTGGAATTCCAAAGGCCTCCTACGTTTATCGGCATAACTTTTCTGTCGACTAAAAGTTATGTCGAGTCTTTGCTTGATCATCTTGATATCTTCAGAGGTCTTCTTGATAAAATCTGTGGTTTGAAGTTGTTTCTGCCAACTTCCTGCCGATGAATAGGAGATCAACATTTCCTTCCATACAAGGCTTCAAATGGGGCCATACCAATCGAAGCATGATAACTATTATTATACAAAAATTCGATCAATGGCAGCTTCTGCACCCAATTCCCTTTGAAATCCAAGACACATGATCTTAGCATATCCTCTATTGTCTGGATAGTTCTTTCCGACTGGCCATCAGTCTGGGGGTGAAATGCCATACTGAACTTCAATTTCGACCCCATGACATTGTAGACACTTGTCCAAAATTGAGAAGTGAAACGTCCATCACGATCAGAAATGATCGATTTTGGCAATCCATGCAATCTAACGATCTGGAATACATAGATTTCAACCAATCTTTCGACTGAAAAGGTGGCTTTAACAGTGATAAAGTGGGCTGATTTGGTTAATCGATCCATAATAACCCAAATCGTGTCATTCCCACTTGCGGTCCTGGGTAATCCAATTACGAAATCCATCGTTATTTGCTCCCATTTCCATTCAGGAAGCTCTATTTTCTGCAAATCTCCTCTAGGATGTCGATGTTCGGCCTTAAATTTCTAACAAGTTAGGCACTTTGACACATATTCTGCTATCTCATTTTCATATTTGGCCACCAAAACTTCTCTCGGAGGTCTTTGTACATCTTGAAAGCTCCTGGATATACCGAATATGGCATCTCATATGCTTCAGACATAATTTGATCCTTTAAAAATTCAAAGTTAGGAACACAAATCCTTCCTTTGAAGTAAATGACACTATTAGCAATGGTCTTGAACTCCTTGTTCGTTCCGTCAAAAAGTTGCGCTTTCAGCAAAAAGAGATCCTTTCCTTAATGCGACTTAATGGTTTCCAACAAATTGGGTCAGAGAAGACAATTTTATTATGATCTCCAATTTGAACTCAAAAATCTCCCTTTGTAGAGGCTTAAAAACGCTCCACTAGACCTCAGTATTGAAACGACCCGCCTATCGTAGGCCGTTACCTTACATACTTACTTAAGAACATACGAAAACTTGGGCTAAATTTTTTTTTTTATACAAACGATATAAGTCTTGAACTGGGAAATCCCTTCAGTCATTACTTACATACATACATGTACATATACTTAATTACTTATCATAGTACTAAAGCCTTGTACTCAAATACAACTTATTTAAATTAACATAAATTTGACAAAAAGAAACGTAGCAGTTCCCACCCACAGTTTCACAGTTTTGCTTCACCACGCTCCATTGCCTTGCATCATGGACTGCCATAAGTTTGCTTTCCTACAGCATAAACATGAACTATGAGCTTTCGCTCAGCAAGCACAACTATCTAATCCGCAAAACATTTCATGATAACATAATGCATGAACCATTTATGCTTTCTTACTGTTTTCATAGGTTAGCATACTTTTTGGGCCCTTACATAACATAAATGTACGTACCGTGGCGCGCTGCCATAGAGTGGTTGGGGCGGCCAGCCCTGTCCAACTCAAACCATGAACCAAACCCGACCTAGTGCGGGTCGATACGACATATAGCATCCTACTTATCATGATACTTAAAACTTGTTCTTATCGTGTTTCATACTTGAAACCTTATTTCATGATCATAACAGTTTCTTAACTGAAACTGGGATTTCATATCTTACCAAATGTCTTATTAACGAGCATGCTTTGTGATGCCATAATATCAAAACATTCATCATAAGAACTTATATGCTATAGACATTCATCCTGTATCTATCAACAGGAACTTGAAAGCATACATGCTATAAACATACATCATTCCTTGAAAACATACATACCATAAACATTCATCGTACACATATCATCATGAACTTGATATCATACAAGCCATAAACATTTATCATACATATATTATCATAAACTTGAAGGCATACAACAACAAACATTTTTGTTTATGCTGTAGGCGGAGTCGTACTTACCGTTATTTGCGCCTTGAATTAAAATACTTCAGTCAAACAGGTCACTTTCCTATTTTCAAGAACATCATAGGATAAGCATCATCCTATCATGATATCATAACAATTCTAACTCTTTAAAGTACAAACCCTAAAACTCAACTCCTTTTTGAATTTTAGTAAAACCCTTGAATTCTGAAAACTGGGTTTTTAAACTATTCCTAATGTTTGATCCTTTTCGTACAAATCTATTTTAAATTTGAAAAGGTTTTCTGTATCAAAGTTGTAGATCTTGAAGTCTCCTACAACTTTTGCTTTTAACTCAAAACTCAAATCTGTACTTAACCTGCTTGTTTCTTTCTTTGAAAATTCTTCGACCATATTTATTAATCATAACATGGTCTCGGGTTTTTGCAAAAACAAAGGTCTTAGAGGCCTTATTTTCAAAAACTGTCCACGCTGTCCCCTAGGATTTTCCCTTCTCTACAACTATACAGTTTTGACTTTTTCCAAAATCGGCCTCTAAATGCCTCAAAATCTCGTTTCCAGAAAAACCATCCAGTTTACAACCCTAAACAGGCATTTCAAAACCATAGTGCATAAAACTTAACCAACTAAGCTCATGCTCATACTCAACGATCATATACTCAAACCCTAACTGAAATTTGAATAAAGAACTAGAGGATTCAAGTATTTACCTCAAGTTCCACAAATGAAATCCTTAAACTAAAGTTTTGAAACTTTCCTCACACTTTCTATACCAACCGAAAACTCTTTCTCTTGTTCTCTCCTCTCACCCTTTTCTTTCCTTTCTTGTCTTGGCTCCTAAGGGTAGAACTAGGGGTATGTGCTGCTTGTGTGTGTTGGCTAACAAAATACAATGAGAGGACATTCACCTATTTATAGGAAAACAATCTACTTTCTCATATTGCTCCATAGTCCTTAGAAGAATTCAACTTGTTCTTGACTTATTGAGAGGTGGCCGGCCAAGTTGCCAAGTAGCGAAACTAGAGTGCTTACTAATGATGGCTAAAGGTCATGAGGTGTCCATTTCCTAAGCTTGCTGACCTTAGGTGTCGTTTGGAGCTTGTTCTTGTTCACCATAAGCCAAGCTAGTTTGCTTACTAAGCCTAGCTAGGGTGTATGATGTGTCATGTGTTCAAGTGATCATTATCTTGAAATTTATGCATTGATCCTTCAAGCCAAATTATTTCTCCTTAGCCCCTATGTGTTGGCCGGTTTTTCTTGCTCCAATTGACAAGCAAGCCTAGCTAAAATGCTTGCTCATCAAGGCTATATGCTTGAGGTGGCATAACCTTGTTGTGGCCGGCCCTAGGGTGAGGTGTGTGCAAGCTTTGTCTTGCCAAGGAAGCTAGGCTAGGGAATCTAGGTTGTGTGTTCATCAAGGCTAGGCCAAGGGATGTGTCTCTCCCTTAAGTGGCCGGTCATGGTGTGGCTTTGGCAAAGCATGAGCTTGCCATGTAAACAAGGCTAAGGATGTTACTCACCAAGGCTTTCCATCAGGTGTTGCTCCCTTGTGTGGCCGGCCTTTGATGCTTAGGTGTGCAAGCCTTGTCTTGCCAAAGATGCAAGGCTAGGAGGGTGATTCATGCTAGCTATAGACTTGAGGTGTTTCATCCTCATGTGGCCGGTCCTTGTGTGCTAAAACCATTAGCCAATTAAATCCTTGAACATAATCAACCAAGCCAAAGATCAAGGTGCTTAATCACCAACTTAAAGTGTGATTTGTCACTTTTTATTGACACCTAATTTCTTCCAATTTGCATAATGTTTCTCAAAAACAAGATTCCTTGCTCACAAGGCCATGATGTGGCCGGTCCCAATGGTGACACATGGAACAATGTGATTGGTTCTAGCTAAAGTCATTCAATTCAATCTTAACTTGTCTTCTTTGATTTCCAACCAAGCTAACCGAACTTGAAATGGATCATTGACTTAATTGAACTAAGAAACCTTACTTAACAAGTCTCTGGTTCAAAAATTTACATAACTACTGATAATTTCACAATTTTTCCAAAATTACACATTGGCCCCTAAAGGTAAAAATATTTGCACTTTAGTCCCTGCAAGTTGACTACTTACAGCTAAACTTCCAAATATCAAATTTCTTGCTTGATCATGCCTTACAAGACTTCTTAACTTCTAAAAGTTCAAAATCATGAACTTTTCTTAAATTTACAAATTGACCCCTAAAAATAAAATATTTACATTTTGGTCCCTGTAAGGTGACCAATCATGATAATGACACTTGTCATCTGAGGTGTCATCCTGTAAGGCTTATTTGGCTTATCTCCTAACTGCAGTCCATTTCATACTAACATAAATACTTAAATACTGTTTCAACTGTTAACAGTATAATCGTACTGGACCATTGTCCAAAATTTATCTGAACTGCATATAGGATTTTCTTAAGCTATAAACTTATCACATAGAATCATAAATCATAATTTACCCTTTTAACAAAGGGTCTTAACTTGATTAAATAAATTATCGAATTTTTTAACAAAAGATTCAACAACTTTTCTTAGAAAACATATCATACATATCACATAAACAGACTTTTGATTCTTAACGAAAGAAATCATAAACTTATAAAAAGTTTGGTCATTACAAGTATGCCTACTGATTTTTTACTTAAAGCATCTGTTACCCTGTTTGCCTTTCCAGGTGGTAAAGGATCTCACAATCGTAGTCCTTTACAAGCTCTAGCCATCTATGTTGCCTCATGTTGAACTTCTTCTTAGTAAAAATATACTTGAGACTCTAATGATCGGTGTAGATTTCGCATTTGTTTCCATACAAATAGTGTTTCCAAGTTTTAAGTGCGAAAACTACTGTCGCTAGCTTTAAATCATGCGAAGTATAATTCCTTTCGTGATGCTTTAATTGTCGTGATGCGTAGGCTACTACCTTTCCATTCTGCATCAGGACAGCTCCTAGTCCATTTTTAGAAGTGTCACTATAAATCACGAAATTTCCTACGTCAATATCAGGAATTAACAACACCGGCGCACTTGTCAGTTTTCTTTTTGTTTTTTGAGTTCTTGAAAATTCTCCTCGCACTTCAGAGTCCATTCGAACTTGTTCCCCTTTCCGGCACGAGCTGTGAGAGGGGCTGTGATCTTGGAGAATTCCTTCGATGAATCGTCGATAATATTCAGCTAATCCGAGAAAACTTCTTATCTCCGTAACGTTTTTAGGTACCGGCCACATACTGGCTGCCTCCACTGTCACTGGGTCTACAGAAATTCTTTCTTTCGACACAACATGCCCCAAGAAATGTACCTTTTTCAGCCAAAATTCACATTTAGTGAACTTGGCATGCAGCTGATTTCGTCTCTACATTTCCATCACCAGCCTGAGGTGATGTTCATGTTCCTCCTTGGACCTTGAATAAATCAAAATATCATGAATAAAAACAATGACGAACTTGTCGAGGCATTCCTCGAACACTCGGTTCATAAGGTCCATAAAAGCAGTAGGGGCGTTGGTTAATCCAAATGGCATAACCAAAAACTCGTAGTGCCCGTAACGCTTTCGAAAAGGTCGTTTTGGAAATATCCGACTCCTTAATCCTGAGCTGATGATATCTTGATCGCAAATCGACTTTCAAGAATATTACAGCTCCCCTTAGTTGATCAGAAAGATCATCAATCCTTGGAAGGGGATACTTGTTCTTAATCGTAATCTTGTTCAGCTCATGTTAATCGATACACATACGTAATGATCCATCATTCTTCTTGACACACAAAATAGACACTCCCCACGGAGAGTGACTTTGCTGGATGAATCCCTTGTCAAGCAGTTCTCGTAACTGCACTTGAAGTTTTCTCAACTCAGTGGGTGCCATACGATAAGGCACTTTCGTTATGGGTGCCGTCCAGGCAACAACTCGATCTCGAAAGAAATTTTCCGTTCCCTCAAAAATCCTAGTAATTCTTTCGGAAGGATATCCACATAATCCTCAATAATGGGAACATCTTCCAGTGTTAACTCTACTTTTCGATCTTTGTCCAGCATGTTAGCTAAATATCCTTGGCATCCATTAGCTAACATTTTCCAAGCCTTCATTGCCGAAACTAGCCTAATTACAGAGTCCCGAGATTGTCCGTAGAAATTAAACTCTCCCTTACTATAAGGGCTGAACGTTACACAACGCTTTCTGTAGTCAAACTTAGCGTTGTACTTGCCTAAGAAATCCATTCCTAAGATCACATCGAAATCCTGAAGCTGGATTGCGATGAGATCTACAAATAATTTTCTACCATAGACGATCACGGAAATATTTTGTATCCAAAAATTGAACCACAAAATTTCTCCGAATGGTAGAAAGGTTTTAAAAAAAAGGTTGTTCTAAACTATCTACACTACTTCCTAATTTCTGGGTAAACTCCATAGATACAAATGTGTGAGTGGCACCATAATCAAATAAGGCGATAACATCATAAGTGGTGATAGAAATCTGACCTGTCACCACATGAGAAGTTCCCGCTTCTGCATCTCCTCTTGTGTGGGCATAGATCCTGGCTTGGGGTTCAGGAGCCTCTAACCTGCCTTGCGCGATCGAGGGTCCTTCAAGCATGGCTTGGACTGCATGCAACTGACTATTCGCATTCCGGCTCGGATATAGAGGGTTCTGACCTTGGAAGTTAGTGTTATTACCCTCATTTCCTCGATTATTCCTCTTCTGAGGGTAATTCCTTTGTTGACCTTGGCCCGTAAAATTCCCTTTTCTTTTGTTCCTCCCAAACTGCTTGGAACTTTGGGCAAGGTTACTGTTCTGGCCCTTTAGGGTTGCCTCCGCGATCTGACGGGGTTGCACTTGCTTTACCACGGCCTTTTCTTCCTTTCTAGCTTTAAAAATCTGAGCCCTTGCTTCTTTGTCCTAGTTGATCCAGTATTCAGCTCGTATTGCCCTGCTGACACAGTCGGATACCAGGGTAGGCGGGCTACTGCCAGCACTCACTTGTTTGGAGATGTTCATGCGGAACATCTTCATCATTCTTCTAACTTTCTCCTTTTCATTCGGAAGCAATTCCGGGCACAGACGGGCTAACTGCTCGAATTTCTTTATGGCTTCCATCACCGTCATTGACCCTTGTCGTAAACTGGTGAACTCGTCTTGCTGAGCTGCCAGTATCTCCCCGTTGTACTACATCGCTCGGAACTCGGTCACAAAATCTTGCCAGCTCATGGCCGTTACATCCCGACGCATCTGTACAGTCATCCACCAGTGCCTTGCGTCCTTCTTAAGCACGAAAGAAGCATAGAAATCCTTCTCTTGTTCTGTAAGCCGCATAAAATCTAAGATAACCTGGATATTAATTAGCCAATTGTCAGCGGCTATCGGGTCCGTGGGTCCTTCGAATTCAAGCGCCTTCATACGCCTAAATCGCTCATATAAAAGATCCTCCCGTACTAACGGTGAGTTGATTTGAACTCCAGCGGGTGCTAACGGGACTTCTGGCTGGACTTCTAGTACCGGAGGTACTACTAGTGGTACCTGATGACCCGGAGGTGGGACCTCGTTAACTTGGGGCCTTTGATTCATTTGAGCTAGCTGCTCTTGAAGTCTGTTAGTTTCTTGCTGCTGTTCAAGCAGCTGTCGTTGTAAATTCGCTACAACGATTGCAAGATTCAGCTCAGGTGGATTAACGGGTACCGTTCTACATGGGCGTACCATCTTCTAAAATCCTATTAACCATAAGAAAGGATATTATCATACTATTAATATCCTTTCTTTTATGCATAACTTATCGTATGATATCATCATAATTATCATATTATAACATGGCTTTTCATAACATAACATATTTTTGTTTTATATCCCATGTTCGCACGGTCTTTTTGTACACTTTCAAAAGTACATCATTCTTACTATCTCATATATATGTACATACCATGTACATCGTAATTTACCATACTGTAAATACATTTCGATTTCATCATACTGTACATACATATCTATATATATATGGCAAAACTATGATGGAAGTGTCTAACACTTCACCATCGTACATAAGTACAAGCCTATCGTCCAAAAATATTAAGCTAGTATAAAACAGTCTCACGGTCAAAAATATATACATAATCGATCCAAGTCTAAACTATAATCTCGATCGTGACTACTGACGAAGCATCAGAATCTGTGTCCCAATCATCATCATCAAATAATATCTCTTCGGGATCGTCGTCTAGATCATCCACATCCTCAACCCAATCTCCTGGCTCGGGCTCTGGCTCTATATCTTCTTCCACATCCTCATCGTCGCTGGAGATGTCAATAACTGGAGGATCTTCCAGTGGGTCTACCGGAGCAACTATGTCATCGGCAGCGTCCTCCACGTCCATCTGATCCTCGGCCCCTTGGGCTGGCACCTCCTGTACTGGGATAGCGGGTATCGGATCCTCGGGGAATATCGGCCCTACCTCATACTGGGGCTCCCCTAATCCAGCGTCGTCGGCAGGCACCTGATAATCGTCTACAAAATCGTCAGCCGACATAATATGTGCGATAATTTCTGTTTGGATCTAAATGTGCCCTAAGTATAGAAAATCAATATTAGGGATTTTCTGCAAATATGACATTTTGATATTAATAAGAGGAGGTTATTCATGTTTAATAAGTTGTGTCCTATTTACTTTCATTTGTTGATTGTATGGTTATTTTGAGCAAACATAAAATACTCCTTGACTGTTGGTAATATATCAGATTACCATATGTATACGGGGTATACATAGAAGACGTGGTAATTTGATAACAGTCTAAATAAATAGTCCGCAATCGATGGAATAAGATTTGGGGATCTTATTTATGATAAGATTGTACAGGTTGTCTACTTCCTTGGAGGAATGGTTTGTCTTGACCATCGAATAGGTTCCGAGTAGAAACTTTAATGTATACCAGTATTGAGGTATGACATTGGACTGGACCTAAAGTGTTAATTGATTCGGTTTAATAATTCCGTTTATAAGAATCAATGACACTTTGATTATCATCCTGCATTAATCTTAATCCTGAAATGATTACTTGAGTTCGCATCCATGACTTATGTACTTTAATGCACTACAGGTGAGACACTGTTAATTCATGGTCAATATACTTGTGTTTTGGGTGCATGACTTATGGATGGAGAAATCAAGATTCATAGATACGGAATCCATAGCTATCTTAATGATAGTGAATGTTATCTACTTAAAGGCATTATTCGGGGATTGAAAGATAGTATAACAAGATCTTGGCCATTTGATTACTTTGTGTTTTCTGGTGGTTTACCAATTGTATGGTTTTATAATTGGTGATTCTTTCAATAGAGAATAATAGAACTTTAAGTTAAAATGATTGAAAAGGTAAAACGGAAAAAAATCCTTAATTCAATCATGGATGACATATGGGGATTAAGCAAGCGATGAATAAATCATGGAAGAAGCACTGAGTGAGAGAGCTTTCGTAATACCGTATGTAAACAGGAGTTCAGCTTCAAACTTTTAGTGGAATAGTTTTGAAGTTGATAATTGATGAAAAATTAATCTGGGATTAATTTTTCACGATTATAGGAGCCTTTTTACATATTTTCATCGGGTCCCTCTATTGGCTCATATAGTTTCATATAGCGTCTCGGGATTTGTTCCTATTGAGATTGGTAAATTTAAATGGAATTTAGTAAAGTCTATTAAGACATGGTACTCTCTAACATGCAATCCAGAAAGGATTGGACATGTAAAATTTGTAGACAAATGATTTGTCAACATGTGATTGGTTAATTTGAATTTTGGAAATAAGATTGTGTTTGGATTGTTTAATTTTGGAAAAACAAATTTTTCTCTCCTAATCTAAATAAGGTGCACGGTTTTTAGATAGGTGGAGGGAAGAAAAATTTGTTTCAAAATTATTCAAATAAGTTCCTAACATTAAATTATTAATTGATTTAAATAATAGAGATTATTTCATGTATTTTTCTTTCCTAATTAAAAGTGGTTCATGGTTTTTTGAGGAAAGGAAATTTGAAATATTTCATTGATTTAAATTAATTAATATGGTTAATGTTTATGGAAAATATTAATTCAAATAATTGAATCTTATTTAAATTCAAAAAGGTTTAAAAGGAATTTGAATCTAGATAGGACTAGGATCTTTTGACTAGTCTAGATTCTTGATTTAAAATTTGAATCACCAATCTAGCTTAGAAATCTCAAAGTGGCCGAATTTTTTGAGGAAGGATTTCCTCTTGGAAAAACGTTTTTAGGTTCAATGAATCTAGCCCTAAAGTTGTATGATCTTTTGATTCAAAATTTATCCAGAAAAATAATTATTAATTATTTTTTAAAGGAGATGAATTTTGAAAAAGGATTAGACTTCCATATAAAGGCAAGGGATTCTTGAAAAACCAATTTTTGGTAATTTTCAAGGGCAAAAACGTTTTTGGAGAAAAGGAAAACATTTAGGTTTTCCGGAACACCAAAAATTCGGCTTTCTTGTGAGAAAGAAAAAGAGAGAAAATTCAATTGAACCAAAACTGAAAGGAATGTTAAACCGAGTGATTATTTTCATTAGGAAGTTAGCCGGTTCCTGTTTTGCAGTTTTGAAGGAAGAAGGTTGATCGTATTCTCAACGAGGTACATCGGAATTGAGAAGGAAAGATCTAGACTTCGGAAAGCATTACCAGTCGCTTGGATTCATAGAACGTGTGTCCACACACACTCTGAGACGTGGAACTCGAGAATAATAGAGAAGACACGTTGATCAAACGCTCTAGTGATTCCGGAATCCAAGAATTTAGGTACGCTTGATCATGAATTTAATTTATTGTTATATGCATCATGAGATTCTTTTCCGGAAACGGCATAAAAATTTTAAAACTTCTGCTGCGCCGTAACTCTGATTACCGATCCGATTTTTCCAACAACTGGTATCAGAGCCAACTCATGATTATGTATATAACATAAATTATTTGATCAAATAAATTTTTCTCTATGTATTAATGTAATATTTTAGAGAGTTGGCACTCTAGGTTTTATTTTGAGTATGTTAAATATATTATGAATGGAAGTATGGATGAATGAATGCTTTATATTATTTTTAAAATATATGATGCTTGTTCAATTTTGCCGGTCATGATTCCATAGAGGTTAGAATTTGTATCTAGATTTTTCAAGTGTAATAGATGCGGTCTATTATCATCGCTAGGTCGTTCTTTCAATTCCTAGAATTTTTGTAAGCCGGAAACGGCGTAGGAATTTTTTTTGTAAAATTTGGGCTACAATGGATTCGAGGAGATTGAAGATAAACGAAGGTATGGAAATTTTCAAAGGATGTGATTTTTTGGAATTTTTTTTAATTAAAAAACGTTTTTTATAAAAAAAATCATAGAATCTTTTTGAAAATTTAATTTTCCAATGATATGTGATCTTGATAATTTGGAAATCGAAATTTGAAATTTGGAAATTTCAATTTTTTAAAATTTAATAAATCGGATTTTTATTTAAATTTTGAAATTTTGAAATTTTTGATTCAAATTAAAAATCACATATAATATTTTTTGAAATTTAAATTTATTTTTAAATTTGAAAAGATATGACATTGGAGAAGGATGACATTGAAGAAGGATACAAGGCATGGAACTACAAATGAAGGCCGATACATGTTTCGGTTAAATTTTGTAAATTTTGCAATTTTATTTTCTCTAGGATGGAATCATGATCCACGGCTGTTTACATATTTTGCAAACCATGGATGATGTGTTGCTAGATGAATATGATATACTATTTCATGATGTATTGATAACATGCCATATAGACTAGGGAGTGCCACTCAATAAATATTGTTTATGCATGAAAAACAAAAACCCTAATTTAAAAAGATTGAGTGGGAGAAGGTTTTACACACTAAGACCTACGGCCTCCATTGTTGGTCCAATAGTTACGCATGGTAGTGCCTACTACTCGGTTTTGACCCGGGAATTCCCTTCGGATAGGTATCTTACCTAGAGCGCACACTGATTTGGATTTCCGAAAGGATAACAATTTTGGGCGTATTTTATGTTTAGATCACCCCTCGGTGGCGAATGTAAAATATGGATTCAAAATTGGAAACGATGGTTACACACTCATGCTACTTTATTTATTAACCCTCTCCCGAGGCTCTGTTATATAAAGTAGTGGCCAAATAAATGATATTTAATATATATTTAATGGAATTTGTTTCATGGACAAATATATATTAATCAGAAGGGATCCGTGTTCTTGGCTAGTTATTCTATGACTACCCCTCGGTAGCTTAGAAAGCATAAGCTAGGAATTATCGTTGTAAGGTACGTGTTTTAAGGGTTTTACACATAAACATTTAGATTGCATATAAATCTTTTTGTTTCATTACAAAACCAAATTTTATAAACTGATAGGTTGTTTGCTCATACTTATTATATGTTTTCTGATTATAGATCAAAATGTCGAGCCCTCTATCTGTGATACTTACACAAAACAAATTAACTGGCGAAAACTTTAATGACTGGAAAAGGAACTTGCTTATCGTCCTAAACTTTGAGAAACACAGTTTCGTCCTAACCCAACCTAGACCACCTACGCCTGCGATCGATGCTCCTGATAGGGATTTTGTAGCGCTTGAGTGCTGGGACAATTCCAACCTAAGTGTTATGTGCTATATTCGGGCAAGCATGTCTAACGTGCTCCAGAAACAGCATGAAGAGCATCAAATTGCTAGGGAGATCATGGATAACCTGGAGGAAATGTTTGGTGAACAAACTATCCAGGCTAAGACCGATGCTATCAAAGGTCTCATGAACTGCAGGCAGAAGGTTGGAACTCCCATCAAGGAGCACATGATGAAAGTCATGGCTTATTTGTCTGAAGCTCAGACAAATGAGGCTGAGATCGATTCTGCAACTCAATTGGTCATGGTTTTCCAAACCTTGTTCAAGAATTTCGATTTGTTTCAGGCATCTTACAACCTTAACAGGAAGGAGATGTCTTTAACAGAATTGATGAAAGAGTTGCAAGCCTTTGAGAACATTTTTAAGGGTTCTGGATCTAAGGCTAAGGCAAATGTGGCTGAACCTAGTTCGCCTGCTCCTAATCCCAAAAGGAAGAAGGAAAAGGGGAAGAACAAGGGAAACAAACCTGCGGTGAATGCACCTGCTACTAAGAAGTCTACCAAGACTAAGAAGCGGAAGGTGGATCCCAAAAAGGTTAAGTGTTTTCACTGTGGGAAGAAAGGACATTTCAAGAAGGATTGCCGAGAATACCTGTCCATGCTAAAGCAAAAAGGTAATTTCGATGTTTTGTATCTTGAGGGTTGTTTAGTGGAAGAATCTAAGGACAATTGGGTTATAGATTCTAGAGCTACTAACCATGTTTGTATTTCTCTACAGGGGTTCAAGGTAACGAGAAGTCTGCATGAGGAGAACTTCACGTTAAGAACCGGTGATGGGACATTGGTGCAAGCAGAAGCAGTGGGAGAAGTGCATCTTTATTTTGATGAATTTAGGTTTATTGTTTTGAGACATTGTTTTTATGTTCCCAGTTTCAAGAGGAACCTAATTTCGGTAGCTTGTTTGATTAAAGATTCTTATTCAGTTTCTTTTAATAATAAAGTTGTTATTTGGAAAAACAATTCTCTTATCTGTAATGGATGGATGCATAGAAATCTTTATTTTATCAAACCTAAGATGGACTCACTGCTTGATACAGAATTGGAAAAGAACTCTAAAAGACATAAGTCTTCTCACTCTAACAAATCATATCTTTGGCATTTACGACTTGGTCACATAAGCCTTAATAGAATTCAAAGGATGGTAAAGGAGGAATGCCTTGACTTGTATGAGGTTGAACCTTGGCCACAATGTGAATCCTGTCTGGAGGGCAAGATGACTAAGCGGCATTTTGCTGCCAAGGATGGTCGTGCCGAGGAATTTTTAGAACTTGTGCATACGGATGTTTGTGGTCCCATGAACATAGAAGCACGTGGTGGGTATGAGTATTATATCACTTTTATTGATTATTACTCAAGGTATGGATATGTCTATTTGATGATCCGCAAAAGCGAAGTCTTTGACAAGTTCAAAGAATTTCGGGCTGAAGCGGAGAAACAATTAGGCAAGTCCATTAAGACACTTCGATCAGATCGAGGTGGGGAATACCTATCGGATGAGTTCTTAGGATATTTGATAGAGAATGGGATACAATCCCAGTTAACTGCACCTGGTACTCAACAGAATGGTGTAGCTGAGAGAAGAAATAGGACCCTATTGGATATGGTCCGGTCTATGATGAGTTACTCCACATTACCTTTGTCATTTTGGGGCATGCCATACAAACTGCATGCTATCTTCTGAATAACGTTCCCTCCAAATCGGTTCCTAAAACTCCTTACAAGTTATGGACGAGTAGGAAACCTAATTTAAATCATATTCGAATTTGGGGTTGTCCAGCACACGTCCTGGAAAAGGAAGCGAAGAAGTTGGAGTCACGATCAGAAGTGTGCTTGTTTGTTGGCTATCCAAAAGGGACAAAAGGTGGTCTGTTCTATAATCCGAAGCAAAATAAAGTCTTCGTTTCTACACATGCAACATTCCTGGAGGAAAGTTACATAGAAGACTTTAAACCTCGTAGCAAAGTAGTGCTTGAGGAGATGACTTCGGGTTTGGATGTTCCTAAAGTCACAGAAAACCCTGTGGAAAAACCGCTAAAGAATCAACAACCAGGGGAGCTTCATCGTAGTTGGAGGATTATCAGGGAACCTGAAAGGTACATGTTCAATGGTGAAGTTTTTGAAGTAGAATCCATAGAACATGATGATCTGGCTACGTACAAGGAAGCTTTGGAGGATGTTGATTCTAGTCTTTGGCAAAAGGCTATGAACACTGAGATGGAATCTGTGGATTCCAATGGGGTCTGAAAACTTGTAGACTTACCCCAAGGCATAAAACCGATTGGGTGTAAATGGGTATACAAGAGGAAGAGAGGTGTGGATGGGAAAGTGAAAACTTTCAAGGCAAGACTTGTAGCGAAGGGCTATACGTAGAAAAAAGGAATCGACTATGAAGAATCCTTCTCGCCTGTAGCAATGCTCAAGTCAATCCGCATTCTTTTATCCATTGTGGCTGCTCTCGATTATGAGATCTGGCAAATGGATGTCAAGATAGCTTTCTTAAATGGCTCTCTTGAAGAAGATATCTATATGATACAACCAGAAGGGTTCAAGGCAAAAGGCCAAGAAGACAAGGTATGCAAGTTGCTTAAATCCATTTATGGATTAAAGCAAGCATCTCGTTCTTGGAATATTAGGTTTAATCAAGCTTTCTAGAGATGACTGTCCCAAGACATCGGAAGAAAGGGAGCGTATGAAAAACGTACCTTATGCATCAGCAGTAGGTAGTCTTATGTACGCTATGTTATGCACTAGGCCTGACATTTGTTTTGCGGTTGGTATGGTAAGTCGATATCAGTCGAATCCGGGACCGAACCATTGGGGTGCGGTCAAGCATATACTCAAGTATCTACGAAGAACGAGGGACTATATGCTTGTGTATTCCGGTCAGGACCTTGTTCCTAGAGGATATACAGATTCTGATTTTCAATCAGATCAGGATTCAAGGAAATCGACTTCAGGATCTGTTTTTACCCTTGGAGGTGGTGCCGTTGTGTGGAGGAGTATTAAGCAATCTTGCATTGCTGATTCGACCATGGAAGCCGAGTATGTGGCAGCCAATGAGGCATCAAAGGAAGCGGTATGGCTCCGTTGGTTCCTTGGTGACCTTGAGGTCGTTCCTGGTATGGATAAAGCTATAGTGCTCTACTGTGACAACAGTGCAGTAGTAGCTAATACCAAGGATCCTAGGCATCATAAGAGGCTTTGTTGAGAGTGGAAATGTCACGGTTTGCAAAATCGCATCAGAGGACAATCTTGCTGACCCGTTCACGAAGACTTTGGTGGCCAGAAGATTCGAAGAACACGTTGAAAGCATGGGGATGCGTAATATGTCACATTTACTCGCTTATGGCAAGTGGGAGATTGTTGGGATCTAAATGTGCCCTAAGGATAGAAAATCAATATTAGGGATTTTCTGTAAATATGACATTTTGATATTAATAAGAGGAGGTTATTCATGTTTAATAAGTTGTGTCCTATTTACTCTCATTTGTTGATTGTATGGTTATTTTGAGCAAACATAAAATACTCCTTGACTGTTGGTAATATATCAGATTACCATATGTATACGGGGTAAACATAGAAGACGTGGTAATTTGATAACAGTCTAAATAAATAGTCCGCAATCGATGGAATAAGATTTGGGGATCTTATTTATGATAAGATTGTATAGGTTGTCTACTTCCTTGGAGGGATGGTTTGTCTTGACCATCGGATAGGTTCCGAGTAGAAACTTTAATGTATACCAGTATTGAGATATGACATTGGACTGGACCTAAAGTGTTAATTGATTCGGTTTAATAATTCCATTTATAAGAATCAATGACACTTTGATTATCATCCTGCATTAATCTTAATCCTGAAATGATTACTTGAGTTCGCATCCATGACATATGTACTTTAATGCACTACATGTGAGACACTGTTAATTCATGGTCAATATACTTGTGTTTTGGGTGCATGACTTATGGATGGAGAAATCAAGATTCATAGATACGGAATCCATAGCTATCTTAATGATAGTAAATGTTATCTACTTAAAGGCATTATTCGGGGATTGAAAGATAGTATAACAAGATCTTGGCCATCGGTTTACTTTGTGTTTTCTGGTGGTTTACCAATTGTATGGTTTTATAATTGGTGATTCTTTCAATAGAGAATAGTGAAACTTTAAGTTAAAATGATTAAAAAGGTAAAACGGAAAAAAGTCCTAAATTCAATCATGGATGACATATCGGGATTAAGCAAGCGATGAATAAATCGTGGAAGAAGCACTGAGTGAGAGAGCTTTCGTAATACCGTATGTAAACAGGAGTTCAGCTTCAAACTTTTAGTGGAATAGTTTTGAAGTTGATAATTGATGAATAATTAATCTGGGATTAATTTTTCACGATTACAGGAGCCTTTTTACATATGTTCATCGGGTCCCTCTATTAGCTCATATAGTTTCATATAACGTCTCGGGATTTGTTCCTATTGGGATTGGTAAATTTAAATGGAATTTAGTAATGTCTATTAAAACATGGTACTCTCTAACATGCAATCCAGAAAGGATTGGACATGTAAAATTTGTAGACAAATGATTTGTCAACATGTGATTGGTTAATTTGAATTTTGGAAATAAGATTGTGTTTGGATTGTTTAATTTTGGAAAAACAAATTTTTCTCTCCTAATCTAAATAAGGTGCACGGTTTTTAGATAGGTGGAGGGAAGAAAAATTTGTTTCAAAATTATTCAAATAAGTTCCTAACATTAAATTATTAATTGATTTAAATAGAGATTATTTCATGTATTTTTCTTTCCTAATTAAAAGTGGTTCATGGTTTTTTGAGGAAAGGTAATTTGAAATATTTCATTGATTTAAATTAATTAATATGGTTAATGTTTATGGAAAATATTAATTCAAATAATTGAATCTTATTTAAATTCAAAAAGGTTTAAAAGGAATTTGAATCTAGATAGGACTAGGATCTTTTGACTAGTCTAGATTCTTGATTTAAAATTTGAATCACCAATCTAGCTTAGAAATCTCAAAGTGGCCGAATTTTTTGAGGAAGGATTTCCTCTTGGAAAAACGTTTTTAGGTTCAATGAATCTAGCCCTAAAGTTGTATGATCTTTTGATTCAAAATTTATCCAGAAAAATAATTATTAATTATTTTTTAAAGGAGATGAATTTTGAAAAAGGATTAGACTTCCATATAAAGGCAAGGGATTCTTGAAAAACCAATTTTTGGTAATTTTCAAGGGCAAAAAACGTTTTTGGAGAAAAGGAAAACATTTAGGTTTTCCGGAACACCAAAAATTCGGCTTTCTTGTGAGAAAGAAAAAGAGAGAAAATTCTATTGAACCAAAACTGAAATGAAGGTTAAACCGAGTGATTATTTTCATTAGGAACTTAGCCGGTTCCTGTTTTGCAGTTTTGAAGGAAGAAGGTTGATCATATTCTCAACGAGGTACATCGGAATTGAGAAGGAAGGATCTAGACTTCGGAAAGTATTACCGGTCGCTTGGATTCATAGAACGTGTGCCCACACACACTCTGAAACGTGGAACTCGAGAATAATAGAGAAGACACGTTGGTCAAATGCTCTAGTGATTCCGGAATCCAAGAATTAAGGTACGCTTGATCATGAATTTAATTTATTGTTATATGCATCATGAGATTCTTTTCCGGGAATGGCATAAAAATTTTAAAACTTCCGCTGCGCTATAACTCTGATTACCGATCCAATTTTTCCAACAATTTCTGCCTCCAAGATAACATCAATCATACTACCAACTGACCTCTCCAGCATGGGTGTCGGTACAAACTGCCGGATCTGGGGTGGTACCCCATTCCGCAGAATCACTAATACCTGCAGCTCGGGACTGGGCAAATCCTGAGGAATGTGAGGTAGCATAGCCTCCTGAAACCTCCAACAGTAGTGACTCATAGACTCCTGGGGATATGCATACCAGTCCCCTACGTAACTCAAATATCGCGTGCGCTGTATATCCTGATAAATCTCGGGGTCACGGTACGGCTCGCCGGCTCCCTCATCAGGCATTGGCCCATAACGCGCAAGTACTATAGTACGGAAATGAGCCCATGTACGACTAGGCATCTGTCTCTCTCCCAACGTCATCCACCATAGTCATGCGTCGGCTATCAAGCACCGACTGGCTAGTGAGACCTTTAAATGGGCCTCGATATGACAGATATGGAAAATCATTTCCATATCATATAGCCAAGCTGCCACGGACACTAATCGTCTCTTACTATCAAACAGTAGAGGTTGTGACTCGTAGAATGACGTAACTGCGTTTCGGTTCGCATCTACCCGTGCAGGATCCATATCAGCGTATCTACCATAACATAATCGCATAATAAATATTAATACATGAAAATAAAATTTAACTTACAATGATGGCGGCGATGGCAGGCTGACTGTGAAATTGGACTGCAGGAAACCGCTCTGATACCAACTCTGTAACGACCCACCTAGTACAGGCCGTTACCATACATACATACATACGTTCGTACTTACTTACTTAACGTAAACAGCGGAATTTTTTTTTTCAGCGTAACTCACACACGAAAATACGTACGTAAGCATAATGAATACTTAATAAAGTTGTTTGGGCGTAAAATATAAACATAAATTAAAACACATAGAAGTATCAATACGCGTAGCGGTATGATTCCCACATTTCACAGTCCGCCAAACCACGCTCCTCCATCTTGTATCAACATTTGCTGACAGGTTGCTTACCTAAAGCATAGACGTAAGACAATGAGCTTTCACTCAGCAAGTACAACTACTATATACCGCGACACAACACAAACCTAACCTACATACATATCACATCATAACATACCATACATAGCATAACTTAACCATACATAACATAGCTTATCATAACATATGCATGAGCCATTTATGCTTCATTATGCTTTCTTGTTCATTCATAACTTACTTTCTTAACTTATCTTAACTTACGAGCCCCATAACGTAAGTGTCTGTTCCGGGCGCGCAACTATGGAGTGGTTGGGGCGACCAGTCCATTTCCAACTCAAACCATAGTCCAACCCGACCTAACGCGAGTCGGTACGACACAGGCAAGCTTGCTTGCCATCGTAACTTTCATTATTTCATACTTGATCTTATTCTTATTAATTGGCGAACATGCTTCGTGATGTTTCACACAATTAAATCATCATCTTATCTTAACCATACCATAACCTTCTCATAACTCATGTCCTATCATAACATGTTTCTAGCATATTACTAGCATATAGCATAGCATATAACATTTCATAGCACATAGCACATTTCATAACATATCATAGCATTTAACATTTTATAGCACATGGCATACCATAGCATATAGCATAGCACATAGCATTCTTCCTAACCTTTCATAGCATTTCTCATAACATTTCATGACACATAGCATTTTTCATAGCCTTTCATAACACATAACATTTGTCATCATAGTTAGGCAAGTATACACAACAAAGCCTATGCTGTAGGCGGAGTTGTACTTACCTTATTTGCGTTTGCTGTGTCCGATATCAAGCTGGATTCCCGTTAGGACACTATCGTGTCTTATCTTCTGTTATCAAATAAAAGTAAGGGTTAGAAATATTGGTGATATAACCAACACCCTTATATAACCTTAGTTATATGCCCCTTACTTAATCCCACGTTATCCTACTTGGTTACCTTAAGTAACCCTAGGGTTTAAACTTAACCCTAATCGTATTATTTTAACATAGGTTCCAAAAACCCATTTTTTGAAAAACCTTATATTTTTATGTATAAAAACCCTTTGTTCAACTTGAAAATTTGAAATCATAAAGTAGGATTTGTAGAAATTATTGACTGTTGGAAACAACCTTTGGAACAGCTTCACATTGTCAATTCATCAGTATTTGTGCAGAATTACCCTTTTTCTGCACTGTTTCTAGAAATCCTGTACAAGAATTCCTTATTTTCTGTACAGTTTTTGAAATCCAATTTTATTTAAAAATCAAAACCGAATTTGAAAAAATTTGCTTCAAAAAATTTTTAGACCTCGAAAAGTCCTACAACTTTCATGTTTTTCTCGAAACCTAATTCAGACTCTAGCCTACTCAGATGCCCTGTTGAACCCACCTGCCCGTGCATGGAGTCTGGGCACGGTCCGGCTCGGATTTGAGTGAAAATCGAGGCCGTTGGAGCCTCATTTTGCAAAATCGTTCATGGGAAAATCCCTTCTCTACAACTTTCATGTTTTAAGTTTTTCCTAATTCGGCTTCTAAGGGCCCCGAACTTGGGTTTCCAGAAAACTGGCCAGTTTCCACCCGAACTGGCAGTTTCTTGGCTTAGATTGATTTTACGTCCTAATCGCGCACCCTACCTCAATCGGCAGCAGCCGAGAGCCTAAGAGCAGTCATGCAACGTATTTCTAACGTCAAATTTGTCAACCACAAATTAGAGACATACATCAATTAAGCACAAAAACCCTAAACATACAACCACATACATGCAAGCATTTATGAACCACCAACCATAAACCCTAACCAATCAAGCACAAACCCTAAAATTCTAATCTAGGGCAATAATTGAAATTGAGCTTATGCTCATTACAACCCACTTGAAATACATTTAAATTTCTCAATTGAAACTTGAATTGAGAAGCTTAGGGTTCAAAGAGAATTACCTAGCTCCACCCAAGGTTTGGCTTGCTAGACCAAGGGCTTTTCCTCCCTTTTCTTGCCTTCTCCAATAACCGGCCACCACCAAGATTGAGGGGTTCCAAAGATTTTCAGCCCCTAGCTTTGCTTCACACCAAAACCGACTCTTGAACCTTGCTTTACACATTTTTTCCTCACTTTTCTTCTTCCCCTTTTTACTTCCCCCACAACCGGCCACTTGGTCAAAAATGGGTTTCCAAGATTTTTTTCAAATTCTTGTTGGTGTTCTAACTAAAAACCGACCACTCCAATCTTTCCTTTCTCTTGGTTTTCCTTAATTTTCTTTCTTTCTTTCCTTCTCAATTTTGGTTTTTGGTGAGGAGAAAAATGGGCATAGTTTAGCTAAGGTTTCTAATTTTTTGAACAATGGGTTCACCTATTTATAGGTGATGGGGAACTCTTAAAATTTGCTAAAAAGTCCCCAAAAATTTTTACTATTTGCCCATAAGCCCTCTTAGTTGGCCGGCCATGGGTGGTTCTAGATCACTCCAAATATCCTTGGCATCCATTAGCTAACATTTTCCAAGCCTTCATTGCCGAAACTAGCCTAATTGCTGAGTCCCGAGATTGTCCGTAGAAATTAAACTCTCCCTTACTGTAAGGACTGAACGTTACACAACGCTTTCTGTAGTCAAACTTAGCATTGTACTTGCCTAAGAAATCCAATCCTAAGATCACATCAAAATCTTGAAGCTTGATTGCAATGAGATCTACAAATAATTTTCTACCACAAACGACCACAGAAATATTTTGTATCCAAAAATTGAACCACAAAATTTCTCCGAATGGCAGAGAGGTTTTAAAAAAAAGGTTGTTCTAAACTATCAACACTACTTTCTAATTTCTAGGCAAACTCCATAGATACAAATGAGTGAGTGGCACCATAATCAAACAAGGCGATAACATCATAAGTGGTGATAGAAATCTGACCTGTCACCACCTGAGAAGTTCCCGCTTCTGCATCTCCTCTTGTGTAGGCATAGATCCTGACTTGGGGTTAAGGAGCCTCTAACCTGCCTTGCGCGATCGAGGGTCCTTCAAGCCTGGCTTGGACTGCATGCAACTGACTATTCGCATTCCGGCTCGGATATGGAGGGTTCTAACCTTGGAAGTCAGTGTTATTACCCTCATTTCCTCGATTATTCCTCTTCTGAGGGTAATTTCTTTGTTAACCCTGGCCCGTAAAATTCCTTTTCCTTTTGTTCCTCCCAAACTGCTTGGAACTTTGGACAAGGTTAGTATTATGGCCCTTTGGACAAGGTTACTATTCTGGCCCTTTGTTAACCTGCCTTGCGCGATCGAGGGTCCTTCAAGCCTGGCTTGGACTGCATGCAACTGACTATTCGCATTCCGGCTCGGATATGGAGGGTTCTAACCTTGGAAGTCAGTGTTATTACCCTCATTTCCTCGATTATTCCTCTTCTGAGGGTAATTTCTTTGTTAACCCTGGCCCGTAAAATTCCTTTTCCTTTTGTTCCTCCCAAACTGCTTGGAACTTTGGACAAGGTTACTATTCTGGCCCTTTGGGGTTGCCCCCGCGATCTGACGGGGTTGCACTTGCTTTACCACGGCCTTTTCTTCCTTTCTAGCTTTAAAAATCTGAGACCTTGCTTCTTTGTCCTAGTTGATCCAGTATTCAGCTCGTATTGCCCTGCTGACACAGTCGGATACCAGGCTAGGCGAGCTACTGCCAGCACTCACTTGTTTGGAGATGTTCGTGCGGAACATCTTCATCATTCTTCTAACTTTCTCCTTTTCATTCTGAACCAATTCCGGGCACAGACGGGCTAACTTTTTGAATTTCTTTACGGCTTCCATCACCGTCATTGACCCTTGTCGTAAACTGGTGAACTCGTCTTGCTTAGCTGCCAGTATCTCCCCGTTATAGTACATCACTCGGAACTCGGTCACAAAATCTTGCCAGCTCATGGCCGTTACATCCCGACGCATCTGTACAGTCATCCACCAGTGCCTTGCGTCCTTCTTAAGCGCTAAAGAAGCACAGAAAACCTTCTCTTGTTCTGTAAGCCGCATAAAATCTAAGATAACCTGGATGTCAATCAGCCAATTGTCAGCGGCTATCGGGTCCGTGGGTCCTTCGAATTCAGATGCCTTCATACGCCTAGATCGCTCATATAAAAGATCCTCCCGTACAAATGGTGGGCTGATTTACACTCCAGCGGGTGCTAACGGGACTTCTGGCTGGACTTCTGGTACCGGAGGTACTACTGGTGGTACCTGATGACCCGGAGGTGGGACCTCGTTATCTTGGGGCCTTTGATTCATTTGAGCTAGCTGCTCTTGAAGTCTGTTAGTTTCTTGCAGCTGTTCAAGCAGCTGTCGTAGTAAATTCGCTACAAACGGTTGCAAGATTCAGCTCAGGCAGATTAACGGGTACCGTTCTACACGGGCGTACCATCTTCTAAAATCCTATTAACCATAAGAAAAGATATTATCATACTATTAATATCCTTTCTTTTATGCATAACTTATCGTATGATATCATCATAATTAACATATTATAACATGGCTTTTCATAACATAACATATTTTTGTCACATATCCCGTGTTCGCACGGTCTTTTTGTACACTTTCAAAAGTACATCATTCGTACTATCTCATATATATGTACATACCATGTACATCATAATTTACGATACTGTATATATATATCGATTTCATCATACTGTACATACATATCTATATATATAAGGCCAAAACTATGATGGAAGTGTCTAACACTTCACCATCGTACATAAGTACAAGCCTATCGTCCAAAAAAAATAAGCTAGTACAAAACAGTCTCACGGTCAAAAATATATACATAATCGATCGAAGTCTAAACTATAATCTCGATCGTGACCACTGACGAAGCATCGGAATCTGTGTCCCAATCGTCATCGTCGAATAATATCTCCTCGGGATTGTCGTCTAGATCATCCGCATCCTCAACCCAATCTCCTGGCTCGGGCTCTGGCTCTATATCTTCTTCCTCATCCTCGTCGTCGCTGGAGATGTCAATAACTGGAGGATCTTCCAGTGGGTCTACCGGAGCAACTATGTCGTCGGCAACATCCTCCGCGTCCATCTGATCCTCGGCCTCTTGGGTTGGCACCTCTTGTATTGGGATAGCGGGTATCGGATCCTCGGGGAATATCAGCCCTAACTCATACTGGGGCTCACCTAATCAAGCGTTGTCGACAGGCACCTGATAATCGTCTACAAAATCGTCAACCGACATCATATGTGCGATAATTTCTGCCTCCAAGATATCGTCAATCATACTGCCAACCGACCTCTCCAGCATGGGTGTCGGTACAAACTGCCGGATCTGGGGTGGTACCCCATTCCGCAGAATCACTAATACCTGCAGCTCGGGACTGGGCAAATCCTGAGGAATGTGAGGTAGCATAACCTCCTGAAACCTCCAACAGTAGTGACTCATAGACTCCTGGGGATATGCATACCAGTCCCCTACGTAACTCAAATATCGCGTGCGCTGTATATCCTGATAAATCTCGGGGTCACGGTACGGCTCGCCGGCTCCCTCATCAGGCATTGGCCCATAACGCGCAAGTACTATAGTACAGAAATGAGCCCATGTACGACTAGGCATCTGTCTCTCTCCCAACGTCATCCACCATAGTCGTGCGTCAGCTATCAAGCATCGACTGGCTAGAGAGACCTGTAAATGGGCCTCGATATGACAGATATGGAAAATAAATTCCATATCATATAGCCAAGCTGCCAAGGACACTGATCGTCTCGTACTATCAAACAGTAGAGGATGTGACTCGTAGAATGACGTAACTGCGTTTTGGTTCGCATCTACCCGTGCAGGATCCATATCTACGTATCTACCATAACATAATCGCATAATAAATATTAATACATGAAAATTAAATTTAACTTACATTGATGGCGGCGATGGCAGGCTGACTGTGAAATTGGATTGCAGGAAACCGCTCTGATACCAACTCTGTAACGACCCGCCTAGCACAGGCCGTTACCATACATACATACATACGTTCGTACTTACTTACTTAACGTAAATAGCGAATTTTTTTTTCGACGTAACTCACACACAAAAATACGTACGTAAGCATAACGAATACTTAATAAAGTTGTTTGGGCGTAAAATATAAACATAAATTAAAACACATAGAAATATCAAAACACGTAGCGGTATGATTCCCACATTTCACAGTCCGCCAAACCACGCTCCTCCATCTTGTATCAACAGTTGCTGACAGGTTGCTTACCTACAGCATAGACGTAAGACAGTGAGCTTTTGCTCAGCAAGTACAACTACTATATACCGCGACACAACACAAACCTAACCTACATACATATCACATCATAACATACCATACATAGCATAACTTAACCACACATAACATAGCTTATCATAACATATGCATGAGCCATTTATGCTTCATTATGCTTTCTTGTTCATTCATAACTTACTTTCTTAACTTATCTTAACTTATGGGCCCCATAACGTAAGTGTCCGTACCGGGGGCGCAACTATGGAGTGGTTGGGGCGGCCAGTCCATTTCCAACTCAAACCATAGTCTAACCCGACCTAACACGGGTCGGTACGACACAGGTAAGCTTGCTTGCCATCGTAACTTGAAAATTTGAAATCATAAAGTAGGATTTGTAGAAATTATTTACTGTTGGAAACTACCTTTGGAACAGCTTCACAATGTCAATTCATCAGTGTTTGTACAGAATTACCCTTTTACTGCACTATTTCTAGAAATCCTGTACAGGAATTCCCTATTTCCTATACAGTTTTTGAAATCCAATTTTATTTAAAAATCAAAACCGTTTTTGAAAAAGTTTTAGACCTCGAAAAGTCCTACAACTTTTGTGTTTTTCTCAAAACTTAATTCGGACTCTAGCCTACTTAGATGCCCTTTGAACCCACCTGGCCGTGCATGGAGTCTGGGCACGGTCAGGCTCAGATTTGAGTGAAAATCGAGGCCGTTGGAGCCTCATTTTGAAAACCGACCAAGCTACCCCCTAGGAAAAACCCTACAACTTTCATGGCTTCTAAGGGCCTCAAACTTGGGTTTCTAGAAAACTGGCCAGTTTCCACCCGAATTGGCAGTTTCTTTGCTTAGATTGATTTTACGTCCTAATCGCGTACCTTACCTCAATCTGCAGCAGCCGAGAGCCTAAAGGCAGTCATGCAACATATTTCAAAAGTCAAATTTGTCAACCACAAATTAGAGACATACATCAATTAAGCACAAAAACCCTAAACATACAACCACATACATGCAAGCATTTACGAACCACCAACCATAAACCCTAAACAATCAAGCACAAACCCTAAAATTCTAATCTAGGGCAATAATTGAAATTGAGCTTATGCTCATTACAACCCACTTGAAATACATTTAAATTTCTCAATTGAAACTTGAATTGAGAAGCTTAGGGTTCAAAGAGAATTACCTAGCTCCACCCAAAGTTTGGCTTGCTAGACCAAGGCTTTTCCTCCCTTTTCTTGCCTTCTCCAATAACTGGCCACCACCAAGATTGAGGGGTTCCAAAGTTTTTCAGCCCCTAGCTTTGCTTCACACCAAAACCGACCTCTTGAACCTTGCTTCACACACTTTTCCTCACTTTTCTTCTTCCCCTTTTTCCTTCCCCCACAACCGGCCACTTGGCCAAAAATGGGTTTCCAAGATTTTTTTCAAATTCTTGTTGGTGTTCTAACTAAAAACCGACCACTCCAATCTTTCCTTTCTCTTGGTTTTCCTCAATTTTCTTTCTTTCTTTCCTTCTCAATTTCGGTTTTTGGTGAGGAGAAAAATGAGCATAGTTTAGCTAAGGTTTCTAATTTTTTGAACAATGGGTTCACCTATTTAAAGGTGATGGGGAACTCTTCAAATTTGCTAAAAAGTTCCCAAAACTTTTTGCTATTTGCCCATAAGCCCTCTTAGTTGGCCGGCCATGGGTGGTTCTAGATCACTCCAAATTTCTTTCCAACACTTGTTTTATTAATTATGATGTCATAAATCAAAAGCTAGATGATGCAAGCCTTATTAAGGCTTGTTTGCTCCTTTTTCTTAATACACAGTCCATTTTTAAGCCAACACAGATATTTTCAATACTGGACTCACTTATACACAGTATCGTTATACTGAATTACAGTCCAAAATTCATTTGTGTAAAAATGAACTGTATAAAAATTTTCTTATAACTTAAAGCCATTTGGCCTTTGATATCCTAATTAATGTGCTTGATTTTTCTATGGTGGTTTTAAATCTTAATCATACTATCTTGTTCGTAAAAACGGTTTTCGCAGTATTTTCCATACTGCTCTGTCACATAACTGCACGGTCATCTCTTTGACCATTCTAATCAAACTTTGACTTTCTCAATCAACATTGACTTTCCTTGCTCAAACTTCGACCAACAGAAAATCATAACATTTTCTACCATTTTTACTCAAAATGTCACAAGCTAGTTTAAGCAATCATTTTTGAGTCTTATAAAATCATAAGAACTCATAAAATTAAACAAAAACCCTAATCGGGCTTTCTCATGAATACCTTTATGGTACAGTTTGAATTTATATACAAGAAATCATAATGTCGAAAAACTAGGTATTACACGTACCGTGGTGCATATCCATGGAGTGGTTGGAGGCGGCCAGTCCAAACCAAGTCAAACCATGAAACTAATCGTTTACATAGAGTGATTGGGGCAGCCAGTCCAATCCAATTCCAACTATAGACTAAACCGTTTAAACTCGCCCTCGTGGCAAGTCGGTACGACACCATAATATTAACTTGTCTTATTTTATCTCGTGACTTAAAAACTTATTCTTACCATGTGATTTAATATTCGTGAACATGCTTTATGATGTCATGTATCCAGACATACAACATAAAATAATCTCAATCCTAACTTAAAACCTTCTAGCGTTATGCATCGTAACACAATACATCATAGCATAACTTCATAGCATAACATCATAACATAAACTTATAATAACATAAATATCATAACATAACATCATAACATAAACTTATCATAACATAAACTTCGTAACGTAACATCATAGCATAAACTTATCATAACATAAACTTCGTAACGTAACATCATAGTATAAACTTATCATAACATAAGCTTCATAGCATAACATCATAACATAAACTTATCATAACATAAACATACGTAAATCATGTAAATCAATACATGACGATTTTCTGCACTATAGTTTTCATACTGTTAACTACACTGCAGTGCCATCTCAGTCAAACTTAAAAGTCAACTTGGTCAAACTTTGACAGTAATAAAAATCATAAATTCCTATTTTGCCCTTTTTCTCAAAAGGCCTCATGCTTGACTAAGCAAATTATTGTTGAGTCTCGTAGCTAATTAAACGAGAACTCAAACATATACTAATATTCAACTCAGATCATTAGCTTCATATCGACATACATGGTTCAGACTTAGATTTTCCTTGTTTCTAAGGAAATTATAGATTCATCACAAATTTCGGGTTCTTACATTCTACCCTCCTTAAAATAATTTTTGTCCTCGAAAATTCAGATACTTCTAGGTAACTTTTCTTAAAATCCACCATAAATTCATAATTGTTTGATCAGGTTCCCATTTTAATCCTTTAATGGGATCATGTCTCTTATATAGAACCATAATCTTACTTTCATATCCTATCATCATGCTTTCATACATTCATACATACTTGCATACATTCTTACTTTCTTACTTTCATACTTCATACTTTCTTACTTTCTTACATCATATCGTATCATGCTTGTCATTCATATTGCATACTTTCTTACATACTGTCATACTTTCCCTTCATACTGCATCACAAGAACTATTTACATAAAAAGTTGAGCAAGTATATCATATAACTTGCCATGTTTGAAAAACTTATCATGTTATATTACTTTTCATACTTGAAAAGTATATCGTATTACATAATTTTCCACACTTGGAATGCATATCGTATCATACATTTAGGACACTTTTTGAAAATAGTTCCTTTCTTGAAACTTGATTTTATGCTATTAGACCCCTTTACTTTTCATAATGGCCCCTTTCTCGGAACTCGTCCCTTTCTCGGAACTCATCCCTCAAGGATTCGGCCTATGGCCCCCATCTTGGAACTTGCTTCCTCAAGGATTTGGCCTATGGCTCCTATCTTGGAACCCTTATTTTTCATGACAGCCCCTATCTTGGAATTTCCTCCTCAAGGATTCGGCCGTCTTACATAAAATGAGGGGGTTCTATTAAACATGAGATCTTTTATAAAAATATTTTCTTTGAATCTTTTCAAAGTCAATAATGGAAAATCATAATATTGTTCGAGTGATGCAATGACAGGTATACTTAAATCAACTAGCCACTTGCTAGATAGTAAAAGCTTCTCTTATTGCTTCTAACATTTCCTTGATAGTACAAGCACATAATCATAATTCTTAGGAATTTTTAAAACTTTCCATTATTACTTAATTTCCCTTACTGAGGGATCGTATCATCACTTTCATTGTCAAACTTATAGCCATCAATCTTATTTCTTAAAATGAAAAATTCCTGATTATCACCCTACTACGGTAAGGCGATAGGCTATCTAATCTCGAAGCCTATTCATTTCTTATTGCTACTCTAGCAATTATCATTGCAACTTAGCCATTACAGTTGCAAGATTAGGCTCTTGCGGAGATTGGTTCAGTTATACATGCAACGAACCATCTTCTAGTTTCTAATTCTAATCCTTGACATGTCTAACACTTATTCTTTCATTCATATCTTAGCATATCATATCATAAAATCATCATAACTTATCATATCATACTAGAGATTCCTCACGATCTCATCATATCATATCATAAGCTTAGCTTATCCTCCACGCTTTTGCTGCGCAACTCTGATCTACTGACAATAATAGCCCCTAGACTTTATATGGATAAGCGCGCCAAACTACAACATAGCTGACGTATCATCTCATGTACATATCCTAGTACATCTCTGGATCGCGATAATACATAGGCAATTTAGGCAGTCCTAGGTGTCATAAAAAAAACATTTAGGAATCTCCTCTCAAGGTACCCTATGCCAAGGCACCTTACACGAGCCTCCTCGACTAGGCGTCGTCTGGCAAACATATCCTGAAGATATGTCCCTACATAACAAAATCTGAAGAGAGTCTCCATATCGTGCAACCACTCCTTGGGTCCTATCGAAGATGCGTAGCTCATCCTCCATTCCTCGGAATGCTAACGAAGCATCACGGTCCTCTTCAGTCCAACCCGGGTTAACACCAAGTTCATGTCTTTATCATAGTAATATTATAACCTCACATAATTACTATACATAAATAGAGTAAGAAAATAAACTTACAAAACTGTGGCGCTGGTGGCAAAACTGTGAAACTGGATGGCAGGAAACTTTGCTCTGATACCATCTCTGTGACGCCCCGACCTACCACCTACATAAGGGGCGACTACGTAGACGCGGGGACGTGACCTTACTTATTTAACTTAATTCTTGATTCAAATACTTTAAACTTACTGAAAATTCCAGAGTAAATTTTTTTTTTCTTTTAAACTTTATTTTAAAAGACTTTGAAACTTAAACTTGACTTAATCTCAAACTTAAACTCATACTTACTTATAGGTACTTACTCGAGTACCGAGCTTTCATACCTTATTTGAAAGCTATCATATTTAAACCGTGGACCAAACCCGACCTAGTGCGGGTCGGTACTACACGAGGCAACTTGTTGCCATCATACATAAAACTTTTCCTTACTCATACCATACTTCATTATAATGTGACATAAACACATTTTACAAACATATTTTACAAAACATATTTTCCAAAACCCGTGGTGGTGTCCATTCCACATTTCACAGTTGCCGTATCAGCCTTCCACAGTCTTGCATCAAGTACTGCCGGTAGGTCACTTACCTACAGCATGAACGTAAGTAATGAGCTAATGCCCAGTAAGTACAATATTCAATCTGCAAAACATTTTAAATGCAAGAATGTGTGAATCGATTATGTTTTCTTATAAATCAATTATGCTTTCATTAACTTGGTTTTATTTTCTTACATGTCATACGTGCACGTACCGTGGTGCATATCCATGGAGTGGTTGGAGGCGGCTAGTCCAAACCAAGTCAAACCATGAAACTAATCGTTTACATAGAGTGATTGGGGCAGCCAGTCCAATCCAATTCAAACCATAAACTAAACCGTTTAAACTCGCCCTCGTGGCAAGTCGGTATGACACCATCACATTAACTTTTCTTATTTTATCTCGTGACTTAAAAACTTATTCTTACCATGTGATTTAATATTCGTGAACATGCTTCATGATGTCACGTATCTAAAAATACAACATAAAATAATCTCAATCATAACTTAAAACTTTCTAGCATTATACATCATAACATAACTTACCATAACATAACATCATAACATAACTTCATAGCATAACATCATAACATAAACTTATCATAACATAAACATCGTAACATAACATCATAGCATAAACTTATCATAACATAAACTTCATAGCATAACATCATAGCATAAACTTATCATAACATAAACTTCATAACGTAACATCATAGCATAAACTTATCATAACATAAACTTCGTAACGTAACATCATAGCATAAACTTATCATAACATAAGCTTCATAGCATAACATCATAACATAAAATTTTCATAACATAAGCATCATAACATAAACATACGTAAATCATGTAAATCAATGCATGATTTCTTGAAAACATGTCATACAACAAAAACGTTTGTTCATGCTGTAGGCGGAGTTGTACTTACTTGTCGTCCTACGCTCTTAGTTTATCGCCAAACATAGCACATACTCCTGTTTCCTAACAGGGTGTAAGATAAGAATCAGTCATATTCTATCTTACCATAAATCATAATCCTTAAAAGTTGGTATCCTATTCGGTTACCATATTACTTAGCATAATTTAATTAATTATTTTCTTCAGAAAAACCTTATTCAATTCTTTAAAATAGTTTCTTAACTTAAATTTCAGTGCAGGAGTAGGGATTTCTTGTTTTTGCACTGTTTTCTTAAAATCATGTGTAGGAATTTCTTGATTCCTGCACAGTTTTTGGAATCTAATTTTTACTTTAAAATCTGTTTGAAATTAGAAAAATCTTTCTTCATGAAAGTTGTAGATCTCGAAAGATCCTAAAACTTTCATGTTTTACTCCAAACCTAATTCTGCCTTTAACTTGTTCATATTCTTAGTTGAAACCGGCTGGCCGTGCATAGGGTCTGGGCAGACCAGGGCTCGGATTTTCATACAAATGGAGGCCTTTGGAACCTTATTTTGAAAAACTGTACATCCTGCCCCCTAGGAAAATCCCTTCCCTATAACTTTCATGTTTTACATTTCTCCAAAATCTGCCTCTAAGGGCCTCAAAATTTCGTTTTCAGATTGCTGCCCGGTTTTACCCGAAACTGGCAGTTTTTCTTGAAATTGTTCGTTACGTAAAATATACGCGCACACTACCTCAAACGGTCGCAACCGTGAGCTTACGACAAACATGCAGCGTATTACTAACGTTATCATGATCATACAATCATTCTTAAACCTATGGGGACATTCAACAAGCATCTTAAGGGCATACATGCAAACCATACTATCTCACAAACATAGCATCAAAAACATGAACCAAAACATAAATCAAGACCATAGAACCCTAATCAAGCACATAATCAAGCATCTAACCTATTGCATGATCATAAATCAATGAACTTATGCTCTTACAATCTCAACTTGAAATACACTTAAATTTCAAATTGAAACTTAAATTAAAAGCTTAGGGTCAAAGGGTTTACCTCTAGGGTTTGGAATTTGGTTCTCAAGCTTGGATCCCAAAATTTTTCCCTTTTTCTTGGCTGCCACCACAACCGGTTTTTCCCTCCAATGGGGTTCCAAAAATTCAGCCACCTTTTGCTTGTTTTTTCACCAAAAATCCGGTCACCCTACACTTGTTCCTCTAGGGTTCGGTTTTGTGAGGGAGAGTGTGAGAAGAAAATTGGCAAGAGTTTCGCTAGATTTCTCTATTTTTCCACTAAAAATCCGCCCCCCCCTCACCTCTATTTATAGGCTTTTTGAACTTTTCAAAATTGCTAAAAAGTCCTTGAACTAGGATTTAATTATTTTTCTCAAATTTCATATTGGTCCTTAAAGCAAAAATATTTGCTAATTAGTCCCTACATGTGGTGGCCGGCCATTTGCTCCCTTGGTGTCCAAGTTTTGCTTACCTCATCATGATGACATCATCTTGATGACATCATGTGCTTACCTCATGCTTTCATCATCATATTTTCCAAAATTGCATTTTTTGCCATTAAAGACAAAATATTTGCAATTTGACCCTCCAAGTGGCCGGCCATGTTGGGTGCAAGGTGGCAAAAATTTTGATTTCTTTCCACCATTTGTTTTTCTTTTAATCCAAAAATGATGTCATAAATCTAAGATAGGGTGATGTCATCATAAGGCCTCGTTTGGCTTGTTCCTTAATATGCAGTCCACTTTTAAGCTAACACAGATATTTCCAATATCGTGCTCACTAATACGCAGTATAGTTTAGTACTGTTATACTGAACCGTAGTCTAAAATTTATCTGTATATAGTCAGACTGTATAAATTTTTTTTTTCTTTTACTCAAAGCCATTTGGCCCTTAATACCCTAACTTAGGTGCTTGATTTTTCTATGGTAGTCTCATAGCTTATTCTTGCTCATTTGTCTGTAATGACGGTTTTCCACAATATAATTTTCATACTGTTAACTACACTGCAGTGCCATCTCAGTCAAACTTAAAAATCAACTTGGTCAAACTTTGACCGTAATAAAAATCATAAATTCCTATTTTGCCCTTTTTCTCAAAAGGCCTCATGCTTGACTAAGCAAATTATTGTTGAGTCTTGTAGCTAATTAAACGAGAACTCAAACATATACTGATATTCAACTCAGATCATGAGCTTCATATCGACATACATGGTTCAGACTTAGATTTTCCTTGTTTCTAAGGAAATCATAGATTCATCACAAATTTCGGGTTCTTACAAACTTGAGGGGGGGGTGTCGAAGATTATGGGTCAAAGATTGACATAGATTGTGGAATCCCTAGGTTTTAGGGAATAATTATTTCTGAATATTAGCTGTAGAAGATCAGCTGGTTAGCTGGCTGATTTGTGTTTATTTTGTTTCCTTATTTATTTCCTTAGATTGTGTAATCTGCCCCTAAGGATCAGTTGATCCATCTTGTATATATACCGCTGTAATCTTTGAAATAAAACAAGGAAAAAGTATTATTTTTCCCTCACCAAAACCACAGTAACCCCACGGTTGGAGCTTAGAATTTGCCATTAAATATAATAGTATAGAAAAAGAAGATGATGGACTAAATTGAAAAACTTAGATGTTACATGTAATACCCAGAATTTTTACGGACTCATATATGTAAAGAAATTTAAGTCCGTACTATGTGTTAGGTAATGTTTCATGAAAATTATGAGTATCAAGACGAAATTCATAATTTTATTATCAGTATATGTTTGAGTTCTCGTGTAATTAGCTATGAGACTCAATAATAAGTTATCATGTTAAGTATAAGGTCTTTTGATAAAGAGACAGAATAAGGATTTATGAGTTTTATTCCGGTCAAAGTTTGACCAGGTTGACTTTATGTTTGACTAAGACGGTATTGCAATACAGTAAGCAGTATAGGAATTATACTGTGTTTAACCGTCATTACAGATGAAGAAGTAAGAATAAGGTATGTGATTGCTCTAGAATAATCAGGAATAATATTTGGAGCAATAAGGACTTAGTAGTTTTGAGTCTTAAGAAAAATTTATACGTAGCCCAATTAAGTGCAGATGAATTCTGGACCGTAGTCCAGTATGATAGTACTGTTTTTAGTGAAAAACAATATTGACATTATTTAAGTTAATAAAGAAATGGACTGCATGATTTTATTAAAGGATTTTTGGAATCAAGTGGATAATTATGCATGAATTGGAAGCCAAGTGGCTCAACCAAAACCGTCCACCTCACAGGGACTAAAGTGTAAATATTTTTTCATTAAGGGCTAAAGTGCAATTTTAAGAAAAGTAAGTAAGTATGTAATTTTTGAATTATGGAATTTAAGGATATTCCTAACCAAGCCTACAACTAGGTCAAATATTGGTTACAAGCTTGGTTACATTGGAACAAGCAATTAAGGTAGAGATAGGATGAAAAGATTTTTCCTTAGCTCCTACACATGCTTGTTTCGGATTTCTTGGTGAGCAACCATGATGATGTAAGCATGATGATGTAAGCGTGATGATGCAAGCAAGGTGAGGTAAGCAAGCAAGTAGCTTGGTGAACAAGCCATTCTTGGCTCACACACTTGAATGGCCGGTTGTCTTGTGGCTTGGAGAGCAAGCAATTGCCTTGATGATGTCAACAAGGTGATGTCAGCAAACTAATGTCAGCAAGGTGACATAAGCTAGGTGAGGTAAGCACTTGCCTTGGTGAACAAGTACTTGGCCTCCAAGGTCTTCCTTATGGCCGGCCACATAGGGAGGGGTTTTGAGCAATTGTGTTGTTTTTTTAAACCCCATTATGCAATTTTAGAAAGTATTCTTCACCTATAAATAGGTGAAGTTGGTTCACATTTTTAATCATTTAGTTGAACTCGAAACTCTGCCAAAATTTCAACTCTCTCTTCCTCCCTAGAAACCGAGCCAAAGAAGAGAAAGAAAAAGAAAGAGAGTAGTCAGATTTTGGTGAAGAAAAGCAAGAGAAATATTTCGGATCCGAGCTTGAGAATTCACCTCCAAGATCTAGGGATAATTCTCTCAAATCCCTAAGCTTTTTATAGAGTTAATGTGTATTTCAAGTTGGATTTGTAAAAGCATAAGCTCATTTTATTTCTTATGCCCTAGTTTAGGTTTTTAGATTTGTGCTTGATTAGGTTATTGGGTGGTTTTGATTTATGTGTTATGCATGATTATGTGATTATGATTGCATGGATGTTAATGGAAAATTTACGTTAGAAACGCTGCATGTTTGTCGTAGGCTCACGGTTGCGACCGTTTGAGGTAGTGTGCGCGTAGATTTTTCGTAAAAAAAACGGATTCAAAGCAAAACTGCCTGTTTCGGGTAAAACTGGACTGCTTGCTGGAAACGTAATTTTGAGGCCCTTAGAGGCCGAATTTGAGAAAAATTAAAACTACAAAGTTGTAGAAAATGGAAAATCCCTATGTAATAGCATGGACAGTTTTTCAAAATAAGGCTCCAAAGGCCTCTATTTTTACGAAAACCGGAGCCCTGGTCTGTCCAGATCCTGTGCACGGCCAGCCGGTTTCAACCAGGAATATGAACAAGTTAAAGGCAGAATTAGGTTTGAGTAAAACATGAAAGTTATAGGATCTTTTGAGATCTACAACTTTCATGAAAAAAACTTTTTCTAATTCCAAACAGATTTTAAAGTAAAACCTGATTTTCCAAAACTTTGCAGGAAACAAGAAACTCCTGCACAGGATTTTCAGAAAACAGTGCAAAAACAGGAAATCCCTCCACATGCACTGATATTTAAATTAAGCAACTATTTTAAATGATTGTTTTCTAAGTTTGTCAAGAAAATAAAAAAAATAAATGTTTAAGCCTTACCCTATGGTTACCAATAGTAACCTAATGGGATAATACTTTAAAAAATAATTGGGCCTTAGTGAGATTAAAGTATGGGTCTAAGTAATTAGACTTAGGCCCAAGGTTATTAATAGTAACCTAATAAGATACTATTCACGTATGACTAGGCTTGGTACCCAAGGTTACCCTAAGTAACCTAACAAGATATTGTTTAAGTATGTTGGGCCATGAGCCCTAGGGTTACGGCAAGTAACCGAACGAGTTATTATTAGTAGATGTGGGGGACATATAACTAGGGTTACCCATTGATGTTAGTTAGAATACCAACATTTAATGATTATGATTTAAGGTAAGATAAGATGATCATTATCTTACGTCCTGTTTGAAACAGGAATAGAACCTATTTCCTATTGATGCGCCTTGTTGGAACATTAGGTCAAGAGCATAGGACATCAGGTAAGTACAAACCTCACTTACAGTATGGAAATTAGTAAACTATTTTCAAGTATAACATGTTTTCATGTATGTTATAATTTATATGTTATACCATGTTATGCCAAGATATGTCATGTTAATGTATACGCCATGTTTTGCGATGATGCCATGTTTATATATATGTCATGTTTTTACTATTATGCCATGTTCTATGATGATGCCATGTTTTGCGATGATGCCATGTTTATGTACATGCCATGTTTTAAGATAATGCCACATTTTATGATAAAGTTATGCTTTGTTAATATGCCACAAGTCATTCTATGTTAATGATCTTTATGTCATACTATATCTATGCATTATATGCATGATGACTAATAAGATCACACGTAAAGATTCTTAGTCTTGGAAATATAACAAGACTAAGACTAAACTAAGACAAGTAAAGTGTCGTACCAACCTCCTGCCAGATCGTGGAGGATACATGTTTCAAGTTCAAGATACTAAGACCTTCCGCCAGATCGTGAAGGCTTACATGATTCCCAGAATTGTTAGGAACCTTGCAAACCTTAACTTTCTGTGGAATGCGCGCATTTGGTACGTACACAAGTGCCCACATGTTAAGCAAGATAATAAGTTCAAGTCCATAATTGATCATAAAAGATTCATAATTGATCATAATTGGTATATGCATAAGTTATACGATGTTTGTTATGTTTTTGTGAGATTATATTTGTACTTGCTGGGCGAAAGCCCATCAGTATATTTCATACTGTAGGTAAGATGCCTGCAGCTTTACTTGGTGGGCCATGGAGACGATGCATCAAGTGAAGGGTGGTGTGAGATACCACTATGCAGATTTTTCCGTAACTTTTTAAATTATGAACTAGTACATGTATGATTAAGTAGTATGTACCATGTTACGTATTTGATGTTTCAAAAGTCCAGTTTAAAAGGTTATGTGTTACCTTTTAATCACTTTAACAAGTAATGGGTAGGCATGGTGAAGTTTACCATATGGACAAGTTTATATAAGTTGTGTTAAAAAAGTTTATATAAGTTGTGTTAAAAAAAAATTATTCTAAAATTTTCTTCAAGTTCAAGTATTAGAAACTAAGAAGTAAGTTAAGTAAGTAAAGTAATGGCCCACGTTTATATAGTCGGCCCTACGTAGATGGCCGGGGCGTTACATTACATGCTCGGGAAGACTATAAATTGTAAGGATTGTAAATTGAACCGATGTATGGGAATGTAGGTCAAACACAGTAATTCTTATTTAGTCCATTCCGATTGTATTTTAAGTTCATATTCATCTCATTACTAGGTAATTCAACAAAGGTAACCCATGTTTTCTTATTGTATATTATACATATGTTTTGATTATGATGATTTGTAACCAAGTCGTTAAGAACCAGTAATCAGAAGCTTATTTATAGTAAATATTAGTTAAACTAGTACCATCTACTAAACTTGGTTAATATCTCAGTCTACTATTATTTATTGCTACAAATCGAGATTGACCTTTTGGTCTAATCAGATATTGAAAAATATTTGCAGATTGAACCAATGTATGTCAATGTCAATCAATATGGTCACTCATGTTTGATTGATTTCAATGGTTTTAATGTGTATATTTATCCAATAATCGAGTAGTTGAACAAAAGAAATCCACTAGTTTATTACTCTATTTTTCACTTATTAGGCTTCGTAATCGAGCTGTTGAATACCATTAATTGGAAAGTTAACTGATAATATGCATTAGTTAAACTACTGTTATAGATTAAACTTAGTTTTACAATTTGGTGTACTATTATTTATTGCTACAAATCAAGATTGACATTTTGTTCTAATTAGATGGATAAAATTCATTTTGTTGTCGTGGCATAAATAATTATGATATTCATATTACTCATCCTTTGAGTGGCGATCCAAATTTCAACATATAATTTGGAAAAGATGATAGTAAGGAAATTGCTATCGATGTAGAAGTTAACTGATATAGTAGTTCATATGCATATCATATATTCACCTTCTCTTTTGATATTTACTTTTTCTGCTGAATTTTTGGTGTTTAATTAACTATTAAAATATATATATATAGAAATCATGTAATTTCTTTTAATAATTACTCAAGTTTGGAATAAAAGTTAAAAACATATATATCAAACTAATTAAAAATTTAGAATCTATCATCGTAATGTTTAAAAGAAAAAAAAACAAAAATAGACAATATCAGAATAATTTTTGTTTATTAGAGTTATTGAGAAATAAAATTATAAACTTAAAAAAACTACAATATATTCGTCAATTGTCAATGTATGGTCATGTATATCTCAATCTTTGTCATTATTTCTACGTCTCATCTCAAAAGAGTAACACTAACATGTTATACATTCCAATTAAACTAACACCTAATTATTTTCTTAAGATAAATTATTCAGTAGATCATGTGTCTCATGTCATCATGCAAATATGACAGACCCATTCTATACTAAATGTTTGACATATATATGGAGGGTTAGTCCCTAAAAAAAAAATAATAATCTTCTGATCAATATTTCTTCGACTATATTGTTTCTTATATTACATGCATAGTCATAATCGATTGCTATAAATGTTTAACGTAAATTCTTCTTTTTTTTTTTTATAACTTTTTTAACCTAAATTCTTATCAATTACTTTTAATTTTTTAACAAAATAATTCTTAATTTTTAAAAAAGTAATATTTTCTCCGAAAATTTTTTTTTCTAATGAATTTACAAAACTTGAACAAAATAACTTAATATTTTATAAACAATCTGTAACAGTTTTGTTTAGCTCCATTAATTAGTGAATATTCATGTTCTTCTCGAGGTTGTTGATATCATGAAGTAAATAAAGTTTCTTATAGATTAGCTATTTATCAATGTCGAATTGATTGCACTTTTTAAAAACAAAAAATAATAATAAAAAAAACGTAGCGACATATTTTTGTTATTGGCATCTTCATACCACTTTAAATTTAGATTTCAACTTTAAATAAAAAAAAATTTTGAAATTCAGAAAGGAAACTAAGATCACGTACTTTTCTATTTCAAACATATTAAATTATTTTAATTAAAGTAAAGATTTAAAAAAAAAAAATCGGACTCTTTTTTATTTTTTAAAGAATTTTTTTTTAATTCGGACTCTTTTATTTATTTACTTTATAACAATCTGACTTGTGCTTTTTTTATTTTAAACTAACCTTTAAAAGTGAAAAAAAAATGTACATAAAATATACCCTGATGAGTGGCAACACTTATGTATTTAATGTCAAATAATATTTTTTTTTTGGTGAAACTATCCAATAATATTTATATTTAGATTAATATTTACTATCAATTATATATATTTTGAATTACTCCTTAGAAAAAAAAAACTTCGTAAAAAATCTCCTAAAAATAAATTTGGGTAACTGCCTACACAACACTACACCACAATAATGCTTGTTTTTAGATAATTAAATGCTTATTTTTAATTTAAACGTGTTATGCTGCTATTCTTAAAAAAATTAAAAAAAATTAAAAATTAAAAAATTAAATAAAATAAAAAAAAGCACTTCAAAAAAATTTTAAAAAAATTGTAATATTTACAGTTCTGGATTGGCGCTTAAATGGAGGCAAACGAAAAATTTGGAGTTCGCACCGAAATGGGTTTTGTAAAATAAAGTTCTTGGTGCTTTATTTTCATTTTAAACTTTACATTAGTTCTGATTAAATATTAACTGCACGCACGTTTATACCTCTCTCTCCCAATATTACATTTCTCTTCCTTATCTCTTTTCTCTCAACTTCACACAAGAATCTCACCGCAACTTGCTGCTCATAGGTAATTTATTTCTCTTGTCAAATTTGTTTGCTTTCAAGTTTCGATTTTGTTGTAATGGTTTTGCAATTCCAAAACAGTGCTTCGTCAACATTCATACTATGGATCGAAATCGAACACCACCCTCATTTTTGCCCTCTAGTGGCATCAAAACAGAGCCTCCGCTACGCTATAATCAAAAAGGTTTCATAACACTTTTTTTTTTAATGTTTGTTAACTCCCCTCTGTCCACATGAATTGGTTTTCGCTTTTTAACCTTCCTAAACTCACACAATCAATGGCCGAAGCCACTCAGCAACTCCCTCAACTTAGACCGTCGCTGGTGGTTGCCGATCACCATGTCTTCCTCCAACGTTCGATCATCAGACTTTCAGACGAACGTATCTCACCCTCTAGCTTTTGCTCTCTCTTTCTTATCACATATCATCTAACCCATCGTTTTCAGATTTCACCAACAACAAAGTCGTGATGTCTAACAGATTTTGGCACGTCTTTGCTCATGTCCATCCGCAGCAAAATTGTGAAGCCAGAACCATGGAAGGAAAATATGCCATCATTATATATAAGTTTTTTACAATTTAAAATGCATATGCTGCTCTCAATAAATATACATAGATATGGGTTTCAATGTTTGTTTGTTAAATTCAATCTGTTTTTTAATGCAGATCAAAAAGAAGAGTCCTAAGGCGGAGTTAAATGAAGATGCTTATTTATCATAAGGCATTGGTGTTTGCAATGGTTTGATGTAGCTATGCTGTCGTGCCCTTGTACAGAAGATTTTGCCAAGAGACAGGTTATGGGGGTACTGTCCAGCGTCATGAGGTCCGACTTAGCTTCTAACTTTTCTTTTTTTTTTTTTTTTGTTCTTTCAACATGTACGCCGATTTTGATATGAATCTGCATTGTATAAGAAACAAAAATGCTTCACTGAATATGTATAAATATATATAATATGACAGTTGTATGTGAGAAGTTGAGAACTTTACCTTATCTCTCTTTCTATGCTGAACTGCATTAGAAGATCAAAAGAGACGTGGGAAGTTGTGCTTATTGAAGATGGACTAAAGGATATGATTGATAATAAAATTGAGTGGCAAATCCAGTGCAGTTAAGTGTTTCAAGATGTTACTAGTGGAAGAACATTAGTGCAGAAGAAAAAGCCCTTACAAGGAGAGACCAAGTTAAGAAAGAAGCTTGGAGGAAATGACGAAAGAGAAGAGTGAGAGTGAAGCAACTCATTAAAGATGCAGAAGATAGCAAAGGAATTCCTCGAACAATACTGCCAATTCAAATGCATTGACAATAACTTTTAGAAATTTATTGTTACTAAAAGTTTTGTTTTTTTCTTTTGGTATTGTGTAATAAATTTTTTTTATTAATACTATGAATCAACATTTATATTTATAATTATAAGTAATCAACAACAAAAAATAATTTGGGAAGAATTTTTTTTAATAATTCGTGTACTCAAAAATTTATATCTATATAATTATAAATAATCAACATTAAAAATTTTATTTTATGAAATTCATTTTTTAATAATTCAAGAATACATGACACTTATCCAATGTCATGGTTTTTCTATTAAAGCATGCTTTCAATGTTGTAAAACACTTCTAATCATGACATTGTTTAATTGTTGTAATATGTACAAATTATGACATTTCTAAATTGCTATTTGCGCACCAATCACGGCATTTTGAAACAGTTTTGATATGTCAAAATATACAAACGGGAAAGTAATAGATGACAATTACTCTAATGCGAGGACAAAGAATTCACGACATAGATCACGACATTGAAGAAAATGTAGTTAAAAAAAATCCTTTTCACATAACCCCCTTTCAACGGCCTTTTTCAAAAATGTCATGGAATCCATTTTATGACATTTTTAAAATCAAATGGCCTTTTTGGGGTGAATTTTTATGAATTTTTTTTATAGCTGTATTGTCATAATGCTATTAAACTTAAATGTAAGTGAGCATTTCCTAATCCTTTGTGCTTCCAAAGCTACGTAGGTACAATGTGATTAGGGAGTGTTACAGAAGGACGACAGTCGATACTCGATGTACCTGAGGCAAAAGAAACAAGTGGTCAGGGAGATGATGAATGCTCATAGATATTGGAAAGATCAATATTTATTTTGCTAGTGAATGAGAAATCGTTAGGGGCACGAGCGAATGCATTCTACCCTTGATGGTGTCCCTTTTGTAAGTCTCGAACGTAGAACATTGAGATTTGAGTCGAACATTGAATGTTAGGGTTCAGCTTTAATTTTCAGTGCACTAACCTTTGACATTTTGAATTGCAGGCAAAGAGCTAAGAAAGCCACTACCCAAATCACTCTTGTTCGAGGCGAAGCTCAAACGATTGCCTGCCCAGCCAAATCGATAGTGGAATGAGATCAACATGTCAAATCAATTTAGGCAGTCGGGCCTCTGGAAGGACTTTGTTGAAATCCCATCCGGTACAATGAAACGAGTTCCTTCCAGGGTTGATTGGCTATTCGTGATCAGGAGAGTGTTGAAGAGATTGTTTTGCACTCTACTGTTTATTAAACCATTAACTGAAGAGACTTTGATCACAGAACTAGCACTTGACATGATGAAGATTGATTTTCCTTCCACAAAAAAGTTGCTTAGGTAGAAACGAGTGGAGAAGGAGGTTGCAAAGGCTGTGGTAGTAGCGAAGACAACTGAGGCTGCTTGTGTTTCGATACCCCCTTCCCTACTGATCAGTGAATCTTCTCCCGAGCCTTCAAATGTTTGCAGAATAGCCCCTACCAAAAAAAAAAAACAAAAAGTTGGAGAAAAGCCAGTGCAAAAGGTAGTAGGGAAGAGGAAGAGGGAACAAGATAAGGTGGTCACTCTCGAACTGAGCAGTAAGCTTTGAGCCTCAGAAGAGGAGGAGGCAGACATAGAGGTGAACTTGCCTCCAAGGACGAGCCTCATCCAGAACAAAGAGCTTGTTGTTTGATTAATCCGTTAGTTATTCATAGATGCTGGTATGGATCTGGTGAGCGATGGCCGGATACAAGACCAACTTAATGAATTCTTGTGGGATGTTATGAAGGTTTGTTCATCGAACTTTATCATATTTGCCCTATGATCAACTATATTGTTAATACTTTTTATTTTGTAGTGTATCCTCAAGGGCATGGGACCAACAAGGCTGTCGAGCAAAGGGAAATGATCAAGGAAGTTTGCGCTAGAGCCAACGGTCTGTCCAAGGAGTTCCAAACGCTTAATCAAATGGTGAAGGATAGGGCCAAGATTTTGGGGGAGCTTGGCAGCAGATATGACTGGTTGAAGGTCATGAACGATGCCCTCAAGGAAACCATCAAGCTAAAGGATGCGAACATCACAGGACTCGTAGCTCGTGTGGTCGACGAATACTCAAAGGCTGCCTTCAATGCTCGCTACAAACTCTTGAAAGTGTACAAGCAAGGTCTCTTTGTTGAGGGGGATGTGGACGAGAAGATATTGCTACATGAGGAGTCCCTCGCCGAAGCCGAAGCCAAAGCCTCCACGTCCACCACGAAGTCGAACATTGAGCCCCTCAGCTCCCGTTGTGTCCGAACCCGCCATTGTAGAGCCTTGAGTCATTGAGACTCCATCAAATGACGAGCTTAGAGGCCAGCCCCTCAGTGAACCTAGAGTCGAAGGAGATCAACTTCCCCGAGAAACCGAGAAGGCTGTGGAGCCTTAGTTTTTTTTTTTTTTTTTTGGTTTTTGGCTAGCATGCCATTGTTATTTGGACAGCGAGCGTTGAGCCCTACTTTTGCAAATTTTTGAACAGCGGGCTTCGAGCCCAACTATTTCATTTTAACTTTAGCATTCCTAATGGATTTCTTTCCCATATTCATAGTATTGTTGAAATACTTTGGTTAGGAAATATGTGTAACAGCCAACCTTTTATCGACTCATGATTTTCTTAAAAGGAAATCTAATTTTGTACTATGTATGTCTATGTGAAATGCATGATCTGATTTAAAAGAATATATTTGAGTTCTTATAGTATTATTGCTGTAGGTGGAGTTATACTTACAGGTAATGCTAAATTCTGAGTTTGTTGTTCGGCCAGGTCACAACAACAAGTTACCTTCCTGTTTCCAAAAAGGACGTAAGATAAGAATCATCCTATCTTACTATGAACCATAACATTCAATGTTGGTATCCAATCCAACATCCATAAGTAACCCTAGACACAAGCCCAACATATTACAGTGGTATCTCATTTGGTTACTATAAGTAACCTTGGATCCAAAGCCTAACATATAAAATTAGTAACCCATTTGGTTACTATAAGTAACCTTTCAAATAACTAGGCCCAATAAATTTGGTAGCCTTTCCGATTACTATATGTCTTACAATTGTTTACCATATAACTTGACCTAATTTATTTATTTATTTGTTTCTTCACAAAACCTAGTTTGATAAAATTTAAACCCTTTTTAAACTGTTTTTATGAAAACTGTAATTAATTTTTTTAAACAAAATAATGAAACTGTAAAATTCTGAAAACTATTTTTCAAAACAGTCCCATAAATTTGGTTATCAGTGCATGTGCAGGAATTGCCTGTTCATGCACTGTTTTGAAAATCATGTGCAGGAATTTCCTGTACCCTGTACAGTTTTGGAAATCTGGTTTTCTTAAAATTCTGTTTTGAATTTGAAAAAGTTTCTTAATGAAAGTTATAGAACTCGAAGGATCCTACAACTTTAATTCTTTACTCGAAACTCGGTTCTGCATTTAACCTATCCGTTTTCGTTGTTGAATCCCCCAAGCCATGAACACTTGCCTGTTCAGGCTATTCTCGGATTTTAATTAAAACATAGATCTTTGGAGTCTTATTTTTAAAAACAGTCAGCAAACTCCCCAGTATTTTCCATTCTCTACAAATTTTTTAGTTTTGAATTTTTCCAAATTCGGCTTCTAAAGGCCTCAAAATTCCATTTCCAGATTACTGCCCAATTTAATTCGAAACTGGCAGTTTTCAACTTTGGTTGATTTTTACATAAAATAATGCACACCCTACCTCAAACGGTTGAAACCATGAGCCTACGACAAACATATAGCATGTTACATATGATTTCCATCATCATGCATTGGTTTCCCATCTTTACAAACCCAAATGGTAATCTTTACCAAATTAGGATTTTGGGTTAATTTTTAACCCTTCATTCATCATACATCATTATAATCATTATCATTCATACAATACCTCTTCTTGAGTATGGGGGGGAACATATTACAAACACATAATAGACATTCACACATACCACCTAATTTCTAACACATAGTATCACAAATATGCACCAAATCATAAATCAAGGCCACTAAACCCTAATCAAGCACATATCAAGCAATCTAGGCAATTGTATGAAAAATAAAAGGTGAGCTTATACTCTTACATATCCAACATGAAATACACTTAAACTTTGAATCATAACTTAATTGAATTGCTTAGAGGGTTTAGGAGGGTTACCTTTAAGCCTTGAGAGTGGCTCTAGATCTTAGATTAAAAATTTCCTTCCTTACTTTCTTCCTCAAAATCCGACCACCCTTGCTCTTTTTTTTCTTTTTTTTTCCTTCTATTGGTTTCGGTTCCTAGGGGAGGAAGGGAGAGTTGAGAATGAACTAGAACGTTAGGGGTTTTCACTAAGTGGTCACAAACTCATCCCACCTCACCTATTTATAGGTGAAAATTAATTTCTTTTCTAGAATTATTTTTATTCCTAAAATTGCATATCTAACCCCAAAAAAAAATATTTACCCATTGATCCCTTGAGGTGGCCGGCCATGATGTGGTCCTTGGTGGCTAAGTAATCTCCATAATCATCCACTTAATTCTTTCTACATTTTCTAAAAATCCAAAAATTCACATATTTATCCATAATGAGATGTCCTCCCATTAGGACTCCGTTTGGCCATTCCTTATAAATGCAGTCCATTTTCATACTAATACAGATATTAAAAATATTATTTTCAACTATTAACAGTATAGTTGTACCGGACTGCAGTCCAGAATTTATTTGCGCTTAACTGGACAGTGTGTAGGTTTTTCTTAGGACTTTAAGCCACTTAGTCCTTATTGCTCTAAATATTATGCTTGATTTTTATAAAGTGGTCACATGCCTTATTCTCACTTCTTTATCCGTAATGATGGTTTTTCACAGTATAATTTCTATACTGCTTATTCTACTGCAGTACCGTCTTTAGCATACCTTTGGTCATCCTCGTCAAACGTTGACCGGAATAAAATCATAAACCCTAATTCTGCCTATTTTATCAAAGGCCTCATACATGTCTAAGTAAAACTATTATTGAGTCTTATAATATTACAAGAACTCAAATATATTCTGATAAATCAGATTAGGTATTTCACATAAAACATACATAATATAAACTTTGATTCTTTAAAAAGGGAATCGTAAATTCATAAAAAGGTTGGTTATTACAATCTACCCCCCTTAAAAATTTTCGTCCCCAAAATTTAAAACAAGTTGGGATAGTTCTTTCTCATTTCCTCTTCTAGTTCCCACGTTGCTTCTTCAATATTATGGTTCCGCCATAACACTTTAACCATAGGAATGATTTTGTTTTTAAGATCTTTTCTTCCCGATCCAGAATCCGAATTGGCTTTTCTTCGTATGTCAAATCGGTTTGGACTTCAATTGGTTCTTGACTTAGCACATGAGAAGGATCAGGTACATACTTTTTCAACAATGAGACGTGGAAAACGTCATGCACAGAAGCTAATTCTGGCGGCAAAGAATGCTTGTAAGCTACTTTTCCAATCCTCTCAAGAATTTCAAATGGTCCTGTGTATCTCGTACTAAGCTTTCTCTTTTTACCAATCCTCATTATTCCCTTCAGAGGAGCAATCATAATGAAAACAGAATCTCCAACTTGGAATTCCAAGGGCCTTCGACGTTTATCGGCATAACTTTTCTGTCGACTAAAGGCTACGTCGAGTCTCTGTTTGATCTTTTTGATATCCACTGAGGTTTTTCTAATGAAATCCGTAGTTTGAAGTTACTTCTATCCAACTTCTTACCATGGAAGATCGACATTTCCTACCATATAACACTTCAAATGGGGCCATACCAATTGAGGCGTGATAATTGTTATTATAAAAAAATTCGATCAAAGGTAGCTTCTGATCCCAGCTTCCCTTGCAATCCAAAACGCATGACCTCAGCATATCTTCCAATGTTTGTATAGTTCATTCTGATCGTCCATCAGTCTGGGGGTGAAAGGTTGGTACTAAATTTTAATTTGATCCCATAGCAGTGTGAACACTCTTCCAAAATCGAGAAGTAAACGCCCATCCCGATATGAAATGATAGATTTTAGCATTCCATGTAGCCTAAAAATCTGAGATACGTAAATTTTCAGCTAGTTTTTCTACTGAAAAGGTAGCCTTATTAGTAATGAAGTGGGCTGATTTGGTTAATCTATCCACAATCACCCAAATCACGTCATTCCCACTTGCGGTATTGGGTAATCCAACTACAAAATCTATAGTAGTTTTGTTGCGTATTTTTCTTTGTGTGTGCTCGCAAGTGAACGAATCGCCACAAGTAATATAGTAATGAGTAGAGTATCGTCTCCACAGGGATTGAATTACCAAAACTAACTAAGTACCACAATTAAAATGACTCAATTTTATCTAAGCTATCAAAATTAAAGGGAGTTGAAACAAGCACTAAATTAAGCAATTAAATTAAACTAAGATTAAGCAAGATAAAAGTAATCGAAATTATGAATGGAAGGAACTCGATGTTGTGTAAGGCTAGGGGGTTTTGATTTCACTTGACTTAACTTTGCTTATCCAATTCTATGCTTGTTAATCAAATTCATTCAAATCATTAATCGTAGGTGACAGATTTTAATTTCACTCCCTCTCCCGAGTGCCGAGTAAAATAATATGCAAAATTTAATCAAATTAATATCCCTATTAACTCGACCAATTAAGCACTCATTACGCAACCCTACTCTAGTGATTACCCAAGTCATATTAGCCTCCCGAACTTAATATTACAATGGGTTGTGTTTCCCAACTCTCAACATATGAAATTAACTCTCCCGAGCCCAATTTCACACATCTAAAAACTCTAATTTAATGGTAAATAAAATTAGGACAACAAAGCATAGAGAAACACAAACAATTCAGAATGGGATTCAATCAACACGCATTAAAATTATCATAACAAAGTCATAATCAAGCTACATCATACCCCCTAGCATAAAAAGTTTAGCTAGACATCAAAATTCTCAAATCCATAACCAAATTTGAAACAAACATTAGACCCATATTCAAGTGCAAAATCAGAGAGTAAATACAAATTAAGAGCTACAAAGAGAGAAAATAGTAGAGAGAAGAAGAACTAGTTGAAGAACAAGCTCCAAAGTCTTCAATCTCCTTCAATCTCCAAGAAAAGCCTTCAAACCCTAGAAGTTCTCTCTATTTTTTCGTCTCTGGGTTTTGGGTCTCCAAAACTACTCTCCCCCTCTTCACGTCCCACTCCTTCCTTTTTGTTCGAGCTCCAGGTTGGAGAGAAGGCGCGCCTCAGCACGCGAGAGTGCGCGGCCGCGCGCTGCTGGCTGGGCACAGAGGCAGGGCGCGCGCTGGCTGGGGCGCGCGCTGGCTGGGGGCGCACTGCCTGGGCGCGCGCTGGCTGGGCGCGCGCTGCTGGGTGCGCGCTGGCTGGGGGCGCGCTGCTGGGCGCGCGCTGCCTGGGCGCGCCCGCACCTACGCTGCGGGCTAAAACTTGAATTTTCAACTCCAATTCTTCCAAAATCTATTTTTTTTTCTTGTTTATCTGAAACACTCACAAACACATTATACCAATCTAAAAACTTGAAGATTTTGTAAATTATCCAATTCAAACATTAAATAAGTGAGTAAAAGCTCACTTATCAAATACCCCCAAACTTAGAATTTTGCTAGTCCTCGAGCAAAAACAAAACACATAAAAGCAGTGTGAAGCTGAGCAACAAAAATGACGACCATGAATTTTACCTCAAAATCTACAAATGTCTTAAGCTCGAAAGGAAAATCAACCATTGTGATTATCTAGAATTTCAACACTTGACACTAGCACAAATCCACTCAAGACTCGTGTGTGTGTGAAGGTCAAAACCACCCAACTGGGCAAACACCGGATTGATTTATGCATTAAGGAAGTTCATGGACTTATCGCTACATGATGCACTAAAGAACAACCATAGGCCCAATTTAGTGTTGCTCTCCACTAATGTAGGTTAGTGTAACATTGGAGATCAATAGGACTTTGAACGGCTTGTAACGTAAGGCTAAGGTAAAAGGGTAGATGAAAAAGAAAATTTTCAAGCTCAAATCACCTTAAGCACGCCTTGCACCTTCAATATCTGATAGACTTTACAAACATTCAATGGAAAATCCCAAAATCCCCGATTTTACATCAACTCAATCAATCACCCTTTTATTTCATAAAGATGATATACAGCAACCAACTCAAATTTTTGTTTTTTTTTTTTTAAAACCCCCAAACTTATTCGTTTACAAGAATGCTTAGGGCCTTTTTTTTTTTTTTTTTTTTTTTTTTTTTTTTGAAACAACGAAATAGATACAATACAACCAATGAAAAATGATCCAAACCCCAATCGCAAGCTCATGTTAACCACAATACACTCCAGTACAATGAAGAATGCATTTCGTGCCTAAAGTGATGGGTTAAGTGTTTGGTGATGTATATATATATTTTTTTTCATTGGTTAGGTTTATACTAATGTGGGTGAGGAAGAAATTGGCTTAAAGGCTCAAAAGGGGACAACAAGGGATAATTTCCGAAAGGTTGGCTAGAACAGCTCAAACGGTCCAAAACTTTGCCTAAATCATTTCTCCATGTTACCTAACTTAGAATTTCGCCTTGAGTTTAACCAAATTGGGTTCTAGAGCTCTTGATAGATCATGAACCAAGCTAATTGCATAAATGTTCTCTAGTTATTTGAAAGAGTGAATGGCTAAGATTTTGGTGCTCAAGTGATTAAGAGTCAAAAGCATCTCTAGCTAGCGTAAGTGTCAAGCACACAGAAACCACAATTGAAAGACGTTACAAACGACCTCAAGATAACAATTCGTAGTTGTCACTATCATCGATTCATGATCATCTTCTGCCAACAAAAACACACACAAATTTAATTTTTTTTAAACAAAATGTGACTACGCAAGAAAACACTAAACTAGAATTTAACTATTCCTAAAAATGAAATGATTAGAGAAAGCATATGAAAGAGCCAAAAGAAAACAAATGTTCATTCCCCCAAACTTGTAGACAACATTGTCCTCAATGATGGACCAAATAAAAATACAAGGACACATACCTCGGGGATGAAGTTACATCCCCTCATTGTCATCACTCCCCTCTAGAGTTTCTGGTGGTGGTGGTGGAGGATTGTAGGGCCGGAGGAGGTAATCGGGATAGGCGGGAGGCATCGCGGTGGACGAGTTAGGAAGACCTCGAGAAGCCAAATACTTATGGAACTGCAACTCCTAATGACTCCTCATGATGTCAAGCTGTTGCATATCCTTAACTCGATCTAGGACCTCATGGAGGACGCGGTCCTGTTGATTGAGTCTGCCCTACAGTTCCGTTAGATTTTGGCCCTGGTGATTGAGTCTGCGCCTGGCTCGGCCTGAGGGAGCGCGCGGGCACGCACCTGGGGTTGCTTGGGGCTGCGCAGGCGCTCGCTTGGCTCGGCCTCTTGACGCCCAGTGGCGCGCTGCAGTGCAGCTTTGGCGCGCCACAACGGGCCTTCTCCTTGCTTGAACCCCAAGATGGACCACAAAATTGCCTTCAAACTTCTCCTATCTCTCCCAAACTTCTCGAAACGCTTCCAAATACTTTCCATGATTCCAATTGCCCATCAGCACCTAAAAAAAAATTTAAAATAAAATAAAAATATAATCTAAGAAATCACTCAAATAACACACCAAAATTTATATGTAAATAGATGAAAACAAACTAAAGAGAAATTTAAAAGAAATAAGATGATAGAGCTTGGGTTGCCTCCCAAGAAGCACTTGGTTTAACGTCTTCAGCTGGACGTGGTGATGCTTCCACTCAAGTTGGATCTGCAAGCGAGATTTTTTTTATATTCCGTTGACACGGAAAGTGCGCCCATCATCTCCCAAGAGCTCAACGGCGCCAAAGGGAAACACTTGCTTGATCTTAAAGGGTCCCGACCATCTCGATTTCAACTTCCCAGGAAATAGCTTCAAGCGGGAGTTAAGAGCAAAACTTGTTGGCCGGGAACAAACTCTCGCCTCAAAATTTGCTTGTCGTGCCACCTTTTTGTATGCTCCTTGTAAAGTCTTGCACTTTCATAGGCTTCATTCCGGAACTCTTCCAACTCATTAAGTTGAAGCAAACGCTGCTCCCCGGATGTCTTGAAGTCAAAATTAGCTTCTTAATAGCCCAAAAAGCTCTATGCTCCAGCTCTACCGGAAGATGACAAGCTTTGCCAAACACTAGCCGGTATGGTGACATTCCAATTGGCGTTTTGAAAGCCGTTCGATAGGCCCACAAGGCATCATCTAATTTCATCGACCAATCCTTCCGGTTAGTGTGTACCGTCTTCTCAAGAATTTGTTTGACTTCCCGGTTTGAAACTTCGGCTTGCCCATTTGTTTGAGGATGGTATGCAAGGGCCACCTTGTGCCGGACTCCATACTTGGTGAGAAGAGCATTGAACACCTTGTTGCAAAAATGAGTCCCCTCATCACTAAGTATTGCTCGAGGTGTACCGAACCTAGTGAAGATGTTCTTGTGCAAGAATTTCAACACCACTCGAGCATCATTAGTTGGAGTAGCCACGGCTTCCACCCACTTAGAGACGTAGTCCACAGCTAAGAGAATATATGTTTGGCCAAAAGAGGGAGGAAAAGGTCCCATGAAGTCGATTCCCCAAACATCAAAAAGCTCCACCTCCAGAATGTTAGTCAAAGGCAACTCATGATGCCTTGAGATGTTTCCCACTCGTTGACATCGATCACAAGTCTTAACAAAAGAATAGCTATCCCGGAAGAGTGTGGGCCAGTAAAAACCGGATTGAAGCACCTTTGCGGCAGTTCGAGTAGCTCCGAAGTGTCCTCCATATAGAGAAGAGTGGCAATGGTGGAGAATGTCATGAACTTCTTCTTCGGGAATACATCTCCGTATAACTTGATTAGAGCATCTCTTGAACAGGATTGGATCATCCCAAAGATAGCTTCTCACATCATGGAGAAATTTCTTCTTTTGATGGTATGACAAGTCCGGAGGTTGAACTTTACAAGCAAGATAATTGACAAAATCGGCATACCAAGGAAGCTTCGCCTCAATCTCAAGAAGTTGTTCATCCGGAAATACCTCTTGAATGCAAGTATTTTCACCCACTTCTAGTTGCTCAAGTCTTGAGAGATGATCCGCCACTACATTTTTCGAACCTTTCTTGTCTCGTATCTCCATGTCAAATTCTTGAAGCAAAAGAATCCAACGAATCAAACGAGGCTTGGCATCTTTTTTAGCAAACAAGTAACGAATTGCTGCATGATCCGTGAAAACTACCACCTTGAACCCAATGATGTATGACCGAAATTTATCACAAGAAAATACCACTGCAAGCATCTCCTTTTCGGTGGTGGTGTAATTGAGTTGGGCTTCATTCAATGTCTTACTAGCATAGTAAATGGCCCGAAAAATCTTGTCTCTCCGTTGACCAAGTACTGCCCCGACGGCATAGTCACTAGCATCACACATGATCTCAAATGGTTCGTTCCAATTGGGTGCTACAATGACCGGAGCAGAAACCAGTTTCTCTTTGATGATATTAAAGGCTTCCAAACAAGACCCATCAAAGTCGAAAACTGCATCCTTCTCTAGGAGGTTACACAATGGCTTGATAACCTTGGAGAAATCTTTTATGAACCTCCGATAGAATCCCGCATGACCAAGGAAACTCCGTACTCCCTTCACATTTATAGGTGGCGGAAGCTTTTCGATCGTGGCTATCTTAGCCTTGTCCACCTCTATTCCTTGCGATGAAATTCTATGACCAAGAACGATCCCCTCTTGTACCATAAAATGGCACTTCTCCCAATTGAGAACTAGACTCTTCTCCTCACATCGCTGCAACACGAGAGAAAGATTGTGGAGACAATGATCGAACGCTGATCCAAAAACCGAAAAATCATCCATAAAAATCTCCATAATCTCTTCTACCATGTCCGAGAAGATTGCCATCATGCACCTTTGAAAAGTGGCGGGTGCGTTGCATAGACCGAAAGGCATCCGCCGAAAAGCAAAAGTGCCATAAGGACAGGTGAATGTCGTTTTCTCTTGGTCTTCGGGGGCTATGGCAATTTGATTGTAGCCTGAGTATCCATCAAGAAAGCAATAGTAGTCATACCCTGCCAACCTATCTAGCATTTGATCGATGAAAGGAAGGGGGAAATGATCCTTTCTAGTGGCCTTGTTCAGTTTCTGATAGTCGATACAAACACGCCATCCAGTCACTGTTCTTGAAGGGATGAGTTCATTATTTTCATTTTTCACCACCGTCATACCACCCTTCTTTGGCACGACCTGAACTGGACTAACCCATGAGCTATCCGAAATGGTGTAAATGATCCCGGCATTCAACAACTTTAGCACCATCAGCACGCACCACCTCTTTCATGGCCGGATTTAGTCTTCTTTGGTGCTCAATAGATGGCTTGTAAGCATCTTCCATGAGAATTTTATGCATGCAGATCGTAGGACTTATACCCTTAATATCTGAAATAGACCAAGCAAAAGCAAACTCGTGTTTCTTCAAAACAACCAGGAGCTTCTCTTCTTCTTCCTTGTTCAAAGACGCCGAGATAATGACCGGTTTAGAAGAATCCTCACCCAAAAAGGCATAGCGAAGATGTTCCGGTAGTTGTTTCAACACTAACCCTTCTTTTGACGAGCTTGGAGAGATGAAGCACTCATTAGGCTTCTCTAAAATTTTCAATTGAGCCACATCCCCCTCTTCACACGGCAAAGCCTCAAGAGCTAGAACACTTTCAACAATGCCCTCTTCTTTAATACAAAAAATCTCCACCAAATCGGTCATGTTCAAGGGTGTAGTGAGGCTATGCTCTAGAGGGTCATCATGGGTCACTTCTTGGAAGAATTCCTTGATGCACGAGTCTATTACTTCTACCCGGTGACAAGTTGATTTCTCTTCCGGAAATCTCATTGTGTTAAGGATGTTAAACTTTACCTCCTCATTATTCACCCTTAGTGTCAAATGACCACTTTGTACATCAATCAAAGCTCTTCCAGTAGCCAAAAAGGGTCTCCCGAGGATGATGGGATTTCCCGATCCTCTTCCATATCCAACACAACAAAATTTGCGGGGAAAAAGAATTTGTCTACCTTCACCACACATCCTCTATGACACCCCTTGGATAAGTGAGAGACCTATCCGCCATCTGCAACATATGGTGGTTGGTGTGACTTCTCCAAGTCCGAGCTTTCGGAAGACAGACAGAGGCATAAGATTTATGCTGGCTCCAAGATCACGCAAGGCCTTCTCGAAGTAAGAATCTCCAATAGTGCATGGGATAGTGAAACTCCCCGGATCCTTCAATTTTTGAGGCAACTTCCTTTGGAGGATCGCACTACATTCTTCCGTTAGCTTAACAGTCTCATAATCCTCCAACCTCCGTTTCTTCGCCATGACATCCTTCATAAACTTGACATAATTAGGCATTTGTTCAAGTGCATCTGTAAAGGGAATGTTGATATGGATCTTTTTGAAAATCTCCAGAAACTTCGAAAATTGAGCATCCAACTTCTTCTTCTTGAATCTTTGCGGATACGGGAGGGTAGGAGTGATGAGAGGAGGATTATCCGGAAAAGAGATCGACTTCGGCCTTCCATTCTCCTTTGGTTGTTCTGATTCTACATCTTCTTCATCGGTTTTATCCCCTTGGGCCTTAGGAGCCTCAACTTCTTTCCCACTTCTCAAAGTGATAGCCTTGCAATGGTCCTTGGGATTAGGCTCTGTATCACTTGGGAAGTTTCCCGGATGATTGGCCCTTACCGCATTAGCTAGTTGACCGATTTGCACCTCAAGGGACTTCAAGGTTGCATTCATGTTGTTACAATGTGTCTCAATGTTGTCAAGTCTAGCCTCATCCTTGTTAAACCTCCCTCTAGTCTCAACAATGAAGGTACTCAACAAATCTTCCACCGAAGGTTTCTTCTCCACCGCTTGTTGGTTGAAGCCCGGAGGGGGTTGCAAAACATTTCTGTTGTTGGCATAAGAGAAATTCTCATGGTTCCTCAAGCTAGGATGATAGTAAGTGGGCAAGTGATTGGGTCTATAACTGAAGTTTCTGTTGTTCACAAACTGAACCTGCTCTTGAGTGTACTCATCCTGTGCACAAGATGTACTGACACCTGCCACTGCCTCTCTGCTTGATGAAGCTTCTCTATTATTCAAGGCTGCAATCTGATTAGACAAAGCTGAGACCTGTGCTGACAATGAAACCAATGGATCCACATCATAAATACCAGCAGTTTTCTTCGGTATTGAGCGCTCTGAAGGCCATTGATAACTATTGGTAGACATTTCCTCAAGCAAATTGTAGGCCTCTGGAATAGACTTTGCCATCAATGAACCACCTGCAGTGCTATCAACAATAGTCCTCGATTGGCCATTCAACCCATTGTAAAACCTGTCAATCAACATCCACTCATCATAACCGTGCTGGGGACATCTTCTGAGCAAGTCTTTGAACCGTTCCCAAGCTTCATACAACTGCTCAAAGTCATTCTGGCGAAAAGATCCAATCTCACTCCGCAACTGGGATGCCTTAGATGGTGGGAAAAACTTTGCAAGAAACCTCTCAGTCATCTCTTCCCAAGTACCAATACTCCCTGTTGGCAAAGACATCAACCACTGTCGAGCCTTGTCCCGAAGAGAAAATGGAAACAATTTCAACCTGATGGTACCCTCGGTGACACCATTAATCTTCACCGTGTCAGCAGCTTCCAAGAACATGGACAAGTGAGTGTTCGGGTCCTCATTAGGCAATCCCCCAAACTGATTCTGTTGAACCATTGAGATCAAAGAAGGCTTTAACTCGAAATTGTTGGCATTGATATTCTGCCTCCGGATACCCGAATAGTGTTTCTGAACTGGAGGCTTCAAATAGTCCCGAATTGCCCTCTGTTGCTCATTGTTATTATTATTGTGATCACCCATAGCCCGTGCTTGATTTCTCCTTTCCCTTCTGATTTCACGTAGTGTCCGTTCAATTTCCGGATCAAGTGGCACTAGATTGGGATTTTGAACTCTTCGCATGAACTGTCACAAACACAAATTTAACAAGCTTAAAACAATTAAAATAAAAGAAATGCCTAAATTAAAACCGAATCACTTGGTTGTAATATTAGCTAGAATTAATAAAATTTTCAATCCCCGGCAACGGCGCCAAAAACTTGTTGCGTATTTTTCTTTGTGTGTGCTCGCAAGTGAACGAATCGCCACAAGTAATATAGTAATGAGTAGAGTATCGTCTCCACAGGGATTGAATTACCAAAACTAACTAAGTACTACAATTAAAATGACTCAATTTTATCTAAGCTATCAAAATTAAAGGGAGTTGAAACAAGCACTAAATTAAGCAATTAAATTAAACTAAGATTAAGCAAGATAAAAGTAATCGAAATTGTGGAATGGAAGGAACTCGATGTTGTGTAAGGCTAGGGGGTTTTGATTTCACTTGACTTAACTTTGCTTATCCAATTCTATGCTTGTTAATCAAATTCATTCAAATCATTAATCGTAGGTGACAGATTTAATTCACTCCCTCTCCGAGTGCCGAGTAAAATAATATGCAAAATTTAATCAAATTAATATCCCTATTAACTCGACCAATTAAGCACTCATTACGCAACCCTACTCTAGTGATTACCCAAGTCATATTAGCCTCCCGAACTTAATATTACAATGGGTTGTGTTTCCCAACTCTCAACATATGAAATTAACTCTCCGAGCCCAATTTCACACATCTAAAAACTCTAATTTAATGGTAAATAAAATTAGGACAACAAAGCATAGAGAACACAAACAATTCAGAATGGGATTCAATCAACAAGCATTTAAATTATCATAACAAAGTCATAATCAAGCTACATCATACCCCCTAGCATAAAAAGTTTAGCTAGACATCAAAATTCTCAAATCCATAACCAAATTTGAAACAAACATTAGACCCATATTCAAGTGCAAAATCAGAGAGTAAATACAATTTAAGAGCTACAAAGAGAGAAAATAGTAGAGAGAAGAAGAACTAGTTGAAGAACAAGCTCCCAAGTCTTCAATCTCCTTCATCTCCAAGAAAAGCCTTCAAACCCTAGAAGTTCTCTCTATTTTTTCGTCTCTGGTTTTGGGTCTCCAAAACTGCTCTCCCCCTCTTCACGTCCCACTCCTCCTTTTGTTCGAGCTCCAGGTGGAGAGAAGGCACCGCCTCAGCCCGCGAGAGTGCGCGGCCGCGCGCTGCTGGCTGGGCACAGGGGCAGGGCGCGCGCTGGTAGGGCGCACGCTGGCTGGGCGCGGGCTGCCTGGGTGCGCGCTGCTGGGTGCGCGCTGGCTGGTGCGCGCGCCCGCACCCTACGCTGTGGGCTAAACTTGAATTTTCAACTCCAATTCTTCCAAAATCTATTTTTTTTTTCTTGTTTATCTGAAACACTCACAAACACATTAAACCAATCTAAAAACTTGAAGATTTTGTAAATTATCCAATTTCAAAACATTAAATAAGTGAGTAAAAGCTCACTCATCAAGTTTGTTCCCATTTCTATTCTGAGAGCTCGATTTTCTGAAGATCTCTGCCAGGTTGTCGGTGTTCAGCCTTAACTTTCTGATAAGTTAGGCATTTTGACACAAGTTAGCAATTTCATTCTTCATATTTGGCCACCAATAGTTTTCTATGTGGTCCTTATACATCTTAGAAGCTCCGGGATGTACCGAATATTGCATCTCATGCGCTTCAGACATAATCTGTTTCTTAAGAAATTCAAAGTTAGGGACACAAATCCTTCCTTTGAAATAAATTATCCCATCCGTTGAGGCTGTGAATTGTTTATTCTTTTCTTCTAGGAAAAGTTGCGCCTTGATCAGAAAGGGGGTCTTTCCCTTAATGGAACTTAATAGATTCTAGGAGATTGGACTGAAAAGTCAGAGTAGACAATCTCCCAGTTATCATCCCCATATTGAAATCAGAGATTTCCTTTTGAAGTGGCTTAGGCAGCGTTCCTAGAGATATCAACATACCGGATGACTTCATGCTTAGAGCATCTGCTACTTTGTTTGCTTTTCCAGGGTGGTAAAGAATTTCACAATCATAATCTTTACTAGTTTCCAACCATCTACACTGCCTCATATTGAGCTCCTTTTGTGTGAAGATATATTTGAGACTTTGATGATCTATATAGATCTCATATATATTCCCATACAAATAGTGTCTCCAGATCTTTAGTGCGAAAACCACTGTTGCGAGCTCTAAATCATGGATCGGATAATTCTTTTTATGATCCTTTAGTTGTCGTGAGGCATAGGTGACCACCTTTCCTTTTTGCATTAGAACAACCCCTGCTCCGGTTTTAGAAGCGTCGTTCTAAATTACGAAATTTCCTGCGTCCACGTCAGGAATTATTAACACCGGTGCACTAGTAAGCCTCCTCTAAAGCTCTTGAAAGTTTTCTTCACACTTTTGTGTCCACTCAAATTTCTTCCCTTTTCGAGTACGGGCTGTAAATGGTGTAGCAATCTTGGATAATCTTTCAACAAAACGTCGGTAGTATCCGGCTAACCAAGAAAGCTTCGTATTTTCGTAACGTTTTTGGGTACTAGCCACTTACTGACCGCTTCTACTTTAGCAAGATCAATGGAAATTCCTTCCTTTAAAATCACATGACCCAAGAAATGAACTTTTTCCAGCCAAAATTCACATTTTATGAACTTGGCATAGAGCTGATTCTGTCTTAATGTTTCCAAAACCATTCTGAGGTGCTGCTCATGTTCCTTCCTGGACCTTGAATAGATTAAAATATCATCGATGTAAACGATAACAAACTTATCTAGGTACTCTTTAAACACCCGGTTCATAAGATCCATAAAGAAGCTGGTGCATTGGTTAATCCAAATGGCATGACAAAAAATTCATAATGCCCATAGTGTGTTCGAAAAGCCATCTTAGAAATATCCCCCTCCTTAATTCTGAGTTGATGGTATCCCGATCGTAAGTCAGCCTTTGAGAATACTATTGCTCCCCTGAGTTAATCAAAAAGATCATTAATTCTAAGGAGAGGATACTTGTTATTAATCGTAATCTTATTCAGCTCATTATAGTCGATGCATATTCGCAACGATCTATCTTTCTTTTTGATGAATAGTACCGGTGCTCCCCAAGGGGAATGGCTTTGTCGAATAAATCCTTTATCTAATAGTTCTTGCAAATGCACTTGGAGTTCCCTAAGTTCGGCTAGGGCCATACGATAAGGCGCTTTTGATATTGGTGCAGCTCCAGGCAACAATTCTATCTCAAAAGAAATTTCTCGTTCCGGAGGAAGTCCTGGTAAGTCTTTTGGAAAGACATCACATATTCCCTGAAAATGGGAACATCATCCGGCTTTAACTCCATCTCTTGCTCTTTGTCCTCCATGTTAGCTAAGTATCCTTGGCATCCATTAGGCAACATTTTCCATGCCTTCATTGATTATACTAACCGGGTTAAGGAATTTTGAGACTAACCGTAGAAGTTGAATTCCTTCTCACCAAAAGAAATAAACATAACACAACGCTTTTGACAATCATCTTTGCATTGTACTTACCTAGGAAGTCCATTCCTAGGATAACATCATAATCTTGAAGCTTAATCACAATGAGGTCCTACATATAGTTCTCTACCACAAATGACTACTGGAACATTTTGCACCCAAAGTCGGACAACAAAATTTCCCTTGACGGAAGGGAGGTTCTGAAGGGTTGCTTTAGGTTATCAACACCTCTTCCTAATTTTTAGGCAAACTCCATTGATACAAATGAATGGGTGGCACCATAATCAAATAGGACAATTGCATCATATGTGGTGATAAAAATCTGACTTGTTACCACGTAAGAAGTCCCAGTTTCAGCATCCCCCTATGTGTAGGCATAAATCCTGACTTGGGTTCAGGAGCCTCTAGTCTTCCTGTACGATCGAATGACTTTCAATCTTTGCTTGCACCGCATGCACTGACTGCTTGTATTTTCTATTCGGGTACTGAGGGGTTCTGGTTCTGGTTATTTAATATGCAATTCCTGGCATAGTGACCTTCCTTGCCACAAAGTTAGCATGTATTCATTCCCAATCTACACAATCCAGGTACTTCTTTCTACATTGAGCACACACTGGGATAGTCATTGTTATTTACCCTCATTCCCACGGTTGTTCTTCTTTTGAGGGTAGTTCCTCTGTTTACCTTGGCCGGTAACATTCCATTTCCTTTTGTTCTTCTCGAACTGTTTGGAATTTTTCGCAGAATTACTAGTCTGGCCCTTCGAGTACAATTCTTGGTTTTGTCTGGGCTATAACTGTTTCACCACAGCTTTGTCTTCTTTCTTGGCTTTAAATATCTAAGCCCTTGCCTCCTTATCCTAGTTAATCTAGTACTTAGCTCTTATATCCCGACTTATACAGTTAGCTACAAGGCTTGAAGGGCTGCTTCCTGCATTAACTTGCTTGGTGATGTCCATCCAAAACATCTTCATCATTCTTCTTACTTTCTCCATTTCATTCGGTATAAGTTATGGGCATAGGCGGGCTAGCTGTTCAATTTTCTTAACAGCTTCTAGTACTGTCCTCGACCCCTGTTTCAGACTATTGAACTCATCTTGTTGAGCCTCAAGGATTTCCTGTTGTAGTACATCATTCTAAACTCAGCTACAAAAATCCTGGCAACTCATAATCACAACATCTCTGTGTATTTGGACTGTCATCCACCAATGTCGTGCATCCTTCTTAAGTGCAAAGGAAGCACAAAGAACCTTTTCCTGCTCTGTAAGTCCCATAAATCCAAAATCACTTGGATGTCAATTAACCAGTAGTCGGCTTCTATCGGGTCCGTGGATCCCTCAACTCAGGCACCTTCATTTGCCTAAACCGCCCGTACAACAGGTCTTCCCGAACTAAGGGTGGGTTAGCTTGTATCCCTGCAGGTGCTAATGGGACTTCGAAATTCTATGGAACCCCTTGTCGAACCTCCAGTACCTGGGGTGTTACTGGGGTACAGGGTTATCTTGGGGTAAAAACTTTGTTAGCACGAGGTATCTGATTCAAATGAGCTATCTGTTCACGTAGCCGATTCATTTCTTGTTGCTGTTCTTGTAGCAAGATCATACTCTTATGGAATTTGGTTTACTTGTGTGCGTGTACGTACCATCTTCTAATTCCTATTTAGTTATAAGAAAAGATATTGTTATACTTTGAATATCCCTTCTTCCATTCATAACTTATCATATCAAATCATTCCATATCGTATTTAATCATATTGTAAAACATCATGTAGAATCCATCGTGATTTCATCATATCATATCGTAACTTTATCATATGCTTGTCATAAAATAATACTTGATCATAATATTATAACATCATTCTATACATTCCATATTTGAACTTGTCCTTTTGTACATTTACAAAAAGTACATCATGTTTCAGTAGTGATATGTACATGTCCGATACACATGATACTTACTATATATACATGGTCAAAAATGAGATGAAAGTGTCTACCATTTTACCATCATACATATATACATTCCTAAGGTCAAAAAGGGGTAAAAGGGTCAAAACGGGATCTAGACTAACTACTCCATCATGAAGTAAGAGAAGACATTAGAGTCTGCATCTTAATCACCATCATCAAATAAGATCTCATCTGGGTCTTCCTCCTGCTCCTCGAGATCTTCTAACTCTTCCTCGATGTCTCCCTCCTACTCCTTCCATTCTTCTTGTTCTTTCTCGATATCTTCCTCATCATCATTCGCAATGATGATTACTGGAGGATCTTCAAGGTTATCCTCTGGAGCAGCCAGTACATCGGCAGGGTCCAAATCAGCATAATCTGCATCGACCTCCACCTCCTGTGGAGGAATCTCCTAAAGTGGGATGGCTGGAATAGGGTCTTATGGTAGAAACGGACCTCCCCGAAGTAGTGGCTCCCCAACGCTAGCATCGTCGACTGGCACAAGTAGATAGTCATCCTCTGGGGCAGCTACCTGTAACATATGTGCTATTATCTCAGTGTAATGACTAGTTTTTATAGCATTACGATTTCTCTTTTTAAAGAAATTGTTTGTACCATGAAGGTATTTATGAAGAGCTCGGTTAATGGTTTTTATTATGTTTTGTGAGTTCTTATGATTTTATGAGACTCAAAAATGATTGCTTAGTCAAGCATATGACCTTTTAAGCAAAAAGGAGTAAAAATTGCTATGATTTTATGTTGGTCAAAGTTTGACAAAGAACGTCGACGGTTGACCAAAAGTCAACTATTGACCAAGGAAGTCAAATCTTGACGGGAAAGTCAATGGTTGACCAGAAAACTCAAAATCATTTTTACGGATAGAACAGTATGATTAAGATTCAAAACCACCATAGAAAATCAAGCACATTGATTAGGGTATCATGGGCCAAATGGCTTCAAGTTATAAGAAAATTTTTATACAGTTCATTTTTACACAGATGAATTTTGGACTGTAGTTCAGTCTAATAATACTGTGCATTAGTGAGGCCAGTATTAAAGATATCTGTGTTAACTTAAAAATGGACTGTATAATAGGAAAAGAGCAAACAAGCCCTAAGAGGCTTACTTCATCACACTTTTAAATTATGACATCATTTTGGATTAAGAGAAAAATTGGAAAGAATTATTGGCTCTAGAACAATCCCATGGCCGGCCACCTAAGGCCCTTTTTGAGCAATTTCTGCTTCTTCAAGGACTTTTTAGCAAATTTGAAAAGTTCCCCATCACCTATAAATAGGTGAGCCATTGTTCAAAAAAATTAGAAATCTTAGCCAAATTATGTCAAATTCTCTCTCAAAATCCGGAATTGAGAAGGAAGGAAGAAAGAAAAATAAGCAAAACCAAGAGAAAGAAGGGATTGTAGTGGTCGGATTTCTTGTGGAACAACAACAAAGAAGTTGAAAAATTTTGATACCCATTTTGGTCTAAAGGGGCCGGTTTTGGGGAAGGAAGAAGAGAGGAAGAGAAAAATCAATTGTGGCCGGATTTTTGAAGCTAGTAGTGGCCAGATTTTAGAGCAAGGGTGGCCGGAAGATTTTGGAACCAAACTAGCCTAGGGAGGCCGGTTCTTGGTGGAGCCAAGGAGGAAAGGGAAATCAAAATCAAGCCTAGCCAATACTTGATTTAAATCAAGGTAATTCCCTTTAAACCTTAAGCTTCTCAATTCAAGTTTCAATTGAGAAATTTAAATGTATTTCAAGTGGGTTTGTAATGAGCAGAAGCTCAATTTAAGTTCTTGCCCTAGTTTAGAATTTTAGGACTTGTGCTTGATTGTTAGGGTTTATGGTTGGTTTGGTTTACAAATGCTCTGCATGTTATGTGGTTGTATGTTTAGGGTTTTATGCTTAATGATGTATGTCTCTAGTACGTGGATGACAAAATTTGACGTTAGAAATACGTTGCCTGATTGACCTTAAGCTCTCGGCTGCTGCCGATTGATGTAGGGTGCACGATCAGGACATAAAATCATCTAAGCAAGGAAACTGCCAGTTCGGGTGGAAACTGGCCAGTTTTCTGGAAACCCGATTTTGAGGCCCTTAGAGGCCGAATTAGGAAAAACTTAAAACATGAAAGTTGTAGAGAATGGATTTTCCTAGGGGACAAGATAGATAGTTTTGCAAAATAAGGCTCCAACAGCCTTGGTTTTTACAAAAATCCGAGCCTGGTGGGTTCATGCATGGCTTGGTGGGTTCAACAAGGAAAATCAGTAGGATAGAGTCCGAATTAGGTTTTGTTTTGAACACAAAAGTTGTAGGGCTTTTCAAAATCTAAAACTTTCATGAAGAAAACTTTTTCAAATTCGGCTTTTGATTTTTAAATTAAATTGGATTTAAAAAACTGTGCAGGAAATAGGGAATTCCTGTACAGGATTTCTGAAAACAGTGCAGGAAAAGGGCAATTCTGCACATGCACTGATAAATTGACAATGTGAAGCTGTTCCAAAAGTAGTTTCCAAAACTCAATAATTTTTACAAATCCTACTCTATGATTACAAATTTTCGGAATTGAACCAAGGGTTTTTACATAAAATATAAGGTTTTTCTAAAAGAAAAAAAATGGGTTTTGGAACCTAAATCAAAATAATCCGATTAGGGTAAGTTTAAACCCTAGGGTTACTTAATGTAACCAAGTAGGATAACGTGAGATTAAGTAAGGGGCATAAAACTAAGTTATATATGGATGTCGGTTATATCACCAACATTTCTAAACCTTACTTTTATATGATAACAGAAGGTAGAACGCGATAGTGTCCTGATGGAATCAAGCTCGATATCGGACACAGCAAATGCAAATAAGGTAAGTACAACTCCGCCTACAGCATAAGCTTTATTGTGTATACTTACCTAAGTATGTTTGATAAATGTTATATGCTATGTGCTGTGAAATGCTATGAAATATGCTATGTGCTATGAAATGTTATGAAGTATGTTATGTGCTATGAAATGTTATGAAGTATGCTATGTGCTATGATATGCAATGAAGTATGCCATGTGCTATGATATATGTTATGAACTATGCTAGAAACATGTTATGATAGGACATAAGTTATGTTAAGGCTATGCTATGGTTAAGATAAGATCATGATTTAATTGTGTGAAACATCACGACGCATGTTCACCAATTAATAAGAATAAAATCAAGATATGAGATAATGAAAGTTATGATGGCAAGCAAGCTTGCCTGTGTCGTACCGACCCGCGTTAGGTCGGGTTGGATTATTGTTTGAGTTGGAAATGGACTGGCCGGCCCAACCACTCCATAGTTGCGCGACCGGTACGGACACTTATGTTATAGGGCCCATAAGTTAAGTTAAGAAAGTAAGTTATGAATGAACAAGGAAGCATAATGAAGCATAAATGGCTCATGCATATGTTATGATAAGCTATGTTATGTTATGGTTAAGTTATGATGTGATATGTATGTATGTTATGTTTGTGTTGTGTCGCGGTATATAGTAGTTGTACTTGCTGAGCGAAAGCTCACGTGTGACGTCTATGCTGTAGGTAAGCAACCTACCGGAGGCCTGTGATGCAAGATGGTGGAACGTGGCGGGGCAAGCTGTGAAATGTGGGAATTATACCGCTACGCGTTTTAATATTTGATGCGTTTTAATTATGTTTATTATTTATGCCCAAACAACTTCATTTAGTATTCGCTATATTATTGAGCATTTTTGCGTATATGTTGCGCCGTAAAAAAAATTCCGCTATATATGTTTAGTAAGTAAATATGTGAAGTATGTATGTATGTATGGTAACGGCCTGTGCTAGGCGGGTCGATACAGAGTTGGTATCAGAGTGGTTTCCTGTAATCCAATTTCATAGTCAGCCTGCCATCGCCACCATCATTGTAAGTTAAACCTATTTTCATGTATTAATATTTATTATGCGAATATGTTATGATAGATACGACGTTATGGACACGAGGTGAGTTCTCGGTAAATTAGCCACGAGACTCCATAATAGGCCTTTAAGGAAAAAGGCATGACGAAATTTCATGAAATCATATTGGTCAAAGTTTGACCAAAAAGTCAAAGGTTGACCAGAGTGGTCAAACAAAAGACGATATTGTGATACGATAAGCAGTACAAGAAATATACTGCGAAAACCGTCTTTCCGGACCAGACAGTATAATTAGGATTTAAACCACCATAGAAAAATCAAGCACACCCAAGTTAGAAATAAAGGGCATAAGGGCTTAAGGAATTAAGAAAAAATTTATACAGTCCATCTTTACACAGATGAATTTTGGACTGCAGTATAGAATAACAATACTGTGTATTAGTGAGCACAGTATTGGAAATATCTGTGTCAGCTCAAAAAAATGGACTGCATTTGAAGGAAAAAGCCAAACGAGGCCTTAAGAGGATGACATCACCTACTTTTTTAATTATGACATCATTTTTTGGAATTAAGATAATTTGGAAAAAAAATTGGTTGTTCTAGACAACTCCATGGCCGGCCACCTAAGCTTCCAATTGTGCAAATTTTTGTTCTTTAGGGACTATTTTGCAATTTCAAACAAGTTCCCCTTTGCCTATAAATAGGTGAACCATTATTCACAAAAAAATCAAAAACTCTAGCCAAACTTTGTCAAAGTTTCCCCTCAAAAAAATCCGGATTTAGGAAGCAAGAAAGAAAGAAAATTTTACAAAACCAAGAGTGATTAAAGTGTTAGGATAGTTAGATTTTTGTGTGGAACCAACAAAAATTTGAAGAAAAATTTGAAACCCATTTGTTGGCTCAAGGCCGGTTGTGGAAGGAAGAGAAAGGGGGAAGAAAAAAAATTTGGGTGTGGCCGGATTTTGTGTATTGGAGTGGCCGGATTCTAGAGCTAGGGTGGTTGGAGAAAAATTTGGAGCCAAACAAGCCAAGGAGGCCGGTTTTGGTGGTGACAAGGGAAAAGGAGAAAACCAAGGAAGCCTAGCCAAACCCTTAATCCTAATTGAGGTAATTTCTTCTAAAACCCTAATCTTCTCAATTTAAGTTTTAATTGAGAAATTTATGTGTATTTCCAACAAGTTTTGTATGAGCATAAGCTCAATTTAATTTTTGGCCCAAATTAGATTTAAATTTGTGCCCAAGTTTAGGATTAAGAGTTTTGTGCTTGATCTAGAACTAAGGGTGGTTTGAGTTTGATTTTTATGTGCATGCTTGCTTTAATTTTTTTAATTTGCATGCTAAATATTAGTTTATTATATGTCCCCAATCTGCCCTAGTGTTGGTGAATGATAATTTTGTGCTAGGTTGCTAGAATTTAATTAGTATGCTTGCTAGGTTTTGTGCAACCGAAATCATGCAACTTAGTTGATCCAATATCAATTAGGTTTGCATGGTGATGTTAGAAATTGTGATTAAAGAAAATTTACGCTAGAAAACCGCTGCATGTGTGTATTAGAGCTCCCGCGGTGGCTGGTTGAGCTAGGTTCCACGTCTAGGAAGTAAAACGAACTCTAAACCGAAAAACTGCCAGGTTCGGGTGGATCCTAACCAGTTTTACGGCAAGCCGATTTTGAGGCCTTTAGAGGCCGAATTTGGTAAAACTTAAAACATGAAAGTTGCTCGGAACAGTTTTTCCTAGGGGGAACCACAGACGAATTTGCAAAATGAGGCTCCAATGGCCTCCGTTTTTATGAAAATCCGATGCTGATCTGCCCAGACTAGTCTACACATCCAGTAAGTTTCAAATTAAAACTGACAAGAATCCAAGCAGAACTGGGTTTTTCTTAAAACACTAAAGTTTTAGAATTTTTCAGGAGAAAGAACTTTCGTGAAGACAAGTTTTTCAAATTCAATCTGGATATTTAAATACAATCTGAACTATAAAAACTGTGCATAGAGCAAGAAATTCCTGCACAGGATTTTCTAAATACAAGCAGAGAAACTGTATTTTTGCACCAACACTACTGTTTTGACTGTGGAAACTGTTCCAATAGCAGTTTCCAGCCTTTAATGATTTTATAAAGATCTACTTTGAAAATCACGAATTTTAAAGTTAAACAAAGGATTTTTAGCCAAAATCTTCAAATTGGATTTTTATAAGCCAAAGTATAGTAACCTGATACTATACCTGAATTTAATACCCAATGTTACCTCAAGTAACCAACAAGTAACGAATCAAGTTTGGTTAATCACAAATTCTAGGGTTACAATTAGTAACCTAGTAAATGATCGAGACATGTGTGGGGGGACATATAACTAGAATGTTGGAAAGGTCTCCAGCATTTTATAGGGTTCTTATCCTATGTTCTTTTTAATAGCAGGAAGGAACCTGCAGTTGCGATCTGAGTTAAAGCAACAAAACCCGGAACCTAGCATATCAGGCAAGTATCAAACCTCACCTACAATATGAAAATAGTAAAGACTATTTTCAAGTATACTATATATTTTCAGATATACATGCTATGTTGTGCTATGATATGCGATGCCATGACATGTGATGCTATGCTATGTCTATGATGTGTTAAGTTATATTATGACATGTTATACCATGTTTACAAAAGTGCCATATTTACAAAAATGCCATGGTTACAAAAATGCCATGTTTACAAAAGTGCCATGATTAGAAAAATGCCATGGTTACAAAAATGCCATGTTTACAAAAATGCCATGTTTTCAAAAATGCCATGGTTTCAGAAATGACATGTTTTCAAGAAGGCCATGCTATGGCAAATGTTGAGTAAGATATGACATAGTGAACATCATGAAGCATGTTCACTAATGTTAAATCACCTGGTAAGATAATCAAGTAAGGTGTCGTACCAACCTCCCGTGATCGAGGAGGTTACATGTTTCAGTGGTGATATTTACCTTCCGTGATCGTGAAGGGTCAAGTTATAATTCCCAGAACTGTTAGGGCCTTGCAAACCCTAGCTTTGTCTGGAGTCTGCGCGCTTTTGGTACGGACACTATGGGCCCACATGTTAAGACAAGATCATAAGTTCAAGATTGAGTCTATAATGAAGCATAAGACATTCAATCAATCATAAATGGTTCATGCATAAATTACATGATGATTGACATGTTTTAAGAGGTTTAAAATATATATTTTGTGAGATTATGTTTGAACTTGCTGGGCGAAAGCTCACTCTTATATTTCATACTGTAGGTAAGAAGCCTGCAGTTTAATTGGTGGGCTATACGGATGATGCGGCTGGTGAAGGGCGGTGTGGGATACCACTACGCATAATTTTCCGCATCCAATTTTCAGAAAATATGTTAATATTTCCAAAGTAAATTATGTTTTGTTATATGTATGAAGTTTGAAGACACAAGAAGGTACTTTCAGTATAGTCTGTATGTACGACAAGTTTTTCTCCACAAGATAACTTATGTGAATATGTTTTAAAAAAAAAAATTTATCTCAAATTTTCAAGTAAAGAACAAGTACGTATGGTGTCGACTTGGCTTGGGAAGTCGGGGCATCACAGAGCATGAGCCTGGGTATGGAGGATGGTTAGATGAGGGAGATGATTTTGAGGACGATCCAGAGGAGATCTAGTATGACGACGGAGATTGGGACGCCGACTCCGACGCTTCCTCTGTGATCACAGTCGAGTATATAGATTAGATGTAGGTCAACTATGTATATATTTTTGACCATGAGACTGTTTTGTATTAGCTTATTCTTTTTGGATAATAGGCTTGTACAAATGTATGATGGTAAAGTGGTAGTCACTTCCATCTTAATTTTGGCTATGTATGTAAAGTTTAATGTAACAAATATGTACATACGATGTTGGAAATATGATGTACTTTTTGTTAGTATACAAAAAGACAGTTCAAAGTATGATAAGTATGTTATGTTACGATCATGAGTGCTATGATAAGCATATGATGATGTCATTATGTTATGATATAATATGTATGATGAGTATGATAATGTTATGTTATGATACGATAAATTATATATGAAAGAAAGGATATTAATGGTATGATAATATCTTTTCTGATGGTTTAATAGGATGGTATGCCCGCGCAGAACTATGCCCGTAAATCTGCCCGAGCCGGATTTCGCGACCATCCTAGCAGATTTACAACGGCAGCTACTCGAACAGCAGCAAGAAACTAACAGACTACGAGAGCAGATAGCTCAAATGAACCAAAGACCCCAAGTTAATGAGATTCCACCTCGAGCTCATCAAGTACCCCCCAGTAGCACCTCAGGTACCGGATGAGCACCCGAATGTTTCAACCAGAGGTCCAACCAGAAATTCCCCGGAATGCTGAAATTCCGATGGCACCTGTTGGAGGACAAGTGAATCTACAATCAGTGCGTGAAGATTTATTGTACAAGCGATTAGGCGTATGAAAGTGCCTGAATTTGAGGGACCAACTGATCCTATAGCAGCCGACAACTGGTTGATTGATATCCAAGTTATCTTGGATTTCATGTGGCTTACTGAACAAGAAAAGGTTCTATGTACTTTGTTTGCCCTTAAGAAGGACGCACGGCACTGGTGGATGACTGTACAGATGCGTCGAGATGTCACGGCCATGAGTTGGTGATAACTCTATGAAATAGAGTTATTTAGCATTTTTTTAAGCTTATTAATTGTTACTATTTCAAGATAATATGCCTTAGTTTTAGTATTTTATTTAATATTAACTAATTTGTCTTAGTTTTGGAATAGGTGAAAAGTTCTAAAAAATTTTGGCTTTTAGCTCATATTTTTTAAGCTTTAATGTGTGTGCCTTACAGCTGGAGCTACTTTGCCAAGAAGAGGATGGAGGCCCATTGGACCTGAGGAAAAGAAATCTTGCCGCTGGAGTATTTCAGTTTTGCTGCAGAAAATGCTATAGCAATTGCTGCAGCAAAGTTGCAGCAGTGAGGAATTAACTTGAAAAAAGCGTGTGGACCCCAGTTTGGCTTTACAGCTGGCATTGTTTATTTGTCCATTTGTCTGCACATGGCAACTGTGAGAAGGCACCCTATTTGTGCCATAAAGAGGACACGTGCATCTAGGGCATATTGGGGGAGGTTTTGATATAATAGGAAAAGTTACTGAAAGAAAAAGCAGCCGTCTAGAGGAGAGAAGAGCAGAGAATACACCATTTTTTGGGCAAGAGAGAGAGAGAGCTCAGCTGAAGTTTGAGCTTCCATTTTTACGCTCATTTTGGAATCCGAGCTCAGGAGGAGAAGGACGCAGACGAGAAGAACCATCTGAGCCACTTGGAGTTTTTCTTTCTCTTACTCTTTCCTTGAGTTATTTTCTGATTTTCTTTATCTGTGAACAATGGATGATGTTTTTAAGTTTTTTTTTGTAATCCTAAACATGAGCTAAATTTATTTAGCTAGGATTGTTGATGAACCCGAAATTGGGAGGATGATTTGAATGTTGATTTGAATGTTGAGCAATTTCTTCCTGTTCGTCCAAGTTTTGTGAATGTTTTATTTCTATTATTGATTGGCCATCAATTTATAGGAAATTAGGCTTTATTTAATTCTGGAAAGGTTAATTAGAGCTGGACATAACTTGGATGATGCAAGTTCAATATGCTTTTTAAAGTTTATATTGATTTGTGAATGGTATATGAATATATTATTTACCTTGTATAATCCATTGAAATTGGTGCATGAATTGGTGTTCTGAGAACTAGATTCACATAGGAATATGTTGAAAAAGGTTTAAAGAATTGTTAGTCATAATTAATTCGGAAGAATTTTGTGAAAAAATTGAATTTTAGTTAACAGGACAGGTTTTGCTGCAGCATTCCTACAGCATTCGAAGCAAACTTGCAATTGAGGGGGATTTGGCAAACCTGGCTTAATTCTCATTTTTGATTTACAAACTCTTGATTGAATATTGTTCTTTTTGTCTATTTTAGTGCCTTTTCATTACACTCATTTGATTTCATTAGTTTAGTGCATTTTTCTCATTTTGATTTCTAAACTCAAATTGATTTGTGCTTTATTTCTTTTGCAATTTATTTTAGCAATTTAATCCCTGTGGAGATGATACTCAACTCACATTCTATATTACTTGAGCAATTACGTACACTTGCGTAGTTTTAAACACACTAAATAATCGCAAAATAAAATAAACAACAAGTTTTTGGCGCCGTTGCCGGGGATTGATATCGTTAAAATATTTGTAAGAGTTATTTTGTTTTAGTTCTTGTTTTTGCATTTTCTTATCGGTTGAGTTTTTGTGCTTTCAGGAGTTTGCTTTATCTGCATAAATAACCAGCGAAACCAAGAGTTGTTGCCTTTGGATCCAGAAATTGAAAGAACATTTCTAGCAAGGAGAAGGGAGCAACAAGGTCTAGCGGGTGTTGAAGAAATTGCAGAAAGAGTTGCTGTCAATATGGCTAATGATGGGCAGCAAGTAAATGTCAACAATCTGGTGCCTCAACCGGTTTTGGTGGACGACAGAGACAGGGCTATTCGAGAATATGCTGTACCCATTCTCCATGGGCTCAATCCGAGCATCATCAGGCCAGAAATACAAGCGCCACAGTTTGAACTCAAGCCGGTTATGTTCCAAATGTTGCAAACCGTGGGCCAGTTCAGTGGAATGGCAACCGAGGATCCCCACATGCACCTTCGGCTATTCATGGAAGTGTGTGATTCTTTCAAGCTACCAGGGGCGTCTGAGGAAGCATTGAGGCTGAAGTTATTTCCTTACTCCTTGAGGGATAGAGCTAGAGCCTGGCTTAATTCGCTGCCACCGAATTCAATAGCAACATGGAATGTCTTGGCAGAAAAATTCCTCATGAAGTACTTTCCTCCAACCAAGAATGCCAAGCTCAGAAATGACATCACTGCATTCCAACAGTCGGAGGGCGAATCTTTATATGAAGCGTGGGAGAGATTCAAAGAGTTGTTGTGAAAATGCCCTGATCATGGGATTCCCCATTGGATTCAGATGGAAACATTTTATAATGGGCTTAATGGGCAAACTCGGACCATTGTGGATGTGGCTGCCAATGGTGCCCTTTTGGCCAAGTCGTACAATGAAGCATATGAGATTTTGGAGAGGATGGCAACCAACAATTATCAGTGGCCCACCGAGAGACTCAATGCTCGAAAGGCTACAGGGATTCATGAAGTAGATGCTATTACGGCACTTTCTGCTCAAGTGTCAAGTTTGACGAATATGATCAAGACTATGAACATGTCGGCTGGGGTTAATTCGGTGCAATCTGTTGGTGTCACTTGTGTTTATTGTGGAGAGGGACATTTCTATGAGGATTGCCCTTCTAATCCGGCCTATGCTTGTTATGTGGGTAATTTCAACAGGAACAATCCGTATTCAACGCCTTACAATCAAGGATTGAGACAACACCCCAACTTTTCATGGAGCAATCAAGGGGCCAGTTCTAGTGGAGCAAATGCTTATCATCGACCTTCTCACCCCCCGGGCTTTCCATCTTAGCAACCAAGAACTTAAGCTACGGACTCATCTAGCTCTTTGGAGAATTTGATCAAGGAGTATATAGCAAAGAATGATGCTAGAGTTCAGAGTCATGATGCAACATTGAGGAGTTTGGAGAATCAAATTGGGCAAATTGCTAACACCTTGAATGTTAGGCCGCAAGGATCTCTTCCAAGTAATACTGAAGATCCAAGGAGAGAAGTGAAAGAACATTGCAAGGTAATCTTATTAAGGAATGGAAGGAAGATCGAGCGAATGGAAAAGCCAAAAGCTGTGCAGAATGAGCCCTCTTCAATCCAAGAACAAGACGAGCCACTTCAACAAGAAGAAAAGCAGGGTACAAATCAGCCATCAGACTCTGCTGCAGAAAATGCTACAGCATTTACACAACATTCTGGAGCAGCAGAAAGCAGCGAAATCAGACCTCCTCCCCCATTTCCTCAGCGGTTTCAAAAGCAACAAAAGGATGGTCAATTTCGTAAATTTCTGGATGTCTTGAAGCAGCTTCACATCAACATACCTCTTGTTGAAGCCTTGGAGCAAATGCCTCATTATTTCCAGTTCATGAAAGATTTACTCACTAAGAAGCATAGATTTGGAGAGTTTGAAACTGTAGCATTGACAGAGGAATGCAGCGCCATATTGCAAAATAAACTACCGCCCCAAGCTAAAGGATCCAGGAAGTTTTACCATACCGTGCTCAATTGGAAACCACTACTTTGGCAAGGCTTTATGTGATTTGGGGACTAGTATTAATTTGATGCCAATGTCCATCTTCAGGAAGTTAGGAAAATGTGAAGCACGGCCTACCACAGTATCATTGCAGCTTGCCGATAGGTCTATCACACATCCCAAAGGGAAGATTGAAGATGTTTTAGTAAAGGTGGACAAATTCATTTTCCACCGAATTTTTATCATTCTTGATTATGAGGCAGACAAAGAAGTGCCAATCATCTTGGGAAGGCCATTTCTTGCTACAGGCCGCACCTTGATTGATGTGCAAAAAGGAGAATTAACTATGAGGGTGCAAGATGAGCAGGTGACATTTAATGTGCTCAAGGCTATGAAGTTTCCAGTTGAGGTGGAGGAGTGTTCGGCTATATCTGCTCTAGATTCCGTAGTGGCCGAAGAGTTTGAGGCAAGTAACCAGCAAGATTTGATACGTTCGTCATTGGCATTGGATTCTATGGACTATGAAGATGAATTTATGGAGCAACTTGTTTGGTTAGATGGTAATGCTACTGCGCCAAGATATTGTACGGAAATTTGAATCATTGGATTTATCAAGTCATGAGAACAAGCCACCCAAGTCTTTGAGAGAAGAGCCACCAGTGTCAGAATTGAAGCCTCTACCGTCTCATCTGAGATATGCTTATTTGGGAGAATCCTCGACTCTTCCTGTGATAATTGCTGCCGATTTAACTAAAGAGCAAGACGAGAATTTGCTCCATATTTTGAGAAAATTCCAAGGTGCCATTGGGTGGACAATAGCAGATATAAAGGGTATAAGTCCCTCATTCTGTATGCACAAAATTCTTTTGGAGGATGATAAGAAGGGATCTATAGAAGGTCAGCGACGGATGAATCCGATCATGAAGGAGGTTGTCAAGAAGGAGATAATTAAGTGGTTGGATGCAGGGATAATATACCCAATCTCCGATAGCTCTTGGGTAAGCCCGGTTCAGTGTGTTCCTAAGAAAGGGGGAATTACTGTTGTGGAGAACGAAAACAACGAATTAATTCCTACAAGGACAGTAACATGTTGGCGGATTTGCATGGATTACAGGAAGCTAAGCATGGCCACAAGGAAGGATCACTTCCCACTCCCCTTCATTGATTAGATGCTTGATAGATTAGCTGGGAAAGAGTACTACTGTTTCTTGGATGGCTATTCTGGCTATAATCAGATTGCCATAGCCCCAGAGGACCAACACAAGACAACCTTCACTTGCCCATTTGGTACATTTGCCTCAGAAGGATGCCATTTGGTTTGTGCAATGCACCTGCAACTTTTCAGCGATGTATGATTGTAATGACCCGACTTTTCAGACCGTTACTTAACTAACATACTTATTCTTATTTAATTTAGTCTTAACATTCACTTGCGTTTGATACCGAAAATACAGAAATTTTTTTTAAATCATATCCGTACTACAAAAGTTAGAATCACTAAAATTTTTAATTGAGGAAGTCGTAAACCTCTAGCAACTAGTTATCCAATCTAAAATCGTAGCTAGATGATATATAAACAAAAAGGTTATAACTTCATAAAAATTACCAAGAAACAGTCTAAGGTCTATTTTTGTAAAATACTCATACTAATTTAGTAGCGCCAAAACATTGGAACATAATTATAAATATAGTTAATATAAAATAGTTTTACGAAATCTAAATGCGGAAATTTAATTCGTAGTGGTATCCCACTCCCGTCCTTCATCGCCACCGCACAGCTTCGCCAGTCCATAGAACATCTAAGCAATGTGCTGCTTACCCGAGTTACCTACAGCACGAACACACAATGATGAGCTTTCGCTCAGCAAGTACAAACAATATCTCACAAATTATTTTCATAAAATCATATCATCACATGTAACATCATGAATGGTTAAAAATGCATGTGAACTATATGTGTTCAATTATGCTTTATTATTTACATATCTTGTCTACTTAAGGGCCCCTATGTCGTACCCATATGCGCGCAACCAATGGGAGTTAGGGGAGCGACCCTCCAACAGCCTCCAAGGTCATATTTTGTAACTTTCGTTCTTATCATATCCTCTCACTAGTTGGAGGTTGGTACGACACTTAATCCTATATTTTATTTGCCTCATTCTTATTAATTGTGACAATGTGTAGATTTACATGTCACTATGCATATATCAGTATGACATAATCGTATGTGAGGCATGCCGATCATTTCAGTGCAAGATGAATTATGCACATTAAATACTTAATCAAAGCAATACGTATAACTCATATACTCATAGCATCATCAAGTCAAGTCATAGCAAATGTAGATCGTCAACAAAGAAAAAAACATTTTGTTTCATGCTGTAGGTGAGGTTTGTACTTACTTGTCTTATATGCTTAAACTTCCGAGTTGTATCTCTACTACGCAGATTTGAGAAATTGTCCTGATTAACAATATCTCATTATTAGATAGAATTATAGTAACATTACTTTATTTATTTATTTAATAAATTATAGAGAACTTAATTCACTTATATCATAATTAACCTTAACAATTAATTCCTATTAATTATTAAGTATTAAAATAAATTTCCATTAATTATTATTTAATTAATTTAATTTAATTAATTATTTTAATTAAAGTAATTAACTGATTAATTAATTGATTAATTAATTAATTAAGTAATATTAATTATTACTTTATTTAATTAAGAAATTATAATTCAATTATATAATTTTAATTGACTTATAATAGTTATATTGTTAATAATTTAACTTATGTTACTTAAATATTCATTCTCATATAATAATTATTAATTATTAATTAATAATTTGATTAATCTAATAATTGATATTTGATTAATCTCTAGTTAATTATTCATAATTATTTTGATGGTTATATCAATGATTTATAATTAATGATTAATTAATCTCTAATTAATCATATATTATAATTATGTAGTTATTTAACATAATAATTTTGATTATCATTTACTAACTCTTATAATTAATTAATTAATTTTTAATCAATTAATTAATTAAATACTTTATTAATTACATTTGGATATGTATTAATTAATTAATTAATTAATTAAGTAATTAATAAATCAATCAAGATGACAATTAGTCACCTAAGGGTATACCTCTTGTTTAATATTGGGCTAGCCCAACCCCTAAGTTATGTTCATCAAGTTGGGCTAAGGTAAACTCTTGGCATACACTTAGTAACCACCTAGTATACTTTATCTTGGCCCATTTAAAACTTATAATTTAATATCATAAAGTTGGGGTTTTCACATTATTTGATCATACACTTAAAATCAATCCATTTCTTAACTAAATATGTTCATGTGTCAAGACTTACCCTTGTGTCACATTTTACTATTTAATCATTTTATCGGTGAAGGACTTTAACTTGTAAGATTTATTTAGATTTGAGTATGATTCCGTTTTGGACACTAGATGGCTTGTTGGAAAGTTTGAAACATCTAGTTTCTGTCCTTACAACTTGTTTTCCAAGATTTCATGTGTTTCAAACGTTAATGTGGACGTTTTTCTAAGTGTCTTATGGTAAAATCTTAGATTACCAGATTACACTTCAATCTTAAGGGATTTATTAAAATTTATGTGCACATCCGTTTTAAACGCGTGATATCTCATTTTGAAGCTTAAGATGTCTATTTTACAGAGGTAAAGTCATTTCCTTTATTACTTGAGTTATTCATACCATCAACTTAGGTTTTGTTACTGTTGGTTTCACAATTAAACCATAAATCCAGATTCATAGGTAAGATTAGAAAAATCATAAGAATTTACTTACAAGTCCAAATAAGCCAAAAGATATGTCATTGGAAAATTTATAATGTCTATTTTGTATGATAAGAACAGTTTAATAAAACATTAAGGTTTACTAACTCAAAAAGTACAAAATCCGTGGCTAGGACAGGGTTCCAGCCAGGATTTCGGTTCATGGTCCAAACTTGTAAAATTCGTCAAAAATTGCACATTTATCCGTTCAAGGCATAAGATACCTTCTTGGAAACCTTAAAGAATATAGTTTTTAGATCTATAATTTATAGTCCAAAATTTTGAGTCTAAAGGGTTTGAAGTACAGTAAACCCGTGGCTATGCTGTGACTCGGAGGTTCATTTTCTCTTCATTTTAGTGTCACAACTTCAAAGGCACATAACTTTTGACATATAAAAGCAAATCAAGTGATTCCAAAGTCTAAAATGAAGCTCATCCTCTGTAGAATCTTAATACATAATTTATTTTTCATACCAAAGCTTCTAATGTATGGCATGATACCACAACAACCACAAACTTCAACAAAGTTCATAGATCTTACCGAAATGCTCCGGGAAGCCTTTAAGATCTCGAACCTTCCAAGTTCTTCACAAAACTTTTTTCTAAGTAAGAAAAGTCTAATATTAAGATCATAACTAAATATCATGATTTAGTTCTCCCAAAAAGACTACAACACGAAGAATACCGCTAGGTTACCTTTCGTGAAACGTCCTCTAACTTCGTCTCTCACTTCTTCGATCTTCGGAAAGAGATTTCTTAGAGCTTGAAAATAGATGGAGGAGGGTATTAGAGATGTGTTGGAGATGGAGAATGGTGTTGGTGGTTCTTGGTTTAGTTTAGAGCTTGGTGGTGGTTAGAGAGTTTGGATTTGAGAGCTTAACTTGTGTGAGAAAGAAAATGGGGTGTTAGGGGTTTGTGCTTAGCCAACTTTGGCCTTGAGAGAGCTGTCATTTGGGGAAGGAAATTTGAAAAATATTTGGCTGAATCAGCCCTTGAATGGCCGACACATTGGGGAGGGTTTTTGGGTGGAATTTTGGTTCAATAAAGTTAAGACAATGTGTCCCCTCCACATGCACAACACTTCATTCTTTTCCTCCTTTGTTCACATTTCCCCATTGTTTCTTGAACCAAAAAATCCGGATCCCCCCTTAGGATTCTCATTTCATATTTTTTTTTTGTTTTTCTTTCTTTCAATTTCCACCCTTGATCCAAGTTGTCATCTTCATTCTCATCCATTGGATCTTCCATCACACCTATCCTCACCCTAAATTCTCATTGGTCACTTATCATCCAAAGTTTGACCATTGATTTGCCTAGGATTCTCTAGCATCAAATCTACACCATTGATTTCAAATTAAGCATAAATTTTGATCAATTTCCCACCTTTGGATTTCCTAAGAGTAAATACTAATAATTCATCTTCTATTCATGTGACACATTAATTTCCAATCATGGTCACAAAGCTTGACTATTGATATGATCAAAATAAATATTAAGATCATTAAATCGACCTAATAATAATAATCGGGGTCCTTCCCAAAAATTATCGCAATCCCCCTAATACGACATAATTAATTTTTCGTATAGATATTTTATATGTCGTTCATCTCATATTTTATGTATTTAAAATTTCTCATTTAAATAGAGAAATTTAACATTGTTAAATCATGGACATCATCACACCGATGATACATATATTATCGGTCGATCTTGAAATTTGATATTCATCAAGATAATTCATTAAAAGCATATTAACGAAGGAATCATACTAATAATTCATGAATTATGCTTATGAATTTCTAGGGCATCACAATGATGGCGATTTTCACTGATATGGTAGAGCAATATGTGGAGGTGTTTATGGACGATTTTTCTGTTTTTGGAGAAAACTTTGAAGATTGCCTAACCAACTTAGCAAGGGTCTTGAAGCGCTGTGAAGAGACTAATTTGGTTCTAAATTGGGAAAAGTGTCACTTTATGGTCAAGGAGGGCATAGTGTTGGGGCACCGAGTTTCGAGAAATGGCCTTGAGGTTGCCAAAGCAAAGATTGCTATAATTGAGAAGCTGCCACCACCATCAAATGTGAAAGGGCTTCAGAGTTTTCTTGGGTATGCGGGCTTCTATCGAAGATTTATCCGAGATTTTTCGAAGATTTTCAAACCTCTTTGCAGCTCGTTGGAAAAGGACAGTCAATTCATCTTTGACGAGGCATGTTTGTTGGCGTTCACAGATTTGAAGAAGAAGTTCATTTCCGCACCAATCATAGTAGCCCCAGATTGGTCTTTACCATTTGAAGTGATGTGTGATGCGAGCGATTGGGCTCTGGGAGCTGTTTTAGGGCAGCGCAAAGATAGGATATTCCACTCAATTTACTATGCTAGCAAGACTCTTTCAGGAGCTCAACTGAACTACACAGTAACTGAGAAGGAGTTGTTGGCTGTTGTCTATGCCTTTGACAAATTTCGAGCTTATTTGATAGGAGCAAGGGTCACGGTTTTTACAGACCATTCGGCTATAAAATACTTGGTGGAGAAGAAGGATGCTAAGCCAAGGTTAATTAGATGGGTGCTTTTGCTTCAAGAGTTTGATCTGGAGATCAAGGATAGGAAGGGCACGGAGAATCAAGTGGCTGACCATTTATCTCGGTTGGAGAAAGCTGGGAAGGGCACAGATTTATAAGCTATTAAGGAGGTCTTCCCCGATGAGCAGCTCCTTGTTGTTGATCGAGTCTCAACTATGGTGCCATGGTATGCGGATTTGGTGAACTACTTAGTTAGTGGGTAGATGCCTCCTGACTTGAATGCCCATCAACGAAAGAAGTTCCTGCACGAGATCAAGTTTTACTATTGGGATGAGCCATACTTATTCAGGAAATGTGCAGATCAAATTCTAAGGCGGTGTATTCCTGAGGAAGAAATAGAAGAGGTGTTGCATCAATGTCACAATTCACCCTATGGAGGGCATTTTCAAGGTGATAGGACTGTAGCAAAAGTCCTACAATCAGGCTTTTATTGGCCAAGCTTGTTTCGGGATGGTCGCGATTTTGTATCAAGGTGTGACAGATGCCAAAGAGTTGGTAGTATCTCAAGAAGACATGAAATGCCTCTAACCAACATTATCGAGGTGGAGTTGTTTGATGTGTGGGGGATTGACTTCATGGGTCCCTTTGTTCCATCTTTTGGCAATCTTTACATACTTGTGACGGTAGATTATGTCTCAAAGTGGGTGGAGGCCGCTGCCCTTCCTACAAATGACTTGAAGGTGGTGATGCAGTTCATGAAGAAGCAAATTTTCACAAGATTTGGCATCCCAAGGGCAGTAATCAGCGATGAAGGGACGCATTTTTACAGCAAGTACTTTGAGGCATTGCTAGCAAAGTATAATGTTCGCCATAGAGTTGCGACAAGCTATCACCCACAGACTAATGGGCAAGCCGAGCCATCTAACAAGCAAATCAAGTCCATTTTGGAGAAAACCGTTAGCCCCACTAGAAAGGACTGGTCCAAAAAGTTGGATGATGCACTATGGGCCTATAGGACTGCCTTCAAAACTCCAATTGGAATGTCTCCTTATCAATTGGTGATTGGGAAAGCATGTCATTTACCTTTGGAGATGGAGCACAAGGCTTATTGGGCGCTCCAGCAATTGAATATGGACATGAATGCAGCTGGAGAAAAGAGATTGATGCAACTCAATGAGTTAGATGAGTTTCGGTTACAAGCATATGAGAATTCCAAGCTCTATAAGGAGAAGGTCAAACGGTGGCATGACAAGAGAATCATGAGTAGAACTTTCGAACCGGGGGCAGCAAGTTCTTTTGTTCAATTCAAGATTGAAGCTCTTCCCAGGAAAGTTAAAGTCTCGTTGGTCAGGTCCGTTCACAATTGTTACTGTATTTCCTCATGGAGCAGTGGAATTGCAAGATGACAAGTCTGGAAGGAAGTTCTTAGTGAATGGGCAGCGAGTTAAGCATTATTGGGGAGGTCCTATGGATCGTTCTAAGACCTCCATCACTCTCAAAGAAGCTTGAAAAAAGGAAGTAGTCAGGCTGATGACTTAAAAACAAGCGCTCTTGGGAGGCAACCCAAAATTTATCTTATTTTGTTATTTTGGTTTATGTTAATTTGTTTGAGTTGTTGATTCTGTTGTTGTTAAGAAATTTGAACTAACTCGATGTTATTTTTCTATGTATAAAGTGGCTTTGGAATCAGCCTGCTGGAGCAATCTGTTTTAAATTGCTGCGGGAAATTCTACAGCAAAGTTGGACAGAAACTGGGAAGCAATCTGTATAGAAATGCTGCGGGAATTGCTACAGCAAAAGCTGTAGCAAAGTTGGACAGAAACTGGGAAGCAATCTAAATAGAAATGCTGCAGGAATTACTACAGCAAAAGCCGCAACAAAGTTGGACAAAAACTGGGATGCAATCTGTACAGGAATGCTGCAGGAAATGCTACAGCAAAAGCTGCAACAATTGCAAAAAAAAAAAAATATATATATATATATATATATAGAGTTGGTAACAGCTGTGGTATATATATAGACATGTATATATTAAGGTAAAAATATATATATATATATATAAATAAATAAATAAGTATATATATATAACAATAATAGAAAACGAAAAATGTATATTTAAATATATATAGTTCTAAATATATATATATACACACATATATAGGTTTATGTATGTATAGAGATTATATAATGATAGTAATATATATATAGATTTATCCAGCTGTAGCCCTACATAACCCCAGCTCTTGTACCTTCTTCCTTTGCGCCGTCGACCTCCCATTTTTGCCGATCAGCCCCTTACTGCTAGCCACCAGCCATTGCCCAGCTCCATTCTCCACTGCTCACCGCCAATCAGCCCCGCAACCAGCCATTGCCGCTTCAGCCCCTTTCAGCCGAGCCAAATCACTGCCATTTCTTCATCTCACTGATCTTCGCCCCACAGCATCGCCAACTCACCGATTCAGCCACCCATCGTCTCGCCAATCCACCACCCATTCCTCCTCCTGAGCAGCTCTGATCCCACCAGCCAGCATCGCCGACCCTTTGCCCAACCGCCCGCTTACCATAGCCACACAGTCCATCGCCTTGCTGATTCACCGCCGAACTCGCCAGCCAAGCAGAGCAGTCACTAGTCCATTCCCTTGTGTCAGTCATAGCCAGAGCCAGTGAACCGGAGCCCAAAAAATAAATAAATAATAAGGGCAGCCACTGAACCTCCCAAAATGCCTTGCACCAAGAAGCTAGCGCACAAGCAAACGGGCCGGAAACCCAAAGATACCACTCTTAGCTACCGCACTTTCCAAACGGAGGCAGATAAAAAAAGGTATCAAGAATATACGTCCGACCGAACTTTCTGTGCTGAGAGAGGATTTTTACTGCAAAACACCCCGATCATGGGGTATGAAGATTATGTTCATTCTGTTGTCACTAAGCACAATTGGAAGCAATTTTGCACTCAGCCGACTGACGCGGGTGGTGCCCGTGGTGCGCGAGTTTTACGCCCATCATGCAGGAGAAGAGCAGCGTAGTGTTTACGTTCGTGGAGTACAGGTGCCAATTGATGACTATGCCATTAACCGGATCTACGGGCTTGATGATGTTGAAGATATGCATCAGGAATATGCTGCTAAAGCCTCGGGCGATTGGCTGGATTGTGCATTGGAGAATGTATGTGTACCGGGCACTACTTGGATGGTTTCAGCGAAAGGAAAGTTAACCGTTCCACGGGCCAGCCTTACACCACAGTGTAAGGTTTGGTATCATTTCCTGAAGTCTTGTTTGATGCCCTCTACTCACGTGCAAACGGTCTCCAAGGGTCGTATAATACTGCTTGATTCGATCATCTCGGGTCGGCCCATCGATGTTGGCGCAATCATCTTTCAAAGCCTCAGGACTTGTGCAGCAAAGAAATGTGGTAGTCTTTGGTTCCCATCACTCATCACTAGCCTATGTGCTGATGTTTGACACCAAGGAGCGGCTGTCTTGTTCGAATGGAGCCATAAAAAAAACTACTATAGCCAGATTGCTAAATATCAAAATGGCCAAAGTTCCATCTCAACCACTACACAACCAAGAGGACGAAGCGGGTCAAGCTCCTCAGGCGCCTGCGAGCAGTACCGCTACTGCATCGAGTAGCCGCGATCCCACTCAAGTCGATCAAGCTAGCTCTCTGCAAATGCTCGAGCAGCGAATGAGCCTAGCTGAGGTTCATCAATATCAGACGATGGAGATGCTACAACAAATGCATTCTCAGTAGCAGCAATACTGGGAATATGCTAAGCAACGCGATTTGGCTCTGAAGAAATCTTTGCAGAAAAACTTTACCAAGCCTATCTTCCCGTTTCCTGAGTTCCCGATGGCGTGCTAGAGCCAATTGCTGATGAGGAGGGTGTCAGACGAGTTTGATGTGGAGGATGCGGATGATCAGGAAGATTGAAGGGCAACATTAACCACCCACGATATCAGGGAGTTCTAACTTTCTTTTTCTTAGTTTTACTATGCTTTGTTCTGTTTTGCTTTGCCTTGTTAGTTTTGTTCCGTTTTTGTGCTGTTTTGTTCATAGCAGTGAGGACACTGCTTGGTTTCAGTTTGGGGGTATTTGGTAGGTTTGTTTTAGTTTTAGTTATTATAATTTTGTTATGTGTTTCTCTATTTGTGTTGATTGTGTGGTTTGATTTTTATGCTAAAAAAAAAAAAAGAATCTTAGTTATATGTTAGAAATTGTTCTATTTTGCTGCTGAGTTGCTGGGTTGAGGATATTCAATGAAGATTACTAGTACTTTGAAATTTTCAACTTATGGATTGATTGAGCTTGAATTGAGTAGTGGTGATGTCTGCTATCTGTTTGCTCTTTGAGTGAGACTACTCTTTTCCACAATAGGCTATAGCTTTGTTTTTCTGAGGAAAGCCTAGGAAACTCTAGTCATCGTGAAAGTTTAGGATTTGAGAACTGGTGGTCAAACCCTTGAGGCAAAGCGTTAGAAAGCTAAACATTCTGGGGATAGTGGATGTGTTTTAAAAGTGATAATATCCTTAGAAAGGTTGCTGTTTAAGGGTGTCATGTAAAAAAAAAAAAGTACTATGAATAAAGAACTCCGCTATTCTAAGCTGCCTAGTAACCAGGAGTAACATGAGCCTCATGTGTACTTTTGCGTCAAACAGTGGTTCAGAATATGAGTATGCTATAGCAATTCTGAAGTGTGACGTTGCTGAGTACACATGCACCCAACTCAACAAGCAGTGGCATATGTCTATCCCTAGAATTTGCCCAACTAAAGATAGTGGAAAGGGAATTGTACATCCAGCCTATTAGATCATAAACTAAGCTTGATGATCGTGATCGGAGGGACTTAGGTGATCTGAAGATGCTTAGATATAGTCTCGCACACACACATCTATAGAGGAACCTCACTTGGAAGCAAGCTTATAAAGGATAGAACTGATATTTGATAATAGCTGAATTTTGAAATGAGTTGGAGATTAAGAAGCTGTTTTGAGAATGGAGACTCAACTTGTTTAGCAGCCTGAGCAATTTTCTGTTTTGTGTTTTGAGTTTTCTTCTTGTGTGTTTTGTTTTGTGTTTATTTTGGCATTACTCGAGGACGAGCAATGATGTAAGTTTGGGGGTGTGATAACTCTATGAAATAGAGTTATTTAGCATTCTTTTAAGCTTATTAATTGTTACTATTTCAAGATAATATGCCTTAGTTTTAGTATTTTATTTAATATTAACTAATTTGTCTTAGTTTTGGAATAGGTGAAAAGTTGTAAATAATTTTGGCTTTTAGCTCATATTTTTTTTAGCTTTAATGTGTGTGCCTTACAGCTGGAGCTGCTTTGCCAAGAAGAGGATGGAGTCCCATTGGACCTAAGGAAAAGAAATCTTGCCGCTGGAGTATTTCAGTTTTGCTGCAGAAAATGCTATAGCAATTGCTGCAGCAAAGTTGCAGCAGTGAGGAATTAACTTGAAAAAGCGTGTGGACCCCAGTTTGGCTTTATAGCTGGCATTGTTTATTTGTCCATTTGTCTGCACATGGCAACTGTGAGAAGGCACCGTATTTTTGCCATAAAGAGGACACGTGCATCTAGGGCATATTGGGGGAGGTTTTGATATAATAGGAAAAGTTAATGAAAGAAAAAGCAGCCGTCTAGAGGAGAGAAGAGCAGAGAATACACCATTTTTTGGGCAAGAGAGAGAGAGAGCTCAGCTGAAGTTTGAGCTTCCATTTTTACGCTCATTTTGGAATCCGAGCTCAGGAGGAGAAAGACGCAGACGAGAAGAACCATCTTGAGCCACTTGGAGTTTTTCTTTCTCTTACTCTTTCCTTGAGTTATTTTCTGATTTTCTTTATCTGTGAACAATGGATGATGTTTTTAAGTTTTTTTTTGTAATCCTAAACATGAGCTAAATTTATTTAGCTAGGATTGTTGATGAACCCGAAATTGGGAGGATGATTTGAATGTTGATTGGAATGTTGAGCAATTTCTTCCTGTTCGTCCAAGTTTTGTGAATGTTTTATTTCTATTATTGATTGGCCATCAATTTATAGGAAATTAGGCTTTATTTAATTTTGGAAAGGTTAATTAGAGCTGGAAATAACTTGGATGATGCAAGTTCAATATGCTTTTTAAAGTTTATATTGATTTGTGAATGGTATAGGAATATATTATTTACCTTGTATAACCCATTGAAATTGGTGCATGAATTGGTGTTCTGAGAACTAGATTCACATAGGAATATGTTGAAAAAGGTTTAAAGAATTGTTAGTCATAATTAATTTGGAAGAATTTTGTGAAAAAATTGAATTTCAGTTAACAGGACAGGTTTTGCTGCAGCATTCCTACAGCATTCGAAGCAAACTTGCAATTGAGGGGGATTTGGCAAACCTGGCTTAATTCTCATTCTTGATTTACAAACTCTTGATTGAATATTGTTCTTTTTGTCTATTTTAGTGCATTTTCATTACACTCATTTGATTTCATTAGTTTAGTGCATTTTTCTCATTTTGATTTCTAAACTCAAATTGATTTGTGCTTTATTTCTTTTGCAATTTATTTTAGCAATTTAATCCCTGTGGAGACGATACTCAACTCACCTTCTATATTACTTGAGCAATTACATACACTTGCGTAGTTTTAAACACACTAAATAATTGCAAAATAAAATAAACAACAGTTGGCAAGATTTTGTGACCGAGTTCTGTGCGATGTACTACAACGGGGAGATACTGGCAGCTCAACAAGACGAGTTCACCAGTTTACGACAGGGGTCAATGACGGTTATGGAAGCCCTAAACAAATTGGAGCAATTAGCCTGGCTGTGCCCGGAATTGGTCCCGAACGAAAAGGAGAAAGTTAGAAGAATGATGAAGATGTTCCGCACGGACATTGCCAAGCAAGTAAGTGCTGGCAGTAGCCCGCCTACCCTGGTATCCGACTGTGTGAGTCGAGCGATAAGAGCCGAGTATTGGATCAACCAGGACAAGGAAGCAAGGGCTCAGATTTTTAAGGCCAAAAAGGAGGAAAAGGCGGGAAGTAAGCAGGTACAGCCCCGACAAGGCACAGTAGACACCTCGAAAGGCCGGATCAGCAACCCTGCCAAAGGTTCCAAACAGTTCGGGAGCAACAAACGAATAGGAAATTTCACTGGTCAGGGACAACAAAGAAATTTCCCTCAGAAAAGGAATAATCGTGGAAAGAAGGGTAACAGCTGTGACGACCCGACTTACACCATCTACGTAGGGGGACGACTATGTAGACGCGGGCCGTTACCTTACTTGCTTACTTAACTTAATTCTTAACAAAAAGCTTTAAGCTTACTGAAAATTCCAGAGTAAAATTTTTTTTTTTCTTCAAAACTTTATTTTAAAACTCTTTTACTCTCAAACTTAAACTTCACTTAGTCTCATACTTATTCTCATACATAAAAATTAACTTATCTTCATACATATTCATATGTACTCACCTGAGTACCAAGATCGTGGATCAGACCCGACCTAGTGTGGATCAGTACAACACGAGGCAACTTGCTTGCCATACATACTTGAAACTTTTCTTAAACCATATCATTTATTTCTTATAACATAACAAAACACATTTTAAAAACGTATTTTAAAAACATATTTTTTTCCAAAATTCGTGGCGGTGTCCATTCCACATTTCACAGTTGCCGTACCATCTCTCCACAGTCTTGCATCAAGTACTGCCGGTAGGTTGCTTACCTATAGCATGAACGTAAGTAATGAGCTAATGCCCAGTAAGTACAATATTAGATCCGTAAAACATTTTAAATGCAAGAATGCGTGAACCGATTATGTTTTCTTATAAATCAATTATGCTTTCATTAACTTGGTTCAATTCCCTTATATGTCATGTCATGTGTTCACGTACCATGGTACATAGCCATGGAGTGGTTGGAGGTGGCCAGTCCAAACCAAGTCAAACCATGAAACTAATCGTTTACATAGAGTGATTAGGGCAGCCAGTCCAATCCAATTCAAACCATAGACTAAAACCGTTTAAAACCCGCCCTCGTGGCAAGTCGGTACGACACCATAACATTAACTGGTCTTATCTTATCTCATGACTTAACTTATTCTTACCATATGATTTACTATTCGTGAACATGCTTCATGATGTCACGTATCCAGACATAGAACATAAAATAATTTCAATCATAACTTAAAACCTTCTAGCATAATACATCGTAACATAATACATCATAACATAACTTATCGTAACATAACATAACTTCATAGCATAACCTTATATCATAACCATCATAACATAAATTTCATAGCATAACGTCATAGCATAAACTTATCATAACATAAACTTCGTAACATAACATACCATAACATAAACTTATCATAACATAAACTTCGTAACATTACAATCCATAACATAAACTTATCATAACATAAACTTCGTAGTATAACATCATAACATAAACTGATCATAACATACACTTCGTAACATAACATACCATAACATAAACTTATCATTACATAAGCTTCATAACATTACAATCCATTACATAAACTTATCATAACATAAACTTCGTAGCATAACATCATAACATAAACTTATCATAACATACACTTCGTAACATTACATACCATAACATAAACTTATCATAACATAAACTTCGTAACATTACAATCCATAACATAAACTTATCATAATATAAACTTCGTAGCATAACATCATAATATCATAACATAAACTTATCATAACATACACTTCGTAACATAACATACCATAACATAAACTTATCATAACATAAACTTCGTAACATTACAATCCATAACATAAACTTATCATAACATAAACTTCGTAGCATAACATCATAACATAAACTTATCATAACATAAGCATCATAACATAAACATATGTAAATCATGTAAATCAATACATGATTTATTGAAAACATGTCATGCAACAAAAACGTTTTGTTCATGCTGTAGGCGGAGTTGTACTTACCTGTCGTCCTACGCTCTTAGTTTATTACCAAACATAGCACATACTCCTATTTCCTAATAGGGTGTAAGATAAGAATCAGTCATATTCTATCTTACCATAAATCATAATCCTTAAAAGTTGGTATCCTATTTGGTTACCAAATGTAACCTTAGGGCACTTGACCTAATAACAATCAAACAATATCTTGTTTGATTACTTATACAAAACTTGATCAGTTATACTTAAATAGTATCCTTTTAGGTCACTACTAGTAACCCAGGGTATGAGCCCAAACATAAATAGGTTAATGCCTTATTGGGTTACTAAGACCCAATAGTGGTATCCCATTTGCTTACCATATTACTTAGCATAATTCAGTTATTTTTTTTCTTTAGAAAAACTTATTCAATTCTTGAAAGCAGTTTCTTAATTCAAGCGTTAGTGTATGAGTCGGGATTTCTTGTTTTTGCACTGTTTTCTTAAAATCCTGTGTAGGAATTTCTTGATTCCTGCACAGTTTTGGGAATCTAATTTTTACATTAACATATGTTTGGAATTAGAGAAATATTTCTTCATGAAAGTTGTAGATATGAAAATATCCTAAAACTTTCATGTTTTACACAAAACCTAATTCTGCTTTTAACTTGTTCATTTTCTTGATTGAAGCCGGCTAGCCGTGCATAGGGTCTGGGCAGACCAGGGCTCGGATTTTCATAAAAACAGAGGCCTTTGGAGTCTTATTTTTAAAAAATGTCCTCATTCCCCTAGGAAAATCCATTTTCTACAACTTTGTAGTTTTAACTTTTTCCAAATTCGGCATGTAAGGGCCTCAAAATTTCATTTTCCCGTAAGCTGCCCAGTTTTACCCGAAACTGGCAGTTTTGCTTTAAATCGTTTGTTACGTAAAATCTACGCGCACACTACCTCAAACGGTCACAACCGTGAGCCTATGACAAACATGCAGTGTGTCTAACAGAAAATCATATCATCATACATCCATACATAATAGCATAACAAATAAATAAAAACCTAGATCTAGCTTACCATAACATAGATCTAGCTTACCATAACCCTAATCAAGCACATACTAAGATTTTGCATGAAAATAAATGAGCTTAAGCTCTTACAAAACCCACTGAAAATACACATAAAATCTTGAATCAAAACTTAATAAAAAGGCTTAGGGATTCGAGAGGATTACCCCTATATCTTGGAGGTGAAATCTCAAACTTGGATCCGAATTTTCCTCTACCTATTCCTTCTCTAAAATCCGGCCAACCTCTCTCTTTTTTTTTTTTTTCTCTTCCATGGGTTCAGCCTTTAGGTGAGGGGGAGAGAGAATGGGTGGAAATTTTGGCAGAGTTTCGGGTTCAATTCAATGCTCAAAAATTGTGAACTAACTACCCCTATTTATAGGTGAAACTTAAGGTTTCTATAATTGCACATAAGGGTTTAATGAGCAAAATATTTGCTCATCTACCCTCCCTAGGTGGCCGGCCATTTAAGGTGAGAATGAGCCAAGAATTTGCTTGCTCACCAAGCAAATTTCTTGCTTAACTCATCAAGCCTACCTCATCTTGCTTACATCACATGGCCTACATCATCAAGCAAAATACTTGCTCTCCAAGGCTCCCTAATAACCGGCCCTACAAGGTGTGTGAACCAAAAAATTTGGCTTGTTCACCAAGGCTTTCTAGAATATCCACCTTCCACCGGCCATTCAATGTGTGTGAACCAAAATTCGGCTTGCTCACCAAGCTTCTTGGTTGCTTACCTCACCATGCCTACCTCATCAATATTACATCACCAAGCTTACCTCACCAAAGCAAAACTTGTTCACCAAGTCTTGCTAAAGAACCGGCCATGCTAGTTCTAGAACATGTGTGTGTGAGCCAAGGTGGTGATGTGTCCAAAGGTGGACCAAAGGCAACACCTACCACACCTTTATCTTTCTTATTTTGCATTTAAGTCCTCACAAGCAAATATATTTGCCCCCCCTAAATCCTTAGAGTGGCCGGCCATGATGGAGTGGCTTGTTGGCCAATTTTTCAACCATAATTCATACTTAAATCTTATTTTCCATAATTTTCAAAAATCCAATTAATCCAATTGGTCATCACCATATGAGGTGTCCTCCTAATTAAGGCTCCATTTGGTTTTTCTCCACCAATGCAGTCCATAATCATACTAATAAGGATTTTACAAATACTGTTTTCACTTAAAACAGTACTGTTTCACTGAATTGCAGTCCAGAATTCATCTGCGTAAAATTGGACTGTGTATGGATTTTTTTTCGAACTTGAAACTATTGAATCCATACTGCTCTAACTAATGTGCTTGATTTCTCTAGGGTGGTCTCATAGCTTATTTGTCTAAAATGACGGTTTTCCGCAGTATAATTTCCATACTGTTGATTACACTGCAGTACCATCTCAGTCAAACCTAAAGTCAACTTGGTCAACCCAATGTCAACCTTGGTCAAAGTTTGACCTGAAGAAAATCATTAATTCCTATTTTGTCCTTTTTCCTCAAAAGGCCCCGTGCTTGACAAAGTAAACTATTATTGAGTCTCGTAGGTAATTAAACGAGAATTCAAACATATTCTGATATTTACTCAGATCATGAGCTTTATATCGACATACATGGTTCAGACTTAGATTTTCCTTATTTCTAAGGAAATCATAAGTTCATCGAAATTTCGGTTCTTACAACAGCATTGACTACCCGATGTGCACTAAATGTCGAAGGAAACACCCGGGAGTGTGCAGAATGGGGACGAATGCTTGCTACCTGTGTGGCAAAGTGGGGCATTACGCTAGGAACTGCACCCAGAACCCCCAGAACCAGAACCCTCCACATCCGAGCCGAAATGCAAACAGCCAGTTGCAAGCAGTCCAAGCCAGGCTTGAAGGACTCTCGATCGTGCAAGGCAGGTTAGAGGCTCCTGAACCCCAAGCCAGAATTTATGCATACACCAAGGGAGACGCAGAAGCAGGGACTTCCCATGTGGTGACAGGTCAGATTTCTATCACCACCTACAATGCAATTGCCTTGTTCGATTCTGGTGCCACTCACTTATTTATATCTTTGGAGTTCGCCTAGAAGTTAGGAAGAGGTGTGGATAATTTAGAACAGCCTTTCAAAACCTCTTTGCCATTCTGAGAAATTTTGTGGTCCAATTTTTGGATACGAAATACTTCTATGGTTATCTGTGGCAGAGAATTGTTTGTAGATCTGATCGCAATCAAGCTTCAGGATTTCGATGTGATCTTAGGGATGGACTTCTTAAGCAAATACAACGCCAAGATCGACTACCGGAAGCGTTGTGTGACCTTCAACTCCTATGGTGAGGAAGAGTTCAGTTTCTACGGACAGTCTCGGAGTTCAGCAACCAGACTAGTCACGGCAATGAAGGCTTGGAAGATGTTAGCTAATGGCTGTCAAGGATATTTAGCTAGCATGGTGGATAAGGACCGGGAAATAGAGCTGACGCCAGAAGATGTGCCCATTATAAAGGAGTATGTAGATATCTTTCCAAAAGACTTACCGAGACTCCCGCCAGAACATGAAATTTCATTTGCAATCGAGCTACTACCTAGAGCCGCTCCGATATCAAAAGCACCATACCGTATGGCACCTGCCGGGCTTAGAGAGCTTCAAGTGTAGTTACAAGAACTGCTTGACAAAGGATTCATCCGGTAGAGTCACTCTCCGTGGGGAGCGCCTGTTTTGTTTGTAAAGAAGAAGGATCGATCTTTGCGTATGTGCATCGATTATCGCGAGCTGAACAAGATCACGATCAAGAACAAGTATCCCCTTCCGAGGATAGATGATCTTTTTGATCAACTCTGGGGAGCAGTTGTATTTTCGAAAGTCAACCTACGATTAGGCTATCATCAGCTCAGGATCAAGGAGTAGGATATCTCCAAGACGGCTTTTCGAACAAGATATGGGCACTACGAGTTTTTGGTTATGCCGTTTGGATTAACCAATGCCCCTGCTGCTTTCATGGACCTTATGAACCGAGTGTTCAAGGAATATCTCGACAAGTTCGTCATCGTTTTTATTGATGATATTTTGATTTACTCAAGGTCTAAGGAGGAACATGAGCATCATCTAAGGTTGGGGATGGAAATGTTAAGACGAAATCAGCTGTATGCCAAGTTCACTAAATGTGAATTTTGTCTGGAAAATGTACATTTCTTGGGGCATGTTGTGTCAAAAGAAGGAATTTCTATAGACCCAGCGAAAGTGGAAGCGGTCAGTATGTGGCCGATACCTAAAAACGTTACGGAGATAAGGAGTTTTCTTCGATTAGCTGGATATTATCGATGATTCGTCGAAGGATTTTCCAAGATCGCAGCCCCTCTCACAGCTATTACCCGAAAAGGGAAGAAATTTGAATGGACCCAGAAGTGTGAGGAGAATCTTCAAGAGCTCAAAAGGAAGCTAACAAGTGCGCCAGTGTTGATAATTCCTGACGTAGACGCAGGAAATTTCGTGATTTATAATGATGCTTCTAAGAGTGGATTAGGAGCTGTCCTGATGCAAAATGGAAACGTGGTAGCCTACGCATCACGTCAACTGAAGGATCATGAGAGGAATTATCCTACGCATGATTTGGAACTTGCAGTAGTAATTTTCGCACTCATGATCTAGAGGCATTATTTGTATGGAAACAGATGCGAAATCTACACCGATCATCAGAGCCTTAAGTATATTTTTACTCAGAAGGAGCTCAACATGAGGCAACGTAGATGGCTAGAGCTTGTAAAGGACTACGATTGTGAGATCCTTTACCACCCTGGAAAGGCAAACAGGGTGGCAGATGCCTTAAGTCGGAAATCTATAGGCATGCTGATGTCTATTGAAGCTTTTTCTAAGCCACTACAAAGGGAGATTTCTGAGTTCAATTTGGAGCTGTTGACAGGAAAATTGTCTTCTCTGACCCTCCAGTCTAATCTTCTGGAAGCCATCAAGTCGCATCAAGGGAAGGATTCCTTTTTGCTCAAAGCACAACTTTTTGACGGAAAGAACAAGGATTTTAAAACTTCTGCTAATGGTGTTATTTACTTCAAAGAAAGGATTTGTGTTCCCAACTTTGAATTTCTAAAGGATCAGATACTGTCAGAGGCACATAAGACACCGTACTCAGTACATCCAGGAGCTTCCAAGATGTATAAAGACCTCTGAGAAAATTATTGGTGGCCAGACATGAAGAATGAGATAGCGGAATACGTGTCAAAGTGCCTAACTTGTCAGAAAGTTATGGCCGAGCATCGACATCCTGGAGGAGATTTGCAGAAAATAGAGCTTCCTGAATGGAAATGGGAGCAAATTACAATGGATTTTGTAGTAGGACTACCCAGGACTACAAGTGGGAACGACACGATTTGGGTTATTGTTGATAGATTAACCAAATCAGCCTACTTCATCGCTATCAAAGCCACCTTTTTAGTGGAGAAATTGGCTGAAGTTTACGTATCCTAGATCGTGAGACTACACGGACTGCCAAAATCGATCATTTCAGATCGTGATGGGCGTTTCACCTATCGATTTTGGACAAGTGTTCACAATGTCATAGGGTCGAAATTGAAGTTTAATATGACATTTCACCCCCAAACTGATGGTCAGTCGGAACAAACCATCCAGACGCTAGAAGATATGCTGAGATCATGTGTTCTGGATTTTAAAGGGAATTGGGATCAGAAGCTGCCATTGATCGAATTTTCGTATAACAATAGTTATCATGCTTCGATTGGTATGGCCACATTTGAAGCATTATATGGAAGAAAATGTCGATCTTCTATTCATTGACAGAAAGTTGGGCAGAAGCAACTTCAGACCACAGATTTCATCAAGAAGACCTCTGAAGACATCAAGAAGATTAAGCAGAGGCTCGACATAGCTTTTAGCAGACAGAAACGTTATGCCGATAAGCGTAGAATGCCTTTGGAGTTTCTAGTCGGAGATGCTGTGTTCATCAAGATTGCTCCTATGAAAGGAGTAATGCGATTTGGCAAGAAGGGGAAGCTTAGTCCAAGGTATACAGGACCATTCGAAATCCTTGAAACGATTGGGAGAGTAGCTTACAAGCTTGACTTGCCACCGGAGTTAGCTTCGATGCACAATGTGTTCCATATCTCGATGCTAAAGAAGTACGTGCCAGATCCTTCTCATGTACTAAGTCAAGAACCAGTGGAGGTTCAAACGAACTTAACTTATGAAGAGAAGCCCGTACGAATTCTGGATCGGGAAGAAAATGTCCTTAGAAACAAGACAATTCCCATGGTTAAAGTGTTATGGCGAAACCACAAGGTTGAAGAGGCAACCTGGGAATTAGAAGAGGATATGAGGAAGAACTACCCCAGTTTGTTCTAATTTTCGGGGACAAAATTTTTTAAGGGGGGTAGATTGTAATGACTAGTTTTTATAGCATTACGATTTCTCTTTTTAAAGAAATTGTTTGTACCATGAAGGTATTTATGAAAGAGCCCGGTTAAGGGTTTTTATTATGTTTTGTGAGTTCTTATGATTTTATGAGACTCAAAAATGATTGATTAATCAAGCATATGACCTTTTAAGTAAAAAGGAGTAAAAATTGCAATGATTTTATATTTGTCAAAGTTTGACCAAGAACGTCGATAGTTGACCAAAAAGTCAACTGTTGACCAAGGAAGTCAAATCTTGACGGGAAAGTCAATGGTTGACAAGAAAGTTAATGTTTGACCAGAAAAGTCAAAACCGTTTTTACGGATAGAATAGTATGATTAAGATTCAAAACCACCATAGAAAAATCAAGCACATTGATTAGGGTATCAAGGGCCAAATGGCTTCAAGTTATAAGAAAATTTTTATACAGTTTATTTTTACATAGATGAATTTTGGACTGTATTTTAGTATAATAATACTGTGCATTAGTGTCGTCCTTCTTTTTAACAAACAAAACTGGAGTTCCCCAGGGTGAGTAGCTTTGACGAATGAATCCTCGATCCAGAAGCTTCTGTAACTGAATATGCGGTTCCTTAAGTTCGGCAGGCGTCATCCTATAAGGTGCCTTAGATACTGGTGCCGATCTAGGAAGTAATTCAATCTCAAAAGAGATCTCTCGTTCTGGTGGCAATCCTGGCAATTCTTCAGGAAAAACCTCTATAAACTCCTTGACTATCGGTACTTCTTCCGGCCTGCTCTTGGTTTCTTGCATCTTATCCACCATGTTGGCTAGAAATCCAATACATCCTTTTGCCATTAACTTTCTGGCCTGTAGTGCAGAAATAAACATTTTCGGCTGTTTTGGAGTCGATCCTCTAAAAATGAACTCCTCGCCTCCGATTGGCTTAAACTTGACAGTACGACGTTGACAGTCGATAATTGCGTTGCACTTCCCCAGGAAATCCATGCCCAAAATGACATCGTAGTCGTATAGGTCAATGATGATCAAGTTGACATACATTTCCCTACCACATGTAATTATTGGAACGTGACGTATCCAATAATCAGATAACAGAATTTCCCCGGAGGGTAATGCAGTTCTGAAAGTTCTTCCGATCCTATCGCTTCCTCTACCTAGTTTCTTAGCAAACCTAGGTGATGTGAATGAATGCGTAGCTCCAGAATCAATTAACACGTAGGCATCTCGTTGGGCAAAAGGAAGCAGACCTGTCACCACAGTGGATGGTCCAGCTTGAACATCTTCCTCAGTGTAGGCATAAATGCGTCCTTGAGGTTCCGGAGCTTCAAGTCTGCCTTGGGAAATTTCAGGTCCTTCGAGTTTCATCTGTGCTGCATGAAGCTGATACCCCTGACTCTTCTGATGGTTCCGTGAATTCTGGGGATTAGCATTGCAGTCCCTAGCATAGTGGCCTTCCTTGCCACACAGAAAGCAACGATTAGTTCCAGCACGACAATCTCCCGTATGCTTCCTCCCACATTTTTGGCAAGTGGGATAACTGTTATTATCAAAAGTATTTTTCTTTTGGGGAAAATTTTGTTGATTCCCCTGTCTTCCTGAATTCCATTTCCTTTTCTGTTGGTTATTGCCGTACTGCTTGTTGTTGCTGTGTTGACCAAAAGATCCTCCTTAACCTCTTTGCTGGGGAGTATGGTTTGGTCTTGCCTGATTTTGCTTGGCTTGGGCTTTCTCTTCCCTCTTATCTTTAAAGAACTTAGCCCGTTGTTCTCTGTTCTGCCCTACCCAGTACTCAGCTCGAATTGCTCGGTTGACACAATCTGCAATGGTAGTTGGTGGATAGGGTCCACTGTTGATCACCACTGCCAAATCAGAGCGGAACATCCTCATCATCTTTCTTACTTTGTCCCTCTTGGTACTGATGAGGTAAGGACAGAGACGTGCTAGCTGTTCAAACTTTTGGACCGCTTCAGCTACAGACAGATTACCTTGGCGAAAACTGTTGAGCTCATCTTGTTGAGCTTCCATAACTTCCATGTTGAAGTATTTCTCTTTAAATTCCTCAACAAAGTCCTCCCAAGTCATCTGAGTAACATCTCGCCGGATCTGGATTGTTTCCCACCAGAGGCGAGCATCTTTCCTTAGCACAAAGGATGCACAGAGGACTTTCTCTTGATCATTGAGCTTGAGGAAGTTCAGGATAACCTGAAGGTCGATCAGCCAATTGTCAGCATCAATCGGGTTTGTGGATCCTTCAAATTCCGGTGCCTTCATACGCCGGAATTTGTCGTATAGTTCTTCCGGAGTTCGATCCCGTGGTGCTGGCGGAACAACTAAAGGTGCAACAGGCACTTCAGGGGCTATAGGGTTTTCAGGAATCACCTGGTCAGCATCAGGAATTTTCGGTGCAACAGACTGATTCACCGGTGCTGGTGGTACCCTGGCATCAGGAGGTCCCTGATTCTGCTGTACCAATTGAGCTCTAAGCCCAGCTATCTCTTGCTGTTGGGCTAACATCATTTGTCTCAGCTCATTCATCTGGGCTGCAAGATCAACATTTTGGGTTGGTGTCGTCCTACGTTTTGGTGGCATGATTCTGCGTAGAAAATTATAAAATAAGTTTCTCATAAAAATTATCAAGATCATATCTTTTATATAGAACCATAATCTTAATGTCATATCATGTATAACATGGAACGTATCTGAATCCATCATAACTTTATTCATATCTCATTCATAATATGAATACATAATTATAATATTTAGGAAGGCATAAAGCTTTCCCATCATGTTCTTAATTGCCACCACCAAGCTAAGGCACCGCCCACTATCATCCCCGTACCCAACCTTATTTTTATGGGGACAAGAGTTCCACAAATACAACATATAACCTTTATAATGTTGATCCAATCCCTTCGCATGAATAGTTCCCGGCTATCACCATATCGAAGTATCATTTTCCAGCATGGCCATTGGCGAAATACGTTTGCAAGATTCGAACTAATTCTAGTCATAAAAAATATAACTTTACTTACTTGGGCCATTGCAGAAACGATGTGTAGCGAAGTGAAGTAGGCTGGCAGGATACCGCTCTGATACCAACTCTGTGACGCCCCGACTTCCCAAGCCGGGTCGACACCATACATACTTGTACTTAACTTACTTGAAAATTTGAGACTAATTTTTTTTTTAAAACATAAATACATAGATTATCTTGTAGAGAGAAAACTTGTCATGCATGCATACTATGCTGAAAGTTACATTCTTAAGTCTTCAAACTTCATACATACTGTATAACATAATTTACTTTTGAGATACATACATATTAACTCAAAAGTGGTTGCGGAAAATTTTACGTAGTGGTATCCCACACCGCCCTTCACCCGTCGCATCGTCCGCATGGCCCACCACTTAAGCTGCAGGCTTCTTACCTACAATATGAAATATACAATGAGCTTTCGCCCAGCAAGTACAAATATATCTCACAAAACATTTCAAATGTCTTAAAAACATGTCAATCATCATGTAACTTATGCATGAACCATTTATGATTGATTTGAATGTCTTATGCTTTATTATAAACTCAATCTTGAACTTATTATCTTGTCTTAGCATGTGAGTCCATAGTGTACGTACCAAAAGCGCGCAGCCTCCAGACAAAGCTAGGGTTTGCAAGGTCCCAACAGTTCTGGGAATCATAAACTTGACCATCACGCATCAACGAGAGGTTAATAGTCATAACTTGACTTGAATATGTATCCTCCTCGATCACGGGAGGTTGGTACGACACCTTGCTTGTACGTTCTTACCATGTGGTTTAATATTAGTGAACATGCCTCATGATGTCACTATAACATACCATACTTAACATTTGCCATAACATGACATTTTTGAAAACATGGTATTCTTGAAAACATAGCATTCTTGTAAACATGGAATAACTTCTCATGGCATAACATGTCATAGCATAACTTAGCATATTACAGCATGGCATCACATATCATAGCATAACATAACATAACATGTATACTTGAAAACAATATTTACTATTTTCCATACTGTAGGTGAGGTCTGTACTTGCCTGTTATGCTATATCTTGGGTTTCGTTGCTCCGACTCAGGTTGCAACTACAGGTTACTTCCTGCTATTAAAAAGCACATAGGATAAGGATCCTATAAAATGTTGGTGACCTATCCAACATTCATGCACAATTTTAGTTATGTGTTCCCCAATTATACACATGATAACTTATTGGGTTACATAGGGTAACCCTTGAGGTGGTCAAACTTATTCAACCAAAGCCAACATTCTATGGGTCAAACTTGGGCTTTTGGGCCAAGCCTAGTAACTCGGGTATCCTTCCCGGTTACTATCCGTCATTGTTTTGTTACTAAACTTTGACTTTTAAAATCCAATTTTGAAAATTTGGTCAAAAATCTTTTGTTTAACTTAAAAATTCGTGGTTTTCAAAGTGGGATTTTGTAAAAATCATTAAAGGCTGAAAACTGCCATTAGAACAGTTTTCATAGTCAAAACATTGGTGTTGGTGCAAAAATACAGTTTTCCTGCATTGTTTTAGAACATCCTGTGCAGAAATTTCTTGTTTCCTATACAGTTTTTAGAAATCCATTTCTATTTAAAAATTTGGTTTGAATTAGAAAAAGTTGTCTTCTTAAAAGTTTTAGCTTTCGAAAAAACCTACAACTTTCGCGTTTCTCAGAAAACCCAGTTCGGACTCTAGCATGCTTTAATTCCTTGTTGAACTCGCCTAGCCGTGCATAAGTCCTAGGCATAGTTAGACTCGGGTTTTTATAAAAATGAAGGCCTTCGGAGCCTTATTTTTGAAAACTGTCCACGGGGTCCCCTAGGAAAATCCCTTATCTACAACTTTCATGTTTTATGTTTTCCCTAATTCGGCCTTTAAGGGCCTCAAAATCTTCTTTCCAGAAAACTGGCTAGTTTCTTCTTTCTAGAAAACTGGCCAGTTTTACCTGAAAATTGACAGTTTTGCTCTTAACTTGGTTTTACGTCCTAATACGCGCATACTACCTCAACCAGCCACCGCGGGAGCCTAAAATCACACATGCAGCGCTTTTCTAACGTACCATCTCATCAATTATATAATCATACATTCACATTTGGGGACATACAACATTATCAAACATCTAGCATGCAAACCCTACTTTTCATGCATCCAATCACATAAGCATGCATAATTTGAAATTTAAAACCACCTAAGCACCAATATCAAGCACAATCCTAAAATTTCTAAACTAGGGCATGAAAATTAAATTGAGCTTAAGCTCTTACAAATCAAAGCTTGAAATACACTTAAATCCCAAATTAAAACTTGAATTGAAAAGCCTAGAATCCAAAGAGGCTTACCTTGCTCAATTCAAGGAGTTGGCTCAACTTTTTCCCCTTTTCCTTGGCACCTCCACAGCTGGCCTTCCTACCAAATGGGGCTCCAAAATTTTTCAACATTAGCTTGTGGTTCAACAAAATCCGACCACCCTATTAGCTTGCTCTAGGGTTTTATTTTTTTTTTCCTCTTGGCTTAGGTTCGGTTTTGGAGAGGGAGAGGGAGAGTGTGAGAGAAAATTTGCAAGAGTTTGGCTAAAATTTTCCAATTTTTGGCCAAAAATCCGCCCCCCCCCCCTTGGGGTATCTATAGGTAGAAATTAATTTAATTTTGGATTTATTTTTAATCCAAAATTTGCTTAAAAACCCTTGAAGCAAAAATAATTGCAAAAAACTTTGCTAATTGCCCTCCAAGTGGCCGGCCATTTAGGGTGCAAGGTGGCTAGAATTGGATTTCTTTCCAAAGTTTTCTTTTCTTTAATTCATGAATGATGTCATAATTTGGTGATAAGGTGATGTCATCCTCCTAAGGCCTCGTTTGGTTTTTTCCTTCAAAAGCATTACATCTTTAAGCTAACACAGATATTTCCAATACTGTATTCACTAATACACAGTATAATTCAGTACTGTTATACTGAACTGCAGTCCAAAATTTATCTGTGTATAGTTGGACTGTATAAAAATTTTTCTTTTTATTTAAAGTTATTTGGCCCTTAATACCCTATTTTAGGTGCTTGATTTTTCTATGGTGGTTTTAAATCTTAATTATACTATCTTGTCCGTAAAGACGGTTTTCGCAGTATATTTCCCATACTGCTTATCGTATCACAGTACCGTCTTATGTTTGACTTCTTTGGTCAACCTTTGACTTGTCTGGTCAACTTTGACTTTTTCGGTCAAACTTTGGCCAACATGAATTCATGAAATTTCGTCACGCCTTTTTCCTTAAAAGGCCTATATGGAGTCTCGTAGTTAATTTATCGAGAACTCAACCCTATACTGATAAAATTATGAATTTTGTATTGATATTCATAATTTTTCATAAAATGTCACATAAATACATGGTACGAACTTAGATTTCTTATGTACAAGGAAATCATGAGTCCATAAAAAATTTTGGTCATTACAACCTACCCTCCTTAAAGAATTTTCGTCCTCGAAAATTAGAACAATTCGGGGTAGCCTTTCTTCATATCTTTTTCGCATTCCCATGTTGCCTCCTCAATCTCATGATTTCGCCATAGGACTTTAACTAAAGGTATAACCTTGTTTCTTAGTACCTTTTCTTCTCGTGCCAAGATTCGAACCGATTTCTCCTCATACGTCAAATCCTCGTAAACCTCAATTGGTTTGTGGTCCAATACATGTGATGGATCCATGATGTACTTCTTTAGCATCGACACATGAAATACATTGTGTACATATGCTAACTCTTGGGGCAAAGCCAACTTATAGGCCACGTTACCAACTCTTTCCAGTATCTCGAATGGCCCTATGTATCTTGGACTTAATTTCCCTTTCTTTCCGAATCTCATAACTCCTTTGAATGGAGCAACTTTGAGGAAAACCAAGTCCCCTACTTGGAATTTCAAAGGCCTTCTGCGTTTGTCGACTAAATGCAGTTTCCATCCGTTGACGTATAAGTTTCACGGCCTCAGTGGTTCTTCGAATAAAATCCGTGGATACAAGTTCCTTCTCTCTTGTCTCGTACCAATGGACTGAAGATCTACACCTTCTCCCATACAGGGCTTCATAAGGAGCCATTCCAATTGATGCTTGGAAACTATTGTTTTACGAGAACTCAATCAAAGAAAGCTTCTTATTCCAAGTTCCTTTAAAGTTCATCACGCATGCTCGTAACATATCTTCTAGGGTCTGTATGGTCCTCTCTGATTGTCCATCCGTTTTAGGGTGAAAAGCGGTACTAAAAGTAAGCTTTGTACCCATTGCTTGATGTACACTCCTCTAAAATTTAGAAGTGAAACGACCATCACGATCTGAGATGATCGATTTTGGAATCCCATGATAGCGAACGATCTGCGCAACATATAATTCCGCTAGCTGGTCCACTGAAAAGCTAAGCTTAATGGCAATAAAGTGTGCAGACTTCGTCAAACGATCAACAATCACCCAAATAGCATCGTTGCCACTGGGAGTTCGGGGTAGACCAACCACAAAATCCATGGTCACTTGGTCCCATTTCCATTTTGGGATGGAAATTTTCTGCAATTCTCCCCCTGGACGTTGGTGTTCTGCCTTCACCTTTTGACACATAAGGCATTTACTGACAGATGTAGCAACGTCATTCTTCATTCTGGGCCGCCAAAAACTTTCCTTCAAGTCTTGGTACATCTTTGTAGCTCCAGGATGAACGGAATATGGAGTCTCATGAGCCTCCTTCATGATTTTCTCCTTCAACTCGTCCTCGTTAGGAATGCATAATCTATTTTTCCGATAGAGTATGCCCTCATCCGATATTTTGAAGTCCGACTCCTTTCCTTCCAAGACCTCGTCCCTTGTTCTAAGCAGCGAGGCATCTTCTTCTTGTCGCTCCTTTATGCCATCCAAAATGGTAGGTTGGAAGGTTAGGGCAGCTAAACTTCCCGTGATAAGCTCTATTCCAGCTTCCACTAGCTCCTTCTGAAGAGGTTCGATCAACGACTGTATTGACATCAACGAGGAAGACGACTTCCGACTAAGGGTATCGGCTACTTTGTTAGCCTTCCCGGGATGGTAATGGATGTCTATATCATAATCCTTCACCAGTTCGAGCCATCTTCTTTGCCTCATTTAAGCTCCTTCTGTGTGAAGATATACTTCAAACTCTGATGATCCGTATAAACCTCACACCTAGTGCCGTAAAGGTAGTGTCTCCAAATTTTGAGCGCAAATACTACCGCCGCAAGTTCCAAATCATGCGTCGGATAGTTCTTCTCATGATCCTTAAGCTGTCGGGAAGCATACGCGATTACTTTTCCATTTTGCATGAGAACGGCTCCCAATCCTATTGTAATAACCAACATGTTTATAGACTTATGATTTCTTTTGTTAAGAATCAAAGTTGTGTTATGTACGTTTATGTGATATGTATGATATGTTTTCTAAGAAAAGTTGTTGAATCTTTTGCTAAAAGATTCGATAATTTATTTATGTTAGTTTAAGACCTTTTTGTTAAAAAAGCCAAATTTATGATTTATGATTCTATGTTGGTAGTTTATAATTTTAAGAAAATCTTATATGCAGTTCAGATAAGTTTTGGACGATGGTCCAGTAAAATTATACTGTTATCAGTTGAAAACAGTATATGAATATTTATGTTAGTATGAAAATGGACTGCATTTAGGAAATAAGCCAAACAAGGCCTTAAAGGATGACACCTCAGATGACAAGTGTCATTGCCATGATTGGTCACTTTACAGGGACCAAAATGTAAATATTTTATGTTTAGGGGTCAATTTGCAAATTTAAGAAAGTTCATGATTTTGAAGTTTTAGAAGTTAAGAAAGTCCTTTAGAGAAGGATTTAGCAAGAAATTGAGGTTTAGATGGCTTAACTCTAGCCGACCATCTTATAGGGACTAAAGTGCAAATATTTTTGCCCTTAAGGGCCAATGTGTAATTTTTGAGAAAATTGTGGACTTATCAGCAATTATGTAAATTTTTGAACCATGGACTTTTTAAGCAAAGTTTCTTAGTTCAAGTAAGTCAATGATCCATTTCAAGTTCGGTTAGCTTGGTTGGAAATCAAAGAAGACAAGTTAAGATTGAATTCAATGACTCTAGCTAGAACCAATCACATTGTTCCATGTGTCACTCTAGGAACCGGCCACATCATGGCCTTATGAGCAAGGAATATTGTTTTTGAGGAGCATTATGCAAATTAGAAGAATTTAAGTGTCATTAAAAGTTTACAAATCATGCCCTAAAGTTTAGTGACTAAGCACTTTGATTTGCTTGGTTGATTTTGTGTTATGGTTCAATTAGCAAAATTGTCTCACTTGGCATCACCAAAACCGGCCACATGAGGGTGAGACACCTCAAGTTTCTAGCTGGCATGAGCCACCCTCTTAGCCTTGCACCTTTGGCAAGCCAAGGCTTGCACACCTAAGCACCAAGGCCGGCCACCACAAGGAAGCAACACATGGACTAGCCTTGGTGAGTAGCATCCCTAGTCTTGCTCACATGGCAAGCTTATGCATTGCCAAAGCCACCACCATGACCAGCCACATGAGGGAGAGACACATCCCTTGGCCTAGCTTAGATGAATCAACAAACTAGACTCCCTAGCATAGCCCCCTTGGCAAGCCAAGGCTTGTACACTTCACCCTAGGGCCGGCCACACAAGAGAATGCCACATCAAGCTTGTAGCCTTGATGAGCAAGCACTCTAGCTAAGAGCAAGAAGTGCCGGCCAACACATAGGGACTAAGGAGAAATATTTTGGCCTTAAGGATCAACGTATAAAATTACAAAAGATGGATTTCTTGAACTCCTTTAGCTCTTGACACCTCATGCACCCTATGCTAGCTTAGTAATATTGCTAGCCTTGCTTGTTGGTTAGCGAAAGCAAGCACAAGCTCTACCTAAGGCCGGCCAACCTAGGAAAGGACACCTCATGGTTCCTAGCATTGATTAGTAAGCACCCTAGCTTGGCTACTTGGCAACTTGGCCGGCCACCTCTCAAGAAGTGAAGAACAAGTTGGATTCTTCTAGGGACTATTGAGCAATTTGAGAAAGTAGATTGTTTCCAAATAAATAGGTGAGAGTTGTTCCACTTTGTTTTGTTAGCAAACACACATAAGCAGTACATCTTCTCTAGTTTTCTGCCCATAGGTGCCGAGCCAAGAGAGGAGAGAAAAAGAAAACAGAACAAGAGTAAGGAGGAGTTTTCGGTTTAGTGTAGGAAGTGTGAGGGAAATTTCAAAACCCTAGCTTAAGAATTTCATCAGTGGAACTTGAGGTAAATATTGTTATCCTCTAGTTCTTCATTTAAAATTTAAGAGTATGATTAGCGTGGATAAGCATGAGTTCAATTTTGTAAGTTATATGCACTAGGTTTTGGTATGTTCGATTAGAGTTCGAAACTGAACGGTTTTTCTGAGAACCAGATTTTGAGGCTTTTAGAGGCCGAATCTGGAAAAAGTCAAAACTGAAAAGTTGTAGAGAAAGGAAAATTCTAGGGGCTATCAAGGACAGTTTTTAAAAATAAGGCCTCTAAGACCTTTGTTTTTGCAAAAACCCGAGACCAAATTATGATTAGTATATTTGGTCGAAAAATTTTCAAAAGCAGAAACAAGCATGTTAAAGAAAGATTTGAGTTTTGAGTTAAAAACAAAAGTTGTAGGAGACTTCAAGGTCTACAACTTTCATGAAGAAAACTTTTCCAAATTTTAAACAGATTTACAAGAAAAGGATCAAACACTGTGAATTGATTTCAAACCCGGTTTTCAGAATTCTTGGGTTTTATCTAAAATACAAAATAGGAGTTGAATTTTAGGATTTATGTATGTTAGCAACTAGAATTGTTATGATGTCATGATAGGATGATACTTATCCTATAACTTTGTTGAAAACAGGAAAGAGACCTGTTTGAATAAAGTGTTATAATTCAAGGCGCAAGTAACGGTAAGTACGACTCCGCCTACAGCATAAACAAAAATATTGTTGTTGTATGCTTTTAAGTTTATGAGGAGATATGTATGATAAATAGTTATGACTTGTATGATATCAAGTTCATGATGGTGTATGTATGTTTTCAAGATATGATGAATGTTTAGAGTATGTATGGCATGTATGTATTCAAGGAATAATGATTGTTTAAGACATGTATGCTTTCAAGTTTATGATAAGAGGTACATGATGTATGTTTATGGCATGTATGTTTATATAATGAATATGTTGATATTATGGCATCACGAAGTATGCTCATTAATGATAAGTCATATGGTAAGATATGAAATCCCAGTTTCAGTTAAGAAACTGTTTATGATTATGAAATATTATTTCAAGTACGAAATAAGATAAGAATAAGATTTAAGAATCATGATAAGCAGAAAGTTATATGTCGTATCGACCCGCGTTAGGTCGGGTTTGGTTCATGGTTTGAGTTGGACAGGGCTGGTCGCCCCAACCACTCCATGGCAGCGCGCCACGGTACGTACATTTATGTTATGTAAGGGCCTTAAAAAGTATGCTAACTTACGAAATCAGTAAGAAAGCATAAATGGTTCAAGCATTATGATATCATGAAATATTTTGCGGATAAATAGTTGTGCTTGCTGAGCGAAAGCTCATGACGTATGTTTATGCTGTAGGTAAGCAATCCTATGGTACTACATAATACAAGGCAGTGGAGCATGGCAAGGCAAAACTGTGAAACTGTGGGACGAGAATCGCTACGTTTCTTTTTGATAAATTATGCTACGCTAAATATGTTGTAATTGAGTACAAGATTTCATTACTATGTTATGTAGCTAAGTATATGTACAAGTATGTATGTAAGTAATAGTTAAAAGTTTTCAGTTCAAGTTTTATATTGTATGTAAAAAAAAAAAAAATTTAGCTCAAGTTTTTGTGTATGTAATAGGTAAGTATGTAAGGTAACGGCCTACGTTAGGCATGTCGTTACAGAGTTGGTATCAGAGCCAAAGGTCCTACCTTCAGGTTTCACAGTATGCTTGCTTGCGCCACAGCCATTGTAAGTTAAACATATTTTATATTTGTATGATTAATTTAAAAGAATTTGTATAATTTAGATTAAAAGACAATGGACGAAGTCCGAGGTGCGGCTTACGCATTTTTCATGATGTCCCCACTAATATTTGACGGGACTAGACGAACGGTGACACTAGCAGCATGGCTTCACGATATGGAGACTATATTTCGCATATGCCACATTCAGCTCCATCTCCAAGTATCATTGGCTAGTCATTGTCTAGCAGTAGATGCTAGACTATGGTGGAGAACTCAAGGAGAAAACGAAGTTCAAGGAGGATTATGGGAAGTTTTTCGTAATGCCATCATTGATCGTTTTGGACCTATACGGGAAGAAGATGCCGGCATACATTATCGGGACCCAGACATTTATTGTGACATGAACAATGTCCGATATCTGAACTACGTTTATGACTGGCACGCTTATCCAGGCGAATCGATGGGTCATTACTGCCGAAGATTCCAAGAGGCCATGTTACCCCATATTCCTGATTGGGGCAACCCTGAGATGAGAGCACTACAACTGCTTAGGGAAGGCCTACCTTCCACAATTAGGGAACATGTGCAAGCTCCAGCATTGGGAATGACATTGGAGCATGTGATCAATGACATCTTGGATGCTGAATTAGCGGCCCGGGTGATTCAGGCGGATGCTTTTATAAATGACCAAGGACAGTAGCCGGTCGACAATGCTGGTATGGAAGAGCCATATTTCCAATGGGGTCTAGAATTGCAAGAAGATCCTATTCCAGCGGTACCACTTCAAGAGATTCCTCCACAAGAGGATGGAATTGATGCCGAGGCCATGAATCTTGAGGAGTTCCCAGAAAATCTTGAGCTTCAAGAGGATCCTCCTGAAATCGTTATGGATGATGAGGAGGAAGAACAAGTAAACGTAGAAGATGATCCGGTGGAGATTATGTTCGATGAAGAAGATTGGGATGTATTCTCCGATGTATCATCAGAATAGGAAATTTAGGTGTAAGATAGTATTTATGTGTGATGGTTAAGTGGTAGTCACTTCCATCTTATATGTGTATATATGTATGTATCATAAGTTAAGACATTAAGATGTAAAGTAATGATATGTAAAATATGATATGATATGTTTTATGATATGGTTATGATATGATCAGATATAGCATTATAATATGATATGATAATGCTATGTTACGATATGATAAGATATAATAATATCATGACATGATATTATAACATGTTAAGTAAAGTTTATGATAAGATTAAGATAAGATATGATATGATATGATATGAATGAACAAGGAGATGATTGAAGTATAACAACATCTTTCTCGTAATTAGATAAAAATTAGAAGATGTCACGCCCGCGTACCCGAGCGAACCCAATTCCGCAAGAACCTGATCTTGCGAATATAGTCGCCACGTTACAACGGCAATTACAAGAACAACAGCAAGAAACAAACCAACTTAGGGAACAAGTAGCTCACTTAAGTCAGAACCCTCAAGCTAATGAAGTTCCACCACAAAATAACCCTGTACCCCCAACAGCGCCTCAAGTACCAGAGGTTCATCAAGAAGTTCCGTTAGCACCAGCGGGACTACAAAGGAATCCACCTGTAATACCAAGTATTTCTGTATTTACACGATTTCTTTTATTTTAAGAAATTTGTACAAATTTTTAAGATACACATGAAAAAGCCGGTTAAGGATTTTTATTTCGTTTTTGTGAGTTTTATGATATTCTAAGACTCGGAAATGATTGCTTAGTTAAGCAAATGACCTTTTAGGCGAAAAGGAGCGAAATCGCCAAAATTTACATGTTGGTCAAAGTTTGACCGAAAACGCCGACGGTTGACCAAAAAGTCAACTGTTGACCACAGGAGTCAAAATTTGGCGGGAAAGTCAGCGGTTGACAAGAAAGTCAATGGCGGACGAGAAAGCCAAAGATTGACCCGAAAAAGTTAAGAAAAAGGCTGTACGATTTAATAGTTCGCAGTATAATATTGTACTGCATAAAGCTATTTTTATGATTAAAATGATATGTTTAGGATTCAAAACCACCATAGAAAATCAAGCACAATAATTAGAATATTTTGGGCCAAGTGGTTCCGAGTTAAGAAAAAGTTTTTATACAGTTCATTTAAAAACAGGTGAATTTTGGACTGCGGTTCAATTAACTAATACTGCGTATAAGTGAATTCAGTATTGGAATTACCTGTGGTAATTGAAAAATGGATTATTTAAAGGTGAATGGTGGCAAACAAGCCTTAGGGTGGCTTACCTCACTAGCTTTTTGGATTATTACATCATTAAATTAATTAAGTTTGTTAGAAAGTAAAATTTGGAAGATTCCTTTGGTTCTAACCAAGGAAAGCCGACCACCTACACCACCTCCCTTGCATATTCTGATTTTTTTTAGGGACCACATTGTGCAATTTTAAGAAGTTCAACCTCTATAAATAGGGGTGGGTTAAATCAAGAAAAAATTTACAAAACACAACCAAACTCTTGCAATTTTCTTGCTTGAACAAAACCGGTTTTGAGTGTGAAGGAGAGGAAGGATTTGCAGCTAAGATTGAGGAGGAAATAGAGTGAGAGGATCGGCTTTTGTGGAAGGAAAGCAAGGAAAGAAAAAAAAAATTTGGAAAGTTTGGATACCCATTTTCTCCTAGAGCCGGTTGTGGGAGCTAAGGAGGAAGAGAGGAAAATTTTGTGGAACCAAGAGAGATTAGGGTTTTTAGGGTTTAGTTTTCTACTTTGAGCATCCAACAAGAGTTGTAAGAATTTTGGTGCTCATTTTGGCCAAGAAGGCCGAACATAGGGAGGAAAAGAGCAAGGGAACAGAGCAAGGGAACAAGCCAAGACCTTGGCTGGTTTTGGGAGCTGTTTTGATCAGATTTTTGGGAGCTGTGGTGGCTGATTTTCAAAGCAAAGGAGGCGGCAAAAGTTGGACCATTTTGGCAAGAAAAACTGGCAGCTAAAGGAGGAGCAAAGGGAAGGACAACCAAGTCAAATTCTTGGATCCAAAAGGTGCAAACCCTTGAATTCCAAGCTTTTAGTTTAAATTTCAATTGGAGAAATTTAAAGGTATTAAAGCCTTGGTTGTATTGAACATAAGCTCATTGGTTTCTCTTGCTGCCCTAGCTTAGAAATTAGGGTTTGTGCTTGAAAATTTAGTTTTGTTGGTGGTTGTTAATATGTATGTTAGGTGTATTTGTTTTGTTTAGGATTTTGTATATTGTGTAAAATGTTTATGTTCATGTGTTTGTTGAATGTTGAACGTTAGAAATGCCCCTGAATGTTTGAATTAGGCTCCCGACGTGTTCGGTTGAGGTAGGGTGAACGTAATAGGACGTAAGCGAAATCGAAACCGAAAAATGGCTTTCTCGGGTAGGGTTTGCCCAGTCTCGGGAAAAGCAAATTTTGAGGCCCTTAGAGGCTGAATTGGGAGAAACTCAAAACACAAAAGTTGTAGATTAGGGTTTTTCCTAGGGGGCTACGCGATCAGTTTTTCAAAATAAGGCTCCAATGGCCTTGGTTTTCTGCAAAAACCGAGCCTGACCTGCCCAGGAGCCATACACGGCCAGAGTTAGTTCAACACAGATTTTGGACAGGTTAAGGTCCAAACTGGATTTTATGTAAAACACGGAAGTTGTAGGGTTCTGTGATAGCTAAAACTTTCGTGAAGAAAATTTTTCCAAAATCGGCTTAGATTTTTAAATGAAATTGATTTTCAAAGATGGTACAGAAATGAGGAGATTTCTGTACAAGATTTTTAGAAATGGTTCAGAAAAGGGTGTTTTTGTGTTTTTAATGATTAACTGACATTATAAAACTGTTCCAAAGGCAGTTTTTAATAGTCGATGATTTTTACAATTTTACCTTATGATTTTCTAAATTTTTTTAAAATTAAATTAAATAAGGGATTTTGTGCCAAAAAAAACATAAGATTTTCTAAAAAGAAAACACAAATGAATTTTTGGGATTTATAGTAAAAAAAATAATAATAATCCGAATAAGATAGATTTAAACCTTAGGGTTACTTAAAGTAACCAAATAGGTTCACATAACGCAAAGTAAGGGAATATAACTAAAGTTATATAAGAATGTTGGTTTACCAACAATTCTAATCCTTACTCTTTTTCGATAACAGAACACAATACGCGACGGTGTCCCAACGAGCTTGAGCTTATAACTGGACACAGCAATTTTAAACAAGTAAGTATAACCACCGCCTACAGCATAGGCTTTGATTTGATACTTGCCTAAGTATGTTTTAAATGTATGCTTTATTGTATGTCCTGTAGTGTTACTTTGCTGTGTTAATTATATGCCATGTTAATTACATGTTTTATATTAGGTGTTAAGAAAAGTTTTATGCTATGTTTTACGTATAAAATGCTAAGTTTTAGGTATAAAATGCTATGTTTAAGTATATGTCATGAAAGGTTAGAAACATGTTAAGATTAAGACATACTATGATTTAGTTGTGTGAAACATCACGAAGTATGTTCACCAATAACAAGAACAAAATCAAGTATAAGATAAAGAACGATATGAGAATAAGTAAATTACCTGTGTCGTACCGACCCGCGTAAGGTCGGGTTGGACTATGGATTGAGTTGGAAAAAGATTGGCCACCCCAACCAATTCATAGTTGCGCGCCCGGTACGAACACTTATAGGGCCCATATGATAAGTTAAGTTAAGTAAACAAATTATGTATAAAAAGAAAGAATAAGAAAGCATAATTGGCTCATGCATATGTATGATAAGTTACGATAAGTTAAGTTAAGTAAACAAATTATGTATAAAAAGAAAGAATAAGAAAGCATAATTGGCTCATGCATATGTAGGATAAGTTACGATAAGTTAAGTTAAGTAATGCTATGCTATGCTTAGTTTATGTTAGTTAGATATATTGTTTTGTGTTGTGTCGCGGTATAGGATAGTTGTACTTGCTGAGCGAAAGCTCACTGTCTTACGTTTATGCTGTAGGTAAGCAACCTGCCAGAAATTGCTGATACAAGATGGAGAGGCGAGGCTTGGCGGACTGTGAACCGTGGGAAATGTAGAACCGCTATGCGTTTTGAATTTATTTTATTTACATTTATTAAGTTGAGTTATGCTAAACAACTATTGCCTATTATTTGTTATATTTTATGTACGCTCTCGTGTGCAAGTCACACTGTAAAAAAAATAAATAAATATTTCCGCTGTTTATGTCGATTAAGTATGTATGAAATATACGTAAGTATGTATGGTAACGGCCTGTGCTAGGCGGGTCGTTACACCACCCTTAGTTGGGAAGATCTGTTGTATGAACGATTTAGGCGAATGAAGGCGCCTGAATTCGAGGGAACCACGGACCCGATAGTAGCAGATAACTGGCTTATAGATATCCAAGTAATTTTGGATTTTATGGGACTTACAGAACATGAGAAAGTCCTTTGTGCCTCTTTTGCATTAAAGAAGGATGCGCGCCACTGGTGGATGACGGTCCAAATGCGCAGGAATGTAGCAAACATGAGTTGGCAAGATTTTGTAGATGAATTTAGTACGATGTACTATAATCGGGAAATTCTGGCAGTTCAACAAGATGAGTTTACCAGTTTCAAGCAAGGGGCTATGTCGGTGACGGAAGCAGTTAAAAAGTTTGAACAACTTGCCCGCCTATGTCCAGAACTGGTACCAAATGAAAAGGACAAAGTAAGGAGAATGATGAAAATATTTCGGACAGACATCTCCAAGCAAGTTAGTGCTGGAAGTAGCCCTCCGACTCTCGTAGCTGATTGTATAAATCGGGCTATGAGAGCAGAATACTGGATTAATCAGGATAAGGAAGCGAGGGTTCAAATCTTCAAAGCTAAGAAAGAAGAAAAAGCTGTGGAGAAACAGTTGCAGCCTAGGCAGAATCAGGAGTCGAATTTTAAGGGCCAGACTAGTAATTCCAACCAACATTCCAAACAGTTTGGGAGGAATAAAAGGAAAGGAAATGCTACGGGCCAGGGCCAACAGAGGAATTACCCTCAAAAGAAGAACAACCGTGGGAATGAGGGTAATAACAACAACTATCCGGTGTGTGCTCAATGTGGAAGGAAACACCCAGGCGTGTGTAGGATGGGAACAAATGCTTACCACCTGTGTGGCAAGGAAGGCCATTATGCGAGGAATTGCACTTCTAATACCCAGAACCAGAACCCTCAGTACCAAAATAGGAATACAAACCGACAGTTGCATGCAGTGCAAGCCAAGATTGAAGGTCCTTCGATTGTACAAGGAAGATTGGAGGCTTCCGAACCACAAGCTAGAATTTATGCCTACACAAAAGGAGATGCTGAAGCTGGAACCTCTAATGTGGTGACAGGTCATATCTCTATAGCCACTCATGATGCTATTGCCTTATTTGATTCTGGTGCCACCCATTCGTTTGTATCAATGGAATATGCCCAAAAGTTAGATAGAAATGTAGAAAAATTAGGACAACTTTTTAGGACCTCTCTTCCATCGGGAGAGATTTTGTTGTCTGACTCCTGGATGCGAAATGTTCCGGTAGTCATTTGTGGTAGAGAATTGTATGTAGACCTGATTGCGATTAAGCTTCAGGATTTCGATGTTATCCTGGGAATGGATTTCTTAGGTAAGTACAACGCTAAGATTGATTGTCGAAATCGTTGTGTTACGTTTAGTCCTTTCGGTGAAGAGGAATTTAACTTTCACGGTCAGTCTAAGAGCTCATCAACCCGTTTAGTTTCGGCATTGAAGGCTTGGAAAATGTTAGCTAATGGATGTCAAGGATACTTAGCTAACATGGTGGACAAAGAACAAGAAAAGGAGCTACAGCCTGAAAATGTTCCTATTATTAGGGAATATGTAGATGTCTTTCCAAAAGATTTAACCAGACTTCCGCCGGAGTGAGAAATCTCTTTCGAAATAGAGTTGTTGCCAGGAGCAGCTCCAGTATCGAAAGCACCCTATCGTATGGCCCCAGCTGAGCTTAGGGAACTACAAGTACAGTTACAAGAACTGTTGGACAAGGGATTCATTCGACAAAGCCATTCCCCATGGGGAGCACCTGTGTTGTTTGTCAAAAAGAAGGACGGTTCATTGCGGATGTGCATCGATTATCATGAATTGAACAAGATCACGATCAAGAACAAGTACCCTCTTCCGAGAATCGACAATCTCTTTGATCAACTCAGAGGAGCATTGGTATTTTCGAAAATTGACTTGCGATTGGGATATCATCAACTTAGAATCAAGGAAGGAGATATTTCCAAGACAGCTTTCCGAACACGCTATGGGCATTATGAGTTTCTTGTAATGCCATTCGGATTAACTAATGCCCTAGCTGCTTTCATGGATCTCATGAATCAGGTGTTTAAGAAATATTTAGATAAGTTTGTTATCGTCTTTATTGACGATATTTTGATCTACTCGAGGTCCATTAAGGAACATGAGCAACATCTTAAAGTAGTGTTGGAGACTTTAAGACGGAATCAGCTCTATGCCAAATTCACAAAATGTGAATTTTGGTTGGAAAAGGTGCATTTCTTGGGTCACGTAGTTTCGAAGGAAGGAATTTCCGTCGATCCTGCTAAGATAGAAGCTGTCAGTGCATGGTTAGCATCCAAAAACATCACGGAGATACGAAATTTTCTTGGTTTAGCCGGATACTACCGACGGTTCGTTGAAGGATTCTCCAAGATAGCGGCGCCATTAACAGCCCTTACGAAGAAAGAAAGAAAGTTTGAATGGACACAGAAGTGTGAAGAAAACTTTCAAGAGCTCAAGAGGAAGCTTACAAGTGCGCCGGTATTAATAATTCCTGACGTTGATGCAGGAAATTTCGTTATTTATAGCGATGCTTCAAAAACTGGACTAGGAGCTGTCCTTATGCAAAAAGGAAAGGTGGTTGCTTATGCTTCACGTCAGCTGAAGTATCACGAACGCAACTATCCGACGCACGATTTGGAACTTGCAGCGGTGGTTTTCGCCTTAAAGATATGGAGACATTACTTGTATGGGAATAGATGTGAGATTTTCACCGATTATCAAAGTCTCAAATACATCTTTACTCAAAAGGAGCTCAATATGAGGCAGCGCAGATGGCTTGAGCTCGTAAAGGATTACGATTGCGAAATCCTTTACCACCCTGGAAAAGCAAACAAAGTGGCAGACGCGTTAAGCAGGAAGTCTTCAGGTGTGCTCACGTCGATTGGAAGGTTGTCCAAACCTCTCCAAAAGGAAATTTCTGATTTCAAATTGGAACTGATAACGGGAAAATTGGCTGCATTGACCTTTCAGTCCAATCTTCTAGAATCCATTAAGTGTTATCAGGGGAAGGTTCTTTTTTGCTAAAGACGCAACTTCTTAATGGAGAAGATAAAGACTTTAAGACATCCACGAATGGATTAATTCTCTTCAAAGGAAGGATTTGTGTACCTAACTTTGAATTTCTTAAGAAACAAATCATGTCTGAAGCGCATGAAATGCCATATTCAGTTCACCCTGGAGTAACTAAGATGTACAAGTTAATTAAGTATTAAGTCATGTATATGAGTGTGCTTATAGTACCTATAAATAGTGTAGTTATCTTTTATTTCGAGATGGATCGATTATGAACTGTGTTTTCTAAAATATAGAGTTTTCCTTTTCTATTTCATTGTTCCTAGCATTCTTGAGAGAATCAACAAGACTTTGATGTCCATTCTCCTGGTATTCATCAGTGAATCAATAGGTTTTTAGATGCTCTATTTTCCAGTATTCTGAGGAATCAATGGACTTTAGAAAGATTTATCTCTTTAAATCCTTTTATCCATTTTTTTAAAATTATTTTCCACACTTCCGTGCAGCATCAGATTATCTTCATGGAATCCTTTACCTTTCCACGATGGTTTTTAACCATCATGGTTACTTAATTTTCACTCGACACTGTTGTGGTTACTTTTCATGAGGCTTTTAAACAATCATGAAATCTAGGGGTGAGCACAAGATCCAGTCATCCAATACAACCAACCAAACCGATCCAATCCATTCAAAAAAAAATTTTGGATATTCAAACACTATTGGATTGGACTTATATGATAACTCATTCAATTGGATTGGACTGGATATCTGAATTTGAATTTTGAAAATAAAATAAATCCAATCAATAGACTTATATTTTATATAAAAATATTATATATTATACATTACATAATATATTATCCAATTTATTTCTTATTTTTTTTAATAGGCTGGTGTTTTCTTTTTTGCTTTTTTCTGCTTAACCCCTTTTTTTAGGCCTTTAAAAGAAACCACCACCTTATGTTCTCTCAAAATTGAAAGGAATCAAAATCCATTAAAAAATTAAAAAAAAAAACCAACAAAAAACCCGATGTTTTTTTAACTTAAAGTTTTTACTTCATGTAGTACTTGCTATGTTGGATGATTTGGTGCATTGTTATATGATGAATGGACGACGGAGAAGTAAATTCATATTTACAAAATGCGATTAGTCTTTTTAGTAAGTTTTAAGAAGTCTGTATACAATATAAGTATAATCCTATCATCTAATTCAATCCAATCCAATGGATTTTAGATTGGATTGGATTACATGATAAAATAAATTGCATTGAGTTGGTTGAATTGGTTGGATTTGAAATGATTTTTCACAACTAAATTGGATTGGATTTTTCACAAATGATTTTTCAATCCAATTCAATCCAATCCAATGGATTTTGGATTGGATCGGATTATCTGATAAAATAAATTGGAGAGAGTTGGTTGAATTGGTTGGATTTGAAATGATTTTTCACAACTGAATTGGATAATAGATTGTAAAAAAAAAAAAAAGCGGGCTTTGATCCAGGGCCGACCCGTTGTAAAAATAGAAATATATACATACTGAATAACCTTAATATATACATATATGTATATACAAATATATGATGTTAGCAACTATTATAATGATATTACTATGAATATGTAAAAATTAGGGTAGTTTTATGCAGTCTAGATGGAAGAAACATAATTTAACCATATAGCGAAAATTCTCAATTGGAATGCATTCCTTTCACATTCATTAAGGCACATAGTCATGTTACACGCAAGATATTTGACGGCATAGAAATCAATGTTAAGCATAAAATACAAATGTGTAAAATAACCAATACAGCATAAACACACATGCACTAGAAATTCTAGGGCACGCCAAAAATAAGGCGTTACATTATAACACTTTAAGTACGGATCTCAGATTGTCTTGAGATCTACATACGTTACAAGGCCGAAGGATATCAACAAAGCCAGCAGAGACACAAAAACTAAAATCAGTCCAATTCGAAAACTTGTGGGCAGGGACGAGATGAAATTCACCTCTGCATAACGTGATTTGAGAATATAAACGAACAGTATCATTGACAACGTGGATAAGCCCATGGCAATTGCATTAGTTATTGCAAGAACGGTCAATGCTGTGTTTACGTGATTTGTTTTGTTTCCATCAGGGAGAGTAAAAGCTGCAGGGTAGACAACTGTCACAATAAGTGTTGCAACGATAAGACCATAACTGGCATTTTTCTTCATCCATGTTTCTGCTTCCTTTAACATGGCCTGGTGCTCCATAGTAAACAGTTGCCTAGGAGTTGCTCCGTCTATGTTTCTTTTGTACCTATATGATGCAGGCACAAACCTTTCCACTTCCTATCATTTCAATGACGTGGAAATGTTGTTATGAGTTTGATGATTGTCAGTATAAAATCAAAATATTAAAATAACACATGTATTAAAAGAATATGCTATAACCAAAATTAATGCATCCAAGATTACCAATAAATCAATCAAGCGCTTATGGTGAAACACATTAGTCTATTAGCATAAATGAAGAAGAAGCTTACATACATACACAAATGTATATAGACTTGTTATTATGTGTATACAAATTCCAAATAATGACCTAAGATTGAAACTTTTTTCCATTGTACTAACAATATATTATATACACGTTTGTTCCGTGAAAGCCAAAAACGGTCAAAAGTTATGGAATAAAACGGTTGAGAATAGTTACCTTAAACATTGAGACTTCTTTTGCTAGTTGAAAAGCTTCACCTGCTATAGAAGCTAGTGTATCGTCAGTTGGCAATTTTGCTGCAAAGTGCAAAATGTTTTCTTCAGTTATTGGGTCTTCCCAAGATTTTAACACAACTCTGACCAATCCTGTCTCGTAAACTAGTTTAAAGATCTTCATGTCGCGCTTCAAAATTGCAGTGTGGAATATTAATTTTCCTTCTGCATCCTGTTCCCAAATTAACTCAGGAAATAACCGAATGAGAATAGCTAAAAGATTATAATTCCCCGATGCTGCTGCTTCGAACAATACGTTATTTGGATTCTTAATAACATCTTTGAACACATTCTCATTTTTTTCCGAAAGTTTACGTAAAAGGGCCTTTAGGAATTTAGAAGCTTGACTTTGCACAGAGGATGCCTTGCAAGAAGACGTAAAAAAGCAACCTGATAGTGAGAAATGAGTCATTAGTTTCTCATATATATAGTGGTTAAACCGAATGATTGGAAAGGCATGCAATTTGAACGGCGTTAGATAACTTTGATCTATACTAACATCCGGGAAAATTTTGGTTCCAAATTCCTTGACGATGGGAAGAGAATACTGATGGAGTTCGCGCTAACAAATGCAAAGCTGTTTCTTCATTGAAATCACGTTTACATTCCAGTTCGAGTTCAGAATCTTCATTCAGTAATTTCAAGGCCAGATCTGCATTATTTATGACAAAAATAATGGCAGCATCAGCGAAAAATTAATACATAAATAAAAAGAAAAAGAACAAAAAAATAAAAAAGATCGATCACACTTTAACATATATGGCTTTATAGGAGTACTCAATGGAGGATGGTTTTGTTGAAAAAATAAGTTTCCTGCTTCTTTGTGGCAAGGTTTTATATTTAATGGGGTACGCACCATTCTCTTTTCCAAATAGATAGACTATAGACATCATAAGGTTTTATTCAGCAAGGTCTGATTTGATTAGTCATTAATTGTTTGTGCTAGTTGTACTCCCTTTTCATTTACCAAAAAAAAAGAAAAGAAAAGAAAAGGTTATAATATTATGGGATTGAGAACGAAATATCAATAATATAAGAAATAGTACTTGTAAACCAAAAGTTATGCTCTAGTGTATTAATAATCTAAAGCAAGAAAAATAAAATAAAACAAAATAAAACATCGTGATTAATAAATCAATTCGTAGATTCCGAAAAAAAAAACTTCAATTAAGTTATTAAAAACGTTAAAATTGTTGTTCCCTATATATTACATTGATGCATGCATAAGCGAGATATAATAGGTGAGTTCTACTCCTTTTTTTTTACAAGCACTTACCGAATATCTCATTGTTGATACAGGTGAAAAAGAGAGAAATTTTGTCCTCATTCGTCAGACTCGTTTTACATCGGGAGAATAGCTCCAAAGCTATGGCACCATGCCCAAACGTAGCAGCGATATTGGCTGGAGTCAGTTTATCGTTATTACGAGTAAAGGGCAGGTCACCAGTATTACTAGTAGACAGTAGTTTCATGACGATTTCGTACGATCCAGCTGCAGCTGCGGTGCAAAGGACTGTATTCCCGTTTACATCTTCTTCATTGAGACGTTCTTTTTTATCAATCCCATCGAGAAGCTTTTTGACAAAACCAACTTGATTTGCTCCCACAGCAATGTGAAGAGCAGTTTCTTGTGTCGAACTGAGAACTCGTGATCTCAGCAATAACTGCTCTTTCGTTTCTTGTGGTGATCTCAGGATCCTTTCAACAGTTTTCCAATCACCAGTTCTTGCCGCATGGCACAGTTTCCTGTTTCGTTTTAATGTTTCTATTTATAAATGTTCATGCAAAAAAAGAAAAGGATTAAAAATAAAATAAAAATAAAAATAAAAGAAGAAGAAGAAGAAGAAACAGTACACTCAATTCTATGAAACAAGCGTGAAACATTTGATTAACATACATGTAGGAGAAGCACGTGCGTCAAATATTTCAATGTGAATGCTTTTTTTTTTTTTTTTTTTTTTCTGGAATTCAATGTGAATACTTGATTTAATTTTTTTTTTCAATTTATAATTACAGATAAATTTCAATTACGGCCCTCCATATAAATATTCTTACTTTGTCCTTAAAACTTAAAATGTTACTCTATTTATACTCAAGCTTATTAACTATCTTAGTGTTGAACCCTCTAGGAGATAAACATTAAAAAAAATTAAAAAAGGATGGAATTAGGCACGTGACAGTGAGACTCACATGATTGGTTGATGAATGGTAATTCTTTGGTAAAATGAATGTTGGGTGTTTGATTGAGTGGGTGAATTAAATCATATACATATTACCCAGTTGATCCAAAAATATGCTCTGCATATCCAAATCAGTTGGATATCATGAAATCAATTCAATTCACGTGTTTAATCAACAACTCAACATTTATTTTATCAAATTACCTCTAAAGGTGCTTCATTCCGTTACTTTTTCATTGATTTCTGTTACAAATGAATTTAAGAGTCAAAAGTTTGATAAGTTCGGGTGTCAATAATATGATGTTTTAAGTTCTCATGGGTAAAATAAGACAAAGCAAATTTGTGGAAGGTTAAAATAAAATGAAATTAACTCTAAAATTTGAAATTATATGGTACATAGGTTGTTTATAGTATTTCAAGATATTAAAACTAACATCCATGATATGTGTGCGTTGTGGGAGAGGAGAGAGAGAGAGAGAGAGAGAGAGAGATTTTACATCATACCATAATTTTTAAACTATAGAAAATTATAGTATATTAGTAGGAATTAGAGAAAAGACACAGCAAAAAACCCCAAACTGCCACTTTGTAAAACGGCTCCTTCTATTCACCAAAAAATTCGCAGAGAAATTTCCATCCCCAAATATATTAGACACTCTAGCAGAGCTTTTCGGAAAAAACTTGCAGACCTTCGTGACAACGACGGCCTCCCTCGTTAATCTCCCGATTAAAAAAGCTGAAGGAAATTTCCGTTTGGAGTTCATCTCTGCGATTTTCTTTCCCGTCTCTCTCTCTCTCTCTCTCCCCCCTCTTTCTCTCTCTAGAGCCTTCTAGAGCTTCGGTTCTCGCTCTAGGGAAATTAAGTTACGGTGGACTTTACCGGGATTAACTAGTAAAACACCGAAAGCGGGAAGTGATCTTAGAATTCAATTACGCCCCAGTTAAAAAATTTCCACATCGTATTCGTTCAGGAGAAAAACAAAAATTACACTTTCATTATGGTCTAACAGATCAATTACTTTAATACGTTCATAAAGCCAAAAAAGCAAAAAGGTCAACGGGTCAAGTTTAGTTATTTGATCGTTCATGGAGGTTGATTTTGAGCATTTATGGTTTTGATTACATGAGAAACTTTTAAGTGCTCTTGCCGATTTTCCATTATTTTTGAATCGTTCTTGCTTATTTTGACTATCATGGTTGCTTTTCTGTACTATTGTAAAAGTAAATTAAATATCGAAAAATGCAAGATTTTCATGTCTTTTTGACTGTTGGGTTTATTTTGACTGAAAAACTATGTCAATGCTGTTGCTTGGGAAAAGTAAATATGAGAAATAACTTTATTGTTATGAACGTCAAAATGAGAAATACTAGATTTTCAAGTTATTTTGACTACTAAGGTTGCTTTTCTGTATTGTTGTGAATGTAGTTACGGAAAATACTGAATTTTCAGGTTTTTTGACTGCCATGGTTGTACGGTTATTTGTGAAAAATAAATATGAAAAAATAACTATATTGTTGTGATTGTAAATTTGAGAAATACTGGATTAATATTAGGTCATCTTGACTGTTATGATTGCTTTTCTCTTTTGTTGTGAATGTAAATATGATTAATACCGGATTTTCGGGTCTATTTGACTGCCATGGTTGTTTTGACAGAAAATCTATGATCTGTGTGCAGAGTGAGAAACAAAGAAAGAGGTCATAAATGGTGTACCAATATTAGCATTTGCTGGTTCTCGCGTCGTCCGTTGCATTTCTATCCCAATTTCCTGAATTTTCGAGGAAGATGTTGAGCCAGAAGCTTCGTTCTCTGCTCCTACTATATATCAAACAGTACAGTATTAGTAAAATAAAAAATTAAAAAATTAAAAAAACAAAAAGAGAAAATAAAAGAAAACTATGTGACTCCTTCTGGTGATGGTAAACGCATAGATTTTCTTGCATATATTTCCAAGAGTGATAATAGTAGTACTATTTATAACCATGGGAAGCAGAAGCGCATAGATCGACAGCATAAACAACAGGTACGTATAAGTACCCTGTGTGAATGATAATGTAGAAAATTAGGTGGAGTGTTACCTACTTATAATTTTACTCACTCTAATATTAAGAAAAATAATAGAGAATATCAGTGATGTTAAACATCACACTAATAAATAAGTGAGCCATATTAGTGAGCCCCATGTTATGGAACTCACCCTCTGTTAATGAGTGATGTTAAACATCACTAATACTTCCTATATTGTTCAAATATTAAAGTTGATAATTTTAGTATTATTAAATGATAAAATTATTAACTTTAATGTTATGGTGGGTATAATATAAAGAAGTGCCAAATTTAGGACATTATTGTATATAAACCATAGTAATATAGAAGAGGCAAATCCATCATTAATGTTACAATTACTGGCCCAATACAGAGAAAGAGGAAAATAACATAAATTAGGCATGGATTAGAAAATGAGTGATTATATTTGCAACCACAATATTAAAAATTACTCCGATCTAATATGTATTTCCCAATATAAATATAGTAAATTTATCATTTCCTAAATACCTTCTATATAATATCATATTTACTCTTCTTATACAATCACTTCCATTTTAGTTTTAATTTTATTTTAATTTGTCTTTTTACAAAAAATAAATAAAAATAAATAACAAACACAAGTAAGAAAAAAAAATACATTTTCATTCTCAAGAAAACATAAAGTATCTCTAAAAACTAAAAGAGGAAACGATAAAAATTCTTTTATGGCAACATCACTTCCAACAAAATGATTTAAAATTCACTGAGGAAAAACAAAGTAGTTATGCTAAAAAAAAAAAGAAAAAAAATATTGATAATGACTTCAAGGCAAGAAGAAAAACTAAAGAACTGTCTAAATCAAAAATTAAGGATTGTCGTCCTCCATTAAAAAAAAAAAAAAAAGAATGTATAGAATCACAAAAATAAACCTAGCAAGAAAAAAAAAAAAAAAAAAAAAGACGAACAGTATAAAAAACCACAAAGAATCATTTTTGAATACAAAAAGTGAAGAAAAGAACACACAACACTAATGAATCAAAAATTAAAAATACAAACTTCAATAGTTGTTGTCTTTTTAGGAGACATGCTTTCTTTAATTTCTGTGTCTCTGAATCCGCCATTAAAATTTTTCATGTAGTTATAAAAATTTCTTAAGAAAAATATTAATGAAGAGCAATTTAGAGTTCATAAAATGAAATTAACATTATGTCGGGGATTTTTTCCTGATTCTTTAAAAAATATAATTTCCATTTATAGTTAGTGTGGTATATGTTTTTTAAATGTTTTTTTATACAAAATAATATTTATATTTATAAGTATGTGAAGGTATGAGCATTTTTAATGGGTTTTAAGGTAATTTTATTTTAAGATAAAAGTGTAATAAGAATCTTTAATGTTTTTACGGGGTCTTTGTCAATATTGTGAGTGTAAATAAAATCTCCATTAGAAAATAATAGCATAATTTTTAAACTACAGAAAATTATAGTATATTAGCAGGAATTACGGAATAGACACACAGTAGAAACCCAAAATTGCCCGTGTGAAATGGCTTCTCCTGTTCATCAAAAAATTCGGAGAGCTGAAGGAGATTTCAATTCCCCAAAAAATTTAAAAACCTTAGCAAAGCTTTTTCAGCAAAAAAATCGTAGAGCTTTTGTAACGATAGGGCCACCCTCGATGATCCCTCAATTCGCAGAGCTGAAGGAAATTTTCGTTTTGAATTCATCTCTGCAATTTTCTTTCCTCTCTCCCTCTCTCTCTCTCTCTCTCCTTTTTGTAATACCCAAAACTTTTATAAGAAATTATTATGAATTAATAAGGTAATTCATCAAAATTCCTTTTTTAAATTAAAGCTAAAGTTATGATTTTTTTTTTTTTGAACTTAGGTAGGGGGATTCGAACACTGCACCTTTAGATAGAGTCAAATATGATATTGCTGTTGGGCTATGGCTACAACCACAATTATGAAATGAGTTTCATGATGTGACAATTGATAAATTTGATACATATTAAAGTTCACTTAAAATTATTGAAAAAGTTTGAATCGTAAAAAAGAAAGTGACCAATTGATATAAGTATAGATAAGTTGTCAAACCGCCAAATATATTATTTCAATAGTTGTAGCAATATGGTAATTAATAGTCTTAAAGTTTTCCTAGACAGGATTTTTTTGCATATAAAAATGCAGTACTAAGGATTCGACATCAACTGCCTAGACAAATGAAAATTAGACTGTCTAAATTTTTGATAGATAAAATTTAGATAGATTACCTTTTCCAGTATGGGAACTTAGTAAATAAGTCTCGATATCAGATAAGATTTTACCAAGTTACTTTTTTAGTTTGAGAACTTAGTGGATAGGTCTTAATGTCAGATACGATTTTTACTACGTTGTTTTATCAGTACAAATACTTGGAGGCCTAGTTTTACAAGCATATAAGATTTAGACTACTTACCTTTTTCAGTCGCAAAAACTTAGTGGGCAAGTTTTCTAACAGATATGAATTATATACTAATCAACTCTTTATAATTAGGGACCTTGGGAATAGTGCTAGTGGAAGATAAAGGAAAATACTGTTATGTTGAATTGGCAGTCGAAGAATTTATTTGTTGATGATAATAACTAGAATTATCTCCAATTATTTTTTTAGAAAAATATGAATTTGTCATCCAATGGTTGAAATTGGATAAGCATCAAGAGATCATCAATGACTAAGAAAAATCCTTCCTTGACAAGTTTTCTTAATCTTGATTTGACCATGATTATCCTTCTAAAATTTATCAAGACAACAATTAACAAACTAATCCCAAAGTCATTAGCCAAGGCCTTTAAATAGGCTTCCACCCCCTCCATTTCTTCAAAATCATGATTTTGGATTGATAAAATTAATGATCTAGTAAAACAGTCACAAACTGTTTTCAAAATGACTGATTTTGGATATTTGAGAAAACATAGATTTTATGGGCAAAATTAGACTTGTCGATGAACATGAAAGTTTTAGATCTATCAAAAATAATTAATTTGTGTGAAGTTTTGTCAAAATCTTTACGATTTGAAGGTTATGATTTTTCAAAGTTAGTAATTAAAAATGGAGAAAAACGACACAGGACAGCAACCCTAGTTGGCCACAGCTTCCGCAACGCTGCCCACTGGCCTTCACAATGCTGCCCACTGGCCGCTGCGGCACCGAGCCACAGCCAGCCAAGGGCCAGCTCAGTGGCCTGCAGCGCTACAACACTGGCCTAGCATGGCCGTGGTGCCGGCCAGTCCAGGCCGTTGGTGCTGTAGCACCAGTGAGCCGTGGCCACAGTTTCAATTGGCCGAAAAAAAAAATATTTCATTTTTAAAATTAAAATTGTGATTATTATTATTATTATTATTATTATTATTATTATTATTATTATTAGAAGTGTGTACATTTTTTTTTAAACCGGGGCTTCAAATTTGTAGAGTGTTAAAATGGTGATTTTAGCTTAATTTTGAAAAGACATGGAATTTCAATCTTATGGATTGTCAAAATAGTTATTTTGACACAAGTTAGGAAAAAAGATTTAGATTATCTAATCCGATTTTTAAGCTAGAAAGGAAATATTTTACACGTTTTAGAAACTTATGGACTTTCAAAACTATAGAGTACCAAAATTATAATTTTGATACAAAATTAAGTGAGATTAAATTATTTTGATATTAAATTATTTTGATTTATATTCTAGTAAGTGAAATAGAATTATTTTTTACATTCAAAATACACCATAATCTTAAAACCATACTTACCAAGAAATTACTATAAGATTTCCTTTAGCACAAAGGAATTAAATCCAAGGAGTACTAAGTTCATACTCATCTCGGATCTATTTTTTAGGTAGTAAGATTTAGACCGCAAAGTAGTTTAAAGTATAAAAAAGCTACGCACAAGATAAGTACAAACTTCACATACAATATAAAAATAATAATTGTTTTGATAGTATATATAATAGGCTCATGTCAAGTGACGTGAATTAAAGGAATATGACATGCTACAATTATAAGTATGCTTTGTTTATATGTTTGAGTGTATGTCATGTTAACAGGATGTCATGCTATGTTATATTGTGCCACAATATAGATATGCAACACTTTCATAGTATGTCATGATTTTAGTTTATGTCATGTCATTGCATTATGACCAATAAGTTCGGAATTAAAGAATGTAAGTCTTAGACCTAATCTTTGAATAAGACTTTAAGTTAGAGTATAATATTAGGCACACTAAAATTCAATTAAGTTAAGACTAAGATTAATTCAAGACAGGTTTGGGTGTCGTACCAACCTTCCACAAGGGGAGGACCATGCCATGTTATGTTAGCTTTGATTTAAAGTTTTAGATTTATTCCCAGAATTGGTAGGGACCTTATATATCTTAACTTTATGTGAAATTCGTGCATCTGGTACATATACATAATGGCCCACAAATAAGAAAGATAATACGTTTATAATATTAAATAAATGTAACATCGGCTATAATTAGTTTTGTTGAATTAAGCTAAACGGGATTGATTAGTGTGCTTAATTGTTTTATAAATTATCAACCAGCATTTAAAACTTTACAATTTCAAATTTCGAAAATAGTTTTTAAAATTTTCATTTTTGCACCTCAACTTTTGCATAATTGCATTTTGACCTCTAAACTTTTGCTTTATTTGTAAAACTGCTCCTGTTCCTTTTCTCACCGCCTCGCTACCTCCCAAAAAGCCTTGAATTTCTAAACCATCTTTCCCAATGCATCTGACGTTTCCTACATACATATATATATATATATAATAACAATGAGATTTAGTTCAAAGAAAAAAAAAAAAACGGGGGGAGGGGGGGGGGGGGGCGAAAATGAAAGTTTCTGTATGAAACTCGACCTCCAACACCCCAGACCAGCATTCTCTCCCTCTCCCTCTGTTTTTCTCTCTCTATTTTTTATCTCACCACAGAGACACCCAGAAAGAAGCAAATACAACCTTCACCAATATCTCTCCCTCTCACTCTCGGTCTCCCCTCCACTCCCTTGCTCAATTCCTCCAAACCTTATCTCCGAGGTTTATTTCCAGGGGTCGAAAGCTTCTCTAACGTAACGGCCTACCTAGGCGGTCGCCTAAGTAGGCCATTGCATCTAAGGTTGGTTAAAAGTTTTTATTGAAACTCTTAAATATCTGAGTTTGAAGTTTGATATTCAAATGCATATGTTTTGGAGTTGTTGAGAAAATAAATTTGGATTTTTCATATGTGTGAAATTTCATAAATTCAAGTTAAAACAATGATCCAAGTGTTTTATTTTGCTTTTCAAACTTTTTCTGTGGGATTTGGTGAAGTTAGGCTTTGAAAATCATGATTTTTCACTTCGGGTTCGAGAAGATGCCAATCCAGATTTTTTGGGTTCTGTGACGTACGGTCAACCATACCACTATAGCTATCAACCATACCACTATAGCTATCAATCGGACAACTGTAGCAGAAACCCTTTCCGGACTCCGTTTTTGACTCGCCGAGTTTCCGATTTTCATTCTAATGCTTTTTAAACATGATTTTCACACCGTTCTATTTTAATGATAGATTTATCTCACATCCAAGGTTTGGAATACGATGTATGAAATTTACACGCAAAGAGGTTTCATTAAACTAATTAAAAATTGGGTTAAGCACACTAATTAGACAGATATTTAGTTCATTTAAGGTTTGTGTTGTGACATATAAATAAATTTATTTGTGTTATTGAAATTAAGGATTTGGTGACTGGAGCGAAGAGCTTTAGTTTGTGTGAAGTGAAGCTATCCATAGAGTTTATTGTCAAAGAGGTAGGATACGTTCTCCTCCCCTGTTTTTCCTAGAAATAATTGTAGGATATGTCAACCCAATTTTTGTGAAAATGTTTGATTTATTATTTTATTATTTTCTCGTTTTTAAATCAATTTTGAAAAATAAAATGGTTTTATGAAAAGTGATTTGGATGAATGTACATATATACGTATTAAATGTTTTGGGCCAAAAGAGAGATATATATATATATATATATGTGTGTAGATACATTATTTGGAAGACTCAAGTGAGGTTCTTTAAGGTTTGTGACGTGTGTCGTTCAAGTATATTAAAAAAAAATTTTAAACTTTGTACAGTTAAATACTGGCAGATATTTACATACATTAGGGTCATGTCAAGTATCGAGATGTTACCTTTAACCGATCAATCCACTTCGGTGGTGTTTTATTATGGTGGTGTTTATTTCAGCTATAGATCAGTGAGTATATCTATGTTTAGTGAATTTCTTTTATGCACTTAAATTATTTATTCATTTATATTTGACCTCATTGATTTCATTATAACCTCTGCTGAACCTTCTTTTTAGGTTTAATTATTTTAAATGAGTCATTGTATCCTATTGAGCTCGCAGCTCACATTTTATTATTTTAACCCCCCTCCCAGAGGTGCTAAGAGTACCGCCGAATAGACGGGTGTGACACCAAGGTCACTGCAATTCAGTGGGGATTTATTTGTATATCCATTTCAATTATTTATTTTTCTTAGGCATGTATAATTAAACTCTCTCTAGACTGAGTTTGGATATCTATACTTTATTTCCCTTTTTTTTTTTTCGTTTGTATGATGAGACCGGGGGTTGGATTTTCAAAACCCATTTTCATACAAAAAACTTAATATTCCAGAATACCCACTGTTTTGGTTAATAAACTACTTGACAGTTTTCAATAAGTTAAAGAGTAGACTTAGGGTCAAATTATAACTTGGCTCAATACTCTGATGTGTTTTACTAAAAGTTGTAAGAATTGGAATTTATTTTAAAAATGTGAGCGAATTTTGGAATATTATGTAATTTTATCCAATTGATTCCTTTAATCATGAATTTTATTTTAATTAAACCCCTCTACATCACCATACCCAGTTTCGTGTCATGAAAATTGCTTTTCTGTACTGTTGTAAAAGCAAATTCGATATCGAAAATACTAGATTTTCAGGTCTTTTTGTCTGTTCCGTTTATTTAACTGAAAAACTATGTAAATGCAGTTGCTTGTGAAAAGTAAATATAAGAAATACCTTTATTATTGTGAATGTAAATATGTGATATACTAGATTTTCAAGTTACTCTGACAACTATGATTGCTTTTCTGTATTGTTGTGAATGTAAATATGGAAAATATTGAATTTTCAGGTTTTATTTTTTACTGCCATGGTTGAACGGTTATTTGTGAAAGGTAAACAAGAAAAAAATACCTACACTGTTATGATTGTAAATATGAGAAATGCTAGATTTTTAGGTCATTTTGACTGTTATGGTTGCTTTTTTCTATTGTTGTGAACGTAAATTTGGAAATTACTAGATTTTTAGGTCCTTTTGACTGCCATGGTTTTTTTTTTTTTTTTTTTGACAAAAACTCTATGTAAAGTATATACGAGTATTTGTGAAATGTAAATATAGAAAATACTTGTATTGTTGTGTAAATATCGTTATTTTTGAAAAGTAAATATTGGAAATACTTTTATTTTTGTGAACGTAAATATTAGAAATACTGGATTTTCAAGTTATTTTGACTACTATGTTTTTTTTTTCTTCTGTATTGTTATGGATGTAAATAGGGAAATACTAGATTTCAGATCGTTTTTATCGTCAGGGATTTCCCCCTCGAAAACGGTATGAAAGAACCGATAAGGATTGCAAAGCAATATGAAAAATCTGATCGAAAATGAGGAAGAAGACCTGACCACGTTTCTTCAAGCGAGAAAAAAATAAAAAACATAAATGTCTCATTGAAATAGAAAACCAGCTAAGCAAAGACGACAAAAGGGGGTGGGGTTAATAAAAAATGCCTAATAAATTTCAAACAGTTAAAAAAAAAAAGTGCTATAATTTAACAGCATTAAAATCTGTCATAAACTTCGTTAACACTCATGAAAAATGTTGTTCCTTATAATTTCCCAAAACGAGGCATTAGGCAACTTAGGGGTCTAGGCCGACACGACAAGGAGCAAAGAACGAGTCTTTTAGCTCAACATCTCGTGCACTAAGTCATGTAAACGGGAAAATTGGTCATTTCACATTTTTTTTTTCTGAAATCGATTCACATTGTGTTATACTATAATAAGTAAAGCAAGTAAAATAAATATTCTTAGAGCACTAATAGATAACAAATTCCAGCGCATAACGAAGTTTATGTCACAATATGATAAACTCTAGGGTGGTGCTGAGTAAAATATAGCCCCTATGGATGAACACCTACGGGTAAATGTGCACGTTCATAGGCCGATTCATAAGATCACATAGATGCATAACTTTTTTATTATTATTATTATTATTTTTTTGCTTATAGTCATTTTTCCATTTCATTTTAGCTAAAAGGTTTTTAATAAGGACTGTTTGCAGTTGTTATCAAAGTTGAAGTATCTGCTTTTGCCTTTGAGATCAACTATCTGTCAAGTAGATTATATTTCTTCAGAGGATATCAATGTAGTTAGGATGTCCTAATTTATATTGATTTTAGTTTCTTATTCTTACTATTTATTGGGGGGAAAAGAGAGAGAAACACGAAGCAAAACTTATGATATGAAAGGTACTATGAAATTTTGTTAAATAAAGATACATAAGTAAATAATAAATTAGAGATTATACGTGTAGGACGTCAAACCGGAAGAAAATTGTCAGAAAAAGTAAGCATATATAGAAACAAATCCCAAAATAAAAAACCAATAGGTTGGAGGATTAATTTGCAATCTTTGCGTGTATTTTAATTAGAGTAGCTACTCAGAGTATTGAATTCACGAGGCAGGTCATGTACCACGTCCTGGAATTAAGTATCTAGGACAGAGTCGAAGGTAGTCAAAACTGCGCAAACTAAGCTATAGTTAACGAATTTTATGTTTGTGCTATGAAAGCTTAAATGAAATTCCTATGTCGATAATAATAGAAATTAAAAGAGGTTATAAATGGTGTACCTTGCATCGTCTGTTGAGTTTCTATATCATTTCTGGGATCTCCGCCGTCCATTTGTTCTGCAATTGTCAACTAACATGATCATCAAAGATACGTGCAATAAGAAAATAAATCCATGCTTTTACTCAACATAGTGTAAGACTCAAACTAGTTTTTCTGTACGTACTACTGGATATAAAGCCCTGCGTCAATGACTAGTTTGAACGAGTACGTCAACCAAAATGGAAACCAGGAAAAAAAAAAGTTATTTGACATTTTTATTTCCTAATGATTTATGTTTATATTCTATATATCGGATTGGAAGATGATGAAGACATTTAAAAAATGCCTACTGTCCAAATTTACAACCTCGGCGGTACAAGTAAAATTATCAGTGGCTACAGCAATAATAAAACGAAAATGAATTATAAAGAATAAATAATTAAATAAATAAAGATGTACGTAACTCGCTAGCTTCGTTACCTGCTCGCTAACTAGACTTGTAGCCTAGAAGATCAAAGCAATCTATTTGAGAGAAAGAAAGGTACACATTCTCTCGAGCTTGGCACGGTAATTTATAGAGCTTTCCGAAGAATTATTAGAAACGTGCACGTACACGCCACTGGCTCTTAGTGGAAACCATATAAAGCTGTTTTTTTTAAAAAAAAGGCGTTAAAGTTCTCTATTAAATTCACACCAAATTTACTAATATATTCTTAATAACTTCACGTATGCCAATCATTGTTTCTTATTAGGCTCTTTTACCAATTATGATAGGTAAAGGATAAATAACAAATTATTTGTTCCTATCCAGACGTCTGACACCTTCCAATTTGAACTTTATTCCTTTGTTATCTCAATAGCTATATATATTTAGCTAGGAGAAGCTTAAACGTCATTGGGAGTAGGATTTGTGAACGATCTCCTAATATTTCTTTTCTTAAAGAAGGAATCTAATGTATTTTGTAGTACATTCCTATACAGCACGAAAGCTGCATTATCTCTGCTTCGTAGAAATTCACCTAGTTTGTCCATCAAGCTTTGATAATCCAAGCGTGCTGTGCCCGGGTATTATTTTAAGTAACTTTTTGTTAATCTAGTTGTTAAATTCTCTCTTTTGAATAGATTTCCTCGAAAAGTTTACTTCATAAGCACTTACTTCACTGACTGATAAATAAGCCAAAAAAAAAAAATTTAACGAGGATAAATAAAATAAAGTTGTTCAAAACAAATGCAGAAGAAATATAAAAATTGAAAAGAAAAGTAGTATATCTTATTTTTCTTTCTGACACCATTTAAACTCAGAATTATCATTTTTCCCCTTTCCACATAAATATATCTATAAAATTGAGGAAAAATAATTTTTTGATAGAGGAAAAATTAAATAAAAGTATATGAAAAGCATAGCTAATAAAATTAATATAAATACTAAAATAACTCTAATTTATAAAGTTATCACTCACTCAAGAACAATTATGTCATTTAAGTGAATGAGAGGTGTAACACCCCCTTAGCGTTATGCTACAGTTTACTATTACTTGACATAATTTTTACGCTAACAACGACGGAATGATAATAATGAATAGATATTTATATCAGTATCAATGTAGATAGTTGAAATATGTATATATATATATATATTTAACAAATACTAAAACTTGGCTCATACTTTAAGGTTTAATTGACATACTAAACTTTATAGAATATCGTAATAGTCGACTCACAATCAATGTAAATGAACATAGATCATCCTAAAGACAACTGAAACAAAAAGAAACCAAGCGTCGAGGCATAATAAGTTGTTGAACTTATAAAGTCAAAAAAATGAACATAAATTCATTAGTAATAAAATCGTTCCGTTAACTGATAACTCTAAAAAATAGAGTTATTTTATATTGGCTATCTTCTTTAGCATTTTAATTTATTTAATTTTGTTTGGCATAATTTTAATTTTAATTAGTTTAATTTGATTTTATGTAATTTGGATTTAAGTTTATTTAAGTAGTCCAATATTAATTTTACTATATTGTCATTAATTTACCCCTCTAAATACTTAATTTTCTCATTTCTGAAGATTAAATTAGGTGAACATGAGAAAAATGTGATTTATGGACACTAATTGGGAGCAAAGTTTGTCCCTAAATGGTCTAAAAATGAATCAGACTTCCGACAGCATCACATGGCGTGCAACATCGTGTCAGCGCACACACCACGGGTACCGGTTCACTTACGGCGTGCTACCAAACCTGCTTGAACAGGACAAGGGCTCCAGCCTTCCCCAGCTCTCTGATAGCAACGTGCTACTTGTCACGGGCGCACCAGATAGCCTAAAAACACGCAGTATTGGTGGAGCCAGCGGAAAAGAAAAGAAGAGGACCAAAATAAAAACAAAGAGGAGGCTGAGCTGAGAGCAGAGGTAAAACCAGCGAAAGAGAAGAAAAATAGAAATATAGAAAAAAGACAAAAAAAAAAAAAAAAAAAAAAAAACGTTGTATAGGATATTTAGCTTTAAGGTTTTAGTTTTTTTTTTTCAGTTTTAGGTTTTATTTTTAATAAATTTTCGAGGGAGATGGCAACTTCAAGAGCAAGAGGAAAGGATAAAATCAGGACGAAATTTGAAGAATTGTAGCAACTATCATGAGGGGTTTTTCCTTCCTATGTTTTATCCCATTTATTTTCATAATTTCATGGTGTCTGAACTCTTAATTTGCTTGTTTCTAATTTTAAGTTCAATTATGAAGTAGTTTTTGGTTACTTGAGGTACTTAGAAGATGTAACATCGCCAACTTCTCTAATGTTTTGCTCAACAAGAATTGAAACCTTATCATGGTTTCTTTAGAGAATGTCAAATTCAAATTCTCCTTAGTGGCTTGTATGCTGTAACTAGACATTGGGTTGAAAGTGCAGTTGGTACCACCTCTTTCCAAAGGTCCATTGATGAAGCTTGTTTGATGATGGAAGCTATGGCTAAATTTGATCGTTGGAATTGGGATTGTTCAAGGAACAACCAAGGTTGGGAGAACAATTTTAACATTGGGAAGCCATGAATTGACATCCAGCCACAAGATACGGAGCCATCCCCCAAATTTCAAGCCTTTTGCGTTTAGTATTTGGCGAGGATGGATTACATATTGAGATAAGGTGGATAGATGACATTTTAGAGGAATCACTTGAAACCACAAGGCGTACGGCGGCAACGGTGTAGTAATTTCAAGGTTGAAAACATCGTTTCCGACCATTGATGTTTCAACTCTAAATTTGGAACACTGTCACCTAGAAGAGCCTAAACCGGTTTTGGAGCACTTGGAGATGTTTCAGGACGATTCTAGGAGTAAGGAAGGGACATTTGACTTGGTCCGTGAAGAAAATTCACAACAAATAGTCCTTCGTGCACAACATAGTGTGCCATCATCAATCATCCAAGAGAATTTTTATAAATACACTACTACAAAATAGATATTCGACGACGGTTAAAAACCGTCGTGGTAAAACTTTGGGTATTGTAATCCACCGTCGTGTAATCCACCGTCGTGGTATATATTTCGATTTCACGACGGTTTAAAAACCGTCGTGGTATCAGGGCTACCATGACGGTTTAATACCTGTCGTCGTAGCTGAGATACAACGACGGTCATTAAACGGTCGTGGTAGCTCGGCTACCACGACGGCCAATGGACCGTCGTGGTAGCTCGGCTACCACGACCGTTTAATGACCGTCGTTGTAGCTCAGCTACGACGACGGTCCCTTGACCGTCGTGGTAAGAGTTAAAAAAAAATTTGTTTCGCATTCGTTTTATTCCCTCTGATGGAAAATCAGCCAATTAGATAAACCGATAAATATTATAATGACAAATATGATACATTGTTTTTATTCAATATTGAATAAACTTCTCAACAAACCTAGCCCACTCTTGCCTAACCAAACTCATATCATCATCAGTATAAAAATCCTTCGTTTGAAGAGCGGCTAGTCCATCAACAGTGAGGGTTATTTCTCGCATGAAAGCTAACACAAAATAACCGCACTCTACATAACCTTCCTGTATTGGACATCGAGCAGTATCAATCAAAGTCTCCCAGTTCCGTCGCTGTCTTACTCCTCTTCCCACCGAAACCTTCCAATCATTAAGTGCCCTAACAATTTCACAAATTTCAAAACAATATATTACAACAATTATAATTGTATGCATAATATCATATATATATGAACATTAATAAATACTTACGTCGTAATAAGGTCTTTAAAATCATCACCCGGTTCGTTTCCGAGAGGATTAAAATATAGGACCAAGTCCTCCCTTGGATCTATAACTGCCAATACCCAATGTTGGCCGCTGTTATATAGCATGAGAAACAGCTTTCCCTGTGGAGCGTTTCTTATGACCTGTAGAATGTAATCGGCCTTCTCTCGAACGTAGGCGGCACGATCGGCAACGCGTTGAACTGGTGAGACGATGACTGGAGAAATAAACTCGAACCGTTGATCCATACCTGCCCTTGCACAACAATCCGCTAAGTATCTGCAAAATAATTAATGGTGAATTGTTACACAAAACTGATGTATATAAGATTAAGAATGATAAATAATTAAATAGATTAAGCAAAAAATGTAATACCTGATGTAAACCATTATGCTATTTACACTGATTTCTTTAAATGTTATGAAATGGTAGACATCTTCAAACCCAATATATATGGGCATGTCATCGCCAAGGACGAACTGTTGTTGATGGAAGATTATTTGGGTACCGTCACGCATGGAATTTTGTGCGTAATATGCCAACATTTTCAAATCGCATGGAATGTCATTAAAGTCAAACGAAGGCATTTCTCCTTCCGCCGGTTGTTGTTCTACCTCCAGTTGTGACCGTAGTTTCTTCCTCCCTGCTCTCTTTTTGGTTCGTTTGCTCCCCTCGGCTTCTCGGTCAGGAGCATGACTGGGACCTTTGCTTGCCTGGCTAAAACTTGGAGAAACGACTACTAACCATTTCGGCCAAGCAACAAACCCACCGACAGCTTCTTCAATAGATGTGGCGTCGTGCGTCGGAATAGGTAGGAGTGCACCTTTTAGTTTTGGGACTGTAATTGTCACTCGTACATTCTCCTCACCTAAAGGAATCCCATGGATCGTGTCCGTTGGAACACATTCCGTGTATGCCCTGCCGGTTGCAACAAGCACATCTCCTCCGTTAATTAAATCAGGAAGAAATAAATGGCATTCCTTACTTGCGTTCGGCATGGCCTTCGGATCCGACGCCTCAGCTCCTTTTCATTCAGAGTGCAGCTAGCCTTGAAGCTGTTGTGTTCATCAACTGTCGGTCCGGTTTGCTGCTCTGCCATAGTCTCTCGGTTGATACCGTGCTTCGCACATAATTCCTCGACGGTTCTTTCTAATGCGGCTAGCTTCATTTTCATCCCCAATACTTCAGGATTCTCGCGGTAGCCCCCCGCAACGTTAAAGTATTGCGACTGCTTGACAAACTTAGATTGACCTCGAATCCGACCCGAATGCTTGGGATTTCCTAATGCCTTGGTCAATATGTCCTCTGTCCCCACAGACTCGAAACTACCCTGTGTTTGTTGTTCACTGAAGTCATCCTGTAACAATTTAACAATATGTTAGGACTTCGTAAAACATAAACGAGTATACGAGCTTAATAGAATTTAATCTCATTCAAAAACTTACTATTATATCGGCAACATTTTTACACGCTTCATTCTTGAAAGTGCCATCTGGCTGGACGCGCATGTCCAACCAATTTTCAAACCTCTCTGGGTACTTTCCCGTCTTCTCGAACTACAATTTAATAATTACCATTAGTAAACATATACGAAGAAATTGTAAGCAAGTAAAACAGACCATTTACAAATACTCGGTAAGTTATTCACGTACATGTGCTTGGTCACGTTTCCTATATCCGTCTCGGCCTCCCAATGATCCGTATTTGAGTTTCTTCCTTGTCTCACTTCCTTGTTCGGATAGTCTTTTGAATTCCGACGACCGACGATACGTAACGAAACTTTCCCAATCATCCTGGCTGATTGTGGGGTAATTGTGAACCACTTTTGCCGGTCTTTGCCACACACCTTCTTCATCAATATGATCTCGTACAAAAGCTTGGTAAAGATCATATCTGAAATTTTTTGCCGACTCTGCACATGACTTTAAAGCTTGTTTTTTAAACGATTCACCTACAGTGAAAGATGTTACGATTTCCGCCCACACTCTTTCTTTCCTTTCGGCTAAATCGGCACTTCTAAAGTCGGATATCCAAATGGGGATGTGCTCTCGAGCAAGCACTCCAATCCAACTCTGTAATGCATCTCCTCCCTTCCCTATTGGTTGCCCTTTCGCGTCGAACGAAACTTGAACTCTTTCTCCCTTTGTCCTAACTTGGTGAACTCTTTTCATAAGAGTTGCTCTTCGTTTACCATCTTCATCGGGATTGAATCTAGGTGAGTTGAGTCGTTGTGGTTTTCCAATTTGAGTTTGAGTTGAGTGTTCTTCCTCATGCTCTTGTGACATTTTAAATCAATCTAAAACAACCCCGCACCGAAACACGTTAAAAAAACAAAAAAATGTTGTCATTAAATCATTACAAAATAATTGTTAAGGCGTGCAAGTAAACATAGTTTTCGATCTACTTAATTAATTACGGAAATGACACACAACTTAATAAAAGAGGCATTTGATCTTTCCATGTCATGTGCTAACATCTAAGTCACTACATCAACGACGGTTTCCGGAAAATTGACGAAGCCGTGCATAACCCAATCAATTTTATTAAATATAAAACTAATTCAAACTAAAACAAGCATAGAATCGAACATGTCAAACGCTATAATATAAGTCACATATTCAACGCTTTCCCCGTAAAAATGTTGAGTCCGTGGCTTACTACCCAATCAATTTAATTCAAGCTACAACTATTTGTACATCAAAAACGCAATTTAGCAAACATGTCATATACAAAATTTTATCTCTAAACATCAACTATTTCCCATTCATCATCACGGCGGACGCCGGCAACCCAACCCCGACGCCGGCGACCCACTCCCGCCCCCCCCCCCCCACCACCATCACAACAAACCAAAACTAAGTCTGAATCAAAGGGGAATTTGGTCGAACATGTAGTGTGCATAAAATTAACAAGCAAGAGCAAAACTTTTTTCCTTTTAAAAAATAACCCAATACCAAAAACACAATCAAAAATCAATTTCCATGAAGTTTACAATTATCTAAGCTAACTTCCATCAACCGTTTAGTGAAATAGCAAATATAAACTAACCGTTTAATGTGGGTATGGGCGGGTATTGGCGACGGCGACTAACCGTTGGGGATGGCGAGGGTGTGGGCAACGGCACAAACCGGCACTTCGGACAAGGTGGCGACGGCGGCGAAAAAATAGAGAGAGGACAAGTGGGCGACGGCGGCGAGGAAATAGAGAGAGGGTGAGGAGGACGGCAAGCAAAGAGGGATATAGTGGACTGGGTAATTGTGATACCGAAAATTAGAGAGAGAAAGTGTAGGAATTGAAGAGTTTCAATTTGTCTTTATATCTAGGAAGCAAAGTTTGGCCACATTAATTGAAGCGCGCACGTTTCCCGGGTAAATTTTAAATTTATCGATACGGATACCACTACGGTTTTTTGAAAACCGTCGTGGTACCCCATACGGGTGGGCTAACACGACGGTCTTTTGACCGTCGTTGTATCTCCAAGTCGTGGAGATACCACGACGGTCAAAAGACCGTCGTGGTAGCCCCTTAATGGGGATACCACGACGGTCTTTTGACCGTCGTGGTAGCTCCCCTTGGGGGCCAAAACCACGACGGTCTAAAGACCGCCGTGGGGCCCCTAAAGGCAAAACCACGACGGTCAATAGACCGTCGTGGAAGCTCCGGATTCCACGACGGTCTTTTAAGACCGTCGTGGAATCTCGAAGCTTCCACGACGGTTTTCGGAAAATCGGTTCCGCTCCGTGTTTTGACCCCATTTTTCATGACGGTTTTTTTAAAACCGTCGTGTTTTTTCCGTCGTGTATTCCACGTTTTGTAGTAGTGATATCTAATGTGGCCGACTCCTCTGCCACCATTAGCATCATATGTTGAGACTTGGGAAACACAACCCATAGTTATATTAAGTTTGAGAGGCTAATATAACTTTGGTAATCACTAAAGTAGGTTTTGATTAATGAGTGCTTAATTGATCGAATTAATAGATATCTTAATTTGGTTAGTTTTGCATATTAATTTACTCTATACACGGGAGAAGGAGTGAAATTGAAATTGGAACCTACGATTAATGATTTGAATGAGATCGGTTAACAAGCCTTGAGTAAGAATCATAATTTAGTCAAGTGAAATCAAAACACCCTAGTCTCACATATCATTGAGTTCCCTTCAATCCATCTCTCCATTTGCGTTTATTTATGTTATTTCTAGTTAAATTAATTAGCTGCCTAATTAGTTCATTTTCCAATTTATGTTTGTCTAGATAACGATGGGATTGTTATTGTAATAACCGGAATTTACGAACTTTTATATGCAAGAAATTTAAGTCCGTACTATGTGTTAGGTGATGTTTCATGAAAATTATGAGTATCAATGGGAATTTCATAATTTTATCAGTACATGCTTGAGTTCTCGATTAATTAGATACGAGACTCAATAGTAGTTTGCTTAGTCATGCATGAAACCTTTTGAGAAAAAGGGTAGAAAAATTTCATGATTTCATGTTGGTCAAAGTTTGACTAAGAAAGTCAAAGTTGACCAAAAAAGTCAAAGGGTTGACCAAGAACAGTCAAAGGTATGACTGTACAGTAATGGGATAAGCAATATGAAAAATATACTGTGAAAATTGTCTTTTTGGACAAGATAGCTGGAATAAGCTAAGAGACCACCCTAGAAAAATCAAGCACACTAAGTTGGATATCAAGTCCTAATGACTTTCAGAAATAAGAAGAAAATTTTTACAGTCCATTTTTACGCAGATAAATTTTGGACTGCTGTCAAGTATAACAGTATTGAATTATAATGTGTATTAGTGAAAACAGTATTGGATTTATCTGTGTTAGCTTAAAATTGGACTGCTTTTTCAAAAAGTAGCCAAACGAGGCCTTAGGATGACATCACCTACCTTTTTGATTTATGACATCATCTTATTTGGATTTATGACATCATAATTCCATGAACCAAGCCTTTTAAGACAAGTGTCTTGTTCTAGAAAATTCTTTCTTGTTCTCCAAGCTAACAGGCCGGCCACCTAAGGGGGTAAAAATGTAAATATTTTCTCTTTTGGGGGCAAAAGTGTAATTTTGAAAAATATGATCAGGTAAGCATGAGGTAAGCACATGATGTCATCAAGATGATGTCATCATGATGAGGTAAGCAAAACTTGGCCTCCAAGTTGTCCATTGATGGCCGGCCACATGTAGGGGTCAAAGTGCAAATATTTTTGCTTCAAGGACTAAAGTGTAATTTTGGAAAAGTAATTAAATCCAAATTCAAGAACTTTTTAGCAATTTTGAAAGTTCAAAATCAGCTATAAATAGGGGTGAAGGGGGGCGAATTTTTTAGTGGAAAAATTGGAAAAACAAGCCAAACTATGGCAAAATTCTCCCATACCTATTTTCTCTCTAAAACCGACCCTAGGAAAAAAAAAAAAAATTGGTTGGCTGGATTTTTGGTAATGGCCAGACCTTGTGTGAGTGTGTGAGGCTCAATATAATTGGCCAAAATTTTTGGAACCCCAATTGGAGGGGAGGCCGGTTGTGTGGAGCCAAGGAAAAAGGGAAAGAAAAGTTGGAATCAATCAAGCCAACCTCTTGGATTGATCTAGGTAAATCTCTAAAACCCTTAAGTTTTTCTATTGAGCTTGAAACTAGATACTCAAGTGGTTGTTTTTCATGAGGAATGGCCGAAAATTGGAACCCATTTGGGGGAGGAGAATCGGCTGCAGTGGCAGCCAAGGGGGGAGTGAGGAAAAAGTTGGAATCCAAGCTTGTGAACCAACATCCAAGCTCTAGAGGTAAACCCTAGGCCCTAAACCTTTTTAATTTGAGCTTAAATTTGGGAAATTTAAGTGTATTTCCATGTTTGGGATGTAAGAGCATAAGCTCATTTTCTTATGCCATGCAATAAGTTTTGTGTTTGATTATGTGCTTGATTGGGGTGCTAAGGTCTCAATTATGGTTATGGTGCATGAGTTGCTAATTATGCTTGCATGATTATTAGGGTTTCATGCATGCACATAAGGTGTTTGATATATGTCCCCAATATGCCTAAGAAATTCTAGGTCATGCATGTTTATGTTTGAGCTAGATTAGAAACTTGATTGATGAATGGTGATGCAAATCAAATGTTTTGCAAAACCTAGTTTGGTGCAAGTACACCCAAGGGTTTTGCCTTGAATGGATGAATGTTTTACGTTAGAAAGTACTGCATGACTGATATTAGGCTCCCGCTGCGGGCGGTTGAGGTAGTGTGCGCGTAATAGGATGTAAAACGAACTTAAAACCGAAAACTGCCAGTTCGGGTGCCAACTGGCCAGTTTCGGGAAAATTGAAATTTGAGGCCTTTAAAGGTCGAATTAAAGAAAACTGAAAACATGAAAGTTGTTCAAACGGGTTTTTCCTATGGGAAATTGTGGACATTTTTCCAAAATAAGGCTCGAAAGGCCTTCGTTTTTACAAAAACCCGAGACTAAGAATTCCTGGGCGAGTCAGATTTGTGCTCTCGGTCTGGGGACTTCAACAAGGAAAATGACTAAGTTAAAGGCAGAACTGGGTTTTTCTCAAAACATGAAAGTTTTAGGATTTTTCGAGATCTAAAACTTTCATGAAGACAACTTTTCCAAATTCAATTCAGATCTTTAAACTGACACAGTTTTATAAAGACTGTGCAGGGAACAAGAAACTCCTGCACAGGATTTTCTAAAAACAGTTTGGAAAAAATTTGTATCTTTCTCCAAAACCACTGTTTTGATTATGGAAACTATTCCAAAGGTAGCTTCCAGCCCTAAATGATTTTTACAAAGACCTATTTCAAGAATATGAATTTTTGTGAGTTAAGTAAAAGATTTTTGAAGTTAATTTACCCAAGTTTCCAAAGAAATGGAAACTATATTTTTAAACTAAAATTAGGTAAGTAAGACGATTACGGGTAGTAACCGGAAGTGATATCCGAGTTACTGGGCCAAGCCTAAAGCCCAAGTTTGACCCATATAGGGTTAGCCTTAGTTGACCAAAAAAATTGACTTTGGTTGACCAAGAGTTTGACTACAATTAACCTTAAGGGTTAGTCAAGATAACCCTAAAGGATACCAGGATTAATAAATTGGGCTAAGATATAAGGATAATTGAGGTAACCCAATAATTATGGACAAGAATAATGTAATACCTAGTTTTTCGATCGTTATGATTTCCTGTATAAAAATTCAAACGGTACTTTAAGGATATTTATAAAAGAGCCCGGTTAAGGGTTTTTATGATATTTTGTGAGTTTTTATGCCTTTATAAGACTCGAAAATGATTGCTTAGTCAAGCAAATGACCTTTTAGGTAAAAAGGAGCAAAATCGCCAAAATTTTTATGTTGGTCAAAATTTGACCGAAAAATACCGACGGTTGACCAAAAAGTCAACTGTTGACCACGGGAGTCAAAATTTGGCGGGAAAGCCAGCGGTTGACAAGAAAGTCAATGGCGGATGAGAAAGCCAAAAATTGACCCAAAAAGTTAATGAAAAAGGCTGTACGATTAAATAATTCGTAGTATAGAATTGTACTGCGTAAAGCCATTTTTATATCTAAAACGATATGATTAGGATTTAAAACCACCATAGAAAATTAAGCATATTAATTAGAATATCTTGGGCCAAGTGGTTCCAAGTTATGAGAAAATTTTTATACAGTTCATTTTTACACAGATGAATTTTGGACTGCAGTTCAGTAAACCAATACTGTGTATAAGTAAATCATGTATTGAAAATACCTGTGTTAATTTAAGAATGGACTGTACAATAAAGAAAAGCCACAAACAAGCCATTAGAAGCTTACCTCATCTTACTTTATATTAATGACATCATAATTAATTAATTAATGGTGGAAAGAAATTTTGGACCCTTCTAGAGCAAGGGTGGCCGGCCACTTCATCAGCCAAAGGTGCAAAATCTTGTTTCTTTTGGGGTCAATTTCCAATTTCAAAGAAGTTCCAAAACCTCTATAAATAGGGGTTGCCATAATTCAAAAAAATTGGAAAAAACAAACTAAAGTATGCCCAAATTTTTACTCCACTAAACCGGATTTGAGAGGAGAGGAAAGAAAGAAATTTAAGCTAAGATCAAGAGTGAATTAGGTGTATGGTGGTCGGATTTTGTGTGGAGAACAAGCAAGAAAGTTAGAAAAATTTTGAAACCCATTCTAGGCCTAGTGGCCGGTTTTGGGGAACCAAGGAGGAAGAGAAAAAAAAAATTCTTGGAACTAAGTGAGATTAGGGTTTGTGAGTGTTTGGATTTTGGTTTGGAGCATCAACCAAGTGTCCACAAATTTTGGAGACCTTTGGAGGCCAAAGGGCCGGTTATAAGAAGGAAGAAAGCAAGGAAGAACCAAGCTAGGAGGGCTGGATTTTGGAGCCAAGGGCTGGCCGGAGTTGAGCAGCTGTGGTGACCTGAAATTTGGGCAAGGAAAGCTAACATTTTGGGAGCCTACTGACCTTGGAAGGTCGGCTGTGAAAGGAGGAAAAAGGAGAAGAAAAGCAAGTCAAATTTGAACCCCAAAAGTGAGGTAAAACCCCCTAAACCTCTAAGCTTTTCATTTAAATTTCATTTGGGAAATTTAAATGTATTTTTAAGCAAGGTTTGTAAGAGCATAAGCTCACTTTATTTTCTGCCCTAGTTGAGAATATAGGTTATGTGCTTGATAGATTAGGGTTTTGGTTGGTGGTTGATGAATGTGCATGTTAGGTGCTTGTATTATTGATTAGGGTTTTATGATTGGTTGTATGATTTTAATATTGATTTGTATGACGGAAACTGAACGTTAGAACCACTGCATGTGTGTATTAGAGCTCCCGTGGTGGCTGGTCGAGCTAGGTTCCACGTCTAGGACGTAAAACGAACTCTAAACCGAAAAACTGCCAGGTTCGGGTGGATCCTGACCAGTTTTACGATAAGCCGATTTTAAGGCCTTTAGAGGCCGAATTGCGAAAAACTCAAAACATAAAAGTTGTAGAACACAGGTTTTCCTAGGGGGCAGCCTGGACAGTTTTCCCAAATGAGACTCCAATGGCCTCCTTTTTCATGAAAACCCGAGACTAATGTGCCCAGACTTCATACACGACCAGTCAGTTTCAAATGAAAACTGAAAAAGATACAAGCGAAACTGGGTTTTCCTTAAAACATGAAAGTTATGGGGTTTTTCGATAGCTAAAACTTTCGTGAAGAAAACTTTTCTAAAATCTGTTTAGATTTTTAAATGGAATGGGATTTTAAAAACTATACAGGAAATAGGGAATTCCTGTACAGAATTTCCCAAAACAGTACAGAAAGAGGAAAAAATTTTATATGAACTGATAAAATGGCATTGTGAGACTGTTCCAAAGACAGTTTCCAATAGTCAATAATTTTTATAAATTTTATTTTATGATTTCCAATTTTCAAGTAAAATAAAGCGTTTTGTAAAAAGACATAAGGTTTTCTAAAAAGAAAACAAAAATGAATTTTGAAATTTAAAGTTTAAAGTTAAATAATAATAATCCAATTAGAATAGATTTAAACCCTAGGGTTACTCAATGTAACCAAGTAGGATAAAGTAAAATTAAGTAAAGGGTATATAACTAAAGTTATATAAGAGTGTTGGTTATTCTACCAACATTTCTAACCCTTACTTTTATTTGATAACAGAATATAGCACGCAGCAGTGTCCTGGCGGAATCAAGCTAGACATTAGACACAGTGAACATAAACAAGGTAAGTACAACTCCGCCTACAGCATAGGCTTTGTTGTGTATACTTGCCTAAGTATGATGAAAATGTTATGTGACGTAAATGTTACATGCTAAGTGATAGAAAATGCTATGCTCTATATGATAAGTGCTATAATATGGTAGAAAATGTCATGAAAGTATGCTATGTTATGTGTTGTAATATGCTAGACTATGTAGTATGTTATGTCATGTGCTATGAAATATTATGAAATATGCTAGAATCATGTTATGAGAGGATATAGGATATGTTATGGCTATGGTATGGTTAAGGTAAGATCATGATTTTAATTATGTGCAACATCACGAAGCATGTTCACCAATTAATAAGAATAAAATCAAGATATGAAACGATGAAAGATATGATGGCAAGCGAGCTTACCTGTGTCGTACCGACCCGCGTGAGGTCGGGTTGAGCTATGGCAAGAGTAAGTCCATAGTTGTGCAGCCGGTATGGACACTTATGTTATGGGGCCCATAAGTAAAAATTAGTTAAGAAAGAATGTTATGAAAAAAATAAGAAAGCATAATGAAGCATAAATGGTTCATGCATATGCTATGATAAATTATGATAGGCCATGATAAGTTATGACATGCTATGATAAGTTATGATATGCTATGGAATGTTATGTTACGATATGTTATAATATGTTAGGATATGTTGTGTTTGTGATGTCGCGGTAATTAGTAGTTGTACTTGCTGAGCGAAAGCTCACTGTCTTATGTCTATGCTGTAGGTAAACAACCTGTCAGCAACTGTTGATGCAAGATGGAGGGGCGTGGTCTGGCAACTGTGAAATGTGGGGATCAAGCCGCTACGCGTTTTGAATTCTTGTGTAATTATATTATGAGTTTTATTTTACGCTCGAACTACCTTATGAACTATCCGTTATGCTTAAGTACATATTTTCGTGTGTGTGTTACTTCGTAAAAAAAAAAAAAATATTTCCGCTGTCTACGTTAAGTAAGTAAGTACGAAATGTAAGTATGTATGTATGGTAACGGCCTGTGCTAGGCGGGTCGTTACAGAGTTGGTATCAGAGCGGTTCCCTGCGATCAAATTTCACAGTTAGCCTGCCATCGCCGCCATCATTGTAAGCTAAAAATTTATTTTCATATATTAATCTTTATTACGCGAATATGTGATGATAGATACACGATTATGGACCCTGCACAAGTAGCTGAGGACCGATGCTCGATTACATCTTTCTACAAGTCCCAGCCCCTGTTGTTCGACGGCACGAGACGGACAGTGTCGCTATCTGCATGGCTGTACAACACGGAATTAAGTTTTCGCACCAGCCACATTGTGGAGCGCCTACAGGTCTCCTTAGCTAGTCGGTGTTTAGTTGCGGACGCCCACTTGTGGTGGATGACACACGGAGAGAGGGCGTTGCCAGACCGCACTTGGGTGCATTTTCGTGCCCGAGTGATCGCGCGTTATGGCCAAATACCTGAGGAAGGAGCAGGCGAGCCGTACCGTGATCCCGAGATCTATCGGGATATGCAGCACCGGCGATATCAGAGTTTTGTAGCTGATTGGCATGCGTATCCACAGGAGTCCATGGGACACTGCTGCAAGAGATTTCAGGAAGCGATGTTGCCTCACATTCCACAGGACATACCCAGCCCGGGAATGCAGGCACTGGTGATACTCCGCAATGGATTACCTCCTCAGCTCCGACAGTACGTCGCATAACCTATGCTTGGTATGACGGTCGGGGATATGATAGCTGACATTGTAGAGGCCGAGATGGTTGCCCAGGCTATGCAGGCCGAGGATGTGGATGATCTAGACGACGATCCCGAGGAGATATTATTCGACAATGACGATTGGGAGGTGGATTCCGATGCTTCGTCAGTAGCCATGATCGAGATTATAGTTTAGACTAGGATCGATCATGTATATTTCTTTTGACCATAGAACGGATAGTACTAAGCTTATTATTTTTGACAATAGGCTTGTATTTATGTACGATGGTGAAGTGTTAGACACTTCCAACAAAGTTTTTGGCCTTATATGTATAAATATGTATGTACAGTATGATGAAATCAATATGTAATTACAGTATGGTAAATTACGATGTACATAGTATGTTCATAAGAGATAGTAAGAATGATGTACTATTGGGAGGGTACAAAAAGACCGTGCGAACACGGGATATATGACAAGAATATGTTATGCTATGAAAAGCCACGTTGTGATTATAAAATTTATGTTATGATCAGTATGATAATATGATATGATAAGTTATGCATGAAGAAAAGGATATTAATAGTAAGATAATATCTTTTCTTTTGGGTTAATAGGATTTTCGAAGATGGTACGTCAGCGCAAAACGATGCCCGTTAATCCGCCTGAGCCAGATCTCGCAACCGTTGTAGTGAATTTGCAACGGCAGTTGTTGGAACAGCAGCGAAAAACTGATAGACTTCAGAAACAGATAGCTCGATTCAATCAGATACTTCAAGATAATGTAGTCACACCTCAAGAAAATCCACCTCTGACCAGGGAAGATTCCTTACATAAGCGCTTCAGGCGAATGAAGGCGCCTGAGTTTGAAGGACCCGCGAATTCAATAGAGGCTGATAATTGGTTATTAGTTATCCAAGTAATTTTGGATTTTATGGGACTGTCAGAACAGGAGAAGATTCTGTGTGCTTCCCTGATGCTTAAAAAGGATGCTCAGCATTGGTGGATGACTGTGCAAATGCGTAGAAAACGTGACAACCATGTGCTGGCAAGATTTTATGATCGAGTTTAGAGCAATGTACTACAATCGGGAGATTCTTACAGCTCAGCAGAATGAGTTTAATAGTTTCCGACAAGGATCGATGACAGTATTGGAGGCTGTCAAGAAATTTGAACAGCTAGCCCATTTATGTCCGGAGCTTATACCAAATGAGACCGAGAAGGTAAGAATGATGATGAAGATGTTTCGGTCTGATATTGCCAAGCAAGTTAGTGCTGGCAATAACCCTCCTACTTCGGTGTCCGATTGTATCGGTCAGGCAATAAGAGCTGAGTACCAGATTAACCAAGATAAGGAGGCAAGAATTCAAATTCTTAAGGCTAAGAAAGGAAATAAGGACGCGGCGAAGCAGTTGCAGCCTCGACGGAATCTGAAGATGCATTCGAAAGGCCAAACCAGTAATTCGGCTCGAAAATTCAAACAATTAGGAAAGAACAAGAAGAGAAAGAATGCTACAAGTCAAAGCCAACAGGGAAATTACCCTCAAAAGAAAACCAATCGAGGTAGTGGGGGTGGTAATAATAATAGCAATAGTTATCCGGTGTGCGCCCAGTGTGGAAGGAGACACATAGGAGTGTGTAAATTTGGGATGAACATTTGCTACCTTTGTGACAAAGAAGGCCACTATGCAAGAAATTGTACCCTGAAGAATCAGAATCCAAACCCCCAGTTTCCAAATAGAGATTCAGATCATCAATTACTTGCAGTCCAAGCAAAAAATTGAAGGCCTTTCGATCGCACAGGAAAGACTGAAGGCTCCGGAACCACAGACTTGGAATTATGCCTACACAAAAGAAGATGTTGAAGCTGGAACTTCATCGGTGGCAACAGGTTAGATTTCTATCACCATTTAAGATACACTTGCTCTACGTGATTTTGGGGCTAACCATTCACTTGTATCGATGGATTCCGCCTAGAAATTAGGAAGAAAAGATAAAAGTCTAAAGTAATCTTGCAGGATATTCCTTTAGCTAGGAAAAATTCTTCTGTTTGACTATTGAATACAAAGTGTCTCAATAGTCAATTGCGACAGAAAATTATACATGGATCTTGTTGTGATTAAACTTCAAGATTTGTGTGCAATCCTAAGAATTAAGTTCTTAGGAAAGGATAACGCTAAGATGGATTGTCGAAAGCGTCGTGTTACATTTAGTCCGCTAGGCTTAGAAGGAGCGCTCAATTTCTACGGACAGTCTTGGAGCTCAGCAACCAGGCTAGTTTCGGCAATAAAGACTTGGAAAATGTTAGCTAATGACTACCAAGGATATTTGGCTAACATGGTGGACAAGGATCAGGAAATGAAGTTGACGCCAGATGATGTCCTCATTATAAAGGAGTATGTAGATGTCTTTCCAAAGGACTTACCAGGATTTTCGTGGGAACGGAAAAGTTCTTTTGAGATCGAGTTGTTGCTCGGATATGGCACCCACTGAGCTTAGGAAGCTTCAAGCGCAGTTACAGGAACTGTTGGACAAAAGGATTCATCCGACAGAGTCACTCTCCATGGGGAGCGCCTGTTTTGTATATAAAGGAAAAGGATGGATCTTTGCGCATCTGCATCCATTATTGTGAGCTGAACAAGATTACAATCAAGAACAAGTATTCCCTTCCGAGGATTGACGATCTTTTTGATCAACTCAGGGGAGCAGCTGTATTTTTCGAAAGTCGATCTGCGATTAGATTATCATCAGCTCAAGATCAAAGAGACGGATATCTCCCAGACAGCTTTTCGAACTCGCTATGGGCACCATGAGTTTTTGGTTATGCCATTTGGATTAACCAACGCCCCTGATACTTTTATGGACCTTGGGAACCAAGTGTTCAAGGAGTACCTAGACAAGTTCGTCATTGTCTTTATTGACGACATTCTGATTTATTCAAGGTCCAAGGAGGAACATGAGCATCACCTTAGGTTGGTAATGGAAACGTTAAGGCGAAATCAGTTATATGCTAAGTTCATGAAATGTGAACTTTGGCTAGAGAAAGTTCATTTCTTAGGTCAGGTAATGCTAAAGGGAAGGATTTTCATAGACTCGGCAAAAGTGGAAGCGGTCAGTTCATGACCGGTACCTAAGAACATTACAGAGATAAAGAGATTTCTTGGATTAGCTGGATATTATGGGCGACTCGTAAAAAGATTTTCCAAGATTGCCGCACCACTTTCAGCCCTTACTCGAAAGGGGAAGAAGTTTGAATGGATTCTGAAGTGTGAGGAGAATTTTCAAAAGCTCAAGAAGAAACTAATAAGTGCATCGATGTTGATAATTCCTGATATAGATGCAGGAAATTTTATGATTTACAGTGACGCTTCTAAAAATAGATTAGGAGCTGTCCTAATGCAAGATGGAAAGGTAGTAGCCTATGCATCACGACAACTAAAGAGTCAAAAAGGAATTATCTTACGCATAATTTGGAGCTTGCGGCAGTAGTTTTCGCACTCAAGATTTGGAAACCATCAAGTCGCATTAAGAAAAGAATTTCCTTTTTGCCAAAGGCACATCTTTTTTGAAAGAAAGAACAAGGAATTTAAGACCTCTGCGGATGGCGTTATTTATTTCAAGGAAAGGAATTGTACCCCTGACTTTGAATATTTAAAGGATTAGATACTGTCAGAGGCACATAAGACGCCATATTCAGTACATCTAGGAGCTTCAACGATGTACAAAGATCTTCAAGAGAATTATTGGTGGCCAAACATGAAGAATAAGATAGCAGAATACGTGTCAAAGTGCCTAACTTGTCAGAAAATTAAAGTTCAGTACGGCATTTCACCCTAGACTGATGGCCAGTTGGGAAAAAACTATCCAGACACTAGAGGATATGTTAAGATCATGTGTCTTGGATTTCAAAGGGAATTGTGATTGGAAGCTGCCATTGATCGAATTTTCGTATAACAACAGTTATTACACTTCGATTGGTATGACTCCATTCGAAGCATTGTATGGAAGAAAAAGTCAAATTCCCCATTTATTGCCAAGAAGTTGGACATAAGCAGCTTTAAACCACGGATTTCATTAGAAAGAATTCAGAGGATATTAGGAAAATTAAGCAAAGGCTTAATGTGGCTTTTAATCGCCAGAAAAGCTATGCTGATAAGCGTAGAAGGCTTTTGGAATTCCAGGTTGAAGATGCAGTGTTCATCAAAATTGCTCATATGAAAGGAATCATGAGATTTATCAAGAAGGGAAAAACTTAGTCCAAGGTATTTAGGACCATTTGAAATCCTTGAAAGGATTGAGAAAGTAGCCTACAAACTTGCCTTGCCACTAAAGTTGGCATCGATGCACAATGTCTTTCACGTAACAATGCTAAAGAAATACGTACTAGACCCTTTCCATGTGTTAAGTCAAGAACCGACTGAAGTTCAAACCGATTTGACGTACGAGGAGAAGTCAATCTGGATGTTGAATCGGAAGAAAAGAAAGAAGAAGAAGGGTATTACGAAATATAACAATTCCCATGGTTAAGGTGATATGGTAAAACCACAAGGTTGATAAAGGCAATCTGGGAATTAGATGATGATATGAGGAAGAACTACCCCAGTTTTTTTTCTAATTTTCGGGGACGAAAATTTTTAAGGGGGGTGGATTGTAATACCTAGTTTTTCGATCGTTATGATTTCCTGTATAAAAATTCAAACGGTACTTTAAGGATATTTATAAAAGAGCCCGGTTAAGGGTTTTTATGATATTTTGTGAGTTTTTATGCCTTTATAAGACTCGAAAATGATTGCTTAGTCAAGTAAATGACCTTTTAGGTAAAAATGAGCAAAATCGCCAAAATTTTTATGTTAGTCAAAGTTTGACCGAAAAATGCCGACGGTTGACCAAAAAGTCAACTGTTGACCACGGGAGTCAAAATTTGGCGGGAAAGTCAGCGGTTGACAAGAAAGTCAATGGCGGACGAGAAAGCCAAAAATTGACCCAAAAAGTTTATGAAAAAGGCTGTACGATTAAATAATTCGTAGTATAGAATTGTACTGCGTAAAGCCATTTTTATATCTAAAATGATATGATTAAGATTTAAAACCACCATAGAAAATTAAGCATATTAATTAGAATATCTTGGGCCAAGTGGTTCCAAGTTATGAGAAAATTTTTATACAGTTCATTTTTACACAAATGAATTTTGGACTGCAGTTAAGTAAACCAATACTGTGTATAAGTAAATCCAGTATTAGAAATACCTGTGTTAATTTAAGAATGGACTGTACAATAAAGAAAAGCAACAAACAAGTCATTAGAAGCTTGCCTCATCTTACTTTATATTAATGACATCATAATTAATTAGCTAATGGTGGAAAGAAATTTTGGACCCTTCTAGAGCAAGGGTGGCCGGCCACTTCATCAGCCAAAGGTGCAAAATCTTGTTTCTTTTGGGGTCAATTTCCAATTTCAAAGAAGTTCCAAAACCTCTATAAATAGGGGTTGCCATAATTCAAAAAAATTGGAAAAAACAAACTAAAGTATGCCCAAATTTTTACTCCACTAAACCGGATTTGAGAGGAGAGGAAAGAAAGAAATTTAAGCTAAGGTCAAGAGTGAATTAGTTGTATGGTGGTCGGATTTTGTGTGGAGAACAAGCAAGAAAGTTAGAAAAAATTTTGAAACCCATCCTAGGCCTAGTGGCCGGTTTTGGGGAACCAAGGAGGAAGAGAAAAAAAAATTTCTTGGAACTAAGTGAGATTAGGGTTTGTGAGTGTTTGGATTTTGGTTTGGAGCATCAACCAAGTGTCCACAAATTTTGGAGACCTTTGGAGGCCAAAGGGCCGGTTATAAGAAGGAAGAAAGCAAGGAAGAACCAAGCTAGGAGGGCTGGATTTTGGAGCCAAGGGGTGGCCGGAGTTGAGCAGCTGTGGTGACCTGAAATTTGGGCAAGGTGTAATATCCAAAAATTTTCACAAACTCATGATTTTCTCGTATATAAGAAATCTAAAGTTTGTACTATGTGTTTATGTGCAATTATATGAAAATTATGAATACCAATACAAAATTCATAATTTTATCAGTATAGGGTTAAGTTCTCGGTAAATTAATTACGAGACTCCATAATAGGCCTTTTAAGGAAAAAGGCATGACGAAATTTCATGAAATCATGTTGGTTGAAGTTTGACCAAAAAGTCAAAGGTTGACCAGAGTGGTCAAACAAAAGACGATACTGTGATACGATAAGCAGTACAAGAAATATACTGCGAAAACCGTCTTTACGGACCAGACAGTATAATTAGGATTTAAAACCACCATAGAAAAATCAAGCACACCAAGTTAGAAATAAAGGGCATAAGGGCTTAAGGAATTAAGAAAAAATTTATACAGTCCATCTTTACACAGATGAATTTTAAACTGCTGTATAGAATAACAATACTGTGTATTAGTAAGCACAGTATTGAAAATATCTGTGTTAGCTCAAAAATGGACTGCATTTGAAGGAAAAAGCCAAACGAGGCCTTAAGAGGATGACATCACCTAACTTTTTAATTATGACATCATCTTATTTGGATTTATGACATCATAATTCCATGAACCAAGCCTTTGAAGACAAGTGTCTTCTTCTAGAACATTCCTCCTTGTTCTCCAATGTGCATGGCCGGCCACCTAGATGCCTTTTTGGCAAATTTTCAAAAAAATTAGGGGTCAAATTACAATTTTTAAAAGTTCCCCTTTGCCTATAAATAGGGGTGATCTTTATTCATTTTATTCAAAAACCTAGCCAAACTCTTGTCTTTTTTCTTCACCAAAAACCGACCATTAGGGAGAGAAAAGGGAGAAGAGAAAAATCAAAATTTCCCAAAGGGTTTTGCTTAGGGAGTGTTCGGATTTTGTGTATTGGAGTGGCCGGATTCTAGAGCTAGGGTGGTGGAGAAAAATTTGGAGCCAAACAAGCCAAGGAGGCCGGTTTTGGTGGTGACAAGGGGAAAGGAGAAAAACCAAGGAAGCCTAGCCAAACCCTTGATCCTAATTGAGGTAATTTCTTCTAAAACCCTAATCTTCTCAATTTAAGTTTAATTGAGAAATTTATGTGTATTTCCAACAAGTTTGTATGAGCATAAGCTCAATTTAAGTTTTGGCTTAGATTAGATTTAAATTTGTGCCCAAGTTTAGGATTTAGAGTTTTGTGCTTGATCTAGAACTAAGGGTGGTTTGAGTTTCATTTTTTTTATGTGCATGCTTGCTTTAATTTTCTTAATTCGCATGCTAAATATTAGTTTATTATATGTCCCCAATCTGCCCTAGTGTTGGTGAATGATAATTTTGGTGCTAGGTTGCTAGAAAAACATTAGTATGCTTGCTAGGTTTTGTGCAACCGAAATCATGCAACTTAGTTGATCCAATATCAATTAGGTTTGCATGGTGATGTTAGAAATTGTGATTAAAGAAAATTTACGCTAGAAAACCGCTGCATGTGTGTATTAGAGCTCCCGCGGTGGCTGGTTGAGCTAGGTTCCACGTCTAGGACGTAAAACGAACTCTAAACCGAAAAACTGCCAGGTTCGGGTGGATCCTGACCAGTTTTACGGCAAGCCGATTTTGAGGCCTTTAGAGGCCGAATTTGGTAAAACTTAAAACACAAAAGTTTCTCGGAACAGTTTTCCCTAGGGGGATTCGCGGACGGATTTGTAAAATAAGGCCCCAATGGCCTCCGTTTACCCCAAAACCTGTGGCTGATCCCCACACTCAGTTTTTCGGGTCAGCCAGTTTCAAACAAAAACTGGGACGAATCTAGGCCGAATTGGAATTTTTGCAAAACATGAAAGTTTTAGTATTTTTCGAGAGCTACAACTTTTATGAAGAAAACTTTTTCAGATTATGAACCGATTTTAAATTAGAATCGTTTTTCGAAGGGTGCGCAGGGAATCCGAAAATTCCTGCACCACTAGTTTTACAAATGTTTCTAGAAAACTGTTTTCTACTACAAACTATTGTTTTGATTATGAAAAACTGTTCCAAGGGCAGTTTTCAACCTCAAATGATTTTATAAAGCACTAATCCAAGAGTTTGGATTTTTACGATTTAAGTAAAGGATTTTTAAGAATGAAGTTTTGGGATTAATTTCCCTAAATTTTCCAAGTAAGGGAAATGAATTTTTCAAGTTAGAATATAGCAAGCGACTAGTTTACGAAAGGTAACCGGGAGTTATACCCGAGTTACTGGGCTTAGCCTCAAAGCCCAAGGTTGACCATTAGCTAATCAAATATCGACTTTCCAACATTTAATTAAGGGTTACCCAAAGAAATCCTATAGGATACCAAGACATGTGTGGGGGGACATATAACTAAAATGTTAGAAAAGTTACCAACTTTTTATAGGATTCTTATCCTATGTTCTTTTAATAGTAGGAAGGAACCTGCAGTTGCAATCCGAGTTAAGACAACGAAAACCGGAATCTAGCATATCAGGCAAGTATCAAACCTCACCTACAGTATGAAAATAGTAAAGACTATTTTCAAGTGTACTATATATTCAAATATACATGCTACGCTGTGCTGTGACATGCGATGTCATGACATGTGATGCTATGCTATGTCTATAATGTGCTAAATTATATTAAGACATGTTATACCATGTTTACAAAAATGCCATGGTTACAAAAGTGCCATGTCATGGTTACAAAAGTGCCATGTTTACAAAAGTGCCATGTTTACAAAAGTGCCATATTTATAAAAGTACCATATTTACAAAAGTGTCATGTTTACAAAAGTGCCATGTTTACAAAAATGTCATGTTTCTAGAAATGCCATGTTTTCAAAAATGCCATAGTTTCAGAAATGACATGTTTACAAGAAGCCCATGTTATGGCAAATGTTGAGTAAGATATGACATAGTGACATCATGAAACATGTTCACTAATGTTAAATCACATGGTAAGATAATCAAGTAAGGTGTCGTACCAACCTCCCGTGATCGAGGAGGTTACATGTTTCAGTGGTGATATTTACCTTCCGTGATCGTGAAGGGTCAAGTTATAATTCCCAGAACTGTTAGGGCCTTGCAAACCCTAGCTTTGTCTGGAGGCTGCGCGCTTTTGGTACGGACACTATGGGCCCACATGTTAAGACAAGATAATAAGTTCAAGATTGAGTTTATAATGAAGCATAAGACATTCAATCAATCATAAATGGTTCATGCATAAGTTACATGATGATTGACATGTTTTAAGAGGTTTGAATTATTTTGTGAGATTATGTTTGCACTTGCTGGGCGAAAGCTCACTCTTATATTTCATACTGTAGGTAAGAAGCCTGCAGCTTAAGTGGTGGGCTATGCGGACAATGCGGCGGGTGAAGGGCGGTGTGGGATACCACTACGCATAATTTTCCGCATCCAATTTTCAGAAAATATGTTAATATTTCAAAAATAAATTATGTTTTGTTATTTGTAAGAAGTTTAAAGACACAAGAAGATACTGTCAGTATAGTCTGTATGTATGACAAGTCTTTATCTATAAGATAACTTATGTGTATATGATTTTTAAAAAAAAAATTTATCTCAAATTTTCAAGTAAAGAACAAGTACGTATGGTGTCGACCTAGCTTGGGAAGTCGGGGCGTCACACAAGGAAAGCTGGACATTTTGGGAGCCAACTGACCTTGGAAGGACGGCTGTGAAAGGAGGAAAAAGGAGAAGAAAAGCAAGTCAAATTTGGACCCAAAAGTGAGGTAAAACCCCCTAAACCTCTAAGCTTTTCATTTAAATTTCATTTGGGAAATTTAAATGTATTTTTAAGCAAGGTTTGTAAGAGCATAAGCTCACTTTATTTTCTGCCCTAGTTGAGAATTATAGGTTATGTGCTTGATAGATTAGGGTTTTGGTTGGTGGTTGATGAATGTGCATGTTAGGTGCTTGTATTATTGATTAGGGTTTTATGATTGGTTGTATGATTTTAATATTGATTTGTATGACGGAAACTGAACGTTAGAACCGCTGCATGTGTGTATTAGAGCTCCCGCGGTGGCTGGTCGAGCTAGGTTCCCCGTCTAGGACGTAAAACGAACTCTAAACCGAAAAACTGCCAGGTTCGGGTGGATCCTGACCAGTTTTACGATAAGCTGATTTTAAGGCCTTTAGAGGCCGAATTACGAAAAACTTAAAACATAAAAGTTGTAGAACACAGTTTTTCCTAGGGGGCAACGTGGACAGTTTTCCCAAATGAGACTCCAATGGCCTCCTTTTTCATGAAAACCCGAGACTAATGTGCCCATACTTCATACAAGACCAGTCAGTTTCAAATGAAAACTGACAAAGATACAAGCGAAACTGGGTTTTCCTAAAAACACGAAAGTTATGGGGTTTTTCGATAGCTAAAACTTTCATGAAGAAAACTTTTCTAAAATCTGTTTAGATTTTTAAATGGAATGGGATTTTAAAAACTATACAGGAAATAGGGAATTCCTGTACAGAATTTCCCAAAACAGTACAGAAAGAGGAAAAAATTTTATATGAACTGATAAAATGGCATTGTGAGACTGTTCCAAAGACAGTTTCCAATAGTCAATAATTTTTATAAATTTTATTTTATGATTTCCAATTTTCAAGTAAAATAAAGCGTTTTGTAAAAAGACATAAGGTTTTCTAAAAAAGAAAACAAAAATGAATTTTGAAATTTAAAGTTTAAAGTTAAATAATAATAATCCAATTAGAATAGATTTAAACCCTAGGGTTACTCAATGTAACCAAGTAGGATAACGTAAAATTAAGTAAGGGGTATATAACTAAAGTTATATAAGAGTGTTGGTTATTTTACCAACATTTCTAACCCTTACTTTTATTTGATAACAGAATATAGCACGCAGCAGTGTCCTGGCGGAATCAAGCTAGACATTAGACACAGTGAACATAAACAAGGTAAGTATAACTCCGCCTACAGCATAGGCTTTGTTGTGTATACTTGCCTAAGTATGATGAAAATGTTATGTGACGTAAATGTTACATGCTAAGTGATAGAAAATGCTATGCTCTATATGATAAGTGCTATAATAGGGTAGAAAATGTCATGAAAGTATGCTATGTTATGTGTTGTAATATGCTAGACTATGTAGTATGTTATGTCATGTGCTATGAAATATTATGAAATATGCTAGAATCATGTTATGAGAGGATATAGGATATGTTATGGCTATGGTATGGTTAAGGTAAGATCATGATTTTAATTATGTGCAACATCACGAAGCATGTTCACCAATTAATAAGAATAAAATCAAGATATGAAACGATGAAAGATATGATGGCAAGTGAGCTTACATGTGTCGTACCGACCCGCGTGAGGTCGGGTTGAGCTATGGCAAGAGTAAGTCCATAGTTGTGCACCCAGTATGGACACTTATGTTGTGGGGCCCATAAGTAAAAATAAGTTAAGAAAGAATGTTATGAAAAAAATAAGAAAGCATAATGAAGCATAAATGGTTCATGCATATGCTATGATAAATTATGATAGGCCATGATAAGTTATGACATGCTATGATAAGTTATGATATGCTATGAAATGTTATGTTACGATATGTTATAATATGCTAGGATATGTTGTGTTTGTGATGTCGCGGTAATTAGTAGTTGTACTTGCTGAGCGAAAGCTCACTGCCTTATGTCTATGCTGTAGGTAAACAACCTGTCAGCAACTGTTGATGCAAGATGGAGGGGCGTGGTCTGGCAACTGTGAAATGTGGGGATCAAGCCGCTACGCGTTTTGAATTCTTGTGTAATTATATTATGAGTTTTATTTTACGCTCGAACTACCTTATGAACTATCCGTTATGCTTAAGTACATATTTTCGTGTGTGTGTTACTTCGTAAAAAAAATATATATATATATATATTTCTGCTGTCTACGTTAAGTAAGTAAGTACGAAATGTAAGTATGTATGTATGGTAACGGCCTGTGCTAGGCGGGTCATTACAAATAAAGCCCAAGGTTAGGAAGGTAACCTAACCCTAATGGTATGTATAAAGGTTTAGCACATGAGGGTATCCAACGTAACCTCTTAAAGATTAATCCATATTGGGTTGTTTTTAAAATAATAGGGTTACTATTTGTAACCCAGTAAGACATCTATTATCGGGGACATACAACTAGGATTATGTAGGCATGTTGGTTAGATCACCAACATTCCACAATACTAATTAGAACCTCACCTATGTCATTCAACAAGCAGGAGGGAACCTGCAGCTGTACTCAGAAAAAGAGCAGCACTACGCAGGACATAGCAAGAGTGGTAAGTACAACTTTGCCTACAGCATAGGCCCTTTGTTGTTACTTGCCTAATGTGATGGTATGTTATGGCATGTGATGATATGTTATGGCGTGTAATGTTATGGTATGTTATGGCATGTGATATTATGGTATGATATGTTATGTTATATGTTGTAATATTGTGACATCATGAAGCATGTTCACTAATGTTAAACCACCTGGTAAGAGCAAGACAAGTAAGATGTTGTGTCGTACCGACTTGCCACAAAGGCAGGTTTAAATGGTATGGTTCATGGTTTGAGTTGGATTGGATGGCTACCTAAACTACTCCATGTTAAACTTTGTGTTTCATGGTTTGAGTTAAAACGGACTGCCACCTTCAACCATTCCTTGGCTATGTACCACGGTATAAGCACACATGATAAGTAAAGGAATAGAACTACGCTAAATTATGAATCCATATTTGATTCATAAGAGGTCATAATTGGTTCATGCATAATGATATGTGTTTTGCGTCGCGGATGTAACAGTTGTACTTGCTGAGCGAAAGCTCACGTCTTATGTCTATGCTGTAGGTAAGCAACCTGCCAGCAATCTCTAATGCAATACTGTGGAAGGCTGGTGCTGCGGACTGTGAAATGTGGGATGGACACTGCCACGGATTTTGAAAAAAAAATATACTCTATAAAATATATTGTAATGAAAAAGGGTTTTCATATTTTCATGATATTTTAAGTATGAATGACAAAGTTTATATATGTATGGCAAGCAAGTTGCCTCTTGTGGTACCAATCCGCATTAAGTCGGGTTTGGTCTACAATTTGATTATGATGGTATTCAAGGAGGGTTTGAAAGTTCGGTACTCGAGTAAGTACCTATCAGTAAGTATGAGTTTGAGAATGAAGTTCAAGTTCAAAGTTTTAAAATAAAGTTTAAAAGAAAAAAAAAAAAATTTCTCCCAAAATTTTCCGCAAGTTTAAGTTAAGTATGTAAGTAAGGTGACAACCCGGCGTGGGAAGTCGGGGCGTTACAGTTATAATTGTGGTATTTAGCTTAATTTGGATAAGAAACAATCCTCTGGGAAAATACTTCACTCACACACTTTATTACTTGTGCACGACTCAAATAGTTGCGAGATAACACGCAATAGAATTTAACTGACATATAATTAGCATCACGACGAAGATATGTACTATATAAGTGGATATATACATATCTAGAAATGAGAAAGTGCGCTTTAAGCTTTGTAAATTTTTTTTTAATTATTTTTTGTCCTTCGGTTTTTTTTTTTTCCTTGAACCGATTTTTTATCTTCATTCTTTTCGTTCTAGTCTTTTTTTTTTTTTCTCCTGTATTAGTCAATTTTTTACGTGTTAGTTCTTTTATCTTTTTGATTTTTTTTCATGCCTTTTTTTTAAATTTTCAGGTACTTTGTTGATTTTTTTTTGGTTATTTTTTCTTTTTTTTATACTTATATTTTATTTTATTTTTCTAATTAGATAATTTATTTTTCAAATATGTCAAGCTTGTTTATTTACAGACAAGAAAAACATTCCTACTCTCTCAGTAGGTAAATATTGCATGTACCTCATCCTTTTCCAGTAAAGTAGTCCAATCTTTTTTTTTTTTTTTTCCCACAAGAAAACACGTCATGTCCTTGGGTAACTGTATTCTGTAGTTCATGTTCAAGCCATATTGCACAGCTGCATCTAAAGGTAAAATCTTGTCAACTTGTGTGTGTATGTATACAGGAGCTCTCTTGTCAGCATGCTCCCTTAACAAACAGCGTTTGTACCTTTTTTTATATGTTATTGTAATAACGAGTTGATTTTGATGTGACACTTTATAGTGATACTTTTCATTTATACTAGTAGTTCTAATAGTTCATGTTTCAAGTTATAAATAAAAAGTTACATGTAAATCAATTTGTAGTTACAAGATACAAAATAGAACTATTAGTCAGGAAAGCTTCTTTTTTATTTATTTATTTTTTCGATGTATGTATATGTATATATGTTTTTGCTCGGTTTATATTTGAGACTTTATAGGTGAATTATATTGTTATGATGAAAAATATTTATTTTATTTCCAATAGAAAATATCCGTTTGGGGCACATTTGTACAACTGGTTTCAAAAATTTTGTTCGTCTATGTAATGACTCGACTTTTCGGACCGTTAACTAGTTTACTTATTATTAAGTACATTTAGTCTTCACACTTATTCATATTCGGTTCTAAAAAAAATACATAATTTTTTTTTTATAAATCATATTCGTACTATAAAAGTTAGAATTACTAAAATATGTAATTGAGAAAATTGAAAATCTCTAGCAAATAATTATCCTATTCAAATTCGTATTTAGATAATATTAGAAAGCTATGATTTCATGTTGATTAAAACGAAAGAGTCTAAAGTCTTGTTCTTGTAAAGTACTCATACTAATTTAGTAGTACCAAAACATTAGAAAATAATTATAAATATAATCATTACAAAATAATTTAAGAAGTCTAAATGCGAAAATTAAATTTGTGGTGGTATCCCACTCCCTTCCTTCATCGCCTCCGCACAGCTTCGCCAGTCCATGAAATATCTAAGTAGGGGACTGCTTACTCGTGTTACCTACAGCACGAACACACAATGATGAGCTTTCGCTTAGCAAGTACAAATAATATCTCAAAAATCATTTTCATAAAATCATATCATCACTTGTAACATCATAAATGTTAAAAAAATGCATATGAACTATATGTATTCAATTATGCTTTATCATTTACATATCTTGTCTACTTAAGGGCCCCTATGTTGTACCCATATGCGCGCCACCAATGGAGAGTTAGGGGAGCGACCCTCTGTGACGCCCCGACTTCCCAAGCCGGGTCGACACCATACATGCTTGTACTTATCTTACTTGAAAATTTGAGAATAAATTTTTCTTTTAATAAAAACATATATACATAGATTATCTTGTAGAGAAAAACTTGTCATGCATACATATTATACTGAAAATACATTCTCAAGTCTTCAAACTTCATACATACTGCATAACTTAATTTACTTTTGAGATATATACATATGAACTCAAAAGTGGTTGCGGAAAATTTTGCGTAGTGGTATCCCATACCGCCCTTCACTTGCTGCATCGTCTCCATGGCCCACCAAGTAAAGCTGCAGGCATCTTACCTACAGTATGAAATATACAAATGAGCTTTCGCCCAGCAAGTACAAACATATCTCACAAAGCATTTTAAACCTCTTAAAAACATGTCAATCATCATGTAATTTATGCATGATCCATTTATGATCGATTTAAATGTCTTATGCTTCATTATGGACTTAATCTTGAACTTATTATCTTGTCCTAACATGTGGGCCCATAGTGTACGTACCAAAAGCGCGCAGCCCCCAGACAAAGCTAGGGTTTGCAAGGCCCTAACAATTCTGGGAATCATAAACTTGACCCTCACGCATCAACGAGAGGTTAATAATCATAACTTGACTTGAACATGTATCCTCCATGATCACGGGAGGTTGGTACGACACCTTGCTTGTCTTATCTTACCATGTGGTTTAATATTAGTGAACATGCCTCATGATGTCACTATATCATATCATAATTAACCTTTGTCATAACATGGCATTCTTGAAAACATGGCATTTTTGAAAACATGTCATTCTTGAAAACATGGCATTCTTGTAAACATGGCATTCTTGAAAACATGACATTCTTGAAAACATGGCATTTCTTAGCATAGCATGGCTTAACATAGCATAGCACGACATAACATAGCATGGCATGACATAGCATAGCATGACATAACATGGCATACATGGGACATGTCATATATTTGAAAATAGCTTACTATTTTCCATACTGTAGGTGAGGTTTGTACTTACCTGTTATCCTATATCTTGGGTTTCGGTGCTCCGACTCAAGTTGCAACTGCAGGTTACTTCCTGCTATTAAAAAGAATATAGGATAAGGATCCTATAAAATGTTGGTGACTTATCCAACATTCTAGTTATATGTCCCCCATACATGCCTTGACCATTTACCAGGTTACTACTTGTAACCCTAGGGTTTATGGTCGACCAAACTTGATTTATTACTTGCTAGATTACTTGAAGTAACCTTGGGTACTACACCCAAGCATACATGAATAGTATTAGGTTACTATTCCTATTATTGGGCCTAAGCATAGTAACTGGGGTATCCTACCCGGTTACTATTGGTCATTATCTTATTACCAAATTTAAAGATGACTTTAGAGTCCAAAACTTGTTTTTCTCTTTGCTCTGGAAAAACTAGGTTTTATTTCTTTATAAAAACCCTTGTTCATGTTCAATTTTAAAAAATTGTAATTCTTTGAGAAAGGTTTGTAAAAATTATTAACTATTGGAAACTGCCTTTGGAACAATTCCTTGCTGCCAATTATCTGTGTATGTGCAGGAATGTCCTTTTCCTGCACTGTTTTAGAAAATCCTGTGCAGGAATTTCCTGTTTCCTGCACAATTTTGGAAATCAGGTTTTAACTTTAAAATCTGTTTAGAATTTGAAAAATCTTTCTTCGTGAAAGTTTTAGATCTTGAAAAATACTACAACTTTAGTTCTTTACACAAAACCTAGTTCTGCCTTTAACTTGTTCATATTCTAAGTTGAAACTGGCTGGCCGTGCACAAAGTCTTGACAGACCAGCCTCGGGTTTTTGTAAAAACGAAGGCCTTTGGAGCCTTATTTTTGAAAACTGTCCCCGCCTTCCCCTAGGAAAATCCCTTCTTTACAACTTTCATGTTTTAACTTTCTTCAAATTCGGCCTCTAAGGGCCTCAAAATCGACTTTCCAAAAAACTGGCCAGTTTTACCCGAACTGGCAGTTTTCTTGTTTAAGTTCATTTTACGTCCCAATTTCGCACACCCTACCTCAACCGGCAGCAGCCGAGAGCCTACAATCATCATGCAGCATTTTCTAACGTAAAACATACATTCATACATCATCCAAACATCTTGGGACATATCACAAACACTTAGTGAGCATACACCCTTAGCATGAAATTCTAGAGCATAAAATCATGCAACTAAACCTATTGTATGCAAATAAAAAAGTGAGCTTATGCTCTTACATAACCAACATGGAAATACACTTAAATTTCCAAATTTAAGCTTAAATTGAAAAGCTTAGGGTTAAGGGAGATTACCTTAGCTCACACCAAGATTGGTGCTAGGTTTTGGGTTTAAACTCTTTCCCCCTTGCTTATCACCATAACCGGCCATCCCCCTCCAATTGGGGTTCCAATATTTTCGGCCACTCAACTTGAGCTCCCCACCAAGTCCGGCCAACCATTTTTTTTGTTTTCCTCCCTAGGGTTCAGTTTTGTGAGGGAAACTGTGAGAAGAAAATTGGCAAGAGTTTGGCTTGTTTTTCCCAATTTTTAGGTCCAAAATCTGCCCCCCTCACCTCTATTTATAGGCTTTTTGAACTTTTCAAAATTGCTAAAAAGTCCTTGAACTAGAATTTAATTATTTTCCTAAAATTGCTAATTGGTCCTTAAAGCAAAAATATTTGCTAAAGAACCCCTACATGTGGTGGCCGGCCATTGCTTGTCTTGGAGCCCAAGTTTTGCTTACATCATGCTTACATCACCTTGATGACATCATCTTGGTGACATCATGCTTACATCACCTTGATGACATCATGCTTACATCACCTTGATGACATCATCTTGCTTACATCATGCTTACATCATCATTGCTAACTTTTCCAAAAATTGCATTTTTACCCCTAAAGACAAAATATTTGCAATTTAGTCCCTGTGGGTGATCGACTAATGTAGTGCTACTTGACTTCCAATTCTTGCATAATTATCCACTTGATTCCAAGAATCCATTAATATAATTATGCAATCCATTTCCTTATTAATTTTAATAATATCAATACTATGTTGTCCTAAAACAGTATTAACATACTAAATTGTAGTCCAAAATCCATCTGCATAAAATTGGACTACGTATAAATTTTTCTTATGACTTAGAGCTACTTAGCCCTTAGTGCTCCAAATATTGTGCTTGATTTTTCTAGGTTGGTCTTATAGCTTATTCTTGCTTATTTGTCCGTAAAGACGGTTTTCTGCAGTATAATTTCCATACTGTTGATCATGCTGCAGTATCCTCTTAGTCAAACTTTGGTCAACTTTGACTTTTAGGTCAAACTTTGACCAATATGGAATCATGAAATTTCACTATGCCATGTTCCTTAAAACCCCTTATACTTGGCTAAGTAATCCATTGTTGAGTCTTGTTGCTAGTTAATCAAGAACTCAAACTTATACTTGTTATTCCATTCCAATCATGATTCAAACTTAGGTTTTCCTTGTCTCAAAGGAAATATAGAGTCATCAAAATTTCAGGTATTACACCCTCCAACAACCACCAAGGTCATATCTTATAATTTTCGTTCTTATCATATCCTCTCACTAATTGGAGGTTGGTACGACATTTAATCTTATATTTATTTGCCTCGTTCTTATTAATTGTGACAATGTGTAGATTAACATGTCACTATGCATCTATCATTATGATATAAATATCTGTGAGGCATGTCGATCATGTCAGTACAAGAGAAATTATGCACATCAAATACTTAATTAAAGCCATACGTATAACTCATATATCCATCACATCATCAAGTCCAGTCATAGCAAACATGGAGCGTCAACAAAGAAAAACTTTTTTATTCCATGCTGTAGGTGAGGTTTGTACTTACTTGTCTTATGTGCTTAAGCTTCCGGAATTGAATCTCCTACTATGCAGATTTGAGAAATTGTCCCGATTTAATAATATCTAATTATTAGATGAGATCATAGTTATATTATTTATTCATTCATTTATTTATTTTACAAACTATAATGAACTTAATTCATTTATATCATAATTTATCTTAATAATTAATTCATATTAATTATTAAGTGTTAAAATAAATTTCTACTAATTATTATTTAATTAATTAAATTTTTATTTTAGTAAATTTAATTGATTAATTAATTAATTAACTAATTAATTAGGTAATAGTTAATTATTATTTTATTTAATTGACCAATTATAATTAAATTATATAATTTTAGTTAACTTATTAATAATTATATTGTTAATAATTTAATTATATTACTTAAATATTCTTTCTCATACAATAATTATTAATCATTAATTCTAATATTAATAATTAATAATTTGATTATTCTAATAATTAATGTTTGATTAATCTTTAGTTAATCATTCATAGTTATTTTGATGATTATATCAATGATTAATAATTAATGATTAATTAATCTCTAATTAATCATATATTATAATTATGTAGTCATTCAACATAATAATCTTGATTATTATCCACTAATTATTAATCAATTAATTGATTAATTACTTTATTAATTACATTTGGTTATGTATTAATTAATTAAGTAATTAATTAATTAATTAATCAATCAAGGTGACAAGGAGTCACCTAAGTGTATACCTTTCTTATATTATTGGGCTAGTCCAATCCCTTAGTTATGTTCATTTAGTTGGACTAAGGTAATCTTTTGGTATAGGCCCAGTAACCCTCTAGTGTACTTTATCTTAGCCCATTAAAACTTGTGATTCAACTTTAAAAGGTTAGAGTTTTTCACATTATTTAATCATACACTTAAAATCAACTCATTTAATAACTAAATATGTTTATATGTTATGAATTACCCTTATGCCACATTTTAATGTTTGATCGATTTATCGGTATAGGATTTTAACTTGTAGGATTTATTTAGATTTGAGTATAATTCCGTTTTGAACACTTGATGACTTGTTGGAAAGCTTGAAATATCTAGTTTCTGTCTTCATAATTTTTTTTCCAAAATTTCAAGTATTTCAAACATTAATGTGGACGTTTTCTTAAGTATCTTATGGTAAAATCTCAGTTTACCAGATTATATTACAATATTTTGTGATTTATTAAAATTTATATACATACCCATTTTAAACTATGATATCTCATTTTGAATCTTGAGATGTCTACTTTACAGCGGTAAAGTTATTTCTTTTGTTGCTTGAGTATTTCATACTATTAACTTAGTTTTTGTTACTGTTGGTTCCACATTTGAACCACAAGTCCAGATTCATGAGTAAGTTTAGAAAAATCATAATAATTTACTTACAAGTCCAAATAAGACAAAAGATATGTTATTGAAAAGCTTATAATGTCTATTTTGTATGATAAGAACAGTTTTATAAAACGTTAAGGTTTACTAACTCAAAAAATACAAAACCCGTGGCTAGCACAGGGTTCCAGCAAGGATTTTCAGTTCGTGATCCAAACTTGTAAAATTCACCAAAATTTGCACACTTATCTGTTCAAGGCATATGATACCTTGTTCGAAAGCTCAAAGAATCTAGTTTTTAGTTCTTGAACTTTTAATCCAAAATTTTGAATCTAAAGGGTTCGGAGTACAATAAACCCGTGGTTGGTCTGTACCCCAGAGATCCATTTTCTCCCTAGTTTTGTGTCATAACTTCAAATGAACATAACTTTATACATATAAAAGCAAATCAAGTGATTACAAAGCCTCAATTGAAGCTTATCCTCTGTAGAATATTAACATTTAATTTATTTTTCATACCAAAGTTTCCAAAGCATGCTATATCATCACAACAACCACAAACTCTAACAAGGTTCTTAGATCTTACCGAAATGCTCCGTGGATCCTTTAAGATCTCGGATCTCCAAAGTTATTCTCAAAACTTTTTCCTAGGTAAGAAGAAGTCTAACATTAAGATCGTAGCTAAACATCATGCTTTAGTTCTCCAAAAAATGATTAAAACATAAAGAATACCACTAGGTTACCTCTAGTAAAACATCCTCTAACTCCGTCTCACACTTCTTCGATCTTGGTGACGGGGTTTCTTAGAGCTTGAAAGTGGATGGAGGAGGGTGCTAGAGATGTTGGAGATGGAGAATAGCATTGGGGGGTCTTGTTTTTGTTTTGAGCTTGGTGGTGGCTAGAGAGTTAGGGTTTTTGAGTTTAATTTGTGTGAGAACAAAATGAAGTGTGAGGGACTTATTTTCAGCCAACTTTTACCTTAAGGGGAGCTGTCATTTGAGGGGGTAAACTTGGAAAAATTTTGGCTGAATCAGCCCTTGCATTGCTGCCACTTTTGGGAGAGGTTTGGAGTGAAATTTTGGTTCAACAAGGTGGAGACAAGAGGTCACTTTCACTTGTCTCTTCCTTGGGTCAACTTTCCAAAATAAACCATGCCATTTCTTACATGTGGTTGCATGCATGCACCACTTTCCCTTTCTCTCATTTGTTCAATTTTCTTCTTGTTTCTTGAACCAAAAATCCGGATTCACCCTAGGCCTTCTCATTTTTGTTTTGTTTTTTCCTTTCTTTCAATTTCCACCCTTGATCCAAGGTTGTCATCCTTATTCTCATCCATTGGATCTTCCATCACACCAATCCTTACCTTTAGCTCTCATTGGTTAATTATCTTCCAAAGTTTGGCCATTGATTTGCCTAGGATTCTTTAACATGAAATCTACACCATTGATTTCAAATCAAGCATAATTCTTGATCAAACTTCCACCTTTGGATTTCCTAAGAGTAAATACTAATAATTCATTTTCTACCTATGTGACACATTAATTCTCATTCACACTCCCAAAGCTTAGCAATTAGTACAATCCAAATAAATGCTAAGATCAATGAATTGAGCTACTAATAAAAATCGGGGTTTTTCTCAAAATTAACATTGTACCTTTAATACGACATAATAAATTTTTCGTATAATTTATATGTCGTTCAACTCATCTTTTATATAATTAAAATTTCTCATTTAAATCGAGAAACTCCACATTACTAAATCATCGACATCATCACACCGATGATACATATGCTATCATTCATGATCTTGAGATTGATATTCATCAAAATAATCTATTAGAAGCATATTAATGAAGAAAATCTATAATAAATATTCATGAATCAAGCTTATGAATTTCTAGGGCATCACAGTCTATATGTTCAACTTAAAACTATTTTTAATTATTCACATTTCTAAATGTCTACGGTAAACTAATTTAACTTCAAACGTCTATAATTTTGTTATTTCAAGTCTAGATGATTTTTTTTTAAAAATAAAAATTACATAGAACTTCGAGATAAACGAAACAAGATCCATATTGATATTTATTTCCGAACATATTTTGAGATGTTACACTTTTTCACTCCAAATAGTTTTTTTAATCAAATGTAAATTTCCAAAATTTCATCTCATTTCCAATCTAAAACTACATCTGTAAAACCTCTCCCAAACAACAATTTAGGTACAATGTGGAAGTGGTGTACACACACAAACCAATGGAAAATGTGCCATGAGAGAATTTTAACTTGGTTCTTTAATTAATTGGCCCTGAGAATGGCTAATTAGTAGTATTAACATTTGAATTAACCTTATTAACCTTATCAAAAACGACGTGATAGTCCCGAAATCCAAGGCACGTGTTAGTTGCATTGTAGTCATAGCATAACTGTCAAGCTTAACGGCTAAGTAAGATCATTAGACCCAGTAACTGCTGCGTGAAATCTCGCAAGTGTACGAGTCGTACAAGTAATAAAGTGATAAGTAAAGTTGTCGATTCCACGAGGATTGCATTTAAATTTAAGTTAATTACCGAAATTCATTAATGCTAGGATTATTTGAACGACCGATTGAAAAATAACAAAAATACGAATTAAACTAAATAAAGTAAACTAAGCTTGCATTTGGTACGCTGGTTAGAGATGAAATTTTTAAGTTGGAGTTGGTTGACTTTTCAAAAATTAGTTATAATTTTTGTTGACTTTTCAAAAAAAGATAAAAACCGAGATAAAAAGTAATAGTTTAGTTGGGGTTAAGTGAAAATGTTAAATGAAGCATAAAATGACCAAACAAAACCAAAGGAATAAAAAGACACAAACAAACAAGGTTCTAGTATCTTGACTTCACTCTATCCTTCCTATGTTCATCCTATTAAGAAATTGCTACCTAGTCTTAATCAATTTATTAATCAAGTGCTCATAATCAACCTCACTACCTCTTCCAAGTGTCAAATGAGATTTTATGCATAGGTGTCTAAATATGTGAGTGGCAAAGAAAAGGTAAATTAGGCTCAATGGGGTATGCTAGGGATAAACATATTGCAAGGTAGGTTCAAAAGGCTCAAATAGTCCAAAGATGGCCTAAATCATCTCCCTAATCAGATATAGTCTATGATTTCTCCTTAAGAGAGAATCATACAAATTCTAACACTTGTGAGATCAAGAAAATCACATATTCACATAAACATTCTCCAAATGTGCACACAACTCAAAGATCAAGACAATGTGCTCAAAGTGGAATAATCACAATCAAAATGAAACTAACTCAAAAAGTTATGTTTTGAATCATGAAGTATTGAGTAAAACGTTTTATTTGTAAGTCCTTGAAGGCCATCAAAAAATCAGAATTGGACTTTCCAAACCCAATTATGCTCGATACGCCCAAATGCAATTTTAAATTTTAGTACAATTAAGAATACACCATAACCTAGTGATCAAGATTACTACGATAAAGTTATAGTTAGATTAAGTTTAGATTTCCTTTTGGAAAAGGACATTAAATAAGACTTTATATAGAGTATAAAATTAGAACTCATTACGGATATGTTTTCAGATAGAAAACAATAAGGTAAGTACAAACTTCGCTTACAGTATGAAAATATTAAATATTTTCAAATAACATATGTTTACTTACAAGCCATGATTTGGATATCTGTCACGCTCATGATTATGTCATGTTCTCATGTATACCATGTTTTACAATGATGCCATGATTACCTGAATGCCATATTTTTACAATGATGCCATGACTATATGGATGCTATTTTCACGTTTATGTCAGGATTCACAAGTATGCGATGTTTACATTCATGCCATAAAACTTGTTGTGGATTTTCTAACGCAAGTGTACGTTATCGATAACAAGTAATAAAGTAATGAGTAAAGTATCATTCTCATAAGGAATGCTTTTTCCAATTACTGAAATTGTATTAACTCTAACTCAAATAATCGAAAAGATCAAATTAAAATTAATAAAACTAATAAGAAAAGCCTGGGATTACAATCTTCACTCAACACTTCATTTGAATTTCTCTAGTCTTCCCTAGATAAATTGATCAATTTGAATTGTTAACTGAGAGTCCTAAGCTATCTAAAAGCCTCTTCCAATGGTCAAATAGAAATGCCCCACCTTAACTAACTCACTATATTCCTATGAGAGTTAGATTAAGAAAGATTCATTAAGTGTAGACTCTCTCTATTGTTACACATGTTACATAGGTATATTCCTATCTTAAATAAACTCAAGGCTTCCGCACATAGATCATATGTCATTCCATCTAAGGCTGAACACAAAATTCCCTTTTCAAGTTCATTAGGGTTACCAAATCCATCTAATTAGTGACCAATTAATTAAAAGCATTAAGCACAAGATAGAACAAATAATCCGATATCAATTAATAAAATCAAGAGAGAAAGTAAATAAATTCAAACTACATGTTGAAATCAAATTGTAATCCGGGAAAAAGAAAACTAATTCATAATTAAAAATAAAAATTCCACAAAATAATGGTTCAAACATTCTTAAATTACAAAAATAAAAAATAAGAAAATAGGAAGAAAACCCATTCAGGAGTTATCACAAGTCTCCAAGAAATTTCCTCTAATCTTCTTCTCCTTCACTTCTTGATTATTGAAGATGCAATCTATAACGACTCACCTTACGTAGGTCGTTACCATACTTATCTTACTTATTTACTTAAACTACTTAACAAGCAGAAATAGGGAATATTTTTTTTGTAACTTAAAAACAACTTGAAACCGAACAAAACTGTGTACTTATATATATATATACAAATATATACGTACTTAATTGAGTATGGAAGTTTTAAACTTATTTTAACATATAATAGATTGTACTAAGTAACAAATACAAATATTTTATTAAAAAACACGTAGCGGTCTCCATCCCGTAGTTTCACAGTTAGCCATGCCATGCCCCACCGTTTTGTATCAAGTATTGCTAATAAGCAGCTTACCTACAGCATAAACATAAGTCATGAGCTTTCACCTGTAACGACCCGCCTAGCACAGGCCGTTACCATACATACATGCATACTGAACTTCTCGTACATACTTACATACTCACGAAAAACAGCGGAATTTTTTTTTTTTATATGGCATAAAATATGCAACATATAAACGTATTTTTATCAAGCATATTTAACATAACATAACTACATAAGGAACAAAACGCGTAGCAGCTCGATCTCCCACAATTCACAGTTTGCCCTGCCACGCCCTTCCATCTTGCATCAACCATTGCTGACAGGTTGTTTACCTACAGCATAAACGTAAGACAGTGAGCTTTCGCTCAACAAGTACAACTTCCTATGCCGCGACATCAACAAACATAATCTAACCTTACATATTCTAACTTAACTTCTCATACATATCGTACCACTTCTTAACTTCATTCATCATAGCATAACATACACATCATAATGCATGGTCCATTTATGCTCAATTCATTCTTAACTTACCTTTATTACTTATCTTACTTATAGGCCCCTTACTTGTGTGTATGTACCGGGCGCGCGACTATGGAGTGGTTGGGGTGGCCAGTCCATTTCCAACTCAAACCATAGTCCAACCCGACCTAACGTGGGTCGGTACAACACATGCAACTTGCTCGCCATCTTACTTTCTTTTCATCTTGTCATGTCATACTTGATCTTATTATTCTTATAAGATTTCGGGAACATGCTTCGTGTTCTCATACATACATGCTTCATGTCTTAATAATCATAACATAATATTTATCATGAACTTACCTTAACTTATGATACTTCATAACTTAGCATACAACATAGAATTAACATGGCATATAGCATGGCATAACAATAACATAGTATAGCAACAACAACATAATATAGCAACAACAACATAACATACAATAAGGCATACCCTCCTAGCATACATCTAACAATAACATACTTGGGCAAGTACCACAACAAAGCCTATGCTGTAGGCGGTGGTTGTACTTACCTCTCTTGCTATGTCCTGCGTAGTGCTACTCCTTCTCTGAGTACAGCTGCAGGTTCCCTCCTGCTTGTTGAAGGACATAGGTGAGGTTCTAATTAGTATTGTGGAATGTTGGTGATCTAACGAACATGCCTACATAATCCTAGTTCTATGTCCATGATACTAGATGTCTTACTGAGTTACAAATAGTAACCCTATTATTTTAAAAACAACTAAATATGGATTAATTCTTAAGAGGTTTCGTTGGAAAACCTCATGTGCTAAACCTTTATACATACCGTTAGGGTTAGGTTACATTTCTAACCTTGGGCTTTATTCTTGTCCATAATTATTGGGTTACCTCAATTAACCCTATATCTTAGCCCAATTTATTAATCTTGGTATCCTTTAGGGTTATCTTGACTAACCCTTAAGGTTAATTGTAGTCAAACTCTTGGTCAACCAAAGTCAACTTTTGGTCAACTAAGGTCAACCCTATATGGGTCAAACTTGAGCTTTAGACTTTGGCCCAGTAACTCGGATATCATTTCCGGTTATTACCCGTAATCATCTTGCTTACCCAATTTGGTTTAAAAATCCATTTTCCATTTCTTTGGAAACTTGGGTAAATTAACTTCAAAAATCTTTTACTTATCTCATAAAAATTCATATTCTTGAAATAGGTCTTTGTAAAAATCATTTAGGGCTGGAAACTGCCTTTGGAACAATTTTCATAATCAAAACAGTGGTTTTGGAGAAAGATACAATTTTTTCCGAACTGTTTTTAGAAAATCCTGTGCAGGAATTTCCTGTTCCCTGCACAGTCTTTATAAAACCGTGTCAGTTTAAAGATCCATTCCGATTTTGAAAAAGTTGTCTTCATGAAAGTTTTAGCTCTCGAAAAATCCTAAAACTTTAGTGTTTTACAAAAAAATTAATTCGGAATCTAACTGGTTTGTTTTGGCGTTTGAACTTAACTGCTCGTGCACAAATCCCGGGCACGGATCAGGCTCGGGTTTTCGTGAAAACGAAGGCCATTGGAGCCTTATTTTGGAAATCCGTCCACAATGTCCTCTAGGAAAAATCGTTCTCTACAACTTTTATGTTTTACGTTTTTCCCAATTCGATCTTCAAAGGCCTCAAATTCCACTTTTTAGAAAACTGGGCAGTTCACGTCCGAACTGGCAGTTTTTGTTCTCACATTCATTTTACGTCCTAATTCGCGAAACTACCTCAACCGAACACGCGGGAGCCTAGATAGCACACATGCAGCATTTTCTAACGTCCCATATGAACAAACATGCAACTCAAACGCGCCCATGCAAACCAAAACCCGCATTGTCCTAGCTTAGGTTTGCATGGTTCTAAGTTGTCTCACCAATCCATACATACACATACCATTACATAATCAAAACTAGCAACCTAGCATGCAATTCTAGAACCGGCTTGCTCATAAAAATAGGGGACATACAATTCATCATCCATCTTGCATGCATCCTAACATTCAAACAAGCATAAACACAAATTAGAGCTCATAACAAGTTAAACATCAAACCACCTTTAAAACCTAATCAAGCACCACACCTAATCAATCTAGGGCAAAGAAAACTTGAGCTTATGCTCTTACATCCTCGCAACTTGAAATACAAATAAATTTCAAATTGAAAGCTTAATTGAAAAGGTTAGGGCTAAAGAAAATACCTTGGTTCAAGACAAGGCTTAAGCTTAGGGTTTGGGGTCCAAAATCCTTTCCTCCCTTTGGTCAACACAACCGGCCTCACCACTCACCTAGGGGCACCAAAATTCTTTTGGTTACTTGGTTGGTTCACCACAAATCCGGCCACACCACCAAGCCTTGCCACTTCACTTTTTCTCTTCCTTTTCTTCCTCCCCTAACACTCGGCCACTTGGCCAATATGGTCCCAAAAATCTTCAAACTTTTCCTTGGCTTCCTAGATGAAATCCGAACTCTCCCTAAGCAAAAACCCCTTTGGAAATTTTTGTTTTTCTTTCCTCTCTCTTCTCTCCCAAGTTCGGGTTTTCTTGAAGAAAAATGGCAAGAATTTGGCCAATTTTTCCAATAAAATGAATAACACCTCTCACCTATTTATAGAGGTGGGGAAAGTTTCTAACATTGCTAAAAAGTCCCTAAAGAAGCAAACATTTGCACAAAAGGGGGGTGAGGTGGCCGGCCAAGATGGGTCTAGAACAACCCAAGATTTCTTTCCAAACTTTGTTAAATAATTATGATGTCATAATTAAAGGATAATGTGATGTCATCCGCCTTAGACCTTGTTTGGCTATTTTGTCCAATAACCAGTCCATTTTTAAGCTACACAGATATTTTCAATACTGTGTTCACTTATACACAGTATTTTTATATTGTACTGCAGTCCAAAATTTATCTGTGTAAAAATGGACAGTATAAAATTTTTCTTATTTTTCCGAGCCCTTTTTAGTCTTTACTCCTCACTAGGTGTGCTTGATTTTCTAAGGTGGTTTTTAAAGCCTATTCATGCTAACTCAATCATAAAGACGATTTCCGCCGTATCTTTTCTATACTGCATTTCATAATACTGTAAAGTCAACCATTTGACCATTCTTGGTCAAACTTTGACTTTCTTTGAATCTTGTACTTTTTCGTTCTTTTTGACTCAAAAGGGCCGTTGCTAATCTAAGCAATCCATTTTGAGTTTTATTGAACCATAAAAACTCATAAAATGTAAGAAAACTCTTAACCGAGCTTTTTCAAAAATACCTTCATGGTATACATTCAATTCCTTTAAAGGAAATAATGATATCGGAAAAAAATTCAGGTATTACATCACCCAGCAAGTACAACTATCATCATAAAACAATACATGTACCAATTATACTTTCTTAGGATTAGCATATTTTAGGGCCCTTACATAACATAAGTACTGTACGTATTGTGGCGCGCAGCCATGGAGTGCTTGGGGTGGCCAACTCAGTCCAACTCAAACCATGAACCAAACTCGTTTTAGTGGCAGGTCGATACGAAACGAGAAAACTTGCTTAACATCACACTTGAAAGCACTTTCTTACTTGAAAACAGTTTCTTACTTGAAATTTAATCTTATTCTTACCATGCGAATTATCATTAGTGAGCATGCTTCATGATGCCACAATAATAAAGCATAAATCATATGCCTCACTTACATAAATGCATGAGCTTTGAAAACATGCAAACAATAAAACATTTTGCCTATGCTGTAGGCAGAGTTGTACTTACCGATTGTCCTAAGTGCTATGTTTGTTGTTCCAACGAATCACAACAACAAATTACCCTCCTGCTACCAAGTAGGGTGCAAGATAAGGATCATCCTATATATTACTATAAACCATAAGATTCAATGTTGGTATCCTATCCAACAACCATAAGTAACCCTAAATACAAGCCCAACATATTCAAGCGGTATCCCATTTGGTTACTATAAGTAACCCTGGGTACAAAGCCCAACCTAATAACTTGGGTATTCTATCCGATTACTATTGGTCATAATCTTGTTACCATTAGAAAATCTTGGGCCTTCTCTCTTTTTCTTAAAAAGTACATTGTTTTCATAATTTCAAGCATTATCTTGATTTAATACTTGAAATTACCTTTTACAACCATTTGTAAAATTTTAAAACTCTTTTAAAACTGTTTTCTTTGTAAAACCATGATTTCTTTGTAATCGGAATTATAAAATCATAAAACTTTAAAAACTGCTTTTGAAAACAGCCTTGTAGTTTAACTGAAAGTGCATGTGCAGGAATTTCCTATACCATGAACAGTTTTAAAAATCTTGTGCAGGAATTTCCTGTACCCTGAACAGTTTTGAAAATCCAGTTTTATCTTTAAATTAGCTCAGAATTTGAAAAAGGTTTCTTCATAAAGTTGTATTCCTCAATGAATCCTATAACTTTCGTTCTTTGCTCAAAAGTTGATTCTGCCTTTAACCTATCCGTTTTCCTTTTTGAAACATCCTAGTTATGCACACTGTCTGTACATGCCAGTCTCGGATTTTTATAAAAACAGAGGCCTTTGGAGTTTTTTTTTTTTTTTTAAATGTTCAAGTTGGCCCCTAGGGTTTTCCATTTTCTACAACTTTGCAGTTTTGATTTTGTCCAGATTCGGCCTCTAAAGGCCTCAAAATTACATTTCCAAATTACAGTCCAGTTTACTCCAAAAATTGGCAGTTTTGTATTTTGTTGGTTTTTACTTAAAAATCCGCACACCCTACCTCAACCGGTTGAAACCGTGAGCCTACATCAATCACGCAGCACATTATGTACATATTCATCATTCATATACTTGTTCATCTTACTTATGAAAACCAAATAGGTAACCTTAATTAGCTTACCAATTTAGGTTTATAGGTTAGTTTCTTAACCTTCATAGATCAAACATCATCACCATCACCGTCATTCATAAAATATTTCTATTTAAGCAAGTGAGGACATTTCCACAAACATAAGATAGGCATACATAATTCCCTCATTCTTTCTAAGGCATATCATGTCACACCCCGACCTACGTAGGGCCGTGACTTCGTACTTACTTAACTTAATTCTTATTTCAAATACCTTAAATTTACTGAAAATTCCAGAGTAAATTTTTTTTTTCTTTTAAACTTGACTTAAAACTCGAATTAAACTTGACTTAATGTCATACTTATACTCATACTTATTTATAGGTACTTACTCGAGTACCGAGCTTTCACATCTCATTTGAAAGCTATCATATTCAAACCGTGGACCAAACCCGACCTAGTGCTGGTCGGTACAACACGAGGCAACTTGTTGCCATCATACATGAAACTTTTCCTTACCCATGCCATTACTTCATTATAACGTAGTATAAACACATTTTACAAACATATTTTACAAAACATATTTTCTAAAATCCATGGCGGTGTTTAACCCACATTTCACAGTCCGCAGCGCCATCTCTTAACAATCTTGTATCAAGCATTGCCGGTAAGTTGCTTACCTACTGTAATAACCCGAAATTTTGATGACTTGTGATTTCCTTAGATACAAAGAGAGATCTAAGTCTGAATCATGTATGTAGATATGAAGCTTATGATCTGAATTGAATATCAGTATATATTTGAGTTCTCGGTTAATTAGATATGAGACTCAGAAATAGTTTGCTTAATCAAGCATGACGCCTTTTGAGAAAATGGCATAATAAGAATTTATAATTTTTATTTTGGTCAAAGTTTGATCAGGTTGACCTTAGGTTTGACTAAGATGGTACTACAGTGTATTAAACAGTATAGGAATTATACTGTGTTTAACCGTCATTACGGATGAACAAGTAAGAATAAGGTATGGGATTGCTCTAGAATAATCAGGAATAATATTTGGAGCACTGAGGACTTAGCAGTTTTGAGTCTTAAGAAAAATCCATATGTAGCCTAGTTAAGTGCAAATGAATTCTGGACTATAGTCCAATATGATAGTACTGTTTTTAGTAAAAAAACAGTATTATATGATCTGAGTTAGTAAGGAAATGGACTGTAAAATTATATTAATGGATTTTTGGAATCAAGTGGATAATTATGCATGAACTAGAAGCCAAGTGGCTCTACCCTCGCCGACCACCTCACAGGGACTAAAGTGCAAATATTTTGTCCTTAAGGGCCAAAGTGCAATTTTAAGAAAAAGTGAGGTAAGCTTAGTGATGTAAGCATGATGATGTAATCTTGATGATGTAAGCATGATGATGTAAGCAAAACTTGGCCTCCAAGGCAAGCTCATGGCTGGGCACACCTCCCAAGGACCATTGGGCAAATATTTTTCTCTTAAGGGCTATTATGTAATTTTTGGATTAAAAATAAATCCAAAAATTAAATTATTTATCACCTATAAATAGGTGATGGGGGATGGCTCATTTTGTGCACAAAAATCAGAAAACACCCCAAAACTATGCCAAAATCTCACCTCACTCTCTCCCCCCTTAGAAAGCCGAACCCTAGAGAAAAAAAAAGAGAGAGAATAAGAAAAGGATTGGGTGGTCGGAAATTTTGAAGAACCACCAAAGAGGGAATCCAGATTTTTGAGGAAGAAAAAGCAAGGAGGAAAGTTTGGATCCAAAACCTAGAACCAACTTCAAGTTGATTAAGGTAATCCTCCTAAACCCTCTAGCTCCTCCATTAAGTTTTGATTCAAGAGCTTATGTGTATTTCAAGTTATAGTTTGTAAGAGCATAAGCTCAATTTATTTTCTTACGCCCTATTTTTAGATTTGTGCTTGATTAGGTATTAGGTGGTTTTGATTTATGATGTTATGTATGATTTTGTTGATATGGTATGCATGAATAATGAAAATGGAATGGTATCTGAATTAGGAGCTAAAACAAACCCTAAAAACCCTAGTTTGGTGAAGATCACCATATAGGTTTGCATGAAGTAATGAATGAATGAGAAATGAAAGCATGTTAATGGAAAACTTACGTAATATCACTACTACAAAAAGGGGATTCCACGACGGTTAAAAACCGTCGTGGTATCACTTCCACGACGGTTTTCGAACCGTCGTGGAATCCAGAGTCGTGGAATCTTTTAAGATTCCACGACGGTTTTTTAACCATCGTGTAATATGAAAAAATGGCAGATTCTGGCTGATTTGAAGATCATACCACGACGGTATCCACATAAAAACCGTCGTGGTAGCCCTGGCTACCACGACGGTCCCACCACGCGACTGTCGTGCTTGCCAAATAAATAAATAAAAAAATTTTGATTGCAAATTCGTTTCATTTCCCACGGGTGGTAAATCTCCTGTGTTAATACGTTAGTAAACATACAATCTAATTTTAAAAAATATAGTGTAATTACTTAGATAACAATGTACAACAACAATTAATATAACGAGAGTGAAAATTCTCTATATTGTTTCTAGTCAATATTGTATAAACCGCATGACAAAATTAGCCCACTTGTGCCTAACCAAACTCATGTCAGCATCAGTATAAAAATCCTTGGTTTGAAGCACGACAAGTCCATCAACAGTAAAGGTTATTTCTCGCATGTAAGCTAACACAAAATAACCGCATTCTACATAACCTTCCTGTATTGGACATCGGACGGTATCAATCAACGTCTGCCAGTTGCGTCGCTGTCTCATTCCGCTTCCCACCAATAGTTTCCAATCATTAAGTGCCCTATCAATTTGACAAATTTCAAATCAATTACAAGAACAATTATTTTATGTCTAATCAGAGATATGAACATATAAAAAATACTTACGTCGTAATTAGATCTTTAAAATCATCACCCAGTTTGTTTCCTAGAGGATTAAAGTACATGACCGAGTCATCCCACGGATCAATAACTGCCAATATCCAATGTCGGCCGCTGTTATATGGCATAAGAAACAGCTTTCCCTTTGGTGCGTTTCTTAAGATCCGTACAATATATTCGGCCCTCTCTCGAACATAGGTGGCACGATCTACATTCTACTGAACTGGTAGACAATGACTGGTGAAATAAACTCGAACCGTTGATCCATACCTGTTCTTGCACAACACTCGACTAAGTATCTGCAAAATAATTAGGCACACTTGTTATGCAAAAACAACATATATAAGATTAAGAAGCTAAATAATTAAATTATTTAAGGACAAATGTATTACTTGATGTAAATCATTATGCTGTTTGCACTAATTTCTTGAAATGAAATGAAATGATATACATCTTCAAACCCAATATATATGGGCATCTCATCGCCCATGACGAAGTGTTGTTGTGGGCAGACTATTTGTGTACCGTCCCGCATGGAACTTTGTGTGTAAAATGCCAAAGGTCTCAATTCGAAGGAAATATCATTCAAGTCGAACGAAGGCAGTTCTTGTTGCACCGGTTGTTGTTCTACCTCTGGTTGTGACTGTAATTTCTTCCTCCCTGCTCTCTTTTTCGTACGTTTGCTTCCCTCAGCTTCTCGGTCAGGAGCACGACTGGGACGTTTACTTGCCTGGCTCAAACTTGTTTGCATGACGATGAGACTTTTCGGCCAAGCAACAAACCCACCGACAACTTCTTCAACAGATGTGGCTTCGTTCGTCGGAATAGGTAGGAGTGCACGATTTAGTTTTGGGATTGTAATTGTCACTCGTACATTCTCCTCACCTAAAGGAATCCCATGGATTGTGTCGGTTGGAACACAGTCCATGTATGCCCTGCCGATTGCAACAAGCACGACTCCTCCGTTAACTAAATCAGGAATAAAGAGCTGGCATTCCTTACTAGCGTTCGGCATGGGATTCGGATCCGACAGCCCAGCTTCTTTTTCATTCATAGTGCAACTAGCTTTGAAGCTATTGTGTTGATCTACAGTCGGTGCGATCGTCTCCTCGGCCATAGGCTCTCGGTTTATACCGTGCTTCGCACAAAGTTCCTGTACGGTTCTTTCCAATGCGGCAATCTTTAGTTTCATATCCGAGACTTCATCTTTTTCCCTTGACGGTTGCACAAGGTTGAAGAATTGCGACTGCTTGACAAACTTAGATTGACCCCGAATCCGGCCTGAATGCTCGGCATTGCCTAATGCCTTGGTCAATATGTCCTCTGTCCCCACAGATTCAAAACTTCCTTGTGTCTCTTGTTGAGTAAACTCCTCCTGTAACAATTAGAGAAAATGTTATGTACTTGCAAACATAAAAGAGTGTACGGAATGATTATATTATAAATGGATTCGAAAACTTACTATATTCTCGGCAATAGTTTTAAATTCTTCCTTCTTGAACTGTCCATCGGGTTTGACGAGCATGTCCAGCCACCTTTCATACCGTTCTGCATATTTTCCCGTCTTCTCGAACTGCAGTTTAATAATTATTGTTAGTAAACATAAACGAATAAATTGGAAGTACAACATACCATTTATACATTTTGTCCAAGTAAATAGCCTACATGAGCTTGGTCACGTTTCTGATATCCGTCTCGGCCCCCGGTTGATCCGTATTTGCTCTTCTTTCTTATCTCACTTCCTTGTTCGGATAGTCTTTTGAATTCTGGGGAACGTCAGTACTGAATGAATTTTTCCCAATCATCCTGGGTGATGGTGGGGTAATTGTGAACAACTTTTGGCGGTCGTTGCCACACATTTTCCTCATCAATATGATCTCTGACAAAAGCTTGGTAGAGATCATATCTAAAACCTTTAGCTGACTCCCCACAAGACTTTAACACTTGTTTTTTGTAGGATTCTTCAACAGTGAATGAAGTTACAACTTCCATCCATACTATTTCTTTCCTGGGAGCTAAATCGGCACTTCTAAAGTCGGATATCCAAATGGGTATGTGCTCTCGAGCAAGCACTCCAATCCAACTCTGTAATTCATCACCTTCCTTCCCTAAAGGTTACCCTTTAGCGTCAAACGAAACTTCAATTCGTCCCCCCTTTGTCCTCACCTGGTGGACTCTTGTCATTAGAGTTGCTCTTCATTTACCATCTTCATCGGGATTGAATCTAGGTGAGTTGGTTCGGCGCGGTTTTCCAACATGGGTTTGCATTGAGCATTCCTCCTCGTGATCTTGCGACATTTTAAATCAACCTAATCATGGCACCCAAACACATAAAAAGATTGTAAATCTGTCCAACTTAACATATACTATTTACTTATATTTACGGAAATGACAAACAACATAATCAAAGATGCATTTTATCGACAATGTCAAATGCTAACATATAAGTTTCAAAATCAACCCTTTTTCCGCAAAATCCCCAATTCCGTGCCTTACCCAAGCAATTTAGTTCAATCTAAAACTAATTAGAACGCAAAAAAGCAATTTAGCCAACATGGCATATGCGAAAATTTAACTAACATAATCAAAAAGTTTTCCGGAAAATTGCCAACTCCGTTCATAACACAAACAATTTAATTCAAGTTAAAACTAATTCTAACTCAAGAATGGCATTTTATCGAACATGACATATGCGATAAATTAACTAAAACAACAAAAAACTTTTCCGAACAATTGCCATTTTCCATTGTAACACAAACTTTTTAATTCAACATAAAAATAAATCGAACTCAAATTGGCATTTGTTCACACATGTCAAAATGCTAACATATATAGAAGTCATATAATCACAACTTTTTCCAGGAAATTGGACGGAAAAATCCCAAATCAACATATTAGTCACTAAATCAACACTTTTTTCCAGAAAATTCCGATTAATGTCGCCTCACCCAAACATTGTACAACAAGCAAATAAGTCTCAATGAAATAGGCAATTTGTCGAACATGTACTATGCAAAAAATTAGCATGCAAAATCAAAGAATATTTTGTACGAAAAAATCACCCAAAATCATAACAATAATCAACCAAATTTATTTCCACAAACCGTGTGGTGAAAAAGAGATTTCGGCTTACCAAGAACTCGAGTGGGCGACGGCGTAGGGGAGAGAGAGAGAGAGAGACGGCTGGTTTGGGCGACGACGAGGAGAGAGAGAGAGAGGTCGTGGGCGAGACCGAAGGAGAGAGAGAGGGAGACGGGCGGCTTGGGCGACGGCGAGGGCGAGGAGAGAGAGAGAGACGGCGTGGGCAAAGGCGAAGTAGTGAGAGAGAGTGACGGCAAGCTTGGGTGACGGCAAGGAGAGAGAGAGACACGGCGTGGGCGAGGGTGAAGGAGAGAGAGAGAGCGACGGCAAGGAAAGTAAGAGAATGGAGGGAGAGTGCCAAAAATGAGATAGAGAAATGGAGATTGGAATAACAACCAAAGCAAAATAAGGGGGAGAATATCGAAAAAGTGAGGGAAATAGAGATGGGAGAGTAAAAAAAATCAAAAATTGACAAAAAAATAAACGCGCGCACGGTTTTCGGGGGAAATTTGAAATTTCACGGAAACCACGACGGTTTTTGAAACCGTCGTGGTATCTAAGAAACCACGACGGTTTCTTGTAGAAACCGTCGTGGTTCCTATGTTTCTGCATAGTAAAAAAAAAAATTTTAAAAATAATTTAAAATTTTTTTTATATGATACCACGATGATTTCTTGCAGAAACCGTCGTGGTATCTCCATAAACCATGACGGTTTCTGCTAGAAACCATCGTGGTTTCTTTCTTTATAAATAATAAAATAAAATAAAAATTTTACATAAATTTTTTTTTAAAAAAATTTTTATCTGATACCACGACGGTTTTTGCTAGAAACCGTTGTGGTATCTCTATAAACCACGACGGTTTCTACTAGAAACCATCGTGGTTTCTTTTGTTTAAAAATAAAAAAAAGGGTTTTTTTTTTAAATTTTTTCATAGATGATACCACGACGGTTTCTTGCAGACCGTCGTGGTATAATTTGTGTTAAAAAAGTTTTTTATTTTTAAAAAAGTTTTTATACCACGACGGTTTTCTACTAAAACCGTCATGGTATGTTAGATACCACGACAGTTTTTGTTCGAAACCGTCGTGGTAACATCGAAGATAATATTTTAAACAAACTTTTGTCCACCTATAATCCCACAGGCGGCCACACCTGTGTGTTATGCACGGACCAGCTCACATCAATAACTCCTATTCTTCTATTAATTCACACATGCATAGTGGGCATATATATAAATAATTAATATATTGTACATGTGCAGAATTAACATATTTATATATAACAACTTATACATGAATTATATACAACGAAAAAGAAACTGTCAAGTTGTTTTGTTTTTCTTTTTGGTATTCTCAACATGTGTCCACTCGACATCTAAACGAAGCAAGTGTGAGGCATCATCGTCCAAATCATCAATCTCCTCCACCGGTGGCAATCCGTTTGTGAAAGATGGAATGTCGGTGCAATCTTCAACATCTTCTTGGTCATCCCTGTGCATTTTTGGCTTCATTGGCACAACTAAAGTTAACTCTAAATTGTCGGGATCCATTGTGTAAAAGACTTGTACCGCTTGCGACGCCATAATGAAAGGATCATTTTTGTATCCCAGACGCCTAAAGTCCACCACTGTCACGCCGTCCCTATCAATCTTAACAAAATTATTGTCAGCCCACTTGCATTTAAAAAGTGCTATCCGCAAGCCGCAATAATCTAGTTCCCAAATATCTTCAATGAACCCAAAGTAGTTCATGCAACCGTATACCGGGTTCTTGTCCTTTGCAGATGAAATATGCATAGACTCGGCACGGAGGCTGACACCACTATTTTGGACGGTATGCTTCTCATTTCTTTCGCTAGTGTAGAAGGAATAGCCATTGACAAAGTACGATGTGTATCGTGTGACTATCGATGACGGTCCTCTTGCTAGCTTCATTAAGTCTTGGGAATGGCCAGCCTTCATATGCAAATGTTTTCTTAGCCACTCTCGAAATGTCTGGTTGTGCTCATCTTGAATCCACTTCTCAGATCTGGTTTTTCTTGGATTCGCAACTCGTAATTCCGTCATGTGAACTTCAATGAAAGGCTCCACTTCCTTAGCATTGTGCAAAACATATAGACAAGCCTTTTCCCATTCATCTTGATTTACTGGTGAATGAACGCCCACGGATAGTCCTTTCAACGTAAATAGCCCGCTCGTTGGCAACCCTATTGGGTCCGCGTTAGACAAATACTCAGAGCAAAATTCAACTGACTCCTCGGCTATGTAGTTTTCCACTATACATCCCTCCGGCCTATTTCGGTTCTTCACATAACCCTTCAAAACCTTTATGTACCTTTCGAAAGGATACATCCACCTCAAATGGACCGGTCCACATAGTTTAACTTCCCGAACTAAGTGCACCGTTAGGTGGACCATGATATCAAAAAAGGCTGGTGGGAAATACTTCTCAAGCATGCACAATGTCATCACCAATTCCGATTGCAGCGGATCAAGCATCAGTGGATCAATTACCTTCAAGCATATTGAATTGAAAAATGAGCATAACTTCGTAATTGCATATCGCACATCTTTCGTTAAAACTCCCCGCAATGCAAGAGGTAATAATTGTTGCATCAAGATATGACAATCATGTGTTTTCATTCCAATGAGCCTCAAATCCTTCATCGACACCAACCTTTTGAAGTTGGAAGAGTACCCACTTGGCACTTTCACGGACGCAAGCCATTTACAAAGCTTTCTCTTTTCTTGTCTCGATAATGTGTGCTTTGCCGGAGGTAAGTATGTGCCATTCGATCTTTTCTCGGGGAGCAAATTTGGTCTAATCTTCATCTCTTCAAGATCCAACCGTGCTTTTTCACCATCTTTAGTTTTGTTTGGAATGTCAAGCAACGTGCCCACTATCGATTCACAAATGTTTTTCTCAATATGCATAACATCTAAGCAATGACGAATGTAAAGTGACTTCCAATATGGAAGTTCGTAAAAGATTGACTTCTTCTTGCAAGGTCCATCGACATCTGGAGCCTTACATTTTCTCTTCCCCAAAACTACTTTCACATCTTTAACCATCTCAAAAATGGCTTCGCCAGACAAAATCCGAGGAGCGGATCTTTCTTCGGTATTACCATCAAAAGCCTTCTTTTGTTTGCGGTATCAATGATTTGTTGGCAAGAATCTCCTGTGACCAAGTTAAACGGCTTTCTTACCATTCTTCAACCGGATGGAAGATGTTTCCTTCATACAAACTGGACAACCTATAGAACTCTTCACAGGATAACCAGATAGGTTGCCAAGTGCAGGAAAGTCATTAATTGACCAAATCAACACTGCATGAAGATTGAACGTATCTTGACGGTGAGAATTTTTAACTTGTAAACCGTCTTCCCACAAGCTTTTGAGGTCATCGATTAATGGTGTCAAGTACACGTCAATGTCATTCCCCGGTTGTTGCGGGCCTGAGATCAATAAGGTCAACATCAAGAACTTCCGCTTCATGCACAACTCTGGTGGGAGATTGTAGTTGACAAGTATGACTGGCCAGGTACTATGCCGACTACTCATGTTACTATGTGGGTTCATTCTGTCCGTCGACAAACCGAGACGTAAGTTCCTTGGTTCTGCACTGAAATCTGGATGATTGTCGTCAAAGGTCTTCCATTGTGGTACGTCGGCCGGATACCTAAGTTTGCCATCATCAACACGTTTATCATGGTGCCATGTCAAATTTTTAGCATGCTCGGCATTGCGGAATAAACGACGAAAACGTGGAGCCGATGGAATGTACCATAACACCTTAACCGACACTCCTTTTCTACCATTCGATGGCATCTTGCCCTTCTTCCATCTTGACTCATTACAAACCGGACATTCATGTAAATTTTCATATACTTTCCGGTAAAGGACGCAATCATTTGGACAAGCATGTATCTTTTCATATTTCATTCCCAAAGTGCTCAACGTCTTCTTCACCTCGTACATACTAGGTGGCACTTTGTTATCCTCCGGTAGAACATCTTTTAGAAATTCTAAAAGAGTCGTGAAACTAGAATTCGTCCACCCTCCCGACGCTTTCATATTCCATAATTTAACCAATGCCCCTAATTTCGTATATTTTGTACACCCGACATACAAGGGCGTTTCGGCATCATTAATCATTGCCTCAAATAACTCCGGACGGTGCACAAAGTTCTCTTCCAAATCATTTACCATATTGAACATATAATCACCAACATCTTCCTCAACAATAGGCTCTTTACCTTTTGTGCTCGTCGATGTAGATTTAATATCGAAAAAAGCTTCGCCATGTAAATACCAAGTTTGGTCAGAACAAATAATCCCATAAGCGCGCAAATGCCCTCTAACATCATCAATGGAATGAGATCTATGATTACCACAAATTTGACATGGACACGGAATCTTATCATCTTGTATGTGAGCTTTGACAAATGACAAAATTCTTCAACACCAGCTTCATATGCTTTCGACAATCTATCAAACCACATCCATTTCCTATCCATGATTTGCAACTCCTAAATAGAAAAATTAAAATTAAATAATTTATTAGAAAGTCGAGTACTCTATTTAATGTAACATGCATCTATATAATTTTCTTTATTAATTAACACTGGCCCATTAATTGATCATCAACATTTGAAAATCTGATTAAGAACATAACAAAACTAATTAAAATACAAAACCATCTAAAACCATAATTAATTAAGGTATAAATACCGGGGGAAACATAACATTACTTGATCACTTAATTAATTTATTACCACCCATTGCACAATTTAACTCTAAATCGATCCCAAAACATAAATATAAAACAAAAAACACCTTAATTTATAAAATCATATCTACAAATCATCAATAATATTAATATAAGGAACACAACAATAAAAAGTCAATCAATAATTAGTTATTACTTACAGAGAAATTATAATGATGGATATATGTAGTAGGTGGTGGTGGTGACGTCCAAACGGTTGTACTGCCTGTTTTCGGAGAGATCTGATATTATATTCGGATGATTTGTAGATGTTGTGAAAAATTCTGACGGCAACAATAGACTCTCGGCGTTTTGTCTAATATTTTCGTGAATTTTACACGACGGTTTTTTAAAAACGGTCGTGGAAGCTCGGAAATCCACGACCGTGTTTGTGTAAACCATCGTGAAAGCGGCTTGCTTCCACGACGGTTTGTGTAAACCGTCGTGGAAGAAAGCCCTTCCACGACGGTTTACACAAACCGTCGTGGAAGCAAGCCGCTTCCACGATGGTTTTAAAAGATCGTCGTGGAAGCAAGCCCTTCCATGACGGTTTTCGTAAAATTTTTTCCGCTCCGTGTTTTTGCGAATTTTACACGATGGTTTTTAAAAAAACGGTCGTTGAAGTACCGTCGTTGTAATAACTGCCCTTTTTGATTGATTCATGATTTCCTCATTGAGGAAAAAATGAATATTTGTGTGAAATGTCTGATATGATTTTATCAGATATATTTGAGTTCTTATAGCATAATAAGACTCAAAACAGCTTGTTTAGTTATGCATGATGCCTTTTAAGGAAAAAGGCAAAATTAGAATTTATGACCTTGATCGGTCAAAGTTTGACCAGAAAAGTCAAAGGTATGACTATGATGGTACTGTAGTATAGCAAGCAGTATGGGAATTATATTGCAAAAAAACCGTCATCACAGATAGATAAGTAAGAATAAGGTACGGAATCATGTTAGAAAAATCAAGCATAATATTTAGGACAATAAGGACTAATTAGCTTTAAGTCCTAAGAAAAACCTATACGCAGTCCAGTTAAACGCAGATAAATTCTGGACTGCAGTTTAGTATGACAGTACTGTTTTAGTTGAAAACAATATTTGTTATAATCACATTAGTATGAAAATAGACTGTTTTTAAGAAAGAAAGCCAAACAAAGCCCTTGGTGGTGGACACCTCACCATATGATAATTATGTAATTTCTTGATTTTTTTGAAAATTTGGAAAGTATTACCAAGAGATAAATTTTGGCTCATGGAGCCATCTAGTGGCCAGCCACCTATGGGGGCTTTTCAGCAAATTTTTGTTTTGTAAGGCTTGGAGTGCAATTTAGAGAATAAAAATAAATCAAGAAAAGAAATTAAAATTCACCTGTAAATAGGTGGAGGGGGGGGGTGACTTTTTGACCCATTTTATTGGAAAATTCCCCCAAACTTTGGCCATTTCTCTCCTCCTTTTTCTCTCTCTTAGCCGAACCCCATAGGCAGCCAAACCCAAGAAAGTGTGGTTGGATTTTAGTAAGTGAAAGTTAGAAAAAAAATTTCGGAATCGAAGCTAGAGATTATCTCCGCGGTTTAGAGGTAATTCTCTCAACTCCTAAGCCTTTCTATTGTAGTTTTGAGCCAAGTTATCATGTATTTTCAGCTTGGTTGTAAGAGCTTAAGCTCACCCATTTATGTCCTTATTTTAGTTGGTTTGCTTAGAATGTGCTTGATTTAGGTTTCGGTATGCTTATGTTACGGTTTGGTGTATGTTTTGGATTGTATGCCCTAGAAATTATGAGGATTATGCATGTGACCATTAGGTGTTTGTTGTATGTCCCCACATACTTAAGAGGTTGTATGGTGTGAGTGATTATGTGATTATTGATGAATGATGCAAGTAGGGTTAGTGGAAAACCCTAAAAACCCTAGTTGGTGAATTTCACCAAATGGGTTTGTATGAATTATTCATGAATGGGAATGAATGAATGATCATGAGAACATTATATTATGCGCTGCATGCTTGATGTAGGCTCACGGTTGTGACCGTTTGAGGTAGGGTGTGCGTAATTGTACGTAAGAACGAACTGAAAACAAAACTGCCAGTTCGGGTGAAAACTGGGCAGTGATCTGGAAACGGTGTTTTGAGGCCTTTAGAGGCCAAATTTGAGAAAACTCAAAACTGAAAAGTTATAGGAAATTGAAAATTATAGGGGGCATCCTAAATAGTTTTTAAAAATAAGGCTCCAAAGGCCTTCATTTTTACAAAAACCCGAGCCTGGACCCCCCAGACCCATGTGCACGGCCAGGCAGATTGAATGAGGAAAAAGTATAAGTTAAGGACAGAACTGGGTTTTGAGCAAAACACAAAAGTTGTAGATTTGTTCAAGATATAAAACTTTTGTGAAAAAAACTTTTTCAGAATCCAAACAGATTTTAAAATGAAACTGAATCTTAAAAACTGGGCAGGAAATAGGAAATTCCTGCACAGGATTTTCAAAACAGTGCATGCACAGGCAATTCCTGCATATGCACTAATAACTGGAATTATGGGACTGTTTTTTTAGCAAACTCTTCCAAACTTAGATAGTTTTACTCAGAACAGTTTTTAAATGGTTACTCAAACCCAGTTTAGTACAATGAATAGTAATTGGAAAGATTACTAAAATTAATTGGGCCAAGTTATGATAACCCAATGGGTTACGAACTTTATATGTAAGACGTTGGATCCAAGGTTACTCATGATAACCAAATAGGATACCACTTTAATCATTGGGCCTTAGTAGCCCAATAGGCGTTTTAAGTTAAACATAACTTGGGCTTATACCTAAGGGTTACTAATAGTAACCTATTAGGATACCAAGTACCATTGGGCCTTGAGCACAAAGTTTATTAAGTAATCAAACAGGATGCTGTTTGATTATTATTGGGACATGTGCCCTAGGGTTACACTTAGTAACCGAACATGATATTATTAGAGTGTGTGAGGGGGGACATATAACTAGGGATTTCTCATGGATGTCGGTTAGGATACCAACATCTAATGTTATAGTTAAGAGTAAGATAGGATGATTCTTATCTTACATCCTTAATTGATAATAGGTAGTTAACCTGTTGTTGCGGTCAATAGGAGCAACAAACTCAGGACGTACAGAAGAGGTAAGTACAACTCCGCCTACAGCATGGACGGAAAATGTTTTTACTGCTTATGTGATGTTAAGCTCATGTATGTATGATATAGTGCATATGATTTATGCCTTATGATGTAGTGCGTATGATTTATGTTTTATCATTGTGGCATCATGAAGCATGCTCACTAAAGATAAATCATTCGGTAAGAATAAGAACCCAGTTTCAAGTAAGAAACTGTTGTAAAAGACTGTTTTCAAGAAGAAAACTATTTTTAAGAGCAAGTTAAGAAAAGATTTTAAGTAAGATGGCAAGCAAGCTTGCCTTGTGTCGTACCGACCCGTGTTAAGTCGGGTTTGGTCCATGGTTTGAGTTGGATCTGGTTGGCCGCCCCATCCACTTCATGGCTGCGCGCCACGGTACGTACACTTATGTTATGTAAGGGCCCAAGGATATGTAAGCATAAGACATCATAATGAAAGCATAATTGGTTCATGCATTGTTCCATTATGAAATGTTTTGCGGGTTAATAGTTGTACTTGCTGAGCGAAAGCTCATGTCTTACGTTTATGCTGTAGGTAAGCAACCTGTCAGCAATCTTTGATGCAAGGCGGTGGAGCGTGGCAAGGCTACCTGTGAAACTTGGGATGGGAACCATTACGCATTTTATTTTAATTATGCTTGACAGTTAACATAGAATGTTGTATGTACCAAAACAAGTTTGGTATTCAGTTCATCTATATATATGTATATGTGTACATATTTATATCAGTAAGTATAGTATGAGTAAGTTTTCAAGATTTAAGTTATATATAAAAAAAAAAAAATTATTTCGTTTTCAACCAAGTAAATAAGTAAGATAAGAAAAGTAACTGTAATGGCCACGTTAGGCGGGTCGTTACAGAGTTGGTATCAGAGCGGGTTCTTGCCATCCAATTTCACAACCTGCCTGTCAGCGGCACTGTCATTGTAAGTAGAATTTACTTATGTGAATGAGTACTTACTATGTAAATGTAATATGGTAGAATTTACGTTATAGATCTGAGGCGTGTGGACGAGAATCACGACACTGCTTAGGTCTTTCATGGGATGAGCCCATTGTTAATTGATGGGACTCGCAAGACTACATCGCTAGCCGGGTGGCTCGATGATATAAAGATCATCTTTCGTGTATGCCACATAGAAAGCGCACCGTCAAGTAGTCCTAGCCAGTAGGTGTCTAGCTGGAACCGCTAGGCTGTAGTGGCTAACATTAGGGCTACTCGATATCCAAGGAGTAACATGGGTAGATTTTCATGCCCTTATTATAGCACGTTATGGGCCAGTGCTGCCAAAGGTTTCAGGATACGATGCTATTATAGAGGTAGAGATAATAGCATATATGGTATAAGTAGCGACTCGGAGCACGACTATCTACCAGCACCTATCGATGATGCTGGCATTTCTGAGCCACTATTCGAGAGAGGTCCGTTTTTGCCAAGGACCCTATTCCAGCCGTCCCACTATAGGAAATTCCGCCACAGGAGGTGGAGACCAACGCAGATAACAACAAAGTGGACCTTGCCGATTTCTTGGCTGCTCCCGAGGATTTTCCAGTAATCATCATCGCCAGTGATGATGATGAAGAAGACGCTGAGGAAGAGATAGAAGACGTCGAGGTTAACCCAGAGGAGATTTTATTTGGTAACGACGATTAGGACGTGTTCTCCAACGTGACGACCGAGTAGATCGTTTAGACCTAAGTTTGAATTTTATTATTTATTCTTTTGACCTTAGGGATTGTATATAGGATATGTATGATGGTAAAGTGGTAGACACTTCCATCTCATGTTCAACCATGTATATATAATAAGTATAGGGTGTATTGGATATGTATATAGTACCAAAATGATGTACTTTTGTATGATTTACAAAAGGATAAGTCTAAGTATGAAATGTACATAAGGAAGTTACGATGTTATGATTAAGTACTAGTTATGAAAGGTTTATGAAGGATCTATGATGTAGTTACGATATGATAAGATGAGATCACGATGGATCTCTAATACGATGTTTTATTTGATATGATGATGCTATGATACGACATGATAAGTCATGACGCTATTATGACATGACTTAAGTTATGAATGAAAGAAAAGATATTAAAAGTATGATACTATCTTTTCTTAATAGGAAATTAGAATATGGTACGACCACGAACTCGAGCTAATCAAAACCCGCAAGAGCCTGATCTTGCGAACGTAGTAGCGACATTGCAACGACAATTAATGGAACAGCAGTGAGAAACTGATAGACTTCAGGAACAGATAGCTCGATTCGATCAGATACCTCGAGCTAATGTAGTTCCGCCTCAAGGAAACCCTGTACCTCCAGTAGTTCCGCAGGTACCGGAGGGTCACCAAGAGGTTCCACGAAACGTTGAAGTTCCGTTAGCACCCATAGGGGTACAAGCGAACCCACCCTTGATTAGGGAGGATATGTTGTATGAGCGCTTTACGCGAATGAAGGCGCCGTAATTCGAAGGACCCACGGACCCGATAGAGGCCGACAATTGGTTGATAGATATCCAAATAATTTTGGATTTCATGGGACTGACGGAATAGGAGAAGGTTATGTGTGCTTCCTTCGCACTTAAGAAGGATGCACGGCATTGGTGGATGACCGTGCAAATGCGTAGGAACGTGACAACCATGAGCTGGCAAGATTTCGTAACCGAGTTTAGAACAATGTACTACAACCGGGAAATTCTTGCAGCTCAGCAGGATGAGTTCAACAGTTTTAGACAAGGGTCGATGACAGTAATGGAGGCTGTCAAGAAGTTTGAACAGCTAGCCCGCTTATGTCTGGAACTAGTACCAAACGAAACTGAAAAGGTAAGGAGGATGATGAAGATGTTTCGAACAGATATGGCCAAGCAAGTCAGTGCTGGCAGTAGCCCTCCAACCTTGGTATGCGACTGTATTAGTCGGGCAATAAGAGCCGAGTATTGGATCAACCAGGATAAAGAGGCAAGGGCTCAAATTTTTAAGGCTAAGAAGGAAGAAAAGGCCATGGCAAAACAGTCCCAGCCTCGACAGAATCCGGAATCAGATATGAAGGGTCAGTCCAATAATGCTGGCCAGAATCCTAGACAGTTCGGGAAGAACAAAAGGAAAGAGAATGCTACAAGTCAGGGCTAACAGGGAAATTACCCTCAAAAGAAGATTAACCGAGGTAATGGGGGTAATAATAATGGTAATAATTATCCTGTGTGCGCCCAGTATGGGAAGAAGCATTTTGGGGTATGTAGATCAGGGACAAATGCATGCTACAATTGTGGCAAAGAAGGCCACTATGCGAGGAATTGTACTCTGAGCAACCAGAACCCAATTCCTCAGTTTTCGAACAGAAATCCCAACAGTCAACTACATGCGGCCCAAGTTAAGATTGAAGGTCCACACTTAGCACAAGAAAGACTAGAGGCTCCGGAACCACAGACCCGGTATTATGCCTACACCAAAGGGGACGTTGAAGTTGGAACTTCATTGGTGGCAACAGGTTAGATTTCTGTCACCACTTATGATGCACTTGCTTTGCTTGATTATGGGCCTGACCATTCGTTTGTATTGATGGATTTCGCCCAGAAATTAGGAAGAAAAGACGATTGTTTAGAGCAATCTTGTAGAATATCCCTTTAGCTAGGAGAAATTCTTCTGTCTGACTATTGGATACGAAGTGTCCCAATAGTCAATTACGACAGAGAATTTTATGCGGATCTTGTTGTGATCGAACTTCAAGATTATTGTGTGATCCTAAGAATGGAGTTCTTAGGAAAATACAACGCTAAGAATGATTGTCGAAAGCGTTGTGTTACATTTAGTCCGCTAGGCGAAGAAGGAGCATTCGATTTCTACGGCTAACCTCGAAGCTCAACAACCGAGATAGTCTCGACCATTAAGGCTTGAGAAATGTTAGCTAATGGATGTTATGGCTACTTAGCTAACATGATGGACAAAGATCAAGAAATGGAGCTAAAGTCGAAAGATGTCCCCATTATTAAGGAATATGTGGATGTTTTTCCTAAATACTTACTTGGACTCCGATAGAACGGGAAATTTCATTCGAAATTGAATTATTGCCAGAGTATCCAAAGTGCCTTATCGACTGGCACCAGCCAAGCTTAGGGAACTCCAAGTTCAGTTACAGGAATTGCGTGACAAAGGAGTTATTCGAGAAAGTCACTCTTCGTGGGGAGCGCCAGTTTTGTTTATCAAGAAGAACAATGGATCGTTGCAAATGTGCATCGATTATCATGAAGAGAACAAGATCATGACTAAGAACAAGTATCCCCTCCCGAGGATTGATGATCTTTTTGATCAACTCAGGGGAGTAGTAGCATTTTCGAAAGTCGATCTGCAATCGTAATGCCATTAGTTCAGGATTAAGGAGTACATAGACAAGTTGTTATTATCTTTATTGATGATAATCTAACTTACTCAAGGTCCAGGAAGGAGTATGCGCAGCACCTTAGGTTGGTGTTAGAGACGTTAAGAAGGAGTTAACTTTATGCCAAGTTCACAAAATGTGAATTTTGGTTAGAAAAGAAAAGAGTTCATTTCTTAGGCCACGTTCTTTCAAAGGGAAGAAATTGTATGGACGAAGAAATGCGAAGAAAGTTTCCATGAGCTCAAGAAGAGACTTTGTGACGCCCCGGCTTCCCAAGCCGGGTCGACACCATACATACTTGTACTTATCTTACATGAAAATTTGAGAATAAAATTTTTTTTCTTTTTAACATAAATACATAGATTATCTTGTAGAGAAAAACTTGTCATGTATGCATACCATACTGAAAATTTCATAACATAATTAAACTTGCCCATCTGGGTAAACTTCTCCTTGCCTACCCATTACTTGCTAAGCTGATTAAAAGGTAACATAAAACCTTTTAAACCGGACTTTGAAACATTCCATACATAACATGGTACATATAACTTAGTCATACATGTACTAGTTCGTAATTTAAAGAGTTGCGGAAAAATCTGCGTAGTGGTATCCCACACCGCCCTTCACTTGCTGCATCGTCTCCATGGCCCACCAAATAAAGCTGCAGGCATCTTACCTACAGTATGAAATATACGGATGAGCTTTCGCCCAGCAAGTACAAACATAATCTCACAAAACATTTTAAACCTCTTTAAAACATGACAATCATCATGTAATTTATGCATGATCCATTTATGATCGATTTGAATGTCTTATGCTTCATTATGGACTTAATCTTGAACTTATTATCTTATCTTAACATGTGGGCCCATAGTGTACGTACCAAAAGCGTGCAGCCTCCAGACAAAGCTAGGGTTTGCAAGGCCCTAACAGTTCTGGGAATTATAACTTGACCCTTCACGATCACGGAAGGTAAATATCACAACTGAAACATGTAGCCTCCACGATCACGGGAGGTTGGTACGACACCTTACTTGATTTATCTTACCATGTGGTTCAACATTAGTGAACATGCCTTATGATGTCACTATGTCATATCATACCTAACACTTGCCATAACATGGCATTCTTGAAAACATGGCAATTTTTTTGAAATCGTGGCATTTTTGTAAACGTGGCATTTTTGAAACCATGACATTTTTTTTAAAAACATGACATTCTTGTCAACATGACATTCTTGTAACATGTCATAGCATATCTTAGCATATCATCGCATGGCATCACATATCATAATATATCATAGCATGTACACTTGAAAATATGGTGTAAATAACATAGCTTAACATAGCATATTTGAAAATAGTATTTACTATTTTCATACTGTAGGTGAAGTTTGACACTTGCCTCGTATACTATGTCCTTTGCTGCTCCACGTCAGGATACAATAGCAGACTATCCCCTGCTATAATAAAGGACATAGGTAAGGATCTCTAGCCATAACCGTAAAATGTTGGTGACCTAACAAACATGCATACATAGTCTTAGTTATATGTCCCCTATAAAATATCTTATTTGGTTACAATAAGTAACCTTTGGTGTGATATCCTTGGTCAAACTTGGTCAACCAAAGTCAACATTTTGGTCAACTATGGTCAACCCTCCATGGGTCAAACTTGGGGTTTGGGCTTGGCCCAGTAACTCGGGTATCCTTCCCGGTTACCATCCGTTATCATTGTTTTACTAAACTTTGTCTTTCCTTTGTCTTGGAAAAATTTGGTAAGTTTAGATCCAAAAATCTAACTTATAAAATTCGTGGTTCTTAAGTGGGGCTTTATAAAAATCATTAAGGGATGAAACTACCATTGGAACAGTTTTCTCGGTCAAAACATTGGGTTCGGTGAAAAATACAGTTTTCCTGAATTGTTTTTAGCAAATCCTGTGCAGGAATTTCCTGTTTCCTACACAGTTTTCATAAATCCATTTCTATTAAAAAATATGGATTGAATCAGGAAAAGTTTTCTTCACGAAAATTTTAGTCCTTGAAAAATCCTACAAGTTTCATGTTTTGAGGAAAACCCAGTTCGGATGTTAACGTGTTCATATTTCCTGTTGAACCCACCTGGCCGTGCATAAATCCTGGGCACAGTCAGGCTCGGATTTTCATAAAAACCAAGGCCGTTTGAGTCTTATTTTGGAAAACTGTCCATGATGTCCCCTAGGAAAATCCCTTCTCTACAACTTTCATGTTTTAACTTTCTTCAAATTCGGCCTCTAAAGACCTCAAAATTGCCTTTCCAGAAAACTGGCCAGTTTTACCCGAAATTGGCAGTTTTGTTCTTAAGTTCGTTTTACGTCCTATTACGCGCACACTACCTCAACCGCCCACAGCGGGAGCCTAATATCAGTCATGCAGCGCTTTCTAACGTAAAACATACATCCATGCATCATTCAAACATCTTGGGACATATCACAAACACTTAGTGAGCATACACCCTTAGCATGAAATTCTAGAGCATAAAATCATGCAACTAAACCTATTACATGCAATAAAAGTGTGAGCTTATGCTCTTACAAATCATTGCTTGGAAATACACTTAAATTTCCAAATTTAAGCTCAAATTGAAAAGCTTAGGGTTAAGGAAGATTACCTTAATTCACACCAAAATTGGTGCTAGGTTTTGGGTCTAACTCTTTTCCTCTTTGCTCATAACCACAGCCGGCCTTTCCCCTCCAAATGGGGTTCCAATTCTCGGCCATACACATGAAAACATATAAATAAATATCTTGCTCCAAACTTAATGAAAAACTTAGAGGTTTAGAGGGTTTACCTTAGTCAATTCTAGAAGTTGGCTAGCTTGGTTCCAACTTCTCCCTCGTTCCTTGCCACCCTCCATAACCGGCCTCCCCTCCAAATGGGGTTCCAAATTTTTGCCACTCAAGCTTGAGCCCCCCCACAAGGTCCGGCCACTCACCTAGACTAATTTCCTTGTTCCATTTTTTTTTTTCTTTCTTGTTTCGGTTTCTAAGGGAGGGTTCAAGAAAATTGGGCAGAGTTTTGGGGTGAAAAATGCTGCCAAAAACCGCCCCCCACAAGCCCTATTTATAGGCTTATTGAACTTTTCAAAATTGCTAAAAGGTCCTTCAACTAGAATTTATTTATTTTCCTAAAATTGCATTTTAGTCCTTAAGAGCAAAATATTTGCTCAAAAACCCCTACAAGTGGCCGGCCATCATTGGGAAACTTGGAGGCCAAGTTTTGCTTACCTCATCATGATGACATCATGCTTACATCACCTTGATGACATCATGCTTACATCACTTTGATGACATCATTTTGCTTACATCATCATTGCTAACTTTTCCAAAAATTGCACTTTTGCCCCTAAAGACAAAATATTTACAATTTAGTCCCTACAGGTGATCGGCTAAGGTAAAGCTACTTGACTTCCAATTCTTGCATAATTATCCACTTGATTCCCAGAATCCATTAATATAATTATGCAATCCATTTCCTTATTAACCCTGATAATATCAATACTGTTTTGTCCTAAAACAGTATTATCATACTGAATTGTAGTCCAAAATCTATCTGCATAAAATTGGACTACGTATAAATTTTTCTTATGACTTAGAGCTACTTAGCCCTTAGTGCTTCAAATATTGTGCTTGATTTTTCTAGGGTGGTCTCATAGCTTATTCTTGCTTATTTGTCCATAAAGACGGTTTTCGCAGTATAATTTCCATACTGTTTTAATTATACTGCAGTATCATCTTAGTCAACTTTGGTCAAACCTTGATCAGAATAAAAATCAAAATTCCTATTTTGCCCTTTTCTCCAAAAGATCTCATATTTGCCTAAGCAAACTACTGTTGAGTCTCGTAACTAATTAAACGAGAACTCAAACCTACACTGTTACTCCACTCCGATCATGATTCAGACTTAGGTTTTCCTTGTTTCAAAGGAAATCTAAAGTCATCAAAATTTCGGGTATTACAAACTTACTAGCACACACTACTAGAAAAGTAGGATTACACGACGGGTTTTAACCGTCGTGTAAAGTTTGCACGACGGTACCTTAACCGTCGTGTAATCCAGCGTCGTGGAAGATAACACGACGGTTTTAGTACTGTCGTCGTATGTTAGTTTTACACGACGGTTTTCCAACAGTCGTGTAATCCCGGTAAACAGTTACGTGGTGGAGCAAAATAAAGAATATTACACGACGGTTCCTTCTGGAACCGTCGTGTAATCTCACGGCACGAATATTACACGACGGTTCCGGCCGGAACCGTCGTGTAATCTATCGTAAAGCCCATAGATTACACGACGGTTCCGGCCGGAACCGTCGTGTAATCGTTGGTAGCGCCTTTAGATTACACGACGGTTCCGGGAGGAACCGTCGTGTAATCATTGGTAGCGCCCATAGATTACACGACGGTTCCGGGAGGAACCGTCGTGTAATCTATAGTAGCGCCCATCGATTACACGACGGTTCCGGGAGGAACCGTCGTGTAATCTATAGTAGCGCCCATCGATTACACGACGGTTCCGGCCGGAACTGTCGTGTAATCTATGCTCCCAACGATTACACGACGGTTTCGGGAGGAACCGTCCGTCGTGTAATTTATTATTTAAAAAAAAATTGGGTTTTTTTTTTTTTTTTTTTTCCCACGGGTGGCCTAATCTGTATGTTATCCAATACACGATCCAAGTATTAACTTCATTAATCAAACTAAAAATACACTCCAATTATTACATTACAAGTTTATACGTCATAATTAATGAATTCCATTACATGGCTAGACCATTCTCCCCTAGTCAGATCCAAATCCTCAGAAGAATAAAATTGTTTACTTTCAAGTGCGTCAATTCCAGTCAACACTATATCCCTCATAAAAGCTAAAACAAAATAACCACATTCAACACTTCCCTCTTAGAGAGGACAAAGACGGTTCGAGATTTTGGTTTTACAGTCTCGTCTCCTTCTAATCCCTTCTCCGGTCGTAATCTTCCAATCCGTTAGGGCCCTAGCAAATTGGTAAAATCCAAACTAATTAAGATGCATATAATTAAGATTAAAAAAAATAACATATTCAAATTGACTTACATGTTCATTAGCTCAGTAAAATCGTCGCGTTTCTTCTCCTGAAGAGGATCAAAATAAAGGACGAGGTCCTCCCATGGGTCAATGACACCCATAACCCAATGTCTCCCTCTGTTATGTGGCACAAGATAAAGCCGTTCTTTGGGTGCGTCACGCAAAAAGCTGATAAGATTGTCGGCTCGCTCTCTCATGCCAGCATCTTCAGTATCTGTTCTCACCGGTGAGATCAAGCTTGGAGACACAAACACAAACTTCTCAGCTTGCCCGTTAATTCTACATAGTTCCTCCAAATATCTGCATAACCGTATCAAAAATGTTACTCCACATGAAATATTGAAGATTTTCCAGATAAAAAGAAAATTTAAGATAAAGAATGCCGTACCTCATGTAGACTAATATACAATTCGCACTGATTTCTTGTAAATTAAAGAACTCAAAAATATCTTCAAAGCTCAGAAAGACAGGCATATCAAAACCCATAATCGTGGCTGGTATTGGGACCTCAATCTGATTACCTTGACGCATGGAACTATGTGCATAATAAGCCAAAGGCTTCATTGCCTTGTTCATGTTATTAAAGTCGAACACGAGTTTTTGTTCTTGCGCACCTTGTTGTACCTCAGTTCGAGAGTCGATCGTTTTCTTTCCAGCCTTTTTTTGCCGTTTTTTGTTGCCAGCTACTGGGTCGGGAACGTGACTAAGCCCTCGACTCGCCTTGTTCATACTCATGTCGAGCTCAACTAAACTTTTAGGCCAAGCAACAAACCCATTAACAGCATCCTCCACAGTGGTTGCGTCGTACGTCGGTATAGGTAATTGTGCTTTTTTTAATTTGGGCACGTTGATTGACACTTGCACGTTCCCTTCCCCCAGTGGAATCCCTTGCACCGTATCGGTGGGGAGGCTCTCGAGCCATGCTCTTCCAAACGCAACAAGCAACTGTCCACCCTGAACTTCATCGAAGGTATAGAGCTTACACTCCTGACTGTCGACAGGCATGGTTGGCGGCTCAGCAACTCCATGTTGTTTTTCTTGGGCAGAGCAACTAGCCTTAAAGCTGTTGTGTTGGTCTACGGTTGGCACATTCTTGGGATCAACCGACGGCTCCACATCTTTGTTCGCACATGGACCACGCATCAACACCTTTAATTCTTCTATTTCACGTCTCATTGATTGTACTTCATTGTCTTTCTTCGAACTTCGACTTAGGTTAAAGTACTGAGACGGCTTTACGAACTTTGATTGGCCACGGACACGGCCTTTGTGTTCGGGTCTAGATAATGCCTGCGACAATACATCATTAGTGCCAACTGACTCGAAAGTGCCTTGGCTCGCCTGTGTGTTGTACTCCACCTACAAGATTATTAACAGAAATCATTTAAGCAAAAGTGTTGTAAGTGCGTATAGTAGTGATGAAGAAAATATTGTTAGTTAGTAAACTTACTATCATCTCGCTAACTTTTTTACATGCCGGATCTTTCAACTCTCCATCTGCGGCTGTCTGTTGCTCTAGCCACAAACCATCTCTTTTTTCCCATTTCCCAGTCTTCTTAAACTGTAATTAACATCGTTAGTATAAATGGGATACGATTTAGTACAAACAAAATCTATTGACATACCATTTCCTGGTCGAGCTTCCTATATCCGTCTCGGCCTCCTCTTGATGAGTATTCGTTGTTTGTCCTTATTTTGCTTCCACGATCAGATAGTTGTTGGAATTGCGAGTACGTTCTATACTGAACGAATTTCATCCAATCCTATTCTTCAATATTGGGGTAGTTGTCAATAACTTTTTGCGGCCGTGTCCACACACTTTCTTCATTTATAAATTCCTCGACAAATGTCTTGTACAGATCATACCGAAAATTCCTTGCAGCCTCACCATATGATTTTAAACAAGTGGTCCGGAAGCTTTCTTCCACGGTGAAAGAAGTAACAGTTTCTTTCCAAATAATTTCTTTCAATCCGTCTAAATCACGAGATCTCCAATCTTGAATCCATATTGGATCGTGCTCTCGAGCGAGCACGCCAATCCAGCTCATCAATTCGTCACCGTGCTTCCCTTCCGGTTGTCCTTTCTCGTCAAACGTGACTTGAATTCGTTCACCTCTTTTCCTTGCCATATGGACGCGTTTCATTATTGTTGCCCTTCGCTTGCCCTCGACAGTGGGATCCATCGGGTTTCTCCTTCGTGCTCGTCCCTTTTTGGAATTTTCCATTGTATTCGTTCACCTACATTTATTGGCAAAAAATAAAAAAAAAATTAAGTTAATGGGTATTCGAACTTTTTTCTTCTATTTTTTTTTTCATTGTTATTATGTTGGCACAAATAAAAAATAGTGTAAAAAATTTAACAAAATTTATACGCCCCACACTTGCGGAAGGCGCCCAATGGCGCCTTGGCACCCCACAAGGGCGCCTCGGCGCCCCACACTGGCGCCTGGCGCCCAAGGGAGCCTGGGCGCCCCACACGGGAGCCTGGCGCCCAAGGGCGCCTGGGCGGCCCACAAGGGCGCCTGGTGCCCAAGGGCGCCTGAGCAGCCCACACGGGCACCTGGGCGCCCCACACGGGCGCCTCGGCTCCCCACACGGGCGCCTCGGCTCCCCACACGGGCGCCTCGACGCCCCACACGAATTAGGACAAAAAACCATAAGGGCAAAAATAACACTAAAAAAATTCATGTGTATGCTTTTATACATATATAATAGTGATTGCTTCTATAGTATTCCTTTAAAAACTCAAGTTGACATTTCATCGAGCATATTGTGGGCGGGAAAAATTCATGTATATGTAAAGTCTAAAAACCACTCACAAACCATTAATCTACAAAGAGCATCATTATGAACTTAAACACCCATGCTAAAAAATGCATCTTTAGTGACAAACAACAAGACAAAATCCCAAATTTATTTTAAGTTGTATATGAACTTACCTTGATTTTCTTTGAAGATGAATAGACACTCCAACAACAATAAATTTGGATTAGGCGACGGCGGCGGCACGACGGCGATGGCGGCGGCAACGACGGAGTTGGCGGCGGCTTGGAGGAGGAAGTGGGTACTTGAGAAATTTAGAGAGTGTGAAGAGAAATGAGAAGGTATGTGGAGAGAAAAGGAGAGGAAGTTGTATTTAAGTAATGGGTTTGCGCGCGGAGTTCGAAAAACGAAAGTTAAAAATTTTCAAAATTTTTTGAAGATTACACGACGGTGTAAAATACACCGTCGTGTAATATAAGATTACACGACGGGCCCGAGGGGACCGTCGTGTAATCCCCCCAATTCGGGGAGATTGTGGTCATCGTGTATCAACTTTTCATTTCATCCTCTTCTTGGATATTTATCTCTTATTTCCTGTAGGTGAAGCTCGATAAAAGGCTCAACTTCAACCCTATTATGTAAAGTATAGAGACAAGCTTTCTCCCATTCACATCGATTTACCTGCGATGGAACGCCGACGTATAGTCTTTTCCAGTCAAAGTTTGTAGTCTTCGGCAACCCAATTGCCTCTGTGGTGGAAAAATACTCGGAGCAAAATTCGACCGATTCCTCCGCAATGTAGCTTTCTACTATGCATCCTTCTGCCCGATTTCGGTTCTTGACATAACCCTTCAAAACCTTCATGTACCTTTCAAAAGGATACATTCATCTCAAGTACACCGGTCCACATAGCTTCACTTCCCGGACTAAGTGCACCGTTAGATGAATCATTATGTCAAAAAATGAGGGTGGAAAGTACTTTTCAAGCAAGCACAAAGTCTTAACCAACTCTAATTGTAGCGAATCTAGTGTCAATGGATCTATTACCTTAGAGCATATCGAGTTGAAAAATGAGCATAACTTGGTAATTGCGAATCTCACGTCCTTCGTTAAAACTCCTCGCAACGCCAGCGGTAATAACTGTTGCATCAAGATATGACAATCATGTGATTTCATGCCAATCAGCCTCAGATCCTTCATAGACACCAACCTTTTCAAGTTGGAAGAATACCCGTTGGGCACTTTTACAGAAGCGAGCCACTCACAAAGCTTTCTTTTTTTTTGTCTTGATAGTGTGTACTTCGCCGGAGGTAAGTAAGTTGCATTCCCTTTCTTCGTAGGGATCAAGTTAAGTCTAATATTCAATTCCTTAAGATCCAACCGTGCCTTCTCACCATCTTTGCTCTTATTAGGAATGTCTAGCAACGTGCCCACTATTGATTCACACACGTTTTTCTCAATATGCATCACATCCAAGCAGTGACGAACAAAAAGTGTCCTCCAATATGGAAGTTCGTAGAAGATTAACCATTTTTTCCAAGGGCCGTCTACCACGGGATCATTGTAACGCCGTCTTCTTTTCCCGAGCACCACTTTCAAATCCTTAACCATCTCATAAACGTCTTCGCCGGTCAAAACTTGGGGAGGGTTTCTTTCTTCCGTTTTGCCATCGAAAGCCTTTTTCTGTTTGCGGTATCGATGATTTTGTGGTAAGAATCTCCTATGACTAAGGTAAACGGTTTTCTTACCATTCTTCAATCGGATGGAGGATGTTTCTTTCATACAAACGGGACAACCGATAGAACTCTTGACTGAATAACCAGATAGATTTCCATAAGCAGGAAAGTCATTGATTGTCCACATCAACATTGCATGGAGTGTGAATGTCTCTTGACGGTAAGCATCTCTAACTTCGATCCCCTTTTCCCATAAGCTCTTTAGATCATCGATTAGTGGTGCTAAGTACACATCAATGTCATTCCCTGGTTGTTGAGGACTAGATATCAATAAGGTCAACATCAAGAACTTTCGCTTCATGCTCAACTTCGGAGGGAGATTGTAGTTGACAAGTATGACGGGCCAAGTACTATGCCTACTACTCATATTACCATGTGGGTTAATTCCGTCCGCCGACAAACCAAGACGTAGGTTCTGTGGTTCCGCACAAAATTCAGGATGATCGGCATCAAAGGTCTTCCATTGTGGTGCATCGGCTGGATGTCTAAGCATACCATCTTCAACACGTTTATCATGGTGCCAAGTCAAATTCTTGGCATGCTCGGCATTACGGAATAAACGCCGTAGACGCGGTGCCGGAGGAGTGTACCATAACACCTTTGCCGACACACCTTTGCTGCCATTCGTTGGCTTCTTGCCCTTCTTCCATCTTGACTCCTTACAAACTGGACATTCATCCAAATCCTCGTACGCATTTCGGTAAAGGGCGCAATCATTTGGACATGCATGAATTTTTTCATATTCCATTCCCAAAGTGCTCAACGTCTTCTTAGCTTCGTACATACTAGCGGGTATTTTATTATCAACCGGTAGAACCTCTCTTAGAAATTCTAAAAGAGCCGTGAAACTAGAATTTGTCCACCCTCCCGATGCCTTCATGTTCCATAATTTGACCAATGCGGACAATTTCGTATATTTACTACACCCCTCATACAAGGGCATCTCGACATCATTCATCATTGCTTCAAATAACTCCGGACGATGCACAAACTGTTCTTCCAAATCATTAACCATATCAAACAAATTATCTCCTACAACTTCCTCAACAACATCATCTTTCGCTTTGTTGTTCGATGATGGATTAAAACACATTTCACCGTGTAAATACCACGTTTGGTACGAACAAATAATCCCACGCGCAAGCAAGTGTCTTCTAACTTCATCAACTGGATGAGATCTATGATTTCCACAATCCACACAAGGACATCGAATCTTATCATTCTTCATGTGAGTTTCCGCAAATGACAAAAATTCTTCAATCTCATCACGATATTTTCTAGTCAATCTATTAGCCCACATCCATTTTTGATCCATTTCGAAGAACCCGACCTAAATCGATATTAAATTTATCATACAAATTATTTAATAATCAAGTTTTTGAATTTAAAAACACAACGTATAGTCAACAACTAATCATACCGAGAAAGAAAAAAAGAGAATATATACCATTTTTTACATCTACAATAAATCGTCCATAAAAATCAAATAAATAAAAAGAAGAGTAAGTAATAATCACAATACTTACAAATATTCAATATACGCGAGTGTTGGTTTCGTAATGGAGGAGACGTGGTTTCGCAGGTGTCTGTGATGTTTTTCGCGGCTGCGCCATAGATCTATAATGAGATGAAATGAGGGCTGTTGTAAGGGTAAAAAAGTTAGGAATACACGACGGGTTCTTAAAACCCGTCATGTAAAGTCGGACTTTACACGACGGTTCCAAGAAACCGTCGTGTAAAGTGGCTCCGCGAGGCACTTTACACGACGGTTCTTTGGAACCGTAGTGTAAAGTCGGATCCGCGAGGCACTTCACACGACGGTTCTTTGGAACCGTAGTGTAAAGTCGGACTTTACACGACGGTTCTTTGGAACCGTAGTGTAAAGTTGCTCCGCGAGGCACTTCACACGTCGGTTCTTTGGAACTGTAGTGTAAAGTTGCTCCGCGAGGCACTTCACACGACGGTTCTTTGGAACCGTAGTGTAAAGTCGGACTTTACACGACGGTTCTTTGGAACCTTAGTGTAAAGTTGCTCCGCAAGGCACTTTACACGACGGTTCTTTGGAACCGTAGTGTAAAGTCGGACTTTACACGACGGTTCTTTGGAACCGTCGTGTAAAGTTCCTCACGTGGCACTTTACACGACGGTTCCTAGGAACCGTCGTGTAAAGTATGACTTTACACGACGGTTTCAAGGAACCGTCGTGTAATCTCCGTCGTGTAATGTACTTTTTGTAGTAGTGACACCAGTATGGGTAATTCCCGACGTGGACGTAGGGAATTTTATAATTTATGGTGACGCCTCTAAAATTGGACTAGGGGTTGTCTTAATGTAGAATGGAAAAATAGATGGCTAAAGCTTGTAAATGATTATGATTATGAGATCCTTTATCACCCTGGAAAGGCAAACAGGGTAGTGGATGCTCTAAGTAGGAAATCGTCCTGCATACTAAGGTCTATCGGGACGTTGCCCAAGCCATTTTTTAAGGAAATTTTTGATTTCAACATGGAAATGATAACTGGGAAGTTGTTCGTTCTAACTCTCCAGAACCCATCAAGCTTCATCAAGGAAAGGATTGGTGTTCCAACCTTGAGTTTCTCAAGAAATAGATCGTGTCAGAAGCTCATAAGACGCCATACTCGGTACATCCTGGAGTTTCCAAGATGTAGAGAGACCTTAGAAAGAATTATTGGTGGCCAAAGATGAATAATGAGATTACGGATTTTGTGTCAAAATGCCTAACTTGTTAGAAAGTTAAGGCCATACACCGACAACTTGGTGAAAATCTCTAGAAAATTTAGCTTCCTGAATGGAAATGGAAGTGGACTACTATGGATTTTGTAGTAAGATTAACCAGGACCATAAGTGGGAATGATACAATATGGATTATTATGGATAGATTAATCAAATCAGCCCACTTTATGGCTATTAAAGCCACCTTTTCAGTAGAAAATTAGGCTAAATTTACGTATCTCAGGTCATTAGGGTGCATGAAGTGCCAAAATCGATCGTTTCAGATCGTGATAGACATTTTACCTCTTGAGTTGGACAAGTGTTCACACCGCATGGGGTCGAAATTGAAGTTTAGTATAGTTTTTCACCCCACAACTGATGGTCAGTCTAAACGAACCATCCAAACATTAGAGGATATGTTAAGATCATGTGTTTTGGATTTCAAGGGAAGTTTGGATCAGAAACTGCTTTTGATCAAATTCTCTCATAATAATAGTTATTACGCCTCAATTGATATGGCACTAATTGAAGCGTTGTATGAAAGGAAATATAGATCTTCCATTAATTGGCTAGAAGTTGGACGAAAGCAGCTTCAAACTACGGATGATATCCGTAAAACCATAGACGATATCAAGATGATTAGACAGAGACCCGACATAGCTTTTAGTCGACAAAAAAGTTATGCCGACAAACGTCGAAAATCTTTGGAATTCCAAGTTGGAGATTCTGTTTTTATTAAGAATGTTCCTATGAAGGGAATTATGAGGATTAGGAGAAAGGAAAACTCAGTCCTAAGTACATAGGACCCTATGAGATCCTCGAAAGGGATTGGAAAAGAAGCTTATAAGTTTGCTTTGCTGCCATAATTGGCTTCTGTGCATGACGTTTTTCACGTCCTGATGCTAAGAAAGTATATACCTAATACTTCTCACATTCTAAGTCAGGAACCAATACAAGTCCAAACTGACTTAACATGTGAAGAAAAGTCAGTTTCGGATTCCAGATTGTGAAGAAAAGTTTTAAGGAATAAGACAATTCCTTTAGTTAAGGTACTGTGACGAAACCATGCTGTGGAAGAAGCCACTTAGGAGTAGAAGAGGAAATAAGGAAACGTTATCCTGATTTGTTTTAATTTTCGAGGACGAAAATTTTTAAGGGGGGAAGAATGTAATAACCGCCCTTTTTGATTGATTCATGATTTCCTCATTGAGGAAAAAATGAATATTTGTGTGAAATGTCTGATATGATTTTATCAGATATATTTGAGTTCTATAGCATAATAAGACTAAAAACAGCTTGTTTAGTTATGCATGATGCCTTTTAAGGAAAAAGGCAAAATTAGAATTTATGACCTTGACCGGTCAAAGTTTGACCAAAAAAGTCAAAGGTATGACTATGACGGTACTGTAGTGTAGCAAGCAGTATGTGAATTATACTGCGAAAAACCGTCATCACGGATAGATAAGTAAGAATAAGGTACGGAATCATGTTAGAAAAATCAATCACAATATTTAGGACAATAAGGACTAATTAGCTTTAAGCCCTAAGAAAAACCTATTCGCAGTCCAGTTAAACGCAGATAAATTCTGGACTGCAATTTAGTATGACAGTACTGTTTTAGTTGAAAATAGTATTTGTTATAATCACATTAGTATGAAAATAGACTATTTTTAAGAAAGAAAGCCAAACAAAGCCCTTGGTGGAGGACACCTCACCATATGACAATTATGTAATTTCTTGATTTTTTTGAAAATTTGGAAAGTATTACCAAGAGATAAATTTTGGCTCATGGAACCATCTAGTGGCCGGCCACCTATGGGGACTTTTCAACAACTTTTTGTTTTGTAAGGCTTGGAGTGAAATTTAGAGAATAAAAATAAATCAAGAAAAGAAATTAAAATTCACCTATAAATAGGTGGAGGGGGGGTGACTTTTTGACCCATTTTATTGGAAAATTCCCCCAAACTTTGGTCATTTCTCTTCTCCTTTTTCTCTCTCTCAGCCGAACCCCATAGGCAGCCAAACCCAAGAAAGTGTGGTCGGATTTTAGTGAGTGAAAGTTAGAAAAAAAATTTCGGAATCCAAGCTAGAGATTATCTCCGCGGTTTAGAGGTAATTCTCTCAACTCCTAAGCCTTTCTATTGTAGTTTTGAGCCAAGTTATCATGTATTTTCAGCTTGGTTGTAAGAGCTTAAGCTCACCCATTTATGTCCTTATTTTAGTTGGTTTGCTTAGAATGTGCTTGATTTAGGTTTCGGTATGCTTATGTTACGGTTTGGTGTATGTTTTGGATTGTATGCCCTAGAAATTATGAGGATTATGCGTGTGACCATTAGGTGTTTGTTTTATGTCCCCACACACTTAAGAGGTTGTATGGTGTGAGTGATTATGTGATTATTGATGAATGATGCAAGTAGGGTTAGTGGAAAACCCTAAAAACCCTAGTTGGTGAATTTCACCAAATGGGTTTGTATGAATTATTCATGAATGGGAATGAATGAATGATCATGAGAACATTAGATTATGCACTGCATGCTTGATGTAGGCTCACGGTTGTGACCGTTGGAGGTAGGGTGTGTGTAATTGTACGTAAGAACGAACCGAAACCAAAACTGCCAGTTCGGGTGAAAACTGGGCAGTGATTTGGAAACGGTGTTTTGAGGCCTTTAGAGGCCGAATTTGAGAAAACTTAAAACTGAAAAGTTGTAGGAAATTGAAAATTCTAGGGGGCATACCAGACAGTTTTTAAAAATAAAGCTCCAAAGGCCTTCGTTTTTACAAAAACCCGAGCCTGGACCCACCAGACCCATGTGCACGGCCAGGCAGATTCAATGAGGAAAAAGTATAAGTTAAGGACAGAACTGGGTTTTGAGAAAAACAAGAAAGTTGTAGCGTTTTCAAGATCTTAAACTTTTGTGAAGAAAACTTTTTCAGAATCCAAACAGATTTTAAAATGAAACTGAATCTTAAAAAAAAAAAAAATTATTCCGTTTTCCGCCAAGTAAATAAGTAAGATAAGAAAAGTAACTGTAACGGCCACGTTAGGCGGGTCGTTACAGTCGTGGAATCCCATATTTGTAGTAGTGTATGCTGCATGTTTGATGTAGGCTCATGGTTGCGACCGTATGAGGTAGTGTTTGTGTAATTTTACGTAAGAAACAACTAGAAGAGAAAATGCCAGTTTTCGGGTAAAACTGGGCAGCTTTCTGAAAATGTGATTTTGAGGCCCTTAGAGGCCGAATTTGAGGAAACTCAAAACTGCAAAGTTGTAGAAAATGGAAAATCCTAGGGGTTACCAAGGACGGTTTTTAAAAATAAGGCTCCGAAGGCCTCTGTGTTTATGAAAATCTGAGTCTGGTCTGCCCAGACCTAGTGTGCACGGCCAAACAGGTTTAACAAGGGAAATTAGTAGTTAGAGACAGAACTGGGTTTTGAGTAAAACACGAAAGTTGTAGGGTTTTTCAAGTTCTAAAACTTTTGTGAAGAAAACTTTTCCAGATTCAACACAAATTTTTAAATAAAATTGGATTTTTAAAACAGTGCAGGAAAAGGGTATTCCTGCACATACACCGATAAATTGGCTGTGGGAAACTGTTCCAAAGGCAGTTTCCAACACTTAATAATTACAAGTCCTACTCAAAGAGTTACAATTTTTGATAAGTCAAACAAGAATTTTTGATATATAAGGAGAATGGACATAGAATACTAAGTTTTTCCAAAGCAAAGAAAAATAAGTATTGGACCACAAGTTATCTTAAAAACTAGATAATACGTTTATAAACTACAGTAACCGAGAAGGATACCCGAGTTACTGGATTGGGCCCAAAGCTCAAGGTTACCTATAGTAACCCAGTAAGTTGTCATAGGCATGTGTGGGGGACACATAACAAAGATTTCTCAGGGATGTTGATTAGGTTACCAACATTTTATGATTATGATTTATAGGATCCTTATCCTATGTCCTTTTATATAGCAGGAAGTAACCTGCTGTTGCAACCTGATTTGGAGTAACAAAACCTAAGACATAGCATACCAGGTAAGTACAAACCTCACCTACAGTAAGGAAAATAGTAAATACTATTTTCATGTATGACTTGTTTACATGTGTACCATGATGTGCCATGTTTATGTACAAGCCATGTTTTATGATGATGCCATGCTTATATACATGCCATGTTAAGCTATGATATGTCATGTTAAGTCACGATATGCCATGCTAAGTCATGATATGCTATGCTATGCTAAGATATGCCATGTTATGCCGTGATATGCCATGTGTATGTATATGTTATGTTATATGTTAGATATAGTGACATCATGAGGCATGTTCAATAATATTAAACCACAAGGTAAGAACATATTTTAAATCATAAGATAAGACAAGCAAGGTGTCGTACCGACCTTCTGCCAGATCATGGAGGATTATACAAGTTTCAAGATTTTAAGACCTTCGCCAGATCGTGAAGGTTTACATGATTCCTGGAATTGTTAAAGACCTTGCAAACCCTAACTTTCTGTGGATTGCGCGCATTTGGTATGTACACAAGGGGCCCACATGTTAAGCAAGATAATAAGTTTATAATAAGTTCATAATGGAGCATAAGACATTCCTAATCAATCATAAATGGATCATGCATAAGTTATACGACGTTTGTTATGTTTTTGTGAGATTATGTTTGTACTTGCTGGGCGAAAGCTCATCAGTATATTCCATACTGTAGGTAAGATGCCTGCAGCTTTACTTGGTGGGCCATGGAGACGATGCAGCAAGTGAAGGGCGGCGTGGGATACCACTACACAGATTTTTCGCAAACTCTTTTAATTATGAATTAGTACATGTATGATTAAGTAGTATATATCATGTTATGAATGAGATGTTTGAAAACCCGATTTAAAAGGTTATGTGTGATCTTTTAATCGGATTAACAAGTAATGGGTAGGCATGGTGAAGTTTACCCATATGGATAAGTTTAATTAAGTTATGAGAGAAAAAAAAAATTTATTCTAAAAATTTTTTGAGAGATCAAGTATTAGAAACTAACAAGTAAGTTAAGTAAGTAAAGTAACGGCCCACGTTTACGAAGTCGGCCCTACGTAGACGGTTCGGGGCGTCACACCTACAACATGAATGTAAGTAATGAGCTTATGCCCAGTAAGTATAACATTCAATCCGCAAAACATTTTATCAAAAGAATGAATGAACCAATTATGCTTTCTTATGTTGATTTGGTATGTAGGCCCTTTACATAACATGAGTGCACGAACCGTGACGTGTAACCATGGAGTGATTGGAGTGACCAGTCTAATTCCAACTCAAACTATGAACCATACTGTTTAACATGGAATCGTTGGGGCAGCCAATCCAATCCAACTCAAACATGGACCATGCCGTTTAAACCCGCCTTCGTGGCAAGTCGGTACGACACCAATAATATTAACTTCTCTTATCTTATATTATGAATTAAAAACATGTTCTTACCATGTGGTTCAATAATAGTGAACATACCGCATGATGTCACTATATCAAGACATATAACATAACATAATATCAATTATAACATAAAACCTCATGACATAATACATCGTAACATAAAAACATCATAACATAATACATCGTAATATAAAACATCATAACATACTACATCGTAATATCAAACATGATAACATACAACATCTGTAGATCATGTAAATCAATTCATGATTTCTTGGCAAACATGTCATGCAACAAAAAATGTTTTGTCCATGCTATAGGCAGAGTTGTACTTACCAATCGTGCTATGCTCTTGGTTTATCGTCCAAACATGGCACGACAACAGTTCACACTCCTGTTTTCAAACAAGGTGTAAGATAAGAGTTATTCACATTCTATCTTACCATAAATCATAATCATTAAATGTTGGTATCCTAACCAACATCCATGAGTAACCCTAGTTATATGGCCCCCACATCTTCATGATAACTTGTACAGTTACTTCAAGTAACCCTGAGTACCAGGCCCAGTTATACTTGAATGATACCCCATTGGGTTACTAGGGCCCAATTACTTATTTTTGAAAACAGTTTCTTAATTTTAGTTATCAGTGCATGTGCAGGAATTTCCTGCTTTTGCACTGTTTTTAAGATCCAGCTTTATCTTAATAATCTGCTTAGAATTTGAAAAATCTTTCTTCATGAAAGTTGTAGATCTCGAGATTCCTACAACTTTTGTGTTTACATAAAACTCATTTCTGCCATTAACCTACTCTTTTTACTTGTTGAACCTGCCTGACCGTGCAACTGGGTCTGGCAGACCAGACTCGGGTTTTTGCAAAAACAGAGGCCTTCGGAGCCTTATTTTTAAAAACCGACCATGATTTCCCCTAGGATTTTCCATTTTCTACAACTTTTCAGTTTTAACTTTTCTCAAATTCGGCCTCTAAGGGCCTCAAAATCCAGTTTCCCGATTACTGCCAAGTCTTGATCCGAGACTGGCAGTTCCTATTTAAGTTGGTTCTTACGTAAAATTACGTACACCCTACCTCAAACGGTTAAAACCGTGAGCCTACATCAAGCATGCAGCATCTTACGTAACGTTTCCATGATCATACATTCATTTCTTATTCATACAATCTTCGTGCAAACCCAAATGATAATCTATACCAAAATAGGGTTTTTAGGGTTTTCTTGAACCCTACATGCAACATGCATCACCATCATCATAATCATTCATCCTACATCATTCTTGGGCATGTGGGGACATATAACAAACATATAGTAGGCATACTCAATACCCACATAATCTCTAACTCATATGATCATAATCATACATCAAAACATAATAGAGACCACCATACCCTAATCAAGCATATATCCAACACCCTAAGCTCTTGCATGGAAAATAAAAGGGTGAGCTTATGCTCTTACATAACCAACATAGAAATACACTAAAATCTCGAATTAAAACTTAAGTGAATTACTTATGGGGTTTAGGAGAGTTACCTTGACCCCTTGAGATTGGATCTACAACTTGGATCACAAATTTTTCTTCTCTCTTTTCTTTCTCAAAAATCCGGCCATTCCCCTTTTTTTTTCTTTCTCTTTGGCTTGGCTCCTAGGGGAGGGAGATATGGTTGGAGTTGAACTAAAAATTTGGGTTCAACTAAATGTCCAAAATGTGAACCAACTTCACCTATTTATAGGTGAAAATTCCAAATTTTCTACAATTATTTTTATTTCACAATTTCCTCTTGAATTTACCTCTTTGCCCTTAAAAACAAATGCTTTTCCTCCCTTATCCCTAGGTTGGCCGGCCATTAGGATGAGTGTGAGCTAAGAAATTACTTGTTCACCAAGTTACTTGCTCACCAAGCTAATTACTTGCTTACCTCACCTTGCTTACATCACGTTGCTTACCTCACCTTGCTTAACTCACCAGGGCAATTGCTTGCTCACCAAGGCAATTGCTTGCTCTCCAAGCCACTAGGACAACCGGCCATTATGAGTGGGAGGCAAGGAAAAAATCTTTTCAAACTTATCTCTAGCTTATTTCCTTGTTCCAATGTAACCAAGTTTATAACTAATCATTGGCCTAGTTGGAGGCTTGGTTAGGAATATCCATAAATTCCTTGAGTCAAAAATTACATACTTCTCCATCATTACTCACTTTTCTAAAAATTACACTTTAACCCCTAAGGATAAAATATTTGCACTTTAGTCCCCGTAGGTGACCGGCTATGGTGGAGCCACATGGCTTCTAATGCATGCATAATTATCCACTTAATTCCAAAAATCCCTTAATAAAATAATGCAGTTCATTTTCATACTAACTTAGATAATATTAATACTGTTTTTCACTAAAAATAGTATTGTCGTACTGGATTACAGTCTAGAATTCATCTACGTAAAATTGGACTGCGTATAGGATTTTCTTAGGACTTGAAACTATTTAGTCCATATTGCTTTAAATATTGTGCTTGATTTTTCTAGGGTGGTCTCATAGCTTATTCTTGCTCATTTGTCTGTAATGACGGTTTCCCGCTGTATAATTTCCATACTATTGATTATAATGCAGTATTGTCTCAGTCAAACCTAAAGTCAACCTGGTCAAACTTTGACTGGAGCAAAAATCATAAATTCCTATTCTGCCCTTTTTCTCAAAAGGCCTCGTGCTTGACTGAGCAAACTATTATTGTGTCACGTAGCTAATTAAACGAGAACTCAAACATATACTGATATTTAACTCAGATCATGAACTTCATATCGACATACATGGCTCAGTCTTAGATTTTTCTTGTCTCTAAGGAAATCATAGGTTCATCACAATTTCGGGTTCTTACATTCTACCCTCTTTAAAAAAAAATTCGTCGTCGAAAATTCGGATACTTCTAGGTGGCTTTTCTTAAAATCCACCACAAATCCATAATGGTTTGTTTATGTTCCCATTTTAATACTTTAATGGGATCATGTCTCTTATATAGAACCATAATCTTACTTTTGTATCCTATCATCATACTTTCATACATTCTTACTTCATACTATCTTACTTTCATACATTCTTACTTTCTTACTTTCATACTGCATACTTTCTTACTTTCTTACATACTATTATACTTTCCCTTCATACTGCATCACAAGAACTATTTACGTAAAAAGCTGAGCCAGTATATTATATAACTTGTCACGTTTGAAAAACATATCATATCATATAAGGTTTTCATACTTGAAAAGTATATCGTATTATATAATTTTCCACACTTGGAAAGCATATCATATCATATATTTAGGACATTTTTTGAAAATAGCTTCTTTCTTGAAACTTGATCTTATGCTATTAGAACCCTTTACTTTTCTTAATGGCCCCTTTCTTGGAACTCATCCCTCAAGGATTCGGCCTGTGACCCCTATCTTGGAACTTGCTTCCTCAAGGATTTGGCCTATGGCCCCTATCTTGGAACTTGTTTCCTCAAGGATTTGGCCATTTACTTTTCATAATGGCTCCTGTCTCGGAACCTTTACTGTTCATGACAGCCCCTATCTTGGAATTTCCTCCTCAAGGATTCGGCCGTCTTACATAAAATGAGGGGGTTTTATTAAGCATGAGATCATAATTTAAGCAAAGTCAATAATGGAAAACCATAATATCGTTCGAGTGATGAAGTGAAAGGTATACTTAAATCAACTAGCTACTTGCTAGTTAGTAGAACTTCTCTCATTGCTTCTAACATTTCCTTCATGGCACAAGTGCCTAATCGTAATTCTTAGGAATGTCTAAAACTTCCCATTATTACATAATTTCCCTTACTAAGGGATCGTATCGTCAATTTCATCGTCAACTCATAACCATCATCGTGGTCTGCTAAATCATTGTTGGCAACATCCAACTCATTGTTTGTTTATCGCCTTGATATTACCACTGAGTTAAGGCACTACTAAATATTTTTCCCATATCTACTATTACTCTTACGAGGGCATAAGTTTCACAATCATGAAACTTAGATTCTATAACATCAACCCTATTTCTTAGAATGGAAAATTCCTGATTATCACCTTACTAAGGTAAGGCGATAGGCTATCTGATCTCAAAACCTATTCATTTCTTATTGCTACTTTAGCAATTATCGTTGCAACTTAATCACTACAGTTGCAAGATTAGACTCTTACGAAATTTTGGTTCGGTCGTACATGTGACGAACCATCTTCTAGTTTCTAATTCTAATTCCTGACATTTCTAATACCCATTCTTTCATTTATATCATAGCATATCATATCATGGAAACATTATAACTTATCATATCATACTAGAGATTTATCACAATCTCATCATATCATATCATAAGCTTAGCTTATCCACCACGCTTTTGCTGCGCTACTCTGATCCACTGGCAGTAATAGCCCATAGAATCATTCGGATAAGCGCGCCAAGCTGCAACATAGCTGACGTACCGTCTCACATACATATCGTAGTATGTCTCGAATCATTATAATACATAGGTGATCCTTGTTGTCGTAAAAAAAAATGTTTAGGAACCTCCTCTCAAGGTACCCTATGCTAGGGCACCTTGCACGAGCCTCCTCAATTAGGCATCGGCTGGCAAGCATATCCAGAAGATACGTCCCTACATGACATAATCGGAAGAGGGTCTCCATATCATGCAACCACTCCTTGGGTCCTATCGAAGATGTGTAGCTACTCCTTCATTCCTCGTAATGCCAACGAAGCCTTGCAGTCCCCTTCAATCCAACCCGGGTTTAACACCAGGTTCATGTCTTTATTATTATAATACTATGACCTCACATAATTACTATACATAAAACAAAGTAAGAAAACAAACTTACAAAATTGTGGTGTTGGTTGCAGAACTGTGAAACTGGATGGCAAGAAACTTACTCTGATACCATCTCTGTCACACCCCGACCTATGTAGGGCCGTGACTTCATACTTACTTAACTTAATTATTAATTCAAATACCTTAAACTTACTGAAAATTCCAGAGTAAATTTTTTTTTCTTTTAAACTCACCTTAAACTTGACTTAAACTTGACTTAATCTCATACTTATACTCATACTTATCTATAGGTACTTACTCGAGTACCGAGCTTTCATACCTCATTTGAAAGCTATCATATTCAAACCGTAGACCAAACCCGACCTAATGCGGGTCGGTACAACACGAGGCAACTTGTTGCCATCATACAAGAAACTTTTCCTTACCCATGCCATTACTTCATTATAATGTATTATAAACACATTTTACAAACATATTTTACAAAATATACTTTCTAAAATCCGTGACGGTGTCCATCACATTTCACAGTCCGCAGCACCACCTCTCCATAATCTAGTTTCAAGCTTTGCTGGTAGGTTGCTTACCTACAGCATGAATGTAAGTAATGAGCTTATGCCCAGTAAGTACAACATTCAATCTGCAAAACATTTTATCAAACGACGATTTTGCTCAAAACCGTCGTGTAATAATCCTCCGAAAATTTTTAAAATTTCAAATTTAAAAAAAAAAAAAAAAAAAGGATTACACGACGGTTCTAAGAACCGTCGTGTAATCCTCTTTTTTTTTTTTTTTGTAGAAAATTTTAAAATTTGAAATTTTGAAAATTTTCGGAGGATTATTACACGATGCTTATATAAAACTGTCGTGTAATCCGATGATTACACGACGGTTTTTAGAACCGTCGTGTAATCCTTCCTCTTTTTTTTTTCAAATGCTGCCGGATTACACGACGGTTCCAACAAAACCGTCGTGTAATCCGGCGGATTACACGACGGTTCATCAAAACCATCATGTAATCCTTTGTTTACACGACTGTTTTGTCAAAACCGTCGTGTAATCTTGTTTAAGACGACGGTTTCACAAAAACCGTCGTGTAAGCCAACTTTTGTAGTAGTGATACTAGTAGACATTTTTTTTCTCTGTCTGCTCTAAACTTAGACTGCTAAATCCCACTTTTTAATCTCCTCATGTTGTTGGAGTACTGTGTATAATGATTGTTATTATAGCATGACTTCTATCAATTGGTCAACATTATTTGTAACAAAAATATTGTGAAATAAAATTATGTGACAGAGAAATTCAATTAAATTATTACATCATATTGCAACTTTTCATTTCATGACTTTAAGTTATGCACAAAACCAAAGTTTTTTAATACATAAAATTTTTGGTTATTACATGGCGCTTGAGCATCCCTTTATTTTGGTTTGCATTTGTAAGAACCTTCTCTTTGTATTTCTTAATTTTATAAATTAGAGTGAGGAGCTTGGTAAAGGATGGATGGTTAAAGGGGTGCCAACCTAGTTGGAATGTCCTTACTCACTATGATGCTATACTTGCTCATTCTCATTGTTATTTAAATAAATAAATAAATTTCAAGTAAATTTTTTTAAACAAATAAATAAAACGGATATAGCTAAATAGTCTTTTTTTTTTTTTAAAGAAGTTTTTTAACAAACTAAAGTTTTTAAAAATTAGTTAAACTACAAAAATAATAGGCATTTTTTTTTTTTGAGAATATAGAACTGTTATTATAAACATGAAGCATATGATACAATAACAATTTCTATAGGTGAAGGTGAATCCTCCAACCAAATAAGCCTCATCATCTATATTAAGAGCATAAGTTGCCAAGGAATGGGCAGCTTTATTAGCTTTCCGATACACTGACATAACTTAGCTCTTGGAAAAAAAGATAAGAAGCTAGATGCATCTAACAATATAAGCCCAAACTCATTACAAAAAGAAGAGGAATTCTTCAAAGCTTGGACAATTGTCAATGCATATGACTCCACAAATTGGAGGTTTAGACCAACATCATGAGCCCAAGAGAGACTGATTGAGATAGCTTTAGCTTCCGCTGGGCAAATAGAGAAAGCTCCATCAAGATTTTTGGCAAGAGCAGCCTAACAAAACCTTCTGAATCTTTGATAATAGATCCAACTCGCATAACTTTTGGTGAGGAGGAGATGGAAGCGTCACATTAAATTTATAATAGAAGTGATCAGGAGGGGTCCATTTTGCAGGTTGTCTTGAAGTTTTCATTTCTTGTATCACATTAGTCTTTTTCTGCGCCTTGTGGTATTCAATAATGTAAACGGTAGACCAATTGACTAGAAAGGAAGGTGATCTCATTGGAGTGCCATGAATGAATCTGTTCCTTTCCTCCCAAATTGCCAAAGCTAAACAAAGAAAAAGCTCCGACTCTTTTTTGGTGAATGACAAGGCTAAGGAATGGAGAATATATGAGAATCTTAAAGACATAATGGAAGAAAAAGGTATGCGCAAGGGAGAGGATTTCCACACTTGTTTGGCAAATTTGCAGTGGATGAGAATGCGGCTAATTGATTCCCAAGCACAAGGACATAGAGAACAATTTTCATTAGGAATTATTTTCCTGAGACGAAGATTTATAGCTGTAGGCAAAGTGTTATTTAATGTGCTTCACTTTCAATTATTTTGATGATGATTTTGTAAAGTTGACTCTTGTTAAGTTAATAGCTAATCAATGACTGTAAGTATGACACTTGTATGACCAAGATTAAAACTTGAGAAGTGTGTTGGAGAAGGAAGTGGATGTCTTTTTGTATCTAGAAAAATCTGATAATGAAAGGGGCTTGCTTTTTCTCTCTCCTTTGTTTTTCCTCTGCGTTTTTCTCTTCTCCTAACAGCTACCATTTTTAGTTCAATGTCATGTGTGTTAGATTAATATACCACTCGGAGGTCTCTTGCTGAAACAACAGCCAACACAAAGCTTATTGGTATGCTGTCAAAGCAAAGGATTTAACTGTAACGACCGGCTACGTAACCGTAGGCCGTTACCTTGCTTGCTTAAATTACATCTCGGTTTTAAATACTTAAACTTATTAAAAAATTTAGAATAAATTTTTTTTAATCATATAAATAGACTAGTCCAATAGGTAAACTGTAATAACTAGCTTTTTATGATATTACGATTTTCTTTTTAAAGGAATTTAAGCTATACCATGAAGGTATTTATGGAAAAACCTGATTAGGATATTTATCAAATTTTGTGAGTCCTTATGATTTTATAAGACTCAGTAATAGATTGTTTAGTCAAGCATATAGCCTTTTGAGCAAAAAGGTATAAGAAAAAATTTATGATTTAATGTTGATCAAAGTTTGATCAGAAAAGTCAAAGGTATGACGGTACTGTAGTATGACAAGAAGTATGGAATATATATTGCGAAAAACCGTCATTACGAATAAGATAGTAAGAATAAGATTCAAAACCACTATAGAAAAATCAAGCACATTAATTAGGACATTAAGGGCTAAATGGCTTAAAGTTATAAGAAAAATTTTTACGCAGTTCATTTATACGCAGATGAATTCTGGACTGCAGTCCAGTATAACAGTACTGTTATTAGTTGAGAGCAATATTGGAAATATCTGTATTAGCATAAAGATAGATTGCATTTTAAGAGAAAAGCCAAACAAGGCCCAAGAGGGAGGACACCTCACCTTTGGATAATTAAGGATTTATGGAATTATTTGGAAATTAGGGAAATAAGTAATAACTTGCTCTCCAAGGCAAGCTAATGGCCGGCCACTTTACAAGGGCATGGAGCAAATTATTTTTGTCTCAAGGGCTAATAAGCAGTTTTGGGATTAAAAATAAATCCAAACATAAATTAATTATCACCTATAAATAGGTGATTTTGGGGGGGGGGGGGGGGGGGCTCATTTTGTTCACCAAAATGAGAAAACACCCCAAAACCATGCCAAAATCTCTTCTCACACCGTCCTTCACTTGCCACATCATCCTTATGGCCCACCAATTAAGCTACAGATTTTTTACCTATTGTAACGCCCCAAATGCTATCTAACTTTAAGTTAGAAAATTAACATTAGAATTAACATACATATATGATGAGATAGTAATTTCTTAATTCTAATGCTATGTTGAGTTATTTTTCACAGGTGACGCGACGAGGACTCAATGCGCTAGAACAAAGTTCATGCCAAAATTGATGAATTTTATAAAATGATTTGATTAATATGTGTCGATGGTTTAATAATATAGTAGATTGTGCATATGTATGTGTAATAATAGAATAGTATATATATATATGTTATGTTTTGAAAGTTTATATATGTATATTATGTTTTGTTTTAATATAAATATATTATATTTATATTTTGCTAGTTTACGTATATAAATAATTGATTTTATATATATGAAGGTTATATAAATATATATATATATGCGGTATATGATAATTGTGGTGAAGTCAATGTTTGATTTATGAAAAATGGGCAATGAGAGGAAGATATTTAGCCGCAAATACATAAATTAATAGGAGAAAAGGAAAGTTGGTAAATCCGAATTGGGAATGGAGGAAACGGAAAAAAAAAAAAATTATGTTCTTAATTCCCATTCAATTCCCCTTCTTTTATCTGACAGTTTTCCTACCCAAAATAAGTTAATGACAGCCGTTGGTCTTATTATTCCAGCCAATTAGCATTCAATTGATTTCGAATTGAAATTCACAAAGTTTACAATTATTTTTCTTCAACGCTCACTCTTTGCATCCCTAGTCTCCCTTTCCTTTTCATTCTCATTCTCTTTGTCTGCTCTCTCTGCCCCTCTTTCACACACAAACTCATTCTCTTTGTTTGCTCTCTCCACCCCTCTCACGCACAAACAGAAGAAAAGAAAATAAAAAATTTCCACCAAACCTCAAAATTCTTCCAAGCCAAAAATCAAAGGATTTCAAGGTATGTTTTGGTATTGTTTGATGATTTTATTATTTGTTTTAGTTTGGGATTCTTCGAGGGGTAAGATGATTTTCTTGACGAGTGTCTTCCTGTGAGTTAGAGGAGACAATAAGAAATATTTATCGAATGAAGATCAAAAGAATGGCTATGTGGTTGATTTTGTGAACAAGACGAATTTAGGTTGATTTCTTAATTTATGATTTCATTGGTATGGTGATTGAATAATTTTATATATTAGAAAGATGTCTTAGGGCTGTGTCGTATGTATGTATGTATGAATCATATATATTGTGATGATAATGTTTTTAATATTTCTAATGATTTTCGGATTTGACCACTGCTACTGGAATTTCCAGCTTTTATGAGAAGTTTTCGAAACTGCTTTTAAGGTTGCAAAAGGCCTTCATTTTTTATAAATTGGATATTTTTGGAAAGCCCTAGATATATTTTCTTTTAAAATTAGTTTCATATCGTTTGGTGTTATGTGTGAATTTTTATGATTTTTCAAAGAGGCAGAGGTCCGGCTGCCAGACTCTATACAATTTTAGCGGTTCGTCTTCAAAACTATTTTGGAGGATCCAAACGGTCTCCGTTTTTAACAAATTTGATATTGTTAGAAAACTCTAGATGTCTATTTTCATTTGGAATCAGCTTTATATCATTTGGAGACATCAGTAAAGTTTTTTGATTTTTCAAACAGGCAGAGGTCCGGCTGCCGGTTTCGGTAAAATTTTAGAAATTAATTTCAAAACGATTTTTGAGGGTACAAATGGTCTTCATTTTTTATGAATTGGGTACCATTAGAAAGATCTAGATGTCTACTTTCATTTGAAAATTGTTTCACATCATTCAAATCTCTGTATAAATTTTTATGAATTCTTGAATGGACAAAGGTCTAACTGGCAGTTTCTGTAAAGATTTGTAATTTCATGAAATTGTCCAATTTTTGTATTTTGATGTTATTGAATGATGAAATAGGCCTTGTAGGTGCTTCTATGATATGATGGATGTATTTGATGAATTATTATGAGCTTTTGTTGATTTTATTATATTTATTATTCATGGCATGAACGGTTCTAAAGACGAGCACCAAGACCTCAATCGCGCGTCACCATCGGAAAATTTGAGAAGGTTAAATAAGGCGTTTAGGTAAGTACACTCTCACCTGCAACATGAATTAAAGATTTGAGAAGTATATATTTTGATGTTGATGATGATGTTATGATGTTCTTAAATAATACTTCTCCTATGATGATGTTTTGATGAAAAGTATATATATGGTATGTATATGTATTTTACGTTTTAAAATGGCGTTGTACACCTTTGATGATGATGATGATGATGATGATGATGTCCGGTGAGCGGACTTTTGTCACCGTTGGTTTGGGATTTGCTACCACAACCCTTCCGTGACTAGCGCGCCATGATGGTATAACGCTGGGCCCAATATATGACGGTTTTAAAAGTTAAAAAGTTTTTAAATGATGTTTATATCTATGATAATAAAAGAAAAATATTTATTTACATTTGTGAGATTTAAGTGTCTTACTAAGCCCTTGCATATATAAAAGTTAATTCATGTTGCAGATAAAGGAAAGGGTAAGATATAGTGTTGGAGGAGCTTGAAGCGGATAGCGAGTATGATATGTGATAGGAAAACGGGAGGAAAGATCATGAGATGGACATTTTTTTATTTCAAATAAAGTTTTGAGACTTTAGTTTATCATTATTTGATTGGATGATTCAGATGGACTTGAACTTTTATTTCATGAATTGGGTTTTTAAATATATATATATATTAATTATGAAGTTTAATTTTGATATAGCTTAAAAAAAATTCTATAGTTTTTCTAAAATTATCTAAGTAAAGTTTTCCGTTATGTAAAGATTTTTATTTCAAGCTTAATATTTTCTGTAATTTTATAAGAGATGAATGATTAAATAAGAAGTCAATTGTAACCGTTCGTGAGGGGTCGTTATAGATATGGTGTCAGAGAGGTTTCCTATTTCCTATCATGCATCGCCACGTATCCACTTCAAACTTCTTCAAGTAAGTAATTAACTAATTTCCTTAAATAGAAATTTAAGAGTTGTGAGGTGATGTTCTAATTATGGAAAGTTTGAAACCTGACTCGATATCCAAAAAAAAAAAGTAGCTTATTGATAATTTTGCTACTAATAGACGACCAAGATAAGATGGTACGCGGATGAGGACGTGCAGTTCGTGGACGTGGTAATGGCTGAGTGCAAGCCAAAGATGAGGTTGCTGCGGAACCTAACTTGGTAGAAGTTATGGCGCAGTTGCGTCAAGACCAACAAAAGGGTCGTGGCAAGTCGAAAATGAAGCGGGGGCAGAGCCTAATTTAGTAGAATTGGTGGTTCAACTTCAGAGACAAGTTCAGGAACAACAGGCTCTCATTAACAATTTGCAAGCTAATACCAACAGAGTGGAAGTCCCCATTTATCCACCGGCTGCATAACCATTGCAAGATAGAGGAGTTCAAGCAGCAACAACTCACGAGCCCCTATATCTACGATTCAAGAGGATGAAGCCTAAGGAATTCAATGGTTCAACTGACCCTTTGGTAGCTCAAGGATGGTTGAAGTCAATCGAGTTAGTCCTTAATTTCATGGATTTAACCAATAATGAGAAAGTGAAGTGTGCTTCCTACTGTTTGATGGATGATGCTAGAATCTGGTGGGAAGGAATAGAACTGAGCAGGGATGTGAATCAGATGACATGGGAACACTTTATCCAAGAATTTAACGAGCAGTATTTCAACATGTCTATGACCAGGTAACATTATGGCAAGTTTAATAACTTTCATTAAGAAAATCTATCAGTGACAGAAGCTGTTAAGCGGTTCAACCAACTAGCACGCATTTGTCCCCACATGGTGTCGAATGAAGAAGAACGGCTAAGGAGAATGATCGGGATGCTGAGACCCAAGATTGCAGAGATTGTTGATAGCGGGAATACTCCACCAACCACCATAGCTGAATGTGTTAAGTGTGTCATTCGTGCTGAATATCATTTGAATAAGCAAAAAGAAAGCCAGCCTCGTCAGAGCGAAGTACCTAAGAACAACAACAACAACCAGAACCATGGGAACCTTGGAAATCAAGGCAGGTCTCAAGGAGGTCAGTGGAACAATAACAAGAGGAAGGGGAACTTTTCCAATCAGAGGAACCATAACAACCGTAAAGGAGGGGGCCAACTAGCTAAGCAAGCTAAGTACATTCCACCTTGTTCTAAGTGTGGAAAGCTACATTTAGGTGAGTGTCATATGAGAACAAATCTATGTTATGGTTGCGGACGTGAGGGTCACCTGTCCAAGGATTGTCCGAACAAGATGTACCAGCCCTTCCAGCAAAGACAACAAAGAAACCCACCAGCTCAACTCCATAGTATGTAGGTTGCTCTTGATGGATCTCATATTTCCCAGGGACGACTTGAGGCTCCTTCACTTACCACCAATGCCAGAATTTTCACCATGACCAAAGAAGAAGCAGCTGCTAAGACTTCTACTGTTGTCACGGGTCAAATACTTGTTAATAATCAGTATGCTAACGTTCTTTTTGACACAGGAGCCTCACACTCCTTTGTGTCTTCTAATTTTGCCAAAAGACTAGGAATAAATCAGGATATCTTGAGTTAAGGATTCACTACGACACTACCCTTTGGGGAAATTATGATGTCCACTCATTGGCTACGAGCAGTGCCAATGAGAATTGTTGATAGAGAGCTCTATAGTAATCTGATAGTGCTCGAGATGTTTGACTATGACCTAATTTTAGGTATGGATTTCTTATGAAAGTATAACGCTTCTATTGAATGCCGAAGACGTAAGGTCGTGTTTAATCCTAAACAAGATGATCTGTTTGAATTCATTGGTGATGCGAAGAAGAAGACGAAGTTATTCCTGTCAGCAATGAAAGCTTGAAAGCTGCTAGCCAATGGTTGTAACGGTTTCTTAGCCAGCATCAAAGACAAGAAGAAAGAAACTAAATTGAAAGAATTACATGAGCAACTTCAAGAGCTATTGACCAAGGGTTTCATTCACCCTAGTCATTCACCGTGGGGAGCTCCAGTTTTATTTGTGAAGAAAAAGGATGGGACAATGAGAACATACATCAACTATAGAGAGTTAAACAAGGTGACCATAAGGAACAAGTACCCATTACCGAGAATTGATGATTTATTCGACCAATTGCAAAGTACGACTGTGTTTTCGAAGATTGATCTACAATCTGGATACCACCAACTGAAGATCAAGGAAGTAGATATCCCCAAGTCAGCCTTCAAAACTCGATACGGTCATTATGAGTTTGTGGTTATGCCTATTGGGTTAACCAATGCCCCTGCTGCTTTCATGGACCTGATGAACAGAGTGTTTAAGAAGTTTCTAGATAAGTTTGTGATAGTGTTTATTGACGACATTCTCGTTTATTCAAAGACTCGAGACCAACATGAGAAGCATATAAGGATAGTTTTGCAGACATTGAAACAGTACCAGTTGTATGCCAAATTCTCTAAATGCGAGTTTTGGTTGGATCGTGTGGCATTCCTTGGTCATGTGACTTCTAAAGATGGCATAATGGTGGAACCTGCGAAGGTTGAGGCCGTTAGTAATTGGAAGAGACCAACCAACGTTAGTGAGATCAGAAGTTTCCTTGGCTTAGCAGGTTATTACAGGAAATTTGTAGTTGATTTCTCAAAACTTGCTATGCCGCTTATGACACCTACCAGAAAAGGAAATAAGTTCGAATGGACAGAGGATTGTGAAAAGAGCTTTCAAGAGTTGAAGAGACGACTCACAAGTGCCCAAATCTTGACGATTCCGAATAGGGATGAAAGGTTCATAATTTACAGTGATGCTTCTAAAATGGGACTTGGTGCAGTCTTGATGCATAATGGGAAGGTAATCGCCTATGCTTCAAGGCAATTGAAGGACTAAGAGAAGAACTATCCCACCCATGACCTAGAGTGGTTGCTGTTGTTTTTGCATTGAAAATATGGAGGCATTATTTGTATGGAGTCCGATGCCAAATATACACCGATCACCAAAGTTTGAAGTACTTCTTCACGCAGAAGGATTTGAATATGAGGCAAAGGAGGTGGCTTCAGCTTGTAAAGGATTATGACTGTGAAATCCTATACCACCCGGGGAAGGCAAATAGGGTAGCTGATGCATTAAGTCGGAAGACCCCTGCCACGTTAATGTCCTTAAATGCGATGTCCAATCCCCTTCAAAAGGAGATTTTTGATTTTGGGTTGGAGTTAATAGTTAGGAAACTTTCTGCAATGACCTTGTCTCTAACTATTTTAGATAACATTCGGAGCAAACAAGACCTTGATCCAAGCCTTGTGACAATTAAAAAGGAAATGCTCGAAGGGAAGTGTGAAGGATTTAGTGTGTCTGATGATGGAGTGCTGAAGCTCAAGGGACAGTTATGTATTCCTAAGGACGAGGAGCTGAGGAAGAAGATTCTTAAAGAGGCGCACAATACCCCGTATATGCTTCATCCTGGTGCAACCAAAATGTACATGGATCTTAAGAATCGTTTCTGGTGGTTTGGAATGAAGAAAGATGTAGCACACTATGTGAAGCATTGTATGACGTGCCAACAAGTTAAGGCTGAGCACCAAAAGCCAGGAAGAATACTTCAGTCAATTCAGATACCGGAATGGAAATGGGAAGACATTGCGATGGATTTTATTACTGGATTGCCAAGGACTACAAATGGATATGATGCTATATGGGTGGTCATCAACAGATTGACCAAGTCAACACATTATCTTCCTATACGATTGACATCCTCTATGGAACAGTTGGCAGAATTATATGTGAAGGAGGTCGTGAGGCTTCATGATGTTCCTAGATCTATTATTTCGGATCAAGATAGTAGGTTCACTTCTCACTTCTGAAAGAGCATTTAAGCTACTATGGGTACGAAGTTGAAATTTAGCACGGCTTTCCATCCACAAACAGACGATCAGACGGAGAGGACTAATCAGATACTTGAGGATATGCTTCGAGCTTGTGCCTTGGACTTCAAAGGGAGTTGGTGTAAGTTTTTACCGTTGGCTGAGTTTGCTTATAACAATAGTTATCAAGCGACGATTGGGATGGCTCCCTATGAGGCACTTTACGTAAGACGTTGTAGGTCCCCAATTTATTGCCATGAGGCTGAGGAGAAGAAGCTAGCGGAATCAGAACTTAAGGAGAAAACTGACTTCTTCAATAAGACGATTGAAGCATCGAAAGTGATTCTGCAGCGGATTGCCACAGCTCAAAGTAGGCAGAAAAGCTATGCGGATGTGCGTCGAAGGCCCTTAGAGTTTGAGGTTGGAGACTTGGTGTTTATCAAGGTCACCCAATGAAGGGTGTGATGCGATTTGGGAAGAAAGGCAAGCTTAGTCCCAGGTACGTGGGACCATATATGGTGATTGAGCGTATCGGCAATGTGGCATACAAGTTAGATTTTCCATAGGAGATGACATCCATCCAAAATGTATTTCATGTCTCGATGTTGAAGAAGTATGTACCGGATCCATCTCATGTCACTCAACTGCAATCGATTCAGATTCAAGAGGATATGAGTTACAAAGAGAAAGCAGTTGAGATTCTTAATCGAAAGACGAAGACCTTGAGAAACAAATAGATTCCCTTCGTAAAAGTTCTTTGGCATAATCACAAGATAGAGTAAGCTACTTGGGAGCGAGAAGATGCTATGAGAATGAATTATCCGGAATTGTTCTAAGTTTCAAGGATGAAACTTTTATAAGGTAAAAGCGATTGTAACACCCCAAATGCTATCTAAATTTAAGTTAGAAAATTAACATTAGAATTAACATAGATATATGATGAGATAGCAATTTCTTAATTCTAATGCTATGTTGAGTTATTTTTCACAGGTAACGTGACGGGGACTCGATATGCTAGAACAAAGTTCATGCCAAAATTGATGAATTTTATAAAATGATTTGATTAATATGTGTCGATGGTTTAATAATATAATAGATTGTGTATATGTATGTGTAATATTAGAATAGTATATATATATATATGTTATGTTTTGAAAGTTTATATATAAATATATTATGTTTTGTTTCAATATAAATATATTATATTTATATTTTGCTAGCTATACGTATATATATAATTGGTTTTATATATATGAAGGTTATATATATGTATACGGTATATGGTAATTGTGGTGAAGTCAATGTGTGATTTATGAAAAATGGGCAATGAGAAGAAGATATTTAGCAGCAAATAAATAAATTAAGAGGAGAAAAGGAAAGTTGGTAAATCCGAATGGGGAATGAAGGAAACGGAAAAAAAAAATATTATGTTCTTAATTCCTATTCAATTCCCCTTCTTTTATCTGACAATTTTCGTACCCAAAATAAGTTAATGACAGCCCTTGGTCTTATTATTCCAGCCAATTAGCATTCAATTGATTTCCAATTGAAATTCACAAAGCTTACAATTATTTTTCTTCAATGCTCACTTTTTGCATCCCTAGTCTCCCTTTCCTTTTCATTCTCATTCTCTTTGTCTGCTCTCTTTGTCCCTCTCTCACGCACAAACTCATTCTCTTTGTCTGCTCTCTCCGCCCCTCTCTCATGCACAAACAGAAAAAAAAATAAAATAAAAATTTTCCACCAAACCTCAAAATTCTTCCAAGCCAAAAATCAAAGGATTTCGAGGTATATTTTGGTATTGTTTGATGATTTTATTATTTGTTTTAGTTTGTGATTCTTCGAGGGGTAATATGATTTTCTTGACGAGTGTCTTCATGTGAGTTAGAAGAGATGATAAGAAATATTTATCGAACGAAGATCGAAAGAATGGCTATGTGGTTGATTTTGTGAACAAGACGAATTTATTTCTTAATTTATGATTTCATTGGTATGGTGATTGAATAATTTTATGTATTGGAAAGATGTCTTAGAGCTGTGTCGTATGTATGTATGTATGAATCATATATATTGTGATGATAATTAATGTTTTTAATATTTCTAATGATTCTCGGATTTGACCACTGCTACTGGAATTTCTAGATTTTATGATAAGTATTCGAAACTGCTTTTAAGGATGCAAAAGGCCTCCATTTTTAATAAATTTGATATTGTTGGAAAGCGCTAGATGTATATTTTCTTTAAAAATCAGTTTCATATCATTTGGAGTTATGTGTAAATTTTTATGATTTTTCAAAGAGGTAGAGGTCCGGCTGCCAGACTCAATACAATTTTAGCAGACCGTTTTCAAAACTGTTCTTGAGGATCCAAACGGTCTCTGTTTTTAATAAATTTGATATTGTTAGAAAACTCTAGATGTCTATTTTCATTTGGAATCAGTTTTATATCACTTAGAGACGTCTGTAAATTTTTTTGATTTTTCAAACAGGCAGAGGTCCGACTGCCGGTTTCGGTAAAATTTTAGAAATCAATTTCAAAACTATTTTTGAGGGTCCAAACATTTTCATTTTTTATGAATTGGGTATCATAAGAAATATATGGATGTCTATCTTCATTTAAAATTGGTTTCAGATCATTCAGAGCTCTGTATGAATTTTCATGAATTTTTGAATGGACAAAGGTCTAACTGGCAGTTTCTATAAAGATTTGTAATTTTATGAAATTGTTCAATTTTTGTATTTTGATGTTATTGAATGATGAAATAGGACTTATAGGTGCTTACACCTACAGTATGAAATATACTAATGAGCTTGCGCTCAACAAGTACAAACTTAAACTCACAAAACATAACAAGTATCGTATAACTTCTGCATGAACCATTTATAGTCGATTATAAATCTCTTATGTTCCATTATGGACTTATTATCTTGCTTAACATGTGGGCCCTTTGTGTACGTACCAAATGCGCGCAATCCACAGAAAGTTAGGGTTTGCAAGATCCCTAACAATTCTGGAAATCATATACATAACCCTTCACAATCTACGGAAGGTCTGGAAATTTTAAAACATACATAATCCTCCACGATCTGCTCGGGAGGTTAGTACGACACTTTACTTGTCTTGATTTAGTCTTAATCTTCTTATTTAATTCTTGATGAGGATGCTTCAAATCATGCTTCCACATGAAATCTTTAACAAAGACTCGTTTCAAGACTAAGATTCTTAATTTGTGATCATATTAGTCATGATGCATATGATACATAAATATGACATGACATAAAGATCAATGACATAAAACAACTTGTGACATGTTTATAAAATATGGCACTATTTAAAACATGGCATTTTCGTAAACCATGGCATAATATTAAAGTACGTCATAATCATAAAGTGTAGCATATACATGATCATGGCATATTGGTAAAAACATGACATAAACATAAACATGGCATATCATGGCATACATGTTAACATGTCCGGTTTGAAAATAATTTACTATTTTTCATACTGTAAGTGAGGTTTGTAGTTACAAGTTGTCCTAAGCTCTTGTCCTAACGTACGAAAAGGTGAAGCAATTGGTTATATTCCTGTTTTCAAATAGAATGTAAGAATCGTTCTGCCACATAACTCAACAAACCATAACATATAATGTTGGTATCTAATATGATCATCATTGGTAATCATGGATACAAACCTTATCATAACAAATCTGTATCCTATCCGACTACCATGGGTAACCATAAACACAAAGCCCAATATAATAAATCGGTATACTATCCAATTACTATCCGTCATAGAATTGTTACCATATTTTCAAGTAACTTGGGACTATTTCATTTTTATTTCCCTTTTCTCAAAAATACCTTGCTTTCTTAGAAAACACCTTGGTTTCATAAATGCTTGAAATTGCCTTTAAAAATCATTTGTGAAGTTTTAAATGGATTTAAAATGTTTTAAAAACCGTTTTTTGTAAAACCATAGTTCCTTTTGAACAGAAATCGTAGAATTGTAAAATCTGGAAAAACTGCTTTTGAAAACAACCTTTCAATTTGGTTGAAAGTACTAGTGCAGGAATTTCTTACACTATGTACAGTATAAAAAATCTAGTTTTATCTTTAAATCGGTTTAGATTTTGAAAAAGTTTACTTCACAAAAGTTGTAGATCTCATCGAAACCTTCAACTTTATTTTTTTGTCTGTAACTTAAATCTATCTTTAACTTGCTTGTTTTTCCCCTTGAAAAGTTCTGGCCATGTACATTACCCTGGACCGACCAGTTTTGAAAACTCATAAAAACAGAGGCCTTTGGAGCCCTTTTTCCAAAATCTGTTCATTATGCCCCCTAGAATTTTCTGTCTTCTACAACTTTGTAGTTATAACTCTTTCCATATTCGGTCTCTAAGAGGCTCAAAACTGGGTTTCCAAAAAACTGTTTAGAATATTTTCAAAAACCGGCAGTTTATATTTTGTGGATTTGTAGCTTAAAAATCCATACACACTACCTCAAACAGTCAAAGCCGTGAGCCTATGTCAACATGCAGCGTGTTGGTTTCATTCTTAAACTTCAACCATTCACTTATCTCATGTTCTTGATAAACACAATATTGATAACTTACTTGTTTACCAAATTTCTTAATCAACATACCCATAATATTCACTTCATTATCATCATCATCATCATCATTCATAAAATCTCCATACTTAAACATGTGAGAGCATAATCACAAACACATAGTGAGCACATAACCTTAACACTCATCTTAGAGCATAAAATCAAACCCATGCTTAGAGCTAGCAACCAAGATAACCTAAGTATAGATCTAGCATAAACCAACCATAAATCAATTATTAATAACTATAATATGGGAAAATAGAGAACATGAGCTTATGCTCTTACATCCCATAACTTGAAATACACATAAATCTCATAAACCAAAACTAATTAAAGTTTTAGTTAAGAGATCAAGGGTATACCTCTAGAGCTTGAAAAGGTTGATTCTAGTCCTTGAATGAGTGAAATTCTTGCTCTATTCCTCCCTTCTACAACCGGGCTTACTAGGAGCTCCCTCCCTCTCTCTCTCTCTCTCTCTCTCTCTCTCTCTTTTCTAAGGCTAGAGAGGAAAAAGTTTGAGAAGAGAACTAGAGAATAAGAAACTAACTAGAGGTTCAAGTCTTCCACCATCCACTCCTATTTATAGGTGAAATTTTCAAATTTTTTTACAATTATTTTTTTTCCAACTTTCTATAAATTGCATATTTGGCCTTGAAGGTAAAATATTTAACTTCTAGTCCCCATGAGTTGGCCGGCCATGTGGAGGCTTAAACCACCAAAAATTCTTTCATAATTATCCACCTTTCCATAATTTCAAAAATCCCCAAAATTACATAATTATCTATAATTACTTGGCCTCCAAATAATGCCATGTTTGGCATTCCCTCCTAATACACAGTCCATTTTCTTAATAATCCAGATAGTACCAATATTGTTATAACTATCAACAGTCCAGTAATATTGAACTACAGTCCAAAATTTATATACACTTAACTGGATCACATATAGGTTTTTCTTAGGATTTGAAGCCACTTAGTCCTCCTTACTCCAATATTTTTCCTGATTATTCTAGAGCAATCCCAATCCTTATTCTCAACTTTACATCAGTAATGACGGTTGGCTACAATATAATTTCAATATTGCGTATAATATGACGGTACCGTCTTAATCATGTCATGAGTCATCCTGGTCATACATGGGTCATAACAAAAACATAAATCCTGATTCTGTCTTTTCACCATAAGGCCTTATACTTGATTCGATAAATCATCAGTTGTACGATATTATAAGAATTCAAACATATTCTGATAATAAAATTATGAATTTCACATTAATATTCATAATTTTCATGAAACATCACATAAACACATAGTATGAACTTAAATTTCATTATATATAAGGAAATAACGAGTCCGTAAAAAAAAATCAGTTATTACATTAACTTTGCTAGGAAGAGAGAGAGACCAAAACTTTTTCTACCATTTCTGCAAAGAGGCATGTTCTGAAGCAGTGGCAGCATCAATAGAGGTACAAGCTAGATGATAGCCTGATTTTACTTGGTAAACTCCGTCTTTGGTATGATGCTAAATTAGTTTATCAGGGACCTGACGGAAAGGGAATGGCAAGAATCCTATCTCTGTCAGTTGAAGAGAAAAGTTGATGAAGTAGAATTCTATTCCACATGTCAGGACTGATGATGAGATTCGCTACGGATAGCTTTTCATGATTGGGATTGATGATTAGTGGTCTGAATGTTGTAGAGCCTGAAATAGATAGAAAGAAGAATAAATAAGTAGTATTTAATTAAAATAAAGATGAAATAAAGTGAATCAAGGTGAGAAAATATAAACTATAAGGGCATTCTGTAAGGACATATAAAGACTGGATAAATAAGATTATGAGTGAAATAAGGTAAGAAAATATATTTCTTATACAGATTATATGTCATAAGGATATCTTGCAAAAGAATAAGATATGTTACACTAGTAAAAATTGTGGATTACACGATGGTTATTTACCTTCGTGTAAAATTTACACGATGGTTAGACAACCGTCGTGGAAGATACCACGACGGTTCCATAACCATCGTGGTATCTCTATATTACACGACGGGCCAAAACCTGTAAGAACCCGAAATTGTGATGAACCTATGATTCCTTTAGAGACAAGGAAAATCTAAGATTGAACCAAGTATGTCGATATGAAGCACATGATTTGAGTTGAATATCAGTATATATTTGAGTTCTCGTTCAATTAGCTACGAGACTCAATAATAGTTTGCTTAGTCAAGCATGAGGCCTTTTGAGAAAAATGGCAGAAAAGGAATTTATGATTTTTGCTCCGGTCAAAGTTTGACCAGGTTAACTGTAGGTTTGACTAAGACGGTACTGCAGTGTAATCAACAGTATGGAAATTATACTGCAGGAAACCGTCATTATAGACAAATGGGCAAGAATAAGCTATGAGACCACCTTAGAAAAATCAAGCACAATATTTAGAACAATATGGACTAAATAGTTTCAAGTCCTAAGAAAATCATATACGTAGTCCAATTTTACGCAGATGAATTCTGGACTGCAGTCCAGTACAATAATACTATTATTAGTTGAAAACAGTATTGATAATATATGCATTAGTATGAAAATGAACTACATTATTATATTAAGGGATTTTTGGAATTAAGTGGATATTTATGCATGCATTGGAAGCCAAGTGGCTCCACTATAGGCGACCACCTATAGGGACTAAAGTGTAAATATTTTGTCCTTAGGGGCCAAAGTGCAATTTTAAGAAAAGTGACTAATGATGATGTAAGCATGATGATGTAAGCTTGATGATGTAAGCATGATGATGTAAGCATGATGATGTAAGCAAGTAACTTGGCCTCCAAGACAACCTATCATGGCCGGCCACCACCTCCCAAGGACCAATGGGCAAATATTTTTCTCTTAAGGGCTATTATGCAATTTTTGGATTAAAAATAAATCCAAAAATTAAACTATTTATCACCTATAAATAGGTGATGTGGGGGGAGGGAAGGGGCTTATTTTGTTCACAAAAATGAGAAAACACCCCAAAACTATGCCAAAATCTCACCTTACTCTCTCCCCCCCTTAGAAAGCCGAACCCTATAGGAAAAAAAAAAGAGAGAGAAAAAGAAAAGGATTGGGTGGTCGGAAATTTTAGAGAACACCAAAGCTAGAGGGAAGCCAGTTTTGGTAGGAAGCAAGGGGAAAAAGTTTGGATCAAAACCTAGCACCAACCTTTGTGTTGATTAACGTAATCCTCCTTGGTTCCCTAATCTTTCCAAATTGAGCTTTGATTGGAAATTTAAGTGTATTTCCATGTTGTTCATGTAAGAGCATAAGCTCACCATTTTATTTTCCATGCAAGAGCTTAGGGTGTTGGATATGTGCTTGATTAGGGTGGTGGTTTTGATTTATGGCTTTATGTATGGTTATGATGGTATGTTTGATTGCCTTATAAGTGTTTGTAGTATGTCCCCACACACTCAAGAGGATGTATGTAATGCATGTTTATGTGATATTGATATATCATCCAAGGAGGGTTAGAATTTAACCCTAAAACCCTAATTTGGTATTAAATACCATATGGGTTTGTATGAATAATTTTATGAATGGAAATGAATGTATGATCATGGAAACGTTATGTAACATGCTGCATGCTTGATGTAGGCTCAAGGTTTTAACTGTTTGAGGTAGTGTGTGCGTATTTTTATGTAAGAAACCATTAGAAGAAAAACTTCCAGTCTCGGATCAAGACTGGGCAGTATTCTGGAAACGGGATTTTGAGGCCCTTAGAGGCCGAATTTGAGGAAACTCAAAACTACAAAGTTGTAGCAAACGGAAAATCATAGGGGATAACATAAATGTTTTTTAAAAATAAGGCTCCGAAGGCCTCTATTTTTATGAAAACCAGAGCCTAGTCTGCCTAGACCTAGTTGCACGGCCTGGCAGGTTCAACAAGGAAAAAGAGTAGGTTAAGTTCAGAACTGGGTTTTGAGTAAAACACAAAAGTTGTAGGAATCTTCAAGATCTACAACTTTCATGAAAAAATCTTTCTCAAATTCTAAACATATTATTAAGAGAAAACTGGATCTTAAAAACAGTGCAAAAGCAGGAAATTCCTGCATATGCACTGATAACTGAAATTAAAAAACTGTTTTCAAAAATAAGTAATTGGGCCCTAGTAACCCAATGAGGTATCATTTAAGTATGACTGGGCCTAGTACCCAGGGTTACCTGAAGTAACCAAACAAGTTACCATAAGTAGTTGTGGGGGACATATAACTAGGGTTACTCATGGATGTTGGTTAGGATACCAACATTTAATGATTATGATATATAGTAAGATAGAATGTGAATGACTTTTCTCTTACACCCTGTTTGGAAACAGGAGTATGAACTGTTGTCGTGCCATGTTTGGATGATAAACCATGAGCGTAGGACGACAAGTAAGTACAACTCCGCCTATAGCATGGACAAAACGTTTTTATTGCATGACATGTTTTTCAAGAAATCATGAATTGATTTACATGATTTACTGATGTTGTATGTTATGATGTTTGATGTTACGATGTGGTATGTTATGATGTTTTATGTTACGATGTATTATGTTATGATCATGAAGTTTTATGTATGATTGATATTATGTTATGTTATATATTTTGATATAGTGACATCATGCGGTATGTTCACTATTATTAAACCACATAGTAAGAACATGTTTTTAAGTCATAAGATAAGATAAGACAAGCTAATGTTATTGTGTCGTACCGACTTGCCACGAGGGCGGGTTTAAACGGTTTAGACTATGGTTTGAGTTGAATTGGATTGGTTGTCCCAATCACTCCATGTTAAACGGTTTGTTTCATGGGTTGAGTTAGATTGGACTGGCTGCCTCCAACCACTCCATGGCTATGTACCACAGTACGTGCACGCATGACATGTAAGGGAAAAGAACCAAGTTAATATATGAAAGCATAATTGATTCATAAGAAAGCATAATTGGTTCATGCATTCTTTTATTAAAATGTTTTGCGGATTGAATATTGTACTTACTGGGCACAAGCTCATTACTTACATTCATGTTGTAGGTAAGCAACCTACCGGCAATACTTGATGCAAGATTGTGAAGGGCTGGCGCTCCGGACTGTGAAATGTGGGATGGACACCGCCACGGATTTTAGAAAATATGTTTTGTAAAAAAAAATATGTTTGTAAAATGTGTTAATATTACGTTATAATGAAGTAATGGTATGGGTAAAGAAAAGTTTTATGCATGAAGGCATCAAGTTGCCTCGTGTTGTACCAACCCGCACTAGGTCGGGTTTGGTCCACGGTTTGAATATGATTGCTTTTAAATGAGTGTGAAAGCTTGGTACTCGAGTGAGTACATATGACTATGTATGAGGATAAGTTAAGTTTCATGTATAAGTATAAGTATGAGACTAAGTCAATTTTAAAATAAAGTTTAAAAGAAAAAAAAAATTTATTCTGGAGTTTTCAGCAAGTTTAAAGTATTTGAATTAAGAATTAAGTTAAGTAAGTATGTAGTCACGGCGCTACGTAGGTCGGGGCATGACAGAGATGGTATCAGAGCGAGGTTTCTTGCCATCCAGTTTCACAGTTCTGCCGCTAACGCCACAATTTTGTAAGTTTGTTTTTCTGTTTTATGTATAGTAATTATGTGAGGACATAGTATTATAATAATAAACACATGAACTTGGTGTTAAACCCAGGTTGGATTGAAGAGGACCACGAGGCTTCGTTGGCATTACGAGGAATGGAGGATTGTAATAACCGAATTTTTTTTTTACAATTTCGTGATTTCCTTATATATAAAGGAATTTAAGTTCATACTATGTGTTTATGTGATGTTTCATAGAAATTATGAATATCAATGTAATAACTAGTCTTTTTACAACTCATGATTTCCTTTTTAAGGAAATAAAGTTCATAACATATTTGTTGATGTGAGCTATTCGATATGATTTATCAGAATGCTATTGAGTTCTTATAATACTATAGGACTCGATAATAGCCTATCCATATAAGTATATGACCTTTTGTTGAGAAAGATAAGATTAGGGTTTATGATTTTATGTTGATCATGTTTGATCAGTTTGACCTAGACAGAATTACAAGTATAATAACCAGTATGGGAAATTATACTATGAAATCCGTCATTACGTATGAATAAGCAAGAATAGGGTATGATACCACTATAGGAAATCAAGCATGATATTTTGAGGAATAAGAATTAAGTAGTCTCAAGCTCTAAGAAAAATCGAAATGTGGTCCAGTTAAGAGTAGAAATTTGGATAGAGAGCCAAAACAAAGTTTAAGGATTCGAGATTTCATTCTATGATAAAAATGGATGAATATTGAAAAAAATTTCTTGGTCACTAAGCACTCCTTATGATCGGCCACATTATAGGGACCAAAGTGCAATATTATGTAAATAAATATTTGCAAATAAGTATAAAAATTTTATGAAGGATTTTCTAACTAAGTCTTCAAATCTGATTAAGGCAATGGTTAATTATAAGTTTAATTATCAAAGTTATATTAAAAAAAAAAAAAAAAAAAACCAAGGAAGTAAACTAGGATTTGTTAACTTAGTTGGCCTAACCATTTTCTTCCATTTGGACTCTCCATGGCCGGCCACCTCAAGGGTAGATAAGCAAACATTGTAAGGTTAAGGACTCAAATGCAAATGGGGAGACAAGGGCTTCTTAAGAGCTTGACACATCATGGTCTTAGCCTTGGTGAGTAAGCTTGATAGCTTTGCTTACTTGGTTAAGAATAAAACTCCAACAAGCAAACACCTACCACTTGACTCATCATGGCCGGCCACCACTTGGTTCCAATGAGTAAATATGTTACTCTTAAGAATTAATTTGCAATTTAGAATCAAGAGTTTTTCTCAAAATTTTTGAGAGATGACAAGTGTAGTATCTAGCTTATGTTAGCAAGCTTATAGCTTTGCTTGCTTAGCTAGATAAATCAAGCTTGTTTCTCCACCTCATGGCCGGCCATCACAAGGAAGAGACACCTCATGTGTCTAGCCTTGATGAGCCAACCCCTAGCTTTGTTCATTTGGCCATCTAGAGCATCCATGACCGGCCACCTCATGGGACTTGGAAGCAAATAAGTTTTCTAGGGGAGCTAATAAGCAATTCTAGAAATAAAAGAAATTTTAAATGTAATTTTCACTCACCTATAAATAGGTAGTGGTGAGAACATTGGTAAGCCTTTGGAAAACCTTAGATTGGCAGCTCATTCTCTAAGAGCCGAACCTAGTGAGAGATAAAGAAAAAAAAAAAAAAAAAAGAAGAAGAAAGGGTGAGGTCAGATTTTGGTGTGAGTGTGTAAGAAAAATTTCTGAAATCCTAGTCTAGAACCACTCCTTCAAATCTTGAGGTAAAATTTTTACCCTCTAGCTCTTCAATTAAGTTTTGATTTAAGATTTAAGTGTTTCTCCAAGTGGGATTGTTAGAGCAAAAGCTCACCTTTAAGTTTCATGCACTAGGGTTTTGTTAGTGCTTGATTGTATGTGATCAAAATTTACTAATCTCAAGTTAAGATTTGATGTAAGTTATTGTTATTTTGAGTTAGATGTTAGTTGGCTGTATGTATACTTACTTTATGTTTGCTATATGTTCTCATATATTCAAAAATGAGAATTTAGGAATGGTTATGATATAAGTTACGTATGTTGCAATTAGGGTTTTAGAAAACCCTAATTTGGTATAGATTACCATTTGGGTTTGCACAAAGATTATATGTATAAGAAATGAATGTATGATTATGAAAACATTACAAAACGTTCTGCGTGTTTGACATAGGCTCACGGTTTTAACCGTTCGAGGTAGGGTGGGCGTAATTTTATGTAAGAACTCACCTAAGTGAAAACTGCCATTTTCGGTTTTTACTGGACAGTTTTCTGGAAACAAGATTTTAAGGTCCTTAGAGGCCGAATTTGGAAAAAGTCAAAACTGAAAAGTTTTAGAAAATGGAAAATCCTAGGGGGTGATATCACCAGTTTTTAAAAAAATAAGGTGCCCAAGACTTCTATTTTTATCAAAACCCGTGCCTGGTTAAAACTGGCAAGTATTTTTGGTCAGGCAGATTCAACATGAAATATGGACAGGTTAAGGACAGAACTGAGTTTTGAGTTAAAAACAAAAGTTGTAGGATCCTTCGAGGTCTACAACTATCATGAAGTAAGATTTTTCAAATTCAAAACAGATTTTTAAGAGAAAATCAAATTATGTGACTGGTTTCAAATACAGTTTTCAGAATCTTAAACTTTTACTATTTCTGTTTTAGTTAATTTCAATTTTCTTAAAAATAGTTTAAAAAGGAAGTTTAAGTTTTAGGGTTTGTGTTATGTTAGATTTTGGATCCAAAGTTACTTATAGTAACTAAATGGGATACCAATGTAACATAAATTTTTATGGATGTTAGTGTGGAAACTAACATTAAATGATTCATAATAAGATAGGATGATTCTTATCTTACGACTTTTTCTGAAAACAGGAAAGTAACCTGTTACTATGATTCGACGGAACGCAGAACTCAGGACTTAGAATAACTAGTAAGTACAAACCTCATCTACAGTATGAAAGATAGTAAATTATTTTCAAGTATGAAATGTTTACATGTATGTTATGATATGCCATGTTTATGTATATGATTATGCCAAGAGTAAATACATGCTACGTTTTTATAATAGTACCGTGTTTATAAAGCATACTACAAGTTGTTTTATGCTATTGCTTTTAAGTCATGCCATATTCATAAATTGCATGCATCATGACTGATAAGATCATAAGTAAAGAATCTTAGTCTTGAAAAATAAAACATTAACAAGACTAAGACTAAACCAAGAAAAGTAAAGTGTCGTACTAACCTCCCGCCAGATCATGGAGAATTAATTAGGTTCTAGAAAATTTTCAGACCTTCCGCCAGATCGTAAAGGCTTACATGATTCTCAGAATTGTTAGGGACCTTGCAACCCTTAACTTTTTGTGGATTGCGCGCATTTGGTACGTACACCAGGGGCCCATATGTTAAGCAAGATAATAAGTCCATAATGGAGCATAAGAAATTCATAATTGATCATGATTGGTTCATAAATAAGTTGCACGATATTTGTTATGTTTTGTGAGATTAAGTTTGTACTTGCAGAGCGTAAGCTCATTAATATATTTCATACTGTAGGTAAAAAGCCTGCAGCTTAATTGGTGGCCTATGCGGACGATGCGGCAAGTAAAGGGCGGTGTGGGATACCACTACGCAAAATATTCCGCAAACTATTTTGAATCGAATGTGTAAATATATATTTGAATAAGTGTGATGTTTAGAGACTCAAGTTATATATACGAAGTATGTATGTCTTTTTATTTTGGTATGTATGTACAGAAAGTTATTTATATGTTTTAAAAAAAATTTATTCTAAAAATTTCAAGTAAGTTTAAGTATTTAAAACAAAGATATAGTTTAAGTAAGTACAGTAACGGCTCACGTAAGTCGGGGCGTTACAGAGTTGGTATCAGAGCGGTATACTGCCAGCCTACTTCACATTGCTTCACATCGTTTCTGCAATGCCCAAGTAAGTTAAGTTATTATTTTAGAATTACTAAGATTTTGCGTACGTAAAGAACATACCTTATCAATGGCCACACGGAGGATGATACTCCTGATACTTTTAAAGGACTTCCCCACCCTAGTATGGTGATTGTCGGGGAAAATGTTGGGCGGTGCCTTAAGCTTGGTGGTGGCAACAAGCTGATGTGTGAACGTAATGGGAAGTTTTATATCTTCCTAAATGTTATGATTATGTAATCGTATTATGATAGATTCAGATATGTTCTATGTTATGCTATGATGTAGAAATAAGATTATGGTTCTATATAAAAGACATAATCTTGTTAAATTATTAAACAAGAAACTTATTACATAGTTTCTGTATAGAATCGTGCCACCAAGACGTAGAATGGCACCAACCCAAGACGTTGGTCTTGCGACCCAACTGAATGAACTAAGGCAAATGATGTTAGCCCAACAACAAGAAATAGGCGGGCTCAGAGCTCAATTAGCTCAGCAAAATCGGGAACCTCCTGACGCCGAAGTACTGCCAGCACCCGTAAATCAACCTGTTGCACCGGAAATTCCGAATGCTAATCTGGTGATGCCAGAAAACCCTGTAGCCGCTGAAGTTCCTGTTGCGCCTTTAGCTGTTCCACCGGTTCGAACTCCGGAAGAACTATATGACAAATTTCGGCACATGAGAGCACCGGAATTTGAAGGATCAACAAACCCGATAGAGGCTGACAATTGGCTGGTCGACCTCCAGGTTATCCTGAACTTCCTTAGGCTTAATGATCAAGAGAAAGTGCTCTGTGCATCATTTATGCTAAGGAAGGATGCTCGTCTCTGGTGGGAAGCAGTCCAGATTCGGAGGGATGTTAGTCAAATGACTTGGGAAAATTTTGTTGATGAATTTAAAGAGAAATACTTCAACGCAGAGACTATGGAAGCTCAACAAGATGAGTTTAATGGTTTTCGCCTGGGTAATCTGTCTGTAGCTGAAGCTGTCAAAAAGTTTGAACAGCTAGCACGTCTCTGGCCTCACCTTATCAGTTCTGAGAAGGACAAAGTAAGAAGGATGATGAGGATGTTCCGCTCTGATTTGGCAGTAGTAATTAGTAGTGGACCTCATCCACTAGTTACCGTTGCTAAATGTGTTAATCGGGCAACTCGAGCTGAGTATTGGGTAGGACAGAATAAAGAACAACGGGCTAAGTTCTTTAAAGATAAGAAGGAAGAGAAGGCTCAAGCTAGGCAGAATCAGGCAAGACCAGTCCAGATTCCTCAGCAAAGAGGTCAAGGAGGGCCATCCAGTCAAAACAACAACATTAAGTAATACGACAATAATTATCAGAAAAGGAAATGGAATGCAGGAGGACCGGGGAATCGACAAAACTCTCCCCAAAAGAAGAATGCTTCAGATAACAACAGTTATCCCACTTGTCAGAAATGTGGAAGGAAGCATCTGGGAGATTGCCATGCTGGTACCAATCGATGTTATTTGTGTGGCAAGGAAGGCCACTATGCTAAGAATTATAATTCTAATTTTCAGAATTCGCAGAACCATCAGAAAGGTCAGGGATGTCAACTTCATGCAGCACAGGTGAAGCTCGAAGGACCTGCGATCTCTCAAGGCAGGCTTGAAGCTCCATAACCTCAAGGACGCATTTATGCCTATACTAAGGAAGATGTTCAAGCTGGACCATCCACGGTGGTGACAGGTCAGCTTCCTTTTGCCCAGCAAGATGCTTATGTGTTAATTGATTCCGGAGTTACGCATTCATTCACATCACCTAAGTTTGCTAAAAAACTAGGTAGAGGAAGTGATAGAATAGGAAGAACATTTAGAACTGCCTTACCTTCTGGAGAAATTTTGTTGTCTGATTATTGGATACGTCACGTTCCAATAATTATATGTGGTAGGGAAATGTATGTCAATCTGATTATCATTGACCTATATGATTACGATGTCATTTTGGGTATGGATTTCTTGGAGAAATACAACGCAATTATAGACTCAACGTCGTACTGTCACGTTCAAGCCAACTGGAGGCGAGGAGTTTATTTTTAGAGGATCAACTCCAAAACAGCTGAAAATGTTCATTTCTACGCTTAAGGCTAGAAAGTTGTTGGCAGAAGGATGTATTGGATTTCTAGCTAACATGGTGGATAAGATGCAAGAAACCAAGAATAGGCCGGAAGAAGTACCGATAGTCAAAGATTTTATGGAAGTTTTTCCTGAGAATTTACCAGGATTGCCGCCGGGGTGAGAAATTGCTTTTGAGATTGAATTAGTTCCCGGATCTACACCAGTATCCAAGGCACCTTATAGGATGGCCCCTGCCGAACTAAAGGAGTTGCAAATTCAGTTGCGAGAGCTCCTAGATCGAGGATTCATCCGTCAGAGCTATTCACCATGGGGAGCCCCTGTAAGAACTCGAAATTTCGATGAACTTATGATTTCCTTAGAAATAAGGAAAATTTAAGTCTGAACCATATATGTCGATATAAAGCTCATGATCTGAGTTAAATATCGGAATATATTTGAGTTCTCGTTTAATTAGCTACGAGACTCAATAATAAGAGTTGTACTTACCATAATAGGTTGTTTTGTCAAGCACGGGACCGTTTGAGGTAGTGTGCGCGTAGATTTTTCTTAAAAACGGATTTCAAGCAAAACTGCCAGTTTCGGGTAAAACCGGGCAGCAATCTGAAAACAAAATTTTGAGGCCCTTGGAGGCCGAATTGGGAAAAACGTAAAACATAAAAGTTGTAGAAAACAATTTTTCCTAGAGGGTATCGCGGACGGATTTCCAAAATAAGGCTCCAATGGCCTTCGTTTTTACAAAAAACCGAGCCTGATCCGTGCCCAGGATTTGTGCACGACCAGGAGAGTTCAAACGGCAATATGAAGCTGTTAGAGTCCGAATTGAATATTTCGTAAAACATGAAAGTTTTAGGATTTTTTGAGAGCTAGAACTTTTGTGAAGGAAACTTTTTTAAAATCAGAATGGATCATAAGGAGAAGAAAAGAAACTATAAATATATTTATGTATATATACACACACATAATATGTGTGGTCAGTCCACACTTGACGTGGGCAAAGAAGAGAAAAAAAGAAAAGAGAATTAATAAGTAAAATAAGAAAACAACTTCAGCCAATTAAACTTATTCTCTCATCTTTTTTAATTTTTCTCTCTCTTTCTCTCTTCTTTTTCGTTCTCTTTCTCCATGGGTGTCGCACGGCGTGGCCGTCACAAGAAGTGCCGACTCCGGCTAGCCACCGTCGCACACGCCGGTGACCCTTGCAGCCGATCACCCAAGCATCGAATAGTCGGAGTTTGGCCGCGTCACTCGCCGCCGTTCGCCGGAAAAGTGTCTTGAAAGTTTCGGTAACATAAACTTTCAAGCATGATTTCGGTGTAATCCGAGCTCTATTTTGCGAGCGGTTGGTTTCGTTGAGTTCCACTCGTCGAGAGGAACAAAGCCCAGTCCATCACCACTCCGATTGTTGCCGGAAATTTTCCCGATCCGCCGCCGTCTTCTAGTTCGTTTTCTTACTTTTTAGAGAAAACCGAACGTCGTTTGAAGAAGTGGACACCAGAAATGGGTTCCTCTCGTCGAGATCTTCGAAGCGGTGCCCATCTCTGTCCCTTTTGCCGACGGTCAACGTCGGTCAACACCGGTCAAAGCTGGTCAACACCGGTCAAAGTTGGTCAACGCTGGTCAACTGTCGCCGAATTTTGGAAGATCGCCTTTCCGACCTATTTTCGATGTTCCGAACATGTTTACAACCTCAGATTTGCGATATGGAATCTTGAAGGTTTAGAATGGCGATTAAAAGTTTAGTCGCACAAAATTAAAAGGTGTTTGGAACGCCGACCAGGAATCGTTTTACTCACCCGAACATCGTCAAACGATCTCGGTAGTAATCTCGATTACTTTAAGTCATTTATTGGATTGATTACATGCCTATTTATATGCTTTGAATTGAATATCAATATGTATATTTGATGTTCAAGTTAATTAAGTGAAGTTGAATTATATCGAGATATGTTGTATGTTAATATGATGAATATGTTATGCATGCCACATCTTGCAGTTATGGTGTGTCAAAACTTTCTATAAATTGGTTTTATTTTATTGCAGGTTTAAATTTTGGGTATTAAGGAAAATAAGCCGTTATGCTGCCGGATTTTTATTAAATCCAACCATAATTGGTGATTGAACTTATAATTAGTTTTATAAGTTTCACTCTCAGAATAATTTTATAACCGAGAGCTCATGTATTGAGTCTTAAGTGAAAATGATCTATGAAGGAAGTTTTCCCAGATTCTAAGCAAATTTTTAAGTAAAACCTGATTTTCCAGGACTGTGCAGAAAATAGGAAGTTCCTGCACAAGTTTTTCAGAGACAGTGCAAAAGCAAGAAATCATTGCACACGCACTGACACTTAAGTTAAGAAACTGTTTTTAAAGATGTGTTTTCTAAGTTTGACAGTTTTAACTATCTTTACTTATAAGTTATGGTTGTGTTAAAATACAGTTTGTATAGGATTTGATGCAAAGGATAACCTTTAATAACCGGTTAGGATACTGAGTTATCGGGTTGGGCCTTACCCTATGATTACCAATAGTAATCTAGTAGATTGTTACTCTATAAGTAATAAGGCATTAGTAAGAATAGTAACCTAACGAGTTACTGTTTATGTCTGGTTGGGCCATGAACCCTAAGGTTACGGTTAGTAACCGACCGAGTTTTCATTAGTAGATGTGGGGAACATATAATTATTTATAACTAGGATTACCCATGGTAGTTGGTTGGGATACCAACATTTAATAATTATGATTTATGATAAAATATGACGATCCATATCTTACGTCCTGTTTGAAACAGGAATATGACATGTTATCGTGCCTCGATGGAACGATAGACCAAGAGTGTAGGATGAGAGGTAAGTACAACTCCACCTACAGCATGAACAAAACATTTTTGTTGCATGGCATGTTTTCAAGAAATCATGTATTGATTTACATGATTTATATATGTTTATGTTATGATGCATATGCTATGATAAGTTTATGTTATGCTACGAAGTGATGTTATGATAAGCTTATGCTATGAAGTTATGCTATGAAGCTTATGTTATGATAAGTTATGCTATGAAGCTTATGTTATGATGTTATGCTATTAAGTTATGTTATGATATGTTATGTTATAGTAAGTTATGTTATGATATATTATGTTATGATGTAATATGCTAGAAGGTTTTAAGTTATGATTGAGATTATTTTATATTGTATGTTTGGATACGTGACATCATGAAGCATGTTCACGAGTATTAAATCACATGGTAAGAATAAATTAAGTTATGAGATAGGATAAGACAAGTTAATGTTATGGTGTCGTACCGACTTGCCACGAGGGCGGGTTAAAATGGTTTGGTCTACGGTTTGAATTGGATTGGACTGACTGCCCCAATCACTCTATGTAAACGATTAGTTTCATGGTTTGACTTGGTTTGGATTGGCCGCCTCCAACCACTCCATGGCTATATACCACGGTACGTGCACATATGACATGACATGTTAGGGAATAGAATAGAACCAAGTTAATGAAAGCATAATTGACTTATAAGAAAACATAATAGGTTCACGCATTCTTGCACGTAAAATGTTTTGCAGATTGAATATTGTACTTACTGGGCATTAGCTCATTACTTACGTTCATGCTGTAGGTAAGCGACCTACCGGCAATACGTGTTGCAATACTGTGGAGAGTTGGTGTTGCAGACTATGAAATGTGGAATGGAACCGCCACGGGTTTTGGAAAATATGTTTTTGTAAAATACGTTTGTAAAATGTGTTTTCTTATGTTATAAGGAAGCAATAGTATGTTTTAAGAAAAGTTTCAAGTACGTATGGCAAGCAAGTTGCCTCGTGTTGTACCGATCCGCGCTAGGTCGGGTCTGGTCCACGATCTTGGTACTCAGGTGAGTACATATGAATATGTATGAAGATAAGTTAAGTTTTATATATGAGAATAAGTATGAGACTAAGTCAAATTTAAGTTTGAGAGTAAAAGAGTTTTAAAATAAAGTTTAAGAGAGAAAAAAAAAATTTACTCTGGAATTTTCAGCAAGCTTAAAGCTTTTTGTTAAGAATTAAGTAAGTAAGTAAGATGACGGCCCACGTCTACGTAGTAGTCCCCCCACGTAGATGGTGTAAGTCGGGGCGTTACAGCCCCAGTTTTGTTTGTAAAAAAGAAGGATGGCACTCTTAGGATGTGCATTGACTATCGAGAACTGAATAAGATTACCATCAAGAATAAGTATCCCTTACTTAGGATCAACGATCTATTCGATCAATTAAAAGGAGCTTCAATTTTTTTGAAAATTGACCTGCGATCAGGATATCATCAGCTCCGAATTAGGGCAGGAGATGTTCCTAAGACAGCCTTTCGTACGCGATATGGACACTACGAGTTCCTCGTTATGCCATTTGGATTGACAAATGCTCCAGCTGCCTTTATGGACCTGATGAATCGAGTGTTCAAGGATTACTTGGATAAGTTTGTTATTGTTTTTATAGATGATATCTTGATTTACTCAAGGTCGAAGGAGGAGCATGAGGAGCACCTAAGGATCACTCTACAGATTTTAAAGCAAAACCAACTTTATGCTAAATTCACAAAATGTGAATTTTGGTTGGAAAAGGTTCATTTCTTAGGACATGCGGTCTCTAAAGAAGGCATATCTATAGATCCAGCAAAGATTGAAGCAGTAAGTAAATGGCCAACTCCGAAAAGTGTCATCGAAGTACGTAGTTTTCTTGGCTTAGCAGGCTACTATCGACGTTTCATCGAGGGATTTGCCAAGATAGCAACGCCACTCACAGCGCTTTCACGGAAGGGAAAGAAGTACGAATGGACTGCAAAGTGTAAAGAACACTTCCAAGAGCTAAAGAGTAAGCTGACCAGTGCTCCAATTCTCACAATACCAGTTGTAGAGGAAGGGAACTTTGTGTTATACAGCGATGCTTCCAAGAAAGGATTGGGAGCCGTACTCATGCAGGATGGAAAGGTGATCGCTTATGCTTCACGACAGCTTAAGGATCATGAGAAGAACTATCCGACGCATGATTTGGAACTTGCGGCGGTAGTGTTTGTGCTCAAAATCTGGAGACACTATCTTTATGGTACTAGGTGTGAGGTTTATACGGATCATCAGAGTTTAAAGTATATCTTCACACAGAAAGAGCTCAATATAAGACAAAGAAGATGGCTTGAACTGGTGAAAGATTATGATATAGATATCCGTTACCACCCCAGGAAGGCTAACAAAGTAGCCGATGCCCTTAGTCGAAAGTCGTCCTCCTCGTTGATGTCAATTCAGACCTTGATTGAGCCTCTCCAAAAAGAGCTAGTAAAAGCTGGAATCGAGCTTATTACGGGAAGTTTAGCTGCCCTAACCTTCCAACCTATCATTTTGGATGGCATGAAGGAACGTCAAGAAGCAGATGCCTCGCTATTTAAGACAAGAAATGAGGTCTTAAAAGGAAAGGAGTCGGATTTCAACATCTCTGATGATGGCATACTCTATCAAAAAGATAGACTATGCATTCCTAATGAAGACGAATTGAAGAAGCAGATTATGAAAGAAGCTCATGAGACACCATATTCCATTCACCCTGGAGCCACAAAGATGTACAAAGATCGGAAGGAAAGTTTTTGGTGGCTCAAAATGAAGAACGACGTTGCCATATTTGTCAGTAAATGCCTCACGTGTCAGAAAGTGAAGGCTGAACATCAACACCCAGGGGGAGAATTGCAAAAAATTTCCATTCCAGAATGGAAATGGGACCAAGTTACGATGAACTTCGTAGTTGGTTTACCCCGAACACCTAGTGGCAACGATGCCATTTGGGTAGTTGTCGATCGATTGACAAAATCCGCGTATTTTTTAGCCATCAAACTTGGTTTTTCAGTAGACCAGTTAGCGGAACTATATGTTGCGCAGATTGTTCGATATCACGGGATTCCAAAATCGATTATCTCCGATCGTCGTGTTCGTTTCACTTCTAAATTTTGGAGGAGTGTACATCAAGCAATGGGTACAAAGCTTACATTTAGTACAGCTTTTCACCCTCAAACAGACGGGCAATTGGAAAGGACCATTCAGACTCTAGAAGATATGTTACGAGCATGTGTGATGGACTTCAAGGGAACTTGGGATAAGAAGCTTCCTTTGATTGAATTCTCATACAACAACAGTTTTCATGCTTCAATTGGGATGGCTCCTTACGAAGCTCTTTATGGGAGAAGGTGTAGATCTCCAATTCATTGGTACGAGACAAGAGAGAAAGAACTGGTATCTACGGACTTTATTCGAAGAACCACTGAAGCCGTAAAATTCATACGCCAGCGGATGGAAACTGCATTTAGTCGACAAAAGAGTTATGCCGACAAACGTCGAAGGCCTCTAGAGTTCCAAGTTGGAGACTCGGTATTCCTCAAGGTTGCTCCATTTAAAGGAGTCATGAGATTTGGGAAGAAAGGGAAATTAAGTCCAAGATATATAGGACCATTCAAAATCCTTGAAAGAATTGGTAACGTGGCCAATAAATTAGTTTTGCCTCAAGAATTAGCATATGTGCACAATGTATTTCATGTGTCGATGCCAAAGAAATATATATCAGATCCATCACACGTATTGAACCATGAACCAATTGAGGTTCACGAGGACTTGACTTATGAGGAGAGACCGGTTCGAATTTTGGAACGGGAAGAAAAGATACTAAGAAACAAAGTTATACCTCTAGTTAAGGTTCTATAGCGAAATCATGAGATTGAAGAAGCAACATGGGAACGTGAAGAGGATATGAAGAAAAGCCACCCAGAATTATTCTAATTTTTGAGGACAAAATTTTGTAAGGAGGGTGGATTGTAATAACCGAATTTTTTTTTACAATTTCGTGATTTCCTTATATATAAAGGAATTTAAGTTCATACTATGTGTTTATGTGATGTTTCATAGAAATTATATATATCAATGTAATAACTAGTCTTTTTACAACTCATGATTTCCTTTTTAAGGAAATAAAGTTCATAACATATATGTTGATGTGAGCTATTCGATATGATTTATCAGAATGCTATTGAGTTCTTATAATTCTATAAGACTCGATAATAGCCTATCTATATAAGTATAAGACCTTTTGTTGAGAAAGGTGAGATTAGGGTTTATGATTTTATGTTAATCATGTTTGATCAGTTTGACCTAGACGGAATTACAAGTATAATAACCAGTATGGGAAATTATACTATGAAATCCGTCATTACATATGAATAAGCAAGAATAGGGTATGATACCACTATAGGAAATCAAGCATGATATTTTGAGCAATAAGAATTAAGTAGTCTCAAGCTCTAAGAAAAATCGAAATGTGGTCCAGTTAAGAGTAGAAATTTGGATAGAGAGCCAAAACAAAGTTTAAGGATTCGAGATTTCATTCTATGATAAAAATGGATGAATATTGAAAAAAAATTCTTGGTCACTAAGCACTCCTTATGATCGGCCACATTATAGGGACCAAAGTGCAATATTATGAAAATAAATATTTGCAAATAAGTATAAAAAATTTATGAAGGATTTTCTAACTAAGTCTTCAAATCTGATTAAGGCAATGGTTAATTATAAGTTTAATTATCAAAGTTATATTTAAAAAAAAAAAAAAAAAAAAAAAACCAAGGAAGTAAACTAGGATTTGTTAACTTAGTTGGCCTAACCATTTTCTTCCATTTGGACTCTCCATGGCCGGCCACCTCAAGGGTAGATAAGCAAACATTGTAAGGTTAAGGACTCAAATGCAAATGGGGTGACAAGGGCTTCTTAAGAGCTTGACACATCATGGTCTTAGCCTTGGTGAGTAAGCTTGATAGCTTTGCTTACTTGGTTAAGAATAAAACTCCAACAAGCAAACACCTACCACTGGACTCATCATGGCCGGCCACCACTTGGTTCCAATGAGTAAATATGTTACTCTTAAGAATTAATATGCAATTTAGAATCAAGAGTTTTTCTCAAAGTTTTTGAGAGATGACAAGAGTAGTATCTAGCTTAGGTGAGCAAGCTTATAGCTTTGCTTGCTTGGCTAGATAAATCAAGCTTGTTTCTCCACCTCATGGCCGGCCATCACAAGGAAGAGACACCTCATGTGTCTAGCCTTGATGAGCCAACCCTAGCTTTGTTCATTTGGCCATCTAGAGCATCCATGACCGGCCACCTCATGGGACTTGGAAGCAAATAAGTTTTCTAGGGGAGCTAATAAGCAATTCTAGAAATAAAAGAAATTTTAAATGTAATTTTCACTCACCTATAAATAGGTAGTGGTGAGAACATTGGTAAGCCTTTGGAAAACGTTAGATTGGCAGCTCATTCTCTAAGAGCCGAACCTAGTGAGAGATAAAGAAAAAAAAAAAGAAGAAGAAAGGGTGAGGTCAGATTTTGGTGTGAGTGTGTAAGAAAAATTTCTGAAATCCTAGTCTAGAACCACTCCTTTGGATCTTGAGGTAAACTTTTTACCCTCTAGCTCTTCAATTAAGTTTTGATTTAAGATTTAAGTGTTTCTCCAAGTGGGATTGCAAGAGCATAAGCTCACCTTTAAGTTTCATGCACTAGGGTTTTGTTAGTGATTGATTGTATATGATTAAAGTTTACTAATCTGAAGTTAAGATTTGATGTAAGTTATTGTTATTTTGAGTTAGAGGTTAGTTGGTTGTATGTATGCTTACTTTATGTTTGCTATATGTTCTCATATATTAAAAAATGAGAATTTAGGAATGGTTATGATATAAGTTACGTATGTTGCAATTAGGGTTTTAGAAAACCCTAATTTGGTATAGATTACCATTTGGGTTTGCACAAAGATTATATTTATAAGAAATGAATGTATGATTTTGAAAACATTACAAAACGCTCTGCATGTTTGACATAGGCTCACGGTTTTAACCGTTCGAGGTAGTGTGGGCGTAATTTTACGTAAGAACTCACCAAAGTGAAAACTGCCATTTTCGGTTTTAACTGGACAGTTTTCTGGAAACAAGATTTTGGAGTCCTTAGAGGCCGAATTTGGAAAAAATCAAAACTGAAAAGTTGTAGAAAATGGAAAATCCTAGGGGGTGACATGGACAGTTTTTAAAAAAATAAGGTCCCCAAGACTTCTGTTTTTATCAAAACCCGTGCCTGGTTAAAACTGGCAAGTATTTTTGGTCAGGCAGATTCAACATGAAATGTGGATAGGTTAAGGACAGAACTGAGTTTTGAGTTAAAAACAAAAGTTGTAGGATCCTTCGAGGTCTACAACTTTAATGAAGTAAGATTTTTCAAATTCAAAACAGATTTTAAGAGAAAATCAAATTGTGTGACTGGTTTCAAATACAGTTTTCAGAATCTTAAACTTTTACTATTTCTGTTTTAGTTAATTTCAGTTTTCTTAAAAATAGTTTAAAAAGGAAGTTTAAGTTTTAGGGTTTGTGTTTTGTTAGATTTTGGATCCAAAGTTACTTGTAGTAACTAAATGGGATACCAATGTAACATAACTTTTTATGGATGTTAGTGTGGAAACTAACATTAAATGATTCATAACAAGATAGGATGACTCTTATCTTACGACTTTTTCTGAAAACAGGAAAGTAACCTGTTACTGTGATTCGACGGAATGCAGAACTCAGGACTTAGCATAACCAGTAAGTACAAACCTCACCTACAGTATGAAAGATAGTAAATTATTTTCAAGTATGAAATGTTTACATGTATGTTATGATATGCCATGTTTATGTATATGATTATGCCAAGAGTAAATACATGCTACGTTTTTATAATAGTACCATGTTTATAAAACATACCACAAGTTGTTTTATATTATTGCTTTTATGTCATGCCATATTCATAAATTGCATGCATCATGACTAATAAGATCATAAGTAAAGAGTCTTAGTCTTGAAAAATAAAACATTAACAAGACTAAGACTAAACCAAGAAAAGTGAAGTGTCATACCAACCTCCCGCCAAATCGTGGAGAATTAAGTATGTTCAAGAAAATTTTCAGACCTTCCGCCAGATCGTGAAGGCTTACATGATTCTCAGAATTGTTAGGGACCTTGCAACCCTTAACTTTCTGTGGATTGCGCACATTTGGTACGTACACCAGGGGCCCATATGTTAAGCAAGATAATAAGTCCATAATGGAGCATAAGAAATTCATAATTGATCATAATTGGTTCATGCATAAGTTGCACGATATTTGTTATGTTTTGTGAGATTAAGTTTGTACTTGCTAAGCGTAAGCTCATTAATATATTTCATACTGTAGGTAAAAAGCCTGCAGCTTAATTGGTGGGCTATGCGGACGATGCGGCAAGTGAAGGGCGGTGTGAGATTCCACTATGCAAAATATTCCGCAAACTATTTTGAATCGAATGTATAAATATATATTTGAATAAGTGTGATGTTTTGAGACTCAAGTTATATATACGAAGTATGTATGTCTTTTTATTTTGGTATGTATGTACAGAAAGTTATTTATATGTTTAAAAAAAAATTATTCTAAAAATTTCAAGTAAGTTTAAGTATTTAAAACCAAGATATAATTTAAGTAAGTACGGTAATGGCTCACGTAGGTCGGGACGTTACAAGGTGGGGCTACGCATCTTCGATAGGACCCAAGGAGTGGTTGCCCGATATGGAGGCCCTCCTCAGATTATGTCATGTAGGATCGTATCTTTAGGTTATGCTTGCCAACCGGCGCCTAGTCGAGGAGGCTCGTGCAAGGAGCCTTGGCATAGAGAACCATGAGAGGTGGTTCCTAAATGGTTTTCTTCACGACAACAAGGATCGCCTAGGTATTATCATGATATCGAGATATACTAGGATATGTATGTGAGACGGTACGTTAGCTATGTTGCAGCTTGGTGTGCTTATCCAAATGATTCTATGGACTATTATTGCCAGTAGATCAGAGTTGCGCAGCGAAAGCGTGGTGGATAAGCTAAGCTTACGATATGATACGATGAGATCGCGAGGAATCTCTAATATGATATGATAAGTTACAATGTTTCTATGATATGATATGCTAAGATATGAATGCAAGAATGGGTATTAGAAATGTCAGGAATTAGAATTAGAAACTAGAAGATGGTTCGTCGCATGTACGACCGAACCAAAATTTCGTAAGAGTCTAATCTTGCAATTGTAGTGATTAAGTTGCAACGATAATTACTAAGGTAAGGTGATAATCAGGAATTTTCCATTCTAAGAAATAGGATTGATGGTATAGAATCCAAGTTTCATGATTGTGAAACTTATGCCCTGTAAGAGTAATCGTAGACATGGCAAAAAAATGTTTAGTAGTGCCTTGACTCAGTGGTAATATCAAGGCGATGAACAAACAATAAGTTGGATATTGCCAACAATGATTTAGCAGATCACGATGATGGTTATGAGTTGACGATGAAATTGATGATACGATCCCTTAGTAAGGAAAATTATGTAATAATGGGAAGTTTTAGACATTCCTAAGAATTATGATTAGGCACTTGTGCCATGAAGGAAATGTTAGAAGCAATAAGAGAAACTTCTACTATTTAGCAAGTAGCTAGTTAATTTAAGTATACCTTTCACTGCATCACTCGAACGATATTATGGTTTTTCCATTATTGACTTTGAAAAGATTCAAAGAAAATATTTTTATAAAAGTTTCTTAAATTATGATCTCATGCTTAATAGAACCCTCTCATGTTATGTAAGATAGCCGAATCTTTGAGGAGGAAATTCCAAGATAGGGGCTGTCATGAAAAGTGAAGGTTCTGAGATAGGAGCCATTATGGCCGAATCCTTGAGGGATGAGTTCCAAGAAAGGGGTCATTAAGAAAAGTAAAGGGTTCTAATAGCATAAGATCAAGTTTCAAGAAAGAAGCCATTTTCAAAAAGTGTCATAAATATATGATATGATATGCTTTCCAAGTGTAAAAAGTTATATAATACGATATACTTTTCAAGTATGAAAAAATTATATGATATGATATGTTTTCAAACGTGGTAATTTATATGATATACTTGCTCAGTTTTTTTTTTTACGTAAATAGTTCTTGTGATGCAGTATGAAAAGAAAGTATGATAGTATGTAAGAAAGTACACAGTATGAAGGAAAGTATGATAATATGTAAGAAAGTAAGAAAGTATGCAGTATGAAAGGAAAGTATGATATTATGCAAGAAAGTAAGAAAGTCTGCAGTATGAAAGTAAGAAAGTAAGAATGTACAAAAGTAAGATAGTATGAAATAAGAATGTATGAAAGTATGATGATAGGATATGAAAGTAAGATTATGGTTCTATATAAAAGACATGATCCCATTAAAGAATTAAAATGAGAACATGAACAAACCATTATGGATTTGTGGTGGATTTTAAGAAAAGCCACCTAGAAGTATCCGAATTTTCGAGGGCGAAAATTTTTTAAGGAAGGTATAATGTAAGAATCCGAAATTGTGACGAACCTATGATTCCTTTAGAGACAAGGAAAATCTAAGACTGAACCATGTATGTCAATATGAAGCTCATGATCTGAGTTGAATATCAGTATATGTTTGAATTCTCGTTCAATTAGCTACGAGACCCAATAATAGTTTGCTTAGTCAAGCATGAGGCCTTTTGAGAAAAATGACATAATAGGAATCTATGAATTTTACTTCGGTCAAAGTTTAACTAGGTTGACTGTAGGTTTGACTGAGACGGTACTGCAATGGAATAAATAGTATGGAAATTATACTGCAGGAAACCGTCATTACAAACAAATGGGCAAGAATAAGCTATGAGACCACTCTAGAAAAATCAAGCACAATATTTAGAACAATATGGACTAAATAGTTTCAAGTCCTAAGAAAATCCTATACGTAGTCTAATTTTACGCAGATGAATTCTGGACTGCAGTCCAGTACAATAATACTGTTATTAGTTGAAAACAATATTGATAATATCTGCATTAGTATGAAAATGGACTACATTATTATATTAAGGGATTTTTGGAATTAAGTAGATATTTATGCATGCATTGGAAGCCAAGTGGCTCCACTATAGGCGACCACCTACAGGGACTAAAGTGCAAATATTTTGTCCTTAGGGGCCAAAGTGTAATTTTAAGAAAAGCGAGTAATGATGATGTAAGTATGATGATGTAAGCTTGATGATATAAGCATGATGATGTAAGCTTGATGATGTAAGCCTGATGATATAAGCATGATGATGTAAGCAAGTAACTTGGCCTCCAAGACAACCTATTATGGCCGGCCACCACCTCCCAAGGACCATGGGCAAATATTTTTCTCTTAAGGGCTATTATGCAATTTTTTGATTAAAAATAAATCCAAAAATTAAGAGGGGGGGGGGGGCTCATTTTGTTCACAAAAATGAGAAAACACCCCAAAACTATGCCAAAATCTCACCTCACTCTCTCCCACCTTAGAAAGTCGAACCCTAGAGGAAAAAAAAAAGAGAGAGAAAAAGAAAAGGATTGGGTGGTCGGAAATTTTGGAGAACACCAAAGCTAGAAGGAAGCCGGTTTTGGTAGGAAGCAAGGGGGAAAAGTTTGGATCAAAACCTAGCACCAACCTTTGTGTTGATTAAGGTAATCCTCCTTGGTTCCCTAAGCTTTCCAAATTGAGTTTTGATTGGAAATTTAAGTGTATTTCCATGTTGTTTATGTAAGAGCATAAGCTCACCCTTTTATTTTCCATGCAAGAGCTTAGGGTGTTGGATATGTGCTTGATTAGGGAGGTGGTTTTGATTTATGGCTTTATGTATGGTTATGATGGTATGTTTGAATGCTTTATAAGTGTTTGTAGTATGTCCCCACACACTTAAGAGGATGTATGTAATGCATGATTATGTGATATTGATATATGATCCAAGGAGGGTTAGAATTTAACCCTAAAACCCTAATTTGGTATTAAATACCATATGGGTTTGTATGACTAATTTTATGAATGGAAATGAATGTATGATCATGGAAATGTTATGTAACACACTGCATGCTTGATATAGGCTCACGGTTTTAACCGTTTGAGGTAGTGTGTGCATATTTTTACGTAAGAAACCATTAGAAGAGAAACTGCCAGTCTCGGATCAAAACTGAGCAGTATTCTGGAACGGGATTTTGAGGCCCTTAGAGGCCGAATTTGAGGAAACTCAAAACTACAAAGTTGTAGCAAACGGAAAATACTAGGGGACAGCGTAGATGGTTTTTAAAAATAAGACTCTGAAGGCCTCTGTTTTTATGAAAACCCGAGCCTAGTCTGCCCAAATCCAGTTGCACGGCCAAGCAGGTTCAACAAGGAAAAAGTGTAGGTTAAGTTCAGAACTGGGTTTTGAGTAAAACACAAAAGTTGTAGGAATCTTCAAGGTCTACAACTTTCATGAAAAAATCTTTCTCAAATTCTAAACATATTATTGAGAGAAAACTGGATCTTAAAAACAGTGCAAAAGTAGGAAATTCCTGCATATGCACTGATAACTGAAATTAAGAAACTGTTTTCAAAAATAAGTAATTGGGCCCTAGTAACCCAATGGAGTATCATTTAAGTATGATTAGGCCTAGTACCTAGGGTTACCTAAAGTAACCAAACAAGTTACCATAAGTAGTTGTGGGGGACATATAACTAGGGTTACTCATGGATGTTGGTTAGGATACCAACATTTAATGATTATGATATATGGTAAGATAGAATGTGAATGACTTTTATCTTACACTCTGTTTGGAAACAGGAATATGAACTGTTGTCGTGCCATGTTTGGAAGATAAACCAAGAGCGTAGGATGACAAGTAAGTACAACTCCGACTACAGCATGGACAAAACGTTTTTGTTGCATGACATGTTTTTCAAGAAATCATGAATTCATTTACATGATTTACTGATGTTTTATGTTATGATGTTTGATGTTACGATGTAGTATGTTATGATACGTTGTAGTATGTTATGATGTTTTATATTACGATGTATTATGTTATGATCATGAAGTTTTATGTATGATTGATATTGTAATAACCAGAATTTTTACGGACTTTTATATGCAAGAAATTTAAGTCCGTACTATGTGTTAGGTGATGTTTCATGAAAATTATTAGTATCAATGGGAATTTCATAATTTTATCAGTACATGCTTGAGTTCTCGATTAATTAGATACGAGACTCAATAGTAGTTTGCTTAGTCATGCATGAAACCTTTTGAGAAAAAGGGTAGAAAATTTTCATGATTTCATGTTGGTCAAAGTTTGACTAAGAAAGTCAAAGTTGACCAAAAAAGTCAAAGGTTTGACCAAGAACAGTCAAAGGTATGACTGTACAGTAATGGGATAAGCAGTATGAGAAATATACTGCGAAAATTATCTTTTTGGACAAGATAGCTGGAATAAGCTAAGAGACCACCCTAGAAAAATCAAGCACACTAAGTTGGATATCAAGTCTTAATGACTTTCAGAAATAAGAAGAAAATTTTTACAGTCCATTTTTACGCAGATAAATTTTGGACTGCAGTCAAGTATAACAGTATTGAATTATACTGTGTATTAGTGAAAACAGTATTTGATTATCTGTGTTAGCTTAAAATTGGACTGCTTTTTCAAAAAGTAGCCAAACGAGGCCTTAGGATGACATCACCTACCTTTTTGATTTATGACATCATCTTATTTGGATTTATGACATCATAATTCCATGAACCAAGCCTTTTAAGACAAGTGTCTTGTTCTAGAAAATTCTTTCTTGTTCTCCAAGCTACAAGGCCGGCCACCTAATGGGGTAAAAATGTAAATATTTTGTCTTTTGGGGGCAAAAGTGTAATTTTGGAAAATATGATGAGGTAAACATGAGGTAAGCACATGATGTCATCAAGATGATGTCATCATGATGAGGTAAGCAAAACTTGGCCTCCAAGTTGTCCATTGATGGCCGGCCACATGTAGGGGTCAAAGTGCAAATATTTTTGCTTTAAGGACTAAAGTGCAATTTAGAAAAGTAATTAAATCCAAATTCAAGGACTTTTTAACAATTTTGAAAGTTCAAAATCAACTATAAATAGGGTGAAGGGGGGGGGGATTTTTGAGTGGAAAAATTGGAAAAACAAGCCAAACTATGGCAAAATTTTCCCGTACCCATTTTCTCTCTAAAACCGACCCTAGGAAAAGAAAAAAAAAATTGGTTGGCTGGATTTTTGGTAATGGCCAGACCTTGTGTGAGTGTGTGAGGCTCAATATAATTGGCCAAAATTTTTGGAACCCCAATTGGAGGGGAGGCCGGTTGTGTGGAGCCAAGGAAAAAGGGAGAGAAAAGTTGAAATCAATCAAGCCAACCTCTTGGATTGATCTAGGTAAATCTCTAAAACCCTTAAGTTTTTCTATTGAGCTTGAAACTAGATACTCAAGTGGTTGTTTTTCATGAGGAATGGGCGAAAATTGGAACCCATTTGGGGGAGGAGAATCGGCTGCAATGGCAGCCAAGGGGGAGTGAGGAAAAAGTTGGAATCCAAGCTTGTGAACCAACATCCAAGCTCTAGAGGTAAACCCTAGGCCCTAAACCTTTTTAATTTGAGCTTAAATTTGGGAAATTTAAGTGTATTTCCATGTTTGGGATGTAAGAGCATAAGCTCATTTTCTTATGCCATGCAATAAGTTTTGTGTTTGATTATGTGCTTGATTAGGGTGCTAAGGTCTCAATTATGGTTATGGTGCATGAGTTGCTAATTATGCTTGCATGATTATTAGGGTTTCATGCATGCACATAAGGTGTTTGATATATGTCCCCAATATGCCTAAGAAGTTATAGGTCATGCATGTTTATGTTTGAGCTAAATTAGAAACTTGATTGATGAATGGTGATGCAAATCAAATGTTTTGCAAAACCTAGTTTGGCGCAATTACACCCAAGGGTTTTGCCTTGAATGGATGAATGTTTTACGTTAGAAAGCGCTGCATGACTGATATTAGGCTCCCGCTGTAGGCGGTTGAGGTAGTGTGAGCGTAATAGGACGTAAAACGAACTTAAAACCGAAAACTGCCAGTTCGGGTGCCAACTGGCCAGTTTCGGGAAAATTGAAATTTGAGGCCTTTAAAGGTCGAATTAGAGAAAACTTAAAACATAAAAGTTGTTCAGAAGGGTTTTTTCTAGGGGACATCATGGACATTTTTCCAAAATAAGGCTCCAAAGACCTTCGTTTTTACAAAAACCCGAGACTAAGAATTCCTGGGCGAGTCAGATTTGTGCTCTCGGTCTGGGGATTTCAACAAGGAAAATGACTAAGTTAAAGGCAGAACTGGATTTTTCTCAAAACATGAAAGTTTTATAATTTTTCGAGATCTAAAACTTTCATGAAGACAACATTTTCAAATTCAATTCAGATCTTTAAACTGACACAGTTTTATAAAGACTGTGCAGGGAACAAGAAACTCCTGCACAGGATTTTCTAAAAACAGTTTAGAAAAAATTTGTATCTTTCTCCAAAGCTACTGTTTTGATTATGGAAACTGTTCCAAAGGTAGCTTCCAGCCCTAAATGATTTTTACAAAAACCTATTTCAAGAATATGAATTTTTGTGAGTTAAGTAAAAGATTTTTGAAGTTAATTTACCCAAGTTTCCAAAGAAATGGAAACTAGATTTTTAAACTAAAATTAGGTAAGTAAGACGATTACGGGTAGTAACCGGAAGTGATATCCGAGTTACTGGGCCAAGCCTAAAGCCCAAGTTTGACCCATATAGGGTTAGCCTTAGTTGACCAAAAAATTGACTTTGGTTGACCAAGAGTTTGACTACAATTAACCTTAAGGGTTAGTCAAGATAACCCTAAAGGATACCAGGATTAATAAATTGGGCTAAGATATAAGGTTAATTGAGGTAACCCAATAATTATGGACAAGAATAAAGCCCAAGGTTAGGAAGGTAACCTAACCCTAATGGTATGTATAAAGGTTTAGCACATGAGGGTATCCAACGTAATCTCTTAAAGATTAATCCATATTGGGTTGTTTTTAAAATAATAGCGTTAATATTAGTAACCCAGTAAGACATCTAGTATCGGGGACATACAACTAGGATTATGTAGGCATGTTGGTTAGATCATCAACATTCCACAATACTAATTAGAACCTCACCTATGTCATTCAACAAGCAGGAGGGAACCTGCAGCTGTACTCAGAAAAAGAGCAGCACTACGCAGGACATAGCAAGAGAGGTAAGTATAACTCCGCCTACATCATAGGCCCTTTGTTGTTACTTGCCTAATGTGATGGTATGTTATGGCATGTGATGACATGTTATGGCGTGTAATGTTATGGTATGTTATGGCATGTGATATTATGGTATGATATGTTATGTTATATGTTGTAATATTGTGACATCATGAATCATGTTCACTAATGTTAAACCACCTGGTAAGAACAAGACAAGTAAGATGTTGTGTCATACCGACTTGCCACAAAGGCGGGTTTAAATGGTATGGTTCATGGTTTGAGTTGGATTGGATGGCTACCTAAACTACTCCATGTTAAACTATGTGTTTCATGGTTTGAGTTAAAATGGACTGCCGCCTTCAACCATTCCTTGGCTATGTACCACGGTACAAGCACACATGATAAGTAAAGGAATAGAACTAAGCTAAATTATGAATCCATATTTGATTCATAAGAGGTCATAATTGGTTCATGCATAATGATATGTGTTTTGCGTCGCGGATGTAACAGTTGTACTTGCTGAGCGAAAGCTCACGTCTTACGTCTATGCTGTAGGTAAGCAACCTGCCAGCAATCTCTGATGCAATACTGTGGAAGGCTGGTGCTGCGGACTGTGAAATGTGGGATGGACACTGCCACGGATTTTGAAAAAAAAATATACTCTATAAAATATGTTGTAATGAAAAGGGTTTTCATATTTTCATGATGTTTTAAGTATGAATGACAAAGTTTAAATATGGCAAGCAAGTTGCCTCTTGTGGTACCAATCCGCATTAAGTCGGGTTTGGTCTACAATTTGATTATGATGGCCTTCAAGGAGGGTTTGAAAGTTCGGTACTCGAGTAAGTACCTATCAGTAAGTATGAGTTTGATAATGAAGTTCAAGTTCAAAGTTTTAAAATAAAGTTTAAAAGAAAAAAAAAAAAATTTTCTCCCAAAATTTTCCGCAAGTTTAAGTTAAGTATGTAAGTAAGGTGACGACCCGGCGTGGGAAGTCGGGGCGTTACAGATATTATGTTATGTTATATATTTTGATATAGTGACATCATGCGGTATGTTCACTATTATTAAACCACATGATAAGAACATGTTTTTAAGTCATAAGATAAGATAAGACAAGCTAATGCTATTGTGTCGTACCGACTTGCCACGAGGGCGGGTTTAAACGGTTTAGACTATGCTTTGAGTTGAATTGGATTGGCTGTCCCAATCACTCCATGTTAAACGGTTTGTTTCATGGTTTGAGTTAGATTGGACTTGTAACGACCCGCCAAGCACAGGCCGTTACCATACATACTTACGTATATTTCATACATACTTAATCAACATAAACAGCGGAAATATTTTTTTTTTTTTTTTTACAGTGTGACTCGCACACGAGAGCGTACATAAAATATAACAAATAATAGGTAATAGTTGTTTAGCATATCTCAACTTAATAAACGTAAATAAAATAAATTCAAAACGCATAGCGGTTCTACATTTCTCACGGTTCACAGTCCGTCATGCCTCGCCTCTCCATCTTGTATCAGCAATTGCTGGCAGGTTGCTTACCTACAGCATAAACGTAAGACAGTGAGCTTTCGCTCAGCAAGTACAACTATCCTATACCGCGACACAACACAAAATAATATATCTAACTAACATAAACTAAGCATAGCATAGCATTACTTAACTTAACTTATCGTAACTTATCCTACATATGCATGAGCCAATTATGCTTTCTTAATCTTTCTTTTTATACATAATTTGCTTACTTAACTTAACTTATCATATGGGCCCTATAAGTGTTCGTACCGGGCGCGCAACTATGAATTGGTTGGGGTGGCCAATCTTTTTCCAACTCAATCCATAGTCCAACCCGACCTTACGCGGGTCGGTACGACACAGGTAATTTACTTATTCTCATATCGTTCTTTATCTTATACTTGATTTTGTTCTTGTTATTGGTGAACATACTTCGTGATGTTTCACACAACTAAATCATAGTATGTCTTAATCTTAACATGTTTCTAACATTTCATGACATATACTTAAACATAGCATTTTACACCTAAAACATAGCATTTTATACGTAAAACATAGCATAAAACTTTTCTTAACACCTAATATAAAACATGTAATTAACATGGCATATAATTAACACAAGCAAAGTAACACTACAGGACATACAATAAAGCATACATTTAAAACATACTTAGGCAAGTATCAAATCAAAGCCTATGCTGTAGGCGGTGGTTATACTTACTTGTTTAAAATTGCTGTGTGCAGTTATAAGCTCAAGCTCGTTGGGACACCGTCGCGTATTGTGTTCTGTTATCGAAAAAGAGTAAGGATTAGAATTGTTGGTAAACCAACATTCTTATATAACTTTAGTTATATTCCCTTACTTTGCGTTACGTGAACCTACTTGGTTACTTTAAGTAACCCTAAGGTTTAAATCTATCTTATTCGGATTATTATTTTTTTTTTACTATAAATCCCAAAAATTCATTTGTGTTTTCTTTTTAGAAAACCTTATGTTTTTTTGGCACAAAATCCCTTATTTAATTTAATTTTAAAAAATTTAGAAAATCATAAGGTAAAATTGTAAAAATCATCGACTATTAAAAACTGCCTTTGGAACAGTTTTATAATGCCAGTTAATCATTAAAAACACAAAAACACCCTTGTCTGAACCATTTCTAAAAATCTTGTACAGAAATCTCCCCATTTCTGTACCATCTTTGAAAATCAATTTCATTTAAAAATCTAAGCTGATTTTGGAAAAATTGTCTTCATGAAAGTTTTAGCTATCGCAGAACTCTACAACTTCCGTGTTTTACGTAAAACTCAGTTTGGATTTTAACCTGTCCAAAATCTGTGTTGAACTAACTCTGGTCGTGTATGGCTCCTGGGCAGGTCTGGCTCGGTTTTTGCAGAAAACCAAGGCCATTGGAGCCTTATTTTGAAAAATTGATCATGCATCCCCCTAGGAAAAACCCTAATCTACAACTTTTGTGTTTTGAGTTTCTCCCAATTCGGCCTCTAAGGGCCTCAAAATTTGCTTTTCCCGAGATTGGGCATACCCTACCCGAGAAAGCCATTTTTCGGTTTCGATTTCGCTTACGTCCTATTACGTTCACCCTACCTCAACCGAACACGTCGGGAGCCTAATTCAAACATGCAGGGGCATTTCTAACGTTCAACATTCAACAAACACATGAACATGAACATTTTACACAATATACAAAACCCTAAACAAAACAAATACACCTAACATGCATATTAACAACCACCAACAAAAACCCTAAATTTTCAAGCACAAACCCTAATTTCTAAGCTAGGGCAGCAAGAGAAACCAATGAGCTTATGCTCAATACAACCAAGGCTTTAATACCTTTAAATTTCTCCAATTGAAATTTAAACTAAAAGCTTGGAATTCAAGGGTTTGTACCTTGCTTTGGATCCAAGAATTTGACTTGGTTGTCCTTCCCTTTGCTCCTCCTTTAGCTGCCGGTTTTTCTTGCCAAAATGGTCCAACTTTTGCCGCCTCCTTTGCTTTGAAAATCAGCCACCACAGCTCCCAAAATCTGGCCAAAACAGCTCCCAAAACCAGCCAAGGTCTTGGCTTGTTCCCTTGCTCTGTTCCCTTGCTCTTTTCCTCCCTATATTCGGCCTTCTTGGCCAAAATGAGCACCAAAATTCTTAGAACTCTTGTTGGATGCTCAAAGTAGAAAACTAAACCCTAAAAACCCTAATCTCTCTTGGTTCCACAAAATTTTCCTCTCTTCCTCCTTAGCTCCCACAACCGGCCCTAGGAGAAAATGGGTATCCAAACTTTCCAAAATTTTTTTTTTCTTTCCTTGCTTTCCTTCCACAAAAGCCGATCCTCTCACTCTATTTCCTCCTCAATCTTGGCTGCAAATCCTTCCTCTCCTTCACACTCAAAACCGGTTTTGTTCAAGCAAGAAAATTGCAAGAGTTTGATTGTGTTTTGTAAATTTTTTCTTGATTTAACCCACCCCTATTTATAGAGGTTGAACTTCTTAAAATTGCACAATGTGGTCCCTAAAAAAAAATCAGAATCTGCAAGGGAGGGGGTGTAGGTGGTCGGCTTTCCTTGGTTAGAACCAAAGGAATCTTCCAAATTTTACTTTCTAACAAACTTAATTAATTTAATGATGTAATAATCCAAAAAGCTAGTGAGGTAAGCCACCCTAAGGCTTGTTTGCCACCATTCACCTTTAAATAATCCATTTTTCAATTACCACAGGTAATTCCAATACTGAATTCGCTTATACGCAGTATTAGTTAATTGAACCGCAATCCAAAATTCCACCTGTTTTTAAATGAACTGTATAAAAACTTTCTCTTAACTCGGAACCACTTGGCCCAAAATATTCTAATTATTGTGCTTGATTTTCTATGGTGGTTTTGAATCCTAAACATATCATTTTAATCATAAAAATAGCTTTATGCAGTACAATATTATGCTGCGAACTATTAAATCGTACAGCCTTTTTCTTAACTTTTTCGGGTCAATCTTTGGCTTTCTCGTCCGCCATTGACTTTCTTGTCAACCGCTGACTTTCCCGCCAAATTTTGACTCCTGTGGTCAACAGTTGACTTTTTGGTCAACCGTCGGCGTTTTCGGTTAAACTTTGACCAACATGTAAATTTTGGAGATTTCGCTCCTTTTCGCCTAAAAGGTCATTTGCTTGACTAAGCAATCATTTCCGAGTCTTAGAATATCATAAAACTCACAAAAACGAAATAAAAACCCTTAACCGGCTTTTTCATGTGTATCTTAAAAATTTGTACAAATTTCTTAAAATAAAAGAAATCGTGTAAATACAGAAATACTTGGTATTACAGGACTGACCGCCTCCAACCACTTCATGGCTATGTACCACGGTACGTGTACGCATGACATGTTAGGGAAAAGAACCAAGTTAATATTTGAAAAGCATAATTGATTCATAAGAAAGCATAATTAGTTCATGCATTCTTTTATTAAAATGTTTTGCGGATTGAATATTGTACTTACTGGGCATAAGCTCATTACTTACGTTCATGCTATAGGTAAGCAACCTACCATCAATACTTGATGCAAGACTGTGGAGGGCTGGCACTCCGGACTGTGAAATGAGGGATGGACCGCCACGGATTTTAGAATATGTGTTTTGTAAAAAAAAATATGTTTGTAAAATGTGTTTATATTACGTTATAATGAAGTAATGGTATGTGTAAGGAAAAGTTTCATGCATGAAGGCATCAAGTTGCCTCGTGTTGTACCAACCCGTACTAAGTCGGGTTTGGTCCGCTGTTTGAATATGATAGCTTTCAAATAAGTGTGAAAGCTTGGTACTCGAGTGAGTACATATGACTATGTATGAGGATAAGTTAAGTTTCATGTATAAGTATAAGTATGAGACTAAGTCAAGTTTAAAAGAAAAAAAATTTATTCTGGAGTTTTCAGTAAGTTTAAAGTATTTGAATTAAGAATTAAGTTAAGTAAGTACGTAGTCACGGCCCTGCGTAGGTCGGGGCGTGACAAAATCGTCGTGTAATGTTGTGATTACATGACGGTTTTAAGCCGAAATTACACAACGATTTTCAAACCCGTCGTGCAATTGAGCTTGAATTAAAAAATAAATTGGCTTTTTTTTTGGCGATGGCACACATTACATGACGATTTCGGAGCAAAATCGTCGTGTAATATGTGTCATCACCAAAAAAAAGCCATTTTTTTTATTCAAGCCCAATTACACGGTGGTTTTGAGCAAAACCGTCGTGTAATGGTACACATTACATTAGAATCAAATTCCATATGATTATCCAAAACAAAAATCCATTTTGGCATTTAATCGAGCATGTGATGGGCAGATAAAAACCATGTTAAAAAATGTGTGTAATGTGCCGAAACCGTGCACAAAACATTCATCTCCAAAGAGCAACAATAAAAAAAAAAAAAAAATTCAAACAACATTACAAATTACACTCCACGCAAGTTATTAAAGCATTGTGTGTTCGTAGTTTTGTTAGAAAACAAGAAATTGAGCAATATGGAAGTCATCTTGCTTTTCTTTAAAGAAAAATAGTCACGGCCTTGATGGGAATACTGGGAGAGAGAGGTCATGGCGACGGCAGCGGCGGAAAAAAAATAGGGGGCTATGGCGGCGATTTGGGAAGAGTTTGAAGTGTCGGTGGCGGCGTGACCGGATTTTAAGTTAGGGGGGGGGCGGGCGGGTGGGCAAAGGAGGTGGGGAGGAGAAAAGTTTGAGCTGTTTAGAAGGTCGAAGATGAAAATGATGATAATGAATAGGAACGTGTATTTATATAATGGGTTTTCTTGCGAATTCAAAAACATGAAATTTGAAAATTTTGAAAATTTTCGGAGGATTACATGATGGTTTTCTATAACTGTCGTGTAATCCTCGGATTACACGACGGTTTTGCTCAAAACCATCGTGTAATCCTTTTTTTTTTTTTTAATTTCAAATTTTGAAAATTATGAAAATTTTCGGAAGATTACACGATGGTTTTCTATAACCGTCGTGTAATCCTTTTTTTTTTTTTTAATTTGAAAATTTTGAAATTTTACACGATGGTTCTAAGAACCGTCGTGTAATCCAAGTGGAACCGTCGTGTAATCCTAAGATTACACGACGGTTTTTTTAACGGTCGTGTAATTATTTTTTTTTTTTGAAACGTTGCCAGATTACACGACGGTTCCAACAAAATCGTCGTGTAATCCAGCGGATTACACGACGGTTCATCAAAACTGTCGTGTAATCCTTTGTTTATACGACGGTTTAATTCTGTTTAAGACGACGGTTTCACAAAAATCATTGTGTATTTTCCGTCGTGTAAGCCAACTTTTGTAGCAGTGTTAGTAGCAGAGAGAGGAAAGAAAAAGTAAAGATATTCATTCCCTTAATTTATAAACCAAGACAATATACTTTATTAAAATATGGTTACATATATGGATGACTAAAGACAGATATAAATATATATGTTTAACCTTATCAATCATTTACAAAGAATTAGAGGATAAAGGACTAGAAAAATAAAGCGTTGAGTTTATTAAAAGTAAATGCCTGGAATCCAAGGACCTTTAAAGCATTTAATTTGATGTCCATTGTCAACTCTCCATCTAACTCCTTTAAGAGTGGGTCTCGGCCCCAAATAATGCTTTTCCATACATAAGAAGGATGATTATCCCAATTGCGCTTCTAGAATTGTGGAACTTGGAAAGTATCTAGCTTTAACGACTTTGGCTAGAAGAGACGCTGAGGGTTACTCATAATCTTCCAAGCTTGATTTGCTAATAGTGCCTGATTGAATGGGATAGAAGATCGGAAACCATGACCTCCATTATGTTTTGTTTCACAAAGAGTCTTCCAGCTCTTCCAATGAATTTTATTTCTTTTGCTAGAGAAACCCCAATCGAATTTTGCCATTAAAGCTTCTAATTCAAAGCACGATGATGATGGGAGACGAAAACAACTCGTAGCATAGGTAGGGATGGATTGGACTACTGCCTTTAGTAGCACTTCCTTACCTAAGAGAATGATAAGGAGCTTAGAATAAATAGATAATTTATGTGATTATATTTTTAATATCATAGGATTGTTGATTTAGAAGATTAGGATTGTTGATGAAGAAATATTGTACACGAATAACTTCGTAGTTTTGATATTTTAGTAAACAGCATAATTAGTTCCATTAGATCAATGTTCCCTACCAATAAGACTTTATAATATAATTTATAGGAATACACTTAGTTTCATTGATGTAAAATACAACAGACACATAAAGATTACAAAGGCAAATAAGCACTACAAACAATGAGTCCTAAATTCTAATTAATACAAACGATAGATTAATACCTGCTGGAGAGAAAAGTTTCTCCTGCCATGACGATAGTCGATAAAGAAGTTTACTTTTTACATCAGCAAACATGAACTTTTGGTTTTTTCCAGAAAAAGTTGGCAAACCAAGATATCTTTCATGACATTCACCAACAGTAATTCCTAATTGGCTCTGGGAAAGATCTTTTATGTCCGTTGTTGCATTTGGTGAGAAAGAAAGACGGGATTTTTGAAAATTTATTCGCTGCCCAGATGACAAAAAAGCCAGGTATATCATCTCCAAAAAATCAAATGGGAGATAGAAGGAGCATTTCGAGCCACACAAACTCCTCTTATATGTTGAAATTGCTCTGCAATTTTAAGCAAAGAGGAGAATCCTTCAGAAGATATGAGAAAGAGGTAGGGAGACAACGGATCACCTTGTCGAATTCCTCGTGTGGGTGTGATATTGCCTTGGGGGTTGACCATTGACTAAGAAAGAAAAGGAAACTGACGTAATACACCTCGTGATCAACCTAACCCATCTCTCGTCAAATCCCTAAGCATGACTTTTTCTAGAAAAATTCATTCAACCCGATCAAAAGCTTTACTCATATCAAGATTCAAGGCAGTAAAAAGCTTGTTTACCCCGATTTTTTATGCTTTGATGGTATGTACCAATTCAAAAGCTAGAAGGATATTATATGTAATGATTCATGACATCAAGCATAAAAAATCATTTCTTCTAGCTTTTGAATTATATAGTCACAGAAAGATAATATCCTTATCTTGAATTGGTTTCCTCTTATTATGATTCATTTCTTCTGTGACTATATAATTCACGTTATTATTTATTGCTTCAATATCTTGGTTTCTGAGATGAACTGAGGTAAATAACTCTGAGAAATAGGAGGAAACCACTTGTAAGATATCATCTGGATTATATAACATACGATTATAGCGTTTTTTAATTTTTGTTACTTAATCCTTAGTGAAATGCGCGGGATTGTTGTCCATAAGCGGGAAACCCCAAGCCAGATAGAGGGAAAATTTTGACCGTGGCTGAAAAGATAAAATAACAAAAGGCTTTTCAAAGTAAAAACCGCCTATTCTTTAAAAATAATAATAATAATAAGACTAATAAATAAAAAATAAAAATAAAAACTGCCCACGTTCACCCTATTTCCGCATTATCTTTCTCAATTTGCGATCTGCAGTCCTCAAATCAAAAAAAAAAAAAAAAAAAAAAAAAAACCCATCTACTGCAACCTCAACCACACTCGTCACCTTCCACACACTACTTTTAAATCCCCAACTAGATCTTGCTAAATAGGTAAGTTATTCTCCGTTTTGTTCTCGAATTTTCATTATTTGCATGTTGATTTTGCAATGGGTCATTGTTGTCTCAATTCCTCTTTTTGTTGTTTGCTACTTTGATTCACATGCTCCCTAAAAAATTATAAAAACCAGCAACTAGTAAAGCGAGAAAATTTAAAGAAAAAAACAGTTCACTTGGAGAGGACACAAGGGGAGACCAACGACAATCAAATGGGTGTTGCTCAAACTCTCACCAAGATCCCTCTTTTCACTCCTTACAAGATAGGCAGGTTCGATCTTTTAGATGTTACTATTGTTTATGATAATACCCATTGTAATTCTGTTGTTTTGAATTTCCTGTTCTGGGTTTCATGGTCGGTTTTCGTTATGGGATTAATTTTCCACCACTTGTGGTTTGTGTTTCTTTGATCAGTCGTCTGGTAAGGAAAATGTTTATGTAAATATTTTCTGCTAAAGAATTCCTTCCTAATGGACATCTCCATGAACTCTCTCCAGTTAACTTGCTTTCCTAACATTTTCACTTTCACTCTCTGTATTTTCTTTTTAGGGGAGTGATAAAGAAATTATGGGTAATCATTTTCCCTACTTAATTTTTCTTCTTTGGTACAAACCACGTTTAATTTTTTTGTTGAATGGAATGTCTCATGATTTCTGACCTTATAAATTTATTTTACTTTTTACTTAATTAATTCAGGCGGTTGGAGAAGCCTTTATAGTCAATCATGATTGAACATTTCACATGGCAGTTTGAAACTCATGATGTTGTCATTTAGTGTGGAGGTTGAATTTGAGTATCCGTGGAAAATTAACCTTATAATTATGTTTGCTTCTTCATAATTGGACCGAATCTTTCTCATTCTTGTGATTTGTGAAGATCCTAAAAACGCTGGAAGTTGAAACAATATCCTAATTTGATCATAGTTGCATTTGAACAGGAGCAGAGCCAGAGTAGCAGTACATGAAGTAATAAATTGAGAAAAGTTAGTGGGTTTAGTTGAAGTTGTTGATTCTTCTTTCATGGTTTTGTCTTCTTCTTGACTCCTTAGTTTAATCTTCAATTTTTTTTTTCCCCTCAATACTTTCAATACCAACTATTTTAAGTTAATTCATTGTTTCTTCCATTCTGGTATTGCGAACAAAGTATATTATATATTTCTTTTCAAGATTGTTACTTCGTTTTGGCGTTTTAACTTAATTGGGTGCTTAATTTTTGTCTCTGAAATTGCATTAGGATGTTGACAAATACAAAGGAGAGTAACTTTAATAAACCAAGGTGACCCCATCTCCAATCATCTCAAGGTGAGATTATCATATGTTGTCAAATGTTCTCTGTTTAATTTGTTGCTAGAACTAGGCTATGTCACTAGCTTATGTCTCAGTTTCTGTGCATATGTTTATTGTTTTGATTGTCTGTGCTTATATTTGTGTTTCTCTTGCTATGAGGAAGTTTTGTAATTAAGTTCAGGAGAAACTAAGAAATTAATTTAAGAGAGAGAATTAAATAAACTAAAGCTAAAAGAATTCACTCTGCAAATGAATAGTTTTAAGACATTCGTTTTTCTGAAGTTTTATATGTGTTAAGTATTAATTTATATGAGTTGGGAGAATTTTTACATTTTGTGTGTCTACTGGCCACTGAATTGTGGTCTTGTTGGAGTCCTTTGACTTCTAAGTAGAGTGCAAGTATAGATGGCCTAGACAATAGAATGGTCAAAAGAGTATTACTACTGGGCCTGTCCGGTGTAGTAACCCAAAAAATTTCTACGGACTCATGATTTCCTTGTACATAAGAAATTTGAGTTTGTACTATGTGTTTATGTAATGTTTCATGAAAATTATGAGTATCAATATGAAATTCATAATTTTATCAGTAAATGTTTGAATTCTCATTTAAATAACTATGAGACTCAATAAGCAGTTTGCTTAGCCAAGCATGTGACCTTTTGAGTAAAAAGAGACAGAAAAATTATATGATTTATGTTGGTCAAAGTTTGACCAAAGAAAAGTCAACGTTGACCAAAAAGTTAAAGTTTGACTAAATGGCCAAAGAGATGACCATACAGTTATGTGACAAAGCAGTATGGAAATATACTGCGAAAACCATCTTTACGGATAAGATAGCATGAATAAGATTTAAAACCACCATAGAAAAATCAAGCACACCAAGTAGGATATTAAGGGCAAAAAGGCTTCAAGAAATAAGAAAAATTTTATACAGTCCATTTCTACACAGATGAATTTGGACTGCAGTTCAATGTAAAAATACTGTTATTAGTAGATAGCAGTATTGAAAATATCTGTGTTAGCATAAAAATGGACTGCATATTGAAGAAAAGGGCCAAACAAGTCTTAGTAAGGCTTACATCATCATACTTTTGATTTATGACATCATTATTGGATTAAGAAAAATTTTGGAAAACTTTGGGATGTTCTAGACCACTCCTTGGCCGGCCACCTATACCTCCATTTGTGCAAATTTTTGCTTCTTTTGGGGTCATTTTATAATTTTGAAGAGTTCCCAAACCTCTATTAAATAGGGGTGTCATTTATTCACAAAATTCATGAAATCTAGCAAAACTTTGGCCAAATTTTCTCTCAAAAAGCCGAGCCTTAGGAAGGGAAGAGTGAAGAGAGAAAAACCAAAAATTCAGGGGGAAAAATCCTAGAGGGTGTTCGGATTTCTTGTGGAACACAAACAAAAAGTTGAAAAAAATTTTTGAACCCATTGTGGCCAAGTGGCCGGTTTGTGGGAAAAGCAAGAAAGGGGAAGAGAAAAGTGAGGAAAGGAAGTGAAGGAGGGTCTTGGTGGGTGTGGCCGAATTTTTGGAAGGACTCAAGCTAAGGTGGTCCGAAAACTTTGATACCCATTGGAGGGTGAATGCCGAAGGTGAGGGAGACCAAGGGGGAGGAGAAAATTTTGGATCAACCTAACCAAATCCTTGAGTGGAATCAAGGTAATTATCCTTGACCCCAACCTTTTAAATTGAGCTTTAAATTTGGAAATTTAAGTGTATTTCCAAGCAAGGGATGTAAGAGCATAAGCTCAATTTACTTATTGCCCTAGATTAGTTTAGGTGTGGTGCTTGATTAGGTATTAAGGGTGGTTGATTTATGATTTTGATTTATGAGCTTGCATAGTTTTATGCTTATGCTTGATTAATTTTTAGAATCGCATGCTAGGTATTTGATAAGTTGTATGTCCCTAATTAAGTTTAAGAATGATGTTGTATGAGCATGCTAGGATGCTAGAATAGAACTTGAATGAATGGTATGCTTTGTATGAATTTAGAACCATGCAAACCCTAGGAAGGCAATTTTTCGTTTGTGGTTTGCATGGAGGTGAACGGATCTCATGAACATTGGTTTGGGACATTAGAAAATGCTGCATGTGTGATCCTAGGCTCCTGCGGTGGCTGGTTGAGATAGATATGCGGCAATAGGACGTAAAACGAATTTAAGAATGAAAACTACCAGTTCGGGTACAAACTGGCCATTTTTCTGGAAAGTGAAATTTGAGGCCTTTAGAGGCCGATTTTGGGAAAACGTAAAACATAAAAGTTGTAGAGAAGGGTTTTTTCTAGGGAAAAACGTGAACAGTTTTCCAAATAAGGCTCCAACAGCCTCGGTTTTTAGGAAAATTCGAGCCTGACCGTGCCCAGGATTCATGCACGGCCAGGTAAGTTCAACAAGGGAATAAGGGCAACGTTAGAGTCCGAATTGGGGTTTCCTCAAAACATGAAAGTTTTAGGATTTTTCGAGATCTAAAACTTTCATTAGAGTGAACTTTTTCAAATTCAATTCATATTTTAAACTGACACGGATTTCTAAAAAACTGTGCAGGAAACAGGAAATTCCTGCACAGGATTTTAAAATAATGCAGAGGAGAAACTATATTTTTCCACAAAACCCAATGTTTTGACTGAGAAAACGTTCCAATGACAGTTTTCACCCCTTAATAATTTTATAAAACCCCACTTAGAACCACGAATTTTATAAGTTAGATTTTTTTGGATTTAAAACTTACCAAATTTTCCAAGACAAAGGAAATGAATTTTTTTAAGCCAAAGTTTAGAAAAACGATAATAACATATGGGTAACCAGAAAGGATACCCGAGTTACTGGGCCAAGCCCAAATCTCAAGTTTGATCATAGAGGGTTGAGCCATAGTTGATTCAAAAAATTTGACTTTGGTTGACCAAGTTTGACCAAGGTTATCACACCAAAGGTTACTTATTGTAAACCAAATAAGATATTTATAGGGGACATACAACTAGACTATGTATGCATGTGGTTAGGTCGCCAACATTTTACGGTTATGACTAGAGATCCTTACCTATGTCCTTTATTATAGCAGGGGATAGTCTGCTATTGTATCCCGACGTAGAACAACATATACTGGACATAGTATACGAGGTAAGTACAAACCTCACCTACAGTATGAAAATAGTAAGCTATTTTCAAATTTATAACATGTTTCATATATGTCATGGTTATGTCATGCTATGATATGTGATGTCATGCTGAAATGTGCTAAGTTATACTATGATATGTAATGCCATGTTTACAAAAATGTCATGTTTTCAAGAATGCCATGTTTTCAAAAATGCCATATTTTCAAGAATGTCATGTTATGCAAAGGTAAGTATGATATGATATAGTGATATCATGAGGGCATGTTCACAATATTAAACCACATGGTAAGATAAGACAAGTAAGGGTGTCGTACCAACCTCCGTGATCGTGGAGGATACATGTTCAAGTCAAGATTATGGATTATAACCTCTGTTGATGCGTGAGGGTCAAGTTATGATTCCCCAGAACTGTTTGGGCCTGTGCAACCCTAGCTTTATCTGGAGGCTGCGCGCTTTTGGTACGTACACTATGGGCCCACATGTTAAGACAAGATAATAAGTTCAAGATTGAGTCTATAATAAAGCATAAGACATTCAAATCAATCATAAATGGTTCATGCATAAGCTACCTGATGATTGGCATGTGTTTTTTTATATTTGAAATGTTTTGTGACACATATTTGTACTTGTTGGGCGAAAGCTCATTTGTATATTTCATACTGTAGGTAAGAAGCCTTGCAGGCCTAAGTAGTGGGCCATGCGGACGATGCGACGGGTGAAGGGCAGTGTGGGATACCACTACGTAAAATTTTTCGGCAATCACTTTTGAGTTAATATGTATATATTTCAAAAGTAAATTATGTTATACAGTATGTATGAAGTTTGACGACTTGAGAATGGAATTTTTAGTATGGTATGCATACATGATAAGTTTTTCTCTACAAGATAATCTATGTATTTATGTTAAAAAGAAAAAAAAAAATTTATTCTCAAATTTTCAAGTAAGTTAAGTACAAGTATGTATGGTGTCGACCCGGCTGGGAAGTCGGGACGTCACAATCCGGACATGTAGGTGGGGTTTGGACTAGATCGTTGTTCCATAGTAAGTATCAGTTTTTTATTATTCTTGTATCAACACGAGTTACTTTTTTCTTATGCAACGTGGCCGGTTTTCTGTACTGGTTCTCATAAAAACATTCACTTATTTTGAAAACTACTTGACATGTATTTTCTATTTGTCTTTCCAATCAATATTCCAGCTTATAACTATGGTGAAGTCCCCTTTCGTTTTTGGAGCTCGTTTGCTTTCGGATAGGTCTTACTACAGTGCTTGAGTTTGGCAATGTTTATACGAGGTGAAAACAGTGATCTTGAGTAGCTTTCTTCTACGGCTAAGATGAATGGTGGGCATGTGGCTGTAAGCTTTTTGGACGCTGTTTCTCGTTTTCAGCACAAGACAAGTGCTAGGAAGAGTTGGTATTTAAGATGCCATATAGATATCATAAGCTATGTAGTGGCTAATGTTCTATTTTACTTTGACATGTTGGGCACATAGATGTTTTGTGATTTCTTTTGTCAGCAAAACAATGTAACTCTTGGGTTTTCACTTTTAAATGAAATAACATATACTATATAACTTTTTCATTTGGTTACTATAATGCAAGTTACATTGCTTTTGCTTGATTTTCATCAATTAAACAATTCTATAAGAAAACAAGACAGTAAAAGTAAAACTAATAAAGAAACTATTCAACCATTTATGTGTAATACCTAGAATTTCTATGTCACTGTTCCTTTGCAAAGGAATATATGCATGCCATGGAGGTATTTACGGAAAAAGCTCGTTAAGAGTTTTAATCACACTTTTTATGAGACCTTATGGCTTAATAAGACTCAAAATAAGTTGCTAAGGTTAGCAAACGCCCTGTTAAGTCGAAAAGGATGAAAAGTACGTAATTCCGGAAAAGTCAAAGTTTGACGAGAGCGGTCAACGGGTTGACTTTGCAGTATTAGTGATGCAGTATGGAAAAGATACTGTAAAACTCGATATAATGGGCAAGATAGCTCAAATAGGCTTTAAAACCACCTTAGAAAAATCAAGCACCCCTAGTATAAATCAAGGGCAAAAAGGACTTGAAAAATTAGAAAAAAAAGTTATACTGTCCGTTTTTACACAGATGAATTTTGGACTGTAGTATAGTATAAAAATACTTTGTTTAAGCAAACACAGTATTAGAAATATCTGTGTAGTGGAAAAATGGACTGAATATTGAGGAAAAGCCAACGGGGCTTGGTATGGATGTCATCATCCTATCCTCAATTTATGACATCATAATTGGATTAAATAAGCTTGGAAAGAAAGCCAAGAACTATCTAGAACATGATGACATGGCCGGCCACCTAGAGGGCATAAATGAAAGAATTTTAACTTTTGGGGCCAAAGTGCAAATTTTGGAAATTTGGTGATGTAAGCATGTGATGTCACCTAGATGATGTCACCAAGATGAGGTCATCTTGCCTTGCTCTCCAAGTAGACAGCCGGCCACCTTGCATGCCAAAAGTGTGAATTTTAATTTTCAAGGGGTTGTTTTGGGATTTTGGCAAAGTTTCATTTGCCTATAAATACCCATGAGATGGGCAGATTTTTGGGGCTGAAAAATTGGGAAAAACCCAAACTCTTGCCATTTTTCATCAGAAAATCCGCGGCCTTGGAAGAGAGAAAGAGAGAAAAAAAAATTTTGAAAATCCAAGGGAGATTAGGCTAGGGGTGTTCGGATTTTCAAGCTAGGAACCAAGAGGAAGTTGAAAAAAGTGGAGACCCATTTTTCTAGTTGTGGCCGAGTGTGGGAAAGAAGAAAAGGAAGAGAAAATTTGAGTGGAAAAATTGGTTAGTGGCCAAGAGTGAGGAGAAATCACCAACCAAGCAACCAAAAGAAATTTTGGTGCTCCTAGGTGAGGGTGAGTTCGGCCATGAGTGAGCAAGAAAAGGGGAAGGAAAAATTGGAGAGAAATTTGGATCCACCAACCCTAACCCATTTCTAGGGTTAGCCAAGGTAAAATCTCCCATAAACCCTAACCTTTTTCCATATGATTTCATTTGGAAATTTATTTGTATTTCAAGTCAAAAGTTTGTAAGAGCATAAGCTCCAGCTCTTATTTCAATTGCCCTAGAACTAGGTATGGTGCTTGATTAGGATTTTAAGGGTGGTTTGGCTATGGCTTTATTTATGCTTTGCTTGCTATATGTTTATGCTTGCTTGCATGCTAGGATTTTTGCATGATCAGATGGTTGGTATGTGCCCTATTTGTGCAAGCCGGTTGTGGCAATTATGCTAGGTTGCTAGTGCTAGCCGAGAATGGCATGAGATGGATGAATGGAATGTGATACAAACCTAGATCATGCAAACCCTAGGTTAGGGCATATCTGTTTTGGTTTGCATGGAGACGTTAGAAATACATGATGGTTCATGTGGGAAGTTAGAATACGCTGCTTGTATGCTATTTAGGCTCCCGAGTGTTCGGTTGAGTTAGACTTCGCGGAATAGGACGTAAACCGGACTTAACAACCGAAACTGCCAGTTCGGATTCAAAACTGGCCAGTTTCGGGAAAGTGGAAATTTAAGACCTTTAGAGGCCGAATTGGGTGAAACGTAAAACATGAAAGTTGTTCGGAAGAGTTTTTCCTAGGGAGCTACGCGAACGGTTTCTCAAAATGAGGCTCCAATGGCCTCCGTTTCTATAAAAATCCGAGACTAGTCTGCCCAGACCAAGTTTACACGACCAGCCAGTTTCAAATGAAAACTGACAAGGGTACAAGCGGAACTGGATTTTTCACAAAACATGAAAGTCTTAGGATTTTTTGAGAACTACAACTTTCCTGAAGACAACTTTTTCAAATTCTAAATGGATTTTTAAACTGACATTGTTTTCTGAAGTCGGTGCAGGGAACAGGAAATTCCTGCACTGGATTTTCTAAAAACTGTTTCAGAAAAACTATATTTTTCTAATTTTCACTGTTTTGACGATGGAGACTGTTCCAACGACAGTTTTCAACCTCAAATGATTGTACAAACCCCATTTTAAGAATATGGATTTTTTACAAGTCAAGTAAAGAGTTTTGGGATTAATTTCCCCAAATTTTCCAAGTTAAGGAAAAATAAGACTTTCAAGCTAAGGTTTAGTAAGTAAAGCGATTACGCATGGTAACCGGGAAGGATACCCGAGTTATTGGGTCAAGCCCAAGGCCCAAAGGTTGACCCAAAGAGGGTTGACCATAGTTGACCGTAGTTGACTTTGGTTGACTAACAATATTGACTTAGTTAACCTTAAGGGTTATCTAATGTAACCCTAAAGGATACCCATTGTGACGCCCCGACTTCCCAAGCCAGGTCGACACCATACATACTTGTTCTTTACTTGGAAATTTGAGAAATTTTTTTTTTTTTTTAAAACATATTCACATACGTCATCTTGTAGAGAAAAACTTGTTATGCATACATACCATATTGAAAGTAAAATTTTAAGTCTTCAAACTTCATACATATAACAAAACCTAATATGCTTTTGAAGTGTTAACATATTTTCTGATAACTAGATGCAGAAAATTATGCGTAGTGGTATCCCACACCGCCCTTCACCCCGCCGCATCGTCCGCTTAGCCCACCAATTAAACTGCAAGCTTCTTACCTACAGTATGAAATATAAGAGTGAGCTTTCGCCCAGCAAGTTCAAACATAATCTCACAAAATATTTCAAGCATCTTTAAAACAGAAACATGCCAATCATCACGAAACTCATGCATGAATCATTTATGATTGATTGAATGTTTTATGTTTCATTATAGACTCAATCTTTATTATCTTGTCTCAACATGTGGGCCCATAGTGTCCGTACCAAAAGCGCGCAGCCTCCAGACAAAGCTAGGGTTTGCAAGGCCCTAACAGTTCTGGGAATTATAACTTGACCCTTCACGATCACGGAAGGTAAATATCACCACTGAAACATGTAACCTCCTCGTTCACGGGAGGTTGGTACGACACCTTACTTGATTATCTTACCATGTGATTTAACATTAGTGAACATGCTTCATGATGTCACTATGTCATGTCTTACTCAACATTTGCCATAACATGGCCTTCTTGAAAACATGTCATTTTTGGAACCATGGCATTTTTGAAAACATGGCATTTCTGAAACCATGGCACTTTTGAAAACATAGCATTTCTGAAAACATGGCATTTTTGTAAACATGGCACTTTTGTAAACATGACATTTTTGTAAACATGGCATAACATGTCATTACATAACTTAGCACATCATAGACATAGTATAGCATCACACGTCATGGCATCGCATATCATAGCACAACATAGCATGTATACTTGAAAATATAGTGTACTTGAAAATAGTCTTTACTATTTTCATACTGTAGGTGAGGTTTGATACTTGCTTGATGTGCTAGGTTCCGGGTTTTGTTGCTTTAACTCAGATCGCAACTGCAGGTTTCTTCCTGCTATTAAAAAGAACATAGGATTAGAATCCTATAAATGCTGGAGACCTTTCCAACATTCTAGTTATATGTCCCCCCACACATGTCTCGATCATTTACTAGGTTACTAATTGTAACCCTAGAATTTGTGGTTAACCAAACTTGATTCATTACTTGTTAGGTTACGTGAGGTAACCTTGGGTATTAAACTCAGGTATATAAATAGTATCAGGTTACTATCCCTATTATCGGGCTTAAACTTTAGTAACTTGGGTATCCTTCCCGGTTACTATCCGTCAACCTTTTGTTACTATACTTTGGCTTTTAAAATCCAATTTGAAGATTTTGGCTAAAAATCTTTTGTTTAACTTTAAAATTCGTGGTTTTCAAAGTAGGTCTTTATAAATCATTAAAGGCTGAAAACTGCTATTGGAACAGTTTCCATAGTCAAAACAGTGGTGTTGGTGCAAAAATACAATTTCACTGCTTGTATTTAGAAAATCCAGTGCAGGAATTTCTTGCTCTATGCACAGTTTTTAGAAATCCGTGTCAGTTTAAAATCCAAATTGAATTTGAAAAAATTTTCTTCACAAAAGTTTTAGCTCTCAAAAAATCCTAAAACTTTCGTGTTTACGAAAAATTTAATTCGGACTCTAACGCATTCATATTGTCATTTGAACTCACCTGGTCGTGCATAAATCCTGGGCACGTTCAGGCTCGGGTTTTTTGCAAAAAGAAGGCCTTTGGAGCCTTATTTTCAAAAACTGTCCACTCATTCCTCTAGGAAAAACTGTTCCGAGCAACTTTCGTGTTTTAAGTTTTCCCAAATTCGGCCTCTAAAAGCCTTAAAATCAGCTTACCGTAAAACTGGTCAGGATCCACCTGAACCTGGCAGTTTTTCGGTTTAGAGTTCGTTTTACGTCCCAGACGTGGAACCTAGCTCAACCAGCCACCGCGGGAGCTCTAATACACACATGCAGTGGTTTCTAACGTTCCAAACCATCATTACATAAACATTCATCAACAATAATCACATCAAACACTTAGTGTGCATAATCAAGCACAAACTTAAATATAATTGGGGACATATAACCTTAGCATGCATCAAACATATGAACCTTAATTTCATGCAGCCAAAGCATAAAATCATGTATGACTTAGTAAATAAAACACCTAAACCCTAACTTGAATCAAGCACCAACCAAATTCTAAGCTAGGCATAAAAAGTAAATTGAGCTTATGCTCTTACATCCAATGGCTTAAATACACTTAAACTTCTCAAATTGAATACTCAATTTAAAGCTTAGGGTTGGAAGGATTACCTATAGGGTTTGGAATTGATTTCTCAAACTTGGATTCCAAAACTTTTTTTTTTTTTTCTTTTCCTTGGCTGCCACCCACCAGTCCCTCCACCAAATCTTGCACCAAAATTTTAGTTAATCCTTTGGTATTTCCTTGAACCAAAATCAACCAAAACCAAACAACATTTTTCCTTACCTTCTCTCCTTATCACAGCCGGCTACTAGGCCTAGAAAAGGGCACCAAATTTTCAAACACCTTTGCTTGATGTTGTAGAGAAAAACCGACCACCCTAGTACTAGAACCCCCTTGGTTCTCAAATTTTTTCTTTGTTCTTGCTCACACTTAGAAGTCCGGATTTTTGAGGGAGAAAATGGCAAGAGTTTGGCTATTTTTTCTGAATTTTTGAGGCCAAAACCGCCCCCCCTTGGCAGCTTATTTATAGGTGAAGTTTTGGATTTTTTTGCAAAAATTTTGGTTCACCTTTTGCTCATAAATCCTTGGAGCAAAACTAATTGCAAAAAGTTTTGCTATTTTTCCCTCCAAGTGGCCGGCCCTTATTGGTTGCCTTGGTAGCCAAGTTTTTAATTTCTTTCCATTTTTTTTTGTTAAATAAATGATGTCATAATTAAGGATAAGGTGATGTCATTCACCTTAAGCCTTGTTTGGCTATTCTCATCATTAAGCAGTCCATTTTTGAGCTACACAGATATTTCCAATACTGTGTTCACTTATACACAGTATTTATTTAACTAAAATTTATCTGTTGTAAAAACGGACAGTATAAAATTTTCTTATTTTTCCGAGCCCTTTTCGTCTTTAATTCCTACTTGGTGTGCTTGATTTCCTAAGGTGGGGGTTTTTTTTAAAGCCTATTCATGTTATCTCAACCGTAAAGACGGTTTTCGTAGTATTTTTCCCATACTGCTTATCATATCACAGTACCGTCTTACTCTAGTCAACCTTTGACTATTATTGTCAACTTTGACTTTTTTCCTTCAAACTTTGACCATCATAAATTCATGAAATTCTGTCATGCATGTTTCCTTAAAAGGCCTATTATGGAGTCTCGTAATTAATTTCCGAGAACTCAGCCTTATATGATAAAATATGAATTTGTATTGGTATTCATAATTTTCATAAATTGCGCATAAACACATAATACGAGCTTTAGATTTCTTATATACAAAAAATCATGAGTTCGTAAAATTTTTGGATATTACAATCTACCCTCCTTAAAGAATTTTCGTCCTCGAAAATCAGAACAATTCGGGTAGCTTTTCTTCATATCCTCCTCGCGTTCCCATGTAGCCTCCTCAATCTCATGATTTCGCCATAGCACCTTTAGAGGTATAACTTTGTCCTTAGCACCTTCTCTTCTCGTGCCAAGATCTGAACCGGTTTCTCCTCATACGTCATATCCTCGTGAACCTCAATTGGTTCGTGGTCCAATACATGGGATGGATCCGAGATGTACTTCTTTAGCATCGACACATGAAATACGTTGTGTACATATGCTAACTCTTGGGGCAAAGCCAACTTATAGGCCACATTACCAACTCTTTCCAGTATTTCGAATGGCCCTATGTATCTTGGACTTAATTTCCCCTTCTTTCCGAATCTCATAACTCCTTTGAATGGAGCAACTTTGAGGAAAACCAAGTCTCCTACTTGGAATTCTAGAGGTCTTCTGCGTTTGTCGGCGTAGCTCTTTTGTCGACTAAATGCAGTTTCCATCCGTTGGCGTATAAGTTTCACGGCCTCCGTGGTTCTTTGAATAAAATCCGTGGACACAAGTTCTTCTCTCTTGTCTCGTACCAATGGACTGGAGATCTACACCTTCTCCCATAGAGAGCTTCATAAGGAGCCATTCCAATCAAGCTTGAAAACTGTTGTTGTACGAGAACTCAATCAAAGGAAGCTTCTTATCCCAAGTCCCTTTGAAATCCATCACACACGCTCGCAACATGTCTTCTAAGGGTCTGAATGGTCCTCTCTGATTGTCCATCCGTTTGAGGGTGAAAAGCCGTACTAAAAGTAAGCTTTGTACCCATGGCTTGATGTACACTCCTCCAAAACTTAGAAGTGAACCGTCCATCACGATCCGAGATAATCGATTTCGGAATCCCATGATAGCGAACGATCTGCGCAACGTATAATTCCGCTAGCTGCTCTACTGAAAAGCTAAGCTTGATGGCAATAAAGTGTGCAGACTTCGTCAAACGATCAACAACCACCCAAATAGCGTCGTTGCCACTGGGAGTTCGGGGTAGACCAACTACAAAGTCCATGGTCACTTGGTCCCATTTCCATTCTGGGATGGAAATTTTCTGCAATTCTCCCCCTGGACGTTGGTGTTCTGCCTTGACTCTTTGACACGTAAGGCATTTACTGACGAAGGTTGCAACATCATTCTTCATTTTGGGCCACCAAAAGCTTTCCTTCAAGTCTTGATACATCTTTGTGGCTCCAGGATGACGGAATACGGAGTCTCATGAGCCTTTCATGATTGTCCTTCAGCTTGTCCTCATTAGGAATGCATAGTCTATTTTTCCGATAGAGTATGCCTCATCAGATATGTTGAAATCTGACTCCTTTCCTTCTAGGACCTCGTTCCTTGTTCTGAGCAGCGAGGCATCTCCTTCTTGTCGCTCCTTCATGCCATCCAAAATGTAGGTTGGAAGGTTAGGGCAATAAACTTCCCGTGATAAGCTCTATTCCAGCTTCCACTAGCTCCTTCTGAAGAGGTTCGATCAACGATTGTAGGGACATTAACGAGGAAGACGACTTCCGACTAAGGGCATCGGCTACTTTGTTAGCCTTCCCTGGATGGTAACGGATGTCTATGTCATAATCCTTCACCAATTCGAGCCATCTTCTTTGCCTCATGTTAAGCTCCTTTGTGTGAAGATATACTTCAAACTCTGATGATCCGTGTAAACTTCACACTTAATACCGTAAAGGTAGTGTCTCCAGATTTTGAGCGCAAATACTACCGCCGCAAGTTCCAAATCATGCGTCGGATAGTTCTTTTCATGATCCTTAAGCTGTCGTGAAGCATAAGCGATCACCTTTCCATTCTGCATGAGACGGCTCCTAATCCTATCTTGGAAGCATCACTGTATATCACGAAGTTTCCTTCCTCCACATTTGGAATTGTGAGGATCGGAGCGCAAGTCAGCCTATTTTTCAGCTCTTGGAAGTGCTCTTCACACTTTGCAGTCCATTCATACTTCTTTCCTTTCCGTGTAAGTGCGGTGAGCGGCGCTGCAATCTTAGCAAATCCTTCAACAAAACGTCGGTAGTAGCCCGCCAAGCCGAGGAAACTACGTACTTCGGTGACGTTTTTCGGAGCTGGCCATTCACTTACTGCTTCAATCTTAGCCGGATCTACAGATATGCCGTCCTTGGAGACCACATGTCCTAAGAAATGACCTTCTCCAACCAGAATTCACACTTGGTGAATTTAGCGTAGAGCTGGTTTTGCTTAAAATCTGCAAGCGATCCTTAGGTGCTCCTCATGCTCCCCCTTTGACTTGAATAAATCAAGATATCATCTATAAAGACGATAACAAACTTATCCAAGTAATCCTTGAATACTCGATTCATCAGGTCCATAAAGGCTGCTGGAGCATTTGTCAATCCAATGGCATAACGAGGAACTCATAATGTCCATATCGCGTACGAAAGGCTGTCTTGGGGACGTCTCCTTCCCTAATTCGGAGCTGATGATATCCGGATCGTAGTCAATCTTTGAGAAAATTGAAGCTCCTTTCAGCTGATCAAACAAATCGTCGATCCGAGGCAAGGGATACTTGTTCTTGATGGTTATCTTATTCAATTCCCGATAGTCAATGCACATCCTAAGAGTGCCATCCTTCTTTTTAACGAACAAAACTGGGGCTCCCCATGGCGAGTAGCTTTGACGAATGAATCCTCGATCCAGGAGCTCCTGTAGTTGAATCTGCAGTTCCTTAAGTTCGGCAGGCGCCATCCTATAAGGTGCCTTGATACTGGTGCTGATCCAGGAAGTAATCATCTCAAAAGAGATCTCTCGTTCTGGTGGCAATCCTGGCAATTCTTCGGGAAAAACTTCTATAAATTCTTGACTATCGGTACTTCTTCTTCCGGTCTCTCGATCTCTTGCGTCTTATCCACCACGTTGGCTATGAATCCCATACATCCTTCTGCCAACAATTTTCTAGCCTTTCGCCGAAATAAACATCTTTGGTGTTTTGGAGTAGATCCTCTGAAAATAAACTCCTCGCCTCCCATAGGCTTGAATGTGACCGTACGTCGTGGACAGTCGATAACGGCGTTGTACTTTCCCAAGAAGTCCATACCCAAGATGACATCGTAGTCGTATAGGTCGATGATGATCAAGTTGACATACATTTCCCTACCACATATAATTATTGGAACGTGACGTATCCAATAATCAGACAACAGAATCTCCCCGGAGGGTAATGCAGTCCTAAATGTTCTTCTTCATTCTATCACTTGCTCTACCTAGTTTCATAGCGAACCTAGATGATGTGAATGAATGCGTGGCTCCAGAATCAATTAACACGTAAGCATCTTGTTGGGCAAAAGGAAGCTGACCTGTCACCACGGTGGAAGGTCCAGCTTGAACATCCTCTTTGTATAGGCGTAGATGCGTCCTTGAGGTTCCGGAGCTTCCAGCCTGCCTTGAGAGATTGCAGGTCCCTCGAGCTTCATCTTGTGCAGCGTGAAGTTGAGATCCCTGTCCTCTCTGTTGGTTCTGCGGACTCTGGGGATTGAGATTGCAACTTCTAGCATAGTGGCCTTCCTTGCCACATAGAAAACAACGACCGTTTCCAGCACGACAATCTCCCGGGTGCTTCTTCCCACATTTCTGGCAAGTGGGATAACTGTTGCTATCAGGAGTATTCTTCTTCTAGGGAAAATTCTGTTGATTCCACTGTCTTCTTGCATTCCACTTCCTTTTCTGTTGGTTGCTGCCGTATTGCCTGTTGAGATCCAGCTTGAACATCCTCTTTTGTATAGGCGTAGATGCGTCCTTGAGGTTCCGGAGCTTCCAGCCTGTCTTGAGAGATTGCAGGTCCCTCGAGCTTCATCTGTGCAGCGTGAAGTTGAGATCCTTGTCCTCTCTGTTGGTTCTGCAGACTCTGGGGATTGAGATTGCAGCTTCTAGCATAGTGGCCTTCCTTGCCACATAGAAAACAACGACCGTTTCCAGCACGGCAATCTCCCGGGTGCTTCTTCCCACATTTCTGGCAAGTGGGATAACTGTTGCTATCAGGAGTATTCTTCTTCTGGGGAAAATTCTGCTGATTCCCCTATCTTCCTGCATTCCACTTCCTTTTCTGGTTGTGCTGCCGTATTGCCTGTTGTTGTTTTGACCTGAAGGTCCTCCTTGACCTTTTTGTTGTGAGGTCTGGCCTTGTTTGACTTGGTTCTGCTTAGCTTGGGCCTTTTCTTCCCTCTTCTCTTGGAAAAACTTAGCCCGTTGTTCTCTGTTCTGCCCTACCCAGTATTCAGCTCGAACTGCTCGGCTGACACAATCTGCAACGGTGGTTGGTGGATAGGGTCCACTGTTGATCACCACTGCCAAATCCGAGTGGAACATCTTCATCATCTTTCGCATTTGTCCCTTTCGGAACTGAAGAGGTAGGACAGAGACGTGCTAGCTGCTCAAACTTTTGCACTGTCTCAGCTACCGACAGATTACCCTGGCGAAAATTACTAAGTTCGTCTTGTTGAGCTTCCATGACCTCGGTGTTGAAGTATTTTTCTTTAAATTCCTCAACAAAGTCCTCCCAAGTCATTTGAGTAACATCCCACCGGATCTGGACTGTTTCCCACCAAAGGCGAGCATCTTTCTTCAGGACAAAGGATGCACAAGGATTTTCTCTTGATCATTGAGCCTGAGGAAGTTCAGGATAACCTGGAGGTCAATCAACCAGTTGTCGGCGTCAATTGGGTTTGTTGAACCTTCAAATTCTGGTGCCTTCATGCGCCGAAAATGTCATATAGTTCTTCTCGAAGTTCGAACTCGGGGTGCTGGTGGAACAGCCACAGGCACAACAGGTACTTCGGGGCTATGGGGTTCTCTGGGATCACCGGGTCAACATCAGGAATTTCCGGTGCAGCAGGCTGATTTACAGGTGCTGGTGGTACCCGGGCATCAGGAGGTCCCTGATTCTGCTGAGCCACTGAGCTCTAAGCCCCCCTATCTCTTGCTGTTGGGCTAACATCATTTGTCTTAGCTCATTCAGCTGGGCCGCAAGATCAACGTCTTGGATCGGTGCTCTTCTACGCTTTGGTGGCATGGCTCTAAACGGAAAATAAGGAAATAATCTTAGCTTCTTTTATTATAAAATTAATAAAATCATTTCTTTTATATAGAACCATAATCTTCTTTCCATATAAAACATAACATGAACATATCTGAATTCATCATGATCTTGTTCATATCTCCTTCACAACAGGAGTACATAACCATAACATTGGGAAGATATAAACTTTCCCATTATTTCCGTATGTCACCTGGTTGCCACCACCAAGCTAAGGCACCACCCAACATTATCCCCGTATCCAACATTTTCCAGCATGCCGTTGAAGGAAGATACTTACTATACCCATAAGGTCCTGACTAATTCTAATACTAAGAAATAACATAACTTACTTGGCCGTTGCAGAAGATGTGAGGCGAAGTGAAGTAGGCTGGCAGGATACCGCTCTGATACCAAACTGTGACGCCCCGACTTCCCAAGCCAGGTCGACACCATACGTACTTGTTCTTTACTTGAAAATTTGAGATAAATTTTTTTTTTTTTAAAACATATTCATATAAGTTATCTTGTAGAGAAAAACTTGTCATACAGACTATACTGAAAGTATCTTCTTGTGTCTTCAAACTTCGTACATATAACAAAATATAATTTACTATTGAAATATTAACATATTTTCTGAAAATTGGATGCGGAAAATTATGCGTAGTGGTATCCCACACCGCCCTTCACCCGCCGCATCGTCCGCATAGCCCACCAATTAAATTGCAGGCTTCTTACCTACAGTATGAAATATAAGGGTGAGCTTTCGCCCAGCAAGTTCAAACATAATCTCACAAAACATTTTAAACCTCAAAGAAAACATATTAATCATCATGTAATTTATGCATGATCCATTTATGATCGATTTGAAAGTCTTATGCTTCATTATGGACTTAATCTTGACTTATTATCTTTCTTAACATGTGGGCCATAGTGTTCGTACCAAAAGCACGCAGCCTCCAGATAAAGTTAGGGTTTGCAAGGCCCTAACGTTCTGGTGAATTTTACACTTGACCCCTTCACGATCCACGGATTTCGATCACGGGAAGGTAATTATCACCATTAAACATGTAGCCCTCCTCGTTAAGGGATGTTGGTACGACACCTTACTTGATTTTCTTACCATGTGATTTAACATTAGTGAACATATTTCTGATGTCACTATGTCATATCATACACAACATTTGCCATAATATGGCCTTCTTGAAAACATATCACTTCTGGAACCATGACATTTTTGAAAACATGACATTTCTAAAACCATGACATTTTTGGGTAAACATGGCACTTTTGTAAACATAGCACTTTTATAACATAGCACTTTTGTAAACATAACATTTTATAAACATAGCACTTTTATAAACATAGCACTTTTATAAACATAGCACTTTTGTAAAACATAGCAACTTTTATAAACATAGCACTTCATAGCTATAGCATGGCATCACACATCATGGCATAACATAGCATGTATACTTGAAAATAGTCTTTACTATTTTCATACCGTAGGTGAGGTTTGATACTTGCCTGATTTGCTAGATTCCGGTTTTCGTTGTCTTAACTCGGATTGCAACTGCAGGTTCCTTCCTGCTATTAAAAGACATATGATAAGAATCCTATAAAAAGTTGGTAACCTTTCCAACATTTTAGTTATATGTCCCCCCACACATGTCTTGGTATCCTATAGGATTACTTTGGGTAACCCTTAATTAAATGTTGGGTTAAAGTCGATATCTGATCAACTAATGGTCAACCTTGGGCTTTGAGGCTAAGCCCAGTAACTCGGGTATAACTCCCGGTTACCTTTCGTAAACTAGTCGCTTGCTATATTCTAACTTGAAAAATTCATTTCCCTTACTTGGAAAATTTAGGGAAATTAATCCCAAAACTTCATTCTTAACTTATAAAAATCCTTTACTTAAATCGGTAAAAATCCAAACTCTTGGTTTAGTGCTTTATAAAATCATTTGAGGTTGAAAACTGCCCTTGGAACAGTTTTTCATAATCAAAACAATAGTTTGTAATAGAAAACAGTTTTCTAGAAACATTTGTAAAACTAGTGGTGCAGGAATTTTCGGATTCCCTGCGCACCCTTCGAAAAACGATTCTAATTTAAAATCGGTTCATAATCTGAAAAAGTTTTCTTCATAAAAGTTGTAGCTCTCGAAAAATACTAAAACTTTCGTGTTTTGCAAAAATTCCAATTCGGCCTAGATTCATCCCAGTTTTTGTTTGAAACTGGCTACCCGAAAAACTGAGTGAAAACGGGTCTGGGGATCAGCCACAGGTTTTGGGGGTAAACGGAGGCCATTGGGGCCTTATTTTGCAAATCCGTCCGCGTAGCCCCCTAGGAAAAACTGTTCCGAGCAACTTTTTTGTGTTTTAAGTTTTACTAAATTCGGCTTCTAAAGGCCTCAAAATCGGCTTGCCGTAAAATGGTCAGGATCCACCCGAACCCTGGCAGTTTTCGGTTTAGAGTTCGTTTTACGTCCTAGACGTGGAACCTAGCTCAACCAGCCACCACGGGAAGCTCTAATACACACATGCAGCGGTTTTCTAGCATAAATTTTCTTAATCACAATTTCTAACATCACCATGCAAACCTAATTGATATGGGATCAACTAAGTTGCATGATTTTGGTTGCACAAAACCTAGCAAGCATACTAATGTTTTTCTAGCAAACCTAGCACAAAATTATCATTTACCAACACTAGGACAGATTGGGGACATATAATAAACTAATATTTAGCATGCAAATAAGAAAATTAAAGCAGCATGCACATAAAAATCAAACCACCCCTAATTCTAGATCAAAGCACAAAACTCTAAATCCTAAACTTGGGCACAAAAATAAAATTGAGCTTATGCTCTTATACAATTTCAACTTGAAATACATGCAAATTTCAAAATTGAATGCTCAAGGAAAGAGTTTGGGGTTTAGGGACGATTACCTTGATTAACCCCAAATTTTAGGGGTTAGGGTTTGGTTTTCAAAATTTCCCTCCCACTTTGGCTTCACCAACCGGTTTCTACACCAAATTTTTGCACCAAAATTTTAGTTGATCTCTTGGTATAATCTTGAACCAAAGCTAACCACTTAGCTAACCAAAATTTTTCCTCATTTCCTTCCTTGAAACAGTCGGCCTCTAGACTAGAAAAACACAAAGAAGTTTGAAAAAAAAAACTTACTTGATGAGGTAGAAGAGAATCAACCACTAGCCCACTCTTTTTCCCTTGAATCACAAAATTTTTCACTCTCTTGCTCTCCTCTTTGGTGTCCGGATTTGTTGTGAAAGGAGAAATTGGCAGAGTTTAGCTACTTTTTCCCATTTTTTTTGAGCCAAAAAAACCGCCCCCCCCCCCCCCCCCCCCCCCCCCTCCCCCCCTTATGCCTATTTATAGGTTGAGATTTTGGACCCTTTTGCAAATATTTTGGTTCACCTTTTGCTCATAAATCCTTGGAGCAAAATTTTTGCACAATAGCCCTCCATGTGGCCGGCCATTAGGGGTGAACTTGGTGGCCAAGTTTTGAATTTTTTTTTTTTTTTTTAAGCTTATCTTAAGTTAATCATGATGTCATAATTAAGGATAAGGTGATGTCATTCACCTTATGCCTTGTTTGGCTACTTCCTCCAATAAGCAATCCATTTTAAGCCAATACAAATATTTCTAATACTGTGTTTACTCAAACACAGTATTTATTTAACTAAAATTTATTTGTTGAAAAGAAAAACGGACAGTACAAAATTTTCTTATTTTCCTGAGTTCTTTTTCCATAAAAAGGCCTGTTATGGAGTCTCATAGTTAATTTACCAAGAATTCAACCTCATACTGATAAAATCATGAATCTTGTATTAATATTCATAATTTTCATAAAATTACACATAATACGAGCTTTAAATTTCTTATATACAAGAAAATCATGAGTTCGTAGAAATTTTTGATATTACACTAATAACGTTAGAAAATTAACATTAGAATTAACATAGATAATATGATGAGATAGCAATTCTTAATTCTAATATTATGTTGAGTTAATGTTTTTTTCACAGAACCGCGAGCTCATCTCCTCCGCCCACATCGCAAGATCGGACAAATGGCAAGATCGTGACGATCGGACAAATGACGAGATCGCGACGATCACCTCTGCTGCCATCTTGATTCCTTGAGCCGACAACAGAAAAACTGCGTCAGCGAAGGTGTTCTTTCGTTCGCCAAAGATGAGGAAGACCTGACGCAGGGAAGATGCCGGAGATGGAGAATAACTGACTCACCGGAGATGGAGAAAGACAAGGACAGCACTGTAAATTCAAAATCTCTCACAAACATATATGCTATTTTGTTCACATTCTACACTAATATGCTATTTTATTCAAAAGGTCTTTGTCAATATGCTATGACTTGCAATTTCCCTATTATTATTATATACTTATCTATAAAAGTCTAATGGGGCCACCTTGCATTTCTACTGATTGTGACAGATAGATCGCATGCGAGACAGAATAAGTTAATTAAATCATATTATTTTTATTTATTTCACATTTTAATCGCAATTTATAGATGAGTATTGAAATGATACAACTAAGACTTTTCCTTTTTTTTTTTTTTAATATCGCATTTTTAATACTTGTACTTGCTCCGGTATTCTGACCCAAGCACAATAAACTTCTCGGTACCCCTGTTGTCCTCGTATACATGTCATTAATTATATCCTTTTGAACTTCAATTAACAATGGGAAATCATTGTTTAATAGAGTCTCATATTAAATATATTTGACCACTCAGATGATCACATGCACGCAACTCACAAAATTTATCGTTCTAGTATTTTTTTTTTTTTATTGATAAGCGTGGGAAAACAAACAACACACACCGGCAACGAGCCACAGAAAGGGAGAACACAACAACAAACTTGGATAACAAAGCAAAAAAGTCCAGGGGAATTAAGAAAAGTCTAGAAGAAAACAGCACATATTAGAGGAGAGAACCCTAGTACCGCTGATCTTATGCGCGATGACATTATTTCGGACCCTCATGTGTTCACAAAAAAGAGCAAGAATGGAAATATTTAGCAGAAGAGCAGCCTCAGGTCTGATGTTCAGTGACGAAGCTAAAAATTTTAGTGAGGGAAGACTAATAACTACGTATTTTTAATTTTTAAAGAAATTAAATTAACTTTTTAACTTTGTATAAATTTAAGTCAAATACACATTTAAAAAAGATAAGTAAAAACAAAGTTGAGGGGGCTTAAGCCCCTTCCTTAATTAGCCTTTGCCCACATCCCTGCCAAGCTTCTCAGTCCCCCAAGCACCTCCACCAACACTGTTCACAGAATCCTTCTAATATTTACAATATTTAGAGAAATGCTAAGGTCACTTGATTGTCACTCTCTTTTTCACTTTATTACTTCAACTTTTTTCTCGCTTTCCCTTAAAAATGAAGCATAATGTAAACCATAGTTTAATATGTTATTATAAATCTGTCATTGGTCTATTCTTTCACGAATTATTAAAGAAAATTTTATCGGATATATTTGAAATAATACTTACACAATATTTCAAATAAAGTGCACAAAAAATATTTGAAAAGTAAGACAACCATCAAGATAACATTTCAAACTATATATAACTATATAAAGATCCAATTGAAAATGTAATATTTTTAGCTAACAAATAAAAAGTTCCTGTAAAAATCCTATAAAAAGCTCATAAAAAGCTCTCCAATTGTCACATAAGGAAACCCACTCCCTCAAATTAATCCCATCTCTTTTATTAATGGAACAAAAAAAATTTATATATATGTATACACACATATATATATATATAATCAATCCCATCTTTTATCTTTTATCAAAGAAACAAAAAGATAAAATCCCAATCCTAGGTCCATAATTGCCGTGTTACCATTACAAATTGTTTCTTCGTCTCTGTGTGTGTGTGTGTGTGTGTGTATTATGTTATATTAAAAAAGGGAAGAAGATGCTTAGAAGATTAGAAATCGTCTGTAATTTGTTGTTTTTCTACTGTTCAACTTACTTTTTCTTCCTTAAAACGTTGGGCTTTCTTGTTGGTTAAAATCAAGGGCAGAAGTTCAGCGATGTTTATTTCCTAAATTATGTAAAAGTGGGCTAAATAGATAAAATGTTTAGAAGGGTTTTGTCTTCGGTATTGGATATTATCTTGCACTTATAATTTTTTGTTTAGAAATTTATAGTAATAATTAGCTTATTTATTTTAAACTTCTCATTTAAAATCATGATATTATTTAAATATTGATACAATGGACAATTATAACAGAAATTAAAATATTACATTGTAATCACCTTATCGACACAATATATCACAAAAATAGTTACGTACAATGTGGCGTATAAGGAAGATGCCGGATAGCATCCCTTCCCTAAAATGTTTATTACAAATATATGTTTCTAATTATTTTTTTTATTGGTGAAATATAGAACGGTAGAGTGGTAATAATAAATAAAATCAAGATCTATAATTAGGCTTCATTTTTTATGGAAAAAATACATGATATGTGGCAAGAGATAAAGTGAGAGAGTAAACAAACCCAGATACGGTGATTAATTTTTCTTCATGCTTACGATGACCAATAAGCACCAAACCCACTATACATGTTTTTTATTTTTTTATTTTTTTATTTTTTTATTTTTTATCCACTATACATGTTGTTTGGATGCATATAAAATCTGTTAAATACTTCAATGTCGGTCAGTTTCCACTAACTTGAAATTTTGACAATTTTTTTATTTTTTATTTTTATATCTCAACTAAAGAACAAATGAAAAAAAAAACTATAATTATAAACCCAAAAAAAAAATGGTAAAAATAGTAATAATGCATGAAATCAAATTGATAACTACGCATACCTAACCTTTCCATGTCATGTGACGCAACGAAAACGTATCTTTTATTATAACAGGTGCAATTATATATTTTAATATATGTTGTCATGATTATAAATTGCAGCTACTTTTTCCAACAGATCATGCACTATATTATAGTTTTGGGAATATATTATGTTTTGCACAACTCTGTGTTTATGGACATACCAATATCCACCTATTATAATTTAGAAATTGCATCAGAAGGTATAAATATAATTGACTAGCTTATCAAAAATATGTATAATTGACTAGCTGTTGTAGGACCGGATATACAGGAGAATTTTTCTGGAAGAATAAAAGTAAGAAAGAGAAGAAGAACCAGTAAAAAGATAAAAATAATAAATGTTTATTACTATAGTTATGTCATGATATTACTCTAAATTAAGTTTATGCAAATATATTAATTATATATATAATCATTCATTATTATAATTATGAGTCATACATCACTAAGGATCCAGTACTAAATAAGATGGTTTCAACATTTGAAAATCCCGATACTGTACTATGAAATATACTTACAACACATGACATATAAAGTTAAAGTGAATAAGAGCAACTTGCGAGCTAGAGAAAGGTAACTAAAAAACCAAATAAAAAATGAAACCTACCTAATAAGTTAAAACTAACAAAATAAGTACAAAACTTGAGACTCATAAACTAGGACCCACATAGAAAATAACTTTTTTAGTCATCTACTATACTCTTTTTCTCTCTTTCTCCTTACTTGCTTTGTCTCTTATAATAATTTTGCTCCTGAACTTTTTTTTCACTACTACAAAATAGAGATTCGACGACGGTTAAAAACCGTCGTGGTAATACTTAAACGACGGTTTTCTAACCGTCGTGGAATCCACAGTCGTGGTATATATTTGGATTCCATGACGGTTCGAAAACCGTCGTGGTAGGTAAAAAAAAAAAAAAAAAATTTACGAATTCCTACTAAATCAACACTTTTTTTCGGAACACATTTAAATCACAAAATTAACACTTTTTTTTCGGAAATTTCCCAAATCCATGCCTTACCCAACCAATTTAATTCAATCTAAAACACAATCACCGAAAATGTAGGGGACGGATTTTGGTTATTTCGGACGGAATATTCCCAACTCAACAATCTACAAAATCAACATTTTAGACGAAAAAATTCCCAAATCCGTGCATTACCCAAGCAATATACATTACAACTTACCGGCTTGTCGAGCGTCGGTATGGGTGGAGTGCGGCGAGAGAGAGAGAGGGAAAGCCGCGTGAGTTCCTTGGTGGACCCGTCGGAGAATGGAGGAGGCCGTGTGAGTGGTGGAGGAGGGCCATCGGAGAGAAATAGAGGAAGAAATTGGGGTGGCTTTGGGTATGAAGTTAGAGAGTGAAAAAGTGAAAAAATGCTCGGAATGTAATGGGGTGGGAAGATGATATTTTTTTGGGTTTTAATACACGCTCCAAAAAATTGAATTTAATTTAAAAAATTTCAAAATTCCCGCCTTAATACCTACCACGACGGTTTTTGGGGAAAACCGTCGTGGTATGTTTATACCACGACGGTTTTCCCCAAAAACCGTCGTGGTAGAGTCCAAAAATTAAAAATTTTTTTTTTTGAAAAAAAAGACCCTTCCACGACCGTTTTTTAAAAAACCGTCGTGGAAAAATGCGACAAAAAATACGGAGCGGAACAGAGTTTCCGAAAACCGTCGTGGAAGTCGAAGCTTCCACGACGGTTATAAAAAACCGTCGTGGTAGAGCATGCTTCCACGACGGTTTTTAATAACCGTCGTGGAAGCTTGCAAAAAAAAATCCAAAAAAAAAAAAATTTTTGCAAAAAAAAAAAAAAAAAAAAAAAAAAATTTTTTTTTTTTTTTTAGCTTCCACGACGATTTTATAACCGTCGTGGAAGCATGGGATTCCATGATGGTTTTAAAAACCGTCGTGGAAGCCCAAAAAAAAAAATTTTTTTTTTTTTTTTTTTTTTTTTGCAAAAAAATTTTTTTTTTTGATTTTTTTTGCAAGCTTCCACGACGGTTATTAAAAACCGTCGTGGAAGCATGCTCTACCACGACGGTTTTTTATAACCGTCGTGGAAGCTTCAGCTTCCACGACGGTTTTCGGAAACTCTGTTCCGCTCCGTGTTTTTGCCGCATTTTCCACGACGGTTTTTTAAAAAACGGTCGTGGAAGTTCCGTCGTGGAATCCACATTTTGTAGTAGTGTTTTGGGCTTTTGACTCGACAAATTTATTACAAATTAATAAAAATATAAAAGGAAAAATTAGCGGGGAGTTATTTATTTGGGAGAGGCTGTGGTAGAGCCTCTTCCAAATGACTCTACTGGTAGAGTCTCTTTTTAAACCATTGAGATTTAATCGAACGGTTGAAATGTTATTGGTGTATCATATTTATTATACACCTTACCCTCATATAATTTTTCTCACCCCAAGTCTTCTCCGTCGCCGGCGACCTTCCCGCCGCCGGCGACCCACCCTCGACGCCGGCGTCCCACCTCTGGCCTCCCACCACCAGCCCCGGCCGGCCTACCGGCCGCCGGCGACCCCCCTTTCTCTCTCTTCTCTTCTCTCTCTCTTCCCCTCACTCTTCCCCTTTCTCTCTCTTCTCCTCTCCCATGGCGACCCACCTCCGGGCACCCCCCCTCCAACCACCGGCCCCGCAGGCCCCCAGCCCGGCCCCCCCACCCTGCCCGGCGACCCCCTCCCCCAGCCCCCCCCACCCCCCCGCCTCCCCCTCTCTCTCTTCCCCTCTCTCTCTCTTCAGCGACCCTCAGCCGCCCGGTGCCCCCCCATCCCCACCCCCAACCCGCGCTCCCCCTCTCTTCTCTCTCTCTTCTCACCGTCGGGGGTGGTGTGGGGGGGCCGGGGCTAGGGTGGGGTAGAGAGAGAGAAAGAGAGGGGGGGAGGCCGGGGGAGGGGGGCCGCCGGGCAGGGTGGGGGGGGCTGCGGGCTGCGGGCCGGTGGTGGGGGGGGGTGCCGGAGGTGGGTCGTCGTGGGAGAGGAGAAGAGAGAGAAAGGGGAAGAGAGAGGGAAGAGAGAGAGAAGAGAAGAGAGAGAAAGGGGAAGAGAGAGAAAGGGGGGTCACCGGCGGCCAGCAGCAGGTCGGGGTTGGGGCCGGTGGTGGGAGGCCGGAGGTAGGACACCGACGTCGGGGGTGGATCGCCAGCGTCCGTCGCCGACGGCGGGAAAGTTGCTGGCGACGGAGAAGACTTGGGGTGAGAAAGATTATATGAGCTAAGGTATATAATAAATATGATACACGAATAAAATTTCAACCGTTCGATTAAATCTCAACGGTTTAAAAGAGACTCTACCGATATAGTCATTTGAGAGAGGCTCTACCACAGCCTCTCCCATTTTATTTCATAAAAAATAATATTAGGAGATGAATATATATTTATGATTTATGATCTTAAAATTTAGTTGACGATCCTAGAACTTATTTAAAGATATTAAATTTGCCTTCGTAAGAAGGGAAGAGAGAGAGAGAGAGAGAGGAAAAAAAAAAAACTATGGTTATTTGCCTTTGAAAGTTGGGGACTTCTACGGTGGGGATGTACTTTTTTTCCCAATCGATGGAGTAAAATTTACTTACCAATAAATCCAGACACAACGGTAGGATTTACTGAAGGAATACCAAACTAAAATAAGATATCCCAAATCTGATACAATATCATATTAAAAAAATAAACATTAAAAAGAAAAAAAGAAAAAAAATTACAGAGCATGGCCGTGGGTCTCGTTGGCCATCCACCCCACATCGTCCTCCCTCGCACGTCTCCTGCCATGGCGCTGCACGCTCTATCCTCGGCAAACGAAACCGACGATCCGACTAAGGGGGTAGGGCTGATGATTTTCTATCGCGTTGACAGAGGCCGAAGATCTATAGATCTAGAAAATCGTGATGGCTGGCCGTGCCTCCGGATTTCTCCAACTCGAGAAGGCCTTTCCGCCGACTCACCAACTCAGATCCGACTCGCTTAGGGCTCGAGACGGCCTCAGGCACGCCAGAATCCCCCACAGTGGCATCCTCGACTTCCCCGTTCAAGGCTCCTCCAAATTAACGACGGCGTTGCGAGCTCGCCGGCATCCACAACATCGCCAGCTCGGATCTCCGTTGTCAGATGACTCGTCGCCGCCCATCCCTCCCACAGCCTTGCGAGCTTTTTTCCGGTCAGGCAAATCCCTCCCACATGCTCGCGAGCCTTTTCTGGTTGTTTGCCTTGGCTGCTGGTTTATTGGACGAAGTGGAAGAGAGATTTTTTTTTTTTTTTAAGTATAATTACATGTTAAAGGAAACACTCTAATTTGGTATACTTTTTCGATCTATACCGTTAAAATTTTTACTCTGTCAATAGGGTAAAGTAGGCTTATTCCATTATAACATCAGCCTTGAAAGTTTGGTTTTTCTGGGTTTCTTAGTCTTGAAAAAAATAAAAAAAAATAAAAAAGAAATTAGGTTTTTCTATTCACTATTTTTCTAAATGAGTTCCTTTTATTTTTTTTTATTTTTTATTTTTATATTTTATAATTTTTAAGAATCAATTAATGGATTCTCTCGAAATAAAATTAATCTGTAAGTGACAAGGTTAAAAAGAAAAATTAAGAGATGGATACTTATTTATGATCCATGATCCCAAAATATAGTTGACGATCCAGAATATATTTAACGATCCCAAATTAGATAACAAAAATCCTAAATTAAATGAAGATAACAAAGAACTTGCAACTTTAAACGATTGACTTGTAGAATTTACAAAGAAATTGCGTATTGTACGCTGAGATGGACAAATTTACAATAAATAAACACAAGATATGAACGATTAACAATAAATTACACAAATATTTAAATAGTTGTGGATCACACGTGGATACAGACACACTATTAAATGGTTTTAGGTCATTTAAATTCTTTTCATTTTTTTTATTTATATTATTGACCCCACGTTTTCTTTTTTCTGATACATACATCATCACTAGCTTGACAGGTTTTTATTAGCTTTCCTCCTTGACTCCATTTTTCTTTTCTTTCTCCGTATACCATAATCGAAGAAGAAACTAAAAGCTTTTAGCGCAGTTCCATTTAAAAAAAAAAAAAAAAAAAAAAAAAGCCCATTGATGCAACCCATACCTAGACCCAATTCAAATCTGCATTGAATTGGAAGCACAATTCAAGTCCATTTCTCTAATAAATAAACTCAAATCTGCATTGCAATCTCCAATCTATTGTTTAACTTTTTCCGATTGGAAACAAAATGGCATGGAATGATTAAAAGCCGTCTCTGCGAGCCTTTTCTTTTCTTTTCTTTTTTTTTAACATATGCACTTATTCTTTTTTTTTTTTTTTTTTGAAGAAAGGTTTGGATCACATTCTTGTTCTTTTATTACCCACGAGATTAAACCTGTGGGGAGAGAGGTTGCAGTGAGCTTGGATCAACAAAAAAAAGACAAAATAAAATAACCAAGAAAGAGAGAGATGAGAGAAAGCTAAGGACATTTCTTTCATGTACAAAATGAAAAGCTCTGACAGAAAGAGAGAGAGATAGAGTTGATGACTTGATGCACTGAAGAAGGCAAAAAAAAAAAAAAAAAGAGAGAGAGAGAGAGAGAAGGGTTTAACAGGTAATAAGTTAAAAATCTCTTATCACATGGTAATTCATGAGAAGATCTCCTAATCCTAACGGTCGAAAATGAAATTCGCACCATGCCGGAAAAATCATTATGGCACCCTTGGAGGTCCATATGATTATGATGTTAATTATTTCCAAATGGGTTGAGTAATATTGACTTGCTTGCTGCTTACAAATAAGAACACTACCATCCTAGATTCAACATTGATTTTGACCTTGATAGAATAACAAGTTCTTTATTGCCATCCATTTTCTATAAAGAACTTCATATTCTATTACTAGATAACCATTTTATTGATTAACTTTAATAGTGAATAATTAGTCGACTCATGTTCATGTCTTGTATCTTTTAATTTACTACTGGGTGAGATTGTTTTGGTAATCAAAAGCTTGGTATTTTTTGAGATATAATATTATAAGTAGCACGGAATCTTTTAAAGAATTGAAATCTGCAACTTCTTGGGTAAATATAAAATCATCAACCCTTATTTAATTATGATCCATTAATCAATAGGCTGCTTAATAGATGAAATTCATAGACAAAGATATACTGAGAGAGGTTAAATGAAATAGTATGTACCAAACTCTAGCTAAGTAGGAATATTCATAGTGAATGGTCACATCATGACAACTTGTTAAATGATGGGCAACGCTTCTCACAAATTTGTACACATGTCAGGGTGTTGTTTTGGTTTCTAATAAAGGCTCTCAAACCAAATTAATAATAATATTTAATTGATTAAGAGCTTAATTTGATTAATTTTTAGTTATAGAAACTTCAATAATATGGTCCTCTGGTCCCTTGATAGCATCAAAATAGTTCAAAAGGGATTTAATGGTAGTCTTTACATTTTCCCTTTCACTCATAAATGGGGAGGAAGTGGACTTTACAAGTACTACTAACTGAGTTTAGGAATCAAACTGTATCAATTTTTTTTTTATATCGTTCTGCAAAGACTATTTTTTAATTTTCTATTTCAATCTCAAAATTGAATTTGAAAATATTTTCATCTTGAAGTTATATGTATTGGATTCTAGTAGTGAGGGATTTTTTTTTTTTTTTTAACATAGTATTTTCAAGACATTCACGCTTATATTTTACATCAAACATTTGACATCCGAATTGACATAGGCACGCGTAATAATTTTAATTTGTAACCTACGAAGAGATTTTGGCAGAAGTCATATTTTTTGGCTTTGACAGGAAGTACTATTAGAGACTAAAAGCTATTCTGACAGAACATTCAAACACTTCCAGAAGCTGCTTTCGGATCTAGGAAGCTCTGTCAAACAGGCCCTATATTTAGTGAGTATATTATACATAATGTGATTTTGTAGGATAGGAACATGACATGATATGAATTGCTGATAATTTCCGTTAAGTATAGCGGATTCTAATCATGACAAACGTTGGTTATATATATAATTATCTTAACCCTGAGTTATTAACATACTCATATTTATGGAATCATGTCTTTGACTTACTCGGTGCAGATTTGAAATATCTAATCATATCCCTTGTATTTTGGAAATATGATGAAGTAAATAGCCTAAAATGTTAATATTATAAAATGGAATCCATTCGTTCTTTTTAAAGACACTACTACAAATATGGGATTCCACGACGGTATTTCGACGACCGTTTTCTAAAAAACCGTCGTGCAAAATTTACAAAAACACGGAGCGGAAAAATTTTTACGAAAAACCGTCGTGGAAAGGCTTGCTTCCACGACGGTCTTTTAAAACCGTCGTGGAAGAGGCCGATTCCACGACGGTTTTAAGAAACCGTCGTGGAATCGGCCTCTTCCACGACGGTTTATGTAAACCGTCGTGGAAGCCTAGCCGCTTCCACGACGGTTATTAAAAAACCGTCGTGGAAGCTACGGCTTCCACGACGGTTTCTCAAAAAAAAAAATTTTTCAAAAATTTTTTTTTCAAAAAAAAAAATTTTTGACCTACCACGACGGTTTTTTCCAAAAACCGTCGTGGTAGGTATGAATGCGGGAATTTTGAAAATTTTTGAAGTTATTCAACTTTTTGGAACGTATATTAAAACCCAAAAAAATACCCTCTTTCCCACCCCATTACACTCCGAGCCTCTTTCACTCTCTAATACAAACTCTAACTCCAAACCCAAAGCCGCCCATATCCTCCCTCCATTTATCGCTCTCCACTCCCTCTCTACATTCTCGTCGCCATTCCTCTCTCTCTCTAACCCCGAGCCTTTTTCCCTCTATCTCTAGCCGCCATTCCTCCCTCTCTCTCTAACTCCGAGGCTTTTTTCCCTCTCCCCTCGCAGCCATTCCTCCATCCCTACATTCTCTACCACTCCACCCGTACCCACGCTCGACAATCTGGTAAGTTAAAATGTATCTTGCTTGGGTAAGCCACGGATTTGTGAAATTTCCGTCCAAAATGTCAAAAATCCACAATGTTCCTTCCAAAATGTTGATTTAGTTGATTGTTGATTTGGGAATTTTCAGTAAAAAATTGTCCAAAATCCGTCCTTTCGGTGATTGTTAATTGTCGTTGTAATTTAGATTGCTTTAAAATTGATTGGGTAAGACATGGATTTGAAAATTTTCCAGAAAAAATGTTGATTTTGTGAGTTAAATTTTTCGGATTTGCCACCCGTGGGAAATGAAATCAATTCAAAAAATTTTTTTTTTTCGGCGGAACCTACCACGACGGTTTTTTTAAAAAACCGTCGTGATAGGTAGACCTACCACGACGGTTTTCTTGAAAAACCGTCGTGGTAGGTTCGCCTATCACGACGGTTTTTTACGTGAAACCGTCGTGGTATGTTCCTAAATGTCCACATTTAGGCCATATTTTTTGCCTATTCCACGACGGATAAAAAAACCGTCGTGAAATCTGAAAAGATTCCACGACGGTTAGAAAACCGTCGTGGAAATATTACCACGACGGTTAAAAACCGTCGTGGTATTCATATTTTGTACTAGTGAGAAGAAGATAAATAATTCACTTGCGTGTTGATTTAGGGCTTGAATGGTATGAGCAGTCAATTCGTGATTAATTTGATGAATTTATCATTCATTAGATAATCAAATTAATTTCAAGAATTTATCATTCATTAGAGAATCAAAGGTAGCATAAAGATGTAATTAGAGAGATTAACGGATTTTACCTAGTTTTAATTATGAATTATTTATGGAGAATCAATTTTATGTAATGACTATATCAAACAGACGACTCTATTTTTTGAGTAATTTTATATATACAATTTTCGAGAGTGCAGTTCCAAGTTTTTAATGGAGTAACTTTGGGATTAATAAAGTTGATAAATTAATCAAAGAGTTGGATTAATTACTAAATTTATTGGAGCTTGAAATTATAGGTCCATAGTTTCTCACACCACCTTCGTTAACGACTGAACAAGTGTAATTGATGGATTGTATTTTTTGCTTACTAAATTGAGTGATATAAAATATAAATGGGAGTGTCTTATTTTATTATTTTATTGTCATAAATATTTATTTGTTATCCAAACAATTAATTGATAGTTAATTGTATCGTTTAAATAATGAAGATTATTTAAATAATTAAAATTAGATGACACAGTGAGTGAGTGATACGCACTGTGTCAGTGCCTACGGCTACTGGGTGGGATCAACTACTGTGCAGATGATGATCTGCTAGTTTTCTGTTTCTAAAACTGTAAATATCTGTATTTAAAATACATTTTAAATTAAAAATTTATAATTTCAATGTCTATCTTATCTATATATATATATTATTATGTTATATATATTTAAAATAGTGAATAACTCTTTTGATCTTGTCTCTAATAACTATCACATGACAGTCATCTAAACGTCACTTAAATGCTTATGTATTGACACAATCAATGCCACGTGTTTTTTTTTTTTTCCTTTTTCCTTTTCTTTCTTGTCTACTCCAGTTTGTCTTAAAAATGTAAACAATATATAATCCCACTGTTAATCGGCCAGTCCATCGTTTTAATTCTACCTAATCTTTAGTCCTTATCTTCTTGTCAATTTAACAAAACACATCTAGCTAGCAGTGGAATTAAATTTTCGTCTTTTACTGTGCCATTTAAAATTTTTTATGTTTCGAGTTTGCTTCTACGTTAATATATATATATATATATATACACACACACACACACCATATAAACGAGAAATGTCCTCAATCTTCTCCCATATACATTCACTAAAAAGAGCTCAATTTACTGATCGTTCTCCGGAATCCATCCTCTGGAAACAGCGGCCACACAATCAAGCAAATTTTCTTTTAAGGTGTGTACGTATTTTTTGTTCTCTTTTTGTTGGAACTATAGCATTTGAACGCATAAGTATTCACCCATGACAAATCTTTACGAAAAGTGCTTGAAAGTATCAGTGATGTTGAACGTTATAACTAATAGAGGGTGGGTTTCATATGTGAGTCTCATATTGTGCGACCCACTTTCAATCAATTTGTAATGTTCAATAATACTGGTGCTCCCTCCCTAACATTGTTCAACCTCTAGAGGTGATGTGGCTGTTCTAAATTAACGAAGTAAAATTTTTTTTTTCTTTTTTCTTTCTTTATTTTCCAAGTCACAAGGTGTAACTTATATTGTAGTTTCTAATTTTAATTTTCTTATTCTTTACTTTTATTTTGTAGTATGAAATTTGAAAGTGTCCGAACCAATAATACAGAAAACAACATCGTCATTTCAGAAAAGAAGAAAGAAAGGAAAGTCGAGAATTGAAACACGAAAGAGAAAACTGAAAACAAAAAGAAAATAATGCTGAACTTGTTGGCAGTGCCAGGGAGTTATCACATTATCTACAACAAAGTAACTCAACGGAAAATGTTTTTACGAACTGTGATGTATTTTCACCTTCTTTTGAACTCAAATTCTAATAAACCCCCAACCAGTTTCCGTAGATTTATTACTAAATTCAACTTGTAACTACTCGTGTTTAGAAATGTCAAAATGTGCCAAACTTAGAGGGCTGGCACGCTAAAAAGTGGGCACAACACGGCACGGCACGATTATTACATGGGCCTAGCCCGACATGTTTACTTAAATGAGCCGTACTTGATGCAATTTTTAGGCACGAAATACGGTAAGGGCACGGACATATTAAGAGCACGGCACGAGAATTTCTTTATAAATTAGCTTGCCTAGTTGAACTGTCATAGTCATTTATCAAATTATATGTTCCTCTTATGCATATGATACGAAAACTAGATGTTTAGATAATATTGATTTGTTTCTCCACTTGTATATCGCTACAAAAGATTGTTTATTAACTCACGTCTTAAAAAAAAAAAAAAAAAAAAAAAAAAAAAAAAAACCCCGAAAGCGTAGCATTATACACACAAACACGTCACCCAACGTGTAACGACCCACCTAGCATAGGCCGTTACCATACATACATACATATATTTCGTGCTTACTTTCTTAACGTAAACAGCGGAAATTTTTTTTTTTTTTTTTTTATACTGCGCACTCGCATACTTCCATAAGTACATACATAAGCATAATAGATATTTACCAAAGTTGTTCGGGTTTAAATAATAAACATAATTAAAACGCATCAATACGTGTGGCGGCTTATTTCCCACATTTCACAGTCCGCCAGGCCATGCCCCTCCATCTTGTATCAACAATTGCTGGCAGGTTGTTTACCTACAGCATAGACGTAAGACAGTGAGCTTTCGCTCAGCAAGTACAACTATCCTATACCGCGACACAACAAAATATAACATATTTAACATAAATCATATCATGTCGTAACTTATCTTAACTTATGCATGCACCATTTATGCTTCATTATGCTTTCTTATTCATTCGTAACTTTCTTATCTTAACTTATCTTATCTTAACTCGTCTTATCTTATGGGCCCTATAACGTAAGTGTCTGTACCAGACGCGCAACTATGGGCTTACTCTTGCCATAGCCTAACGCGGGTCGGTACGACACAGGCAAGCTTGCTTGCTATTATAACCTCTATTGTCTCATATTTGATATTATCCTTATTAATTGGTGAACATGCATCGTGATGTTTCACACTATTAATTATCATTCTTATCTCATAATCTTATTATGACTTTTATCATAGCATATCTACATAATATACCTTCATAACATACATCGATAGCATTTCATAAATTCATAGCATTTAACAATTTAACATTCTAAAACGCATAACATTTTACACACATACTTAGGCAAGTATACACAACAAAGCCTATACTGTAGGCGGAGTTGTACTTACCTTGTTTGGGTTGGCTGTGTCCGATGTCGAGTTGAATCCCGTTAGGACACTGCTACGTACTAAATTCTGTGGTCAATTAAAACTAAGGGTTAGAAATGTTGGTAATATAACCAACACTCTTATAAAGCCTTAGTTATATTCTCTTACTTAATTTTACGTTGTCCTAATTGGTTACATTGGGTAACCCTAGGGTTAAATTTACCCTAATCGGATTGTTTTTAACTTTAGATTTCAAAATTCATTTTTGTTTTCTTTTTAGAAAACCTTATGTCTTTTTACAAAACCCTTTATTTTACTTGAAAATTGGAAATCATAAAATAAAATTTATAAAAATTATTGACTATTGGAAACTGTCTTTGGAACAGTCTCACAATGCCATTTTATCAGTTCATATAAAATTTTTCCTCTTTCTGTACTGTTTTGGGAAATTCTGTACAGGAATTCCCTATTTCCTGTATAGTTTTTGAAATCCCATTCCATTTAAAAATCTAAACAGATTTTAGAAAAGTTTTCTTCACAAAAGTTTTAGCTATCGAAAAAAACCCATAACTTTTGTGTTTTGAGGAAAACCCAGTTTCGCTTGTATCATTGTCAGTTTTTATTTGAAACTGGCTGGTCGTGTATGAAGTCTGGGCACATTAGTCTCGGGTTTTCACGAAAAAGGAGGCCATTGGAGCCTCATTTTGGAAAACTGTTCACGTTGCCCTCTAGGAAAATCTGTGTTCTACAACTTTCATGTTTTGAGTTTTTCTCAATTCGACCTCTAAAGGCCTTAAAATCGGCTTACCGTAAAACTGGTCAGGATCCACCCGTACCTGGCAGCTTTTCGGTTTAGAGTTCGTTTTACGTCCTAGACGTGGAACCTAGCTCAACCAGCCACCGCGGGAGCTCTAATACACACATGCAGCGGTTTCTAACGTTCAGTTTCCGTCATACAATTCAATATTAAAATCATACAACCAATCATAAAACCCTAATCAATAATACAAGCACCTAACATGCACATTCATCAACCACCAACCAAAACCCTAATCTATCATGCACAAGCCCTAAATTTCTAACTAAAGCAGAAAATTAAAGTGAGCTTATACTCATTACAAACCTTGCTTAAAAATACATTTAAATTTCTCAAATGAAATTTAAATGAAAAGCTTAGAAGTTTAGGGGGTTTTACCTCACTTTTGGGTCCAAATTTGGCTTGCTTTTCTTCTCATTTTTCCTCCTTTCACAGCCGACCTTCCAAGGTCAGTTGGCTCCCAAAATGTCCAGCTTTCCTTGCCAAAATTTCAGTTCACCACAGCTGCTCAACTCCGGCCACCCCTTGGCTCCAAAATCCGGCCTTTCTAGCTTGGTTCTTCCTTGCTTTCTTCCTTCTTATAACCGGCCCTTTGCCCTCCAAAGGTCTCCAAAATTTGTGGACACTTGGTTGATGCTCCAAACCAAAATCCAAACACTTACAAACCCTAATCTCACTTAGTTCCAAGAATTTTTTCTTCTCTTCCTCATTGGTTCCCCAAAACCGGCCACTAGGCCTAGAATGGGTTTCAAAATTTTTTCTAACTTTCTTGCTTGTTCTCCACACAAAATCCGACCACCATACACCTAATTCACTCTTGATCTTAGCTTAAATTTCTTTCTTTCCTCTCCTCTCAAATCCGGTTTTAGTGGAGTAAAAATTTGGGCATAGTTTAGTTTGGTTTTCCAATTTTTTTGAATTATGGCAACCCCTATTTATAGAGGTTTTGAACTTCTTTGAAATTGGAAATTGACCCCAAAAGAAACAAGATTTTGCACCTTTGGCTGATGAAGTGGCCGGCCACCCTTGCTCTAGAAGGGTCCAAAATTTCTTTCCACCATTTAGTTAATTAATTATGATGTCATTAATGTAAAGTAAGGTGAGGTAAGCTTCTAATAGCTTGTTTGTTGCTATTTTTATTGTACAGTCCATTCTTAAATTAACACAGGTATTTCCAATACTGGATTTACTTATACACAGTATTGGTTTACTGAACTACAGTCCAAAATTCATCTGTGTAAAAATGAACTGTATAAAAAATTTTCTCATAACTTGGAACCACTTGGCTCAAGATATTCTAATTAATATGTTTGATTTTCTATGGTGGTTTTGAATCCTAAACATATCTTTTTAAATATCAAAACGGCTTTACGCAGTACAATTCTATATTACGAATTATTTAATCGTACAGCCTTTTTCATTAACTTTTTGGGTCAATTTTTAGCTTTCTCGTCCGCCATTGACTTTCTTGTCAACCGCTGACTTTCCCGCCAAACTTTGACTCCCGTGGTCAACAGTTAATTTTTTGGTCAACCGTCGGTGTTTTTCGGTCAAACTTTGACCAACATAAAAATTTTGGCTATTTGCTCCTTTTTTGCCTAAAAGGTCATTTGCTTAACTAAGCAATCATTTTCGAGTCTTATAAAATCATAAAAACTCACAAAACGTACTAAAAACCCTTAACCGGGCTTTTTCATAAATATATTCATAATCATACAATTTCTTAGAACAGAAGAGATCGTATTATTGCAGAAAAACTTGGTATTACACAACGCAAGTCCACTTTAGCAGTTGTTGTTATCTTTGTGTCTACCACTACGAGAATAAAAGTAGACTAGAAAAAAATCAGTTCTAGATAATTGGACATATTAGTAATGGTTAAACTAATTGATTAATTGATTTTGGGGAACTAATTGATTAATTATTGGAGCAATTAGATCATTCATTTCCACTGAAATTCTCATCTCAGTTATCTCACAAATAGTAGGACCAATCTTTGAGTGAGTATTTGGGATTCAACTCTGTTGATACCAATTTCTGCTCCGACCACAACGCACATGATCCTGTCACCTGACTTTATATTCGGCTCCAGAGCCCCGATCGGAGAGAGGCAATCCAACCAGATCCGACCAGGATCCGTTCACTAATTTGACTAACCGGTACTCGGACGTCACCGCCTTGTCGAAGTATTCCGTCTACCCATATAGGACGACCAACCGACTAGAATACCATACAAGCACTACACCAGTGCATTCCAGGGGTCAAAGGCCCTCGGAGCCCATGCTCCACCCGTCACTCCTGACACAAGTCCCATCGGCGGCAAGCGCCGCCTGCTCACCCCTGCAGCACGTCACATCACCGCCACCTGCCCATGCAGGGATTGTCCCCTCAGGCACCGACAGCGGTCGCCCTACCGCCCCATAGGCTGGACGCGTGGCGCTGCCCCTGGCTGACACGTCTGCAGGTCTAGAGCCACGTCGCCCACTCGGGTTACCAAGTAGCCGACCCGGACGGGTCGCCCCGTGTACCCGAGTCCAAAAAGGACACCTATAAATAGAGGGAAAAACCACAAATTCAGGGAAGCTCATTTTCTACCTTACCAAACCTCTGCCTCTCCGACTGCTCATCTAGTCCTAGACTGACTTAGGCATCGGAGTGCCCTCGGCAGACACCACACCAGTGTCCCCCTGAGCTCGAGGTGCTTTCATTTTGCAGGTGGCGACGGCGGAGCAACTGGTCGGACGTGATCGGACCACCCGAACACATTGGGTGTTGTTGCCGTAAGCGTTTTCGGCATCAACAAACCCTGATCCAATTTTTCAGTTGATGAGTACACGTCTTAAACCAAGTCATTCTACACTTACTAGTATTTTAATAAGCAAAATTTATAAAGCGGAAAAAAAAGGGAAAAGATGGTCTTACAATCTTAACACATAAAACCTAAAATTAAAAAACCAAAAGGAAACTAAGCAAAATCAAAACAAAAAAATAAAAATAAAAATAAAAATAAAATAAAGAGAAAAAGCAAGAGAAAACATTAAGATTTTCTCACTTTAAGACCTTTCTTACTACAAGATTTAAGAAAATAATTATTTGATTTGTCATTTTCGGGCTCAAGATTCTTTAAGATATCTAATTATGCTATACTTATCCCGAAAGCGAGAAACATCAAGCCAGTGCCCGCCAGCAGACCTATATAGCCGGTTTATGGCATCGCAGTTTTAGTTTTACTTTTTTAGTTTTAGTTTTTGTTTTAGTTTTTTTGTTTTTTGTTTTGTTTAGTTTTTTGGTTTTTTTTTAATTTTTAAAGCACGGTGCATAATTTAGAGCTAGTTACATTTGACCTTTTTGAAATCTTCTCTCCGTGAATTCATGTTTTCTTGTACTTTGTTTATTAAATTGAGCGAGGGGCTTGATGTTAGGATGGGATTGTTATTAGTAACTAAAAATTTAGTTGAGATGTACTATGCTCAACACATCTTCTCGCATGCATGTTGTTGTACAGGAAGTGTGTTAGAAAAATAAAAATAATAAAATAAAGGGTATAGTTCAGCTAATCTATTGATTCACATAGAGTATCAGGAAAAATTGTATCAAAATCCGTTGTATCAAAATCTATTGTATCATTGTTCAACAGCCATTTATTTTTACATATGAATGCACTACAACAGTAACAAAACTTAACTTTATTTCATCCCAAACAATCAACCAAATTCAACAACCGAAATCCATATATTTTTTTAATTCAAAGCAAGCAACCAAAATCCAAAACTTTTTTAACAAAAAAATTAAAAACTCTTTTCAAAAACTTACACAATCCAAAACCCACTAAAACGGGGGTTGGAAGATTCGGTAGCGGCGAACAGAGAACAGCGGTGGCAGGTCCAGGCGGTGGAGTTTTCGGGTCCAAGGAGAGTTTTTTGGGTAGTTTTCTGGGTTTTGGAGAGTGCTAAAACTAGATTTGAAAAAATCTTCAAGAAATTTGGGAGAGATGGGTGGTTTTTGGGATTTTTTGGAGAAATCTGGTGGAGATAGCGAGAAAGGTCGAGAATGAGGAGAGAGGAAGGAAAATGGGGGGAAAGTGTTCTGCAAAATTGTTTTATACCTAGAAATTTTTGCGACGACATTATCATCACAAATAACTATACTGGTCGTCGCAAATAATTAACAAACGATGTCGTCTGTAAAAGTTCATGAAAGAATATTCTAGAAACACTATTTACGATGACTTTGTATTCATGTCGTCGCAAAAGTGTCCCCTAAATGACACCGTTTTGAAGGATGAGAAGAAGAACATTTTGGAACCCTTATTTGTTACAACAAGTATAAAGAGTCGTCACAAATAATTTTTGGGAACCGCCACTTTTAACTGCCTTTTTTTTTTTTTTTTTTGCAAAAATTTAATGAAATTACTATTTACGACAACTTTTTTCTATGTAGTTGAAAATAGTTTTTGGGAACCTCCACATTTGACCACCTTTTATTTTGTGAAAATTGAATGAAATACACTATTTCTGACAACAATGATAAATAGTCATAGTAAATAATTTCCCTTTATAAATATCTATGTAATGGGTGTCAGCTGTGAATACTCTACTAATTTGCGATGACTTTGTCGCAAATTACTAATTTGTCGTTGCAAATAGTTATTATTTGGAGTCAAAAACTTGCCTCCACATTTTTTGGGCGGCAAATCAGTGTTTGCGATGACTGGTCATCGCAAATAATAGACAGTTTTGTCAATATTTTTTGCTACGACGTGTCGTCGCAACTAATCTAACTATAAGCGACAACGGTTTTTACTAAAAACCGTTGTGGAATGACCCTCTCTACCCCGTATTTGGTGCTAGTTTCATCTATTTTACGACAGTTAAAAAACCGTAATAGAATCCAAATAGATTCCATGACCCTGAATATCACAACGTTTAAAAAACCATCGTAAAAAGATAACACAACGGTTAAAAACAGTCGTGGTATCCTCTTTTTATACTAGTGAGTAGTGATTGATTGTAATATTTATAGACTAAATTGTTCAAACATGAGGCTACAAATAAAATTAAGGCAAAAAAAAACATTTCCTAAACTTAAAAAAAATTAAAATAAAAAAAGAAACTAACTTATTTTTAACCCATGAATTAATCGAAACTAAGCTTAACTTTCCTAACTAAATAATAGTCAAGGAAACCTTCTTAATTATAAAATTGCTAGTTGTTTTTTTCTTCTACCAATAATTACCTTTGCACTGAAAACATGATCCCCAATTTCAACACAATCTATCTTCCAATATAGTTTCATCATTCCCCCTAGGTTAGAGAGAATTCGTCCTCAAATTCGGAGCAACCTCAACGAAGAATAACATTCTTCACGAATTGAGAATGGCCTATCTTTGGAGCAAAAAAAAAAAAAATTTGTTGAACTCGCTGAAACAATCCTTTTCCAAAATAGCTAAAATAGCGAAAATGAAGTCAACTTTATCAAAGTCAATGATTAACGTTTTAGGAACTACCACCCCAAAGTATTGTTGTAAAAAGGTGCACGAAGCAGGAGAAGTATCCTCAGTCACCAATGGAAGATTCTCATCGACGGTGACTTCACAAGAATTGGATACCAGATCTTTTTCAAAATTACTAATTTTGTCAAAGAGTGGGGCCAAGACAAATTTTTTTGTCATTTTCTACTCCATCCATGTTTGATTCGCCATTGTCAAAAAATAGTTGAAGATTGTTCTCTTCCGTTTCTTGTGTGTTGCTGTGTTAGTTCTCTGCTTGTATAATTAGAAAAACTCTTCTTTCAGGTTTCTTATAATCCAGATTCTCTAACCTTTGGTACATTAGTTGTACATGGTCGTGGGGCAAAAACGCTGCACGCATGTGTCTGTTCATCTTCTCCCACGTGTCAATTTTTCACTTTTCCAATCTTTTACGGCTAATCATTGTCTGTTGCCACTAATCGCTAGCTCGTCTTCTAAGTTTGTTCACTACCAACTTGACTTTTTGGTTTTCTGAGACTTCCTTAAACTTCAAATATTCTCCAATGTTAGTAGTCCTGTCTTGGAATTCTTTCGGTTGGAGGTCACCATGGAATTCGGGAATATCGAGATGAATTCTTGTCTTCCATCGCCTTTGGTCATCTTGTGTCTCCGGTCTCCTTCGTGGCCATCGATTGTTGACATCCAGCCTCAAGATCCAAGTCCTCCTCCTCAAAATCTGCCTCCACGTTTCGTGGATTTGGGTTTCGATTCAGATTCAGATTCAGAAGTTCTATATGTGCTGAAATCAATGCAAGTTGATCCTGAGAATGTTGTAGTTCTTCCTTGACTGCTGCAAAACGATCTCGCTGATAAACCTGCTCCAGGGGTGCATCTCTTACAGGAGGCATGTTGTAGGATCGTAACAAGTTTCTGATACCATAATGCTGTAACGAAGAATATGTTAGAAGAATAAAAAGAGTAAAACAAAGGTGATAGTTCAGTAAATTAGTTCATTGACGTAAAATGTCAGGACAACCGCTTTAAAACACGTTCATTTACATATAATATCAAAAATTGACATCAAAATTCATTGATTCATACATAATACTGAAACTTGAAATGAAAATAGTAAACACTCAAAGTTTCATTGATCAACTGCCATATATTTTTACATTTAAGAGTACTAATATATTTATCGGCTAAACTGTCCAAAACAAAAATGGGAAACTACAAATTAAATCAAGAAAATAAATAATTCTGTAAATTGAAAAAAAAAATTTAAAAACTAAATATAGGAAACTAATTAACTTGTTTTTAACTCACGAATTAATCCAAACTAAACTAAACTTTCCTAACTAAAATAATACTAAAGGAAATTTCCCTAATCGTAAAATTGCTGGCTGTTTTTATTCTTCTACCAGTAATTATCTTTGAGCCCAAAATATAATTTATAATGTCGACACAATTTGTTTCCCGATATTGAGATTATGTACGAATGTTGTAAAATTCTAATATATATATATATATATATATATATCAAATTCTAGATTAATTTACCTCTTTCCCATCTTTCTCTCTACCAAACTTACACAGATCTCTATCTCATCCCCCATGTATTAATCCTTTGTATGTCTATCAAAAAATAACTATACAGTAATTGTATGAATAAAACATTTTCCTTCTCTGTCAAATAACAATAGGTAATTTTAACTTCTTTCTACTTATATATAATACCAAACAACATAAGAAAAAAAAACAAAAACTTCTCTCTCCCTCTTATTTTTGTGTTTTCTTTTTTTCTTACAAACATTGGCTAAGGTTATGTTTGGTAAATCAACTTAAACTTAAATTTTTCATCTCAGTTTTGTTTTTGTTTTTTTTTTTTTTTACAAACATTGGCTAAGGTTATGTTTTTGTTTTTTCCTGAAAAATTAATAAAAATTATAACTAGTTTTTAAAAAGTCAACTAACTCTAACTTAAAAATTTCAACGCCAACCGTAACACCAAACGGAGACTAAGTCGTTCTTTACTCGATTAAATAACACTAATCCTTTTTGTTGATGTATTCGGATGCCAGATGATTTGGGGAGCAAAATTCGTCCAAGGAGTACATTTGACGTGCACATGGACTCTTGTTGTTGGGCGGTTTAGGTCTTTTGAAGCTCTGCGTGATTTACATCATCTTTTACTTTCTTTTTTTTTTTTTTGTGTGATAATTATCAGCTTTTACTTTTAGTCATTTACTCATTGAGTGTGGTTTGGGAGGTCTTATGCACCGTTTTTTTATGTTTCTTACACTAGGGTAGAGATCGGCTTTGAGGTCTTTAAGGTTTGCAAGTCTAAAGGTCTTTATGGTCGATTTGTCTCGTGTGTTTGATTGTCTTGATTGTCTTGCTTGTCTTAGGTTGCTTTTTTTTTTTTTTTTTTTGGTAAGTTTATGTTGCTTATGTTGCTTGTCCTTGAACTTTGATTTCTATGAATACAGCTCAAAACTGCATATATGTGATGTTTGGGTCAAAATTTCAGTGCTACGTACATCAATTAATCTATCATTTTGTCATTTTAGAATGCATTATCTTGTTCTGTTATATATCGGAATATTCAGTTTCCATTTGATTCTGGAGGAAATATGCTTAGATCTGCATGGGATTTATTTATGTTTGTGAATAGAGAAAACATTGGATAAAGAGTACAAAGGATGTTATCATTGACTCTCTAAAACAGTGAATTCTGGGTGATATGTATGATTAATATGAGAAAATAGACACATAGGGATTATTGCAGACATTTCATGACCAATATTATCTTTTATTTCCGTAATTTCTCTCCTTATTATTGCTTGGAGTTGCTTGTAATGTCTAGCAAAATCCTAGAACTTAAACTCCTTTGTTAGAAAGGAATTAAGTTCAGAATTTTCCTTATATTACTGTGTTTTGATGGAATGTATGAGTTTTATGAAAACATGACTGTTTTGAAAGTTTGTTGTTTAATTAAAAACTAAAAAGCGTGTTGGTTTTTGAAAACCAATGGCTGCTTGCGGTTGCTAGGAAGGAAATAATGATACTTGTTTTAAGAAACAAAGTGCCAAGACCCATCATCAGCTGACTAAAAAAAAAAAAAAAGTGTCACGGAGCTTTTTAGCTGGTGTCAGGGATTTATAATACCTGGACAGCCATGACAGCAAGCAAAACAGGTATCATGGAACTTGTTAGCTGTACACAATGGCGGAGTGAGGGGGAGAGGCCATGGCCCCCCAAATTTTTTTTTATTTTAATATAGTGGGGTTTTTTTAATTTTAATTTTAATATAATGAGTATGCATATAAATTAGTCTTGGCACCCTTTACATATTTTAGGGAGATTTTATTTACATCTACAATATTGATAAATATCCCCACAATGTCAATAAAGATTTTTAATATATTTTTACCCTACAAGAAAATTACCTTAAACCATTAAGAATACTCATAACCCCATATACTTATAAATGAAAATATTTTTTTATAAAATAATTCAAAAACATACACCACATTAACCATAAATGGAAATAATATTTAGAAAACAAAATCCTAACTACATGAAAAAAAAATTTATAACTATATGAAAATTTTCAATGGAGGATTCAACTGAAATAAAAATAAAAGAAAGATGTATATTGAAAAGCCAACAACAATTAAAATACTTATTTTAAAATTTTAATTTATTAGTATTATGTTTTTTTTTTAATTTTAGTATTTGAAAATGATTTCATGTGGTTTTTTATATGATTATTCTTTTTGTTTATTTTTTTTATATTCGTTTACATGATTCTATATTTAAATATTTTTTAAATGCAGTATAACATTTCTTGATTTTTGATTTAGACATTACTTGATTTTTTCTTCTTTACTATTTCCTCTCCTTTTTTTTTTAAAGATACTTTAATATGTTTTCTTTTTTAGAGGGAAAATATATCTATTTTTCTTATTTAGATTTGTTAATTTATTTTTAACAAAATAAATTCAATTTAAATAAAAGTGGGTGTGTATGAGAGGGTTAAATGTGTTATTATATAAAAAGTATCTATAAAAAGGATAGATTTACTATGTTTATATTAGGAAACATTTATTAGGTGATGATATTTTTTAATATTGTGGGTACAAATATAATCACTCATATTTTATTGGACAAACAACTTGGATTTTAAGAAATAAAATAGTTTTATTAAAAACATAAATATTAATGGGCCTAGTAGATTGATCGAAAAAAAAAATAAAAAATAAAAAAATTGGCCTCCCTGTCAATAAATCTTGACTCTATCACTGGCTTGACAAATAGGTGTCAAAGAGCCCTCTCTATCTCTGGGATTTCAGAAGACACTAGAGAAACCTCTATAAATACGAACTTCTCAGCCATTTCGGGGGGAGGAAAAAAAAAAAAAAAAAAACCCCCACAGATCAGCCTCAGTAATTCAGTGATTCTCTTACTCCACTCATAACTACTTAGCCATTTCCCTCCTATCTCTTCTCCTAAATAGTGACCCAAACTTCCTAATTCCAAATTCCACTTCAAACACCTTCTAAACCTCTAGAACTCTTGTTTTCTCTTTCCTTATTAAAGAAAAATCAAGAACCTATCCAAAGGTTATTGAGCTACAAATCCCAAATATTAAAATCATGTTTGTGGTATAAATCTTATTTAATATAATTATTTGCTGATTTTATTTTTGGTTCTCATTAGTTTTCAGTTTTTTACATACTTTTTAGCACTTTACATTTCTTGCTATTTTCTTTTATCTCCAGTTACCTAGTCATTGCTTAATTATTTTCAGTTGTTTAGTTGATTGATCCAATTAGCCGATCACATTTTTATTTTCTACTTCCAAATAACTAGTCCTATTATTCATTTCTTAGTTCCAGTTAGCTAGTCACTTATTTACTTTTTAATTCTATTGTTTTTTTTTTTTATGCATTATTAGTTGTTCCATATTAATATTTTATACGTATCTATGTCATCATGATATAATAAAACATAGTTCAAATATTACCACAAACACTATGTTAGTGTTAGCACAAAACAGTGCGTTATGACACCTTAATATTTTACCGAGTTGCACATATTTGTTAGATCTCGAATTAAGAGTAAACAATTAGCTTGAAATATTCAGCTCCATGCAATCATATGTAGAAATTAACTAACTTCCCAGAAGGAAAAAAATAAAAAATAAAAATAAAGGAGAAAAATCTTTTTTCTCACATATTATCACCTAGCTAGGATACAAGGAAGAATGATAGCCTCCTTAACTGCTATAAAAGTAACCGAGTAACATAGAGAAAGAAATGAATATCGGATTCTCCTTATGAGAGCTTCTTTCTTGAAGTAGACTTCTTTGACTTGGAAGATGGGCTTGAGGTCTCCTTGAATGCAGAAGGGCAGAGTTCGCTTACACTGCAGTCTCCGCATCGGGGTCTTAGAGGAGTACAAATTGACTGACCAAAACGAACCTATTTGTATGTCATCACCGAAAGGGAAATTTCAATCAAAAGTCGAAACAAAATCCGAATGTTTTTAAGTTGAATTCACAGAAACAATAAGCATTTGAGATCAATCAATCCTTGAACACTAAGTAAACAATTTCTATTCCACCAGTCATGTAGATCCAAACACCTCATACGAATGAGGCCAAAGGAAAATAAAATGGTACAAGGAATCAAACACCAGACATCCAAATAGCCAGAACATTCTGTCTCAAAAAAAAAAAAAAAAAAAAAAGAAATCGAAAGACACACACAACAACAACAACACCCTTCATCAATTCAAAAAGAAAAATGGAGAACACGGGAGTTCTATCGATCACTCCGTCATATGTTTTTATGTGTGTGATTTATGAATATCTCATGTATGCTTCTTCATGCAAATTCGGATACAGAAATATGCATATATACATATTAAATATGCATGTATCTAGTGGCATGTATAGGAATGGTGCATATATTTCTTGGTACGAAAATTGCAGCGACACAAACCATATTAAAGTTTATTGGAATCCATAGTTCCTCACTACTACAAAAAGTACATTACACGACGGAGATTACACGACGGTTCCAAAGAACCGTCGTGTAAAGTCGGACTTTACACGACGGTTCCAAAGAACCGTCGTGTAAAGTTCGACTTTACACTACGGTTCCAAAGAACCGTCGTGTAAAGTGCCTAGCGGAGTCACTTTACACTACGGTTCCAAAGAACCGTCGTGTAAAGTTCGACTTTACACTACGGTTCCCTAGGGACCGTCGTGTAATCCCTATTACATGACGGTTTTAAAAGACACCGTCGTATAATCTTCAAAAAATTTTGAAAATTTTTGAACTTTCGTTTTTCGAAATCCGCACGAAAACCCATTACTTAAATACAACTTCCTCTCCTTTTCTCTCCACATACCTTCTCATCATTTCTCTTCACACTCTCTAAATTTCTCAAGTACCCACTTCCTCCTCCAAGCCGCCGTCAACTCCGCCGTTGCCGTCGTTGCCGCCGCTGCCGTCGTTGCCGCCGCCGTTGCCGCCGCCGCCGCCGTCGCCAATCTCTTGGTGTTTGAGTGTCTATTCATCTTCAAAGAAAATCAAGGTAACTTCATATACAACTTAAAATAAATTTGGGATTTTGTCTTGTTGTTTGTCACTAAAGATCCATTTTTTAGCATGGGTGTCTAAGTTCATAATGTTGCTCTTTGTAGATTAATGGTTTGTGAATGGTTTTTACACTTTACATACACATGAATTTTTCCCGCCCACAATATGCTCGATAAAATGTCAACTTGAGTTTTTGGAGGAATAATATAGAAGCAATCACTATTATATATGTATAAAAGCATACACATGAATTTTTCGAGTGTTATTTTTGTCCTATGGCAGCGTTTTGCACTTATGGTTTTTTTTCGAGTGTTGTTTTTAAATAATAATATTACACGACGGTACGATGTACCGCCGTTGCAAGTACATTACACGACGGTTCCCCCCCAGAACCGTCGTGTAATCTCCTGGACACACAGGAGATTAAACGACGGTTCCTCCCGGAACCGTCGTGTAATCTTTAAGATTAAAGATTACACGACGGTTCCTCCCGGAACCGTCGTGTAATCTCCTTTGTGTTTAGGAGATTACACGACGGTTCCGGGGGAACCGTCGTGTAATCTTTAAGATTAAAGATTACACGACGGTTCCTTCCGGAACCGTCGTGTAATCTCCTTTGTGTTTAGGAGATTACACGACGGTTCCGGGGGGAACCGTCGTGTAATTTGAGTGTTTAGAAGATTACACGACGGTTCCGGGGGAACCGTCGTGTAATCTTCAAATTACACGACGGTTCCTGGAGGAACCGTCGTGTAATGTTTGTTTTTTTGCTCCGCCACCTAATTGTTTACCGGAATTACACGACTGTTGGAAAACCGTCGTGTAAAACTTAGATACGACGACGGTATTAAAACCGTCGTGTTATCTTCCACGACGCTGGATTACACGACGGTTAAGGAACCGTCGTGTAAAGTTTTCACGACGGTTAAAACCCGTCGTGTAATCCCTCTTTTCTAGTAGTGCCTTTGGTAGCCACATCTGTAGTGCCTCTCTTGTTTCCTCTGGAGTTGAAGTTTTCTAGCAAACAAGACAGAAACGAAAAAGAAAAGATTGGCCCTTTAATGCAATGTTTAATTATAGAACAGTATATATTGTTATAGGTATTGTTATAGGCATAGTTCTGATGAACTACATAGTAGTTGACACAATAATATTCAAGCTCGAACATACAAAAACTGTAATCACACACGCAGGCTTTCAATTGATTCCACCAGATTGAGCGTTTAAGAAAATCAAAGTGTTGGAATAGCAAAAGAAAACTTGGAATATTAGTTTCCAATAAAGGAAAATTAAGAATAACTTTATTTTATTTTAGGCCAAAGTAACAGTAATTGGATGATAGGAATGAAGAGTTTCGGGTCCGAACTCAGAACATATTCATGAGAATGGCAAGAGATAAGTTGTTAAACAATTGTTAACCTCTTTTTACGACCATTGAGGTCTAAAGATAGGATAACGATTATTCCATCCACATTTTCCCGTGATTAGACAGAAACAAACTTCGAATGTTAAATGACTTTAGGCCAATCCATTGGTGACGAGTATTTATAAGATCTTGGCTAAAATCTTAGCAACCAGTCTATAATGGCGAACGGTAAGCCGACAGGGGGATTTGGCGCTCCTGGAGGTCTAAGACAAGGAGATCCCCCTATCTTCTTTTCTGTTCATAGTTGTAGCAGATGTGCTACATGGACCGATGGACAAGGCAGTGGATGTGGGGGTGGTGGAAGGATTTAAAGTGGGAAGGGTGGGATGAAGTTCCGGTTTCACATCTCCATTTCGCATATGATACCCTGTTTCTTCTAGAGGCTAACCTAAAAAAAAATCAGACACGTCAACACTAATGATCAGAAATGGTGGAGAATGTGGTGGGCTTTTGTTCTAATAGAATGGCAAAGGTTCTATGGAGATGGAGGTGTGTGGCGGTCTCATCACTTGGGATGTTCTGGAGAGAAGAGCTAGAAGTTTTGAAGAAAAAGAAATGGAGCCGATGGCCAATGGATATCTACAAGAAAGAAAAATTCTTAGGTTCGTTATAGGCTTCGACACTCGAAAAACAAAGTATTCGAGGACTTTCCTTTTTCCTTGATAGTTCTAAGTTGGAGAGATGTGCTAGGAAATCGAATGACGTATTGCTTAAGCTGAGTTTTTGTTTCTTGTGCAGATTCTATTCGTAATTTTGTTTTACGTTCATGTTTTATGTTGTCCTTAGTATTGTACCGGATACCTTATCGTCTCTAGAGTCTCGGCCTAGTAATTGATCGTTATCAATGAAAGGTGGTTAAAAAAAATGCGGTTAGACAATACTATACCACTGGACTTTTGAGACCTAATATGAGTGAGCCCCCTTTTCTATTTACCTCAAATGAAAAGCCACAAAGGTATCCAATCATGGAATGCGCGATTTACAGAACGAGTTTGTCTAGTTTCATAACCTTAATTAGTAATGAACTCAGTAATAAAGTTGAGATAAGAAAAATGATCTCGGATATAATTAGATTTCCTTGTACATCTTCTTCTCTATCTAAAGTCTAAATTATCTCTTACTTTCTCTAATTTTCTGTCTCTTTCTTTCCCTATTCCCTTTTCCCTTTATTTCGTACCGTACTACCTATGTCTGATAATAATGATGGAAGTCACCTTCAAAGAACTGTCCAAATCAAAATAGAAGAATTTGTCTCATGCACAAAATATTATAGCAAAATTACTATAATCCCTCCTATCCAACAAACAAGTCTCGACATTTTTCACTTACTTTGCACACTGGAGCTCTTATTTTCATAATATTTACAGTTCCTTTCCAATATTCTGAATAAAGATACCTGTTTCGTGCCTGGCCGTGACACCCACCCAAGTCGATTGCAAATGCGGTGCACATGAGTATCCACACATATGCCTTGAACGTCATTCCAGCCAATATTCATAATCTTAATGAACATTAAAGCAGACAACTTAGAGAATATGTCATAGTCGTATGCAGATTTTCAAAAGGCAAAAACAGTACTCTGTGACTCTTGTGTCTTACCAAATGTGCCATCTTAGGCCCAATCCCTGGAAGCAAAAGTAGCTCCTCCAATGAGCGAGGAATATCTCCATCATACTTCGTGAGACAAATATTTGCAATTTTCTTCAAGTTCTTTGCTTTTTTCGGATAAAATGCAACCTAAAAAAAAATTAATAATTAGTTAATATTTTCACAGAGTTCCGAATAATATTAGATCTAATGCTTCCTTTGGTTCTCCCCTTCAATTTGGACCAAAGTAGGTCAAGGACTATGTCATACTGGGTAGATCAAGTTTTTAATTGTTTCTTCATCGCCTTTGTCAATTGTTTCAGCAGTGAGCAGATCATTTTGAAGGAGACGCTGAAGCGCTTCTGCATTTCAAGGAATTTTGTAAGCATGTAGTTTAATTTGTGGATGGCATAATTACAAATTTGAGGTTATCATTAAGGTAAGAAACTGAATAAAGCATGGTGCATAAAATGTGGACATGCGGATTTTAGTTCGGATAACATGCAAGTTCTGCGTGATCACAGGTTATAACATTAAAAACTATATACGTGTATCTATATATATACATAAGATCAAAGAAAAAGTGGTGAGAACTTGCCGTCTGCTACATGCTCCCTCGTTAGGCTTGATAAAAATGCACAAACCAAGACATAGAATCTTCGGTCCTGATTATTATGGCAGGGAAAAAAAAAAAAAAAGAGGAATAGTAATGCATCTATACCGTGATCCCAAAAGTTTAACAGACTAGCAAAGCATTGATAATTCCAAAAATTTTAACAAACAAAAAAAGGGACATAATTTACCTCCGTCAACATCTTGAAGATATGCAAAGATAAAGTTATTCTCTAGTTGATACATGGTTTTTTTTTTTTTAATACTTTAGTTAGTTTTTTCATTACTCTATATAAGATTTGATATTTTCCACTACCCTACACCATCCATTTACCTCACAAGTCATTTTCATCTTCAGTGGCAGCTATAAATTCAGGGAGAAAAAAATGTACCTTCGGAGAAAGGCGAATTCCTGCTGGTTCAAATCCTATAGAATCTACGGGCACATCGACCCAAGATATCATTTTGCGAATCCCGTCGAGGACTTTCTCCCAGTTTGCAGGTGGCTGACCTGTGTCAAATCAACTCTTTTCTAATTTTCTAAATCCTCCTCAAACTAGTATTCCAAACATGGAAAAAAGAACCATGCAAACATATCTAGAAAAGAAGTAGAACTTTTCTCATATACGGGTGATATAGATATATTAAATAAAAGGCAAAAGTAACATTGGTTTTCTATCTTTGATTATGAAATTAAATGCCCGAGCTGGTCGACCTATCGAGAATAAGCAAAACAGGGCAGTAGCTAAAGCAGAACATGACAAATTAAACCGTTAATCTTGTTGCAAATCCAACACGATGTTTTTGGAATTCATCCAGACTTGTATCCCACGTAACGAAAACAAAACACCGGATGCCATGGAGCAGATGCTCATGACTAAACACGTGATACAAGCAAAAAGTACTAACTCGAATAGGCGGATCCACTACCTTTCTTGCTTGCAAATTCTTCGATGTTGGGAACAACGGTCAGCTGTAAACAAGAAGCTGATCGTGATTTAATTAACGACCGCTATGAATACTCAAATTATTAACATTAAGCATGGTTAGCTTCAAGGAAATGTAACTGAACATTATATCATGGATGAGGCATGTAATAGTACATGAAGATCCTACGAAAGCGATACTCTACAAACTTCGACAAGTTTTGGAAAGTACAGGAGACAAAATATCATGGAAAACTTGATTCAATCTCTTAAAAATAAAAATTAAAATATAGAAAAAAAAAAAAAAAAAGGAACAAACAAACAAACATACAAACAAACTTTTTGAGCTGCGAGCAAGAACCTGCAAGTTCTCATTATTCTCAAATGAGGACTAAAATTTCGGAGGCAATGAACTCAATTAAGAAACATAGATGCTTTAGTTCTTTAATACTAGAAAGGAAATGTACATAAACAAGAAGGTGTATCAGCATATACTATAACAAAAAGATAACGAAAATAAAGATACAAATAACGAAAAGAGCTAAAAGGGAAAGTCAAAAGATCACACAATTCCAAAAATGAAAAGTTCACTCCTTTATAACTACACAAAACCAAGCAATTAAAATAATTTTTTAAAAAAGAAAACAAATAACCTACCATGAAGTCAGATCATATGTAAACTATACCCATCAGCCAAAAAAAAAAACAGAGAAGCAGAAGCAATCCCAGATAAAATTTTCTTACAAAATTTTTTTATGAGAAATGAAAGTTGTTTTTTTTTTTTTTTTTGTTCTTTTTTTAATTTTGATTAAGCTCACCTTGTCGTCAGGAAGAGGAATTGTTTGGACCGTCTCTTTGATTCTCTTTTTCCTGGAGGAAACTCGAAGTTCAGGCGCTGAAACGGCAATGGAGGACTCGGACTCTGCAACATTACAGACATGACAAACCATGTACACACACGCACACACACACACACATGACAACACAACTTTAGTTGCTACAATTTCTGGGTGAACAGTGAAGCAACTACCTGGGTTCGGGTTTCTTCTGGAAGATGATCTTGTTTTGTACATTCTTATCGTTGTTTTAGTTGTTGTTGTTGTTGTTGTTTTGTTGGAAATGAGTGGGATTCTGAGTCCAATGCTTCCCAATTGAGCCAATACTGGAACAGCTGAGAAATGCCTTGAACGAAGAGCCAATAACATTCTTCCGCATGCCACTTTTTTTTTTTTTTTTTTTTTTTAACCAAAAAACAAAAAATACACACACACGCACACGAAAATTAACTCCATTTGAATTTGGTCATGTGTTGCAAAACATGTCCACGACCCTTTTTCTCAGACTCGGTGGCGTGGCCATGTTTTGTTCACAAGAGTCTAAAAGCCACATGTCACGTGAGGCATGTGGGGGGTTGGTATCAATTTTTTACATTAAACTAGGAGTATAGGCCCTTCTTAATTTTAAGTTGATATATAACTGCAACTGCTGAGTAGGTGTATTATGTATCTTAATACAGTCTATGGTCGATTAATTTAAGAATTAGTTAAATTATAGTTTATAAAAATTTGTGGGAGCATTGACAAGTTTTATCGGAGCGAATACAATTTCCCTTTTTTAAGGCAAAGTTTTTCTATATGTGCTTGAAGCTTGTATGCTTGGCGTAGCCGTTAAATTGACAACCAGTGAAATAATTGTTCATCCATTAGAAAAAAAATAAAAAATAAAAAATAAAAAATTTCTTCATCTATAAAATTGGGTATATTTTTTCTTTTCTTTTTTTTTTCTTTTTTTATAATGGAGAGCTACGGCAACAAAAATTGGTTTTGGTATTTTTTTTTTTTAATAATTTACTAGTTTTAATAACGCACTCCGTCCATGTGACAATATATCTAAAAAAAATTATTTCTACAGAGACCAAAAAAAAATGTAACTAGATTGGGGCAAATTTGAGACTTTTATTATTAATATGGCATATTAGCGCGTGCAAAAAAAAAAAAAAAAAAAAGGTGCTAATGGCAACTGGAGGAGAAAAAAGGACTAATTTCATTTTTAACACTTGTAGAAAAAGTATTATTAAAATTGGCATCACTTTTGTTTCATTTCATTCCTAGCACTGTCACGTCATCAACATCAATTAAGATGGATGTAAAAAGTCAAAAATACCCTCAGGCAAGCCTAAATCTTTTTTTTTTTTTCACTTTCCCGCCTAGCCCCCCACCCATTTTGAAACCCAAATCTTCATATAATATCTTAACTTGATTTAAAACTATTTTCACCATTTTAGGAGAGAAACTTCCATCTAGAGAGAGAAACTTCCATTTAGAGAGAGAAACTCTCACCGTCGGAAACCACTCCAAAAATCACTCGGAAACTGTCGGAAACCACCATCAACGCCCTCTATAAAGCTTTTTCGAACTCTGTAATAACTAGAAAATATTCTTAAACCACCCAAAACCAGTTGAAATTTCTTGAGTCTCCCATATCCAAACCCAAGAAGTTGGCGGAGAAAAACAGTACTCCCGAAAAGAGGAATGTTCGGCTAATAGCTTTGGTAGAGAAAAGGTCATCGGCGGACAAAAATCCTCAAAAAACGGAACCAGAGAAAAAAAGAAGGGCGCCCGAGAAATGGTCGACGAAAAAATAAGGGGGAAATCTGTATTGCTAGTTGATTTCTGAAAAAAAAAAAAAAAAAAAATTGCATAAAAATTATAATGTTTGTATTTTTATTTGATTTTGTAACATAAACTAAATGTTTGTTAGTTGGGTATTTCGATTTTGAGAGGAAAATTTTAGTGTATTGGTTTATATAAATTTTTATACTATATTAAATATTATTACTGTTGGTATCATTTACAGGAGTTGGTCATTTACATAATGACCGGGTGGTAATTTTTTTAATGACCTTATTTTTGTCTGTGTGAATGGCCAAAAATGTTAGAAATTTTTTTAAATTTTTTTTAGACCCCGATCATAACTGTTATGACCGGATGGGCATAACAGGAATGACCTTTACTCAAAAATGACAAAAAAATGTTAGATTTTTTTTATAAAAAAAAAATTTAGACATAGGTCATAACTGTTATGACCAGGTGGACATAACTGTTATGACTCATAACTGTTATGACCGGGTGGTCATAACAGGAATGACCTTTACTCAAAAATAACAAACAATGTTAGATTTTAAAATTTAAAAAAAAAAAAAAACTTTTTAGACATAGGTCATAACTGTTATGACCGGGTGGTCATAACAGGAATGACCATTACTGGAAAATGACCAAAAATGTTAGATTTTTTTTTTTTAAAAATTAAGACATAGGTCATAACAGTTATGACTGGTCATAACTGTTATGACCGGGAGGACATAATTGTTATCACCTTTACTTAAAAATGACCAAAAATGTTAGATTTTTTAAAAAAAAAAATAACTTTTTAGACATAGGTCGTAACTGTTATGACCGGGTGGTCATAACTGTTATGACCTTTACTGGAAAATGGCCAAAAAAGTTAGTTTTTTTTAAAAAAAGTAATTTTAGACATAGGTCATAACTGTTATGATCGGGTGGTCATAAATGTTATGACCTTTACTCAAAAATGACCAAAAATGTTAGATTTTAAAAAAAATTTAGACATAGGTCATAACTGTTATGATCGGGTAGTCATAACATGAATGACCTTTACTGAAAAATGAACAAAAATGGAAAATGACCAAAAATGTTATATTTTTTAAAAAAAAAAATTTAAACATAAGTTATAACTGTTATGACCGGATGGTCATAGCTGTTATGACCACCCGGTCATAATAGGAATGACTTTTACTCAAAAATGACCAAAAATATTATATTTAAAAAAAATTAGACATAGATCATAACAGGAATGACCTTTACTGGAAAATGACCAAAAATGTTAGATTTTTTAAAAAGAAAAATTTAGACATAGGTCATAACTGTTATGACCGGATGGTCATAACAAGAATGACCTTTACTCAAAACTGACCAAAAATGTTAGATTTTGTTTTAAAAAAAATTTTAGACATAGGTCATAACTGTTATGACTGGGTGGTTATAACAGGAATGACTTTTACTCAAAAATAACCAAAAATGTAGATTTTGTTAAAAAAAAAATTTTGGTTAAATGGAAGTGTTAATTTTATTTTTTTTCCCGACGGTGAGAGTTTCTCTCTGGATGGAAGTTTCTCTATATAGAATAGTGAAAATAGTTTTAAATCAAGTTAAGATATTATATGAAGATTTGGGTTTTAAAACGGGTGGGGGGTTAGCCCGGAAAGTGAAAAAAAAAATAATAATAAGATTCAGGCTTACCTGAGGGTATTTTTGACTTTTTACATCCATCTTAATTGATGGTGATGACGTGGCAGTGCTAGGAATGAAAGGAAACAAAAGTGATGTCAATTTTAATAATATTTTTTCACAAGTGCTAAAAATGAAATTAACCCGGAGAAAAAATTAAGAAAAGAAAAAAAAAGCGTAAAAGTCACATCAAGCAATAAATAAAGTTGTTTTGGAAATAAAATAGAAAGAAAAAAAGAATAACTAAATTAGTTAAAAAGCCAACTAGATTCTTAAAAAAGAGTGACATGTGTCAACCATTAAGGGCTACATAAAAAGTTAGATAGTTAGATTGGCCAACTAAATCTTTAAAGATGAGTGATGCATGTCAATTATTAAGGGCTATCTAAAAAGTGAAATAGTTGGATTGACTCTTTTAATTAGATCCAAGTTTTAAGATTTTGAAGAAAAAATTTTAAGAAGATATAGAAGGGAAAACAAATCATGAGGCAAAGGAAAAACGAGGGGGAGGGGGGAGGGGGAGGGGGAGGGGGTGGGGGGGTGAGGATAAAATTTTTAAGATTTTGAAGAGAGAATTTTAAGATCTAGAAGGGAAAACAAATCACACGTTTCTTGGGGCTTGTAATTAAACAGTCTTTCGTGAATATACTTACAAATAAATATGACTCTCTAGAGCATTTTCAATATAATGATAAATTTTGACATTTAAATAAAAAAAATAAAAAGGATGCCCTTCAAGGTTATCGTGTCAAATTCATCATAGGCTAAACTTTGTAGCAAGTTTGTCAGGATGCTAAATTTGATATTTGATTGTTATCAGTTGGTCTCTCTAATTTTTCATGTAATCGTTATAATATTTTTGGTTTTTAAATTATTTAAATACTAAAAATTCATTTTTAGTAGTTCTAAAACTTAATAATGATGGCAAAAAGAATAGATAGCATTAACGACAGCATTACACATTAAATATAAAATACGATAATTATATTTTTCATACTCTTTTATAACTAATGTAAGATTGACATAGAAGAATACATTAGAGACGGTCTTTTGCTAATGCAACCCCATATTGAGAAGAAATCAGGTGGCAATTAGAAAATATTAAAAGACCATTATTGTTAAAAGAAATTTCATTCCGGAAGCTTGGAAAAACTTTAGTTAACTAAGATTTAAGATCAACTTAGTTAATTAATAAAAGATTAAAGTTAATTAATTAAGATGTACCTATTAAATTGAGAATAATTATTCTTAATATTCTACTTAAGGTAAATCAATCAAACAGAACTTGATTCAAACACAAGAAAATGAAGTTAAATTTTCCTATTCTTAGTGTGTAGGAATTTGACTATGCACCTATATGGATTAGATATGATTGATTTAGTGTTAGTAACTTTCTTTACCGACCATGTGACTTTTTGTTAATGAATTGTTTCAATTTCCTTTTCTTTTAACTTACCAATCTTCAACAAGATCATTTCAATACATGGTAAGTCCTTTTTAGGGCTTTATGGTATAAAATTTGTTGATTCATCTAATCTAATCAAAAAATTTCTAGTTATCATTTTTCATAAAGATTTTATGCTCTAACATCAGGATTATAAATGCCTGCTTGCACAAGGAGTGAATTGGTGCAACAATAAGGATATCTTCTCCTCTCAGTCATACTCATAAATCGACCATAGCCATTTTAAGATTCGACATAAAGGAATGGTAAACGTGATGGTTTTCTTTTTGTCCAATCCCTCACTTACTATCGTGAGAGACTTTATCCCATATTCATGGATTCAACGTCAAGAAACTTTATCTACTTTGCTAACATTCAAACATTAGCTAAAGTTATAGCGTAACTTTCTTATTATTAAATTTATCAAAAACCTTGTTTAAAAAAAAAAAAAAAAAAAAGCAGAAGATGATCTAAAGCACAATCCTACATTCAAATAGATACATAAATTGATTGTTCATTTAACCAGCAAAAGAAAAATGCTAGAGTTAGCAAGGATCCGACTCTATGTTCCTATATTCATATCCCTTTCATGTCTCTCTAATAATACCATAATACGTCAATTAAAAACATCTTGTTGATTACAATATCCTACTACATCAATTAAAAAGTCATCTTACTTAAATATGTATCATAATATTATTAGGGGGACATGAAAAGTGACACAAATAAACGAACAAATGAGTCAAATCCGCATAGCACTACAATTTGTTTTGTCCAAACATACGAATTAAACTATTAAACAAAAAAAATAGTCCGAAGAAGTCGAATATTGGATTGGAACGCACACTATCTTAACTACAAAAAAACTACCTTAACTACTAAATAAATTCCCGCGTTTTTTTCTAGAAAGAACATGGAGAGAAGGCAAAATACAAACGCGAAGAGACGGGCATTGCATTCCCCTCACGAGAGCTTCTTGCTTGAAGTATACTTCTTTGAATCGGAAGATGTGGCTGACGTCTCCTTGAACGCGGAAGGGCAGAGCTCGCTTACACTGCAATCTCCGCATCGGGGTCTTAGAGGAGTACAGATTGATTGACCAAATGTAACCTATTTGTATACCATCACGCAAAGCAAAATTTCAGAAGTTGAAGCAAAATCCGAATGTTTGGATCGTATTCAACGAAACAATAAGCATTTGAGATCAATCCATCCTTGAAAATAAACAAATTTGTGTTCCACCGGGGAAGGAGTATTCTAGGCCAGGAATTTCAAGACTAAATTTTAAACCTTTATTTAAGAGAAAAAGGAAAAATATAAAAATGACACAAATTAGCTTTGCCATCACTGAGACAAACACAAGAGTCAAAACCTTCACCTAACTCAAATTAAAAACAGAGGACACGAAGTTATATCGATCCCTCATTCGTATGTTTTGCATGCGTTCGATTTATAAATCTCATGTGTGCATCTTCATGGAAATCAGATACAGAACAAATTATATTTGCGTAAAGCATATGCATGCATATGGTGTCATATAAATGAATGGTGCATGTAATTCTTGGTACGAAAATAACAGCAACACGAACCAAAATAGGGTTTACTGGAACCCATAGTTCCTTTGGTAGCCATGCCTGTAGTGCCTCTCTTGTTTCCTCGGGAGTTGTCGTTTTCTAGCAAATAAACGAAAAGAAAAGGATTAGTCCTTTACTGCAATGTTTAATTACCAAACATCAATTTAGGGATAGTTTCATGAACAGCATAGTTGACACTAAAAGGGTGCGTTTGGAAATGAGGTTAAACGAATACAATACCTCTGGACTTTTTAGACCAACATGATTGAGCCCCTTTTTTATTTAGCTATGAGAAGGCAAAAACTTATCAAACATTTGAGTGCACAATTTACGGTATTTGGATATTAAATCTATCACATGCTTCAAATTATTATTCGACACCATCGGTAACGAAGTCAGTAAAGTTGAGGTAAGCAAAATAATATAGATTAGGATACAGAATAGTTTATGAGGAAGATCAGTACAATATATAGAAATTACTTTTAACTATGATTTGCTAATATCTTAGTTAGAGTTCAGATAGGGTTTCGTTTACTAGGAATTTCCATCATTTGTTAGTTTACATTCCTATTCATGTTATAACCCTTTCTTGTTATTTTCTTTTCTATAATTAGGACTAAAGATTGTCATTACAATGAAGACTTGATTAATAATTTTGAATATTCAGATTTCCTCTCTATTGTTCATCTTCCTCTCTATTTAAATTCTCAACTCTCTTACTTTCTCTAGTTTCTTTCTCTTTCGCTCCATATTCCCTTTCTTCTCACCGTCCTACCAATGTCAGATGCTAACGGTGGAACTCAGAAGTCATAATATCGAAGACAAAATATGTTACACAAATTAAATATTTTTTCCAAAATTCTATAGCTTGTTCTCGCCTATATATCAGTTGACATTTTTCACAAACTCTATTTTCACAAGTATTTCTCAATCCTTATAAAGATACCTGCTTTGTGCCCGGCCGTGACACCCATCCAAGTCGATTGCTGATGCGGTGCACGTGAGTATCCACACATATGCCTTGAACATCTTTCCAGGCAACATTCATAACCTAAATTATAATAGCATAAGATTTAGAGAATCACAGTGGCAAGCAGATTTTCCAAAGTGCGCAATACTACTTTGTGTCTTACGTACATAATGCGCCATCTTAGGACCAATCCCTGGAAGTTTAAGCAGCTCGTCTAATGTGCTAGGAATATCTCCATTGTACTTATTGAGACAAATAGGTGCAAGTTTTTTCATGTACTTTGCTTTTCTTACATACAATCCGACCTAAAACAAAAAACCAATATTGTTAATAAAAACACTAAATGCCTCCTTTGGCTTTGTCCTTCAATTTGGAACAGAGCATGTCAAATAATAAAGTCATACCGGGTAAATCAAAGTCTTTATTTTTTCTTCGTCGCCTTTGTCAATGGCTTCAGCATTGAGCAGATCATTTTGAAGGAGCCGCTGAATTGCTCCTGAATTTAAAAGGAATTCTGTAAGCATGTAGTTTGAACTTTGAAGGGCATACAGGTAAGAAACCAAATAAACTATGGTGCGCAAAAATGAGAAGCATGCATATTTTAGGTTAGGACCGCATTCATAAGTGGTTACAACATACATATTTTCTAAAACAATATCAGATGACTTCGTAATCTGTTCAATTTTCCTACCAACACCTCAAAATTCATCTAATCAAAACTTTTCTGCACACAAAAAAAAAAAAAAAAAAAACCCTACAGTGTGAATCACGATTGTAATAAATGCATAAAGATAGTTGCAATTACCTTAGTGAATTCTTGATTTTTTAATGTCATACTTAGAAGAACTTGGTCCTAATATTGCACAAAAAATAATGATATCTATATATATATATATATATATATATTGTAAGAAAAAGGGTAAGAACATGCCTTGTACTATATGATCCCTGGTTAGGCTTGATAGTAGTGCAGCAATCAAGATACCAAATCGGCGTTCCTGATAAGAATTTTAGCAAACACGCAGAGTAGAATTAAAACATTATTAGAATTGCTGATCTTCAAATGAATAACACATCAATGGTAACTTTTACATCGAATAAATATGAGCTCGCAGAACCAGTGTCATGATTTTAATATTGTTGACACATCTTTTGTCATATAGATGCCTGAGGGACAATGTTATAGAATTAGAGAAAAAGCTCCAAAGCCTAACATAGAATAACCTTATCGTTAAGTGTTTACATAGTCAAAAGCGTATCTGTACTTACATAAGCAGAAGAGTATTTTGTTTGCGTTATCCGATATAAAAGCTAAAGCGATGCAAGCAAAAGAATTCAACTTTTTTCCAAAAATGGTTTGCTGTCACCAAAAGTTGACAAGAAATATGAGAAGAAGACAAACCTCTATTATATTGGAAGTATCAACATAAAAAAATAAAAATAAAATAAAATAAAATAAAGAAGCCAAAATAAATCTCACGAGGCATTTTCAAATGCACAAAAGTTGTACCTTAGGTGGAAGAAAAATTCCTGCTTGCTCCCATCCCATGTAGTCTGCCGGCGCTTCCCAGGAAATCATTTTTCGAATACCGTCAAGGACTTTCTCCCAGTTAGGAGGAGCTTTACCTGTGTCAAAACAACCCTCTTCTTATTATGAAAACATTCCAAACGTGCAAAGAACTATGAAAACATGTCAAGAAAAAGAACGAGCAATACATCTCCCAAAGTATGCGTGATTAAATCGAGCAGCTACGCAAAATAGAAAAAAACTAAATAAAAAGATTGGAAAAATTAAAAATTAAAAACAGAGGTAACATTGGTTTTCTATCTTCTATCACAAAACTGTAATCAGCAAAAACCAAGCAGTAGCTACAGTAGCCCATAATTGATTAAACCATTTATCTTGTTGTAAATTCGAGACAATGTTTTAGGAATTCAACTAGAGTTCTATCTGACTTATTGAAAACAAAATGCAGGATGGCAGGGAGCAGATGTAAACCAGGAAACATAAGAAAATTGCATGACTAAACATGTAATACAAGCAAGCAAATTACTAACTCGAAGAGGCGGATCCACTTGCTTTCTTGTCAGCAAATTCTTCGATATCGGGAACGACAGACAGCTGTTTACAAGTATGTAATAGTACATGAAGATGCTTTGAAAGCGAAACTTGATACTACAACATGTTTTGGAAATTACAGAAAACAATTTCAATTTATAACGTCATTCAATCTGTCCAAGTTCTTATTATTTCTAAACAAGGACTAAAATTTCAGAGGCAATGAATTCAGTTAAGAAAGATAGATCTGTAACAAAAGCACAAAGTGTGGTGAGGATTTTTTTTTTTTTTCCTGAACGAAAAAACGTAATAAGATTCCTAAGGATATTTAGCACTGACGCTCCAAAACTTATCACCTTTTAGTAACTTGTCACTCAGAATTTTAGTTTTGACAATTTACCTTCTGAACTTGCCAAATTGTTACAATGTACCCCTTATGAATTAATTTTTTGTTAGATTAGTCCCGAAAAACCTACGTGCACCTCATCTGAAGAAACATCATTTCCAACCAAAAATTTCCAAATCTAATACAAACCCTCTTATAAATCTTCCAATTTCAAATCTTCAATTAAATGTTAAATTAACAAAAGAGGTACAATGCAATAATTTAACAAGATCAGGAATAAATTATCAAAATTAAAAATTTGGGAGGACAAGTTGTTAAAGGATAACAAGCTTAGGAACACCGGTACTAAATAGCCAACTTCTAATTCTAAGAAACAAGTAAAAACAACAAGAAGAAGAAGAAAAACAAGTTCTCCTTTACAAAGACATAAAACCAAGCAAAGGAAATACATTTATAAAAAAAATAATTAATAAATAACTAACCATTAACTATTAGGTCATGTTTAAATCATATATTAATATAACCCATCATCCAAAAAAAAAAACCATTTTTAGGTGACCTTGTCGTCAGGAAGAGGGGTCTGTTTGAGCCTCTTATTCCTGGAGGAAGGACGAATTTCAGGCGCTGAAATGCCATTGGAGGACTCGGGTTCTGCAACGTTAAACACATAAAAAAAGAAAATAATGTAAGTAATGAGAAGCATGAAAAAAAAAAAAAAAAAAAAGACGACATACAACTTTTTAGTTCCTAGAATTTCTGGGTTTTTGGTTCCGACCTGGTTTTGGGTCTCTTCTGGAAGAAAATCTGGCCTTGGACATTCTTGTTGTTGTCGTTTTTCTAATGATGATTATTTTGCTTCTCAGTTGCTGCGCCAATGGAATAGCAGAGAAGTACCTAGCGGGAAGCGCCAAGAACATTATTTTGCAAACCTCTTTTATTTATTTATTTATTTATTTACACACACACACACACACACAGAGTTTTTGTTTTGTTTTTTTTTTTTTTTTTTTTTCCCCTGGAAAATAATGGGAACAAGAAGTGGACGGTTGGGAACTCTTGTTTTTCCCTTACGGAAAAGGACACGAAAAGTCGACCATCGGATCAAAGCATCAGCGGCTCAAAATAGTGTTCTGAGGGAGACAAATATAGAAATGACTACGTTTGATCCAGTGTTGCAAAAGATGTCCACGTCCCTGGCTCATACTCGGTGGCGTGGCCCAATATTTGTCCACAAAACTCTCTAGTCACGTCACCTTTCTGACAATGCTTTATACTGTCTGTGGGTCCTTAATTAATGGCAAAGATAGCAAACCGTAAAAGTATAATAAATAAAAAAATAAAATAAAATAAAAACATAGCAAACCGTGCCCTTTTCTTATTAATTACAAAAGTTTACCTCATGCTATGGAGCACTCCTAGAATGGGGTAAGGGGGTGTTTGGTGTGTAAGTTTGAGTTGAAATTTTTAAGTTTAAATAGTAAATTTTTTTGAATTTTCAGAAAAGACAAAAAACTTTTTGGGAAAAAGACAAAAACTTTTTGGGAAAAAGACAAAAAAAAGTTTGAAAATCTTAGTTTAGACTAAGACACCAAACACCCCCTAAGTTTTGGATAGTGTAAAATTATTCACCTTTTCATTTAAATCTAAGCATATGTTTCGAACACCATCTCAAACTCAAGTTTTCAACTTCTATTTTATATTTTTTTTCAAAAGTCTTTATCTTTTTTTCAAAAAGTTTTTTATCTTTTCTGAAAAGTCAACAAAATTTACTATTTAAACTTCAAAAACTCAACTCAAACTCACGAACCAAACAAATCCTAAGAGATGAAAAAGGATAATGATCACCAAATTAAAATAATTCATCCCACATAAAATTACACCCACCTTATCAGATTAAAAAAAAAAAAAAAAAAAGAATTCCGGGGTCCTAACAACTACTAGCGAGAATGCCGGGATAACCCCGAGAGACCAAATCAACATGAAGTGGCACGAGGAACAAATGGGGACGAGTTTTGGATGGCAACGTCGACAAGGGGAGGCCAAGGATGGATTTACAAGGAGCTTGGTGCCGTAATTAAAAAAAAAAAATCACGTTTAATTACAAAAGTTCTCCTTAATTATAAGTCTTGTAATACTTTACCCCTCATAATTTTAAAATGTAACATCCATACTAATAATTATGCATTTAGTATCTTGACAACTATATTTAATGTTTCTATTATTTTTCGCCCTTATAGTAACAATAATTCACACTGACGGACGAATGGTAAAAACATAGTACATCTATATGTGTCTATGATATAAAGGAGAAAACTTTATAGAAGGAACTTGAAGAATCTCATGAAATGACTTTGAAACAAGAGGAAAAAAATTGAAGAGTAATTATTGTGTCATATTTTATTGTTATGGGTTGAAGAATATTGTCATATTTATATTTTTTAATATTGTGAATACTTGACGGATACTTTGGAAGAAATATCCCTCCGTTATCTATATTGAGACTTTAAAACATGGATAATGTGGTGAAAGTATTGACGTTGTCATGGACATTTTCATCACTGCAAGTGACAAAGCACTTGACGCACTTGACAAGAAAAGGATAGGGGGGAAAAAGGTTAAGGAGCAAAATGCACTAAAACTTGAGTTTTTAACTACCATAAATGAACAGAGAAGGCACATTCACTCTGATTTAGGATTGGGATTATATTTAGGATTTAGGATTTAGGATATATATTTAGGATTAGGATTTGGATAGGGTGAGAAAAGCTACTCAAGAAAGGGTGCGTGAGAGAGCGTAGAGAAAATACGAGAAAATATAGAGAGAAGAAAAAGAGGTAGAGAAGTCTCTAAGTTAAAAAATAAATGGTAAATTGCTCATTTAATACCTAAACTTTTAATACCATGCAACTTTGGTCCCTGAATTTTTTTTCGTAGCTAGAATGCTCTGAACTTTTAAAATGTTGCTACAATAGTCCTTTTCATTAATTTTTGAACGGAATCTGTTAGTAATTTGATCAAAAAGTGTTGTTAACTATGAATTCGTCCAAAAATTAACAGAAAAGACTACTGTAGCAATGTTTTAAATAGTATATGATTATCTCAGCTACCAAAAAAAAAGAATAAAAAATACCCCTAAACTTTTAAAATGTTGCAATAGCCATTTATGTTAATTTTTAAACGAAATCTATTAGTAATTTTGTCAAAAAGTGATGCTAAATTCCATCCAAAAATTAACATAAAGGATTATTATAGTAACATTTTGATAGTTTAGGAACATTCCAGTTATTAAAAAAGTTCATGGACCAAAGTTGTACATAATTAAAAGTTTAGAGACCGACCTAGCAATTTGCTCAAAAATAATTAATTATCACCTTCATATATATATATATATATATATATATATAATTATACTCTTCTCTTAACTTTTGTATATTCCCTTGAGTTATTTTTTTTTTCAACTTAATATTTTACCTTAGATTTTTATACCACGTTATTAGTATGAAGCTCTAGTTATTTTTGCACTTATTGAAGTTAAATTTATTGGTTATTACAATTTTATATAATATACCACGTTATTAGTATGAAGCTCTAGTTATTCTTGCACTAATTAAAGTTAAATTTATTGGTTATTACAATTTTATATTTGTTGATCGGGCTCAATAGGGCTGGTAGTCTTCGGCTGGCTAGTGGTGATTCTAATGTGACCAGACCAGATATGTTGGAGAGGTGGAACAAGAACTTAGACAGGGCCTCTGTCATGTGTTGGGTCGATTAACCAATAAAGATATCAAGAAAGGATGGTTTGCAGGACGCAAGAACAACGCCACCTATGACCGAGTGAAACTTCCCGCCCAAATGGACTTTTATTTATTTTCTTTCCGAATTTTCCTCTAAAAACTTTATATTTCTCATTTTCCCCTATTAAGGAATTGATTATTCCAATACAGAACCCCTTAAAAGATATAGGTCCCTGTAGAAACAATAAATTGACTGTCATTGTCTGGACGTTTTTTATTGTCAAACGCAGGATGAAACTTTATCAATGAAGATCGCTAGAACGATTGCTTCAGACCAGTATAGTTTTTACATTTTGCCATTACGTTAAAAATAAAAATAAAAAATTTTAAAAAAAAATTAAAATGAACAATTAGCTTTTGCTTTTGTTCGATCCCATCCTACATCCTGGAAAGAGTAAGATTTCAAGAAACTTTATCCACTCAGCTAACCTTCAAAAATTAGCTAAAGTTACAACAACACTAATTTCTCATAATCATAAACTTCCTCCCAAAAAAAAAAAAAAAGGTGACAAAGTTGGAAAAAAAAAAATTAAAGTCCTACATTCAAATTCATAAAATAAACAAACAAATAAATAGATTGTTCTTTGAATAGACATTGCATTATGAAGGTGCTAAGAAGAAAAAAAAAAAAAAAGAAATTGGAACAAATAAGAAGCCAGACACCGTCCCTGTGTTTCTGCCCCATAATATGTTTAATAAGTAACTTAAAAATGATATGTATTGTAGAATAAAAATTCATGAACCGAATAGTTGATGACCGGTTAGGATAGAGCTCGCAGAATACATTACAGGTGATACCGTCCAACCAAAATAGCCGAAAAGCCACATTTCTCCTATATTTATCGGCCTAGCTATGAGAAATGGTGGAAGAATATGATAACATCCTTAACTGCTATATAAATACCTGAGTTTTCCTGGAAAGAGCATGTACAGAAGGCAAAAGGAAGATTGGATTCCCCTTAAGAGAGCTTCTTTCTTGAAGTAGCCTTCTTTGACTTGGAAGACGGGCTTGAGGTCTCCTGGAATGCCGATGGGCAGAGTTCGCTTACACTGCAATCTTGGCATCTGGGTCTTAGAGGAGTACACACTGTCTGACCAAATCCAACCTATTTTTATAGCATCACACGAAGGGAAATTTCAAAAGTTAAAGCAAAATCTGAATATTCAAGTTGAATTCCAAGAAACAATAAGCATTTAAAATAAAATAGTGTAGGGAAAATAATCTAGGCTAGGAATGCAAGACTAACACAAATTCTACGACGAATCTTTTATGCAGTGAAAAAATTTTAATCCCATTTTAAGAGGAAAACAGAAAATAAAGAAAGTGACAAATTAGTTTCACCACTGAATCAAGTACCAACATCCAGATGGTCAGATTGAAAAATTGAGCACACAGGAGCGTATCGTGTGTTTTTATGTATGCATGATTTACTAATATCTCATATGTGATTCTGCATTGAAATTTAGATTGACAACAAATTCATATCTGCACAATGCTTAGGCATGGATAAAGGGTATAAATGGTGTGTTTCTTGGTGTGCAAATAATAGCTACACAAACCAAAAGCGGGTTTATCGGAAGCCATTCTTCCTTTGGCAGCCACATCTGCAGTGCCTCTCTTGTTTCCTCGGGAGTTAAAGTTTTCTAGCAAATAAGACAGAAAAGAAAAGAAAAGGATTAGCCCTTTAATGAAAATTTTCATTATGGAACAGCAATTTAAGCATAGTTTCATGAACTACATGGTTGCCCCTAATACTCAAGCTCAAACATATACATATACATATATATATATATATATAAAAACAGTATGCAAAAGCAGGTTTTCGATTACTTTGTTACACTTTTGAAATCAAACCGTGAAAAGTAGGCATAAAAAAGGAAAATAATAAAATCTGAATATCCAATTTCTTGAGCACAATTCTCTATTTCTTGGAAGGGGTGGCAGGGCCAGAATATTTTGTCAATTGGGCCACTGTGGAAAAAATAAGAGAGATGATTTTAGTAGATAGGAACATAATTACAAATTAAAATTATTAAGTGGGTACACAAGTAAAATTTTTCACATAATCTGATAGCACAACTTGAAATTTTCAAAATATTTAGGTTTAAAAGTTGAAACTTCAACAATTCACTCAACCATGAGTGGCTTTGCCACGACTTGGAAGATAGAAACGAAGAATTTCAGGTCAAAACATAATCATGAGAATGGTTTCACGCATTAAATATGGTTCCAAAATTATGTACTCTAATCCACCCTTGCCTACAAATCACTTGACATTTCCAAACTTCACAGACCGATTACCGAAGCTCTTATTTTCATATTTCTCATTCCTTAAACTTAACTCCGAATAAAGATTACCTGTTTTGTGCCAGGCCGTGACACCCACCCAAGTCGATTGCAAATGCGGTGCACATGAGTATCGACGCATATGCCTTGAACATCATTCCAGGCAACATTCATAACCTAAAGCAGAATAAAAAACATAAAATCTAGAGAATCACAGTGGCATGCTGATTTTCCAAGGTGCACAATAGTACTTTGTGTCTTACCAAATGTGCCATCTTAGGACCAATCCCTGGGAGCAAAAGTAGCTCCTCCAGTGAGTGAGGAACATCTCCGCTGTACTTCATGAGACAGATATTTGCAATTTTCTTCAAGTTATTTGCTTTTCTTGTATAAAATCCGACCTAAACAATAATATTCAGGGCATAAAATTCACAAAGTATCATCTATCGCACCGTCACAAGGTGAAAAAAATTTCTAGGGCACAAGGTTGATATTAACAAAACATGCTTCTTTTGGGTTTGTCCTTCAATTTGGATTAAACCAGGACATAAGTCTGACGTAGGACAGTAGGAACGAAAGAGAATAACTTTCAAACAAAAGAAGAAAGAGAATAGGAAGATGATAGGAACCCGGAAATATAGACGTATTATTGACTCAAAATGAAAATACAACAATGGAAAATTGGAAGATAACCGAGGGAATTGGAGGTCCCCCAAGCCTCCCAATGGCCTCTGCCATACCCTCACAATTACAGAATACTCATTCTCCTCCCTCTCAGTAGCCCTTCTCCCCTTTTATACTAACTATCCTAATCATCCCCTCCCACTAATACTCAGCTACTAACACTATTATTTAGCTACTAACAATAGGTTCCTAAGAGAAGGAAAGAGAGAGAGAGAGACAATAGAGAAGAAATGTGAATGTTCAATAATATTAATCAAGTCTTCCTTCCAATTACAATCTTTAAACAAATTAAAAGGGGAGAAAAAATAAAAACAAAAGAGCTTACCGAAATAGCTTTCCAAAACTTATTCATAGCTTTCCAAAACTTATTCAGACTCTAGTAAAATATTATGAATGTAAAGTGAAAACTACCACATATTTACTATATCCACCTTCCTTATAATGCTACTCTTGTTCCTCATAAAATCATACCGGGTAAATCAAGTCTTTTATCGTTGCTTCATCGCCTTTGTCAATGGCCTCAGCCGTGAGCAGATCATTTTGAAGGAGACGCTGAATTGCTCCTGAATTTAAAGGAATTACATAAGCATGTAGTTTGAACTTTTAAGGGCGGTAATACAAATTTGAGATTATCGATTTCAAAAGATTAATAAATTAAATTTAAAAATAAACCTAGAATATGAATCATGACTGTCAAGAAATACTAGGCAATGATACATGTAAATGAATAGTTTAGTAATCAATTATTAATCTTAATTGAATTTCCTGATTGAATTATTGATTTTAAAATGTTTAAGGTTAGAAGAACTCGGCTGCAACTCTGTATCAAAAAAAATTATATATATATATATATATAGTGCGTATAAAATGAGAACTTGCCATGAGTAACATGATCCTTGGTTTGGCTTGATAAAAGTGAAGAAACCAAGACAGCAAATCTTCTTTCCTGATTAGTATATATCAGCGAACAGTTAATGCATCTATACTATGGTCCCAACATGAAAATAGAAGTTTAACATAATAGAAGAGCATCGATAATTCAGAATGCACCAGGGAGAAAATCTTAAAGTTTTTACAACTTCTAATCTACCTCTGTCAACATTACAAAGATACACAAATGTAAAGTTTTAGCATACATACTAAATAAAAAAAAACCCGTGCCCGATTTTAAGCCAGAGGCAAGAAACATAATAGAATTCTTAAGCTCTAGAAGACTGACACCATGGATGGTCACTTTTCAGAACTAATGTCGAGAACACGACACAAAATATCTGAACCAGATACATGCACAGTGTTGATGCAAGAAAACTAATCACATGAAAAGCATTACTTTTCGTGTGCACGGGTTCAAATACACCTTTCGCAAAAATCTAATGCAGGGACTGGTCCAGATGGGAATTGGTCAAGATTCAAAAATGCGATACAGAACTGAAGGCTGAGGTAGGTATTTTCATGCTATGACTAGTCTGCTTTTCAACAGCTTCGATCAGACAAGCTCCATGATAAACTTATTACAGAGATTATTTGGAGAAAACTGCTTGATAGGCTTGGACAAGGGAGAGGTATATCTGGTTAGTTGTCTGCTTTATAGTTCATTTTACTTTTTCCGCTCTTGTTGTGGAATGTATGTTTTGAGTTAAATGCTTCAAAGTCTTCAGTCGAAAGCAGAAGAATTGTAATTTTCTCCAAAAATGGTTCGCTTCACCAAAATTTGACAACAAGTTATATGAGAAGAAAAGATAAATTTATAAATCTCCGGTCCATAGGAATTATCGACAAAAGACCCGAGGCAAAAACAAAACAGAAAAATGAAGCCAAACTAAACATAATTAAAGCCTAAAACCGTAGCAATACAAAAGAATACTCTGCCTCAGGTGTATTCTTGGACATCGACAAAATAAATACATATATATATAATATTACTATGCTGCCACAGTGAAGCAAATGGAATTTTTGACAAGGAACTGCATGTAAATTCTAGTAATATATCAACTTTAATTGTTGTTTATATATATATATATATTATTATTATTATTATACACTACACTATCCATTTACATGACAAGCCATTTTCAGATGAAAATGGCAGATGTAAATTCGGAAAAATCTACCTTAGGAGGAAGAAGACTTCCTGCTTTTTCACATCCCATAGTATCTACTGGCGCATCTTCGGAGGACCTCATTTTGCGAATGCCTTCAAGGACATTCTCCCAGTTAGGAGGTGCTTCACCTGTGTCAAATTAACCCTTTTCTAAATCCTTCTTAAACTAATAATCCGGACATGCAAAGAACAACGAGAACATACCAAAAAAACTATCAATACTTCTCACCAAATATGAACCATTGCACTGAATAAGTATGTAAAGAGGGAAAAAAAAATAGATACATAAATAAAAATAAAGCAGCAGTAACATTAGTTTTCTATCTATAGTAATGGTAAGATGTAAAAACAAAATAAATAATAATTAAAAGAGAGAGAGAGAGAGAGAGAGAGATCCAAGAAGGAAATTTGGAAGTTTTAAAACCTCTTAGTCATCTTACATTTTCGATTAACTAGACGTAACAAATCCAGTAAGAAATGAGAAAAGGAGTAAGGAGCCCGGCAAAAGAATATGTCCAAATCATCATTGCAGATACGTACATAGTAATTTATGCATTTATTGTTTAAATACCATTGATTTATATGCAACTAACTGAAATGTGGACCCGATTGCAACCTTCATAACACAAATTAGCACTTGGAAAGGCTAATACTCTTGATGTGGTGCAAAGGAGATGGCTCTATGCCTGCATAATTGTCCCCTTGATGTGTTTTGGGCAAAGGATGCACGAGAATGAAGAAAAATTGGCCCTAGGGAAGATTATTAGAGTTCCCCAGATCAGCAGTTCTTCGAGAGATTGCTCACTCTCCTTTTGCTTAGAAATTCCATGACTTTATCCAGTCAATTAACCGCCTATAAAACTGTCTGACAGACCTCAACTAACTAGCATAACTAACTCCACATCATTAATAGACCCTAGACACAAAAGACAACGACAGACTTCTGCTACGACACTCTTTTATTTCTGCTGACATATTTGTAATGAACCAGAGGCTTATCATGTGTGTGTGCCCATCTAAAATTTAATTTCCGTTGATGAGTGCCAAGAAATGATAAGATTTTATTTGTGAGTACTGTAACTTAAGCTAACACATCAGTTCTTTGAAAGCCCCATCATAAGAGGCAATAGTATTTGCTTCGAACATACAGTTTGCAGTAATAAGATGCTTTGGCAGTCACCTCTTGGCCTAACGAGAGGAGAAACTTCAGCTTCCGCCACCAAATCATCAGATGCAGTTTGTGAGTTTTCTGCAGAACCAATTACAATAAGAATTATATGGGAAAAGATTCGTTTTATATAAACTAATAAGTTGGATGCATGGGTGAGTGTGTACATACAAATGCATGTATGGGTGACAGAAAAGAGATTTTTTTTTTTTTTTTCAACAATAGCATATAACGTGGGGGGCTTTGTCCCGAAAAGAGCAAAAGAATGGGCTGGACAAGCCTTAGGTGAGGATGTCTGCAAGTTTATTTAGAAACAAATAAAACCCAAAGAGCGCCACGAGCAACATAAGAGGAGAGGGACAGAAGAGAACCATTTTTAAAAAAGGAAGCAACATTAAGCGATGAATTGTTCTTGAATTTTTGTTTCCATGGGCTTCAAAAATATTTTTTTGTTTGGTTTTTTTGTGTTGGAAAAACTTTTATAACATAGTTTGTTTTCCTATTTTGTTTGGTAGTCTTCTTTCATTTTTGTGATGATTTCTAGTTCCCTTTTATTTTTGCTCGTTTAGTAGTCATTCCAGTTCAGGATAATTATAGTGGATGCAACACAACTAATCCCAAAGTGTCTATTCAAATTAGCAAAAACCAAAAAACATGAAGTAATTTCCCAAGTTGGTCAGCTTATCTATAATGAGCAAAACCGAGCAGTACCTTAGACCAGCACATAATGAATCAAGTAATATTTAATCGACCACAATGTTTTAAGATTTCATTTAGACTTTTATTGAAAACACAGGATGGCCAGGAGGAGATGCAAACCAGGAAATATAGAAAAATGTCATCACTAAACACGTTATACAAGAAAAAGTACTAACTTGAGGAGACAGATCTGCTTGCTTTCTTGTATGCAAATTCTTCGATGTCAGGAAGGACAGACGGCTGCGTACAAGAAGTGGATCATCATATAATTAACGATGAACACTCGAAAGTCTTATCAACAAGCAAGATTTAGCTTCAAGGTAAATGTAAGTGAACAAAAAAAGTACTAATAAGTAACCAATTATACATGAAGATTTTACGAAATTGATGCGAGACTTCAAGTTCCTCACTACTAACAAGTTCCTCACTAATAAGAACTTAACTTCAGAGGCAAGGGACTCAATTACGATTTTGTTTGGTATGAGGGAAAAGTGGGAGAAGGGAGAAGGGGTCAGGGGATTAGTGCAGTGGACTTGGTTACGAATACTTTTGTTAGGAAAGAAAAGCGGTGGGAATGAATTCGGTGAGGAATATTACACAATTTGAAAAGAAAAGTCCTATTCTTCCCCTCCATTTCCTCAGCTAGGTTGTATATTTTTCTTTCCTTCATACCAAATAAAGCCTAAGAAAGATAGCTGTTGAAAAAATTAAAGCTTTCTTTTGAAATAATAGAAAGGAAATGTACAAACAAGAAGGGGTGCTAGCATTAACTGTAACAAAGGCAGAAAACTTAATCAGATCTCTGTTACTAAGAAACAAGTATAAAATATATATCTATACTTATATATGAAAATAGCTAAAAGGGAAAGCTAAAGATCAAGCAATTCCAAATGAAAAAGTTCACTCCATAATTGTACTGACATAAAACAAAAAAGCAGATGAAATGCATAAATAACAATATTAGAAAAGTAATAATAAAAATATAAAGTCATGTTTAAACCAAATATAACTATACCCATTCAGAATTCCCAGGCCAAAAAATAAAAAATAAAAAACAGTCACACAGATTTTTTCTTTTCAAACTTATTCTCAGAAATGAACGTTCTTTTAAGAAAAGAAAAGAGAATAAAAATATATTATCAAACTTTCTTCTGGTGAAGAAGAGGGTTTGGTTGGAGCGTCTCTTTGAGTCTTTTTTTCCTGATGAAAACACGAAGTTCTGGCACTGAAACTCCATTGGAGGACTCGGACCCTGCAATACAAGATCAATATTGAGAATGACAAGAGAGAGAGAGAGAGAGAGAGAGAGAGAGAGAGAGAGAGAGAGTTTGAGATAATTTCCTCTCTGGGTTTTTGGTAAACCAAATGAAAGAGATAGACATGAAAGCGAAAACCTTCAAGCAGGAAAAAAAGAAGAAGAAGAAGAAGAAGATATGAAAGCGAAAACGTTCAAGCAGGCCAAAAAAAATAAATTATATATATATATATATATATGAAAGCGAAAACCTGGATTTGGGTCACTTATGGAAGAGAATCTTGTTTTAGACATTATTCTTAATCCTGTCGTCGTTGTTGTTGTTTTGCCGAGGATTGTGATTTTGACTCTAGTAATACTTTCCAATTGCGCCAATGAATTAGCGAAGAAGTGCCTCGGGGTAAGAGCCAAGCACATATTATTCTTTTGAAAACTTTTTTTGTTTTTTTTTCGATGATCCAAATTGTTGAAACCTTGTAGACACTAACAGGGGTTTTTTGACGGAATTAGTTTATTTATCCTTTATTTGTGTCAATCATTCATTCATGTTTCTTCAAATAATATTATAATATATGTATAATTAATATAACTTTTTAAGTGATATGATATTGTAATTAAATATATATTTTTAATTAACGTGTTATAATATTATTAGAGGGACATAAAGACAACATAGGAGTTGAATCCGGTTTTCGTGGGATAAGAAAAAAATAATGGGATATTTAGGTATTACATAAATGATTTTTTTTTAGTCTATGTTTGGTAAAGAGGAAAGAAAAACAAAAGGGAAGGAAAAATGAAAGTGAAAAAATTACAAGGGAGAGGAAAGATTTTCATTTTCCTTTATGTTTTTAGTATCATAGAAGGGGAGAAAAGAAAAATGTTGTGTAATTAATATTTATTTATAGAAATATATTATTTTGTTTTAAAAGCAATGATAGAAAAGTAATTTTAATAGTAGTCTTCCTTCTACATTTAAAAGGATTAAATTTGTGGGTCTTATTTTTTTTTCCACCCATTTTCTCTTCCTTCCAACCAAACAAGTCAACATAATATTTTTCATCCAGTAATCATTTCCCTCCCCCACTTCCTTCCTTCCACTTTTCCATCATACCAAACATAGCATTAAAGAATTTTTTTAGCCCTCATTTGAAACGACAACTATGCACGGAGTTTTGACTACTCAATTTCATAACTCTCAAATCTATATAGGGATGACAATATTTTTCAGAGAAAAATCAATCAAATAGCATAATTAAAGTTTGAGATTTAACAAAAAGGACATCTTGGGTTGTTGATAGAGTGCAAACTAAGAAGTAAGAAAGTTGTAAATCCATGTGTCAACCAATCATTAAAATTCTTCCAACTTTAAAAATAGTGAAAGGAAAATTTTGATAGAGTAAATGATATGTAAAATAATTATTATGATTTAGCGTTTGGTGCTAAAGTTTGGATTATGGAATTTGGATTTGGATTGATTATGCGTTTATCGAGGTATTTAAATTGCTTGAGTTAAAAAGTGTAAAAACTTGAAATGTATTCGGAAAAAAATCAATATGGAGCTTGTTTCGTTCATCTCAAAATTCTGTAATTTAAAAGGAAAAAAAATCATTTCATTTGGACTTGTCTATACGAAGTCGTGGACTTTTAAAGTTTGAGTTACAAAACCGTGTGAATAGTGAAGCTGAGGGAAAAAGACAAAAATTAAATTGTAATTGTATGGTTTGGATTGTTAGTCCAAACAAATAAATTACCATATGTCCTTTTATTTATATAGTAAGAATTATTACTACATATTAAAAGGATGCAGGTTGTTATTGTTCTTGGAACAGTGTATGGACAATTTTGCCTCTTGATTCATGTTGTTTTTTCCCTGTAGCTACAGTGACCGGACATATTTACCCTTTTCCTCTCATTGCACGGATGGATTTGCCCCCCGGTCAGTATTGCTTTTTCCTCTCAATACAGTAAACTATCAGTTTTACCCTTGGAATATGTGCTTTGACGATTTCATCCTTCTTAGACACACTGAATCTGGGTTTCTTCACAGTGGATGAACTTTTTTGTCCCTGCAACCCCAGGATTTTCTCTCTCTTTCTCTTTCCGCTGCTCATTCTCTTCCTTTTTTTTCTCTCTCTTCTGTTTGCTCTCTCTCTCTCTCGGTTTCTTTGTTTTCTCCACATCCTAAAATATGATTTGTGTTTTTCTTATCGACGGTTTGTTTTTTACTCTGTATTGTCTTCCCCTTATGTTGTTGTTTGCTTTTTTCTCTTTTATTTCCCTGTTTTTTACCCCATTGATTTTCCGTTCTGAGTTTTTCTTTACATTGTTCATTTTTCGTTTGGGTTTTTTTTTTTTTATTGTTTTTTTCCTCTCCTTGGTTTGTTTTTTTCCGTTATCCTTTTCCTCTTTTGTTGTTATTTTATTTTTTCCTCTTTTTTTTTAAATTTTTTTCCAGTTTTCCCCCATGGTTTTTTTCCTCCGATTTTGGTTCTTCAACTTTAAATTTTAAATTTTATTTTGTCGTTTTTGTTTACTATTGTTTTGGTGGCCTTTTTCTTTTTTATTTTTTATTTTTTATTTTTTTCTTGTTTGTGTTTTTGTATTCTTTATTTTTTGGGGTTTGGGTTGGCTTTTGTTGGTTTTGATTTTTTATCCCTATTATTACTAGCAGGGTTTTTCCCTGCGTGAATATTAGTGGAGAACTTTTTTTTTCTGTATGTTTTTGGTTATGGATTTTTTTTTGTTCCTACATGTTTTTCCGTAATTTTTTCCCCCAAGTTTTTGGGTGATTTTTCTTTTTTTGTGTTTTTTTATGGTTATTTTTCCTTCTGCGTGTATGAAATCAGAGAAAAGTATTTTTTGTTCTATTTTTGTTTTTTGTTCTTCCTGTTTATTATAATTGTTATTTTTGTTTCCTGCATTTGCATGATAGGAGAAAATCTTGAGAAGAGATGAACCGGAAAAAATATATAAAAAAAATTTATGTAAACTCTGGAATTTGTTGTATTTATTTTATTTTTTAAAAGTATACATATGTTGTTTTTCATTTCTGATTTTTGTTATTTTGGTTTTGTAGATTATGTTAATAATGCTGCAAAGATGGTGGATTTGGAATGTGTAGTGGAAAATTGAAGTACTTATTTGTGTGATATTTTGGTCTTTTGCATTTTCTCTTTTTTCCAATCCTCAGGGTAATATTTTGTTTAGCTTGGTTTTAAAATTTTATGACTTAATTGTTGTGTTTATGGTTTTTTGTTATTTTTAAGCTTGCCATTTGCTTTTCAGAAGATATTTTATTTGTTAGTTATATTTGTAAGAATTGTTATATTTTCTTATTTGTACTGTTTTGTCAGATTTGAATGAATTATTAGACTATCTTACTCTTTAGGTTTGTAGACTTCTTACGTTGTTTCTTAACTACTGTTTTTGTTCTGAGATATGTTGTTTTGGTTTTGTTGATTTGTCCCATACATTTTAACGCTTCTAAACAATCTTTTGTGGTCTGCAATTGTCCTATTTCTGGTGATTTTGTGATTTATTATTTACTTTCTTCAGTTTGACTGCCTTTTTTACATTTGCTACTCTGTTTGTAATGGTTCTGGGCTATGGTCTTAGATCCGTAATATCTTGATTTACCCAAACTCTGTAAATTTTTTTATGACTAACCACATTTTCCTCAGATATTTTACTAAGATAACTTTGTTATTTGTGTGATGTTTCTGCTTTTTCTCCTCATTGACCTTTTAAAAAAAAAAAACCTTAATATTTTATTTTACATTGAGATAACTCTATTATTTGTGTGATGTTTTTGCTTTTTATCCTCACTGACCTTTTGGGGAAGAAAAAAACTTTTTATTTAACATTTTTTATGTTATAAATAGTATGTTTCTTCATTTGCTACTTTATTCTTATGTTTAACTATTACTCCCTCTGCAATACTCTCTTAAATACTCTGTTTGTAACCGTCTCTTAGCTATTACTATCTCGCAATACCCTCCTATTTAATCTCCTTTCATTCTTTTTTAATTGCTACTCTAATTTTCTTATTCCTTCCTCTGTTACTTTCTGAGAACTTGGCTTAATCAATTGCCTTTTTTGTGAGGAGAGGCTTTTTGATTAAGATACTATTTTATTTACGTCTGTTGACTGTTATTGAATGTTTTTATTTAACTGGTTTCGGTTTCTTTGTCAAATATATATTCCCTTTTTTTTAATTTTCTATTTATTTGCTCCTGTAATATTTCTCCGTTTTCACCAGTGTTCAAGTATGGTTATTAGTATACTATAAAAGGATTTGGGTTCATTATTTTGTTCTCTTCATTAGTCTGTCTCTGTTTTTTTAATATGGCGTGACCAACTCTGTTTTCTTTAAACTTTTATTTGTGAGTATTCTGTTCATGTTACTGTTATGATATGTTAGATGATTATGAAATAAGATTTGGTAGCTTATTTGATTGCTATAAATATGAGGAAATCTGATTCTATTTTGTTTTCCAGTTTACATATATATCTATATGAAATTGTTTTCTCACTGTTATTGTCATTGTTTTTTTAATTGTTTTTTTTTTGTTTTTGTTTTTCTCTGTTATAAATAGTTTTTAAAATAATTTTTGTATAAAGATTTAATTTTGCTATGATAATCTCTATTTTGGTATATATACTAATACATATACCGGATGCATTATTTGGTTTAGGATATGTTGATGAAAATGATATTATTGTTATCATTTGTTAAAGAATTGTCAAATATGATTTGACAGTCTTCATTATTGTTGTCAATGTTTGGGATTTGAGTTATTTTTCGGGTTTTCAAAATACATAGTGGCTTTCATTGATTATGGTATTGTTTTCATGTTATTTTACTTTTAATTTTAGTAATTGTTTTACGGCTTTATAACTATATACTAAAAGGATGCAGGTTGTTGCTGTTCTTTGAAAAAATCCTGAAAATACTATGATGTTACTCTTCTTTGAAAAAAGCATGTATATATTTCTAGACATGTCCAAATTATATTTTTGTTATTGTTAGCATGTATTGATAATAATACAAAAAAATTGAGTTTACTTTAATAGCTTTTACCTTTTATGTAATACAAATATCATATTTAATCCATTTCAACACATGTTATTGTTACTATTTTTGTTTATATTTGTTGTAAATTTTGAGAAAACAAAACTGCAAACATCTCCAAACATTTCACTTGGTAGCTAAAGACGACGTCGAATTATATTTTTGTTATTCTTAGCATATGTTGATAACAATATGAGAGATCTGAGCTTACTCTAACAATTTTTACTTTTCTATATAATAAAAATAGGGTTAATTTCACTTTTAGCACCTGTGGAATAAATTATATTAAAACCAGCACCACTTTTTTTCCCCTTCACTTCTAGCACTGCCACGCCATTTTTCAATCTGATATGTGGGGCCCAGAAGGATTAATTGTATGTCAAATTACTGGTTTATCCTCATCTCCCTCGCATGGCCCCAAAATAATGTGCCAAACCAGCATCTACAGTTTTTTAGAGAGAGAAAACGAAATCTAAAGAGAGAAACAGTTGCAATCGGCCGGAACCGTTCGGAAACCGTCCGAAACCACCACGAAAGGCATCTATAAACAGCTTCGTGATATAAAAGGCCACCTACTTAGAATAGTTTAAAAACTAATTAAAGATATCGAGAGAATGGTGGCCGATGAAGGGTTTAGGGGAAATCGAAGTTAACGAATCAAAGAAGTCGAAAGTTAAAAAAATTACAAAATCTGGTTTGAATGTCTAAAAAGTTTGCGTTTAACGATTTGTTTGCAAAGGGGAAAAAATTTTCATTATTTTGAATTTGTTTAACAGTTGGTCTTCTTACAGGGACGGTCATTATCATAATGACCGCCTAGTAATTTTCGTTGTGACCTCTGTAACTGATAAATTTTAGCATATAATTTTGGTCACAATGATATTGACCAGGTGGTCATTATAAAAATGACCAGTTTTTTGGTCAGACGTCCTTACACAGGATCGGTCATTTTCATAATGACCCCATGGTCATTATCGTTGTGACCCTTGTAAATGCTCAATACGGTGACTTATTGGTCAAAGTGTTAGACCATCGGTCATAACGGTTATGACCAGACAGTCATAACCATTATGACCGCTTGTTAGACCAGTGGTCATAACGGTTATGACCGTCTGGTCATAACCGTTATGACCGTCTGGTCATTGACCGATGCGTTACACTATCGGTCATAACAGTTATGACCGCCTGGTCATAACCGTTATGACCACAGTGTTATACGATCGGTCATAACCGTTATGACCAGACGGTCATAACCGTTATGATCGCTGCGTTACACTATCGGTCATAACCGTTATGACCAGACGGTCATAACGGTTATGACCATCTGGTCATAACCGTTATGACCTCTGTATTATACTAGCGGTCATAACGGTTATGACCGCCTGGTCATAACCGTTATGACCTCTGTTATGACCAGATGGTCATAACCGTTATGACCGATAGTATAACACATAGGTCATAACCGTTATGACCTCTGTGTTACACGATACGGTGACGTATTGGTGAAAAACCTTAGGCACAAAGAGGTCACAACGAAAATTACCAGGCGGTCATTATGAAGTTGACCGTCCTGTAATATGCATTTAAAATATAATAGAAATGCCAAGAGTCATTTAAATGTCGAATTACAGATTTACCCTCATCTCTCACCCGCCCAAAAGGCATTCTCACTCGAATAAGCTCACAAAAATTTCCAACCAGCGTCTACAGTGTTTTAGAGAGAGAAACTCTGATTCTAGAGAGAGAAAGCTTTGCAACCGTTCTAAAACCGCTCGAAAACCGTCCTAAACCACCACGAGAGCCCTTTATATACTGGTTGGACGTCTGCTAACGTCGAAAAATCTTTAAAAAATACCCATGTCGACACCAACAAAAATGTCAGAGAAAAACACTACTCCTGAAACATCGCCGAAGGGTACGCATGGGGAAGTCGAATTAAAAGACTCACAGAAGTTCATGAGTGAACAAGACGATAATATATCCGACTCTGAAAAGGTAATGAAATTTATTTTTGTTTTTATGTTGAAAACTATTTTCATTGTTATTATATATAAGTGCCGTATAATAAAAGATATCGGAAGCTGGATCGATTAAAAAGTTGTTTTGGTCTTTGTGTTTAAAAAGTTTACACTTTTAATATTTTTCAGTAAGAATATGCAGTATTTATTGATTTTTTGAAAACAAAGTTTCCATTTTTATATGCGTTTTTGTTGATATTCCACTTTCCAGTTGATTTACTGAAAAATGTTATCATATTGTACATAAAGTTAAGATTTTTATCTGATCTGTACCATAAAACATCCGTTAACTCAAGTATGTGTTTTGGTTTATATTTTATATTAGGGTTTTCGTCGATGTTTGTGTTTAAGTGTAGATGATATCGGCTATTTGAAACAAAATGGAATGGTCATTTTTTTATGACTCTCTGGTCATAAAAATTATTACTCAGTTTCAGTTTTCTGTTATGTTCGGTGGTCATTTTCATTATGACTTGTTGGTCATAATAATGATTACTATGAGTTTTAACTTATTTTAGGATGGTCATTTTCATTATAACCTGGTCATAATAATAATTACTCAGTGTTTTCTCTTTTTCCTGTTGTTATGGCTTGTTGGTCATAAAAATTACCAGGTTTTTTGTTTGTTCCGGACTGTCATTTTCATAATGACTTGGTCATTTTAGGCCGACAATTTTTGTTTAATTGATGGTGATTAATTTTTTAGTTTTCATAATGCTATTATTTTATGCCTGGTAATTTTTATTATTACTTCACTGTCATAAGTATATTTACCATTTTATGTTACGATTAACATTACCGCAGGTTCAATATAATCGACGGGTACCGGATTCTGAAATTACCAGGGCAAAAATAAACACTTTTATTAACATTCCAGATAGTTGTAAGAAACTGAGACAGTGGTTGTCTCCCCAACAGTACGAGGCCGTCCTCAAGCAGCCATGCATTAAGCATTTTCTGAGATTAACCAATCTTGGTTAGGCTGGTCAGGTCTTCCACAACATTGTGATGAGATTGACGAATCACTCAGCAATGGGTGATGCTCTTTGATTCGAGATCGGAGGCGAACTTGGCAGATTTTCCATCAACGAGTTCTGCCTCATTACCGGCATGAAATGTGCAGGATCTACCCATCTCCCAGTGGTTGAAAGTCGATTAATGACAAGATATTTTTCGCCCTTGAGAGGCGTGTCGAGAGAAAATCTGGAGCTGCAGATGTCGAATGCGACATTTGACAACGACGACAACGCTGTGAAGCTTAGTTTACTATACTTGATGTTCTGCATTCCCTTATTAAATGCAAACTCCGTCAAGATAGACTCTAAGTTTTTTTCCCTGGCCGATAACATTGCTGATTTCAATGATTTTCCTTGGGGCGTTCTCTCATGGGAGGCAACCCGGTCTGCAATATGTAATGCAGTTGAGAACAGGCTGTCTACGAAGAGAAGAGCTTCAAAAAGGCCCGACAAAGTGCATTACAGTGTATCGGGCTTTCCTCATGCCTTACTCGTCTGGGCCTATGAGACCCTCCCATCGATAGCATTGAAATTCAGCAAAAAGTACGATCATGCCTTTCCGCGTATGCTGTCGTGGACCACCGAGGACAATGTCAAATTCGATGATGTTATATCTTCTTTTACCGCGGTTGGCGAAAATCAGGTATTATTGTATAGGATGTCTTACGTATATTTATTATGTATGCAGTGTCAATTACAATTGTTGGTCAATTTAACATTTTCACAAGCCTGTTACCATAACAATGGTTATAATAGCATATTGATACAATCCGTAACCCCTACTGATTTTTTTTATTAATATCAAATGTGTTCAGAGTAAGTGTTTTGTCATGATGCCAACCGAAGATGAGTTGAAGGAACCATGGGTTGCGCGGCTATTTTTGAAGAACCCAAGTGTTGTGCCAAAATTACCTCCCAAGCCTCCCAAGCCTTCTGCACCCCGACCGAGCTCCGATAGAAACTCATATTGGCGGGAGTTTCAAAAAGAAATCTGAGGAGATGTTGTCTCCATTAAAGAAAAGTTGGTGGCTCTTGAAAAGGACCAGAAGAAGGCTAACAAACTCATGAGAACTGTAATAAAAATGTTGGCCGCCAACTTTTCTGAGAAGGGGCAGGGGAAGGCACACACCAAGGAATTTGTCAGCAGCCGCCAGAAGCCTCAAGTTCACACGGCTGAGAATTATGAGTTGAAACCTACCTCACCTCACATCGGCACCGGCTCGCAAGATGATGTGATATTCGACTCTGACATCGGAGCCGCTGCTGATATGGGTGTTCAAGCAGCCATGGAGTTCCTCACTGCCGAAAAGGTGATTGTTGCTCGGGAAGACGTCAAGGCTGACGAGAATAAGGTACTTATTTAGCTGTTAGTCGAGTATTACATTAAATGTAGATTAGCTCAACTGTATTCCACAACTAGAACATTATATTTATTATTATGCCATGTTGTGAAATCACACAGAAAAGTATTTTGCCCTCGGATTTACCAGCAACTGATCTAGAAGCGAAGGCAAAATCAGATAAATGTGTTGGAATAAAGGAGGAGATAGTGCAAGATCCGGAGAAGGATAGTCAAGAAAAAAACATAGGGATGGATATCGTGAAGCTTGAAGAGCCAGACGACGATGAGAGCATCGGTGACGTGGTTGTTACGAATCTCTGTAACTTAGTTATATAGTCATTATGGTTATTGTGTACAATGTTAACTCGTTTCACTTATGTCACTTATAGATCCGTAAGAAGAAGAGGGCCAGACTATCAAGGATTGGCCAGCGGCCCTCTGGATCAATCACTGATGTTGCCTCGCCGTCGAAGCCTCCGACTAAGCTGCTTACTCCCCTCCCTCCGGGTCTTGCAGATGAACCTCTGAAAGAGACGCTAGAGGAGTTCAGGGAGTGGTTCCCAAAAGGATTATTGAAGAGGACTCCTGCAGGGTAATTTTTTTTATAATATAGATTATGTTCGATTTGAAATTTATAATATATTAACAACGTCATCACCAATTAACCAGACGGTACATTATGTTTAGTAAATGGCCTCCCCGATACACTGCAAAGCATGATATTTTTGACAAACCACATGAACTCGAATGCATGTTGGTGGAAAAAAAAGAGTTGGTATTATGAGTTAGCTACCTCTCCTGTTTGGCTATGGGATGAAGTAAGTACCTTTCTTCAATATTTTATACTCAATGTTCTATAAATTTCGTAAATACTAAGGTCACAATGATACGTTGTTTGTTATCCTGTATTTTTTTCCAATTTATTTGCATCTTTTTTGTTTGTGCAGCACATTGACGTTGCATTCTACTACCTGAGGAAGAAGATCAGACAATACCCTAAACTGGAACAACGAAAGGTGACAACGGTAGACACGTTTTTTGCTGCAAAAGTCCGTTCGTTGTGGACCGTCTACCAGGCAGCACCCGATAAGTTCGATTGGGCCTGCTGTGATTCTGTGTTTAGGATAATGCTTGGCATGCGTGCCCAGAGTGGGGCCTTGTGGTTTGACGTTAACACGGTGCTAATGCCAATTCACTTTGGCGATCTGAAACATTGGGCATTAGTAAAGCTCGACCTAACAAACTGGACCCTTGAGGTGTACGACTTTCTTCAGCATGAAGAACCTCATAACACTAAGGTCCGCGCAGGAATGGAAGGTCTGTCAAAGTTCATTCCATTTCTAGCTGAAAAAAACAATTTGTTCGAGTTCAAACCACGAGTTCCTCCAGGAAATTACCCAATACCAGTCACCATAATGAAAGATATCCCTAAACAAGCCAATGGGTTAGTACAAGCATTGCAAATTATTTCATAAAATGAACTGTGTGGAGTGTGTTGCTTATTTAATAAAATTTTTTCCATCTTTCGTGCAACAGGGGTGACTGTGGAATGTTTACAATCAAGTATGCTGAGTGCTTGATAGAAGGGAGGGATGTCAGATATTGGGTAATTGCTGCACGCATGCAAATCTTCAGGGAGTATTTTGCCTATTACATGTGGTCCCATGCCAAAAATAAGCTTGCTGAAACTTATAAAAGTAATGCTGACGAGGAGGAGGACGTTTAACATTTAGACTAATTATTTCAATCTTGTTATCTAACTTAACCAGACTGTTAATAGTACCATTATTTAATTCTTGCTAAACCCCATTGATTTTTTATATATGGTATATTGTTGTAAAATTTGAATTGTAACATTACACCTTAATCGTATTGATGACCAGGTGGGAATAAAACGTTTCATTATAATTGGAATGTATCTTTGTACATGATAATAAAAAGCTTTCTTTCTTTCAATACTAATACAGAGGTCATAACGGTTATGACCAGACGGTCATAACCGTTGTGACCAATCGTATAACACAGAGGTCATAACGGTTTTGACCAGAAGGTCATAACCGTTATGACCGATAGTATAACACATAGGTCATAACGGTTTTGACCAGAAGGTCATAACGGTTATGACCGATAGTATAACACAGCGGTCATAACGGTTATAACCAAACGGTCATAACCGTTATGACCGATCGTATAACACAGCGGTCATAACGGTTATGACCGTCTGGTGATAACTGTTATGACCACTGCTCTAACACAGAGGTAATAATAGTTATGACCGTCTGGTCATAACCGGTATGACCTCTGTGACTGGCCCAGAGGTCATAACGGTTATGACCGTCTGGTCATAACCGTTATGACCTCTAGTCTAACACAGCGGTCATAACGAAATTGACTAGATGGTCATAACCGTGATGACCTATGTGTTAGACCAGCGGTCATAACAGTTATGACCAGACGGTCATAACCGTTATGACCGCTGTGTTATACTATCGGTCATAACAGTTATGACCGTCTGGTAATAACTGTTATGACCGCTGGTTTAATATCAATATTCTAGCAAGAAAAGGTTAAGTGAAACTAGTTTAGAACTTAAGGGGTGAATAGTTTTTAAAGTTTGAATACAAAATAGGAATTATTTTTATACAAGCGAGAATAATCCTTATTGACAATAGAAAAAAAAAAAAAGGGTAAATAGCTCAATTAGTCCCTAAACTCTGAACATTATATAATTTTAGTCCCTGATCTTTTTTTAGTAGCTATAATGATCCTAAAATATTAAAATGTTGCTACAATTGCTCATTGTCGTTAACTTTTTAATAATTTATAATTATTCCAGCTAAGAATAAAATAACAAAGAATGTCCCTAATCCCTTAAAATGTTGCTACAATGATTTTTTAACGGAATCCGTCAATAATTTGATCAAAAAGTAATGGTAACTAACGAATTCTATTCAAAAATTAACGTAAAAAGGCCTATTGTAGTAACACTTTAAAAGTTTAGGGACATTCCAACTACAAAACAAAGTTCATAGGCCAAAATTACACAAAATTAAAAGTTATGAGAACAACTTAACAATTTACCTAAAAAGAAAAATGTTTGATGGCTGCTTTATATATCTCTAACCATTACAGAGGCAACTAAGGTCTGGGGGGTTTGTTTTCTCTTTTATTAACCTATGTATTTATGAGTGTATATATATAAAAAAAAAACGCATAAAGCCCCATAAATATAAAAAAAAATTTTAATCCATATCCCTCAAAATTTTTCCTCCTACATTTTTTTTTTGATTTTGGCATTGATCTCTAACGGTTTTGACGTGTGTTTATGAATGTTACATTATTCAAAATCACATTATATAGATGGAAAAAAGTCAACAAGGGTTTCCCTTTTTTTTTTTTAAACTTCATATGCCGGCCAAATATGAACAAAGTAATAAAGAAGAAATTATTTCAATAAGGAGTCACTAACTATAATTTTAGCTGATTCCTGGTAATTAACTTGTCTATCTTAAAAAGTAAAATAATATCGAACAACAAGAAACAGCTACCTTGTCAACACGCGCAACTAAAGTTAAAATAAAAAAAATTTAAATTGTATTTTTTATTTTCTCAGCTTATGAATCCTACTTTTCTGTAACCCAAAAAAATAAATAAATAAAATAATCTAAGTTAGAGAAAGTTAACGGGTGAGACTAAATTAAATTAGATAATTATTTCGCATCATGATAAATGTTGCTAGTGCAAGTTAGGCACACCGTTCTTTTTCAATGAAGTGGTTTGAGCTCTAATGGAGGATTATATATTAATTTAATTCCTTACTTAGAACCTTTTATAAGATATGATTATTGGGTTGATTTCTTCAACAATTTTCTAATGGTTATTTTATTTAAACGCAAAGTTTCTGCATTAGGTCAATCTTGTTGGGTTTTCTTTCAGTCATGTAGGGACTTCTTTATTCCAACTTTAGATAATTTTAGTCCCCTTTTTACCTTCCAGATTATATTAATCCCAAAAAGATAGTGCTGATCAACATTAGCAGTAAATGTTTATTTATTTTTAAGATTTTTTTCCTTTTTGACCAGACGTTCTTGTTGATTCTACGTGGATGCCGTACAAAAAAGAGTAAAAAAAAAAAATACAAAAAGACAAAAAGGGCGATTCCAAAATCTGAAGACAAAATCCGCTAGTGTAACACAGAGGTCATAACAGTTATGACCGTCTGGTTATAACCGTTATGACCAATCGTATAACATAGCCGTCATAACTGTTATTACCTCTGGGCCAGTTACAGAGGTCATAACGGTTATGACCAGGCGGTCATAACTGTTATGACCGCTGGTCTTAAATCCCCCTAAAAAATGTTTGGCTTAACAGTTAATGTTTTTTTTATATAATAAAAGCGTGTTATAGCAATCTATTGTACTATAAAATACACTTTGTACTTATCATAAAAATCTTAGTAATGTTTAATGTGAAGTGTGATAAATTGTGCTAAATTGTTATACAACAATGATAAAAAAGTAAAGTAAAATGACCCTACACATTCATCACATTTATGAAAGTGGTGTTATGAACTCTGTATCTGGCCTTGTGGTTGGACGTTTTCGTAAGGGTACTGAGTTGGTACATGTTTGACAGTTGTGTCCGTAACCATTACATCTACCACACCGATTAGGCTCATGTTCATCACCTTGGGACGGAATCCTACGAACCCGTGGCCTTCCGGGCGCACGCTTTGTAGTGGGAGGATTAACAATTCGCAATCTTACTTGTTCAGATACGTCCTAGCCCTCGGGGCTGCCAATAGGGTGGACTACATGTGCATAGCAAGCATACAGATAGTCTTTCGTGTAGTAATTAGAGCAATAATTATAAGGATCAATTTGACGGTGGTTACATACGGCCATTGCATGAGGGCAAGGAATTTGATCGACCTGAAATCGTTTGCAAGTACATGTCCTTTCGCTCATATCGACAATCCATATTTGGGCAGCATTGTTGGTGACGGCGTACTCAAACTGATCAGCTGGCCGAGGCTGTAACAAATGTAATTTTAAGACATTAGTTTAAGCGATCGCATTAAGGCGAAGCCAGAATAAAATTTAAAAATGGGGTCGTTATCACAAACCGTTACTGTTAGGCCTAAAGCGAAGTTTGTGCGAATCAATTTCTCTGCCTTCGGGGCAAGTTTAGATGTTATTTTAAGGGCCTCTTCATATCTCTCGACAAACCATCGTTGTAGTAGTCCCCTAAGCCATTCCACCAAGAATCCAACTGGCATTAACCTGGCTTTTCGATCCACATTGTTTAATGACTCTGCAATGTTGGTTGTCATGATTGCATATCCGACCGTTGAAGTATGCTCGTGACCACTTTATAGGATCGGCCTGAAGAAGCTAACTATGCATGTCGGGGTTACGACTATGGATGGATTCCATATGATGATGGTACTCACTTAAAAGATACGTTCTCGAGGCATCGTCAAAATAGGTCTTTAAAGGGCCTTAGAAATCTTTGTATCTAGTCTTCAAGTTTGCAGCCAAGTGTTGGACGTATATCCCGAGTGCAGCATCTGGATACACAAGGTTGGCTGCATATTCGATACCCTTATGCCTATCGGCCACAATAGCAAGAGACTCTCGCGTGCCGATTGAATCCCTTAATTTCTCGAAGAACCATTTCCATGATTTATTGCTCTCCGACGGAACGATACCAAATGCAAGGGGAAATATGGAGCCTTTTGCGTCGTGTCCGCAGGCTGCAAGCAACATACCTCCAAACCTGGCCTTTAGTGCTGATCCATGAACCACAATTACTGGACGACAATAAGGCCAACCATGCTTCGAAGCAGCTAAGCACATGTACAAGTATTTGAAACAATTTGCTGAGTCTGTCTCAATGTCAATGTCGGATCCAGGATTTTTCTGCTTAACCATTTCAGCCCACGCTGGTAGAACTGTAATTATTAAATTATCAACACCATGTTTTAAGTATAATAGCTATAAGGACAGTCACGAATGTATAACCAGACAAGGGAAATTACCTTTGTATGACTCAGCATCATCGCCCCTCAGGCTTGTCAGTGCAGCTTCCTTCCCTCGCCATGCTCTAAGATAGTTGAAAGACACTCCAAATTCGGCCTGCATGTCTCGCATTATTTCAGATGGTCTATATAAGAAATTGGTCGGATCCAAGTATTTTGCCTTAACACACTCCCCAATCATCCAACTCTTCGCTTGACGATGATGCCCTTGAACGATTCCAATTGAACAAGTATGGACGTCGTCGAACCTCTTCACAACAAACAGTTCACTACCTTTCATCCTAATCGCACGCAATTGCCATGGACATCCCTCATTATCTATACATATAACGTGTAATAGAGTAGAGTTCGACCTCTTTACCTTGAATTGGTAGTGTTTACTCATGGCATCGTGATGAAGATGGTATTGTAGTAACTTTTTGTTCTCAAAAATACAGTTTATGCACAGTGTGATAGGTGTATAATCAGCAACAACGACTCCGTCGGATACACTGTCACTACTTGATACTTTGTCATATTGAGATCCAGTATTATTGACAATAGAATGGCCTCCAATGCTTGCTGCGATACTCTTCTCGTTTGAACGATGAGTATCAGCCGAAACATTAAATTTCCCGGCATTACAATCATCGTGATCCGTGCCTAAGTCATTGTTCAATATTTGATGTTGATTTTCAATTCCATAGTCAGTGTGCAAATCCAGACCTACTGTAGGAGAAGTGATATGAGGAGGAGGAGGAGGAGGAGGAGGAGGGTTTAGGATCATATTACTGCCATTTACATGTTGCATGGCTTCATCACTCTGTCCCCCCTCCCTAGAACGTTGAATGTCTATGTGGTTGCTTGCCCCTACCACTGGTGCCATGGCTTCCGCAGTGGACTCATCCAATACATCGATTGTAACTGGAAATTTGCTAAGCACATGAACATCCTTCTTCTTTAGTTGTATGTAGAATTTAACGTCAGCATCACACTGTATCCTCACAAGAGGCAATCCAGGTTCAACACCGTATCTCATGACTATATTCTTGTCTGGGCCCCTAATTCCAAGCACACTTCTCACCAACTCAAGAAGACCAACATATGTTGAGTTCTCGGGCACCAATATTCCCTTCATTTCGCCACCAACATATCTCATTGTGACGTCCCATTGACCATTATACTTTACGAAAACACAAACCGCATCCATTCCTGAATGAAATAGCATCAAGTTATCCAATAATTTGCTTTACAAAGGAAGGAAAGATTATGTTATATGCTACAGGAGACCGAATAACAAGCACCATTATATCTCAAAACTGGTAACAGAGATTTTGTTTATACAATATATTTCAAAACGCACGGCCATTAAATCATAAATTAACAAATAAAACCAAATAAGAAACACCATTACCTCATATTGGCTGATTGGAAGTGTGAAGATCTCTATTCAAATGGAGTAGAAGCAGATCTGGGAGATTCTGCCGATAACTGTGACGAGGATGGTCAGATGTCGAATTAACAGAGTGCACAAAGATGTGTTCAAATTTGTTGGACTTAGAGTGAGTTTCGATCAGTGGGTAATGGTGCAGAGAGGAATCGTGAGGCTTCACTGAGAGAAAAACGATGAAAAGAGGAAAGAAAAAGTTTTCAAAATTTGGGTTACTGTATATAATGTCGCGATTGAAATGGGCGGGAGAGCTAACGAAAAATTTTGTTAGGGTTTGACCAATACGTCACCGTATCGACCAATAATTTATCGGTCATAACGATGTGTTACATTATCGGTCATAACGGTTATGACCAGACAGTCATAACCGTTATGACCGATAATGTAACACATCGTTCATAACGGTTATGACCAGGCGGTCATAACCGTTATGACCGCTGTATTATACGATTGGTCATAACGGTTATGACCGTCTGGTCATAACGGTCATAACGGTTATGACCGTCTGGTCATAACGGCTATAACCGATCGTATAACACTGCGGTCATAACGGTTATGACCAGGCGATCATAACTGTTATGACCGATAGTGTAACGCAGCGGTCATAACGGTTATGACTAGACGGTCATAACTGTTATGACCGCTGGTCTAACAAGAGGTCATAACGGTTATAACCGTTTGGTCATAACCGTTATGACCTACGGTCTAACACTTTGACCAATACGTCACCGTATTGAGCATTTACAGGGGTCACAACGATAATGACCATGGGGTCATTATGAAAATGACCGATCTTGTGGAAGGACGTCTGACCAAAAAACTGATCATTTTTATAATGACCACCTGGTCAATATCGTTGTGACCAAAATTATATGCTAAAATTTAACAGTTACAGGGGTCACAACGAAAATTACCGGGCGGTCATTATGATAATGACCGTCTCTGTAAGAAGACCAACTGTTAAACAAATTGAAAATAATAAAAAAAAATTTCTCCTTTGTAAACAAATCGTTAAACGCAAACTTTTTAGACATTGAAACCAGATTTTGTAATTTTTTTAACTTTCGACTTCTTTGATTCGTTAACTTCGATTTCCCCTAAACCCTTCATCGGCCACCATTCTCTCGATATCTTTAATTAGTTTTTAAACTATTCTAAGTAGGTGGCCTTCTATATCACGAAGCTATTTATAGATGCCTTTCGTGGTGGTTTCGGACGGTTTCCGAACGGTTCCGGCCGATTGCAACTGTTTCTCTCTCTAGATTTCGTTTTCTCTCTCTAAAAAACTGTAGATGCTGGTTTGGCACATTATTTTGGGGCCATGCGAGGTAGATGAGGATAAACCAGTAATTTGACATACAATTAATCCTTCTGGGCCCCACATATCAGATTGAAAAATGACGTGGCAGTGCTAGAAGTGAAGGGGAAAAAAAGTGGTGCTGGTTTTAATATAATTTATTCTACATGTGCTAAAAGTGAAATTAACCCAATAAAAATATGAGATTTTAACTTATTTTAATACATGTTATTGAATATATTATGAATTGGAAAAGTTCTTCCTCCTATTTTTGTTTTATTTTTGTTGAAAATATGTGGTGTACATGTTTTCCTTAGATTAAATATTGTGTTTTTTATTTAGCTTGGTTTATATCACATATTATATTAAATTCATAAATTTTTATTTCTTCATAGTATTATTTCCTTCTTTGTCTTTATTGTTTTCCTTTTTGTTTTGTCGTTCCATATAGTTTTTTCTTCCCCTTTTTTTTCAACCTAGGGGTTTTTATTTTTTTCAGTTTAATGATTATGTATTTAACTTTATTATGATAAATTTTGTATACAGACATTTCTATAATTAGTAGTTGTTGTAATTTTGATTTTCTGATTAATTTTTTTAGTTTTATGTGATCTTATGATGTAAGTACAGAACTTAACTTTTCTTTACTTAACATAAGGATACATATGTTTTAACTTATTTATTACTCAATTTAATAAATATAATCTATTAATCATAAAAATACATAAAAAAAAAAAAACTTTGCAATGTAGTGATTTTAGTAGTATGATGTAATTATTTTTGCTATGCAATCTTATTATGTAAGGAAATAACTTTTCTTTACTTAACATAAGGATACATATGTATTAATAAAGTTCTACATTGGAAAAGCACAAGTAAGCATAGTTGTATAAATTGAAACAAGTAAAGTGTAAACATGATTACTAGTGTATAATGGGGAATATGCTACTACTATACACCACCACGCATGAAGGCAATTGGGCCTTTAGGGCGCTTATTAGGATGCACTTTGCACTTGGTAAGTACGCATCGTCGCAAGGAGCACTCTCTTTTTCAATGCGGTGGTTTTCCAAATTAAATCTGAATCGTTGATTTGATCGGGCATGATTTAACGGTCGGATTTAAATGATTTCAGATTTAATTTAAACAATTAATTGAATTATTACAATCTAACGGTCATTATTAAATTCTGATGACCAACAAGTATATCTGTTGAAACAGATATATTTTTTAACTGAAAATGCACCTTTTAATTTGAAAAGCATGTCTGTTGTAACTCTTCATGAACAGACATATCAAAAATTATAAAACACCAGTTTCTGATGTCAGTTTCATATCTTATTATGAAATTTAATAAGATTGATACTTATTAAATTCGTAGATTTGTTGTATCTTGGAGGTATTTTGCCAAAACACCCGATAGCAAATTGTTCATAGTGGGGGCAAATAAAACCTTAAGAAAAGTAATTCCTACGTCTCAAACCCTTTGATTTTTTCTCTTTTTGTTTCGTTTCTTTACACCCAAATAATTTTTCCATCACCCACTGTTTTCAACATGTAATTGCAGTCCTTTTATAAAAAAAACTAGCTTCATTAATTCAGTTTTTAAGAATTCTTTTCTCCCAAAAAAAAAAATAAAATTTTAAACTAAAAATTAATACAATTACGAGAAAATCAAAATCTAACAATATTAAAAAACTTACCTGAATATTTGAAGAAGATAAAAAAGATGAAGAAAACAGTTAATAAGAACGTATATCTGTAACTCCTAATCATTTTTACCCTCGTGAATGTGCTAAATTGAAACATTAGCACCGTTTTGTAACAAGAATTGTTTTTAGTTTCTATGAAGTTGAATGTATAAAACATGAATACAAGCTGTAATTTAGCATTTAATGTCAATAAAAGCTATTGTTTAGTCAATCAGTAATTGTAGAACATATATTTTTTATTCCCAGTGAAACTTATTTGCATTTTACTTTGCACTAATAGGTTTGAAGGATTAGCTGGGCTCAAATAATGTTTACAGGCTGTTGTTGTTGTTTTTGTTTTATTTTATTTTTTAATTTAATTTTTCATTTTACATGTCGGTTTCAATCATTATGTAACAGTGACAGAACATAAAATGAATGATACATTTGCAAGACTATTTCTAGAAGGTACGTGGAAATTTTAAACCGTCTGTTTGAAATAATGATTGGAGCTGAAAATTTATAATTGGTTTAGAAATGTGTTGTAATTGAAATCTGAATTAAGAATGAAATCTAATATAAAAATTTAAAATGTGTTCAAAAGAATATGTAATATGGATAACGTTCGTTTTTGTCATTCTGAACGATTTAAAAAAAAATCTGATTTCGACTCTAAATAAGAGAGTTACGGAATTTTAAAGTATGAGTCTTTCGAAAATAAAAGAAAGAAAAAATGAGATATAAATTTAGGAGTTTTGGAATTGAGTTGTAAAATTATGTCTCGAAATGTTGTTTCAAACTGTAGATAGTTATAATAAAAAAGATGGCTAAAATTTTTTTGAAAAAAGAAATGTTGGTCATTACAATGTCAATTGACCTATCTTGTTTATCAGTGATATAGATCATGCTCAATCAATGTTGATCGCTTAAAACATATATTGATATCAATCTATAGGTGGATCTCAATGACAAAGCCATAACTTTTTATTAGGGAGTTAATAACAAAATAATGAGTAGTTAATGATTAGGGTTAATTTCACTTTTAGCACTTGTGGGGAAAAGAATATTAAAATCAGCATCTGTTTTTCATCCCTTCATTTCTAGCACCACCACGTCATAAAGTCCTCTGATACGTGGGACCTAGCTGCATTAAATGTAAGGCAAATTACGGGTTTACCCTCATCTCTTTCGCATGCTCCAAACAATCAGCCAAACCAGCATCTACAGTATTTTAGAGAGAGAAAATGAAATCTAGAGAGAGAAAATGAAATCTAGAGAGAGAAATAGTTGCAATCGGCCGGAACCGCTCGAAACAGTACGAAACCACCACGAAAGGCATTTATAAACAGCTTGGTGATATAGAATGCCACCTATATCGAATAGTTTAAAATACCGGCACCAGAGATGGAGAGAATGGTGGCCGATGAAGGGTTGAGTGGAAATCGAAGTTAAGGAATCAAAAAAGTCGAAAGTTAAAAAAAATTGAACGATTTCGTTTCAATGTTTAAAAAGTTTGCGTTTAACGCTTTGTTTGCAAATGGAAAAAAAAAATCATTATGAAAATGAATTTATTTAACAGTTGGTCTTCTTACAGGATCGGTCATTTTCATAATGACCGCCTGGTAATTTTCGTTGTGACCCCTGTAACTGTTAAATTTTACGCATATAATTTTGGTCACAACGAGATTGACCAGGTGGTCATTATAAAAATGACCAATTTTTGGTCAGACATCCTTCTACCGGATCGGTCATTTTCATAATGACCTCATGGTCATTATTGTCGTGACCCCTATAAATGGTCAATACGGTGACGTATTGGTCAAAGTGTTCGACTATCGGTCATAACGGTTATGACCGGGTGATCATAACCGTTATGACCTCTGTGATAGACTGTCGGTCATAACAGTTATGACCAGACGGTCATAACCGTTATGACTGCTGCGTTACACTATCGGTCATAACAGTTATGATCGCCTGGTCATAATCGTTATGACCTCTGTGTTAGCCCAGCGGTCATTACAGTTATGACCGCCTGGTCATAATCGTTATGACCGTTTGCGTTAGCCCAGCGGTCATAACAGTTATGACCGCCTGATCATAACTGTTATGACCTCTGTGTTACACTATCGGTCATAACGGTTATGACCGTCTGGTCATAACCGTTATGACCGCTGCGTTACACTATCGGTCACAACGATATTGACCAGGCGGTCATTGTGAAATTGACCTCTGTTCAAACGGTCAATACGATTTTGTATTGGTCAAACACGGTCACAACGATATTGACCAGGCGGTCATTGTGAAATTGACCGCTCTGTAAAAATATCATTTAAATGATTTTTGTTATTTTTCGGGACGGTCATTTTCATAATGACCGTATGGTCATTTTTGTTGTTACCTCGATAAATGGTCAATTTAATTTTGTATAGGTCAAATCGTTGGCACATAGGTTACAACGAAATTGACCAGACAGTCATTATGAAAATGACCTTACCCTAAAAATACAATTTAATTGATTTTTTTTAAATTAACGCGACGGTCATTTTCATAGTGACCACGTGGTCAATTTCCTTGTGACCTCTGAAAATAGTCAATACATTTTTCTTTGGGTCAAACGTAATCACTGCCACGTCATGATTCACTCAGCCAACCCTAATCTGATGTTTTGCCCACTTTCCCGCCCATCTCAATCCCAACATTATATTAGTAACAGCATCCAAAATTTTGATTTTTGAAAATCTTTCCTCGTTTTTCTCTGAGTTAAGCCTCACGAATCCTCTCTGCACCATTACCCACTGATCGAACCTCACTCTAAGTCCAACTAAACTCACCACATCTTCGTGCACTCTGTTAAAATTGACATCTTACTATCCTCGTCACAATTAAAAGCATCCAAGCTTCCAGATCTGCTTCTACTCCATTTGAATAGAGATCTTCCCGCTTACAATCTGCCAATCTGAGGTAATGGTGCTTGTTATTTGGTTTTATTTGTAATATATAATTTAAATGGGTAATGGTGCGTTTCTGAATCAGCCAATCTGAGGTAATGGTGAGTTTTGAATTATATTGTAGAAAATTATTCTCTGTTAAAGTTTTTAGGGTAATTTTTTCGTCTCCTGTAGCATAAACCATCCGGACATTATCATTGTCATCAGTTTTGAGATATAAGTCAACTCTATATATATATAAAACTGGTTTTTTCATTATGACCATCCGGTCATATCATTGTGACCAGTTTTGAGATATAAGTCAACTCTAAATATATGTCAAAACTGGTCATATTCATATTGACCATCCCGTCATTACACATTGTGACCAGTTTTCAGGTATAAGTCAACACTCAAAATATAAACAAACTGGTCATTTTCATAATGACCATCCGGTCATTATCATTGTGACCAGTTTTGAGTTATGACCAAACTCTCTATAGCGTAGTTTTTCCTTCCTTGGTACGCAAATTATTGGATAACTTGATGCTGTTTCATGTAGAATGGATGCAGTTTGTGTTTTCGTGAAGTATAATGGTCAATGGGATGGCACATTGGAATATGTTGGTGGCGAAATGAAGGGAATATTGGTGCCCGAGAACTCAACATATGATGGTCTTATTGAGTTGGTCAGAAGTGTGATTGGATTTAGTGGCCCAGGCAAGAATATAGTCGTGAGATACAGTGTTGAACCTGGATTGCCTCTTGTGAGGATACAGTGTGATGCTGACATTAAATTCTACATGCAACTGAAGAAGAAGGATGTTCATGTGCTTAGTAAATTTCTAGTTACCATCGATGTATTAGATGAGTCTGCGGCGGTTGCCATGCCACCAGAGGTAGGGGAAAGCAACCACATAGACGTTCAACGTTATAGGGAGGGGGGACAGAGTGATGAAGCCATGCAGCATGTACATGACAGTAATACGATCATCCCTCCTCCTCCTCCTCATATACCTTCTCCTACAGCAGATTTGGATTTGCACACTGAATATGGAATTGAAAATCAGACTCAAGTATTGAACAATGACCACTTCACGGCCCATGATGATTGTGTCGCCGATAAATTGAATGTTACGGATGATACTCATCGTTCAAACGATAAGAGTATCGCAGCAAGCATTGGAGGCCATTCTATTATCAATAATACTAGATCTCACTATGACAAATTATCAAGTAGTGACAGTGTATCCGACGGAGTCATTGTTGCTGACTATAGACCTGTCGCGCTGCGCATAAACAGTGTTTTTGAGAACAAAAAGTTACTGCAATACCATCTACATCACGATGACATGAGTAAACACTACCAATTCAAGGTGAAGAGGTCGAACTCTACTCTATTGCACGTGATATGTATAGATAATGAGGAATGTCCATGGCAATTGCGTGCGACTAGGATGAGAGGTAGTGAACTGTTTGTCGTGAAGCGGTATGACGACGTCCATACTTGTTCAATCGAAATCGTTCAAGGGCATCATCGTCAAGCCAGCAGTTGGATGATTGGGGAATGTGTAAAGGCAAAATACTTGGATCCGACTAATACCTCATATAGACCTCGGGAAATCATGAGAGACATGCAGGCCGAATTTGGAGTGTCTTTCACTTATCTCAAGGCATGGCGAGGGAAGGAAGCAGCACTAAACAGCATGCGGGGCAATGATGCAGAGTCATACAATGGTATTTTATTTTATCTCTTATAATATCTTCATTACCTACATTATAACTTTTATATTCACGACAAGTGTGTAACGACCCGCCTAGCACAGGCCGTTACCATACATTCATACATATATACTTATAACGTAAACAGCAGAATATATATATATATATATTTTTATAAGCAATATAATCATATATGCACATACATAATAATTATAATGAATAATTAGTAACGTTGTGCAGGAGTAATATAAAGCTTATAAAATAATTACATAAATCGACAAATCGTATGGCGGCATAATCCCCACATTTCACAGTCCACCATACCTCGCCCTCCATCTTGTATCAGGGGTTGCTGTTAGGCTGCTTACCTACAGCATAGACGTAAGACAGTGAGCTTTCGCTCAGCAAGTACAACTATTTAAAACCGCAAAGCAATAACTCAACATTTAAATCATCACAACATAATAATCCATACTTAACATTTCATACATCATAGCATATCATAACTTAACTTGACATATGCATGAGCCAGTTATGTTTAGTTATGCTTACTTGATCATTCTTAGCTTTCTTATCATACTTATCTTGTCTTATCTTATGGGCCCCATAACGTAAGTGTTCGCACCGGGCGCGCGACTATGTATTGGTGGTGGCGGCCAGTCCATTTCCAACTCAATCCATAGTCCAACCCGACCTAACGCGGGTCGGTACGACACAGGCAATTGCTTGCCATCATATCATTTCATACTTAATCTTTCGTTTGTTAATCGGTGAACATGCATCGTGATGTTTCACACAATTAATCCTCAGCATATCTTAACCCTAATCATGTTCCTATAATTTCATAACATATAACATAGCACTTGGCATATCATAATTCATGGCATATAATCATAACATATAACTATAACATGTAATAATGGCATACTTAGGACTTTCTACAACACTTAGCATGTAACATTTAATAACATATAACATTTACATATAGCAAACATACTCAGGTAAGTATACACAATAAGCCTATGCTGTAGGCGGAGTTGTACTTACCTTGTTCGTATGGGTTGTGTCTGTTGTCGAGTATATGCCCGTCAGGACACTGTTGCGCGTGATATTCTGAGATTAAAATAAAAGTAAGGGTTAGAAATGTTGGTAGTATAACCAACACTCTTTTATAACCTTAGTTATAAGCCCTTACTTAATTTTTACGTTATCCTAATTGGTTACCTAAGTAACCCTAATCGGATTGTTTTTAACTTAGGCTTCAAAACCTTATATTTTGGGTATAAAAATCTTTTTGTTTAACCTTAAAGATTGAAAATCTTAAGATGAGACGTATAAAATTACTGACTATTGGAAATTGCCTTTGGAACAGTTTCACAGTGTCAGTTATTAGTGTAACTGCGAAATTACACTTTTACTGTGTCAATTTTATAAATCCTGTACAGGATTTTCCATAATTCCTGTACAGTTTCCGAAATTCATTTTCCTTTTAACATCAAAGCTGATTCTGGAAAACTTGTCTTCACAAAAGTTTTAGATATTGAAAAACTCTACAAGTTTCATGTTTTGGGTAAAACCCAGTTCAGACGTTTTCCTTGTCAAATACCCTGTGGAACCAATCCTGACCGTGCAGGGGTCCTGGGCACTTCAGGCTCGGGTTTTGTTAAAAACCGAGGCCATTGGAGTCTCATTTTGCAAATCCGTTAGCGTGGTCCACTAGGAAAAACTCTACTTAACAACTTTCATGTTTTGAGTTTTTCATAATTCGGCCTTTAAAGGCCTTAAAATCGGCTTATCGTAAAACTGGTCAGGATCCACCCGAACCTGACAGTTTTTCGGTTTAGAGTTCGTTTTTACGTCCTAGACGTGGAATCTAGCTCGACCAGCCACCGCGGGAGCTCTAATACACACATGCAGCGGTTTCTAACGTTCATTTTTCAACATGCAAGCCAAATTAAACATCAACCATAAGCATGCAAAACCCTAGACATTGCAACAAACACATAGCATGCAACATAATTAACCCACCAACCATAAACCTAATTAATCAAGCACATACTCTAACTTACTAACTAGGGCAGAAAATAAAGTGAGCTTATGCTCAATACAACCATTGCTTTAAATACATTTAAATTTCTCCAAACGAAATTCAAATGAAAACTTAGGTAATTAGGGGTTTTACCTCACTTTTCGGTTCAAAGTTGGCTTAGGTTTTCTTCTCCTTGTTCCTTTACAACAGCCGACTGAATTGATGGGTGGCAAGTCCAAGCTTGCTGCCTTCCTTGCCTTAAATCCGATCACCAATTTGCCCAAAATCCGGCCACCACTAAGCTCCAAAAACCCGGTTTCCTAGCTTGGCTCTTCCTCCTTGGTGGTTTCCTTGCAACCGGCCTCTTTGGCCAACAAGGGTTACAAAATTTTTCCAAACCTTTTGCTTGTTCTCCAACACAAAACCGACCCTCCACTAAGCTCTAGACACTCTAGGGTTTGAAAATTTTCTTTCTTTTTCTTCCTCACAAGTCCGGATTTGTAGAGAGAAAATTGGCCAAAGCTTAGCTAGCTTTTCCAATTTTTGTGAATAATGCCCACCCCTATTTATAGAGGTTGGAAACTTTTTGCTAATTAGATTTTGGCCCCAAAACAAGCAAGAAATCACACAAAATGGAGGACAAGTGGCCGGCCATCCTTGGTATTAATTTCACCAATTACTTTCCAATTTTCTTAAATTAAGAAAATGATGTCATAAAGAAAAAGTTAAGTGAAGTAAGCTAAGTTAAAGCTTGATTGGCTCTTTTGTTATTATACAGTCCATTTTTAAGTTAACACAGGTATTTTCAATACTGGATTCACTTATGCTCAGTATTGTTTTACCGAACTACAGTTCAGAATTCATCTGTGTAAAAATGGACGGTATTCAATTTTCCTTATTTCTTAAAACCATTTTGCCCTATACTTCCACTTAATGTGCTTGATTTTCTATGGTGGTTTCTGAATCTTAAACATATCATCTGTGTAAACATATCATTTTATCTGAAAAATTGGTTTTCACACGGTACAATTTTTATACAGATAAATATTTAATCGTACAGTCATTTCTTGGACTTTTCGGGTCAACCATTGACTTTCTTGTCAACTAGTGACCTTCTTGTCAAGATTTGACTTTTTTGGTCAACCGTGACGTTTTTGGTCAAACTTTGACCAGCTTGAAAAATTTTACAATTTTGTTCCTTTTTACATAAAAGGTCGTTTTCTTGACTAAATAATCCTTTTTGAGTCTTATAAAGTCAGAAAACTCACAAAACATAATTAAAAACCCTTAACTGGGCTTTTTCCATAAATACCTTTACGGTTCAATGTAAATTCTATACAAAGAATCATATTGAAGAAAATCAGGTATTACAAAGTGCTATATAACTTTTATAACTGAATTAAATTACAGTTTTGCCCGCGTGGGCTGAAATGGTTAAGAGGAAAAATCCTGGATCCGACATTGACATCGAGATAGACTCAGCAAATTGCTTACAATGCTTCTACATGTGCCTAGCTGCTTCGAAGCACGGTTGGCCTTATTGTCGTCCAGTAATTGTGGTTGATGGATCCGCATTAAAGGCCAAGTTTGGGGGAATGCTTCTTGCAGCGTGCGGTCACGACGCAAATGGCTGCATATTTCCACTTGCATTTGGTATCGTTCAGTCCGAAAGCAACGAATCATGGACATGGTTCTTCGAGAAGCTAAGGGATTCAATCGGCACCCGAGAGGATCTTGCTATTGTGGCTGATAGGCATAAGGGTATCGAGTATGCAGCCAACCTAGTGTATCCGGACGCTACCTTCGGGATATGCGTCCAACACTTGACAGCAAACTTGAAGACCAAGTACAAGGATTTCAAAGGCCCTTTGAAGACCTATTTTGATGGTGCATCGAGGTCGTATCTTTTAAGTGATCACCATCGTCATATGGAATCCATCCGGAATCGTAACCCCGATATGCACCGATACCTCGTGCAGGCCGATCCTACAAAGTGGTCGCGAGCATATTTCAAAGGGCGGAGGTATACAATCATGACAACCAACATTGCGGAGTCATTGAACAATGTCGATCGGAAAGCGAGGTTAATGCCAGTTGGATTCTTAGTGAAATGGTTGAGGGAACTACAACAAAGATGGTTTTTCCAGAGACGTGAGTAGACCCTCAAATTGACATCGAAACTGGCTCCAAGGGCTGAGAATTTGCTTCGCGCCAACTTCTCAATAGGCCTAACAGTAACGGTATGTGCTTACGACCACATCCAACACATATATGGTATATGCCAATTTGAAACTTCAACTAAATTAGCTCAAAGTGTTAAAATTTTACTTCTTACAGCCACGGCCAGCCGATCAGTTCGAATACGCAGTCACCAACAATGCTAGCCAAATATGGATAGTCGATATGAGAGAAAGGACATGTACGTGTAGGCGATTTGAGGTCGATCAAATCCCTTGCCCTCATGCCATGGCAGTTTGTAACCACCGACGAATAGACCCTTACAATTATTACTCGATTTACTACACTAAAGATTATCTTTATGGTTGTTATTCGTCTGTAGTTCATCCTATTGGCAGCGCAGAAGGCTGGGATGTTCCTGAAGAAGTCAGGTCGAAAATTGTCAATCCTCCCAATACAAAGCGTGGGCCCGGAAGGCCACGGGTTCGAAGGATTTTGTCACAAGGAGAAGAACATGAGTCTGTTCGATGTGGTAGATGTAATGGTTATGGACACAACCGACAAACCTGTACCAATTCAGTCCCCTTAAGAATATGTCCAATAAGGTCGAATCCATCGTTCAGCACTCCCAGTTCATAAAAAAAAAATAGTTTAAAACACGCTGGGCACTCGGTCATCATGGTTATGACCGAGTGGTCAACACCGTTATGACCGTGCTATTTGTAATGTGGAAAACTTAGTTTTTTTTTTTTTTTTTACAAAAAATTAATGTCTTCTGTTGTCTTGCATAATGTCCATTAGTATCGTATTAATTACCAAAAATTTTAAGCCATTTAGCACATAAAAAAAATAGTTTAAACACGCTGGGTACTCGGTCATCATGGTTATGACCGAGTGGTCAACACCGTTATGACCGTGCTGTTTGTAATATGGAAAACTTAGTTTATTTTTTTTTTACAAAAAATTAATGTCTTTTGTTGTCTTGCATAATGTCCATTAGTATCGTATTAATTACCAAAAATTTTAAGCCATTTAACACATAAAAAAAATAGTTTAAACACGCTGGGCACTCGGTCATCATGGTTATGACCGAGTGGTCAACACCGTTATGACCGTGCTATTTGTAATGTGGAAAACTTAGTTTATTTTTTTTTTTACAAAAAATTAATGTCTTCTGTTGTCTTGCATAATCTCCATTAGTATCGTATTAATTACCAAAAATTTTAAGCCATTTAGCACATAAAAAAAAATAGTTTAAACACGCTGGGCACTCGGTCATCATGGTTATGACCGAGTGGTCAACACCGTTATGATCGTGCTGTTTGTAATGTGGAAAACTTAGTTTTTTTTTTTTTTACAAAAAATTAATGTCTTCTATTGTCTTGCATAATGTCCATTAGTATCGTATTAATTACCAAAAATTTTAAGCCACATCACATAACAATTTAGCTAAAACTATTGACTGAGTAAACACAATGGGTAGCAAAAAATCTGTAACATATGATGTTAATGGGAAAAATTTGAAATAACATATGGTTAGCACAAAAAAATTGGGTAAATATTCAACAGTTCATTGTAATTACAGGGGAAAAAATATCGTTTAATTAAAAGTCCATGTCGACATCCTCATCGCTTTTGTAATGGCCTTCTAGCTTTCTCCGAGCATGGGTCCACATGTAATAAGCCATCCACTCCCTGAACATTGGCATGCGTTCTTGGATTACCCAATACCGGACATCCCTCCCTTCGATCAAGCATTCAGCATTCTTGATAGTAAATATCCCACAATCACCCCTGTGCCACGAAACTTAATTAAGTGTAAATAAACACATTGCTTACATATATTTATGAACCTTATTATTACTTCAACTTACCCATTGCCTTGACGAGGGATATCATTCAGAATGGTGATCGGTATTGGGTAAGTTCCAGGTGGTTCTCTTGGTTTGAATTGGAACAGACTTATTCGGTCTGCCACCAATGGAATGAATTTTGATAAAGCTTCCATTCCACCTCGGACCTTTGAATTGTGAGGGCCTTCGTGGTTCATCGAGTCATACACCTCAATTGTCCAGTCTGTGAAGTCGAGCTTCACTAATGCCCAATGTTTCAAATCAACAAAGTGCATAGGCATTAGCACCGTGTTAACGTAAAACCAAGACAAACCACTTTGCTTGCGAATGCCAAGCATGAGCCTGAGTAGAGAATCACAGGAGTCCCAGTCGAATTTATCAGGATCACTTTGGTAAACACTCCACAATCCACGGATCTTCGCAGTGAAAAAAGTGTCCACCGTTGTCACCTTACGCTGTTCCAATTCTGGGTTCTGCCTGATCTTCTTCCTCAAATAGTAGAAGGCTACGTCGATTTGCTGCATACATGAAAACACATTATGGATGTGTTGTGGCAAGGGGAAAAAATCACAACTCATCAACCAAAAACACTTTGTAAACGTTTGGACATACAAAGATTATCTACATCCATTCTTGTAGAAGAACACTTGAGAGTACTTACCTCATCCCATAGCCAAATAGGCGAGGTTGCTAATTCATAGTACCAAGTTTTGTTGTCCACCTCCATGAATCCGAGGTCATGGGGTTTGTCGAACTTCTCATACTTGATACCGTATCTGGCTGGCCGTTTACTAAAAAATACAGAAATTTTTTAATAAATGATGACAATTGTGGCATTGAATTATATTATTTTATAATCATATTGACATGTATTTGTAAGAAACACATTACCCTGGGGCCGGTTTCTTCAACAATCCTTTACTTAACCACTCCCTAAATTCCTCGAGCGCCTTTTCGGGAGGTTCATCTGCGAGACCCGGTGGGAGGGCAGTATGTTGCTGAGTCAGAGAGGTAGACGGAGCACCGACATCAGACACACGTTTGGCCGAGCGTTGGCCTAGCCTTGACAGTCTAGCTTTCTTCTTCTTCGGTGTCTATAAATTACATGTGTGAGACGAGTTTGAACAAAACGATAACAATCATGAATATGTTAAAATAAAGGGTATTCGTAACTACCGTGTCACCGCTCTCATCGTTACCTGGCTTGTCAACCTTTTTGAACTCTTGTTTAGGGATGATTTCTACTTCACCCTTCTCATCTTCCGGTTGAATAACCGGGTCACGCATCTTCTCCCCCTCTGGAATCCTTCCTCCTTCATCTGCTTCCTTTGCAGGAACAAACTCTGCCTGTGAGGTTTATCAATATGACAAATGAAATATTAGTTATTTACCTATGCAAAATGAAGACGATTATCTACATAACTGGCAGGCTCAATATGAACCTAACATACAGTTTTACCTGCTTCATATCTTTCTCGGCAACTTCGTTAAAAACGATCTCCTTATCGGCAGTTAGGAACTCCATGGCTGCCTGAACACCGATATCCGCCACCTCCCCAATGCCAGGGGATGTTGTCTTCATGGCGTTGAATTCAGCACGGTCATCATTAAGCTAAGGTTGTACGCTTTTTGGAGGCTCCTCTTCTGCCTTAACTTCCCCCTTCTTACTAATGTTGGCGGACAACATTTCGAGAACCCTCCGCAATAGTTTGTTGGATCGCTTCTGTTCCCTTTTCAGGCCCTCTAATTTTTTATTAAGTGAGGCAACCTGTCCTCGGATCTCGGTTTGAAACTCCCGCCACTCGCTGTTTGTATCCGTGCTTTGCTGGGGGACAGAAGTCTTGGGAGGGGGTAATTGGGGCATGGCAAGCTGGTTCTTTAAAAAGAGGCGCCCAATCCATGGGTTCCTCAACTCCTCTTCGGTGGGCATCATGACGAATCCCTTAAGCTGCACAAATGCCGTAATTTTGTTAATGGCTAAGAGATTCGATTAAAGTCATGTAATATTGTAACTTCATAACTAACAAAACGATCACAACAGTAACATAACTAACAAAACAATCACAACAGTAATGACACCACTCGGTCATAACGATTATGACCGAGTGGTCAACACCGTTATGACCGGTTTCGGTCAACACTGTTATGACCGTTTTCGGTCATAATGGTTATGACTAAGGGGTCATAATAGTTATGACCGTTTGCGGTCATAATGGTTATGACCCCTCAGTCATAACCGTTATGATCGTTTTCGGTCATAATGGTTATGACTGAGGGGTCATAATAGTTATGACCGTTTGCGGTCATAATGGTTATGACCGGGGGGTCATAACCATTATGACCATAATAGTAACATAACAGTTATCAGCCCCCCTGGCATTTTGGTTGATGACCAGCAATTGATATACATAATCAAGGGAAAAAAAAACTACATTGGCTTCGCCATACGTGGTAAAGGCAGCCACAACATCATCGAACTTGACATTTTCTGCGGTCGTCCACGACATCATACGCAGAATGGCCTGCTCGTAATTGATTGTGAATTTGGATGCTATCGACGGGAGGGTCTCATATGCCCAAACGAGTAAGGCATGGGGGAAGCTGGGAATACTGTAATGGACTTTGTCAAAAAAAATTTTTTGTTGTCTTCTCTTCGAAGATATCCTGTTATCCACAACATTGCAGATTGCTGCCCGGGTTGCCTCCTATGAGAGTACGCCCCAAGAAAAATCATTAAAAGCATCTAAGTCATCAGCGAGAGAAAAAAACTTTGGGTCAATCTTCACGGCGCTTGCATTTGACTGCGTCGTCGTTGTTGTCAAACGTAGCATTCGACATCTGAAGTTCCAAATTTTCTCTCGACACACCCCTCAAAGTCGAAAAATATCTTGAAATTAATCGGCTTTCGACGACGGGGAGATGAGTAGACCCTACACAATTCAGACCGGTTATTAGGCAGAACTCGTGGATGGAAAATCTGCCCAAGTCTTCGCCTAGCTCGAACCATAGAGCATCACCCATCACTGAGTGATCAGTCAGGCGCATCACAATGTTGTGGAATACCTGCCCAGCCCAACCAAGAGAACCTAAATGCACAAACTGTTGAATGCAGGGCTGATTTTGGACGGCTTCGTACTATCGCGGAGACAACCATTGGCTCAATTTTTTCCATGTCTCCGAAATGTTAACGAAAGTATTTGTTTTCGCCCTCATAATTTCACTGTCCGGTACGAGCCGAGCATATTGAGCCTGCGTTAATGGTAACAAAAAAGAGTAATTAAATTTATGACCGTGAAGTAAACATACAAAATACATGGCATAATATCACATAAATATGAAATATTATTAAAACTGTAAACAATTTAAACATAAAAGCACAATCCCATACCAGTTGTACATCTGCAGATTTCGCCATTGATCTGAGGTAATTTTTTCGGGAGTAGACGACGTTAAGAGGCGTTCAAAGAGTTTGTATAAGGATTTCGTAGGTGGTTTAGGACGGAGAGCGAGCGGTTATGGGTCGATAACGTGGTGTATAAAACACTTTCTCTCTCTACAACCGGAGTTTCTCTCTCTAAATCTCTGTATAGGCTGGTTTGAAATTGTAGGGAAATCGTGGGAGAGTGAAGTAAAGCTTTTTCGGGTGGGAGAGCAGGGCAAATCGGGGATTTGACATTTGGGAATTGACTCAATTACTGTTGGTATTCGTGAAAGTACGGTAATTTCCACAATGACCGCCTGGTCAATATCGTTGTGACCAAGATTAAATGCAAAAATTCACCATTTAGCTTGGTCACAACAATAATGACCATGTGGTAATTATAAAGATTACCTATCCGTTGGAATGACCAAATTTTAATGACGGTGGTATAAAAAGCTGGGCAGGGGTCACAACGAAAATGACCAGGTGGTCATAAAGAAAATTACCGCTAATGCGAAATATAAAAAGATGCACAAATTAATTGTTAATGCCCCTTTACACGCAAATCGATAAATTCGCATTAATTGAAGGTAGGGCAATCGAATCAATCACTGTTGGTATTCATGAAAGTACGGTAATTTGCACAATGACCTCCTGGTCAATATCGTTGCGACCGTGTTTAAATGCAAAAATTCACCATTTAGCTTGGTCACAACGATAATGACCATGTGGTCATTATGAAGATTACCTATCCGTTGGAAGGACCAAATTTTAGGTAAATTCAATACAATTCTTATGTATTTATGTTTTAAAATTTCTCAAAATTTTTCCCCACATACACAAACACAGTGTGTTCACAATTTTCTCAGAACGTGGGTAGGGGTCACAACGAAAATGACCAGGCGGTCATAAAGAAAATGACCGCTCTATGAAGTATAAAAGCTGCACAAATTAATTGTTATTTTTTTACCCCTTTACACCCAAATCGAGAAATTCACATTAATTGAAGGCAGGACAATCGAATCAATCACTGTTGGTATTCGTGCAAGTACAGTAATTTCCACAATAACCGCCTGGTCAATATCGTTGCGACCGTGTTTAAATGCAAAAATTCACCATTTAGCTTGGTCACAACGATAATGACCATGTGGCCATTATGAAGATTACCTATCCGTTGGAAGGACCAAATTTTAGGTAAATTCAATACAATTCTTATGTATTTATGTTTTAAAATTTCTCAAAATTTTCCCCCCCATACACGGACACAGTGTGTTCACAATTTTCTCAGAACGTGGGCAGGGGTCACAACGAAAATGACCAGGCGGTCATAAAGAAAATGACCGCTCTATGAAGTATAAAAGCTGCACAAATTAATTATTAAATTTTTTTACCCCTTTACAGGTAAATCGAGAAATTCGCATTAATTGAAGGCAGGACAATCGAATCAATCACTGTTGGTATTCGTGCAAGTACAGTAATTTCCACAATGACCGCCTGGTCAATATCGTTGTGATTGTGTTTAAATGTAAAAATTCACCATTTAGCTTGGTCACAATGATAATGACCATGTGGTCATTATGAAGATTACCTATTCGTTGGAATGACCAAATTTTAGGTGAATTCAATATAATTCTTATGTATTTATGTTTTAACATTGCTAAAAAAATTTTCTCCCCCATACACAGACACAGTGTGTTGTTCACAATTTTCTTAGAACGTGGGCAGGGGTCACAACGAAAATGATCAGGGGGTCATAAAGAAAATTACCGCTCATGCGAAGTATAAAAAGATGCATAAATTAATTGTTAATGCCCCTTTACATGCAAATCGAGAAATTCGCATTAATTGAACGCAGGGCAATCGAATTAATCACTGTTGGTATTCGTGCAAGTACGGTCAATTTCACAATGATCGCCTGGTCAATATCGTTGTGACCGATAGCGTAACGCAGCGGTTATAACGGTTATGACTAGACGATCATAACCGTTATGACCGATAGTGTAACACATATGTCATAACAGTTATGATCAGGCGGTCATAACTGTAATGACCGTTGGGCTAACACAGAGGTCATAACGATTATGATCAGGCGGTCATAACTGTTATGACCGATAGTGTAACACAGCGGTCATAACGGTTATGACCGCCTGGTCATAACTGTTATGACCGACAGTCTAACACAGAGGTCATAACAGTTATGACCACCCGGTTATAACCGTTATGACCGATAGTCGAATACTTTGATCAATATGTCACCGTATTGACAATTTATAGGGGTCACGACGATAATGACCATGGGGTCATTATGAAAATGACCGATCCGGTAGAAGGATGTCTGACCAAAAACTGGTCATTTTTATAATGACCACCTGGTCAATATCGTTGTGACCAAAATTATATGCGTAAAATTTAACAGTTACAGGAGTCACAACGAAAATTACCAGGCGGTCATTATGAAAATGACCGATCCTGTAAGAAGACCAACTGTTAAACAAATTCATTTTCATAATGAATTTTTTTCCCCTTTGCAAACAAAGCGTTAAACGCAAACTTTTTAAACATTGAAACGAAATCGTTTTATTTTTTTTAACTTTCGACTTCTTTGATTCCTTAACTTCGATTTCCACTCAACCCTTCATCGGCCACCATTCTCTCCATCTCTGGTGCCGGTTTTTTAAACTATTCGATATAGGTGGCATTCTATATCACCAAGCTGTTTATAAATGCCTTTCGTGGTGGTTTCGTACTGTTTCGAGCGGTTCCGGCCGATTGCAACTATTTCTCTCTCTAGATTTCATTTTCTCTCTCTAAAATACTGTAGATGCTGGTTTGGCTGATTGTTTGGAGCATGCAAAGAAGATGAGGGTAAACCCGTAATTTGCCTTACATTTAATTCAGCTGGGCCCCACGTATCAGAGGACTTTATGACGTGACGGTGCTAAAAATGAAGGGATGAAAAACAGATGCTGATTTTAATATTCTTTTCCCCACAAGTGTTAAAAGTGAAATTAACCCTAATGATTATTATGATCCATTTTTTGTTATTAGGAAAATTTATTCAAAATTATCGACTATTTTTTTTCCAAAAAAGAAAAAAAAAAAAAGAAAAACAAAAGTTGAGTGGGAGCTTAAGCGATCCTAGGCCTTAAATTCCCTTCATCAGTGTGTCGGTGAATGTGAGTGACCATCTATCAAATAGTCAATCATTAATTCATAGGATATTTATTAAAAAAAACATTTAAAAAAGTTCATTTAACCATGTGTTCCAAAATTTTACCACTTAGTCCATGATTTATTACATTAAAAACAACGACTAGATATCAATTAGGAAAATATTCTTTGCAACTATATTCTTGTGAATGAGTTAAGTTTAGGTAATGAATAATATCGCATTCAACCAAGTCTTAATTATTGTTGGGGTTAGACTTCGTCTCCCTATTATGACGTTAGCTTTAACAGTTTATCTAACGAACGATGAACTCTCGATTCTAGCATCTTCGTATTTGGGCCGAACCCAATTCAGTTCATGAGTCAATAATGAATAAAGATCGCTCGTATAATTAGGCCGGACCCAATATACTACTATAAATGCAATCATTCACATTCGAGCGTCGAACATCGGACCAACAGATCAAACATGATCTTTACACATCGACTCTACAGGCTACGAACGATAGATCATGAGGACGAAGCCTTGTTTTCTATTCATCGTTCGCTCATGACCGTCGAACCTAATGACGACGATGATGTGTCATGCCATTGTGATAACTAACTAATTCGTAACTGGCAAATGGAAGCACATCAATAACCGCTAAGCCCATGATCTGTGTGACATTACAATAACTGCTGAGTTCACATCGTGACACATGTCCCCAGAGGACAACAAGCAAAAACCGCTCAACATCAGTTATTGATCCTTCCTCTATAAATAGAGGAAGACCGCCTTCAGAAAGCTCTCTCTCTTTTTCGAATTCAGATATACTGTCACTCTGCGAAAATTTGTCCAGAAAACAATCCTATCTTCTGAAAACGCTATTGTATAAAAACTTTCATTCATAGTGAAACAAATCTCGCACAGAGGACGTAGCACATCGTTGGGCGAACCTCTTTAAATCTTGGTGTTGATATATTTTTTGTTCACTTACTAATCTGATTATCTAATTTATGTTCATTTTCGGATATAAATATCATTTTTGGTTTATGTTGTTTTATGAGTTTCATCACGATGTCCAAGGGCCCAATTAATCGATTATTACGTTTTCCACACTAATTTTTCCGTTAAATTTTGACTGTAAAAAACTAGCACCTACAATTATATGTTTTCCCATCACTCTAATAAGTCTTGTTACGAGCGATTGTTTAATTAATTAAGTAAACAATAACCACTTTGAGCAAAAATAATAACATCAATAAAGTATAGGACTAATTACAAAAATTTCTTAAATTATAGCTGTTATAATACTTTGTCACCCTCAAATTTCAAAGATAACATTGTGTCTCGCATTATATTCCGTTAACAAAGTCATCTTGTTCGATTTTTTTTAATAGAAATGATATACGTCAGACAAAAAGAGAGGGGATTGCTAAACAGTTTAGTGAATAATTATTTTACCTATCATCATAACATCTGTTAATGAATACCCAATTTATATTTAATTTAACTGTTAAAAAAAAAAACAAAACAAAAAAACAAATATAAATTATTGGAATGTTTTGATCGAACAGCTGTGAGAGAGGGAAATATGAGACCATGACCATGAGGCTTAAACAGAAAGACCATGTCGTTACTGTGATCGTTTTATTTTATTATTTTTAGGCTTTTAATTTCTTTAGTTTTATCTTTTCTTTAACCACTAAAATTTTACTCTAAACTAGCTTTCGAATTAAATTATATTTTAGACAAAATAAGTTATTGAAATATTCTTTGATAAAGCATAACGTACCAATCACATGTTAACTTCTATTAAAAAAAAAAACTAAAGAACAAAATTTGTTAACAGAGCATAATTTGCGGGACACGATATGTTTTGAAGTTTAAGAAATAACATGTTACCAACGTTAGAATTAATCCTAAAGTAATATATAAGAATTTATTTTCTACAATAATTTTTTTTAACCACTCGTTTGGTCACTATACTTTTAAGTATGTGCAATTTTAATAATTGCTCTTTATTTTTTTTTAGCTTAAATGACTATAAATTATTAAAAATATTATTATAATTTTTTCTGATAAATTTTTAGACGGAATCTGCTAATGAATATCAATTTTTGATCATAATTACTATAGTAACATTTTGTGTGAAGCTTTTTTTTTTTTTTTTTTTTGGAAAAGGAAAACCTGAAAATTTGAAAAATAAAAGTATTTAAATATATAATTATGTATGAGTGTCACTATAATAATTTTGGTTACATTAACGGATTCCCCTCAAAATTAACGAAAAAGTTACTAATTTTTTTTTAATAATTTGGGATCATTAAGCTATATATATATATATATATATATATAAATAAAGAATAGGGGATTAAAATTGCATGAACTTAAAAGATTAAAACCAATCTAGCAATTTAGACTCCGTTTGGATGGAGTGTCTATTTTTGAAAGGGAAATTTTTCTTGTTTTAAATGAAAAGTCTTTTCATCTTGAGAATAAGATAGTGTTTAGATGTGTAAAAATTTTTCTTTTTAAAAACAAAAATTTTGTTTGAAATGAGAAAAATTAATGTTAGAAATTTTACATTGTGAGAAGATTTAAAAATATTTATTTTCTTTTTCCAATAGGATAATGTACAAAATAAATTTGAAAATAAGATAATTTTTTTTCAAAATGAAAAAATGATGAAAAAATTAAGACAAATACATTTTTTATAAAATTTGTCCAATTTTGAAAATTGGACATGTCATCTAAACATTGGATCATTTTTTTTTTCAAAAAGGTATTGTAAAAAATTAATTTGAAAATGAGTTAATTTTTTTTAAATAAGAAAATAATAGAAAAAATTGAGATAAATTTTGTAAAAATTTTCTAATTTTGAAAATTAAATACGTCATCGAAACATAAAACAATAGGAGGATGACATGGTTACTTTTTTTCTTTAAAAAGAAAAAAAGAAAGAAAGAAAAAAAAAAAAACACTTTTCTGTGTATGTCGTTGAAGACTCGTCCATTATTGTCGTTTTTGGAGTTCTGTTGCAAATGCAACTTTGCAGAGCGCAGATCCTAAAACCCAAAACCCCACCTCCTTGGCTCCGAACCGCATTTCTTTCTCTCCCTCTCTGTCTGTCGAAACGTTTCTGAGTTTTTCTACGCACGAAGCAACCATGTCCGAAACGAAACCGGAGGACATGGCCGTTCTCCTCCGCAGCTACGAGCTCCGCCTCCTCCGCTGCACCCTCCCTCCCTCTCCCTCTCCCTCTCCCTCTCCCTCTCCTCCGCCGCCTTCGGACCACGCGCACCGCCACCACACTCTCCACTCTCTCATCTCCGACATCCTCGTCTCCATCGAAGCCGGTCGCTACCTCGACGCCCTCGCATCCCCCGCCGCTTCCCGCCTCGTCTTCGGACTCCATGATTCGCGGCTCGACGACTCGGCCGAGTGCGCCGACTGCGTCTACGCGGAGTTCCTCGGCCGAGCGGAATCGTTCTTGGGAGAAGAAGAAAATGATGATGAGGAAAGGGGCTTCAGAGTCGCGGTTGCGATGTGCATTGCGGTCGCAGCCTTTCTAGGGTTCGTTCAGTGTAACATGATCGGGTGAGCCTAGTTCCATTTCGGATTAAAGATTGCATTTTTAGGTTTTTGATTGTTGATTTTTTGGAAAATTTTGCGTTGAATTTTCAGGCCAACGGAAGGATTGCCAAAGTGCCCTCTGCCTTTGGTGGGTGGTGATGAATTGGGAGAGTGGGACAATTGGGCTCGTAATCAGCTCATGTCTTCTGGTTCTGACCTGCTTGGAAAGTTCTCCAATCTTCAGGTACTTTCTACTTCTGTTGAACTTGCTCTTTTTTTTTTTGTTAAAGATCATGGAAATGGAAGAGAGAGAGAGAGAGAGAGAGAAAGAGAACAATTGCCACTCCCTACCCAAATTTGAAAACTGCAAATGATTAAGGGCCCGTTTGGACCATGAGATGGAGTTTTGGAGATGGGTGTTGGAACTGTGTGCTTGGTTGAAATGTGAATTGAAAATGAACTATAATATTTGAATGGTGTAAATATCTGAAATGTGTTTGGAAAAAAAGGCAATGTGGATGTTGTTTCATTTCTCTTTTGTTGTGAGCGTTTAGAGGCAAGAATCATCTCATTTTGACTTGAAATGAGAAAGTTGTGGACTTTTAAAATTTGAGTTTTATAGTATTGGAAGAGAGAGAGAGAGATGTGGGATTTGTCCAGTAGCTAATTGGAGTTGGAGTTTTTGGAAACCAACCTAGAAAACTTATGTTGGAACCATTGTTCTAAACGGGCCCTAATAAAGTCTTGATCTTCATGAAGTACGGGATAAGTTGTTGAACTTACTGCTATTTAACTTGATCTTATCAACGGATTTATAGAGAAACTATTCACACTGTGCTTGGTAGAGGTGAAAGTGAAAAGTGGAAGGAAAAAAAAAAAAGGAGGGGAGGGATATTTTAAGAGAAGATGGGAAGTTAAGTGGTTTGATAGAGAGAAAAAGTGAGGCGATAAAAGTACACATGTTTTGTTAGGAATTTACAGGAAGCAAAGACCAGAAATCATAAACAGGACTGTAATGGAAACTAAAGCCAGACCCTGATTGACCCAAATCCCCCCTAATGACCAACCACATCTTTCCAGTTAAGAACTATCAAGGAAAAGGGGAAATTTTTGAAAGCTTTAACTGTTGAAAGGATGCTGAAAATTTAGCCTTCTCAATGATGTCTGTGAGCTCTGGCTCCTTCTATGCAACTTCTTGAAGATAATAATCACTTCTGTGCAACTTTCTGATTATAGTCCTAGAAACACACAAATTTTGATTTGACTTGGTCGAATTTCTTGAATTTTCGCAAAATTGTCTAATTTAGTACCCTTTATTTTGTGTTCAAGTTACATTGTTCTTCAAATTGTTGAATCATTTAGTTGTTTCAGTGTTTTCTCCGGGTGCCCTTTGTTTCGTTGTTCATTTGTTTTAAATTTGACGCAAGTTGTTCTTTTTTGTTTTGAAGTACATAGTCTTTGCCAAGATGTTGCTCATGAGGACTAAAGATTTGTTGTCCGAAGGATTTAGGAGCATTTCATGGTGGCTTGCTAGGATAATACTTACTCAGCAGAGAATTTTGGATGAACGATCTTCTTCATTATTTGATCCCTTGCAAGTCTTTACACGCGAAACTTTACATCATTTTGGTACGTTGGATAAATTAACAAGTTATTGGGGTGCCACTTTGCATAACAATGAGGGCTTGCAAATAGTCTCGATGATTTATTTGGAAGCTGGAATAATGGAGTATACCTACGGTCGAGTTGATTCATGCAGGTGAATTTTTGTGAGTTTATGTTTGTTTATTGATTTATTTCTTCATTTTCTGTCTAGACTAGATGTCTGTATGTTATTAATCATTCACCAAACTCCTCTGTTTTGCAACACTTTTTAAATCAGTTCTGTTTCTTAAATTGATTTAGATCCTAATTCTCTGGTGGCCTCCCTTTCCAATTTCTTCTTTTGAGATCTGTTTGGATCAGATATGGTGGTTTTTTTTTTGGTTAGTTTGTGGATTTCTTATCCTCTCTTCCTTGTAATTGATTAGTTATCAATGAAAGGGGTTGTCTTATCAATTTTTGTACACTGATAATTCTTTGATAATTTGGATAGGTCTATTTGAATATTGATAATTACCAGCTATTTTTTGACCACTTACTAGGATATGTTTGTTGCTTCAGATTACATTTTGAGTCAGCTGAAGCAGCTGCTGGTCTTGAGCTCTCTGTTACTGGTGTACTTGGCTTCCGTACCTTACATCAGGTTACTATTTTCACCGTGTAATTTTGATAATTTTGATTCTGAATTATGTCTGTTTGCCTAATCTGCTGTCCTTTATAATAGGTAGAACCGAAGGCACAAATGGTACTTGTTGCAAACAGAAGCTCGTCAAACAGTGACGCAAACTGTCAGTCCGATAGCAGTGGACACCATAAACAAGACTCAAATAACAATCATAAAAGTTCAAATCTACATCAAAGTGAAACTCATGAGGCCTCGGACGTTTTGATTACCCCAAAATTGTTGGAGAATGAAAATGGACAGGTAATTAAAGAAGAAGCCATTCAAGTTGGTGGCACCGCTGTCCCATTGAGTGCAATCCAGCAGGCAATAATCCTGGCTAAATGTCTTCTAATTGAGAAGAGCACTAGACACGATGATATGCAAAGTAAGTTACTTAAACATTGATCAGCAAAAAAAATAAAAAAAGTAAATAAATAAAAAATTTGTGAATTTAGTCAGTTCTCTCTTCTTATGGGATAAATTAAGTTTTGGTGTTTCTTGGCTACAAGAACTGGTGCCTGTATTTCTGGATTACACTTGGATATATATGTTTTTTTCTTGATAAGCAAAAGAAAGTGGTCACAGCTTTTACTGGCCTTTTTTAAGCGGTCTTTAAGAAGCTTTCAATGACATCCGACTTGTTACTCGTCAACATAAACAATAGATTAAGATGAAAGGGTGGCATAAATGTTGTTGACTTTTCTAGGTTCTAATTGTTCACCACTTATTGATTGTATATATGCTAAATATTTATTTCCTTGATAAAAACATATTATTCTGTTCTAAATATTCTTGGCTACAAAGCTCTCTCTCCCTGCCTCTCTGTTTATGTGTCTGCATTTACTGGCCTTAAGGACTTTTCCTCTTCTTCTTTTTTTCTATAAATTACTTTTTTTTCCCTTTTCTTTTGATTTAGCTTTTGTTGTTTCCACTGTTCTCTTATATGTGGGTGGATGTCTTGTCTTCTTTTACTCAGGCTTTTGTTAGCTCTGATAATGCAGGCAGAAAACCGATGTTATTCTTCAGAATGTAGACTTATTATTTGATCATTTCATTTCTGTCATTTGTTTCAGGATGGGATATGGCTCCATATATAGAGGCAATTGATTCTCAACAGATGTCATGCTTTACTGTAAGTCAACAAGTAAACACAAGGGAAACATTGTTTTACGTAAATAACATTTTGTTTCTTTTACTGATAATCATATTGTAAGAAACCAAACGTAATATAGTTGTCTCCACTAGTAATCTTGAGGTTCACATCCATTGAGAATTCTTTCTCGTCCCAGTTCGTTTACTTGGTAGCCATTTGGACATCTAGACGTTCAGATTTTAAAGCTTCACATTGTCAAGATGCTTTCCATCGTAGGCTAGAATGTCGCCTGGAGGGTTTTTTTTTTTTTTTTTTTTTTTTTTAAATTTTTAAATTTTTTAATTATTTGTTTATTAAGTTGGAGAGACCTGTTGTGATGGTCTGGTTTTGTTTGATTTTTTGTTTGTTGAGAAAGCTTGTCCTCTTTGACCTCCTGTTATAGACTTTTTCCAAAAAGGTCTATAGACCTTTTTGGAAAAAGTCTATTATGTAAATTTTTTCTTTATCACAACATTTTCAGTTTGTTATTTTAAGAAAACTCTATTAGAATCCTTCTTTTGTGTGTGTGTGTGTGTGTGTGTGAAAGCTCTGCATTTTTCTTGTAAAAATATACAGAAAAGGCGAGAGAAGAAACAAACTGAGGAGAACAGAAAAGGGCTGAGATGATAAGATAGAATGTGCTGTAAATACCCTAATAAAAGGCATTTCTGTTCCCATTAAACGAGAGATGGAACAAAATGGAAAGAACAAAACGAAACGTATAAAAATCAAGACAGTAAAGCATAATTGCGTCTATCATGGTCATTCTTCAAAGACTGAAACTTGTTTCTATGTTGCATGGATGAAGTCATATTTATGACGGGTATTTTTTTTAAAGAAGGTGAGAAGTGTTAGTTTCAAAGCAACCTTTCCTCTCATTGTTTTAGTCTTTGTTCGTAATTTAGTTGTACAAAGCATTATGTTCAATAGGTCACTTGACAAATTGACCTCATGTGTGGACTCTAAATCTAATGCACTTCTATTAGATTTAGTCTATTAAATGCTTCTACAGGTAGTTTTGTGTAAGCTTTTCTCTCTTGCTGAAGTTCATGCCTTTTTTCAGTTTTCTTTTTTTATTTTTCTTTTAGTTGCTCATTTCTAATCTTCTTGGTTTGATGAGATGGTTTTTATTTTGTTAGATTCAATGCTGTTGTGACATCTTACGGATTCGATGGGAGTCAACTCGTAGTCGCACAAAGGAGCGTGCATTGATGATGATGGATAAATTGGTATGCTCTATATTCGTTATTGTCAGTTTGTTCTCTGGGTATGCAATCTTTTAGATGTTTTCTAACTCATAAATTGTTGCTTTAATCCTGTTATATGTGAAAGAATTATAACATAAAGCAAGAATTCATTGCAAAAATTTATCATAATAGAAGTTGGTCTTTATAAAAATCATATAGGTTACAAAGTGGTGGAAATTCTCTTTGTTCTCCCATTGAGACAATGCTTTAGCTTTTCTTAAATTAACTTAAACATGTCTCTTGGTTCTCATCGACTCAACTATAAGTTTCTTTTTCGTTCTCCCCCCACTAACCCGCCACCCACCCCCCCCCCCCCCCCCCCCCGCCCGCCCCCAAACCACTACAAAATAACTGAGATTAGGGTCTCTTGGTTCGCTCATATCTAACATGTATTATATCGGTGTCTTTTGGTTTGGTTCTTTTACTGGCACGAAATTATCTTGGCTCTCATTAATAATACATAAATTTTTAAAGTTGATTGGATAGTACGTCTTCTCAGTTCACAATTGGAAATTTATTCAAAAAAGAAAAAGCTTTAGAATTTGGCAAGTGCTATACCAATTTATTTGAAAAGCATCTGACAAATTGAAAGGCAACACTAAAATGTATCGTTTCTCATTACAAGAGACAACTCGCCCCTCCCAATGCTTTTCTTTCACTCTTTCCGAATGGAAAATATATTGGAAAGTATCTGTTTGTTGGGTTGTCTCCAAGACGGAGCTAGTTTAACAAGTACTACTTTTGCTGCAATTTGCAAGTGCTTGTTGGATTTCCATTTCAGCACTTCCAGTATCATTTTTCAGTTTTTCTCTCTTTCAACTATTTGCCACCCTTTTCGTTTCCATTCCAAAATCTTACTTCATCACCATCTTTTATTTTCATTGAAGCTAAGGAAGTGATTTGATATTTAAAACAGTTAGTTTGTTCTCTAAATTGAACGGACTGTTTTTTGCTCCTATTTGGCTTGTGGTGATGCTTGCGTTCTCTTAGATCCAATGTCGTTTCCAACTATTTTTCTTGTTCTACTGTAAGTATAAATGGATCAATGATACAATACCATAATGGAGCCAGTTGCTGTCTATTTCAAATCTGAAGTAAAATATTTACAAGTTCAAGTGCAGAATGGTTGTTGAGAGTTGAATCAGTTGACATATGGTGGCTTTTGCTTTCTAGCTCTTGTAAAAATATATAGTTTTGTCTGTGCGTGTCTATAATATATGCTGTAGTCTGGCTTTACGGGCGTCCTTCTGTCTCCCTAACCTTTTTATTCTCCAATTGATTGTCTGTTACTTGCTCAAAATAAAAAACAAAAACAAAAATCTTTTTATTCTCTGTAATGAATTGCCTGTCACTTATTGAAAACTGACAAAAAAGAAATATCACAAATAGGTTTTTTTTTCAGTGTTCGGGGGAAACTAAAATTTTTTTATGTAATTGTTTCAGGTTCAAGGGTTGTATGAACCTTCTCCAGGAGTGGCACAAAGAATTCCACTTTGTTATGGAGTATACATCCCAACTATTGCTTCTTTGCGGAAGTATAATTCTTTCTTTGTTGTGTTCTGGACTGATAATTTAGTTGTTTTCTTCTTCTTTTCCGTGTCTTTGTTTTCCACAAAATCTGTTATGTTACGATGCTAACTGGTGGCCATGCTTATTCTCCAAGATTTATTGTACTTTCTATTTATTATGGTTGTTCTTTCTAGAATAACTCAGTTTCTCTTTATTCGTTTGTTATTAGGGAATATGGAGAACTCTTAGTGCGCTGTGGTTTGATAGGAGAGGCGGTTAAAACTTTTGAGGATTTAGAGTTATGGGACAATCTCATTCTTTGTTACCAGTAAGAAAATCACATAATGGCTATTGTCAAAATTGAATTTTTCCCGACATATTATTTTATTTCTCCCCCCTTAATGTGAATGGGGATTTAAAGACAATTATGCGATGAAATACAAGGTTATTGGAGAAGAAAGCAGCAGCTGTTGATCTCATTAAGGCTCGACTGTCTGTGATGCCCAATGATCCGAGGTTATGGTATGTATTATAAAACTTATTTCATGTTCTCCTTGCTTTAATTTCATACCTGACTAATAGACAAATGATACTTACTAGAATTATAAGTTCTCTTCTTGTATCTTTTCTCCCCAGTTGGGCTATTTTTAAGTGACCTGATTTGGATATGTAACACAAGCTTCTGGTTTTTGAATCTATATCAAAGAAACTTCTGACACATCATGTACATAAACATTTTTGGAGTAAAGAGTAACCTTTCTAACGGGGATATGTGTTGTCACAAGATCCTCCCTCCCCAAAAGTAAAGATGCAAAAAGCACTGCCCTTTTTTGTAAGGTTACTTTTTCATAGCTAATAGTATTAACTGAAGTAGTTTCAAGAATTTTCCTTTCCAATTGATCATTTTAAATTAGAAGGATGGGCTAGGAAAATAGATAGGATGTGATCGGTAATTGTATTGTATCCCTATAGCTTAGAGACGAACTTTTTGTCTTTTTTTGTTTCAAGGAGGACACCTTGTTCTCCTCTCCTTGAAGTTGATTAATTTATCAATGAAAGGATTTTTCTTATATAAAAAAAAGTATCGACTGAAGTAGTTCCGACTTAGGTTATGCTTACAGTTCTCCTTTCTCGTCAAGCTCTATTCATTACTGCATATGAGTGTGAAAAATTTGACTATATATGAAGAAACAGAAGGATTCACAAGAGTGCAATTTGTCTGATTTGTTTAATGACTCAACTTTGTAGGTGCTCGTTAGGCGACGTTACTAATAACGATGACTGCTACGAGAAAGCTTTAGAAGTTTCAAATAATAGGTCAGCTCGAGCTAAGGTGATGAAATTTCTCTTATCATCTTCCCATTCAAATAACCCTGTCCTTGTCTGTTCATCACCACCCACCCCACCCCCCTGAGCTCTGGAAAAGAAACAGGATTCAATTAAATGTAAAAACTATGTACAAACAAAGTAGAGGAAGAGATTTCTGAAGAGATTTCCTCGCTAGAAGACAAGTAAAACTATAAGAATGAATTCCAATCTCTAACCGAATCAGAGAACAACAAACTTCTAAAGTCCTCATGGTGTACCCAACTTGTCTGTTCATTATTTTAATTTTGTTCTCTATTTTACAGCGGTCTCTTGCACGTGGTGCATATAATAGAGGGGAGTACGAGACATCTAAAGTTCTCTGGTGTGTTTCCTTAAAGCTTTCCCGTATATCTTTTATACAGATTTTTATGTCTTAGGAATTATCCAGATTCTATATCTAGTGTTATTCACTTGAGTATGTCACAGGGAGTCTGCAATGGCCTTAAATTCTTTGTATCCAGATGGCTGGTTTGCATTAGGAGCTGCTGCCTTGAAGGTATCTCCTAGGATCGGTCTTGTGTTTTATTTGTATTTTTTTTCATGAATATCTCCTTTCTAGGTTATTATCTTATATATACAAACGGAAAAAAAAAAAAAAAAGGAGCCCTTATATTGCATCTTTCCTCCCTTAAGTTGTTGTCGAACTTACTGCTAAAGACATGATACAGGCTAGGGATGTTGAGAAAGCACTGGATGGTTTTACACGCACAGTTCAACTTGACCCAGAAAATGGGGAAGCGTGGAATAATATTGCCTGCTTGTATGTTCTCTTCTCTTTACAATATTCATTTTTTTTTTGATAAACAAATTAAGTAGAAGGGAAAAGACGATAAGGTATCCTCTAAAGCAAGGGAAATAGAAATATCTTCAAAAGCTTTATCCGTTGAAGCCTGTAGGGCTGCTGAAAACTTTGCTTTCTCAAAAATATCTATCACTTCCATTCTTTTATCTTTAAATTGCCTTATTCCTTTCCTTCCAAATCATCCATAACAGTGAGATCACTGTGCATTTCCAAAGATCTTTTGCCATTTTATTCGACCGAAATCCTATCGTGTTCTCCAATGTAAATGAGTTGCCATGAGCTGGGACGGCCCACATGAAACCTGCTTCAACAATTTCTCCCATAATGTTCTGGCCACCTTGCAATGTAAGAAAAGATGGCCACTGGTTTCCTCGTCCTCCTTATTTGTTCAGTATTATACCAATAAAAATAAATCTTTTGTTATTAGAAAAAAAATTTCATATCCTCGTACAAAACGCAACATTAAGGCAATGATACTTATTCCCCTACTTAGATAATGAGTAGCCTTCTGTGATATAGTTGTAGCCTTATTCGAATGTACATGCACAAACTCATACATGTGTATAAACATGAATGCATGCCTGCAGACACAAGCAAATACTCGAATGTGTTAGTGAGTCATGTTCTTATAAATGCCTTGTTTGTACTTCTAAGTTAAGAGTTCGAATACGGTTCCTGTCTCTAAATGTGCTTTGTTATTTATCTTTAAGTCAATGCTTCTTCTAAACAAGCAAGCTTCTGACTTTGTTGACAAAAAGTCTCTGATCTCAATTTTGTAGTGATAAAAATGCAGTAGAGAGGTTTACTATATACTCAGTAATTTGTTAAGTTACAATCAAAAAGTGATTTGTTAAGCCAGCCTTACAAGTCATGTGTTAGTTTGTTCTTTTTTCTTCTGTGAAAGAAATAACTTGATTTTAAAACGAGTATGGATATATGAGAGAACCGGGAGAGTAAAAAAACTAAAAAATTAAAAAACAAAAATGTCTGTATCCACTTTAATGCAAAAGTCTCCATTGTAAAACAGATATAATTTTCTATTTTGGCGGAGGGAAAACGAAAACATATATTTAAGCTTTTCAGAAAAGTTAATAAGAGAAAGCAAATAATAAACTAATGAGTCTTTAATTACCCCTTTTCCCTATGCCTAAAAGTAAGTGTTAGTCGCCTATCATGATCTCCTTGACATATGCTTGCATAAAAAGTAGAAAATATAAAGGTATAGGAATATTAGGAATGATTAAAAAAAAAAGTGGGAAATGAGGTTTGTTCTGTTGTGGTGTGTCATGATCTCCTTCGTTTTATGCTGTGTTGTGAAAACAAGGAGATAAAGGAGAAGGAAAAATTTGAGAAACAAACAAGTTCTATTTCACAACTCAAATGGTATTTTACTATGTTTTGTTATTTCTGTCTAAGAAATCTATAACTCTTATCGTAGTGATCTCTGCTACCACGTCACTAGATTGAAAATGAACATGGAACTTTTCTTGTGTGAGGAATGTTCTTTCCATCATTATCACAACCACATTTGTGTTATGTCATCCAGGGTTGATGTGGCTGAGCTCTGCAAACCACAATCTTTACTCTTCATAATTGCATTTCCCGTTCTCAACTATGTTTATGCTTCTGGTGATTTTTTCCTGGAACGTGATATTGTTTTTAGTTTCTTACTTATTTAGTCTCACTTTATCAACTATGCAGACATATGATAAGGAAAAAGAGCAAAGAGGCTTTCATTGCATTTAAAGAGGCGCTAAAGTTTAAGTTCTGTTCACCTCTTATATTTGTTTATTTCTTGTTTCTCTTCGTCCATTGCTGACAAATGGAATTTATAGTGACTGAAATCTATCTTGGTGACCAGACGCAACAGCTGGCAACTGTGGGAGAACTATGGCCAGGTTGCTTTTGATGTGGGGAACATCAGCCAGGTCTGTTTCTGTCTCTCTCTCTCTCTCCCTCTCTCTTCTTTTTTATTTAATTATTTTTTTTCCTTTTCTTTTGAGTTCCTATTTTGGAAATTTGTATCTTATCATGTAAACGTGAAGTAGAGTTTGACCATTGACCAAAAAAGAATATATTGGCTTCTTCCATGTATAACATAAAGGTTTAAAACGGGCCATCTCTAGCCGTCTATCCCATTATTGCTAATAACAGGTTACAACCATTTGAACACAAGCGCATCAAATTCCTCCAGAAACTTCAGAACCATCTCCTCAAAAGTGTTGCATAATGCCAATAGCAAATAATCTTAAAACTTTTATTGGCAATTGGGAAAACATGATACCTCCGTTTGTTGGTCGTGATTAGAACCCAATGGTGATTACAGTTTATGTTACAGTAGAGAATCTGTGGAGGGTAGATGCTTAAAATATTGGAGAATACATCTGCTGTTGATTGCTAACTCCTCACATTCAACATGGTCATTGCTCATAAGTTGTCTTGTGCCTGATTATAATTTCCTTTTGTCCTATCGTTCTTGTTGGCTACTTATGATGTTATTTCGTAATATCTTAGGCTCTAGAATCTGTTCGGATGGTGTTGGAGATTACAAAAAGTAAAAGAATTGATGCTGAACTACTAGAAAAAATTATGAACAAGGTGGAGGAAAGGGCTTCTACTAATCCATCTTCTTCCACAAGCATTGATGATCAGATTAGTCCTGATGAGTCTAGTATTGATACTGGGAATGAGTCAAGTAGAGAATCTCTGGAGGGTAGATCATGGGAAACCGAGCAGTTGGTGGTTTTCCTTGGAAAGGTTTTACAGCAGGTATACATAACCTCTACGACTGCTTTTGATCCTCGTTCTTTTTTGTATGTTAAATAATTTTGTTTACAAAGTTTCTTTCTTCTAGATTTTAGTTTATTGTTTTAATTTTTAGATGTTACTTCCTTATTTTTTTTATGCATGGTACTCTAACAAACTTTTTGACAGATTATACAAAAGTCAAAATTTTTGCATAATATGCATAGAGTATTTTACTTTCTGACGTAGGCTGTTAAAAGTGGGACTGGGGCGGATATCTGGGGCTTGTATGCACGGTGGCACAAACTTAAAGGAGATCTCACAATGTGCTCTGAAGCCCTTCTAAAGCAAGTCCGATCCTACCAGGTATCGTTCTTAGTTTCTCAATGAACTTCGCTATCTGCTGTCACTCTGATTACTCCCTTGGAACCAATCTTGTGTTGCCGATGTCAGAAGTTATGTAAATCTCACCAGACACATTTGTCTGTTATGATCAATGTTACAAGCATGAGGTCGCAATTTGTCACTATCTTGACTATATCTTTTATCTGACTAGTTAATAGAGCCTGGAGCTTTGTTTATCGTTGAACAAATAGCAATGTCATCACTGCTGTTCATGTCTTAGAGATAAATAAGTATAGCTTGTGTTGTTACATCCCATGCTTCTATGCTCTGACAGTACTCTCTCTCTCTCTGTCTCATAGGGATCTGATGTATGGAACAATAGTCACCAGTTTAGAAAATTTGCTCATGCTTCGGTGGAACTTTGCAACGTGTATATGGAAATTTCTGCATCTACTTGTAGCCGTAGAGAACTCTTCATGGCAGAGATGCATCTAAAGAACACAATCAAGCAGGCAAGCTTCCTATCTCACAGAAAACTGTGACTTCCAACAATGTTACTTTGCATGTGTTTTTAGCTGATCAGCTGCCTGACAAGATTTTTTTAGTTATCATTTCTCATGCCATTTGCCACCTTTATATTCCAACTATGGTCAATGGAATAGATAACGGAAATGAAAGATTGATAAATGTTCAATTATTGAATCTTAGGCGGCAACCTTTTCCGACATGGAAGAATTCAGGGATCTTCAAGCTTCTCTTGAATTAGTGCAGTCAAAGCTCCAGTCCAATTCTGTTTCTGCCTAAAACTCTAGCTGCCTAAGAATTCAGGTTAGACTTTGTTTTGATTATCCTGCTTACATAATATTTTTTTATGTTAAAAATAATAATAAAACTATAAGAAAGGTAAAGAAAAATTTCTTTCCAAACTCGTTCATAGATGTTTGTTACGTTTTTTGGTTTAGTTTCTGAACCCTACCAATGTTAATCGCACGAGCAAAATTTTGTTGCTTAAGTGCAGGGTCGATATGATTCGAATGCCAAAGCTTTTGCTGGAATTTTTGCTCAAGTAGAAGACAAGTCACATGTATAATACAAGTAGGAGAGTAGAGGAAGCCTTGTTCTATTTTTCTCCAAAATTTTGTTTTAGGTCTATAAATTATTGATAATTATGTTCTATAACCTTTTTTTTATATATATAATTTTCTCAGTATTTTCGTATAAATATCCCCTAAATTTTAGTTTTAAAGTTTGAGAGACGGAGAGAGAGAGAGAGAGAGAGAGTAACTTCATATATTCATCTTCTGTCAATTGACAAAGAATACACGGCAGTATAAAGGAAAAAGAAGGCAACAATCCTGCCCACTCAATCCCTACAATCAAGGCTAATGAATACCAAAATAAACACAATCAGGAAATCAGCTAACTACTCTCTGCTACAATTATTCTGCCTATTCTAAATAAAAAAAAACAGATTCTTGCGAATTTGTTCTTAGAAATTTGTAATTCCGCACTCCCCCTCAATCTGGGTAATAGATGTTAATCATTCCCAGCTTGGAACTTATATCTTTAAAATTAGCTCTTGGAAGGGCCTTTGTGAGGATTTCAACATTTTGGTTTTTGGTTGGTGTGTAATTAATGGAAATGATATCAGCCTAAATCTTTTTTTTTTTTTGATGAAGTGGCAATCTATCTCGATATGTTTGGTCCGATCATGATGAATAGGATCCTTGGCAATGCTGGTTGCTGCTTGATTGTCACAAAGCAATCTTAGATGTCCTTCGTTAGGGAATCTTAGGTCTGCAAGTAGCTTCCTCAACAACATTCCTTCGCAGATTCCAAGGGCCATAGCCTTGAATTCGGCTTCAGCACTGCTCCGAGACACAACTGGTTGTTTCTTGCTTCGCCAAGTGACAAAATTCCCCCAGACATAGGTGTAGTAACCAGTAGTGGACCTTCTATCTATGATTGATCCAGCCCAATCAGAATCAGTGAAGATCTTGACATCTTTACTCTTCGTCTTTTTGAAGAATAAGCCTTCTCCGAGAGTTTTCTTTTAAGTATCTTAGGATTCGAGGCCTTTAGATGTTCTTCGGTTGGGCTGTTCATAAATTGACTTGCAACACTAACTGAGAAGCTGATGCCAGGTCTTGTGTGCCAGAGATATGTCAGTTTTCCTACCAGGCACTGATATCGTCTTTTGTCAACAGAGGCACTTTCCTTTTCTGCTCCTAATTTTCTGTTTGAGTCCATGGGAATGTCCGAAGGCTTACAACCAAGCATGCTTGTTTCTTTGAGGAGATCTAGGACATTTATGTTGAGAAATCGAGATGCCCTTCCTGGACCAAGCTACCTCCATCCTTAGGAAGTATTTTAGATGTCCTAAGTCTTTAACTTCGAATTCTTGGGCTAGAGCTTTCTTGAGAGTCTTTATTTCTTCTTCATAATCTCCTGTAAGTACAATGTCATCAACATAGACGATAAGAATGGACCTTTTACCTCCAAGAGATTGTTTGATGAAGAGAGTATGATCGGATTGGCATTGAGAGTAGCCATAATTTTTCACAACCTTTGTGAATCTGTCAAACCAAGCTCTCGGAGACGGTTTGAGACCATATAGAGATTTTCTGAGTTTACACACCTTGTTTGCATTTTGTTGATCCTCAAAACCAGGAGGAACCTCCATGTACACTTCTTTTTCCAAGTCACCGTTAAGGAAGGCATTTTTGATGTCTAGTTGGTGAAGAGGCCAATCAAGATTTGCAGCAAGTGATGGTAGGACTCGGATGGTATTGAGTTTTGCAACAGGAACAAATGTTTCTTGGTAGTCAATTCCATAGGACTGAGTGAATCCCTTTGCCACCAACCTAGCTTTAAATCGATTTATGCTTCCATCTGCATTTGTGTTTGATGGTAAAGATTCACTTGCATCCAACAAATCTTATTCCACTAGGTAGTTCTGACAAATCCCAAGTCCCATTATTATCAAGTGCCCGAATTTCTTCTTCCACTACTGCTCTCCATCTTGGCTGTTTTAGGGCTTCATAAATATTGTTGGGAATTTCTGTATACCCTTTATTAGTGCAATAGGCCATGCAAGATTATTATTGTCTCTCAAGAGGAATAGGTTCATCAGCGTTACCTGGTATCGGTTCAAATTCTTGGGCCTGCACAGGATGTGTAGGCGGCTCTGTCTCTATGAGTGAAGGAGAAGAAGGGATATTTTGACTGGATGCAGGACTCAAAGTGTTATGAGGACTTCTTGTAAGGGAGACAGACACGGAATTAGGACTGGTTTCAGGATTGACTTTAGGGGGTTCTTCAAGAGCTGGCATTGAAACAAGACTAGAGGAAATAGGTGACTGAATAGGACTTGGTGACTGAATCGGATTTGAAGGACTTGAAGGGCTTGGTTGACATAGAATTTCCCAAAACTGATATTCTTCCTGTTTGGACTCACTCTCCCCCTGAATATTGGTTTTGCAGTAATAAGACTGGTTTTCAAGGAATGTCACATCCATGGAATTGAAGAAACTGCGTTTTTCTAGGGAATAACACTTGTAACCCTTTCGGTTTGGTGAATATCCAAGAAAAATACACTTTTCTGACTTGGGATCCAGTTTACTTCGATGAGATGGACTAATATGGACAAAGGCAGAGCACCCAAATATTTTTAAAGGAATTGTGCAAATGAGTCAAGAATGAGGGAAAAAATCAAGAACTTGACATGGAGGTTTGTACCCAATAACCCGTGATGGCATCCGATTAATGAGGTAGGTGGATGTGAGAATGACTTTTCCCCAAAAATGTTTAGGAACGTGTGTGGTGAAGAGTAACAATCTAGCTACTTCTAACATATGTCTATTTTTCCTCTCAGCCACTCCATTTTGTTGGGGTGTATCAACACAAGAGCTTTGATGAACTATCCTCTGATTCAATAGATAATCCCCAAGGTAGGTAGCAAAATATTCTTTGGCATTATCAGTTCGAAAGATCTGGAGTTTGCTATTGAAATTAGTTTGAATCATCTTATTGAAGTTTTGAAATATTTTCCCAACCTCGGATTTTTCTTTCATTAGGAATAGCCAAGTAACTCGTGTATGATCATCTACAAAAATCACAAACCCCCTAGAACCCATAATATTCCTAACTCTAGATGGCCCCCACACATCACTATGAATCATGGAAAAAGGTTGTGAAGTTTTGTATGGAACACTAGGACATGTATTGCGAACATTCTTGGACAATTGACTCACTTCACATTGAAACAACTTTGGATTTTTATTGCCAAAAAGAGATGGAAAAAGTTTAGAAAGATACATAAAATGGAGTGACCAAGACGATAGTGCCATAGCATTATCTCACTATCTTTATTTTGATTAACAGATAAAGTAGGTAGAGTTTGAAAAGGCACACGGTTTGCTACATGAGCTTGTCCTCATTTGCATCCTTCAACCTCTAGGAAATAGAGCTCCGCACACATTCTAGCATTGCCAATCGTCCTCCCCGAATCCAAGTTCTGAAAAACACATGAGTTGGGGGAAAATTTAGTCTCTGTGTTGAAGTATTTCTCTTTAAATTCATCAACAAAGTCTTCCCAAGTCATTTGACTAACATCCCGCCGAATCTGAACTGTTTCCCATCAGAGACGAGCATCTTTCCTTAGCATAAATGATGCACAAAGCACTTTCTCTTGATCATTGAGCCTCAAAAAGTTCAGGATGACCTGGAGGTCGACCAGCCAATTGTCAGTCTCAATCGGGTTTGTTGACCCTTCAAATTCCGGTGCTTTCATGCGCCGAAATTTGTCACAGTTTACGTCTCGAGTAAGTTTACTTATGGAAAATAAATTACAATCCAGGTTTGGGACCAAGAGTACTGTATCAAGAATTAATTCTTTTGAGATGACCGTAGAGCCTTTGCCTGCCACCTTTGAAAGAGTACAGTTGGCTAATCAGACTGAGACATTGTGAGAACAAGGAACATAATTGCGAAGCATATTTGCATTCCCAGTCATATGATCTGAAGCCCGTAAGTCAACAATCCAAGAACTCGATTTTTCTTGTTTCACAGTTACGGCGTTGAGAAAGTTACCTTTTTGAGCAATTGACCTGGTTCCAATAACACTTGACAATTGACTTTGAGTTTGATTGATCATCCGTTGGAGGATTTCCAACTGCTCTTTGCTAAACGGGTTGTTTTCTGATGGAGATGATTGTTCTTCGGCTGGAATGGTGGCTGCATTTCCTCGGCTCTGATGCTCTCCTTGGGCTCGAGGTCTTGGTTTCCAATCAGCTGGCTTACCATAAATTTTCTAGCGCTTATCTTTGGTGTGTCCAAGCTTTCGGCAATGATCGCACCATGGTCGGCCTTGTCTTGAGCGTTCTTCACTGATTTGTTGTTGATTTTCACGGGCAGCAAGAGCGGATGACTCACTGTGACTTGTTGTGGTGGGATCCTCCAAGCATCACCGTTCTTCTACTTTCTTCTCGGCGAATCTCAGAAAAAGCCTCTCGAATGGACGGAAGAGGTTTCGTTCCCAACACTCGACCACGTACTTCGTCAAGATTTTTGTTGAGTCCCAAGAAAAACTTGAAGGTTTGTTTTCCTTCGATGATTTCTTTGTATTTGACTGCATCTTGAGAGCACGCCCACTTGTGATTCTCGAACATGTCGAGTTGCTGCCAGAGTCGAGTGAGAGTGTTGAAATATTGAGTGACAGATGATTCTCCTTGTCGGAGTTCATGGAGTGTGCTTTTTATCTCAAACAATTCAGATGTGTTCTCATTGTCTGAGTAAGTTTCCCTTGCAGCGTCCCATATTTCCTTTGGAGTTCCATAGAACATGAATTTTCACCTATTTCAATGTTCATGGAGTTGATGAGTCATAACATAACCATATTATTCTTAGTTTTCCATACCTTGAATTTCGGATCCTCCTTACTCGGAGTTCATGGAGTGTGCTCTCTATCTCGAACAATTCAGATGTGTTCTCATTTGTCTGAGTAAGTTTCCCTTGCAGCGTCCCATATTTCCTTTGCAGTTCCTTAGAACATGAAATTTTCACCTATTTCAATGTTCATGGAGTTGATGAGCCAGGACATAACCATATTATTCTCAGTTTTCCATACCTTGAATTTCGGATCCTCCTTACTCGGAGCTTTTGCGACTCCTGTGAGATAATCATCCTTTCCTTTGCCGCACACGAACATCATAACGGATTGGGACCATTTGATGAAATTATTTCTATTAAGTTTGTGGCCAGTCACGGGAAGGAGAGTGCTTTCGGGAACACTGTTATTGCTGGGATTGGTAACTTCAGAGGTTGAGCGATCATTGGGAGTAGGATCAGAACGATTGGTGGCCATCCCATACTTTGTCATGGGAAGGAGAGAATGAGATGGGAGATTTTCAGAGAGGAGGCTCTGATACCATAAAGTTTGAGAGAGATGGAGAGAGAGAGAGACTTCATATATTCATCTTCTGTCAATTGACAAAGAATACACGGCAATATAAAGGAAAAAGGAGGCAACAATCAAGGCTAATGAATACCAAAATAAACACAATAAGGAAATCAGCTAACAAATCTCTCCTACAATTATTCTGCCTATTCTAAATAAAGAAACAGATTCTTGCGAATCTGTTCCTAGAAAGTTGTAATTCCGCAAGTTTCATTACAACTAGTGATATTGCTGCATCCTGAAACTCAATCCAAGTATCATATAGTCCTTATTTTGGTTATTTTGTCTCTGTGTGTGTGTGTTTTTGTTTTTTATTTGGTCAAACCAGAAATGGGAGAACTGAAAAATAATGAAATTTCAAGTCAATAGAAATATTATAACAACCCTTGGAGGTTCTTCCCTTACTATTTTCTCTTTTCTAGTGCCTTTAGAGCAATTCCAATGCATTGTCAAAATTTGTGTCATCAATATCGAATTTTAGCATTTGGATAGGGAAAACTCTTGAACACGGCGACATTTTACTTGGTGTCATATGTCTGGCATTGATTGATATAGAAATTATTCAAGTCGATTTGGTGTACCACGTCAATGTACTTATTGATCACCTGTCAGATAAAATTAAATTATTTAGGATAAATTTCATTTTTTTTCCTTGAACTTTTGAACTTGTCACAAAATATTCATGAACTTCAATTTGTAACATTCATTCTTCCGAACTTTAAAACATTTGTGAATTTTCCCCATCAATTAACTTTTTGATGGAAAATGACACGTTTCATTCATCTAGGAGTTGGGATGGAAATGTATAATTACCAATTTACTCCTGAAATTTAAATTAATAACCTGACATTAAGTTGATATAATAAATGTCCTTAAACTCATAATATTTAATGAACACTCCTACAAATATATATTATATATACACAAATTAGGGAACATTTTGAGACAAAATGATAAAAAAAGAAACTAGCGGAAACAAACAGATGGGCAATTTGACACATTTGCTAAAGTTTAGAAGGTACAACATGTACATTTCATAGGTTATGGGGGGCATATTGACAGTAGTGATATAGTTCAGGGAGAGTTTATGAACCTCTTGTTTTGATGGAATGTCCAATTTCAGAAATGGAAATTTTTATACAAAAAAGTGTTTTTTCCAACTTTTTCCATCGTTCTCTTATTCTTAAAAAGGAAAACTATCTCATTTTCAAACTTACTTTGTCCAGTACCCTTTTGGAAAAAGAAATGAAATATTTCTAAAATCTTCTCATAATTCACTATTCCCAACACCATATCTTCTTATTCCAAATAACTTTTCGTTTTCAATAATTTTTTTTATGCATCCAAACACGCACCATCTTATTCTCAAAATAAAAAGACTTTCTTAGTTAAAACAAGAAAATTTTCCTTCTCGGAAATGGACATGCGATCCAAATAGGACCGAAATTTGTCCTAAAGTAAGCTTTAAAATAGATGTATATATATATACACACACATTTATTTATATCGAAAATACTAAGTATATATAAAGAAAAAAGAAAAGGAGCAACTTTTTTTTTAGATATGAAAGTATCTAAGAGATACAATCAATAGTGGAAAAATAATTCCAAACCACAAGATGTCTATTTCTATCCAAATAGCAAATTAAGCTAAACCTATGAGCCGTTAAAAAAAAAAGCTTAAAACATGGCTAACCAAATAGCTTTGAGCAAGAGAATAAGACAATATTATCCATGTTAGTCATCAAGAAGATGTAAATAAAGACTGATTAGTGTAAATAAATAATGAAAACTAATTAATGAAAAGAAAATAAAGTTTAGGACTTATCTTAAAATAAATACTATTGAATTATTTATCATTCTTCTATTTAGACGCCCCATGAGTAGTGTGATAATTGGAGGGAGAGGAATTATGATCATGGATTATTCTCTTTTCACCTCCAATCAATCGCTCTTCCTTGCACTAAGATGAATTTTTTGAAACTCTCATAAATTAATATTAATATTTAGAAATAAATTAATATTAATAGTAATAGCATATTTGTAAATGATCCCACAGGTCGAACAAACATTTATAAACGATTATACTCGAAAGTAGTTCTCAGATATCAACAAACATTTATGAAAAGAATGGATAATAAAAAGTTGTTACTAAAGGTATTTTTTATTATTTTTTTAAATAAACGGTTAATAAAAGAAAATTAGAAAAGGAGCAACTCTCGCCAAAGAGGGAGTAGAAGAAAGTGTAGTTTTTTCGAGGGGACAAAAAAGTAGAATAGAGGTGCATACTTATTACACACATACACAAGCATGCGTGGAATATTAATATAGTTTTTTTTAAGGTACAATATTATTAACCGTCAACTAGAAAGTCCGAAAAAAAGAAAAGAAAAACTAGAAAATCAAAACGTTTTTAACTGTCACAAACTTACAGCACGTGTGTATATATATATATATATATATAGCCTCTCTTTGAAATCCATACATTTATATGTAGAGGATAACAAATATACATTGGTCACTCATGAAATATATATATATATATATGTCTGCAGTAGCCAGTGGTAGTAGTCTCATGCTTATTGATCAAGATCGTTCCTCTTTCTGTTGTTTCTTTTCTTGAAGTTGAACAAGGCTTTCCCATCATCATCAAGATAATCATGAGCGAAAGAAGAGCATGGAAATGGTACTAACAAGGGCTGATTTGGAAGCTACAGATGGGCTATGGCTTCCGGCTGAGTGGCCGGAGGAGAATTTACCTCCTTGCCCTAACGGTGTGAAGGTGGAATTCAACCTCAAAGATGGAGTAGTGCCGGATTTGTGATGGCGATTCGTGATGAGAAGGAGAACCTCACCGGCACCGTACTATAGGTTTCTCAAGACCGCTTGGAAGGATTTTGTTAAGAAGAAGCAGCTTAGAGTTGGAGACAAGATTGTAATTGATCCCAATCTTAGTTTAAGTTCAGGCGTCGTCGTCGACGGAAAAGGAGTATTTGGGAGGGAGTATACGATCAAAGCGCAGCGGAGAGACGCTAATGCTCAATGGGTTGATATCCCACCACCCCAAACAAGGCAGAAAAGGGTCCGGCCATGATCATCCTATACATGCATTGCCTGCCATTTTACATGCTTCTTGATCCTTTTCTTTTCTTCTTTTTTTCTTTTTCCCTTTTGTTTGGGGTCTACTTAGGGTTTCATAGTTAGAGATAATATTGGAAATCATGTTGGTCTTTGGCGTAGACAACTATGGGGGAATTAAATTGTGGAAATGGTGTTCTTTGTTGATGAGTTTCTTTTGAAGGAGAGAGATATACATATATAGCACCATTTATATAGTTCTATATTTTTTTAATAGTCATGAAAATTGTATTATTTCTTCTGATCATGGTGGAATTATGTTGATATAATAATAATAATCAAGTTCTTTTTTATATGATTTCTATTTGATTCTGTTATTAAATTCAAGGGAAAAAAAAAGAAGTTTGTTTAATTTTTTTTTCCAAGATTTGTTTGATATTTCTCTTACGAACAAGAAAATCATACATATATAAGTGACACACTGTAGCTTAGTTATTGGATGGATATAAATAATTAGGCCAATACCCAACTTTTTAGTTACAGGAATTTTTGCTTCTTTTTTGTTTGGTTGCAATATACATGTTTTTTCCTATTATAAAATAATGATATGTATCATTTTTCTTGTAATATTGAAATCAGTCCTTTGACAAACTATTCATATATATATATATATATATATATAGTAAAAAGAAATGACTGTTTTATTTACAAAATAAAGAATAAAAAATAGTTGCCCAAAGCAGTCTGAATTAAACTATTAAGAAATTTTTTTTTTTTGGGAAACTCGAGTTTTTTTTGTTTATTTATTTTTCGCAAGAAAGCACTTGGGTTTATATTATTATTGTACAATACTCAAAAATTGAAATAAACACTAATCCGAGTTCGTTTAAATAAGCTTCTTGGCACAAGCTCAGTTAATTACTAAGAGTTACAGATACAACAACACAAGTAGAAAGGCTACTACTAGTGCTACAATAGATATATATATATATATATATATATATTATACAGATTCAAATATATAAGAAAGGTAATTTAAAATTTCTTAATTAAAGGTTTACTTAAAGAAAGTAATTCGAAATAGTAATGAAATAATTACATAAAATCTGTAATAAAATCAAATCTTATACAGTCAATAAGAATGAGAGAAATGGGCAAGTTTCCTTTTTATTTATTTATTTATTTATTTTTAAGGTAAGTGAGTTTCCTGAATTTCAGCCAAAATATATACACTTCACTTTATATATATACATACATATTTTGGCTCAAAACTTCACTATATATATGCAAAAAGAATAGAAGACGTGAAATAAATCTGTATCCTCCCCATACTCTCCAAACCATCAACTGGTCATGTAATAAGAAGGTATTTTCTCTCTAACTTTTTAATAATTCGTTGGATTTTTTTTTTTTTTTTTTGTGAATTTTGATATAATTAAATTTTCTTTTACGGATTTATAAATTAACAATGGTTTTACATTCGGTTATACTGATACTTGAAAAAAAAAAAGATTTCTAATATGATGATCTTTTGTTTGTATTAAAATTTTAGAAAGAATAATATTCATCTCTAAATATTTGTTCCTACATGTGTAATTAAATTGCTGTTCTTATGCTGGCCAGATCTAGAGAAAATAAAAAGTCTTCCCAATCGGAAAATGTTTTGGTAAGATTTTATAAAGCTTTATTTATTTTATTTTACTTTTTTCAATTGTGCTGCAGTTTGCAACATATATGCAATGAATATTTAAGGAAGAAGAAAGTAATTAGTTTTAATTATATTTTCGACTAAAAATCCGCCATGAGAAAAACGTTATAGTTTAATACATATACGTATGTATCAAAATGTATATGTATCCTCGAAGTTGATCTTTTCTTGATGTATACTAGAATTTTATTTTGTATTTATCTTATGATTATGCTAAATTTTAACAAGCGTAGACTCTTTTTTATTTATTTATTTATTTATTGTTATTAATTTAACGTTTGATTTTACTAGAAGATTTTTAATATGATCTCTTTCAAAGTTCTGATTTTTTTAAGGGGTAATTGTATTCTAAATCAAGAAAAAACAAACATTAATATGGACTAAAATGATCTCATAACATAAATAAACTTAATCCCAATTATAAATCGGTTCCAAATTTGGATTTTTTTTAAAGGCACGGTCTTGGTTGTTCATATTATCATCAGAGGACTTAATAGTTTAGTTATATGAGTGTTTATGTGCTATACTTGATTTTGTTTTTTTTTTTTTTTCAAAGACATTGGTGTAATTTTTTTTCTTACTTTTAATAAATAAATAGAGTTGGGTGCTTAGTGTGGTATCTGGTTACTAATAGGTGCCAATCTATTTTCTTCTAGCATTTATACACACATATATATACCGTAGATAAATTATTATGTAATATATAGGAAAGTTTGAACATATTTTCTTTATGGTTATTATTTACAGTTTGCCAAGAAAGAAAAAGTCAAAAGGCTCAAGTGATGTAGAGAAAGAGGTGGTCCAACCAACTCCGAAAAAGGAAGAGGAAATTAAGGAAGAGGAAAATCAAACAAATAATAGTCATGAGGAAACTGGCCAAGAAAATCATGAAATAGTTCCTCATAATCAAAATCAGCAATTAAATAATTATCCTCAACGTCATAATAATGATAATAATTATGATTATTATCAAAGAGAAATGGGTCATTATGACAACTATCATGGATGTTATGAGGGACAAGACGCCAATGGCATGAAGATGAAGCATTCTTATAGCTATACTAGCTTTAAGTTCCCTTGTCCTCGTAGAGATTAGATTAGATGATATTAGTCTTTAAGAAAAAACTTGCAATGTTGAGTATATTATATTTTCGTCTTGCTCTGCTTGATTTTATTTGGATTGATTTTCTTATTATTATGACACCTATAATTATCTAAAAACCGCAGTTTTGCTAGTATATTATATTCTCGTCTCGTTCTGATCGGTTTAGTTTGATTTATTACTTTTTTAATCATGATAATTTATTATTCAAGTCATATGAGCCTGGTTTAATTAAGAAATAGTTTCAGTTAGAGGAGTTATTTTAGTTTCCCGTCACTATATATATATATATATCCTAATTCTTGTTTTTATAGCTTGTTAATATTATTTATTATTACTTTTGCTAGAATTACAGCTCTTGTTACACATTTAAGATTTTCAAGTATTTTAGCAAAGAACTATGGCTCATGAGTTGAGCAAATGGGCTTTTGTTCAACAACAACAACAACAACAAAAGGGCTTTTGATGTTGTTTTAAGGGATTTTTCTTGTTTGTTTTGTGGAATTCAAGAATTTTGTTGAGGGGGTATAAAATTCCACCTAGAATTTTATTGGCGGGAGCCAAAAATTTTTTTTTCTATCAAAGCCACTAGGCCTACTAATATTTATATTTTTAAGAAAACTATTTTATTTTTTAAAATCTAAATTGCTTGCCTAATAAAATATGAGTGGTCATATTTGTACTCATAATATTATAAATATCTACACATAATAAACGTTTCCTAATATAAACATAGTAAACCTATCCTTTTATAGATACTTTTTATATAATACCACATATAACCCTCTCATACACCCACTTTTATTTTAAATTTAATTTATTTTGTTAAAAATAAATTAACAAATCTAAATAAGAAAAACGAGATAAATTTTCATTCTCGAAAAGAAAACATAAAGTATCTCTAAAAAAAAAGGAAAAAATAGAGGAAATAATAAAGAAGAAAAACTCAAGTAATGTCTAAATTATAAATCAAAAAATATTCTACTGCTTTTAAAAGAATCCATAAATATAGAATCAAAACGAACATAGCAAGAAAAAAATAAATAATCATATAAAAAACCATAGAGAATCATTTTCAAATAGTACAAAAAAAGAAAAAAAAAACTCATAATACTAATGAATTAAAAAATAAAAATACATATTTCAATAGTTATTGGCTCTTCAAGAGACATCTTTCTTTTATTTTTATTTCACTTGAATCCTCCATTAATATTTTTCATTTAGTTATAAAATTTTCTTAAGAAAAGAAATTGATGAAGAGCAATTTAGAGTTTAAAACAATTTCTTAAGATTGTTTTTAAATATTATTTCCATTTATGGTTATGTGGTGTATGTTTTTTAATTATTTTATAAAAAAAATATTTTCATTTATATGTATGTGGAGCATTCTTAATGGTTTTTTTTTTTTTTTTAAAACGAGAATTTCATTAAATTTAATAAGGTGATATTAAGACATGAAACATAACAAATGACCATGTATTACATGAGACAAAACCCTTCAATAAGAAGAGATCTATCAGTAAAGTCTGATGATACTCAAAAGGAAAGACGTATGCTTGAAACTTGATAACGAGTACATACCTCGCGACACTGAAATTGAGCACATGTAAGGCTCTTTTTGACAAAATCCCAATAATTGATGGAATATCTAGATCGATTGAGTGCCAAGACTCAATAGCACTAAGGTCACCACTAACTCCACATAGAAGCAATTCTAGCAGGACCAAAATAATGCCAAGACTCATATCTGGCAGACAAACAATCAACACAGAAGGTGGGGAGACTACCTTCATTATTAGAATTAACAAACTGAAATGCAACATACAGATAAAAGGCGGCAAAGACATTGCCATTCTTGCATACAAAATCACGAACCAAAAAATAAAAAAACCAATCACATAAATAGAAAGAGTTCTTGCCGAAAACAAGATCTACGTCGTCGAGAGAAATTGGGTTGCCGAAGCCAAGCTGCTGCAAGACCTCTCTGTCTTACTCTTTCTTGCAATGCCGATCCTCCTTCAACGGGCTCGTCTCTTTCAAGATTCTCACCATATGATTCTCATATCTATTCCTAGGGTCGGGAAACCAGAGACAGTCCAAAGGCTGCCACTGGAGTCCAGCCCCAAGAAAAGAAAAATGATTGAAAAACCCTAACTCTCACACGTTAAAGAAAGAAGAGAAGAGAGAGAGAAGAGGAAAGTGTCAATACATTCTTAATGATTTTAAGGTAATTTTCTTGTAGGTTAAAAATATATTAAAAAACTTTTATTGACTTTGTGGGGATATTTATCAATATTGTGGGTGCAAATAAAATGTCCCTAAAATAATTAAGAGGTGCCAAGACTAATTTATACACATACACTTTATTAAATTAAAAAAATATATACCGTAATAAATTAAAAAAGAACAAGAACCCCACCCCGCCCCGCGCCCCCCCCCGGTTGCCCAAATCAGAATACATAACATGTTTTTTTTCGATTTATTTAATTTTTCCATGAACTATAGGTACAATTTTATTAGCCACTTTTTTTACGTGGAATTTTTGGTTTAATGAAGTTGAACTTTTTGAAAGAAGAAAGATGAATTTGTGCTTGTTTTATTTTCTATCATATCGAATGATTTTGTTCAGTTGAAATTTATTTTTATTAAAAAAGATAGTTAAGATAATTATTAGTAATTGTACATATTGCTCCTTTTTTCACGTGAAGTTGTATTGATTTTTTAAATATTTTATACTGAAATTTAATAGGTATTTAAGATTATTTTTGTATCAATAAAAATTTTTGTTCAATATATCTTTGAGTAGTTGAACTAGAATCATTTTGCCCTTAAATTGATGAAATATGACAAAACGAGTCTTTTTATTTTATTAACAATTTAATATTCGAGAGGTGTAAAGTTATAAATTTTCAAAAATTTAAGGGTTAAGAATAAAGTTTTTCAAGTCTATGGCTAAAATATTACAGAAGTGGTACTTTTACTAACATTTACGAATGAGTAGTTTTGCTAACATTTCAAAATTTAATGAGTATAAACACTTGTTTTTAAGGTGAAATTATTACTAAAATTCCGGGGCAAATTTAATTTTTATTCCTCATTCAATAAAATAAAATAAAATAAAATACGTCCCTTTTTTCTTGCTTTCCTGAATGCATCACATTTGAGAAGTCCGTCCTCCAAGCAATCATTTTTGTGAAAAACAGAAAGTTAAAAAAAAAAATAAAAAATGGAAACTGTATTTTGTGCTTTTCAAAAAAAAAAAAAAAAAAATTTTATGTCCAACTATAAATAGGATCATTTAAACCATAAAAAAAAAAAAAAAACTATAAATAGGATCCACATTGCCGCCTATTTCTTCAATTTCTCAGCATTCTCACTCTCATTCACATACTGCACAGAAAATTTTCTGAGAAACATTTCCCTGCCGATCAGAATCAGGAATTGGAATCCTCTGCTTTGCTCATCCAATCATGTTGAGTAGTAGGAGATAGTTTACTTTTTCTCGTCGGATCAGATTGTTAAGATCAGAACCAGGAATTGGAATCCTCTGCTTTGCTCATCCAATCATGCTGAGTAGTAGGAGATCGTTTACTTCTTCTCGTCGGATCAGATTGTTAAGAGTAGCCATTCGTATGCTTCTCTCGGTTCCCGTCGGATCAGATTAAGGAATAGGAATCCCTATACTTCTCTGTTTTAGATCAGATCCAGGGTTATGATTCCGTCTTCTTAATTAGATCGAATCAGTTCCAGGAATGAGAATCCCTTTGCTATTGGGAATTTTATTAATTTTATATTACGGGCTTACATATTAAATGACAATTATGTTATAAGTTATCTAATTTAATAAGGCCAAATAAGTGATTTATAATTGGGCTTTATAGATATCTATTGGGTATGAGTTTTAATGTGTAGAAACCCAATACTAATTAAATTAGGGTTGATGGGAATCTAATTTGAGTTAATAAATAAAGGTCATTATAAGGGTTGTGGTTCCTAAGTCAAATCATAATACGTAATATTTGCTCTCCTCCTCTTTCCCCAGTAAGAGAGATAATCTATTTAGCATATTAGGAACCTAAAGAGATTTGACTGTGGAAGACTCCATCCTTCTCTAATTTATCTTCATGGATTTAGGTACGCTTCCGATTAATTTTTCTTGATGATTTAACATTAGATCTTGGATTTAGTGATAGTTTTCATCAATTAAAGTTTTTCCCCAACAAGTGGTATCAGAGCCGGTCATGTTGAATCATTGAGATATATGTGTTATGTTTGATTTGGGTGTATTCAAATTCAACAATTTCCGGTATTAATTGTTGAGGTTGAAAATTCTTTGTGATTATTTTTATTTCTGGATTCAACTTTTGGGTATATATATACGGATTAAAGATTGCATGAAATTTTGCATTCATGTTTTCCGGTTTTGGTTTTGGGAAAGAAAATGATTTCTGCTTACTATTTGCAATATTGTTTGAATCAATAATCCTTGTATTGATTGATTTCACTAAAAAAAAAAAAAAAAAGGTGGTGGTTGCACTTTTGCAGCAAGAAGAAGAAGAAGAAGAAGAAAAAGGTGGTTTGTGGCAGGAAAATAAGGAAAACAAAATTTCTGGGCTTGAGCCCATAATGTTTAAAAAAAAAAAATCAAAATCGAGTTGGGCCTTAAGCCCACTTTTCTTTGGGCTGGATAAGGATCCGGATTGGGTTGACCAGACCTGGTCCAGTCTCGACCCGATCAACACATATGCATTGACCGTTGACCGTGAGCCTTGACCGTTGACCGTATAGTTTGATTTCAATTTTTTTTTGTCTGATATTTTAAAATAAATTAATTGAAATTATATGTTTCCAAAATAACCTTTATAATGTAAATTTTTCTAGTTTGAAATATTAAGATGTGTATGTCTATTTTTAATGTGAATAATGACCGACTTAAAAGAAGGTTATTGTCTGGCCAAATAATAGGCATACCTGTGATAATAGATATGTGACGATTATTAGGTTTTCCATGTGAGCAATGAGTCGGTCCAAAGAAAGGCTCATTGCTTAACATGATTAATTGTCAATATTTGATTACTGCATGGAGAATACCACTTACAGTTGATATTTTTATCCAAAGACTAAATGTCAATGTTGTGCTAGGTATCTTGTATTAGGGCTCACCATTATGTGAATTGTTTGATCATGTCATGTGTGGATTTATTAATTAAGTATTCTTGTTTTGTGGCATGATTATTGATTGTGAGCTTGTTATTTTATTTTTGTTCTCGATTCAGTTACTGTTTTTGCTTCAACAATATATGCCAATATTAGTTCCATTCCCGTGCTTAATGGCACAAACTTCAAGAATTAGAAAGAGAACGTTATGATTGTTCTCGGTTGCAAGGATCTTGACCTTGCGCTTCAGGAAGAACGACCTGCACCTCTCAGTGACAAAAGTTGCACTGATGACAAAGTGAACATGGAGCAGTGGGACCGTTCTAATCGCATGAGTCTTATGATCATGAAACGTTCCATTCTAGAAACCTTTAGGGGATCTATGTTCGAAGAGAAGCATGCTACAAAGTTCCTTGAGGAAATAGAACATCGTTTTGCAAAAAACGAAAAGGCTGAAAAAAGTACCTTTTGGCTAACCTTGTTTCAATGAAGTATAAAGGAAAAGGGAACATAAGGGAGTACATCATGGAGATGTCTCAGATCACTTCCAAACTAAAGGCACTAAACTTAGAACTGTCCGAGGACTTACTGGTGTATTTAGTTTTGATTTATCTTCCTACACAATACAATTAGTTTAAAGTGAGTTACAATACTCAAAAGGATAAATGGACGCTTAATGAGCTCATATGCCATTGTGTGCAAGAAGAGGAAAGGCTGAAGTGTGAAAGAACTGAAAGTGCTAACTTAGCATCTGCCTCTAAGGAGTTTGCCTGTAACTTTTGTGAAAATGGACACAAGAAGAAAGAATGTCCCAAGTACGCCAAGTGGCGTGTAAAGAAAGGTATGCTTCTCACTTTGGTTTGTTCTAAAGTTAATTTAGCTTATGTACCTAGACAAACTTGGTGGATAAATTATAGTGCTACTACTCACATAAGCGTGTCTATGCAGGGTTGCCTGTGGAGCCGACAGCCAAGTGATGCTGAAATATTCATCTATATGGGCGATGGCAAAACAGTTGCAGTAGAGGCTATAGGAACTTTTAGATTATTGTTAAAGACTGGTCATTTTTTGAATTTGGAAGAGACTTATGAAGTATCATCTTTTAGATGGAATTTGGTTTCAATTTCTATTTTGGACAAATGCAATTATTCTTGTTCATTTGGAAATAATAAATTTAGTATTTTTCAAGATTCAAGTCTTCTTGGTACCGGTTCTTTATTTTTGCATGATAACGTATATTTGTTACATACAATTGTCTCATTTAATGAAACCTTACATGCAAGTTCACGTGGTACAAAACGAAAATTAACTGACAGAGATTCCGCCACACTATGGCACAAGTGTTTAGGCCATAGCTATCCCCTTAATTTGACAGATTTCCAAGTTTGTATTGAGTGTATAAAGGGGGAAACGGACAAACATTAGGAATTAGGTGCCAACAGATGTTTTGATGTCTTAGAACTGATTCATATTGATATTTGCGGACCATTTCCTACAGCTTCTTGGAATGGTCAACAATATTTTATTACGTTCATAGACGATTATTCAAGGTATAGGTACCTATATTTAATTCATGAGAAGTCACAATCCCTGGATGTATTTAAGGCCTTCAAAGCTGAAGTTGAAAATCAACTTGACAAGAAAATTAAAGCTATCAAATCTGACCATGGTGGTGAATACTATGGTAGATATGATAGATCGGGTGAACAACGTCAAGGAACTTTTGTGAAATTCCTAGAGAAATGCGGTATAGTCCCACAATACACAATGCCAGGCAAACCTAGCATGAATGATGTTGTTGAGAAACGAAACATAATGCTTAAGGACATGGTAAAAAGTATGATTAATCATTCTTCTTTACAAGAATCCCTTTGGGGAGAAACTCTAAAGACTGCAACATATATCCTCAACAAGGTTCCAAGTAAAGCGGTAGCTAAAACCCCTTATGAACTATGTACAGGCAAGAAGCCTAGTATTAAACATCTACACATTTGTGGTTATCTAGTTGAGGCAGAACTATAAACTGCTACTTTATTGGGTACTCTAAACGATTAAAGGGTTTCAAATTTTTTGATCCCACTGCTAAGACATTTTTTGAGATGGGAAATGCAATATTTCTTGAGGAAGTTGATTTTGTGGGGGGAGATAAGATTAGAGACATTGTCTTTGAAAATGAATTCGTTTCTCTTCCTATTATTGCTATTGATAATGATTAGGCTTCTATTCTTGACATTGTTCAAAAATGCAAATCCAGAATATCAAGACAATGTAGAAGAACTCCTTGTGCAAAATGAAGAAATTATTTTATATATACTAAAAAGATGGACTAAACAGTGTTTTATGTACAGTGAAATTACTCTTTTGCCCTTTAAGGTTAGCTTTGGTAGGCCGGTTGCACAGTTAAATGCCGGTTCTACCCCTTCCGAGAGTTTTTCTGGTTTTGCCCTCCTATTTGTGTCTGCCTCTTCAGTTCGCACAGTAAAATTCCGTTTTTGCCCTTGAAACCCTAATCTTGGGGTTTCTCTTGGGGTTGTGGCCGCCCCTCTCCCCCTCTCATTCATTTTCGTCTCTCTCATTTTTTTACTTTCTTCTCTCTCTTCCTGCCTCTCTGTCTTCCTCGCTGCCTCTCTCTCTTTGTTTTCGCTGGGCATTTGTTGGAGAAATTTCCCTTCTACTTGATCTGGCGGCCGGTTTGCTTTTTTGTTTGGTTGTATGTATTTTGGCTTTTTTGTATTTTTGTTTTCTCTCTTTTTGGTGTTTTGGGGTTCCTCTCCGCCCCTGCGCCCCCCGGATTTTTGGTGTTACATTTTCCCTGCATTTTTCATATTTTTGTTCCTTGCTCTCCCTGCTTCCTTGATTTTTCCCCATTTTTGATCATCTGTCTCTAATGTTGATAGGGGTTTTTTCCCTTTGCATTTTCAGTTTTCCATATGTTATTTTCCGATTTTTCCCTCCTCTTTTAGTATGTGTATTTAATGTTTAGTGGATTTGCTTGGTGTGGGTAGAAAATCAATAAATATTTGTTTATTCTCTATTTGTTGTTTTCGGCTTTTGTTTTTTTATTTCTGGTTGTGGATTTTCCCCCCTTGGATATGTTATTTTTGGTTTCTCCGCTCCCTTCTTTTCTGATTTTTGATCATTTTTTTCGAATGTGTATCTAATGATGATGAGGGGGGGTTTTGTTTTTTTGGGTTTTCGGTTTTTTTATTGTCATTTTCTGAGTTTTCCCTTTCTCTCTTTCTGTTATTTGTTGTTTAATGTTTCATCATTTTTGAGAATGTGTATATAATATTGATTGGGGGGGTGGTTTTTTTTTTTTTTTTGGAATCTGATTTTATATTTATCCCCACCGAATATGATATATTATTTTTTTAAACCTAGATTTTAATTTTCTACTTTTTTTGTATTTTCTTGCATTCGTCATTATCTTCTTCTCATGTCCACACATTCTCTTTTAAAACTTTTTTGCTCTCTGCCTTGGTTACTCTCTCTGTTCTTCTTTTTCTTGTTACTTACTTTTTGAGTTGTTGGTGTGAAAACTCTCTTTTTGCTGCATCTGAGTTTTTCGCCTTCTCTTCTGTCATTTTCCCCTTTTTCATCTTATTCCTTTGTTACTATTTCATCCTTTTCCAGAAGGTGCATAGAATGTTGACTGTAATTTTTTCCCCCTAACCGAATATGCTTATATTTTTTAAAAGCTAGATTACATTCTTTGATTATATTTTCCTCCTCCTTCTTCATTTTTTTTTTACTTACTTTCACTTTCTCCCTCTACTGCTGTCAGTTTTTCCCTTGCTCCAGTTAGGATTAATTTTGCCAAAATTCTAGGTCTTCATTTTAAGGTTTTTTTCGGTATTGTTTCCCGTAAGTTGTGTAATAATTTCCGCTTCTTTATTGGCCTTACATTTTTTATTTAAAAGTTTACTATTTTATGTTTTTGTCAATTGTACATTTTCCGCGTTTTGTTATATGAATGTTAAAGTTTTCTTCTCTTAATTTTGATTATCGGTATTGTTTTTTTTTTGTTTTTTTGTTTTTTTTGTTTTTTTTTTTCCTGTTTTAGGTTTTGTATGATTATGTTATTTTTTCCATTGTTGCTTAGTTTTTCTGTTAGAAGTTGCCGTTTTCATGTTTATTATTTTCTTAAAATTTTTTGGCTATACCGTTAAATGCAAGTAGTCAGCTAAAAAATATAGGTATGTTTTTGGTTTTTGGTTTTTTTTATTTTATTTTATTTTATTTTATAAAAGTTTTTGTGGCTTTTTTGCCTCCTTATACATTCTATTTAATTTGTAGTTATTAATTCCTACAATTTTTTTCCCTGAAGATTGCATGGACATTGCTCTGGACATGGCTGCTTGGGAATATGGAACAAGTGATTGCAGATTTAGTTTTTGGAAAGTTTGTATTTGTTTAACTTCTGTTGTTTTTCCCCTCGGCTAATAGTCCGTTCATTTTGCATGGAAATTTTTGGTCTTTTCTGCTTTCCTCTCAAATTTGGTGTTCCAATTTTATGATTTTGTTAGGATTGAATGGATTGTTAGATGTCGTCATTAGTGAATTTTCTAGCCTATTCATGTTTTTTCTAACTTTTGATATTATCTTCTGTTTTTGCTGCTGGGTTTTTGCTGAGCTGTCATGGGCATTTAATGTTTCTTTATTAATTTGTTTTGCTTTGAATATTGTAAGTTGTTTTATGTCTGATATTTACATAATACTAATAATTTAACTTAGATTTGCCATATCTTTAAATCTCTCATTGATTTCTAAAATTTTCGTCATTTTTTTGCTTTATTGTGAAATAATGTATTATTTGTTTTGATATCTATGAAAAATTTATTCTCTTTTGCCCTTTAAATTTGAACACTTTGATATAAATTTAAATGTAAATATTATAATATTGTAATAATTAATGCTAAAAAAATATACTCATTATAATTATATTATTTATTTTAACTAACTACTTTTATTGTATAGTATTTAATTAATTCTTTTTATTTTTTCCCCTGCATTTCCGAGCGTAGCACGGGTCTCAAACTCGTTATACCTAAAGTGCAAACTCAACAACCTCAAGAGGATATACCATTGAGGAGATCCACTAGAGAAAGGAGAAATGCAATTCCGAATAACTATGTTGTCTTTCTCCAAAAACATGAGGTTGATGTAGGAGTGGTGGAAGATGATCCAATCAACTTTCATCAAGTCAAAGAAAGTTCTAATTCTCAAAAGTGGATATATGTCATGAATGATGAGATGAAATTCATGAAGAACAATGATGTTTGTGATCTCATTAAATTGCCTGAAGGTGCGAAACATATTGGTTGCAAATGGATATTTAAGACCAAAAGGGATTCAAAAGAAAATGTTGAGAGATATAAGGCTTGTCTAGTTGTCAAGGGTTTCACTCAGAATGAAGACATTGATTACAAAGAGACTTTTTCTCCGGTTTCAATGAAAGACTCTTTCAGGATTATAATGACACTTATGGCTCATTTTGATTTGAAGTTACATCAAATGGAAGTAAAGACTGTGTTTCTCAATAGTGATATTGACAAAACAATATATATGGTGCATTCAGAAAACATTGTATCCGGTGACCCAAAGAAAATGGTTTGCAAACTAAAGAAATCCATCTATGGTCTCAAACAGGCTTATCGTCAATGGTATTACAAGTTTCATCAAGTTATTATCTCATATGGTTTTGAGGTAAATAAGGTTGATGATTGTGTATATCATAAGTTCAGTAGGAGTAAGTACATGTTCTTGGTGTTATATGTCAATGATAGACTTCTTGCTAGCAGTGATATAAGCTTATTGCACGAAACCGAGAGATTTCTGACTAAGAATTTTAAGACGAAAGATCTTGAGGATGCCTCTTTTGTATTAGGCATATAGATACATCGAGATCGCTCTTGATGTATCCTTGAGTTATAACAAAAGAGCTATATCGAAAGAGTTCTTGATAGATTCGGCATGAAAGGTTGTGCTCCAAGAGACACCCTTTTCGCTAAGGGTGACAAATTCAGTCTCGGTCAGTGCCCCAAGAATGAGTTAGAATGGAAAGAAATGCAAAAGATTTTTTATGCGTCAGCTGTTAGAAGTCTTATGTATGCTCAAGTATGCACGCGGCCGGATGTTGCACTCATAGTTGGAATGTTAGGCAGATATTTGAGTAACCTAGGGATGGATCATTGGAAAGTAGCCAAATGGGTTATGTGGTATTTGCAGAGAACAAATGATCAAATGCTCATTTATCAAAGATCAGATCATTTAGAGATCACTGGATATTCTGATTTCGATTTTGCTGGATGCCATGACAGTAAAAGATCCATATCGGGCTATGTCTACTGATTACGCCCAAATGTGTACAAAACAAGCGGTCGATTGCAGTACAATTAGGACGGTTGATCCCACGAGGAGGTGATAAAAACAAACAAGAAGAGATTAGCGAAACAAAAGCGTTAGAGAAGTAAGTAATCAAGAGAAAGAAGAAGAAGAAATATTTTTTTGTGATTTTGAAGAAATTTTAAAGACAACGTAATTCAAAATGGAGAAAAATTCAATAATCAAAAGTGGTAAGACATCGAGAATCCCTTATATGTTTCGTTTACCTATTTGGATTTTAATTCGTAAAATAACTCAATTGAAAGTTTCACATCCCAAACAATCAATCGGAAAATAAAGATTTGAGAAACTTGTGAATTAAAATTTATTTGAGTAAAAAAAATTCTTACATGAAGAACTAACAAAACTTATCTTATAAGAAATCCAAAACCAACAATATACCATAAGCAATATCGGAGTAAAAGACTACTTATAAAATAATGCTATCAATATACGATATCGTGCAACAATTACATAAAAAGAGCTTGACTAAATTTATATAAAAGTTGACAACAAAATATATTGATTTGAAAGAGAAATAAGATGGAAGAAAAATTATTTACTCAAATGTATGAACATTACAAACCATTGGAGAATCAAAACCCAAATAAGTTCACTACACATATAAGATCATCTCTAGTCTCACCCAATAACTCTAGCCTAACTTGCAATTCATCTCACAAAATTCTAACAAGAAAACATGAGATGAAAAATGCAAGAATAAGAGAAGAATAATACTACAAACTCAGACAAAAACTAAAGGAAAAACAACGTCCAAGCTTGCTGCAGAGACTTGGTTTTATAGGCTGTAATGTCCAGTGGCAATGGAGAGAAATTAGCCCACAAAATCAGTCTCAACGGGTTGGCTGAGTACGGATTCATGCTAGATAATTAGCTGATAAAGGGGCTGGGATTGCAGGCCTGAGAAGTGCAGCTGGTGGCTGATTTAACGTGGGCTGGTCTGGTGTGGCTTTGAGCTGGAATTTCGGCCCGAAACTTGCACTGGGCCTGGTTGAAGTCACGGCTGGGATGGACTGGGCTGCTGGAGTTGCAGGCTGAAATCACGGGCTTGGTTGGATCTGAGCTGGCGCACGTGGATGGAGCCACAACAGTGGCTGTGCCTGCGCAAGAAGTGAGAGAAAAAAAAGGAAAAGAAAGGAAAAAGAGGAGAAGGAAAGAATTAAATAAATCAAAATAAATAAAATAATAAATATTTTTAAAGTAAAATATTATGAATTAAAATTATGAAAATACACATTTAAAACATAAATTATCTAATAAATTATGTGAACAAAAATGTGTTTTTGTGCATTTATCATCTACCTATTAGCTGGATGAGCTATTTCCTGGAAGAGTGTTAAGCAGACACTCGTAGCTTCTTCCACTATAGCAACTGAGTTTATAGCTTGTTATTAGGTATCTAATCATGGGATATGGCTGCGAAATTTTTTCATTGGGTTGGGAATTGTGGATGGTATTAAAAGAACATTAAATATATATTATGACAATAATTCGGTTGTGCTTTATTCCAATAACAACAGAAGCTCTGTGAAATCGAAGCACATAGACCTCAAGTTTCTCATTGTTAAAGAAAGAGTTCAGAGTCATGAAGTGGCTATAGAACATGTTGGGACAAACTCCATGATTGCGGATCCGCTTACTAAGGGTTTACCACCCAAGGTCTTTCATGAGCACACTGCTTATATGGGTGTTGTTTTATTTGACTATGTTTATGTTTAGTGGGAGTTTGTATTTTGATGTTCTTTGTTACAAACACGTTTTGTGTTTATTTTCTGCAGAATAAAGTATATAGTTCATTTATAAACTCTGAATGTTATTTATGTTTGATCTCACTATAGAGTAAAGCTGGACCAGTTGAAAATAGACATGTTTAAGATCACTTTGCATGTAATTTCCATGTTACGCATCTATAATTGATCTATGTCATTCAATATATTGGTATGGTGACTAATGATTGGTCTAGTTACGAATATATGTAACGAATGTTGCTTTAATCCCATGCTTGTATATAGTAGATGGATCAGATTGTAACTAAAGAGACATTTCAAAATAGATAGCTTTTCAGCGCGCACTCAAGATTTTATATAATATAATTGTTTCAGTAAACATATCTAGCCCAAGTGGGAGATTGTTGGGAATTTTATTAATTTCGTATTATGGACTTACATATTAAATGACAATTATATTATAGGCTATCTATTTAATTGGACTCTAGAGATATTTATTGTGTATGAGCTTTAATGTATAGAAACACAATACTAATTGAATTAGGGTTGATGTGAATCTAATTTGAGTTAGTATATAAGGGTCATTATAAGGTTGTGGTCCCCAATACTACTACAAAATGTGGATTCCACTACGGAACTTCCACGACCGTTTTTTAAAAACCGTCGTGGAAAATGTGACAAAAACACGGAGCGGAACAGAGTTTCCGAAAACCATCGTGGAAGTCGAAGCTTCCACGACGGTTATAAAAAACCGTTGTGGAAGCTAATTTTATTTTATTTTTTTTGCATTTTTCCACGACGGTTTTTAAAAACCGTCGTGGAAGAATATAACCGTTGTGGAAGCTTCGGCTTCCACGACGGTTTTCAGAAACTCTGTTCCGCTCCGTGTTTTTGCCGTATTTTTCACGACGGTTTTGTAAAAAACGGTCATGGAAGGGTCTTTTCTCACAAAATTTTTTTTAAAAATTTTTTGGACTCTACCACGACGGTTTTTGGGGAAAACCGTCGTGGTATGTTACATACCACGACGGTTTTCCCCAAAAACCATCGTGGTAGGTACTAAGGTGGAAATTTTAAAAATTTTTGAATTAAATTCAATTTTTTGGAGTGTGTATTAAAACCCAAAAAAATATCCTCTTTCTCACCCCATTACATTCCGAGCTTTTTTCACTCTCTAACTCCATACCCAAAGCCGCCCAATTTCCTCACTCTATTTCTCTCTCTCCTCTCCCTCCCTACTTAAAATCTCCAAAAACTCGCTCTATCTCACCGCGCCTCCTCTCTCTATCTCACCTCTTAAATTTTTCTCTTGGCTCCATTCTCCGACGGCCTCCTCCACCACTCACGCGGCCTCCTGCATTCTCCGATGGGTCCACCAAGTAACTCACGCGGCTTTCCCTCTCTCTCTCGCCACACTCCGCCCGTACCCACGCTCGACAAGCCGGTAAGTTGTAATGTATATTGCTTGGGTAATGCACGGATTTGAAAATTTTTCGTCCAAAATGTTGATTTTGTTGATTGTGGTTGTTGATAAAATGTTCCGTCCAAAATGTTGATTTTGTAGATTGTTGAGTTGGGAATATTCCGTCTGAAATGGCCAAAATCCGTCCCCTACATTTTCGGTGATTGTTCATTGTGGTTGTGTTTTAGATTAAATTAAATTGGTTGGGTAAGACACGGATTTGAGAATTTTCGGGAAAAAAGTGTTGATTTTGTGATTTAAATGTTTTTGGGGAAATAAAACGAACTTGCAAAATTTTTTTTTTCGTTGTTACCTACCACGACGGTTTTTTGAAAAAACCGTCGTGGTTGGGAGTCCTACCACGACGGTTTCCTTGAGAAACCGTCGTGGTAGGTCAACTAACCACGACGGTTTCTCAAGGAAACCGTCGTGGAAGATTTCCTTACCACGGCGGTTTTTTACGTAGAACCGTCGTGGTATGTGCTTAAATATCCATATTTAGACCCTATTTTTGTCCATTCCACGACCCTGGATTCTGAAAAGATTCCACGACCCTGGATTCCACGACGGTTAGAAAAACGTCATGGAAATGTTACCAACCGTCGTGGTATCCACATTTTGTAGTAGTGCAAATCAAATCATAATACATAATATTTGCTCTCCTCCTTTTTCCCCATTAAGAGAGAGAACCCAAAGAGTATCTTATGAACCTAAAGAGATTTGACTGTGAAAGATTCCATACTTTTCTAATTTATCTTCAAGGATTTAGGTATGCTTCCGATTAATTTTTCTTGATGATTTAACATGAGATCTTAGATTAGGTGATAGTTTTCATCAATTAAAGCTTTTCCCCAATATCTGCTTCTTCCGGTCTGATAATGCCACCGAGGAGTAAGAGTGATCCATTTGCTTCTCCCGGTCCAATCATATCTGCTTCTTATGGTCCAATCATGCCGCCGCCAAGTGATGGCAGTCCGTCTGCTTCTCCCGTTCTGGGGTTTGTTTTTTTTTTTTTTTTTTGTGTGTGTGTGTATTAATTAACTGAAGGGAGAAAATTTTCTCTTTTGCAGGGAAAGAATCTGGAGTTTGTGGAACTTGTGCCAGGGAATATCTACTCTAGTTATTGGAGAGTTTTCTTCTTGAATATCAAAGCCTCGGACGGCAACAATATGTATGAAACAAAGGTTTACATGACTCCCGAGGAGGCGCCTAAAAAGATATTATTTCTTACTGAACCACCTTTCTACCGAGACTAAGCAATGTCTCTTAGCAAGCCAAAACAAAAATGACTTTGGATTTGTGTATAATGTAGTAGTAGTTCGTTATGCTTGCTAGGCTACGTGGCATCTCCTTTTAGTATGTTGCTAGGCTACAAATTGAAAAGTAAGCAATACTTATATTGACGATATTTATTTTGGCAAGAAAACACTAGGGTTTATATTATTATTGTACAATACTCAAAAATTGAAATAAACACTAATCCGAATTCGTTTAAATAAGCTTCTTGGCTCAAGCTCATAAATTACTAAGAGTTACAGAGTACAACAACATAAGTAGAAAGGCTACTGCTAGTGCTACAATAGATATATATATATATATATATATATATATATAATATTACAGATTCAAATCTATAAGAAATCTAATTTAAAATTTCTAATTAAAGATTTACATAAAGATAGTAATTCGAAATAGTAATGAAATAATTACATAAAATCCTTAATAAAATCAAATCTTTTACAGTCAATAAGAATGAGAGAAATGGGCAAGTTTCCATTATTTTATTTTATTATATATATATATTTTTTAAGGTAAGCAAGTTTTCTGAATTTTAGCCAAAATATCTACACTTCACTTTATATATATACATATATACATATTTTGGCTCAAAACTTCACTCTCTCTCTCTCTCTCTCTCCCTCTCCCTCTCTCTCTTTCTATATATATATATATATATATATATATGCAAAAAGAATAGAAGACGTGAAATAAATCTGTATCCTCCCCATACTCTCCGAACCATCAATTGGTCTTGTAATAAGAAGGTATTTCTCTCAACTTTTTAATAATTCGTTGAATTTTTTTTTTTCTTGTGATTTTTGATATAATGAAATTTTATTTGACGGATTTATTAATTAATAATGGTTTACATTCGGTTATACTGATACTTGAAAAAAAAAAAAAAAATTTCTAATATGATGATCTTTTGTTTGTATTAAAATTTTAGAAAGAATAATATTCATCTCTAAATATTTGTTCCTACATGTGTAATTAAATTGCTGTTCTTATGCTGGCCAGATCTAGACAAAATAAATAGTCTTCCCAAACGGAAAATGTTTTGGTAAGGTTTTATAAAGCTTTATTTTATTTTATTTTACCTTTTCAATTGTGCTGCAGTTTGCAACATATATGCAATGAATAATTAAGGAAGAAGAAAATGATTAGTTTTAATTATATTTTCGACTAAAAATCAGCCATGAGAAAAACGTTATAGTTTAATACATATACGTATGTATCAAAATGTATATGTATTCTAAGTTGATCTTTTCTTGATGTCTACTAGAGTTTTATTTTGTATTTATCTTATGATTATGCTAAATTTTAACAAGCGTAGACTCTCATTTTTTTTTCTTTTTATTTATTTATTGTTATTAATTTAACGTTTGATTTTACTAGAAGGTTTTTGATATGATTTCTTTCAAAAGTTCTGAATTTTTTTAAGGTGTAATTGTATTCTAAATCAAGAAAAAAAAATAAATACTAATACGGACTAAAATGATCTCATAACATAAATAAACTTAATCCCAATTATAAATCTGTTCTAAATTTGGATTTGTTTAAAGGCACGATCTTGGTTGTTCATATTATCATCAGAGGACTTAATAGTTTAGTTATATGAGTGTTTATGTGCTATGCTTTATTTTGTTTTTTTAAAAGACATTGGTGTAATATTTTTTTTTCTTACTTTTACCAAATAGAGTTGGGTGCTTAGTGTGGTATCTGGTTACTAATAGGTACCAATCTATTTTTCTTCTAGCATTTATACATATATACATACCATAGATAAATAATTATGTAATTTAATTTATGGGTTATATATATAGTTTTTAATGAAAGTGTGAACATATTTTCTTTATGGTTATTATTTACAGTTTGCCAAGAAAGAAAAAGTCAAAAGGCTCAAGTGATGTAGAGAAAGAGGTGGTCCAACCAACTCCGAAAAAGGAAGAGGAAATTAAGGAAGAGGAAAATCAAACAAATAATAGTCATGAGGAAACTGGCCAAGAAAATCATGAAATAGTTCCTCATAATCAAAATCACCAATTAAATAATTATCCTCAACGTCATAATAATGATAATAATTATGATTATTATCAAAGAGAAATGGGTCATTATGACAACTATCATGGATGTTATGAGGGACAAGACGCCAATGGCATGAAGATGAAGCATTCTTATAGCTATACTAGCTTTAAGTTCCCTTGTCCTCGTAGAGATTAGATTAGATGATATTAGTCTTTAAGAAAAAACTTGCAATGTTGAGTATATTATATTTTCGTCTTGCTCTGCTTGATTTTATTTGGTTTGATTTTCTTATTATTATGACACCTATAATTATCTAAAAACCGCAGTTTTGCTAGTATATTATATTCTCGTCTCGTTCTGATCGGTTTAGTTTGATTTATTACTTTTTTAATCATGATAATTTATTATTCAACTCATATGAGCCTGGTTTAATTAAGAAATAGTTTCAGTTAGTGAGGAGTTATTTTAGTTTCCCGTCACTATATATATATATATATATATATTTCCTAATTCTTGTTTTTATAGCTTGTTAATATTATTTATTATTACTTTTGCTAGAATTACAGCTCTTGTTACACATTTAAGATTTTCAACTATTTTAGCAAAGAACTATGGCTCATGAGTTGAGCAAATGGCATGGGCTTTTGTTCAACAACAACAACAACAGCAAAAGGGCTTTTGATGTTGTTTTAAGGGATTTTTCTTGTTTGTTTTGTGGAATTCAAGGATTTTGTTGAGGGGGTATAAAATTCCACCTAGAATTTTATTGGCAGGGGGCCAAAATTTTTATTTTTATTTTCTATCAAAGCCACTAGGCCTACTAATATTTATATTTTTAAGAAAACTATTTTATTTTTTAAAATCTAAATTGCTTGCCTAATAAAATATGAGTGGTCATATTTGCACTCACAATAATATAAATATCCACACATAATAAACGTTTCCTAATATAAACATAGTAAACCTATCATTTTATAGATACTTTTTATATAATACCACACATAACCCTCTCATACACCCACTTTTATATTAAATTAAATTTATTTTGTTAAAAATAAATTAACAAATCTAAATATAAGAAAAATGAGATAAATTTTCATTCTCAAAAAGAAAACATAAAGTATCTCTTAAAAAAAAAAAACAGAGTGGAAAGAGTAAAGAAGAAAAACTCAAGTAATATCTAAATCAAAAATAAAAACATGTTATACTACCTTTAAAAGAATCCATAAATATAGAATCATTAAAACAAACATAGCAAGAAAAAATAAATAAAAATAATAATCATATTAAAAATCATAGAGAATCATTTTCAAATACTAAAAGAAAAGGAAAAAAAAAAACGCATAACACTAATGAATTAAAAAATAAAAAATACATATTTTATTAGTTGTTGGCTCTTCAAGAGACATCTTTCTTTTATTTTTATTTCACTTGAATCCTCCATTAATATTTTTCATTTAGTTATAAATTTTTTTTAAGATAAGAAATTGATGACGAGCAATTTAGAGTTTAAAACAATTTCTTAAGATTGTTTTTAAATATTATTTCCATTTATGGTTAATGTGGTGTATGTTTTTTAATTATTTTATAAAAAAATATTTTATTTATATGTATGTGGAGCATTCTTAATGGCTTTTTTTTAAAACGATAATTTCATTAAATTTAATAAGGAGATATCAAGACACGAAACATAACAAATGATCACGTATTACATGAGACAGAACCCTTCAATAACAAAGGATCCATCAGTAAAGTCTGATGACACTCCAAGAGAAAGAAGACTCGATAACGAGTACATATCTCGCGACATTGAAATCGAGCACATGTAAGGCTCTTTTTGACAAAATCCCAATAATTGATAGAATATCCAGATCGATTAAGTGCCAAGACTCAATAACACTAGGGCCACCACTAACTCCACATAGAAGTAATTCTAGCTAGCAGGACCAAAATAACGCCAAGACTCATATTTGGCAGACAAACAATCAACGCAGAAGGTGGGGAGACCACCTTTATTATTAGAATTAACAAAATGAAACGCAACATACAGATAAAAGACGGCAAAGGCATTGCCATTCTTGCATACAATACCACAAACCAAAAAGTAAAAAAACCAATCACATATATAGAAAGAGTCCTTGCCGAAAACAAGATCTACGTCGTCGAGAGAAATTGGTGCCGAAGCTGACCTGCTGCAGGACCTCTCTATCTTGCTCTTTCTTGCAACACCGATCATTCTTCAACAGCTCGTCTCTTTCAAGATTCTCACCATATGATTCTCACATCTATTCCTAGGGTCGGGAAACCAGAGACAGTCCAAAGGCTGTCACTGGAGTCCAGCCCCAAGAAAAGAAAAACGATTGAAAAACCCTAACTGTCATGTTGATGTCGTAATCTGCTCCGACCACAAGTATCAGTTCCGACCACGCTCGGCGACGTAAAGTCAGTTCCCGTCTTCTCAGAAACTGGTCGAGTAGCCGGACGTCGGCCGACCAGAAACCTTAGCCGGCCACATCCCATAGTCTCGCTAGAACGGGCTGTATACTCGGACAAGATTGTGCTTCGAGCACCCGACCCGAGTGGTAGACCCCGGACTGGCAGAGGTCTTCTGGACCCGCATTCCACCTCACCTCACAGCTGACGCCAACTCTGTCCTTGTACCCATCAGCTACAAGCGCCGCCCACCTACTTCTGCAGAACATCACATCACCACCCGCCGCCACCTACTCTGACAGAAACTGCCCTTGCAGGTGCCGGCGACAGCCACCCTTTTGTCCCCTACGCTGAGTCAGGCCCCACATGGCGCCAGTCCATTGGGCGCCTCTGCAGGCCTAAACCCTAGCAACCCACAGGGTGCCCTAGGTAGCCGGCTCGACCGGGTTGCCCCGAGCACCCGGACCCGGGGAGGGCGCCTATAAATAGAGAAAAAGCTCACAAATTCAGGTATGGTCATTTTGCCTTGTCAAATCTCTGCCTCTCCCTACGCTCATCAGTTTCCTTGCTGACTTAAGCATCGGAGTGCCCGCAGCAGACACCACACCGGTGTCCCCATCATTCCGAGGTGCTTCTATTTTGTAGGTGATCGACGGCGGAGTGTTTGGCCCGTCCTGACCGGACCACCCTATCATCTTGGGTGTTGCTGTCGGAGGCGTTTTCGGCATCAAAATCTCACACGTTAGAGAAAGAAGAGAAGTAAGAGAGAAGAGGAAAGTGTCAATACATTCTTAATGATTTTAAGATAATTTTCTTGTAGGTTAAAAATATATTAAAATTTTTTTTATTGACTTTGTGGGGATATTTATCAATATTGTGGGTGCAAATAAAATCTCCCTAAAATAATTAAGAGGCGCCAAGACTAATTTATACACATACACACTATATTAAATTAAAAAAAATCTACTATATTAAAATTAAAAAAGAAAAAGAACCCCACCCCGCCGCGTGGGCCAACCCTCACTCCGCCGTTGCCCAAATCAGACCTATATATGAATACACGTTCTACATTTTTTTTTTCGATTTATTTGATTTTTCCATGAACTATAGGTACAATTTTATTAGCCACTTTTTTACGTGGAATTTTTGGTTTAATGAAGTTGAACTTTTTGAAAGAAGAAAGATAAATTTGTGCTTGTTTTATTTTCTATCATATTGAATGATTTTGTTCAGTTGAAATTTATTTTTATTAAAAAAGATAGTTAAGATAATTATTAGTAATTGTACATATTGCTCCTTTTTCACGTGAAGTTGTATTAATTTTTTAAATATTTTATACTGAAATTTAGTAGGTATTTAAGATTATTTTTGTATTAATAAAATTTTTTGTTCAATAAATCTTTGAGTATTTGAACTAGAATCATTTTGGCCTTAAATTGATGAAATATGACAAAACGAGTCTTTTTTTTTTTTTATTAACAGTTTAATATTCGAGAGGTGTAAAGTTATAAATTTTCAAAAGTTTAAGGGTTAAAAATAAAATTTTTCAAGTCTATGGCTAAAATATTACAGAAGTGGTACTTTTACTAACAGTTACGAATGAGCATTTTTGCTAACATTTCAAAATTTAATGGGTATAAACACTAGTTTTTAAGGTGAAATTAGTACTAAAATTCCAGGCCAAATTTAATTTTTATCCCTCATTCAATAAAATAAAATAAAATAAAATATGTCCCTTTTTTCTTGCTTTCCTGAATGCATCACATTTGAGAAGTCCGTCCTCCAAGCAATCATTTTTGTGAAAAACAGAAAGTTAAAAAAAAAAAAAAAAAAAGGGAAACTGTATTTTGTGCTTTTCAAAAAACAAAAAAAAAAAAAAATATTTATGTCCAACTATAAATAGGATCATTTAAACCAAAAAAAAAAAAACTATAAATAGGATCCACATTGCCGCCGCCTACTTCTTCAATTTCTCATCACTCTCACTCTCATTCACATACTGCCCAGAGAAAAATTCAGAAAATTTTCCCTGCCGATCAGAACCATGAATTAGAATCCTTTGCTTTGCTCATCCAATCATGCTGAGCAGTAAGAGATCATTTCCTTCTTCCCGTCGGATCAGATTGTCAGGAGTAGCCATTCGTATGCTGTTCTTGGTTCCCGTCAGTTCAGACCAAGGAATAGGAACCCTTTTGGAAAAATCGGATCCGATATCATAGTTACGGCGCAGCGGAAGTTTTAAAATTTTTATGCTGATTCGGAAAAGAAGCTCATGATGCATATAACAATAAATTAAATTCATGATCAAGCGTACCTTATTTCTTAGATTCCGGAATCGCTAGAGCGATTAACCAACGTGTCTTCTCTATTATTCTCGAGTTCCACGTCTTAGAGTGTGTGTGGGCACACGTTATATGAATCCAAGCGACCGGTAATGCTTTCCGAAGTCTAGATCCTTCCTTCTCAATTCCGATGTTCCTCGTTGAGAATATGATCCAACTTCTTTCTTCAAAACTGTAAAACAGGAACCGGCCGGTTAACCTCCTATGAAAATTATCGTTTATTTGGCCACTACTTTATATAACAGAGCCTCGAGAGAGGGTTAATAAATAAAGTAGCATGAGTGTGTAACCATCGTTTCTAATTTTGAATCCATATTTTACATCCGCCACCGAGGGGTGATCTAAACATAAAATATGCCCAAAATTGTTATCCTTTCAGAAATCCAAATCAGTGTGCGCTCTAGGTAAGATACCTATCCAAAGGGAATTCTCAGGTCAAAACCGAGTAGTAGGTACTACCATGCGTAACTATTGGACCAACGATGGAGGCCGTAGGTCTTAGTGTGTAAAACCTTCTCCCACTCATTTTTTTAAATTAGGGTTTTGTTTTTCATGCATAAACAATATTTGTTGAGTGGCACTCCCTAGTCTATATGGCATGTTATCAATACATCACGAAATAGTATAACATATTCATCTAGTAACACATCATCTATGGTTTGCAAAATATGTAAATAGCCGTGGATCATGATTCCATCCTAGAGAAAAGAAAATTGCAAAGTTTACAAAAATTAACCGAAACATACATCGGCCTTCATTTGTAGATCCATGCCTTGTATCCTTTTTCAATGTGTCTTCCTTCTCCAATGTCACATCTTTTTAAATTTAAAATTAAATTTAAATTTCAAAAAGATTATATGTGATTTTTAATTTTAATCAAAATTACAAAATATCAAAATTTAAATAAAAATCCGGTTTATTAAATTTTAAAATTAAAAAAATTTCGAAATTTTGAAATTTCAAATTTAAATCATAAAATTTTAAAATTCATAATAATATCCATTAAATTTAAATTTAAATTTTCAATTTTGATTTCCAAATTATCAAGATCACATATCATTGGAAAATTTAATTTTCAAAAAGATTCTGTGATTTTTTTTTTTATAAAAAAAACGTTTTTTAATTGAAAAAAAAAAATCGCATCCTTTGAAAATTTCCATACCTTCGTTCATCTTCAATCTCCTCGAATCCATTGTAGCCCGAATTTTACAAAAAAAATTCCTACACCGTTTCCCGCTTACAAAAATTCTAGGAATTGAAAGAACGACCTAACGGTGATAATAGACCGCATCTATTACACTTGAAAATCCTAGATACAAATTATAACCTCTATGGAATCATGACCGGAAAAATTGAACAAGCATTATATATTATAAAAATAATATAAAGCATTCATTCATCCATACATCCATTCATAATATATTTAACATACTCAAAATAAAACCTAGAGTGCCAACTCTCTAAAATATTTCATTATTGCATATAGAGAAATTTATTTGATCAAATAATTTATGTTATATACATGATCATGAGTTGGCTCTGATACCAATTGTTGGAAAAATCGGATCCGATATCAGAGTTACGGTGCAACGGAAGTTTAAAATTTTTATGCCGATTCGGAAAAGAAGCTCATGATGCATATAACAATAAATTAAAGTCATGATCAAGCGTACCTTATTTCTTAGATTCTGGAATTGCTAGAGTGATTGACCAACGTGTGTTCTCCATTATTCTCGAGTTCTACATCTAAGAGTGTGTGTGGGCACACGTTCTATGAATCCAAGCGACCGGTAATGCTTTCCGAAGTCTAGATCCTTCCTTCTCAATTCCGATGTTCCTCGTTGAGAATATGATCCAACTTCTTTCTTCAAAACAGCAAAACAGAAACCGGTTAACCTCCTATGAAAATTATCACTCGGTTTAACCTTCCTCAAAATTTTGATTCAATGGAATTTTCTCTCTTTTTCTCACTCAAGAGTATGGCCAAATTTTATGATGTGGAAGAAACCCAAATTATTTTTCCTCTCACTCCAAAAACGTTTTTCTCGTTAGTGAATTACCAAAAATTAGTTTTTCAAGAATTCCTAGCTTTTATATAGAAGTTCAATCCTTTTCAAAATTTATCTCCTTTAAAAATAATTAATAATTATTTTACTGGATAAATTTTGAATCAAAAGATCATACAACTTTAGGGCTAGATTCATTGAACCTAAAAAACGTTTTTCCAAGAGGAAATCAATCCTCAAAAATTCGGCCACTTTGAGATAAATCTTGATTGGTGGTTCAAATTTTAAATCAAGAATCTAGACTAGTCAAAAGATCCTAGTCCTATCTAGATTCAAATTTCTTTTAAACCTTTTCGAATTTAAATAAGATTCACTTATTTGAATAAATATTTTCCACAAACATTATTCATATTAATTAATTTAAATCAATGGAATATTTTCAAATTTTCTTTCCTCACAAAAACCGTGCACCTCTTTTATGGAAAGAAAAATCCATCAAATAATCTCCATTATTTAAATCAATTAATAATTTAATGTTAGGAATATATTTGAATAATTTTGAAACAAAATTTTCTTCCTCCATTTAATTAAAAAAAAACGTGCACCTATTTTAATTAGGAGAGAAAAATTTTGTTTTCCAAAATTATATAATTCAAACACAATCTTATTTCCAAAATTCAAATTAATCAATCACATGTCAACAAATCATTTGTCTACAAATTTCACATGTCCAATCCTTTTTGGATTACATGTTAGAGAGTACCATGTGTTAATAGACATTACTAAATTCTATTTAAATTTACCGATCTCATTAGGAACAAATCCCAAGACGCTATATGGAACTATATGAGCTAATAGAGGGACCCGATGGAAATATGTAAAGAGGCTCCTATAATTGTGAAAAATTAATCCTAGATTAATTATTCATCAATTATCAACTTCTATACTATTCCACTAAAAGTTTGAAGCTGAACTCCTGTTTACATACCGTATTACGAAAGCTCTATAACGTAGCGCTTCTTCCATGATTTATTCATCATTTGCTTAATCCCCATATGTTATTCATGATTGAATTAAGGACTTTTTCCATTTTACCTTTTCAATCATTTTAACTTAAAGTTCCATTATTCTCTATTAAAAGAATCACCAATTATAAAACCATACAATTGGTAAACCACCAGAGAACACAAAGTAAACCGATGGCCAAGATCTTGTTATACTATCTTTCAATCCCCGAATAATGCCTTTAAGTAGATAACATTTATTATCGTTAAGATAGCTATGGATTCCGTATCTATGAATCTTGATTTCTCCATCCATAAGTCATGCACCCAAAACACAAGTATATTGACTATGAATTAACAGTGTCTCACATGTAGTGCATTAAAGTACATATGTCATGGATACGAACTCAAGTAATCATTTCAGGATTAAGATTAATGCAGGATGATAATCAAAGTGTCATTGATTCTTATAAACGAAATTATTAAACCGAATCAATTAACACTTTAGGTCCAGTCCAATGTCATACCTCAATACTAGGTATACATTAAAGTTTCTACTCGGAACCTATCCGATGGTCAAGACAAACCATCCCTCCAAGGAAGTAGACAACCTTTACAATCTGATCATGAATAAGATCCCCAAATCTTATTCCATCGATTGCGGACTATTTATTTAGACTGTTATCAAATTAGCACGTCTTCTATGTATACCCCGTATACATATGGTAATCCGATATATTACCAACAGCTAATGACTATTTTATGTTTGCTCAAAATAACCATACAATCAACAAATGAAAGTAAATAAGACACAACTTATTAAACATGAATAACCTCCTCTTATTAATATCAAAATGTCATATTTACGGAAAATCCCTAATATTGATTTTCTAATCCTTAGGGCACATTTAGATCCCAACAATCTCCCACTTGCCTTAAGCGAGTAAATGTGACATATTACGCATCCCCATGCCTTCGATGTGTTCTTCGAATCTTCTGGCCACCAAAGTCTTCGTGAACGGGTCAGTAAGATTGTCCTTGGATGCAATTTTGCAAACCGTCACATTTCCACTCTCAACAAAGCCTCTGATGATGTGATATTTTCTGTCAATGTGCTTACTCCTCTTATGATGCCTAGGATCCTTGGTATTAGCTACTGCTGCATTGTTGTCACAGTAGAGGACCATAGCTTTATCCATATCTGGAACGACCTCAAGGTCACCAAGGAACCTGCGGAGCCATCCCGCTTCTTTTGATGCCTCACTGGCTGCCACATACTCGGCTTCCATGGTCGAGTCAGCAATGCAAGATTGCTTAATACTCCTCCACACAACGGCACCACCTCCAAGGGTAAAAACAGATCCTGAAGTCGATTTCCTTTAATCCTGATCTGATTGAAAATCAGAATCTGTGTATCCTCTAGGAACAAGGTCCTGACCAGAATACACTAGCATATAGTCTCTCGTTCTCCATACATACTTGAGTATATGCTTGACCGCAACCCAATGGTTCGGTCCCGGATTCGATTGATATCGACTTACCATACCAACCGCAAAACATATGTCAGGCATAGTGCATAACATAGCGTACATAAGACTACCTACCGCTGATGCATAAGGTACATTTTTCATACGCTCCATTTCTTCCGATGTCTTGGGACAGTCATCTCTAGAAAGCTTGATTCCAATCCTGAAAGGTTGGGCACCTTTCTTGGAATCTTTCATAAAAAACTTCTCAAGTACTTTATCAATGTATGAAGCTTGAGAGAATGCTATCGTTTTGTTCTTCCTATCTCTAAAGAGTTGAATACCAAGAATATAACTAGCCTCTCCTAAGTCCTTCATGTCAAACTGTTTGGCTAACCAAACTTTGACAGATGATAATGTTACCACATCGTTTCCAATAAGCAATATATCATCCACATAAAGTACAATGAAAACCACTTTCTCGTTCTTGATACATTTATAAACACATGGTTCATCAATGTTTTGTTCGAATCCATAGGTTTTGATCGCTTGAACAAACCTAATATTCCAAGAACGAGATGCTTGCTTTAATCCATAAATGGATTTAAGCAACTTGCATACCTTGTCTTCTTGGCCTTTTGCCTTGAACCCGTCTGGTTGTATCATATAGATATCTTCTTCAAGAGAGACATTCAAGAAAGCTGTCTTGACATCCATTTTCCAGATCTCATAATCAAGAGCAGCCGCAATGGATAAAAGAATGCAGATTGACTTGAGCATTGCTACAGGCGAGAGGGTTTCATCATAGTCGATTCATTTTTTCTGCGTATAGCCCTTCGCTACAAGTCTTGCCTTGAAAGTTTCTACTTTCCCATCCACACCTCTCTTCCTCTTGTATACCCACTTACACCCAATCGGTTTTATGCCTTGGGGTAAGTCTACAAGTTTCCAAACCCCGTTGGAATCCATAGATTCCATCTCGGTGTTCAAAGCCTTTTGCCAAAGACTAGAATCAACATCCTCCATAGCTTCCTTGTACGTAGCCGGATCATCAACATGTTCTATGGATTCTGCTTCAAAAACTTCACCATTGAACATGTACCTTTCAGGTTCCCTGATAATCCTCCCACTACGACGAAGCTCCCGTGGTTGTTGATTATTTAATGGTTTTTCCACAGGGTTTTCTGTGACTTTAGGAATATCCAAACCCAAAGTCATCTCCTAAAGCACTACTTTGCTACGAGGTTTAAAGTCTTCCATGTAACTTTCCTCCAGGAATGTTGCATGTGTAGAAACGAAGACTTTATTTTGCTTTGGATTATAGAATAGACCACCTTTTGTCCCTTTTGGATAGCCAACAAACAAGCACACTTCTGATCGTGACTCCAACTTCTTCGCTTCCTTATCCAGGACGTGTGCCGGACAACCCTAAATTCGAATATGATTCAAATTAGGTTTCCTACTCGTCCATTACTCATAAGGAGTTTTAGGAACCGATTTGGAGGGAACGTTATTCAGAAGATAGCATGCAGTTTGTATGGCGTGCCCCCAAAATGACAAAGGTAATGTGGAGTAACTCATCATAGACCGGACCATATCCAATAGGGTCCTATTCCTTCTCTTAGCTATACCATTCTGTTGAGGAGTACCAGGTGCAGTCAACTGGGATTGTATCCCATTCTCTATCAAATATCCTAAGAACTCATCCGATAGGTATTCCCCACCTCGATCCGATCGAAGTGTCTTAATGGACTTGCCTAATTGTTTCTCTGCTTCAGCCCGAAATTCTTTGAACTTGTCAAAGGCTTCGCTTTTGCAGGTCATCAAATAGACATATCCATACCTTGAGTAATCATCAATATAAGTAATATAATACTCATACCCACCACGTGCTTCTATGTTCATGGGACCACAAACATTCGTATGCACAAGTTCTAAAAGTTCCTCGACACGACCATCCTTGGCAGCAAAGTGCCGTTTAGTCATCTTGCCCTCCAAACAGGATTCACATTGTGGCCAAGGTTCAACCTCATATAAGTCAAGGCATTCCTCCTTTACCATCATTTGAATTCTATTAAGGCTTATATGACCAAGTTGTAAATGCCAAATATATGATTTGTTAGAGTGAGAAGACTTGTGTCTTTTAGAGTTCTTTTCCAATTCTGTATCAAGCAGTGAGTGCATCTTAGGTTTGATAAAATAAAGATTTCCATGCATCCATCCATTACAGATAAGAGAATTATTTTTTCTAATAACAACTTTATTATTAAAAGAAACTGAATAAGAATCTTTAATTAAACAAGTTACCGAAATTAGGTTCCTCTTAAAACTAGGAACATAAAAACAATGTCTCAAAACAAGAAACCTAAATTCATCAAAATAAAGATGCACTTCTCCCACTGCTTCAGCTCGCACCAACGTCCCATCGCCAGTTCTTAACGTAAAGTCCTCCTCACGCAGACTTCTCGTTACCTTGAACCCCTGTTGAGAAATACAAACATGGTTAGTGGCTCCAGAATCTATAACCCATGTATCCTTAGATTCTTCCACTAAACAAGCCTCAAGATATAGGATATCGAAATTACTTCTTTGCTTCTGCAAAGTCAGGTAGTCTCTGCAATCCTTCTTGAAGTGTCCTTTCTTCCCACAGTGAAAGCACTTAGCCTTTTTGTGATCCACCTTTCGCTTCTTAGTCTTGGTAGACTTCTTAGAAGTAGGTGCATTCACCGCAGGCTTGTTCCCCTTGTTCTTCCCCTTTTCCTTCTTCTTTTTGGGATTAGGAGCAGGCGAACTAGGTTCAGCCATATTTGCCTCAGCCTTAGATCCAGAACCCTTAAGAATGTTCTCAAAGGCTTGCAACTCTTTCATCAATTCCGTTAAAGACATCTCCTTCCGGTTAAGGTTGTAGGATGCCTGAAACAAATCGAAATCCTTGGATAAGGTTTGGAAAACCATAACCAATTGAGTTGCAGAATCGATCTCAGCCCCATTTGCCTGAGTCTCAGACAAATAAGCCATGACTTTCATCATGTGCTCCTTGATGGGAGTTCCAACCTTCTGCCTGCAGTTCATGAGACCTTTGATAGCATCGGTCTTAGCCTGGATAGTTTGTTCACCAGACATTTCCTCCAGGTTATCCATGATCTACCTAGCAGCTTGATGTTCCTCCTGCTGTTTCTGGAGCACGTTAGATATGCTCGCCCGATTATAACACATGGCACTTAGGTTGGAATTGTCCTAGCGCTTAAGCGCTACAAAATCCCTATCAGGAGCATCGATCGCAGGCGTTGGCGGTCGAGGTTGGGTTAGGATAAAACTGTGTTTCTCAAAGTTTAGGACGATAAGCAAGTTCCTTTTCCAGTCATTAAAATTCTCGCCAGTTAATTTGTTTTGCGTAAGTATCACAGATAAAGGGCTCGACATTATGATATATAATAAGAAAACATGTAATAAATATGAGCAAACATCCTATCAGTTTATAAAATATGGTTTTGTAATGAAACAAAAAGATCTATATGCAATCTAAATGTTTATGTGTAAAACTCTTAAAACACATACCTTACAACGATAATTCCTAGCTTCTGCTTTCCAAGCTACCAAGGGGTAGTCATAGAAGAACTAGCCAAGAACACGGATCCCTTCCGATTAATACATATTCATCCATGAAGCAAACTCCATTAAATGTATATTAACTATTGTTTATTTGGCCACTACTTTATATAGCAGAGCCTCGGGGGAGGGTTAATAAATAAAGTAGCATGAGTGTGTAACCATCGTTACCAATTTTGAATCCATATTTTACATCCGCCACCGAGGGGTGATCTAAACATAAAATATGCCCAAAATTGTTATCCTTTCGGAAATCCAAATCAGTGTGCGCTCTAGGTAAGATACCTATCCGAAGGGAATTCCCGGGTCAAAACCGAGTAGTAGGTACTACCATGCGTAACTATTGGACCAACGATGTAGGCCGTAGGTCTTAGTATGTAAAACCTTCTCCCACTCATTTTTTTAAATTAGGGTTTTTGTTTTTCATGCATAAACAATATTTGTTGAGTGGCACTCTCTAGTCTATATGGCATTTATCAATACATCACGAAATAGTATAACATATTCATCTAGTAACACATCATCTATGGTTTGCAAAATATGTAAATAGCCGTGGATCATGATTCCATACTAGAGAAAAGAAAATTACAAAATTTACAAAAATTAACCGAAACATATATCGGCCTTCATTTGTAGATCCATGCCTTGTATCCTTCTTCAATGTGTCTTCCTTCTCCAATGTCACATCTTTTTAAATTTAAAATTAAATTTAAATTTCAAAAAGATTATATGTGATTTTTAATTTTAATCAAAATTACAAAATATCAAAATTTAAATAAAAATCCGGTTTATTAAATTTTAAAATTCAAAAAATTTTGAAAATTTGAAATTTCAAATTTAAATCATAAAATTTTAAAATTCATAATAATATCCATTAAATTTAAATTTAAATTTTCAATTTTGATTTCCAAATTATCAAGATCACATATCATCAGAAAATTTAATTTTCAAAACGATTATGTGATTTTTTTTTATAAAAAAAAACGTTTTTTAATTGAAAAAAAAAATCACATCCTTTGAAAATTTCCATACCTTTGTTCATCTTCAATCTCCTCGAATCCAATGTAGCCCGAATTTTACAAAAAAAATTCCTACGCCGTTTCCAGCTTACAAAAATTCTAGGAATTGAAAGAACGACCTAGCGGTGATAATAGACCGCATCTATTACACTTGAAAATCCTAGATACAAATTATAACCTCTATGGAATCATGACCGGCAAAATTGAACAAGCATCATATATTATAAAAATAATATAAAGCATTCATTAATCCATACATCCATTCATAATATATTTAACATACTCAAAATAAAACCTAGAGTGCCAACTCTCTAAAATCTTTCATTAATGCATAGAGAGAAATTTATTTGATCAAATAATTTATGTTATATACATGATCATGAGTTGGCTCTGATACCAATTGTTGGAAAAATCGGATCCGATATCAGAGTTACGGTGCAGCGGAAGTTTTAAAATTTTTATGCCGATTCGGAAAAGAAGCTCATGATGCATATAATAATAAATTAAAGTCATGATCAAGCGTACCTTATTTCTTAGATTCTGGAATTGCTAGAGTGATTGACCAACGTGTGTTCTCCATTATTCTCGAGTTCTACATCTCAGAGTGTGTGTGGGCACACGTTCTATGAATCCAAGCGACCGGTAATGCTTTCCGAAATCTAGATCCTTTCTTCTCAATTCCGATGTTCCTCGTTGAGAATACGATCCAACTTCTTTCTTCAAAACAGCAAAACAGAAACCGGTTAACCTCCTATGAAAATTATCACTCGGTTTAACCTTCCTCAAAATTTTGATTCAATGGAATTTTCTCTCTTTTTCTCACTAAAGAGTATGGCCAAATTTTATGATGTGGAAGAAACCCAAATTATTTTTCCTTTCACTCCAAAAACGTTTTTCTCCTTAGTGAATTACCAAAAATTAGTTTTTCAAGAATTCCTAGCTTTTATATAGAAGTCCAATCCTTTTCAAAATTTATCTCCTTTAAAAATAATTAATAATTATTTTACTGGATAAATTTTGAATCAAAAGATCATACAACTTTAGGGCTAGATTCATTGAACCTAAAAACGTTTTTCCAAGAGGAAATCAATCCTAAAAAATTCGGCCACTTTGAGATAAATCTTGATTGGTGGTTCAAATTTTAAATCAAGAATCTAGACTAGTCAAAAGATCCTTGTCCTATCTAGATTCAAATTTCTTTTAAAAGTTTTCGAATTTAAATAAGATTCACTTATGTGAATAAATATTTTCCACAAACATTATCCATATTAATTAATTTAAATCAATGGAATATTTCAAATTTTCTTTCCTCACAAAAACCGTGCACCTCTTTTAAGGAAAGAAAAATCCATCAAATAATCTCCATTATTTAAATCAATTAATAATTTAATGTTAGGAATATATTTGAATAATTTTGAAACAAAATTTTCTTCCTCCATTCAATTAAAAAAAACGTGCACCTATTTTAATTAGGAGAGAAAAATTTTGTTTTCCAAAATTATATAATTCAAACACAATCTTATTTCCAAAATTCAAATTAACCAATCACATGTCAACAAATCATTTGTCTACAAATTTCACATGTCCAATCATTTCTGGATTGCATGTTTAAGAGTACCATGTCTTAATAGACAATACTAAATTCCATTTAAATTTACCGATCTCATTAGGAACAAATCCCGAGATGCTATATGGAATTATATGAGCTAATAGAGGGACCCGATGGAAATATGTAAAGATGCTCCTATAATTGTGAAAAATTAATCCTAGATTAATTATTCATCAATTATCAACTTCAATACTATTCCACTAAAAGTTTGAAGCTGAACTCCTGTTTACATACTGTATTACGAAAGCTCTCTAACGTAGCGCTTATTCCATGATTTATTCATCGCTTGCTTAATCCCCATATGTTATCCATGATTGAATTAAGGACTTTTTCCGTTTTACCTTTTCAATCATTTTAACTTAAAGTTTCATTATTCTCTATTGAAAGAATCATCAATTATAAAACCATACAATTGGTAAACCACCAGAGAATGCAAAGTATACCGATGGCCAAGATCTTGTTATACTATCTTTCAATCCCCGAATAATGCCTTTAAGTAGATAACATTTACTATCGTTAAGATAGCTATGGATTCCGTATCTATGAATCTTGATTTCTCCATCCATAAGTCATGCACCCAAAACACAAGTATATTGACCATGAATTAACAGTGTCTCACCTGTAGTGCATTAAAGTACATAAGTCATGGATACGAATTCAAGTAATCATTTCAGGATTAAGATTAATGCAGGATGATAATCAAAGTGTCATTGATTCTTATAAACGGAATTATTAAACCGAATCAATTAACACTTTAGGTCCAGTCCAATGTCATACCTCAATACTGGTATACATTAAAGTTTCTACTCGGAACCTATCCGATGGTCAAGACAAACCATCCCTCCAAGGAAGTAGACAACCTTTACAATCTTATCATGAATAAGATCTCCAAATCTTATTCCATCGATTGCGGACTATTTATTTAGACTGTTATCAAAATAGCACGTCTTCTATGTATACCCCGTATACATATGGTAATCCGATATATTACCAACAACCAAGGAGTATTTTATGTTTGCTCAAAATAACCATACAATCAACAAATGAAAGTAAATAGGACATAACTTATTAAACATGAATAATCTCCCCTTATTAATATCAAAATGTCATATTTACAGAAAATCACTAATATTGATTTTCTATCCTTAGGGAACATTTAGATCCCAACAAACCCCTATACTTCTCTCTATTAGATCAGATCCAAGGTTATGATTCCATCTTCTTAATTCGATCGAATCAGTTCCCGGAATGAGAATCCCTCTCCTGTTGGGAATTTTATTAATTTCCTATTATGTGCTTTCATTTTAAATGACAATTATATTATAGGCTATCTAATTTAATAGGGTCAAATAAGTGATTTCTAATTGGGTTTTAGAGATATCTATTGGGTTCTAGAGATATCTATTGGGTATGGGCTTTAATGTGCAGAAACCCAATACTAATTGAATTAGGGTTTATAGGAATCTAATTTGAGTTAGTATATAAGAGTCATTATAAGGGTTATGGCCCACAAGTCAAATCATAATACGTAATATTTGCTTTCATTCTCTTTCCCCCATTAAGAGAGAAAATCTATAGAGCATCTTAGGAACCTAAAGAGATTTGACTGTGTAAGACTCCATCTTCTCTAATTTATTTTCATGGATTCAGGTACGCTTCTGATTAGTTTTTCTTGATGATTTAACATGAGATATTGGATTTAGTGATAGTTTTCATTAATTAAAGTTTTTCCCCAACAAGTGGTATCATAGCCGCTCATGTTGAATCATTGAGATATATGTGTTATGTTTGATTTGTGTGTAATCAAATTCAACAATTTTCGATATTAATTGTTGAGGTTGAAAATTTTTTGTGATTATTTTTATTTCCGGATTCGACTTTTGAGTGTATATATATATATATATATATATATATATATATGGATTAAAGATTGCTTAAAATTTTGCATTCATGTTTTACGGTTTTGGTTTTGGGAAAGAAAATGATTTCTGCTTGCTATTTGTGATATTGTTTGAATCAATGATCCTTGTATTGATTGATTTCACTAAAAAAAAAAAAAAAAAGGTGGTGGTTGCACTTTTGCGGCAAGAAGAAGAAGAAGAAGAAAAAGGTGGTTTGCCGCAGGAAAAGAAGGAAAACAAATTTTCTGGGCTTGAGCCCATAATGTTTTTAAAAAAAAATCAAGTTGGGCCTTAAGCCCACTTTTTTTTGGGCTGGCAGGGCTGGATTAGGATCCGGATTGGGTTGACCAGACCCGATCCATCCCCGACCCGGTCAACACAGATGCATTGACTGTTGACCGTGAGCGTTGAGCGTTGAGCGTTTAGTTTGACTAAATTTTTTTTATCTGATATTTTAAAATAAATTGATTGAAATTATATGTAGCCAAAGTAACCTTTATAATGTAAATTTTTTTATTTTGAAATATTAAGACGTTATGTCTATTTTTAATGCGAATAATAACCGACTTAAAGGAAGGTTATTGTTTGACCAAATAACAGGCATACTTGTGATAATAGATATGTGACGATTATTAGGTTTTCCATGTGAGTAATGAGTCGGTCTAAAGAAAGGCTCATTGCTTTACATGATTAATTATCAGTATTTGATTACTGCATGAAGAATACCACTTACAGTTGATATTTCTGTCCAAAGGCTAAATGTCAATGTTGTGCTAGGTATCTTGCATTAAGGCTCACCATTATGTGAATTGTTTGATCATGTCATGTATGGATTTATTAATCCAGTATTCTTGTTTTGTAACATGATTATTGATTGTGAGCTTGTTATTTTATTTTTGTTCTTGATTCAATTACTGCTTCTGCTTCAACAATATCTGTCAATATTAATTCCATTCCCGTGCTTAATGGCACAAACTTCAAGAATTGGAATGAGAATGTTATGATTGTTCTCGGTTGTATGGATCTTGACCTTGTGCTTCGGGAAGAACGGTCTGCACCTCTCAGTGACAAAAGTTCCACTGATGACAAAGTGAACATGGACAAGTGGGACCGTTCTAATCGCATGAGTCTTATGATCTTCCATTCTGAAAACCTTTAGGGGATCTATGTCCGAAGAGAAGAATGCTACAAAGTTCCTTGAGAAAATAGAACAGTGTTTTGCAAAAAACGAAAAGGCTGAAATAAGTACTCTTTTGGCTAACCTTGTTTCAATGAAGTATTAAGGAAAAGGGAACATAAGAGAGTACATCATGGAGATGTCTCATATCACTTCCAAACTAAAGGCACTAAAGTTAGAATTGTCTAAGGACTTGCTGGTGCATTTAGTTTTGATTTCTCTTCCTGCACAATACAATTAGTTTAAAGTGAGTTACAATACTCAAAAGGATATATAAGTGGACTATTATAGAGCTTATATCCCATTGTGTGCAAGAAGAGGAAAGGCTGAAGCGCGAAAGAATTGAAAGTGCTAACTTAGCATCTACCTCTAAGGACAAGAAAAGGAAAAGAGGAAAAAAAGCTGTAGCTGGGACATCACATCATAAGGTGCAAAAGAAACAGGATGAGGAGTTTAGCTGTAACTTTTACGAAAAGCTGGACACAAGAAAAAAGAATGTCTCAAGTACGCCAAGTGGCGTGTAAAGAAAGATATTCTTCTCACTTTGGTTGGGCATTATTGCAAATCCCCTTTTTTTTATATTGAATATATTTTTTTTATGGAATGATAATATTTATGATGATGATCATGTTAATGATAATGTGGTTTGTTGTTTTTATTTTTATTTTTATGGTTTAAAAATTTTATATAAAATAAAAATTAATTTTAGAAATATTTAGAAAAAAATTTCGTTATAATATTGAATAAAAATGTTAAAAAATTATTTCTAAAAATATTGAAATAAAAAAAATTAATTTTAAACATATTTATATTAATATAAAAATAATTAAAAACTTTAGTCAATATTTAAGAAATTAATAATAAATAAGATATTAATAAAAATTAATATAGTAATAATAATTAATAAATTAATAATAATTAATAAATTAATAATAAATAAGATAGTATTAAAAATTAATATGTTAATACTAATTAAGAACTTGATAATAATTAATAAATTAATTATAATTAATGAATTAATAATAAATCATAAGACTTCATAAATTTTTCGGAATTTCAAATATTTTGATATATGGCTTTGGTGATCACATATGTATATAAATAGATATATAAATATATATATCTATGTATAGGATAACCACTTCGGGGGTAAAAATCTCCTAAACAAAAGGCGGATAGATAACTACATAAAATAGAAAAGCTCGCAAGCTGCTTAAAAAAAAAAAGGCACAAAATAAAAATTTGGAGTTGGCACTAGAATTTGGCGCTTTGTTTTTAAATTTAAACTTTGCATTATCAGTTAAATAGTAATGTTGTACTCACTTATAAACTACTCCATTCCACCAACACAAAAACAACTTTCTTCTTTCTACTCCCCATCTCTCTTTTCTTTGTGTTTCACACAAGAATCTCAGCACAACTTGTTGCTAAGAGGTAATTTGATTTTTCTTCTTATTTGTTTTCTTTGAATTCATTGTAATTGGTTTTGCAATTACTTGACGCAGTCATCCGCCGGATCGAAATTTGAACACTCATATTTACCATCCGATGGCCTGAATTAGAGCCTACGCTACGGTTTCGTCCCACATACACATCAAATTCTTGCAGTGCGATGGAGGGCGATTTCACCTTTCCCCATGGAGGTCATTTTACCGGGCACTTTTTTCTTTTTTCTTTTTCCTCATCAATCCTTTTGTTGGGCAATTGAACAGAAGCTTAATTGCTTTCTATGGGCTCTTGATTTCCACAGGCAGAGTAAGGTATAGAAGATAAAATAAAAGCAAAACCAATGGCTTAACTATGTCGGCTTGGAAGGCTAGAGAGGGAATGGTTGGAAGAACGTTTGGGATAAAAAGGAGATCATGATCTTGATGATTCCGGTGATGTTTCGTCCTCTTCATTCTGCCCAAGATGCTCTGTTTCAGATCAAATTGGAGAAGACAAAAAGGATGCAACTCTTTTTTCTTTTTTTTTTTCTTTTTGTTCTTGAGGGGGTGGTTTTCTTTGTTTTTTCTTCTTTTCTAAATCTGTATTACGGGAGAAGGCTGAAGGGGAAGCCAAAAGTAAAGATAATGTTTTTGTATAATTACATGTAAATGATATTAGAACTAAGACAATTGTTTTATTCTTGTGAATTTTCTTTGACGTAATTCTTCTTGTGAGTTTGATATTAAAATATTATATTTAATTAATCAAAATAATTTTATATTTATTTATATTTTATCCAAATTTAATTGTGGAAATTAGAATTTATGAAAAAAAAAATGACAATTTAACGTTCTACCAAAAAAAAATAAATACAAATTCACGACATTAAAAAAAGGTGGTGACAAAATTTGCTCACGACATTTTCTGGCTGTTGTGGAAAATATGTTGACTAAAATAAAAAATATTTGATGACGGTATTTTAGTGTCATAGAAAAAGAATTAACAACATCCTTCACGACATTTGTAGTATTTTAGTGTCATAAAAAATGTCATTAAAATTTTCAGACTTTCCACGGCACCCCCATTCAATGACCTTTGTAAAAATGTCATCGAATCCCATCGATGACATTTTTTAAATGTCATTGAAGACCTTTTTTGTTGTATTATTATATTCAATTGTATCTATTTCAATTTTAGAAAATCTCTTCAATTCAAGTGATTTGATAGTACTACATAACTTTACCAATTTTATATGTTAATTTGTATTTTTATGAAGCCTATTTATATATTATAGCAATACTGATGAATCTTCTCTTTCTTTTTTTTTTTTTTTTTTTTTTTTTTTTTTCATATTCCGCGATCATGGACACATTCTCTAACCACGTTAAATCTTTGTTTTTTTTTTTCTCCATTTATATTCTTATTTGATATACATTATAGTATGAATCTATTAAAATTTTCGATTGAGATATGTTGGACATATCAGGTTTAATATGATATGGGCTTTGAATTTTCCACCTGGAAATAATGTAATGGGGAAAGCACTTAAACAACACAAATTTAAAGATCAATACATTAATATGATATAAAAAATTAATACTAGATCGTTATGACATAAAATTAAACTAAAGTTAACTAAAATTTGTGTCATGTTAGTCAAGAATGAGAAATTTGTGTCATGTTGGTCAATAGATACAAAATATATAATAATAATAGTAATAATAATAAGTGGTTTTTTAGGTAATTTTCTCTAATGGGGTGTCATAGAATGTGAGGTTTGTGTGATTGGGCACAACAATTATTAATGTCTATTAGACCCTCTCTAATTTGAGTAGAGACTATAATGAACAATCAAGAAATTAAATTAATTACTCTAGATTGTGAATATAAGCAATCATCAAAGAAATATGTGTATGAGATATTGTTATTTCAGAAAATATAGATTTAATAATTCCTCGAATAAAAGTACTAATATGCGCGTAGGTCATCCTCATCCATAAACTTGTGCTCAAATGTCTACCTACCTTTACAAGGTTTGACTATTCTCCTACGTAACACATGGTACGCCATTGTGTGATGCATCCTTCGTCGCATGACTGAAAAATCAACATATTGACTCAAGTAAAGGGAATAATAAATAAGAAAATAATAAAGTAAGAAGGGAGAAGATGAACACGGAAGTATTTAATGTATAAAACTTATGTTCATGGACTAAGAACAAAAAATTCATTAGTAAGCAAAAATATGAATGAGCTCATATATAAATACAAATTATAATATATAAAATTAGGTAAGTTGCTTAATACTAATAAATCTACTAAATCAAGACAAATTCTAAATTATAATAATTATAAATAAATCAAAATTTCCTAATAAAAAAAATTACATACATAGTAACTTTTCCTATATTAATACTAACTTTCTTAATATCAAGGAGTTTCTTTAATCTTTATTAGAATTTAGACAAGTTAAAAAGAATACCGAATGTATTGTAATACTAGTTGAAATAATGTCCATATGAAGGGCATACATTCTAAAATCATTGAATATTTATTTAATAAACATAAGTATCACTAGCAGCCCATCGTCCGGCGAAATGAAAAACATGGCCGGAAATCAATATTTCAACAAATCCAAATGAAGTTATCTTTGGTATAGTGGTGATAATTGTGGACAAAAACCTCAGTTTGGGTGAGGAAGGCAGTGTGGAACGATAAATAAGAGATTGACGACAGTGAGGAAGAAGGTGATGGCCATGTCGAAGCCGACGTCAGTGGAGAGGTAAGAGAGGGTCGATCACAGAGGGGGGGAGGGAGGGAGGTCGACTAAGAGATGGTTCCGGTGGATTCCAATCGTTGTTGTGGGATTGAGGACTCGGTAGCGATGTCGTGGGTTACAAAATTTTGGGCCATGTATGACAGAGTTTTTTAGAAGCTATTTTTGGCTTTCTAAGTTCAAAGGTAGGAAGGTGTAGGAAGGTGAAGACAATTAATTAAGAAGAGAGGAGAGAGAAAATAATATGTTAGAAGTAACAGAAAAAAATAAATAAATAAAAATATAAGGAGTTTGTTAGTTAAATAATTTGACATAAAGAGAGCTGAGGTGGCGTATGACATGGAATGTCACATCACATGCTATGTGGATTAGTACATAAAAATAGAGATCGCAGTTGATATCTATAATATTATTTAAAAATAATAATAAAAAACATCACCTACACTTAAGTATGTAGCTTTTTTATTTTTATTTTTTCAACGGGGATATTCGAACTCCACAACTTAATTCTAATTCTTAAGCAGGCTATTCAAAAAACATATAACAACTTTGCTCTATTCAAGAATCTCGTTAGCAGATTAAGAGTTTTCGCAGAGTCAATCCCTATGCAAAGTACTTAAATAGCAGTTAAATATCAATTAGCTAGAGAGAACAGTCTAGCTCAAAATTTCTACTCTAAATCCATAAAATATAGGAATTGTCCTCTTCCTTTGCTATCCTTTTTAACATTATTTCCGTTAGTTGTTTTAGTATATATATCTCACCATGATTTTGATATCTCCAGATCTAGCTATCATTTTTACGGGGGAAAAAAAAGGATATAGCTATCAGATATTGGCAGGTGAAATATATATATATATACACTAGTACAAATTGTGGATTACACGACGGTTTTTTACCATCGTGTAAAGTTTACACGACGGTTACCCAACCGTCGTGTAATCCAGTGTCGTGGAAGATAACACGACGGTTATTGAACCGTCGTGGTATCTCAATGTTACACGACGGTTAAAAACCGTCGTCGAAACAAGGTACACCATAGTGGATACAAGTAATATAGAGACATTACACGACGGTTCTTGGCCGAACCGTCGTGTAATGTCTCTTTTATTAAAAAAAAAAAATTTATGGTTTTTTGGTGATTTCTCACGGTTGGCCTAACCTGTATGTTATCCAATACATGATCCAAGATAGTAACTTCAATGATCAAAGTAAAATTACATACCAATTTTTACATTACAAGTTCACATATCATAATTAATGAATTGCATTACATGGCTAGCCCATTCTCCCCTAATCAAATTCAAATCCTCAGAAGTAAAAAATTCTTTATTTTCAAGTACATCAATTCCATTCAACACTATGTCCCTCATAAAACCTAAAATAAAATAACCACATTCAACACTTCCCTCTTGGAGAGGACAAGGACGGTTCGAGATTTTTGTTTTACAGTCTCGTCTCCTTCTTCTAATCCCTTCTCCGGTCATAATCTTCCAATCCGTTAGGGCCCTAGCAAATTGATAAAGTTCAAACTAATTAAGATGTATATAATTAAGATTAAATAAAAGAAAACTCATTCAGGCATTTCATCGAGTATGTTGTGGGCGCAAAAAATTCATGTTGGAAAATGTGTGTAAAGTGCCAAAACCAATCACAAACCATTCATCTACAAAGAGCAACATTAAAAACAAAAACATTCATGTTAAAAAATAGATCTTTAATGGAAAACAACAATACAAGAGAGCAAATGTGTTTTAGTTTATATACGAAGTCACCTTGCTTTTCTTTGAAAAAGAATATGCACGGCCACATGAAGAGGGAGGCAACTTCGGCAACGGCGGCTTGACCGGATTCTAAAGAGTGGTGGCAGCGGGTTGGTGAAGGATGTGGGTACTTGAGAAATGTAGAGAGTGTGAAGAAAGAACTTAAGAAATTCGTGCGGAGATGAAGAGAAACAATGAGGAAATTGTATTTAAGTTATGGGTTTTGGCGCGAGGATTTCGAAAAATTAAATTTGAAAATTTTCAAAATTTTTAGAAGATTACACGACGGTCTATTTAGAACCGTCGTGTAATACCAGGGATTACACGACGGTCCCCCGTGACCGTCGTGTAATGTCCCCCCCGAGGGGCGGATTACACGACGGTCCCCCGTGACCGTCGTGTAATGTCCCCCCCGAGGGGCGGATTACACGACGGTCCCAAGGGACCGTCGTGTAATGTCTCCCCAAGGGAGGGATTACACGACGGTCCACCGGGACCGTCGTGTAATCCCCCTTTCGAGGGGCGGATTACACGACGGTCCCAAGGAACCGTCGTGTAATGTCCCCCCGAGGGAGGGATTACACGACGGTTCCCCGGGACCGTCGTGTAATCCCTCCCTCGGGGGGGACATTACACGACGGTCCCGGGGGACCGTCGTGTAATCCCTCCCTCGGGGGGACATTACACGACGGTTCCTTGGGACCGTCGTGTAATCCGCCCCTCGAAGGGGGATTACACGACGGTTCTTTGGAACCGTAGTGTAAAGTCGGACTTTACACGACGGTTCTTTGGAACCGTAGTGTAAAGTTGCTCCGCGAGGCACTTTACACGACGGTTCCAAAGAACCGTCGTGTAATCTCCGTCGTGTAATGTACTTTTTGTAGTAGTGATACTTCAATTTGAATCTCATTACATGTACATAACTAGAGGATTCTCATTTTATTATTTGTACTTTCCTATGTATATGATTCCACTACTGTTAATTATATTATTAGAATTTTCACCATGGTCATGATTACTCATACCTAATAACAAGGAAAGGAAATATATATATATATATATATATATGTATAAGACATGCAGTTGTTTAGACAAAGGAAATAAAAGACAATGCGACGGAGTTGGAACTCCTGGCTTGCTACAATAACCGTAGTCACTTATTTATCAAATAAAAATAAAAAATTACATCATTGCTAAACCGCCGCAATATACATATATATATAAATATAAACACTTATCATCTCGAATTATAACACTACTACAGAATGTGGATACCACGACGGAGCTTCCACGACCGTTATTTAAAAACCGTTGTGGATGATGAGGAAAAAAACACGGAACAAAAAGCGGTCACCGAAAACCGTCGTGGAAGTATCGCGTATTACACGACGGTTAAATAAAACCGTCGTGGAATCCAAGATTTACACGACGGTTTCATGGAAACCGTCGTGGAATCATCGTCCTTTTTCTTCACACATATCAGAGCGAGTAGCCCTGTTTTTCCAACATCGATACATGTGCCAGCTGCCGTGAACAAAAAATCAGCTCAGATCGCTCCGACAACAGTTCCATTCGCCGCTGTTAGACGCCACCCACCACCATCCACTGGTCGATCATCATTCTTGTAAGCCATGATGACACAAATTAACTCATCTTTTTGATGTTTTCCTCGATCTGTATTAATTTTTTTTTACGAACCCAGAATATTAATTTTGTCTTGTATTTTTTTGGATTGCTTTTGATACGTTAAATACTGCATAGTGTTTAGTTCAGTGATCACAATCATTGTATTTTTAGATCGATTGGTTTTTTTTGTAGTTTGGATTTTTAGTTTTGACTTTTTAGTTAAATCCTAATCAATGTATTTTTAAAATGACGATGTACGTATTTTTATTTTGGATTTTTATGTTAAATAACCCGGGCCGGTTTTTTATTTGTATTATGTTATTTGGAATTTTTTAGTAAATATAATGTTGATTTAATTAATGCATTTGCCGGGGGTACATATTTATATATAACGTAACTAATTATTAAATGCAAATGATATTCATGCATGCAATTTATAAATATGCATACCTTGACCTCGAGAACTTTGATTTATTGGTTAGGATTTGCGCGCAAATCATGGATAGGAAATGGATGTGGTTTGATAGATTGACTAAAGCATATGAAGATGGTGTTGAAGAATTTCTATCATTTGCGAAATCTCATACACAAGACGATAAGATTCGGTGTCCGTGTCAAGTTTGTGGTAATCATAGATCCCATTCCATTGATGATGTTAGAGAGCATTTGCGCGCTTATGGGATTATTTGTTCTTACCAAACGTGGTATTTACATGGCGAAGATTTTGTCCATGTTAAGTATACATCAACTAGTACTAAAGGTAAAGAGCCTATTGTTAAGGAAAACGTTGGTCATGATGATAATATGTACAATATGGTTAATGATTTGGAAGAAAACTTTGTGCACCGTCCAGAGTTATTTGAGGAAATGATTAATGATGCCGAAACGCCCTTGTATGTCGGGTGTACAAAATATACAAAATTAGGGGCATTGGTTAAATTATGGAATATGAAAGCGTCGGGAGGGTGGACGAATTCTAGTTTCACGACTCTTTTAGCTTTTCTAAAAGATGTTTTACCGGAGGATAACAAAGTGCCACCTAGTATGTACGAGGCGAAGAAGACGTTGAGCACGTTGGGAATGGAATACGAGAAGATACATGCTTGTCCAAATGATTGCGTGCTTTACCGGAGAGAATATGAAGAGTTAGATGAATATCCGGTTTGTAATGAGTCAAGATGGAAGAAGGGCAAGGTGCCATCGAATGGTAGTAAATGAGTGCCGGTGAAGGTTTTATGGTACATTCCACCCGCTCCACGTTTCCGTCGTTTATTCCGTAATGCACAGCATGCTAAGAGTTTGACATGGCATCATGATAAACGTGTTGACGATGGCAAGCTTAGGCATCCGGCCGACGCACCGCAATGGAAGATCTTTGATGAGAATCATCCAGATTTTAGTGCAGAACCAAGGAATTTACGGCTCGGTTTGTCGACGGATGGAATGAACCTGCATAGTAACATGAGTAGTCGGCATAGTACCTGGCCAGTCATACTTGTCAACTACAATCCCCCTCCAGACGTTTGCATGAAGCGGAAGTTCTTGATGTTGACATTATTGATCTCAGGCCCTCAACAACCAGGGAATGACATTGATGTTTACTTGGCACCATTAATCGATGACCTAAAAAGGTTGTGGGATGATGGTTTACAAGTAAGAGATTCTTACCGTCAAGATACGTTCAATCTTCGCGCAATGTTGATTTGGTCAATTAACGACTTTCCTGCACTTGGCAACCTATCTGGTTATCCCGTGAAGAGTTCTATAGGATGCCCCGTTTGTATGAAGGAAACATCTTCCATCCGGTTGAAAAACGGTAGGAAAACCGTTTACCTTGGTCACAGGAGGTTCTTGCCGAAAAATCATCGATATCGCAAACAGAAGAAGGCTTTTGATGGCAAAACCGAAGAAAGAACCGCTCATCGGATTTTGACTGGCGAGGATGTATTTGAGATGATTAAAGATGTGAAGGTAGTTTTGGGAAAGAGGAAACGTAAGGATCCAGTTGTCGATGGACCTTGGAAGAAGAAGTCAATCTTCTATGAACTTCCATATTGGAAGTCACTTTACGTTCGTCATTGCTTAGATGTTATGCATATTGAGAAGAACGTCTGTGAATCGATAGTGGGCACATTGCTTGACATTCCAAATAAGACTAAAGATGGTGAAAAGGCACGGTTGGACCTTCAAGAGATGAAGATTAGATCGAATTTGCTCCCCGAGAAAAGATCGAACGTCACTTACTGTAATAACCCGAATTTTTATGACTCTAGATTTCCTTTGAATGAGGAAAACTTAAGTCTAGATAATGTTTGGAATAGAATATCGGTATAAGTTTGAGTTCTCGGTTAATTATCTACGAGACTCAACGATGGATTACTTAGCCTAGTATAAGGCATTTTAAGGAAAATGACGTGATGAAATTTCATGATTTCATGTTGGTCAAAATTTGACCAAGAAAGTCAAAGTTGACCAAAAAGTCAAAGGGTTGACCAAGAACAGTCAAAGGTATGACTATACAGTAATGGGATAAGCAGTATGAGAAATATATTGCGAAAATTGTCTTTTTGGACAAGATAGCTGGAATAAGCTAAGAGACCACCCTAGAAAAATCAAGCACACTAAGTTGGATATCAAAGTCCTAATGACTTTCAGAAATAAGAAGAAAACTTTTACAGTCCATTTTTACGCAGAAAAATTTTGGACTGCAGTCAAGTATAACAGTACTGAATTATACTGTGTATTAGTGAACACAGTATTGGATTTATCTGTATTAGCTTAAAATTGGACTGCTTTTTTTCAAAAAGTAGCCAAACAAGGCCTTAGGATGACATCACCGACCTTTTTGATTTATTACATCATCTTATTTGGATTTATGACATCATAATTCCATGAACCAAGCCTTTAAAGACAAGTGTCTTGTTCTAGAACATTCCTCCTTGTTCTCCAAGGTTCATGGCCGGCCACCTAGAATGCCTTTTTGGAAAATTTTCAAAAATTTAGGGGTCAAATTACAATTTTTAAAAGTTCCCCTTTTGCCTATAAATAGGGGTGACCTTTATTCATTTTATTCAAAAACCTAGCCAAACTCTTGTCTTTCTTCTTCACCAAAAACCGACCATTAGGGAGAGAAAAGGGAGAAGAGAAAAATCAAAATTTCCCAAAGGATTTTGCTTAGGGAGTGTTCGGATTTTGAGTGGAAAGCCAAGGAAAAAGTTTGGAAAATTTTTGAGACCCATTGGCCTTGTGGCCGGTTGTGGGAGAAAGGGAAAGGAAGAGAAAATAAAAAATAAAATAAAGTGGGAAGGCTTAGTGGTGTGGCCGGATTTGTGGTGAACCAACCAAGTGACCAAAAGAATTTTGGTGCCCCTAGCTAGGGTGAGAACCGGTTGTGTGGAGCCAAGGAAAAGGGAGAGAAAAATTGTTGGAATCAAGCTAGCAAGCCTTTGAATTGATCAAGGTATAAGTAATTAGTAAACCCTCTAACCTCTAAGTTTTTCATTTAAGTTTAGAACAAGATATTTATGTGGTTGTTTTTCATGAGGAATGGTCAAAAATTGGAACCAATTTGGGGGAGGAGAATCGGCTGCAATGGCAGCCAAGGGGGAGTGAGGAAAAAGTTGGAATCCAAGCTTGTGAACCAACATCCAAGCTCTAGAGGTAAACCCTTGGCCCTAAACCTTATTAATTTGAGCTTAAATTTGGGAAATTTAAGTGTATTTCCATGTTTGGGATGTAAGAGCATAAGCTCATTTTCTTATGCCATGCAATAAGCTTTGTGCTTGATTATGTGCTTGATTAGGGTGCTAAGGTCTCAATTATGGTTATGGTGCATGAGTTGCTAATTATGCTTGCATGATTATTAGGGTTTCATGCATGCACATAAGATGTTTGATATATGTCCCCAATCTGCCCTAATGTTGGTGAATGATAATTTTGTGCTAGGTTGCTAGAATTTAATTAGTATGCTTGCTAGGTTTTGTGCAACCGAAATCATGCAACTTAGTTGATCCAATATCAATTAGGTTTGCATGGTGAAGTTAGAAATTGTGATTAAAGAAAATTTACGCTAGAAAACCGCTGCATGTGTGTATTAGAGCTCCCGCGGTGGCTGGTTGAGCTAGATTCTACGTCTAGGACATAAAACGAACTCTAAACCGAAAACTGCCAGTTCGGGTGCCAATTGGCCAGTTTCGGGAAAATTGAAATTTGAGGCCTTTAAAGGTCGAATTAGAGAAAACTTTAAACATGAAAGTTTCTCAGAACAGTTTTTCCTAGGGGGTATCGCAGACGGATTTGCAAAATGAGGCTCCAATGGCCTCCGTTTTTATGAAAATCCGAGGCTGATCTGCCCAGACCTAGTCTACACGTCCAGTACGTTTCAAATTAAAACTGACAAGAATCCAAGCAGAACTGGGTTTTTCTCAAAACATGAAAGTTTTAGGATTTTTCGAGATCTAAAACTTTAGTGAAGACAACTTTTTCAAATTCAATTCATATCTTTAAACTGACACAGTTTTATAAAGACTGTGCAGGGAACAAGAGATTCCTGCACAGGATTTTCTAAAAACAGTTTGGAAAAAAATTGTATCTTTCTCCAAAACCACTGTTTTGATTATGAAAACTATTCCAAAGGTAGCTTCCAGCCCTAAATGATTTTTACAAGGACCTATTTCAAGAATATGAATTTTGTGAGTTAAGTAAAAGATTTTTGAAGTTAATTCACCCAAGTTTCCAAAGAAATGGAAAATAGATTTTTAAATTAAAATCAGGTAAGTAAAACGATTACGGGTAGTAACCGGAAGTGATATCCGAGTTACTGGGTCAAGCCCAAGGCCCAAAGGTTGACCCAAAGAGGGTTGACCATAGTTGACCGTAATTGACTTTGGTTGACCAAGAGTTTGACTACAATTAACCTTAAGGGTTAGTCAAGATAACCCTAAAGGATACCAAGATTAATAAATTGGGCTAAGATATAAGGTTAATTAAAGTAACCCAATAATTATGGACAATAATAAAGCCCAAGGTTTTTAAGAAAACCTAGCGGTATGTCAAGGACCTAACCCAAGAGGTTATCCAACGTAGCCTCTTAAGGAATAATCAAAGTTTGATTATTCTTAAACAGTAGGATGACTAATCGTGACCAAGTGAGATTTCAGGTATCGGGGACATACAACTAAGATTTTGTAGACATGTTGGTTAGGACACCAACATTCCACAGCAAGAATTAGACTCTTATCTATATCCTTCATCAAGCAGGAGAAAACCTGCAGCTGTACCCGGAAGAGGAGCAGCATTACGTAGGACATAGTAAAAGAGGAGATAGCCTGTTGTTGTGCCTCACCTGTGAGTCGCACGAAATAGGACACAGCTAACCAAGTAAGTACAACTCCGCCTACAGCATAGGCCCTTTGTTGTTACTTGTCTAATGTGATGGTATGTTATGGCATGTGATGATATGTTATGGCGTGTAATGTTATGGTATGTTATGAATGAGGTTATGTTATGTTATATGTTGTAATATTGTGACATCATGAAGCATGTTCACTAATGTTAAACCACCTGGTAAGAACAAGACAAGTAAGATGCTGTGTCGTACCGACTTGCCACAAAGGCAGGTTTAAATGGTATGGTTAATGGTTTGAGTTGGATTGGATGGCTACCTAAACTACTCCGTGTTAAACTTTGTGTTTCATGGTTTGAGTTAAAACGGACTACCGCCTTCAACCATTCCTTGGCTATGTACCACGGTATGAGCACATATGTTAAGTAAATGGATAGAACTAAGCTAAGTTATAAATCCATATTTGATTTATAAGAGGTCATAATTGGTTCATGCATAATGATATGTGTTTTGTGTCGCGGATGTAACAGTTGTACTTGCTGAGCGAAAGCTCACGTCTTACGTCTATGCTGTAGGTAAGCAACCTGCCAGCAATCTCTGATGCATCGATGCAATACTGTGGAAGGCTGGTGCTGCGGACTGTGAAATGTAGGATGGACACTGCCACGGATTTTGAAAAAAAAAATAATAATATACTCTATAAAATATGTGTAATGAAAAAGGGTTTTCATATTTTCATGATGTTTTAAGTATGAATGACAAAGTTTATATATGTATGGCAAGCAAGTTGTCTCTTGTGGTACCAATCCGCATTAAGTCGGGTTTGGTCTACAATTTGATTATGTTGGCCTTTAAGGAGGGTTTGAAAGTTCGGTACTCGAGTAAGTACCTATCAGTAAGTATGAGTTTGAGAATGAAGTTTAAGTTCAAAGTTTTAAAATAAAGTTTAAAAGAAAAAAAAAATTTCTCCCAAATTTTCCGCAAGTTTAAGTTAAGTATGTAAGTAAGGTGATGACCCGGCGTGGGAAGTCGGGGCGTTACACTTACTTACCACCAGCAAAGCACACATTATCTAGACACGAAAAGAGAAAGCTTTGTGAGTGGCTTGCTTCCGTTAAAGTTCCAAGTGGGTACTCTTCCAACTTCAAAAGGTTGGTGTCGATGAAAGATTTGCGGCTCGTTGGAATGAAAACACATGACTATCATATCTTGATGCAACAATTATTACCTCTTGCTTTGCGGGGAGTTTTAACAAAAGATGTGAGATTCTCAATTACGAAGTTATGCTCATTTTTCAATTCAATATGCTCCAAGGTAATTGATCCAATGATGCTAGATTCGCTACAATCGGAATTGGTTATGACATTGTGTCTGCTTGAAAAGTATTTCCCACCAGCCTTTTTCGATATAATGATCCATCTATGTGTGCACTTAGTTCGGGAAGTTAAGTTATGTGGCCCGGTGTATTTGAGGTGGATGTATCCTTTTGAAAGGTACATGAAGGTTTTGAAGGGATATGTGAAGAACCGAAATAGGCCGGAGGGTTGTATAGTGGAAAACTACATAGCCGAGGAATTAGTTGAATTTTGCTCCGAGTATTTGTCGAACGCGGACCCAATAGGATTGCCAACAACCGGGCTATTTACGTCGAAAGGACTATCCGCGGCCGTTCATTCATCAGTAAATCAAGATGAATGGGAAAATGCTTGTTTGTATGTTTTGCACAATGCTAAGGAAATGGAGCCTTTCTTTCAGGTTCATATGGCGGAAATAAGAGCTGCGAATCCAAGAAAAGGAAGAAGTGAGAAGTGGATTCAAGATGAGCAGAATCGGACATTTCGGGAGTGCATAAGAAAATATTTGCATACGAAGCTTGGCGTTTCACAAGACGTAATGAAGCTATCCAGAGGTCCATCATCGATAGTCACAAGATATACATCGTACCTTGTCAATGGCAACTCCTTCTACACTCGGGACAGAGATGAGAAGCATCCCGTTCAGAATAGTGGTGTCACCCTACGGGCCGAGTCTATGCATATTTCCTTCGCAAATGACAAGAATCCGGTATATAGTTCCATGAATTACTACGGGTTCATTGAAGATATTTGGGAACTTGATTATTGCGGCTTGCGAATAGCACTCTTTAAATGCAAGTGGGCTGACAATAATTATGTTAAGGTTGATAGTGACGGCGTGACAGTGGTGGACTTTAAGCGCTTGGGATACAAAAATGATCCTTTCGTCATGGCGTCACAGGCGGTACAAGTATTTTATACAACGGATCCAGCAAATTTAGGGTTGTCTTTAGTTGTGCCAATGAAGTCAAGAATATTTCGGGATGGCCAAGAAGATATTGACGATTGCACCGACATTCCATCATTTACAACGGGTTTGCCACCGGTGGAGGAAATTGATGATTTTGACGATGATGTTTCACACTTATTTCGATTGGACGTCGAGTGGACACGTGTTGAGAAGCCCAAAAAAAACCAGAAAAAAAATACTTGACAAAATATTTCATTTTCTTAAGTTCAATTCGTTGTAAACATTTAGATAAGGTTTTTTAATTATACACATTATATGAGAATTATTTATACATTCATATACGTTTGGAAGCAAATGAGAATCCAGAATGAATGATTGCACAACATACAGGTATGGGCACGTAGAGGGATTATGTTAAAAATTTGGAAAACGGTTTTATGAAATTTTCTACCTACGACGACGGTTAATGAAAAAAAACCGTCGTGGTAAATAATATACCACGACGGTTTTATTCACGACCGTCGTCGAATATCAAATACCACGACGGTTTTCTTCCAGAACCGTCGTGTTAGATTTCGTGGATATGAAATCTACCACGACGGTCTTCATTCTTGACCGTCGTGGTAGATTGCGTGGGGCCTACCACGACGGTCTTTTAAGACCGTCGTGGTAGGCCCCACGCAATCTACCACGACGGTCAAGAATGAAGACCGTCGTGGTAGGTCCCCGACCGCCAATCTACCACGACGGTCTTCAGTCTTGACCGTCGTGGTAGATTCCAGTGGTTTGCATGCTCACAGCAATTTACCACGACGGTCTTCGTATTAAACCGTCGTGGTATGGTGCCATATCCATGGAATCTACCACGACGGTTTTTAAAGACCGTCGTCGCATAGTGTTTACCACGACGGTTTATATTTAACCATCGTGGTATATGTTATACCACGATGGTTTTTTTTGAGACCGTCGTGGTATATATTTTAGCGGCAATTTTTGAAATTTTTGGAAATTGTTCAACTCTTTGCCGCTTTTAATAAAACCCAAAAAAAACCCCATTTTCCCAAACACCATTCACTTTTGCAGTCTCGAATACACTTGAACTTCCATACCCAGTATATTTCCTCCCCCCATTTTTCTCTCGTCGCTCCCTCCCTTTAAAATCTTCAAAAGCTCTCTGAACACTCAAACTCCGACGGCATCATGCAGCACTCGAGCGGTTTCCTCCATTCTCCGGCGCCATCCTCCACCAACAACGCTGGTTTTTTGGACTTTCCCAGTCTCTCTCGCCGACCACAACCCACTCTCTATTATCCGGTGAGTTGTATTAATGCATATTGCTTGGGTAATGCTAAAAATGTGGGTAATTTTGGTCTATGCACAATATTTTGTTGAGTGTGGTTGTTTATTGTGGTTGTCGATATTGATTATATTCAAGGCCAAAATGGACAAAAGCCAGAGAAAACCTTTACAGTTTCTTGTTGATTGTGAAGGTAGTTTTGTATGATTTGAAATGGTTGGGTAAGGCACAGATTTGTTAAGATTTTTTGATTCTATTATTAGTTAATTGTTTATATATTGCACGTGTTTGATTAAAGGTAGTTTTGTGTGAGAATTAGTTGTAGATTGAATTAAATTGATAGGTAAGGCTCGGATTTGTGAATGTCGAAGATAAAATTCAATTTATTTGTTTATGGTGATTGTTTGCAAACTACAGTTTCGATTAAATGCCACTGTCATACTCATGTCGGGTGTTTTGTTGTTTTAGATTGATTTACAATGTCGAATGATCACGAGGAGGAAGTGTCTACCCAAACTCAGGTTGGAAAACCACGAAGAACCAACTCTTCAAGATTCAATGCCGACGAGGAGGGGAAGCGAAGAGCAACTCTCCTTAAAAGAGTGCACGTTGTTAGGACGAGGGGAGAATGAATTAAGGTTTCATTTGACTCAAAAGGCCAACCAATTGGCAAGGAAGGTGATGAACTACAGAGTTGGATTGGAGTGCTAGCTCGGGAGCACATTCCAATTTGGATTGCTGATTTTAGAAGTGCTGATTTGGAACCGAGGAAATAACGACTGTGGTTGGAAGTTAAAACTTCATTCACGGTTGATGAATCACACAAAAAGCAAGTATTGAGGTCCTGTGGGGAGTCGGCTAAATGTTTCAGATATGATCTTTACCAAGCCTTTGTTAGGGATCATATTGGTGAAGAAACCGTTTGGCAACGTGGTTAACAATTACCCAACCATCAGCCAGGACGATTGGGAAATGTTTGTTACCTATCGACGGACGGCAGATTTCAAGAGGCTATCCCAACAAGGAAGCGAGATAAGGAAAAAGAGCAAATACGGTTCTACCACAGGCCGAGACGGCTATAGGAAACGTGATCAAGCAATCGTACGTTAATTAATTGGGAAAAAAGCTTAAAGTCTATTTAAATTTAATTTTTTTACGTTTGTTATTTATGTTTACTAACTTTAATTACTAAATTGCAGTTCGAAGAGACGGGGGAATATGCGGACCGACATGTTATTTGGCGGGACACGCGGCTCGGGCCCGATGGAGAGTACAAGAATCCATCGGTTAAAATTATCGGCGAAGCAATAGTAAGTCTACGGATCCTATTTCGAATAAAAAGTAAGATTGTCTCCATTATGTTTACGGGCTCAATAACGTATTGTGTAATTGTTATAGAACGAATTAACACAACAAGAGACCCAAGGAAGCTTCGAATCCGTGGGTACAGAAGACATTTTGACCAAGTCTTTGGGCAATCCCGAGCATTCCGGTCGTCTTCGTGGGCAATCAAAATTTGTCAAGCAAGCGCAATACTTCAATGCCATGGGCGGAACAAGGGAGAATCCTGAAGTCGCCTTTATGAAACGACAGCTTGCTGCATTGGAAAGAACGGTGCAGGAACTTTGTGCGAAGCACGGTATCAACCGTGAGACTATGTCCGAGGAGGCAGCCCCACCTACCGTTGATCACCACAACAGTTTCAAGGCTAGTTGCACCCTCAACGAGAAAGAAGCCGAGGCGTCGGAACCGCAGCCCACGCCTAATGCAAGTAAGGAATGCTAGCTTTTCCTTACGGATTTTATTAATGGTGGAGAAGTTTTGGTTGCGATAAGCAGGGCATACATGGACTGTGTTCCAACCGACACAGTCCATGGGATTCCTTTGGGTGACGGGAATGTGCGAGTGACAATCAGTGTCCCAAAATTTAAACGTGCACTCCTTCCGGTTCCGACGCATGAAGCTACATATGTTGAAGAGGCTGTCGGGGGCTTTGTTGCTTGGCCCAAAAAATTAGTCATGCTTCAGAGTAGTTTAAGCCAGGCCAGTCGAGGTCCAAGTCAAGCTCCCGACCCAGAAGCAATAGGAAGGAAAAGAATAAAAAAGAGAGCCGGGAGGAAGAAACCACAGTCACAACCGACGGTACAACGGCAAACGGAAGAAGAAGATCTTACGTTTGTCTTCAATGAAATTCCCGAAGGAATGAGACCGCTGGCTTATTACGCACAAAGTTCCTTGATGGACGGTAGCCAGATTGCGTGCCCACCACAACAACCCGATGAAATGCCCATATATATTGGGTATGAAGATGTATTCCATTTCATAACATTTAAAGAAATCAGTGCAAGCAGTATAATGGTTTACATCAGGTAATTGTTTTTTTCTTAAACAATACTTAATTATTGTTCCAATTGGCTTGGAAGATAGATTATATGTTGATTTTGCACGCGTAACAAGTTTTGGTTAATGTTTTGCAGCTACTTATCGGATTGTTGTGCAAGAGCAGGATTGGATCAACGCTTCGAGTTTATCTCTCCATTCCTTGTCTCGCCAGTTCAACAGAATGTAGATCGCGTAGCCTACATTCGAGAGAGAGCCGACAATATCATCCGGATTATAACAAATGTACCAAGGGGACGGCTCGTTCTCATGCCATATAACAGCGGCCAACATTGGATACTGGCTGTTATTAATCCGTGGGATGACTCCGTCCTCTATTTTAATCCTCTTGGAAACGATCCGGGTGAAGATTTTCAACAGCTAATAACGTTGTAAGTATTCTCAAATTGATTTATAGTTCCAAGATTTGACTTTAGATAATTGTTGTGGCCCGGTGATTTTGATATTTGTTAAATTGTCTAGGGCACTAAACGATTGAAATTGTCTGTGGGACGAGGAATAACAAAGCGACGCAACTGCAAGACGTTGATTCAGACTGCTCGATGCCCGATACAGCAAGGAAATGTGCAGTGTGGCTATTTTGTATTGGGGTTCATGCGGGAAATAACGTTGAACGTCGATGGACTTGCCTTACTGCAAAACAAGACTTCTTATACTGAAGATGATTTGAATTTTGTTAGGCAGGAGTGGACTACATATGTCATGAGCTTCGTACAATCTTGAGGCAAAGTCTCTAATAGAATTTCATTTTTATAGCAGCTGTTCATTCTATATTGATTGTTGTACATTGTATTTGCCATATCAATTATGTTATTAGTTTATTCTTTGCAAAAATTCTTTTTCATATCATGAATGAATGAACAGGAATGAATGAACTGGTATTCAATTCCACGAATGGATATTTTTATTTTTTTTAAGTTACAACATACCACGACGGTTTTTTACATCAACCGTCGTGGAAGACAATATACCACGACGGTTTCCAACAGAAACCGTCGTTGAAATCAATATACCACGACTGTTTTCATCAGAACCGTCGTGGTACGTCAAATACCACGACGGTTTTTTGTTTATATCAATCACCGTCGTGGTAAACTAAATACCACGACGGTGGATTATAAAAACCGTCGTGGTATGGCAGCAATACCATGACAGTTTGTAGCTCCGTATCAGCCACCGTCGTGGTAAGAAGAACTACCACGACGGTGGATTTTATAAACCGTCGTGGTAGGTAATATACCACGACGGTTTTTAAACCACTGGCATCAACCGTCGTGGTAAGGTGAACTACAACGACGGTGGCCTATAGAACCCGTCGTGGTAAGCCTCGAACCACGACGGTTTATAGGTAAAACTGTCGTGGTATCTTCAGTACCACAACGGTTTCCAATAAAAACCGTCGTGGTATATGCTGCTAAATATCAATTTTTGGCCCTATTTTTACCTTTTCCACGACGGGTAAAAAACCGTCGTAGAATCTGAAAAGTTTCCACGACTGTGGAATCCACGACGGTTAGAAAACCGTCGTGGAAATATTACCACGACGGTTTTTAACCGTCGTGGTATCGACATTCTTCTGTAGTAGTGTAATTTAATAAATTTTAATAAACATTCATTGTCTCTCTTTCAAGCAAATTAACTTGAAACACAACTAGATTAATTAAGCTTGGCCGGAAATTATTTCCTGCAAAGCTAATAATTTGCCAAGCTATACTCCTTGAATGTAGAAGGATAAGCTATATCATCTCTCTAACCCCAAAAACAAATGGACGGGTTTTTTTTTAAAGTTTTTTCTAGGAAGGAAAATAAGGAAAAAAAAAAAAAAAAAAACACTTCTTTCTTGTTTAGACAAAGGAAATAATAATGGACAAGCCATGTCATCGAATACACTAGGCATAGAAAAATATTACAATTTGATCAGACAAGCAACCAGAAACAAAGTGTTCTTGTTCATTTGACTCCCTGGGAACAAATATATAAACCAGAAACGACATGTCGTTTTATTTAAAGAACTCCAGAACCCACAAGTTACAAATACAACAATCAAAACGGATGCCACTAAACCCTGCACCAGTCACCAAAGCTAGAAACTCCTGTTGGTTCCTCTCCCTCCCTCCTGGATTTTGAGTAATCATTATTACATCTCTTAGGAAGAGCTAGTGTCTGGTATAACCCGAAGAATTGCCTCCACAACTATAACCTTTCCGTTATCCGGATTTGCTTTGTAACAATTCTTCAATAGTTTTAAGCACTCCTCATCCGTCCAATCATGAAGTATCCACTGAAAAATATACATTTTTAATAAGAGATCAAGGTTACAAAATGTGTAAGAGAGATTGGAATATATTTTTAAAGCCGAAAAATCTTATAATTTCAATTTCAATCATATCTTTCAGGTTATTTTAAATTTAGAATGTTAATCATAAAATGTGCAATCCAACCGTCAATATATAAATTTCAGTTAGATAGATAAGAGATATGACTATTGAAACACATTGTTTTAAATAATGGCTTTGGTCGAAACATGCTGATTTAAAATGACATGACTGTTAAAACACAAATTTTATATTTAAGTTTTCTATTTATGATAAACAGGCACAAGTCTATTAATGAATAGACACGAATATAGCAATAAGAAAAATGCATGGCGTCAAATTTAATCATCAATCTCAATCTTCATTGTAGGAAATTAATGAGATTGTTTGAAGGAAAGTTTCCATAAAATCCACTTAGCAAACTTTCATTCTGGTGTCAATTAATAAAACCGTAAGAGAAGTGATTCCTTACACTTGAAATCAGCGTGATTTCTGTTTTTCTTCCCAAACTATTTTCTACGTTTTCTGATTCTATCTTTTTTCAGAAGTCACCTCCATAAAAAAGCTTCCCCAATAGGAACACTTTCAAACATATCTCCGGCCACATGTTCAACACCTGCAACACCCCTTCATTAAATCTGCGCATTGTAATTAGCAATTTAATTATCATCACAAAAAATAATACACACATATATAAAAATATATATACACACACATACACACCTGGATAAGAAGGAGCATGGTCTATAACATGAGGCAAATCAAAATTAATACCCTTAATATGATGGTATTTGGAAGTGATCAGATTAAGGGTCATTCCTTGACCACCCCCAACATCAACTAGTTTCTTAAGATTTCCGAAGCCTTTGTAGAACTCAAGGATGTTCTTAATAAGAATAGTGGACCCGTTGAACATTTGCTTCAATGAAAAGCTTATTAAATCTTGAGTCCAAGCGTGGATACTTAAAGGCACGTGATCCATGGGCCTCGTTAAATGCAATTCCTCCCTCTAGAATTGTATCTTTCAACTCATATACCTGTAAATAGTAGAAGGCCAGGGACATCAATATTAGGATAATTCTTCCTTCCAAAATTTAAAGGGCACTAATATTTTTCCTAAAAGAAGACTAGGGGGGTTTGTTTTGTTCAAATCAACGGTAGGAACCTTATTTGTTATTTTCGTTAAAAACTGCTTTTTTAATCGTTTAAGTAATTTTTCAAAGGTTTGATCTATTTTTAAAGCATAGTTTCTACCGATAGTGAAAAATAACAGTTTCTCCTATAGAAATTCCTAAAGAAATGGAAAACATATAAATGCTAATCTTTTCATTAAAGAAAATAATTGAACAAAACAAACCAGTTCTCCACGAAGACTTTGTCTTGCAGCAACGACATCATGGCGCAGAATGAAACGCCATCTTCCCTAGTAACAAAGTACTTGGACAGAGGACCAAGACTGTAAAGCCTCTGGAAATTGTTAGACCCACTATTACCATCACTGGTTACCACTGAGCATCTCAGAAAAGAGTAGCTAGCGAGGAGGCGGTCCAGCATACCCACCCGGCGCCTTGGGGTTGTTGGTGGGAAGCTGCGCTACGATCTCCACTGGCGAGAGCTTGGCACCAGGCCCTCGCTTTCGCTATGATGTTGAAAACTCCAAGCTCAGCCGCTGTCTTCAACGACATGGTCACCGCAGGGGGGCGCGTCAGCTGTGTCACATAAGAAATGGTTTCTTGATCAGGATCTTCTTTTACTTCTTGTTCTTCTTGATCTGCTTCTTCTTTTCTTTGATTATTATCAAGGACTGTTTGAGATATATGGTGGAGATGTCGTCGATTTCCAGTTCCAGAGAGGTAGACATGGTTGGAATTTGGTAGAGATATCAGTACGTATGAGTGTGGTACTTTGGCTATGTGAAGAATTGCTACATTTCTCATCTGAGGCCACACATGAGTAAACGCTCAAAAAACAAAAAAACAAAAAAAAAAAAAAAAGGGAGGGAGAGAGAGAGAGAGAGAGAGAATGAAAAGAAAAGAAAGAGAACAAAGAAAAAAAGAAAAAAGGGGCAGACAAGAGTGTAAATGAAGATTTTATTATTTTTTTCAGAATAAATTATAGTTTCCTTTACTTGCATCGTTTTACTATTCCATGCATGTCAACAAGCTTCTTCTTAACGTTTTTTTTTTAATTATTATTATTTTTTTAAACTATCTCAATGTCCCCATATGTTTTTCTTTTTCTTTTTTTTTTTTTTTTTTTGGCAAAACTTATACTAGAATTATACTTTTACTCTATGGGTAAATACTATTATTCTAGCTATATGAGATTAATTATTTAACAATAAGATTTATGAATATTTATGTTAAAAATTTACTATACAAACACATATATAACTATTTTCGATTATAAACCATCCCATTATAACTAAAATATTACCTACAGATGAGCCCAAGTTATGCCATTCCTATCAAAAGTTCTTTTATTATTATTATTATTATTATTATTTTGTTAAAAGAACAATGACCTCTATTTTCTCTTAAGTTAATTCACAAATCCACCACTGGTTTTTGCTGTACATGTTTTCAACTGTAGGAAACACGTACTTTCCTATTGGTGTAGAACATAAAATGGTACATTGATGTTACGGTTAGAACAATAAAAATAGTAAAATAAAATAGATAGTTCAGTTAATATGTTGGTTCATATAAAATCTATAAAAATAAAAAATAAAAAAAAAGCTTCAAAATTCGTTGATTCACACAGATTCGAGGAAATTGAAAAAAAAAAAAAAAAAAAAAAAAAAAGAGTGAACAATCAAAATTTTACTAAGCAATGCTCTATTTTTTAGATGTGAATGGGTTAACGTATTTATAGACAAAATTGTCAGAAACGGAAATAGGAAACTACAAGTAAAATTGGAAAACTAAATAATTATGAAAAAAAAAAAAAATAGGAAACTAACTTAAGTTTGACTCAAGAATTAAATCAAATTTAATTTTGACTTTTTCAGACCAAATAATTACAAAAAGAAACTTTCTTAATTGTAAATTTCTAATTTAATTATCCCGAAGCCTCCAAAACATGTGTTCAAGCCGAAAAACTTGTTCGCAATATGGCTTAATCAATTGACAATTACAAAATTTCTAAAAATGAAAATAATCACAAAAATAAATATATATAGAAGCAAGTAATAAATCAAGTAGCAAATCTTAATACTTGCCTCAAGTTAGTACCTTTAAAAAAAAAAAGAAAAAAAAGGTGGCAATAGATCTTCAATGGCACTCTTCAACGGCACTCTCCGGCCAATGGGTTCAATGGGATCAATATGATCAAATATCAATAGAATCAAGGGATATTCCAGGGACCGATGGATCAAAAGAACAATAGGATCGAGATCAGAACAAAAAGAACATGGGATCAAGGAGAGATCAAGGAATGGACTCAAGTTTACATGAGCTTCACAATATCTTGGTGTTCAAAATTCATGTCATTTTTGTCAATTTAATTTTTCTTTTCAAAAAATCAACACTGTTTTTTTTTTCTCCCCTTTTTTTTTTTTCAATTCATTTTTTCAACCAAACAACCATATTTTTAACAATAACCAATTTTTTCTTTTTCTTTTTTCTCTTGCTTTTTTTCCCCCTCCTTTTCATGGTTGTACGCCGCCCCCCCCCCCCCCCAACAAAAAAAAAAAAAAGGGACCATGGGCACTTCAACGCCGATCTGAAGGCGGCGCTGGTCTTCAAGGGTATGGCTGATGATGAAATTCCGGTAAATAGGCACCTGAAAGTTTAAGGTTTGGGATTTTGACATAGAACCTAGGTGAAATTTTTTAAAAAAAAATTTATTTTTATGTGGTGGAGCTTAAAGCACGGTGGGTTTGTGATCTGGGATTTGTGATGGAGTTTTCAAGGCTTTAGCAGTGTGATATTTTCAAGCATAATGCTCTATATACCAACTTGAAAAATAAAGAAAAGTCTTATCATTCATAGTGATTGTAGAGTTTGTTCATAATTATATATAGAACCTAATTAACAACTAGTGGCACCTAATTGACAACCCTTAATTTTTATATAGCTATAAAATGTTTGAAGAGGAAAAGAGTCACATAGATAATTATATAGAATCAAGTAACAATTCTCAACAGGTATCGTACATCTATTTGAATCTCATTATAGGTATGATTATTATTTTATTTAACTTTCCTATGTATATTAACGTACAAATATGAAAATCATTTTTGTTTAACTTTCCTATGTATACTAACATAACTTAATTACATAAAGCAAGTATTATTTAAAACTGAAAGTACAAGTAGCATGTGAAACTTGCTATTACATTTGATTGATGTTATTCTTTTATGGCATGTTTACTTACCTATAATCGGAGTGATCATGAATCGGAGTGGGCTGGATTCGGAGTCAGAATATGCTGTTTACTTGGGTTCCAGGAATCGGAGTCAGAATCACTGTCAATCCCATTCATGCATTTACTTATAATAGGAATCAGAGTCAGTTACTGTAAATTTACTTGTATACCCCTTTGTTTATTGTGTTTTTAAAAATTAAAAAATTGATTAATTTTTATTTATTTATTATCATACTATTAATCAAAAGTAAAATAACCATTATGATATTAAGGCAATAAAAATAAATTGTGTAATTATTTGTTTAAAAAAAATTTAAAAGAGTAAAAAAATGAATCAAAATAAGTAAAGTATAAAAAATATAAATATAGAAATATAATAATATATTGTGATAAAAAAAAGTTATTTATTTACTCTAATAACGTTAATAGTAATTAAGATACTTATATAATATTAAGTTAATAAAAATATATTATATTTGGTTAATAAAAATAATTAATATATGTTATTATTATTTTTTAATACACAGTGGAAGGAAAAGTGAATAAGCGTGAAAAAATTAGGATTATTTCAATCTTTACTTTTCCTTTTCAATCCTCAAATAAGAAAGTAAAATTGGGGGTAAAATAATAACTTAACTTTAATATCAGGAGTGGGAGTGCTAATCCGGTGAGGGGGCTTGGGATTGCCAATCCCCTTATTCAATCCCAAATTAGTATGGGCCCCACACAATTTCTGTGACGCCCCGACTTCCCAAGCCGGATCGACACCATACCTACTTGTACTTAACTTGCTTGAAAATTTGAGAAATTTTTTTTTTTTAAAACATATTCACATAAATTATTTTGTAGAAAAAAACTTGTCATACATACACACCAAACTGAAAATACATTCTCATGTTTTCAAACCTCATACATACATCCAAACATAATTTACTTTTTGAGATATATACATTTTAACTCAAAGAGTGATTGCGGAAAATTTTACGTAGTGGCATCCCAAACCGCCCTTCACCCGCCGCATCGTCCGCATAACCCACCACTTAACCTGCAGGCTTCTTACCTACAATATGGAATATAAGAGTGAGCTTTCGCCCAGCAAGTATAAACATAATCTCACAAAACATTTCAAACATCTTAAAACATGCCAATCATCATGTAACTTATGCATGAACCATTTATGATTGATTGAATGTCTTATGCTTCATTATCAACTCAATTTTTAACTTATTATCTTGTCTCAACATGTGAGCCCATAGTGTATGTACCAAAAGCGCGCAGCCTCCAGACAAAGCTAGGGTTTGCAAGGTCCTAACAGTTCTGGGAATTACAACTTGACCCTTCACGATCACTGAAGGTAAATACCCCAACTGAAACATGTAGCCTCCACGATCATGGGAGGTTGGTACGACACCTTACTTGATTTATCTTACCATGTGGTTCAACATTAGTGAACATGCCTCATGATGTCACTATGTCATATCATACCTAACACTTGTCATAACATGGCATTCTTGAAAACATGGTATTTTTTTGAAACGGTGGCATTTTTGTAAACGTGGCATTTTTGAAACCATGACATTTTTTTAAAACATGGCATTCTTGTCAACATGACATTCTTGTAACATGGCATAACATGTCATAGCATATCTTAGCATATCATCGCATGGCATCATATATCATAATATATCATAGCATGTACACTTGAAAATATGGTGTAAATAGCATAGCTTAACATAGCATATTTGAAAATAGTATTTACTATTTTCATACTGTAGGTGAGGTTTGATACTTGCCTGATATGCTATGTTCCGGGTTTTGTTGCTTCAACTCAGGTTGCAACTGCAGGTTACTTCCTGCTATTAAAAAGCACAAAGGATGAGGATCCTATAAAATGTTGGTGACCTATCCAACATTCATACACAATCTTAGTTATATGTCCCCCAATTATACACATGATAACTTATTGGGTTATATTGGGTAACCCTTGAGGTGGTCAAACTTAGTCAACCAAAGTCAACATTTTTGGTCAACTATGGTCAACCCTCTATGGGTCAAACTTGGGATTTGGGCTTGGCCCAGTAACTCGGGTATCCTTCCCGGTTACCATATGTTATTATCGTTTTTTCTAAACTTTGGCTTAAAAAAATCATTTCCTTTATCTTGGAAAATTTGGTAAGTCTAAATCCAAAAATCTAACTTATAAAATTCGTGGTTCTTAAGTGGGGTTTTATAAAAATTATTAAGGGTTGAAAACTGTCATTGAAACAGTTTTTCTCAGTCAAAACATTGGGTTCTGTGAAAAATACAGTTTTTCTGCATTGTTTTAAAAATCCTGTGCAGGAATTTCTGGTTCCCTGCACAGTCTTTAGAAATCCGTGTCAGTTTAAAAATCTAATTTAAATTTGAAAAAGTTGTCTTCACGAAAGTTTTAGTTCTCGAAAAACCCTAAAACTTTCATGTTCTATGAAAAATTTAATTCGGACTCTAACATGTTCATATTTCCGTTTGAACTCACCTGGCCGTGCATAAATCCTGGGCATAGTCAGGCTCGGGTTTTTGCAAAAATGAAGGCCTTTGGAGCCTTATTTTCAAAAACTGTATGCGTTATCCACTAGGAAATTCCCTTCTCTACAACTTTCATGTTTTACATTTTCTCAAAATCGGCCTCTAAAGGCCTCAAATTTCACTTTCCAGAAAACTGACCAGTTTGTACCCGAACTGGCAGTTTTCATTCTTAAATTCGTTTTACGTCCTATTTTACACAATTTACCTCAACCGAACATGCGGGAGCCTAGAAAGCAGACATGCAGCGTTTTCTAACGTCCCAAACCAACGTTCATGAGATTCGCTCATCTCCATGCAAACCATTCATCTCATCAAACACTTAGCATGCATAATCAAGCACACACTTAAACATACTTGGGGACATATAACTAAATCATGCTTCGCACATGTAAATCTTAATTTCATGCAACCAAAGCATAAAATCATGCATACTTGGTAAATATAACCATCTAAACTCTAAATTGAATCAAGCACCAACCGAAAATTCTAACTAGGGCATAGAATTAAATTAAGCTTATGCTCTTACATCCAATGGCTTGAAATACACTTAAATTTCCCAAATTGAAGCTCAATTTAAAACTTAGGGTTTGAAGGATTACCTCTAGGGTTTGGAAGTGGTTTTCCTAGCTTGGATCCCAAACTTTTTCCCTTATCCTTGGCTGCCACTACAACCGGCCTCCCCCCTCCAATTGGGGTTCCAAAATTTTCGGCCAAAAACAAGAACAAATTCACATAAGATTGATGTTCCAAGCTAAATAAAAACTTAAGGTTTAGGGGTTAGAGGTTTAGAGATGATTACCTCGATTTATCTCAAAATTGGCTAGGATTTGGCTCACCCAAAATCCGAGACTTTTGCTTGCTCTTTACCCAACAATTCCTCACTTCTTCTAGGTTTCTATTCTTTTCTCTCTCTTGGCTTAGGTTCGGTTTTGGAGAGGGAGAGTGTGAGAGAAAATTTTGCAAGAGTTTGGCTAAAATTTCCCAATTTTTGGTCAAAAATCCGCCCCCCCTCTTGAGGTATTTATAGGTGAGAATTTGGGTCTCTTTGTAATTATTTTTGGTTCAACTTTTGCTCATAAATCCTTGGAGCAAAAATAATTGCACAAAATTTGCTAAATTGCCCTCCAAGTGGCCGGCCATTTAGGGTGCTAGGTGTCATGGTGTGATTTGTTTCCACCATTTATGATGTCATAATTCAAAAATGAAATGATGTCATAAATCATAAGGTCTTGTTTGGCTTTTTCCTTCAAATGCAGTCCATTTCCAAGCCGACACAGATATTTTCAATACTGTGTTTCACTAATACACAGTACAATTCAGTACTGTTATACTGAACTGCAGTCCAGAATTTATCTGTGTATAGTTGGACTGTATAAAAATTTTCTTTTTTATTTAAAGCCCTTTGGCTCTTAATACCCTATTTTTGGTGCTTGATTTTTCTATGGTGGTTTTAAAACTTAATTATACTATTTGGTCCGTAAAGACGGTTTTCGCAGTATATTTCCCATACTGCTTATCATATCACAATACCGTCTTATGTTTGACTACTCTGGTCAACCTTTGACTTTTTTTAGTCAAACTTTGACTTTTTGGTCAAACTTTGACCAACATGAATTCATGAAATTTCGTCATGCCTTTTTCCTTAAAAGGCCTATTATGGAGTCTCGTGGCTAATTTACCGAGAACTCAACCCTATACTGATAAAATTATGAATTTTGTATTAGTATTCATAATTTTCATAAAATTGCACATAAACACATAGTACGAACTTTAGATTTCTTATATACAGGAAAATCATGAGTTCGTGAAAATTTTGGTCATTACAATTTCACTCCCATTCCAGGATGAAAATAGGTAAGTAAACATGGGGTTGATTCTCATTCCCTATTCCGATTCTCTATTCCTGGAAAGTAAACAAGCCATTAATGTTAGAAAGAAGATTAGTGATGTCCTCATACCTTCTGTCCAATGAATTGGTTTTAGTGCTATGTGATAATTTTGAGTAGAACGCCGAAAAGATGAACAAGAATCCTGATCTTGAGCCTTTAACAACTATCAAGACCATGTTCATGGAGGCTACTAGCAATAAGTCATTGCCAAGAACAAACTTTTTGCATGCGTTATTTCTTGAAACTGAGACGTGATAGAAATAAATGCTTTAAATAGGATATCCTCATCATGCCACCACCATTTATCCTTTGATTGATGTCATTGGTTGAAGAAAGATGGAGATTGTTAAAAGATGATAGTAAACCGTGCAATGAAAATGGTGTCATCTTTTATTTATTTATTTATTTTTGAAAGGAAATGGCGTCACTTTTTGATACAAACAATGCTGTTGTGAATTGTTAGTGTTTACAGGATCAACATATTATTTTTTGGGCAATACTACAATGTGGTAAAAAATTTTGGATAGAGTAAAACTTTTGGATTTCATTTTGATGGTCTAGATGTTACGTGCTCAAAAAATTTGTTATGCACCTAATTACATGTGATTAGAAGACATCACTAAAAATATGAAAAAAAAAAAAAAGAAAAACCCTCCCTTCTTCCAGATTCCACCGGCCCGGAGAAGGAAACGAAGGAACCGGTCGGGGACAACGGCCGGGGACAACGGCCATCGACGGCGTGATCCCAAAATCTTCTCCGCGCAAGCGCCTGTCGAGATTCCTCGCGGAGTCCGTCGTCCGATCACGCCTCTCAACAGCTCGGGTGGGCGGTGACTGCGTTTTCGTAGCAAATCTAGGCGACAGAGGTCGGGGACGACGTCCCTCGGCGTCATGAACCCAAGGTCTTCTCCGCCCAAGCGCCTGTCAAGATTCCTCATGGAGTCTGTTGTCTGATTGCAACTGTGGGTCAAAACCCATTTTTTGGGGAGCGCGTGCATGACCCACCGGAGATGGTCGCAGGACCTTCTTCTCCGGCGACGAGTTCAGGAGGGTGGTGGCGATTCCTCGTGCTTGGCTGCGCGCGACTCTCACGGTGGTGTGGGTTTTTTCTGGCAACATTCACTGCCACCATCGTCAGGTCTCCTGTCGTCGTTGTCGTTGGATATGGCCACCGTCGCGGGCCAGGGTTGGTGGCCGTCGGCTTGGATGAGCACAAACCAATTTTATTTTTTGAAATGTTTTAGAAATATTTTAATTTGATGTGATATTATTTATGACTATTTGGTACGTTGTAAAATTCTCCATTTTTTTCAACTTAAAGTAGGGCAAACTTTATTCCCAAGAAAAAGGGGAAAAACTACGTCGGTTTTATAATATGTTCTATCAATAATATTAATTATTATTATTATTTTTTTATTTATGGTGGAGGTAAACTTTACGTTTAATAATGACATCGGATGTAAAATTACCGTTAAACTATTTATCGTTATCATCCTTTATTAAAACAAAGATATTGCTTATGGAACTAAGAGCTTGTTCATATCTTCTTCAATCTTCAATCCTTTTTATTATGAACAAAATATATACTTTATTCAAGGATGTTAAATACAAAAGCAAATTTTAGTTAACAAAGGACAGCCAACGTTCATAGATGATAGCAATATTGTACATCCAATGACAAGCGTGTAGCTTTTTATTCATAATTTCAATACTTAATAGAAAGCGTGATATATCTTATTCTTACTCAAACGACACAAAAATCTAAGGCATCTATAAATGACATGTCGTTTTACTTGTAGAACTCCTTAACCCAATGGTTACAAACACAACACACAAATTTGATGCCAGTAAATCCCGCGCCAGTTGCTAAGGCTAAGACCTCTTGTTGGCTCCGTTCCTTTCCCCCTATATTTTGAGTCATCATCGTCACATCAAATGCGAAGGTGCTCTTCGCCGCAAAACTATTGACCGGCGTGACCGGAAGAATTGCCTCCACAACTATAACGATTCCATGGTCTGGAATAGCTTTGTAACACTTCTTCAATGTCTTCAAGCAGTGTTCATCACTCCAATCATGAAGCACACACTACGAAATCATATAAAATCATTTTATCTTGAAAAAAAGATTTTAGTGTATGCCCCCATTAAAATAGTTTTCTGGTTCCGCCCCTATATATATATATATATATGTAACTATTGTTGTAAAAATGAAAATTATGAGATTATTCCTGGATAAGAAGGGGCATTCTTTACAACATGAGGCAAGTCGAAGTTAATCCCTTTAATATGTGGGTATTTTGAAGTGATTAGGTTAAGGGTCACTCCCAGACCACCGCCAACATCTACCAGTTGCTTAAGGTGGTCAAAACCTTTGTAAAATTTGAGGATGTTCTTGACAACAATAGTAGTTTGGCTGTACATTGCCTTGTTGAAAATATGATTGAAATTTTGGTCAGTGCGTGAATACACGAATGCTTTCATTCCGTGTGCCTTTTCGAATGCAACTCCTCCTTCAAGAATCGAAGATTTCAGACTGAGCCTGTAATTCATTCATTACAAATCTAATTTCAGATTACGCAATAAATAATTAGTGTGAGACAAAATATAATAATAAAAAAATATTTTTAAATGGTGCCAGTAAATAGTCTCAAAATAAGGATCCAAACAGGTTAATACGACGTTAAACAAAAGAAAGCAAATCAGCATACCAGCTATCCAATAGTGCTTTCTCTTTCGCCAAAGCTATCAAGGGTCCCAAAGAAACACCATCTTTATTAGTGACAAAGGACCAAGGCTGTAGAGCCTGCGGACATTAGACCCCACATTGTCATCACACAGAGCAACTAAGCACAGAGTGGCAGGCTAGAAGCCTGAGGATACGGTCCACCATTGCGGGTGCGTCTGGGTTGTTGGTGGACATCTGAGCTACAATCTCAGCCGACGAGAGCTTAGCTCCCTTGCCGGCTTTTGCAATGATGTCAAAAACTCCAAGCTCAATCGCAGTCGGTAAGCTCATGGTCATCGCAGTGGACAACACTAGCTGCATGACTTGGGAGAATTCTTCCTCCTCTTCTTTCCTATCATGGTCAAGGACTTTTGGAGCAACATTTCTAAGTTCCAACGACGAGGCCATGTTGTTGGAAGGTTTGCAGCGGGAAATAACTAATTTTGGTTATATATGCTACTACTTTGAAGAATGGATTCGTTTATGTAGACAAACTAAATGGTGGATTAACGTTAATATTGTTGCAAATTTGTCAAACGAATTAAATAAAATTTCTACAACAAAACAATTTGATAGAATAATTTCAAATGTCAGCGTGGCCTAAATGGTGATTAACTTGTCAAAATAAGCATTTTTTTCCCTACTAATTAACCCCACACTTGTTGAATATGTCACTCGATGATCTCAATATGTTTAACCGGAACCAAATAAGTGGCGTTGGGATCTAAATGTGCCCTAAGGATAGAAAATCAATATTAGGGATTTTCTGTAAATATGATATTTTGATATTAATAAGAGGAGGTTATTTATGTTTAATAAGTTGTGTCATATTTACTTTCATTTGTTGATTGTATGGTTATTTTGAGCAAACATAAAATACTCCCTTGACTGTTGGTAATATATCGGATTATCATATGTATACAGGATATACATAGAAGACGTGGTAATTTGATAACAGTCTAAATAAATAGTCCGCAATCGATGGAATAAGATTTGGGGATCTTATTCATGATAAGATTGTAAAGGTTGTCTACTTCCTTGGAGGGATGGTTTGTCTTGACCATCGGATAGGTTCCAAGTAGAAACTTTAATATATACCAGTATTGAGGTATGACATTGGATTGGACCTAAAGTGTTAATTGATTTGGTTTAATAATTCCGTTTATAAGAATCAATGACACTTTGATTATCATCCTGCATTAATCTTAATCCTGAAATGATTACTTGAGTTCGCATCCATGACTTATGTACTTTAATGCACTACAGGTGAGACACTGTTAATTCATGGTCAATATACTTGTGTTTTGGGTGCATGACTTATGGATGGAGAAATCAAGATTCATAGATACGGAATCCATAGCTATCTTAACGATAATAAATGTTATCTACTTAAAGGCATTATTCGGGGATTGGAAGATAGTATAACAAGATCTTGACCATCTGTTTACTTTGTGTTCTCTGGTGGTTTACCAATTATATGGTTTTATAATTGGTGATTCTTTCATTAGAGAATAATGGAACTTTAAGTTAAAATGATTGAAAAGGTAAAGCGGAAAAAGTTCTTAATTCAATCATGGATAACAAATGGGGATTAAGCAAGCGATGAATAAATCATGAAAGAAGCACTACGTAAGAGAGCTTTCGTAATACGGTATGTAAACAGGAGTTCAGCTTCAAAATTTTAGTGGAATAGTTTTGAAGTTGATAATTGATGAATAATTAATCTGGGATTAATTTTTCACAATTATAGGAGCCTCTTTGCATATTTCCATCGGGTCCCTTTATTAGCTCATATGGAACATATAGTTCCATATAGCGTCTCGGGATTTGTTCCTAATAAGATCGGTAAATTTAAAAGCAATTTAGTAATGTCTATTAAGACATGGTACTCTTTAACATGCAATCCAGAAAGGATTGGACATGTGAAATTTGTAGACAAATGATTTGTCAACATGTGATTGGTTAATTTGAATTTTGGAAATAAGATTATGTTTTGAATTATTTAATTTTGGAAAACAAATTTTTCTCTCCTAATCTAAATATGGTACACGGTTTTTAGATAAGTGGAGGGAAGAAAATTTTGTTTCAAAATTGTTCAAATATATTCCTAACATTAAATTATTAATTGATTTAAATAATAAAGATTATTTGATGGATTTTTTTCTTTCCTTTAAAATGTTGTGGACGGTTTTGTGAGGAGAAAATTTTCAAATATTCCATTTATTTAAATTAATAAATATGGTTGATGTTTGAGGAAAATATTTAATTCAAATAAGTGAATCTTATTTAAATTCAAAAAGGTTTAAAAGGAATTTGAATCTAGATAGGACTAGGATCTTTTGACTAGTCTAGATTCTTGATTTAAAATTTGAACCATCAATCTAGCTTAAATTTCAAGTTGTGGCTGAAATTTTTGAAGCATTCTCTCCCGTTGGAAAAACATTTTTAGGTTCAATGAATCTAGCTCTAAAGTTGTATGATCTTTTGGTTCAAAATTTATCCGGAAAAATAATTATTAATTATTTTTAAAGGAGATAAATTTTGAAAAAGGATTGGACTTCTATATAAAGGCTAGGGATTCTTAAAAAAAAAAATTGGTAATTCACAAGAGGAAAAACGTTTTTGGGAGTGAGAGAAAAACCAATAAGGGTTTCTTCTACTTCAATAAAATTCGGCTATCTTGTGAGAGAGAAAAAGAGAGAAAATTCCATTGAATCAAAACTGTGAGGAAGGTTAAACCGAGTGATAATTTTCATAGGAGATTAACCGGTTCCTGTTTTGTAGTTTTGAAGAAAGAAGCTGGATCATATTCTCAATGAGGAACATCAGAATTGAGAAGGAGGGATATAGGCTTCGGAAAGCATTACCGGTCGCTTGGATTCATAGAACGTGTGCCCACATACACTCTGAGACGTGGAACTCGAGAATAGTAGAGAAGACACGTTGGTCAAACGCTCTAGTAATTCCGGAATACAAGAATTAAGGTACACTTGATCATGAATTTAATTTATTGTTCTATGCATCATGAGCTTCTTTTCCGAATCGGTATAAAAATTTTAAAACTTCCGCTGCGCCGTAACTTTGATACCGGATCCAATTTTTCCAACAACTGGTATCAGAGCCAACTCATGATCATGTATATAACATAAATTATTTGATCAAATAAATTTCTCTTTATGCATTAATGAAATATTTTAGAGAGTTGGCACTCTAGGTTTTATTTTGAGTATGTTAAATATATTATGAATGGATGTATAGATGAATGAATGCTTTATATTATTTTTATAATATATGATGCTTGTTCAATTTTGCCGGTCATAATTCCATAGAGGTTAGAATTTGTATCTAGGTTTTTCAAGTGTAATAGATGCGGTCTATTATCACCACTAGGTCGTTCTTTCAATTCCTAGAATTTTTGTAAGCCGGAAATGGCGTAGGAATTTTTTTTGTAAAATTCAGGCTACAATGGATTCGAGGAGATTGAAGATGAACGAAGGTATGGAAATTTTCAAAGGATGTGATTTTTTGTTTTTTTTGGAATTTTTTTAATTAAAAAATATTTTTTTAATAAAAAAAAAATCACAGAATCTGTTTGAAAATTTAATTTTCCAATGATATGCGATCTTGATAATTTGGAAATCAAAATTAAAAATTTAAATTTAAATTTAATAGATATTATTATGAATTTTAAAATTTTGTGATTTAAATTTTAAATTTGTAAATTTCAAATTTTTTGAATTTTTAAAATTTAATAAATCGGATTTTTATTTAAATTTTGATATTTTGTCATTTTGATTAAAATTAAAAATCACATATAATCTTTTTGAAATTTAAATTTAATTTTAAATTTGAAAAGATGTGACATTGGAGAAGGAAGACACATTGAAGAATGATACAAGGCATGGATCTACAAATGAAGGCTGATATATGTTTCGGTTAATTTTTGTAAATTTTACAATTTTCTTTTCTCTAGGATTGAATCATGATCCACGGCTATTTACATATTTTGCAAACCATAGATGATGTGTTGCTAGATGAATATGTTATACTATTTCGTGATGTATTGATAACATGCCATATAGACTAGGGAGTGTCACTCAATAAATATTGTTTATGCATAAAAAACAAAAACCCTAATTTAAAAGATTGAGTGGGAGAAGGTTTTACACACTTAGACCTACGGCCTCCATCGTTGGTCCAATAGTTACGCATGGTAGTGCCTACTACTCGATTTTGACCCGGGAATTCCGTTCGGATAGGTATATTACCTAGAGCGCACACTGATTTGGATTTCCGAAAGGATAATAATTTTGGGCATATTTTATGTTTAGATCACCCCTCGGTGGCGGATGTAAAATATGGATTCAAAATTGGAAACGATGGTTATACACTCATGCTACTTTATTTATTAACCCTCCCTCAAGGCTCTGTTATATAAAGTAGTAGCCAAATAAATGATAGTTAATATATATTTAATGGAATTTGCTCCATGGACGAATATGTATTAATCGGAAGGGATCCGTGTTCTTGGCTAGTTATTTATGACTACCCCTTGGTAGCTTAGAAAGCAGAAGATAGGAATTATCGTTGTAAGGTATGTGTTTTAAGGGTTTTACACATAAACATTTAGATTGCATATAGATCTTTTTGTTTCATTACAAAATTAAATTTTATAAACTGATAGGATGTTTGCTCATACTTATTACATGTTTTCTTATTATAGATCAAAATGTCGAGCCATTTATCTGTGATACTTACGCAAAACAAATTAACTGGCGAAAACTTTAATGACTGGAAAAGGAACTTGCTTATTATCCTAAACTTTGAGAAACACAGTTTCGTCCTAACCTAACCTAGACCACCTACGCCTGCGATCGATGCTCCTGATAGGGATTTTGTAGCGCTTGAGCGCTGGGACAATTCCAACCTAAGTGCTATGTGCTATATTCGGGCGAGCATGTATAATGTGCTCCAGAAACAGCATGAAGAGCATCAAACTGCTAGGCAGATCATGGATAACCTGGAGGAAATGTTTGGTGAACAAACTATCCAGGCTAAGACCGATGCTATCAAAGGTCTCATGAATTGCAGGCAGAAGGCTGGAACTCCCATCAAGGAGCACATGATGAAAGTCATGGCTTATTTGTCTGAAGCTCAGGCAAATGCAGCTGAGATCGATTCTGCAACTCAATTGATCATGGTTTTCCAAACCTTGTCCAAGGATTTCGATTTGTTTCAGGCATCCTACAACCTTAACCTGAAGGAGATGTCTTAACAGAATTGATGAAAGAGTTACAAGCCTTTGAGAACATTTTTAAGGGTTCTGGATCTAAGGCTGAGGCAAATGTGGCTGAACCTAGTTCGCCTGCTCCTAATCCCAAAAGGAAGAAGGAAAAGGGGAAGAACAAGGGGTATAAGCCTGCGGTGAATGCACTTGCTTCTAAGAAGTCTACCAAGACTAAGAAGTGGAAGGTGGATCCCAAAAGATTAAGTGTTTTCACAGTGGGAAGAAAGGACATTTCAAGAAGGATTGCCGAGAATACCTGTCTATGCAAAAGCAAAAAGGTAATTTCGATGTTCTGTATCTTGAGGGTTGTTTAGTGGAAGAATCTAAGGACAATTGGGTTATAGATTCTGGAGCTACTAACCATGTTTGTATTTCTCTACAGGGGTTCAAGGTAACAAGAAGTCTACATGAGGAGAACTTCACGTTAATAACCGGTGATGGGACATTGGTGCGAGCTGAAGCAGTGGGAGAAGTACATCTTTATTTTGATGAATTTAGGTTTATTATTTTGAGACATTGTTTTTTTGTTCCTAGTTTCAAGAGGAACCTAATTTCGGTAGCTTGTTTGATTAAAGATTCTTATTCAGTTTCTTTTAATAATAAAGTTGTTATTAGGAAAAACAATTCTCTTATCTGTAATGGATGGATACATGGAAATCTTTATTTTATCAAACCTAAGATGCACTCACTGCTTGATATAGAATTGGAAAAGAACTCTAAAAGACATAAGTCTTCTCACTCTAACAAATCATATCTTTGGCATTTACGACTTGGTCACATAAGCCTTAACGGAATTCAAAGGATGGTAAAGGAGGAATGCCTTGACTTGTATGAGGTTGAACCTTGGCCACAATGTGAATCCTGTTTGGAGGGCAAGATGACTAAAAGGCATTTTGCTGCCAAGGATGGTCGGGCCGAGGAACTATTAGAACTTGTGCATACGGATGTTTGTGGTCCCATGAACATAGAAGCACGTGGTGGGTATAAGTATTATATCACTTTTATTGATGATTACTCAAGGTATGGATATGTCTATTTGATGATCCGCAAAAGCGAAGCCTTTGACAAGTTCAAAGAATTTCGGGCTGAAACAGAGAAACAATTAGGCAAGTCCATTAAGACACTTCGATCGGATCGAGGTGGGGAATACCTATCGGATTATCGGATGAGTTTTTAGGATATTTGATAGAAAATGGGATACAATCCCGGTTGATTGCACCTGGTACTCCTCAACAGAATGGTGTAGCTTAGAGAAGGAATAGGACCCTATTGGATATGGTCCGGTCTATGATGAGTTACTCCACATTACCTTTATCATTTTGGGGGGAACGCCATACAAACTGCATGCTATCTTCTGAATAACGTTCTCTCCAAATCGGTTCCTAAAACTCCTTACGAGTTATGGACGAGTAGGAAACCTAATTTGAATCATATTCGAATTTGGGGTTGTCCGGCATACGTCCTGGATAAGGAAGCGAAGAAGTTGGAGTCACGATTAGAAGTGTGCTTGTTTGTTGGCTATCCAAAAGGGACAAAAGGTGGTCTGTTCTATAATCCGAAGCAAAATAAAGTCTTCGTTTCTACACATGCAACATTCCTGGAGGAAAGTTGCATAGAAGACTTTAAACCTCGTAGAAAAGTAGTGCTTGAGGAAATGACTTCGGGTTTGGATGTTCCTAAAGTCACAGAAAACCCTGTGGAAAAACCACTAAAGAATCAACAACCAGGGGAGCTTCGTCATAGTGGGAGGATTATCAGGGAACCTGAAAGGTACATGTTCAATGGTGAAGTTTTTGAAACAGAATCCATAGAACATGATGATCCGACTACGTACAAGGAAGCTATGGAGGATGTTGATTCTAGTCTTTGGCAAAAGGCTATGAACACCGAGATGGAATCTATGGATTCCAACGGGGTCTGGAAACTTGTAGACTTACCTCAAGGCATAAAACCGATTGGGTGTAAGTGGGTATACAAGAGGAAGAGAGGTGTGGATGGGAAAGTGGAAACTTTCAAGGCAAGACTTGTAGCGAAGGGCTATACGCAGAAAGAAGGAATCGACTATGAAGAAACCTTCTCGCCTGTAGCAATGCTCAAGTCAATCTGCATTCTTTTATCCATTGCGGCTGCTCTCGATTATGAGATCTGGCAAATGGATGTCAGGACAGCTTTCTTGAATGGCTCTCTTGAAGAAGATATCTATATGATACAACCAGACGGGTTCAAGGCAAAAGGCCAAGAAGACAAGGTATGCAAGTTGCTTAAATCCATTTATGGATTAAAGCAAGCATCTCGTTCTTGGAATATTAGGTTTGATCAAGCGATCAAAACTTATGGATTCGAACAAAACATTGATGAACCATGTGTTTATAAATGTATCAAGAACGAGAAATTGGTTTTCCTTGTACTTTATGTGGATGATATATTGCTTATTGGAAACGATGTGGCAACATTATCATCTGTCAAATTTTGAACAATTTGACATAAAGGACTTAGGAGAGGCTAGTTATGTTCTTGGTATTCAACTCTTAAGAGATAGAAAGAACAAAACGATAGCACTCTCTCAAGCTTCATACATTGATAAAGTACTTGAGAAGTTTTCTATGAAAGATTCCAAGAAAGGCGCCCAACCTTTCAGGATTGGAATCAAGCTTTCTAGAGATGACTATCCCAAGACATCGGAAGAAAGGGAGCGTATGAAAAATATACCTTATGCATCAGCAGTAGGTAGTCTTATGTACGCTATGTTATGCACTAGCATGACATTTGTTTTGCGGTTGGTATGGTAAGTCGATATCAGTCAAATCCAGGACCTAACCATTGGGCTGCGGTCAAGCATATACTCAAGTATCTACGGAGAACGAGGGATTATATGCTAGTGTATTCCAGTCAGGACCTTGTTCCTAGAGGATACACAGATTCTAATTTTGAATCAGATCAGGATTCAAGGAAATCGACTTCAGGATCTGTTTTTACCCTTGGAGGTGGTGCCGTTGTGTGGAGGAGTATTAAGCAATCTTGCATTGCTGACTCGACCATGGAAGCCAAGTATGTAGCAGCCAATGAGGCATCAAAGGAAGCGGTATGGCTCCGCAGGTTCCTTGGTGACCTTGAGGTCGTTCCTGGTATAGATAAAGCTATAGTGCTCTACTGTGACAACAGTGCAGCAGTAGCTAATACCAAGGATCCTAGGCATCATAAGAGCAGTAAGCACATTGACAGAAAATATCACATCATCAGAGGCTTTGTTGAGAGTGGAAATGTGACGGTTTGCAAAATCGCATCAGAGGACAATCTTACTAACCCGTTCACGAAGACTTTGGTGGCCAGAAGATTCGAAGAACACGTTGAAGGGATGGGGATGCGTAATATGTCACATTTACTCGCTTAGGGCAAGTGGGAGATTGTTGGGATCTAAATGTGCCCTAAGGATAGAAAATCAATATTATGGATTATCTGTAAATATGACATTTTGATATTAATAACAAGAGGTTATTCATGTTTAATAAGTTGTGTCCTATTTACTTTCATTTGTTGATTGTATGGTTATTTTGAGCAAACATAAAATACTCCTTGACCATTGGAAATATATCGGATTACCATATGTAAACGGCGTATACATAGAAGACGTGGTAATTTGATAACAGTCTAAATAAATAGTCCGCAATCGATGGAATAAAATTTGGGGATCTTATTCATGATAAGATTGTAAAGGTTGTCTACTTCCTTGGAGGGATGGTTTGTCTTGATCATCGGATAGGTTCCGAGTAGAAACTTTAATGTATACCAGTATTGAGGTATGACATTGGATTGGACCTAAAGTGTTAATTGATTTAGTTTAATAATTTCGTTTATAAGAATCAATGACGCTTTGATTATCATCCTGCATTAATCTTAATCCTGAAATGATTACTTGAGTTCGCATCCATGACTTATGTACTTTAATGCACTACAGGTGAGACATTGTTAATTCATGGTCAATATACTTGTGTTTTGGGTGCATGACTTATAGATGGAGAAATCAAGATTCATAGATACGGAATCCATAGCTATCTTAACGATAGTAAATGTTATCTACTTAAAGGCATTATTCGGGGATTGAAAGATAGTATAACAAGATCTTGGCTATCGGTTTACTTTGTGTTCTCTGGTGGTTTACCAATTGTATGGTTTTATAATTGGTGATTCTTTCAAAGAGAATAATAGAACTTTAAGTTAAAATGATTGAAAAGGTAAAACGGAAAAAGTCCTTAATTCAATCATGGATAACATATGGGGATTAAGCAAGCTATGAATAAATCCTGGAAGAAGAACTACGTAAGAGAGCTTTCGTAATACGGTATGTAAACATGAGTTCAGCTTCAAACTTTTAGTGGAATAGTTTTGAAGTTGATAATTGATGAATAATTAATCTGGGATTAATTTTTCACAATTATAGGAGCCTCTTTACATATTTCCATCGGTACCCTCTATTAGCTCATATAGTTCCATATAGTGTCTCGGGATTTGTTTCTAATGAGATCGGTAAATTTAAAAGGAATTTAGTAATGTCTATTAAGACATGGTACTCTCTAACATACAATCCAGAAAGGATTGGACATGTGAAATTTGTAGACAAATGATTTGTCAACATATGATTGGTTAATTTGAATTTTGGAAATAAGATAATGTTTTGAATTATTTAATTTTGAAAAACAAATTTTTCTCTCCTAATCTAAATGTGGTACACGGTTTTTAGATAAGTGGAGGGAAGAAAATTTTGTTTCAAAATTGTTCAAATATATTCCTAACATTAAATTATTAATTGATTTAAATAATGAAGATTATTTGATGGATTTTTTCTTTCCTTTAAAATGTTTTGGACGGTTTTGAGAGGAGAAAAATTTCAAATATTACATTTATTTAAATTAATAAATATGGTTGATGTTTGAGGAAAATATTTAATTCAAATAAGTGAATCTTATTTAAATTCAAAAAGGTTTAAAAGGAATTTGAATCTAGATAGGACTAGGATCTTTTGACTAATCTAGATTATTGATTTAAAATTTGAACCATCAATCTAGCTTAAATTTCAAGTTGTGGCCGAAATTTTTGAAGCATTCTCTCCCGTAGGAAAAATGTTTTTAGGTTCAATGAATCTAGCTCTAAAGTTTTATGATCTTTTGGTTCAAAATTTATCCGGAAAAATAATTATTAATTATTTTTAAAGGAGATAAATTTTGAAAAAGGATTGGACTTCTTTATAAAGGCTAGGGATTCTTAAAAAAAAAATGGTAATTCACAAGAGGAAAAACGTTTTTGGGAGTGAGAAAAAAACCAACTTCAATAAAATTCGGCTATCTTGTGAGAGAGAAAAAGAGAGAAAATTCCATTGAATCTGTAATGACCAAAATTTTACGGACTCATGATTTTCCTGTACATAAGAAATCTAAGTTCGTACCATGTGTTTATGTGATATTTTATGAAAATTATGAATATCAATACAAAATTCATTATTTTATCGGTATAGGGTTGAGTTCTTGATAAATTAGCCACAAGACTCCATAATAGGCCTTTTAAGGAAAAATGCATGACGAAATTTCATGAATTCTTGTTGGTCAAAATTTGACCGAAAAAGTCAAAGGTTGACCAAAGAGGTCAAATATAAGACGATACTGTGATATGATAAGCAGTATGGGAAATATACTGTGAAAATCGTCTTTACGGACAAGATAGCATAATTAAGATATAAAACCACCATAGAAAAATCGGTATTAAGGGCCAAATGGCTTTGAATAAAAGAAAAATTTTTATACAATCCGACTATACACAGATAAATTTTGGACTACAGTTCAGTATAACAGTACTGAACTATACTGCGTATTAGTGAGCACAATATTGGAAATATCTATGTTAGCTTAAAAGTGGACTGCATATTAAGGAACAAGCCAAACGAGGCCTTATGATGACATCACCCTATTTTAGATTTATGACATCATTTTTGGATTAAAAGAAAAAATGGTGGAAAGAAATCAAAATTTTTGCCACCTTGCACCCAACATGGCCGGCCACTTGGAGGGTCAAATTGTAAATATTTTGTCTTTAGGGGCAAAAAGTGTAATTTTGAAAAATATGATGATGTAAGCATGAGGTAAGCACATGATGTCATCAAGATGATGTCATCATGATGAGGTAAGTAAAACTTGGGCATCAATGGAGCAAATGGCCGGCCACCCCATGTAGGGACTAATTAGCAAATATTTTTGCTTCAAGAACCAATATGCAATTTTAAAAAAATAATTAAATCCTAGTTTAAGGATTTTTTAGCAATTTTGAAAAGTTCAAAAAGCCTATAAATAGAGGTTTGGGGGGGGGGGCGGATTTTTTGTGGAAAAATAGAGAAATCTAGCCAAACTCTTGTCAATTTTCTTCTTACACTCTCCCTCACAAAACCGAACCCTAGGGAGAAAAAAAAATAGAAACCCTAGAGGAACAAGTGTAGGGTGACCGGATTTTTGGTGAAAAAACAAGCAAATGGTGGCTGAATTTTTGGAACCCCATTGGAGGGGAAAACCGGTTGTGGTGGCAGCCAAGGAAAAGGGAAAAATTTTGGGATCCAAGCTTGAGAACCAAATTCCAAATCCTAGAGGTAAACCCTTTGACCTTAAGCTTTTAAATTGAGCTTCAATTTGGGAAATTTAAGTGTATTTCAAGCATTGGAAGTAAGAGCATAAGCTCAATTTACTTTTTATGCCCTAGGTTAGAATTTTTAGGTTGGTGCTTGAATTTATGGTTTAGGTGGTTCTATTTACCAAATATGCATGATTTTATGCTTTGGTTGCACGAAATTAGAGTTTACATGTTTGAAGCATGATTTAGTTATATGTCCCCAATTATGTTTAAGTTTATGCTAGAATATGCATGCTAAGTGCTTGATGTGATGAATGGTTAGACAAACCTAAAATCATGCAAACCCTAGCTTGGTGCATGCACACCCAAGGGTTTGCATGTGAATGCATGAATGATTTATAAATTTGTGATGATGGAATGGAACATTAGAAACCGCTGCATGACTGATATTAGGCTCCCGCTATGGACGGTTGAGGCAGTGTGTGCGTATTAGGACGTAAAACCAAGTTAAGAACAAAACTGCCAGTTTTCGGGAAAAACTGGCCAATTTTTTGAAAAGGCAATTTTGAGGCCCTTTGAGGCCGAATTAGGCAAAACATAAAACATCAAAGTTGTAGAGAAGGGATTTTCCTAGGGGACCACGTGAACATTTTTTAAAAATAAGGCTCCAAAGGCCTTATTTTTTACAAAAACCCGAGCCTGGTCTGCCCAGACTTTGTGCACGGCCAGCCAGTTTCAACTCAGAATATGAACAAGTTAAAGGCAGAACTGGGTTTTGTGTAAAGAACCAAAGTTGTAGTATTTTTCAAGATCCAAAACTTGCACGAAGAAAAATTTTTCAAATTCCAGACAGATTTTAAAGTTAAAACCTGATTTCCAAAATTGTGCAAGAAACAAGAAATTCCTGCACAGGATTTTCTAAAACAGTGCAGGAAAAGGACATTCCTGCACATACACAGATAATTGGCAGCAGGGAACTGTTCCAAAGGCAGTTTCCAATAGTTAATAATTTTTACAAACCTTTCTCAAAGAATTACAATTTTTCAAAGTTGAACAAGGGTTTTTATAAAGAAATGAAACCTAGTTTTTCCAGAGCAAAGAGAAAAACAAGTTTTGGATTCTAAAGTCATCTTTAAATTTGGTAATAAGATAATGACCAATAGTAACCAGGTAGGATACCCCAGTTACTATGCTTAGGCTCAATAATAGGAATAGTAACCTAATACTGTTCATGTATGCTTAGGTGTAGTACCCAAGGTTACTTCAAGTAACCTAGCAAGTAATAAATCAAGTATGGCTGACCATAAACCCTAGGGTTACAATTAGTAACCTAGTAAATGGTCAAGACATGTATGGGGGGCATATAACTAGAATGTTGGATAGGTCACCAACATTTTATAGGATCTTTATCCTATATTCTTTTTAATAGCAGGAAGTAACCTGCAATTGCAACCTGAGTCGGAGCAATGAAACCCAAGATATAGCATAACAGGCAAGTACCAACCTCACCTGCAGTATGGAAAATAGTAAATACTATTTTCAAGTATACATGCTATGTTATGCTAAGTCATGCTATGATATGTGATGCCATGCTATGATGTGCTAAGTTATGCTATGACATGTTATACCATGAGAAGTTATGCTAAGTCATGATAAGTCATGCCATGTCTATGTCACATGTACACCATGACTAATAAGAGCACAACTAAAGATTCTTAGTCTTGGAATATACAAGACTAAGACTGAACCAAGTTAAGCAAGGTGTCGTACCAACCTCCCGTGATCAAGGAGGATACATGTTCAAGTTAAGTTATGATTATTAACCTCTCGTTGATGCGTGAGGGTCAAGTTTATGATTCCCAGAACTGTTTAGGGCCTTGCAAACCCTAACTTTGTCTGGAGGCTGCGCGCTTTTGGTACGTACACTATGGGTCCACATGTTAAGACAAGATAATAAGTTCAAGATTAAGTCCATAATGAAGCATAAGACATTCAAATCGATCATAAATGGATCATGCATAAATTACATGATGACTGGCATGTTTTTAAGAGGTTTAAAATGTTTTGTGAGATATGTTTGTACTTGCTGGGCGAAAGCTCATTTGTATATTTCATATTGTAGGTAAGAAGCCTGCAGCTTAAGTGGTGGGCCATGTGGACGATGCGGCGGGTGAAGGGCGGCGTGGGATACCACTACGCAAAATTTTCCACAACCACTTTTAAGTTAATATGTATATATCTCAAAAGTAAATTAAGTTATGTAGTATGTACGAAGTTTGAAGACTTGAGAATGTATTTTCAGTATAGTATGTATGCATGACAAGTTTTTCTCTACAAGATAATCTACGTATATATGTTTTTTTTTTTTTTAAATTTTTTTCTCAAATTTTCAAGTAAGATAAGTACAAGTATGTATGGTGTCGACCCGGCTTGGGAAGCCGGGGCGTCACAGAATCAAAACTGTGAGGAAGGTTAAACTGAGTGATAATTTTCATAGGAGGTTAACCGGTTCCTGTTTTGTAGTTTTGAAGAAAGAAGCTGGATCATATTCTCAACGAGGAACATCGGAATTGAGAAGGAGGGATCTAGGCTTCGGAAAGCATTACCGGTCGCTTGGATTCATAGAACATGTGCCCACACACACTCTGAGACGTGGAACTCGAGAATAGTAGAGAAGACACGTTGGTCAAACGCTCTAGTAATTCCGGAATCCAAGAATTAAGGTACACTTGATCATGAATTTAATTTATTGTTATATGCATCATAAGCTTCTTTTCCGAATCGGTATAAAAATTTTAAAACTTCCGCTGCGCCGTAACTCTGATACCGGATCCGATTTTTCCAACAAGTGGTTGCAGGCATAGTCTAGCATTAATTTCACACTTGACTTCACCAAAAGATGTAGAGTTCAAAACCCCCCTCCTCAATTTTTATTTTTATTGTATTTGAAAACCTGGACCAAATAGTTGCAGATTTAAGATGCTAGCTAGTTCCTAATATAACACTTTAACTTTAAGTGATTAATTAATGACCTTTTTTAGGTGAATGGTGAGCTTGAGCAACTAGTATCAGAATAATGAAAGACATCTTAATTAGGCTGACATCCTTTTAGTCACTCATCCCCTGTTAATGTCAAACTTCTCACTTAATTTTATTTAACATAAAATATAATGAACAAGAATTTTTAAAAAAGGTTGAAAGGAAAAATAAAGAACGCATGTAGGTGACGAAAAAATTTAACAAATCTGCCAAAGACAAATAAACAAATCAGGAAATCATACCGTAAATCAGAAAAATTAACTATCGAGTATACTACTTTCTGAAAATCAAATTGTGAAAGGTCTCCTTAAAATCCTCTTCCAAGAAAACGTGATGGTAAAAAATCATACCTTCAAGAATAGACAAATCTGTAATTTTGAAGGAAATGATTACACAAAATGTCTATTGTCAATATTGTGTAAATATCTATTTTTAAATAAATAAATATTTATAGTACTTATTTTTCCATTTTATTATATTTAACACCATTACTCTTTTATTGTGATACATTTTTTCCTTATCAGTTTTTTGAGATTGATGATGAATCTTTCTCGCTGATTGGTGTGAATTAATTATGATAAACCCAAATATTATTCTCTCGCAAATTTTGAATTTTAAAATGATCATGAAATCGCACCTTCATATTCCTTTTTCTTTTTTTTTTTTTTATGTGTTCATTTCGTCATTCTTGAACCTTTATGTTTATAATCTGGTATGTTTTGACCCCTCATACTCCTTTCTTCTTTCATGAACGTGGTTTTTTTTTTTTTTTTTTTTTTTTCCCATCACGTCACAAAACGTTTTCGTTCCCCCCCCCCCCCCCCCCCCCTTTTTTTTCTGTTTAATTATTGAAAAGTCCCACCATTGTGAATCATTTTCCCTTGTGTTCCTCTTATTTTGTTTGTTCCCGTTTACTTTTTTTCTTTTTTACTTTTTTTTTGTTTATTGTTTATTGTTTATTTATTTATTTATTTATTTTGGTTATGGACGTTTAAAAGAAAAAAGAAATCCATATTTTATTATGTGCCCTTGTGCTTCCTTGATATGTTTGTTTACTTTCATTTTTTTATACTTTTTTATGATAATTCTTATCATTATGATAACACATTTTTTTCATTGTTATTTATTTTGTTTTAAGTGTTAGTTTCTAAATTTTTGTATGCTTTATGAAATTGATTTTTTCTTTACGACAATAACAATGTCATTATGCTGATGCCTATCTTAGTTTGTTTTAACTTCTTTATGATAAGAGTGGTTCTGTTAACACACTCTTATTTACTCTCAACACACCCCTAGTAAATTTAAAATAAAAAAATTTACTTGTTACACATCCCATATGTTCAAAATTTATATCCCTAACTATTAATTTTCAAAAACTAAAAATTAATTCACCATTTCAAATTTCTTTTCACACACCCATCTTTATGCAACATAAACAAATACCATAGGTCACATACTATCGTTAAATTGTATGAAAAATTTCAATATCTTATATGACTCTATGTCCATAGCTTATCCAATATTAAAACTGAGCAAAATTTATAAGTGCATGGCAAAACAGCCAATACCCAGATAATTAGCTATAACATTTTGTCGCATAAAATACACGTCAATTAATTAGTGCATGTTCAGCATATAAAAGCAAATACAAGTTCAGACCATAAACATCTTTTCTAGCAGTTTCTGCTAAACGAAATTCATATCTACACACACACACACACACACACACACACAGAAGTGATAGGGAAAGCAGGGGAAACCAAAAAAAAAAAAAAAATAGAAGTAATAAACTTGTTTTTCAATCAAAACGCGTGTTTTAACCAAAACGTGTGGTATTAAACAACAAAAATTTTTGAGCTTGACTGTAAATTATCCAATATTCGAAGGGGGGGAAAAAACATCAAAGGCATGAATAATAAACAACAATGCATTAAAAAATAGAAGTCATTTAATAAAGTTTAGCGTTTTTTTTTTCAACAATACACCAACCAAAAATCAATGCTAATATAATGCCAAAAAAAACCAACAAGCGAAACAAGAAAAATAAGGTATAACACAAACAAAAGAACATAACGAGAAAGCTAATAATATATGTTGTTTATTTGACGGATTTGGTAACACATTGAATTTCTTTATATATATATATATTAATATATATATATATATATAATAACAGTTGTCCGTTTATGTTATTTTATTTTGTTCCAGGTCTTTTTGTAATTAAATAATTTGATTAATAGGGGTGTGTGGAGAATTAAGAAAACATCTGTAAATAGAATCACCTTACGATAATTTTAACGTCAACAATAGAATAATTTCCTTCACCATAAATATGAGAATGAGAAAGCCAAATGTCTAAAGAGTAATTGGATAGTGTAGTATAATTAAGTCAAATAAAAAGTCATGAAGTCATAAAATTTTTTTGATGTGACATAATAGAAAAAATAGGCTTATTTTTCATTACAGATTAGACAGTTGTTCACATTAAAAAAAGTTGACTCATATATTTGATTATATTTATTTTTAATCTTTTAATTTTAAGTGATTTGTTAATATTTGATAACTTACTGGATTTTATATATTATAACTTGTATTATATGAAATCTATTCATAATTCTTATTACTAGTGAATTTTCTCATTTTTCCTAAATCATGATTGCAGGCACATTAACTAATCACGGTAAAACTTTTAATTCTCTACTTTCTAGTATATTTGCATTTTACATTTAGTATTTTATCATAAGATTATACTCAAATAAGTATCTAATCCTCCATGTGCACCTAGCTTGCACCCTCCCTTGATGATCACCAGTCTCGTGCCCTTGCAATCTCCCTTAACGATTGTCATAATTACACCTATGCCCTAATTACACCTATGCCCTATCTCTCGACAATTGTCATCGTTGCGCTCGTGTTCCCTCTCTCTACAATTGTCATCCTTGAGCACCCTCTATTAAAAATTGTCATCCCTGCGCTCAAGCTCCCTCTTTCAATGACTTCTGTCCATGCACCCCGCACTCTTTTCCAACGATTGTCTTCTCTTCTATTATGGTCCAAGATTGAAATCTCCTATTGATACTCTAAATTGCGAGGACATATTAGAGAAAGTTGACTTTTATATTCAATTTTATTTATTTTAAATTTAGGAAATCTCTTGAATTCAGGTGATTTGATAGTATTACATAACTTTATCTAATTATATATTAACTTGTATTTATATGAAGCTTATTTATAATGTTCATTACTGATGAATCTTATATCTTTTTCTATTCCGTGATCATCGACACATTGTCTAATCATGTTAAAGCTTTCCGTTATTTGTTTTCTTTTATATTCTTGTTTAATATATATTAAGTTAGTTAATATATTATATTTTCCATTTGAAATATTTTGGAAATATCAATATCCGAGATGGGCTTTGAATTTTCGACGTGGAAATTATTGGACTCACTCTAATTTGACTAGAGACTACAATGAAAGCCCTATAAATAAACTTATTCATATAAGTAATGAAATCATCAAAGAAACATATCTATATGAGGTATTATTTTAAATTAGTTTTAATAATTCCTTAAATAAAATACAAATATGCATCCATAACTTGCGTTCAATGTCTTCCTACCTTACAATATTCAACTATTATCCTAACAAACACTTGATATGCCTTTGTGTGATACATATATACTTCGTCCCATGATTAGAAAGTCAACATTTTAGTTTCTTTCTTCTTTATTAGATTTTTTTCCCCCAATTTAGCTAAGTTAGAACACTATCAAAGATATTTATACTTCCTTTCACAATTAAAATCAAAATATTTTTTAAAAGAGTTTCTTTGACCTTTAATATAGAATATAGCAGAGTTAGAAGAATACCAAATAATATATCATATGGATGCCTTAAAGAAATAATGCTGCATATATAGATTGAAGAAAAGGTTATTAAATGTGGAAAGTAAGAAAATGAATTATTATATGAATACTTAAATAGTTAATAATTCAAGTAAATAGTAACACTCTAGCACGTTGATTGAATTTTAAGGGAGATTGAATTGAATTATGATCCATAATCAACAAATAATCAAAGTGCCTTGTAAGTAGGGCGAATAGTCTCCTTGATTCGTGGAAAGATCAATATTTTCAAAGTACCGCATTTCACGAAATTAAACATGGTTGGCAAAAATGGACTATCTTCATTAACTAAATTGACATGCATACATAAAATAAATAAATTTAAAAAAAATTAAAAAAGAATAAAGAACATCACCTACCCTTATATGTACGTAGTTGTAGTTTTTATTTTTTATTTTTATTCTTTTTAGATAGGCTATTCCTGTAACTACTTTACATAGTTTTAGTTAAAAGAAAAATTGAGAGCAAAATCGATTCAAGAACATATAATAACTTTGCAGGTATCATACTTCTATTTTGAAAATCATTACATGTACATAAACTAGAGGATTACCCTTTTATTATTTGCACTTTCCTATGTGTATTATTCCACTTTGTAATTAATTTAATTGTACTATTACATTCTTGATCACCATGGTCATGATCGTCATTTTATTTTATACATAGCCTTGTACATCAAGTAGGCCAACAGTTTTGATCGTGGAAAGATCAGAGTTAGAAAACTATATCTTCTACATTTTATGAAATAAATATTTGGCAAATGTAAACTAGCTTTCCTTAGTTAAATTGGCATACATAAGAAATTAAAAAAAAAAACATCCACACTTAGATACATAGTTGTTTATTGTTGTTGTTGCTGTTGTTGTTATACAGGAAACATGTAAAAACTTTGCTCAATTCAATAATCTCGTTTGTAGACTTGCAAATTTTGGTAGTCATTCCACTAGCAAATTAGTACATAAAGATAACACATAACAAGTAAATGTCATGAGACATTATTAAAAGAATGTACTTTTTAGTCATAATATTTTCTTATAACATTTTTAATCACAACAAAAATTTGCGATTAGATATATATTAGTCATGGTTGCAGGCATAATCTAGCTAGCGGTAATACCATACTTGACTTCACTTAAAGGTGTGGAGTTCGAATCACACCACCCTCAATATTGAAAAAAAAAAAAAAAAAAACATATTAGTCACTATTTTTTGACTAAAAGTTCATTCGTTAGTGATGAAAGGGTAGTTCAATTCAAAATTGCTACTCGAACTCGCTAAAAAATGTAGGAGTTGTAGTACTCTTCATATGCGATCCTTTAACATTATTGCCATAAATTCACTAAAGCAAAAGACAAAAAACGACACAAAAGAAGCTCATCTCCTCATCATCCATATCGATCCCTCCTCTCACAGTCTTGGGATCTTCTATTGAATCGGAATTCCATCTTTTGGTGCATATTAAAGATAGTTGACTTTTCATATTCAATTGTATAATTACTTTCAATTTATGAAATCTTTTGATTTAAGGTGATTTATTAGTATTAAGTAAATCATCATAGACACACAAGCCTAATTTAGCACGCTAAATCACAGTTCTTTGTTTTTTTCTTTTCTTTTCTTTTCTTTTTTTCTTATGTGCTTAATTAACTATACATTTTGAAATGAGATAGAAAATTTACTTCCCTTTCTCTTTCTGTCTCTCTTCTCTTTCTCTTTCTAACGCATGAGGATTAGGGTTTATCAATCATTTTTCTCTCTTAGGATTGGATTTTGGTAGCAGCTTTTGTTTTGTCTTTGGCAGCCCTAAAGATGAAGGTGAGAATCATATGGTGAGAGTCTTGACAAAGGCGAGCCCGTGGCAGGAGGATGGGCATTGTGGGAAGGAGCAAGGCAGGAATGAGATAGTTGGTGGTGGTGCATGATCATCATGTGCCAGGGAGGTCCTGCAGCAGCTCGGCTTTGGTAATCCAGTTTCTCCTGATGATGTGGTTCGTTTTATCGGCAATGACACTTTCTGTGTGATTGGTGGTTTTGTTTTTGGTGTGTCAGTTTGTGTGTATTAATGACGATGTCTTCATTGTCTTTTCTTTGGGTGTTTTATTTCTTTTTGTTATTTATAATAACAAAGCTAGTTTCTCCACCTTTCGTGTTGATTGTTTTATCCATCAGATCTAAGTTTTGACGGTGTTTTTGTCCCGCTAGAGTTACTTTTATGCGGAGTTAGTAGTAGTCTTAATGCTACTAAGTCTTGGCCCTCAAGTTATCTGGAAAATCCATTGATTATCAGGATTTTGTCAAAAAGAGCCTTACATGTGCTTGATTTCAATGTGTTGAGGTATATTTCTCGTTATCGAGCCTCAAGCATACGTCTTTTCTTTTGAGCATTATCATATTTTATTGGTGTATCCGTTCTTCTTGAATGGTTTTGTCTCATGTATATTTGGTATTTTTGTATTTCTTTAGTAAGTTTAATGAAATTTCCCCTTAAAAAAAAAAACACTACATATTTGAATAAATAGATTACATTTTCTAATTGAGATATGTATGAAAGATCTAGTATCCGAGGTGGAATTTGGAGTTTACCCTCGGAAAAAAATGTCATTGGATGCGGTATGATGAAATTGAGTACAAAAATGCGTATTTAAACACTCTATTTTGACTAAACTTAACATAGATTAACGTGAATAGTAAAATCATCACGGAAATATATCCATGAGGCATTATTTTTATTTCATCTTATACTAGTTTTTTAAGCACGTAGGTGTGTGTTAAGCTCGTTAAATTTTTTTATTAATTTTTAAGAACGCATTTATAGAAATTTAATTGAAATAAATTAAAAAGATGAAAAAGGTTAAAGGACTTAAATATTAAAAATATACCAATACATTAAAAATGACTAAAATAAAAAAATAAAAAAATAAAAAAAATTGTTTGAAAGATAATGTTTTAATATGTTAATGAAAAGTATTTTTCTTAAATCAACGTGATTTATTTATAATGAAATGTGTATAAGAAATTTTAAGAAAATAGAAAAATTTTCAAAATATGAAATAAATCTTTTCTTGAAATGTGAAATACATAAAAATTATATTTAAATTTTAGAAGATAAATATATTGAGATAATTAAATTATATATTATAAACATTTAGATATATAATAATAGATCTTATAAATCTTACAGAATATAAATTATTTATTAATATTACAAGAGCATTCAAATAATATTTTCTCTCCCTCACTTCATAAACCCCATTTATTGGCCACCTACCTCCTCTCTTTCATAAAAAAAAAAAAAAAAAAAAAAAAAAAAAGAACACTCTTTCTCTCTCCCACACTCTCTCAAAAAGAGAAGAAAAAACAAAAACAAAAACAAAAAAAAAAAAACAAAAAATGTCTCCCTCTCTCTCTCGCGTTCTCTCTCTCTCACCATTCCCTCAAAAAAATATTAAAAAAAAAATCAACAAATCTTTTTTTTCTCTCTCCTCTCTCTCACTCATACTCTCTTTTTCTTATCTCCCTCCCTCCCTCCCTTCCACTCGCGTTTTGAACGAAAACAGTACTTTTTTTTCCCCTCCTTTCTATATATTGTATAGATTCAATAATTCCTTAATTAAATAACATACAAATATGCACATACGTCATCCATGCATCGAGACTGAATAAAAAAATGTCTTTCCACCTTTTTAATGTTCAACCATTCAAGTAACTCTAGGTATGCCTAATTAGTTTGAAACTTATTTCCTTGCGTAAGTAAAAAAAAGCAACATATTGACTAAAGGAGTTTCTTTGACCTTTAGTATTGAACGAGTTTAATGCCCGTGCAACAAGAAAAAAATAAATAGAAAGAATGGTGATAATAAAACATCTCACACACTAATCTAATCATAATTAAACATTATAAACAAAAATGTCCTATCTATAATAAAAGCAAACTGTAAAAAAAATAATAATTAACAGAAAAAATAAACAACTTCTAATAAAAACATCTAACACCAAAAATCCTAAATATAATATAAAATCATCAACACACAAAATGCAAAGATCAAATTTGGAACCAAAATCAATAAAAGAGAAAAAAATACTAAAAACTACAAAGATACAAACTATCAGTTAAAAAATCTTCAAGGTTCCAATTGAAACTTGCATGGGTTCATCTTGCCACAATTGTTATTCCAATCTGCAAAAAGTAATTAGCAACAATCATATATCAAAAAAAAAACCGAGCAAAAACAGAGCCGAAATAAAGAAGAAGAAAAAGATGCACCATACTATAATTTTTGTTCACATTTTTTTGCACTCTGAATTTGTTTCCATATACTTCGAAAACAAATCAAAAAATACTCATAACAAAAAAAAGAAGAAGAACATGAACAGTAAACAAAAATGAGAAGCAAAATCCGAGAGGTCGAAAAAAGGCCACACAAATACAACAATGAAAAAAAGCTACATACTAAACATTGAAATGTACATTAGCAACACAAAAAACATACTGAGAATAACCTAAACAATATAAATAAATAAAAAAAAAGAATGAATGATTGGAAGAACAAAATGAGTAGGCAAAGGAACAAAAAAAAAACCCAAAAATCTAACATTCAAAACCCAAAAATCCGAAATAGATGAAGAGAGAGAGGTAGAGCGGTAGAGAGAGAAAGTCAAGAGACGAAAGATAGAGAGAGAAAATCAATAGGGAAAGAGGGCGGTGAAAGAAAGAATTAGGGTATGGAATTCACAAAAAGACACCAAAAAAAAAAAAAAAAACTGAAACGAAAACAACAATGAAAAGAACAAAAAATACCAAAAAAAAAAAACATTTTATAGCCTTCGAAAACAACCACAAAAAAAAAAAATAATAAATAAAAATTTTTAACAGAAAATTCCAAAGATCAAAACTCAACATTCGGGCGGAAAAGAAAAAAAACGAAGACCCATGAAACAAATATACACAACAAAGTTAAAAAATAACAAAAGAACCGGAGAGAGAGAGAGGAACGCGGGAAAAAAAAACCCCTAGAAACAGTAACGAAGAACAAAATAACAACACAAAAATCAAAACTAAAACTTCCAAGACAAAAACATATCTAAACCTTCAACACAATAACCCAACAATATCAAAAAGCAAAAAAAAATTTCCAAAAATGAAGAACAAAAACCAAGCTTCGACAACCGGAGAAAACAACCACACCGGCGACAAAATCATCAACACTAAAAACCAAAACCAAAAAAGAAAGAATGAGTAGGCAAAGGAACAAAAAAACCCAAAAATCTAAGATTCAAAACCCAAAAATCCGAAGTAGATGAACAGAGAGAGGTAGAGCGGTAGAGAGAGAAAGTCAAGAGAGGAAAGATAGAGAGAGAAAATTATTAGGGAAAGGGGGGCGGCGAAAGAAAGAAAGGAAAGAAAAAATTAGGGTATGGAGGGTAACATTGTCCATCCACTGTGGAGATGGGAAGCCAACAGCCAAAACCCAAGGGCAAAACCGGCATTACAATAAAATGAGGGGAAGCTCAACCGGTTGGATGAAATCAGGGGCAAAACCATCATTTCACACCATAATTTACTGTGCATTTCTGTGCTAAACTGTAGCAGCTGAAACGAAGAAGTGAAGGGAAAAAAATTTCACTATACAACACTGTAGAAAGGTTCCTTTGCTTTAGTATAATAGTATAATTTAACAAAGTTAGAAGCATACCCAATACATATCATATGCATTGAAGAAATAATGCAGTGGATAAAGAGAACGAACTTGTCAACAAATTAAATTGTAATTTTGTAAGAAGAGGCTAATAAATATGAATAATAATAATAATAGCAAAAAAAAAAAATCGCAAATTTTTTCTGTTTTGTTTTTTGTTTTTAATTTAATTTTTGCTCCTTTTTCCTCTTTTTATCCCATCTATTTTTTTTGTGATTAAAACTTATAAAATTTTCATTTAATCTCATAGTATCACCATAACTTTAAAAAATGACTCATAGTAACTATCTCTGTTAAAATTGATATATAGACTGTAAGAAAGAAAAGTTCATGACTCATGATTCTCATGGATATTCATAAATAGCCTTGTCTTTTTGCCATGACTATTTGCTATTGGCTAGCTGGTGGTTATAACGGTGGTTTAAAGAAATTCGGCCTTTACTAATTTTTTAATGTTGAGTAGGAATTGCGAGGTTTATTAATAATAAGATTTATCAATTTATTGTAGAATAATTGCGTGCTTTTGCTAAGAAAGAATTAAAATTGTGATATCAAGATCTTGGGGTAAATTGGAGAAACTCATGATATCAATTTATTTTTTATTTAGTTTATCATTGAGGATGGATTCTGATTTTTTCTATTTAATTTCCCATTTTTTCTTTTTAATAAATTTAAGTGAAGGCCTGAATTCCTCTTTTTCTTTGATTAAGATTGCTATATTCACCCTTATTTACACCATCGCTAAATGTTTTGCAGGAGATCCTACACTAATGAAATATAAAAGTTATAAACTTCTAATTGATTTGAAACGTGAAAAATACTTTATGATTTTAGGTGGTATAAAGATACATTCCTAACCAGAGTAATGCTTAGGAGTGATAATAACCAACATTTTTGGAAAGGAAAATTTGTTGCAGGTCTTCCATGATTATTAGGAGACAAATTCGGGAAAAAGTTTAAAGAAAACTTTAATGGCTCAATCCCACACGACAAATAGACTAATGGAAATTTAGTTAGTCAAGTCCAGAAAGACGGTTCGCAAATCTGTTTAGATTTCAAACATAAAAAACAATTGAAAAGAGATAGAAAAAAATAAATAAATAACAAAAAAATGAATTAGGGTCCTTTTGTCAACAATATTTGGCTTTCAAGAAACTAATAAGTGTAAAGGTCTGGTAGTGAATGGTCCAATAAAAATATCTCAAAGGTCTAGAAAATCTTGATCAAAACCAGAAGAAAACAAAAAAGAAGAAAATTTTCAAAAGAATAGTCATAAAATGATGAAATGCCGTAGTTGTGGGAAATATAGTACTCATGTCAAAAAATGTTGTAGATTCAATAAGAAAATAAACAGTCTATGAGAAGAAACTAAACAAAAACTAAAAAGTTTGATAATTGGTTATGTAGGATAATATATACATATACACAAACATGAACAGTGTTGTAGAATCCATATATTTTTTTATCTATAGTCAAAGCTATGATACTACCACAGGATTATTGAAGATCGTATGTACACAAAGTACAAACAATGTACATCTTTACTTGGATTACTTTAATATACTGCCTAACACATTTTAGAATAATAAAAGTAAATTATACGTATTACGTATGTCTCAAATTGATATTTGAAAATGGAATTAGTTTCATATTCTATTATTGAGTTGCTAGTATCTAGCATAAAATGTTACTTTAACTCATATAATCTTGATATGTTAATTCATAAGCTGATTTATATAACTTGCAACATATACGTAATAGTTTTGATTTTATAACTTCAATACGTAATAGAACTCCATAACCCAAACGACACAAAAATATCTTATTCTTACTCAAACGACACAAAAATCTAAGGCATATATAAATGACATGTCGTTTTACTTGTAGAACTCCATAACCCAATGGTTACAAACACAGCACACAAATTTGATGCCACTAAATCCCGCACCAGTTGCTAAGGCTAAGAACTCTTCTTGGCTCCGTTCCTTTCCCCCTATATTTTGAGTCATCATCGTCACATCAACTGCGAAGGTGCTCTTCGCCGCAAAACTATTCTCCGGCGTGACCGGAAGAATTGCCTCCACAACTATAACGGTTCCATTGTCTGGAATAGCTTTGTAACAATTCTTCAATATCTTCAAGCATTGTTCATCACTCCAAACATGAAGCACAAGCTACAAAAATCATCATTTACAATAAATTATTGTTCACAAATATATTTCATAACAACTAGGTTGGATCGGGTTCCCTTACAAAGGTTGGACCCCCCTGTAATTGGGTTGAATGGTGGCGTTAAAAAAATTTGGATAAATTGCTGATTGGTCCATAAATTTTAAAGTTTGCGCAACTTTGGTTTTTGTTCCTTTTTTTTTATAGCTAAAATGACCTTAAACTATTTAAAATGTAGCTACAGTAGTTGTTTTCATTAATTTTTAGATGGAATTCGTTAGTTAATATCACTTTTTGAACAAATTATTAATGGTGATTCCGTCCAAAAATTAATAAAAATGACTATTTTAACAACATTAATAGTTTACGGGCATTCCAGTTCAGAGACCAAAGTTACATAAATTTAAAAATTTAAGGATTAGATGAGTAATTTATCCAAAATATTTATTCATAACTAAACATTAAAATTAGTTGAGGCATGCATTAAAGTTTCGGAATTCACCTTCATAAGAATGGCGTCCCCGTGTGGAACACTTTCAAACACGTCACCCCCAACATGTTCAACACCCTGCAACGTCAATATTAAGAGACTTTTCCTTAACAACAACTTGAGAAAATATATATAGTTTGTTTGTTGGTATTGTGATATATTAATTAATAGAAAAATGAAAATTATAAGATTATACCAGGATAAGAAGGGGCATTCTCTACAACTACAACATGAGGCACGTCAAAGTTAACCCCCTTAATGTGGGGGTATTTGGAAGTAATTTGATTGAGGGTCAGTCCCAGTCCATCACCAACATCCGAGTTGCGTTAGGTGGTTAAAACCTTTGTAAAATTTGAGGATGTTCTTGACAACAATAGTAGAGTGGCTGCACATTGCTGTGTAAAAAACATGATTGAACTTTTGGTTCGAGCGTGAATACACAAAGGCATGTTAGAGAGATTGTAATATCTCTTGTACTATCATTGGGCAGTGGAAACAAAAGTCCCACATTGAAAAAGCACAAGCAAGCATAGTGGTATAAAATGAAACAAGTGAAATGTAAAGATTACTAGTGTATAGTGGGGCGCTTTTGGGCACTTTTGGGTGCTTATTAGGGCGTACTTTGCACTTCGCACGTACGCATCGTCGCAAGGAGTCAAGGAGCAATCCTCTTTTTCAATGTAGTGTTTTTCCAAATTAAATCTGGACCGTTGATTTGATCGGACACGATCTAACGGTCGGATTTGAGAGATTTCAGATTTAATTTAAACTGTTAATTGAATTATTTCAATGTAACGGTCATATTTATTTCTAATGACCAACAGGTATGTCTGTTGAAACATATATGTTTTTTGACTGAAAAGGCACTATTTAACATATACGTTTTTTGATTGAAAAGACACCTTTTAATTTAAAGGTGCGATTATTGTATCTATTGCGATTGTTGGGTCAAAAGGTCCGGCTGTTGTATCTGTTGCAATGCTTCATGAATAGGCATATCAAAGGCTATAAATCTCTAATTTCTGATATTAGTTTCATATCTTGTTCTGGAATTTAATAAGATTGCTACTTATTAAATTCGTGGGTTTGTTGTATCTTGGAGGTAATTTGCCAAAACACCCGATAGCAAACTGTTTATAGTGGGGGCAAATAAAACCTTAAGGAAAGTAATTCCTACGCCTCAAACCCTTCGATTTTCTCTATTCTCTTCCGTTTCTTTACACCAAAACAGTTTTCCACCACCCACTTTTTTCAACAATCTTAAGGTTTTATTTCTATGGAGGCCGGAAAGATGACTTCGTTTCTGACTCCTGATGTCAAACTCGATCGCTTTGATGGGACGAATTTTACTCGTTGGAAAGGAAAACTATTTTTCCTTCTCACAATTCTGAAAATTGCATATGTCCTGGATCCGAATCTTCCTCCAATTCCTGAACCGAAAGATGAAGATTCTGAAGCATTGAAGGCCGAAAGGAAGAAGAGGCAAGAAGACGAAGTGATGTGTCGAGGACATATTCTGAATACTCTGTCGGACAGGTTGTACGACCTCTACAATTCAATGGAGAGTCCGAAGGAAATTTGGAATGCACTCGAATACAAGTATAAAACAGAGAAGGAAGGTACAGATAAATTTCTCATATTAAAGTATCTCGAATTTACTATGGTTGATACCAAGTCTGTTTTGGATCAAATCCATGAGTTGCAAGTTCTAGTCACGAAACTTAAAGAATTGAAAGTTGAGATTTTTGAATCATTCCTAGTGGGGGCTGTTATTGCTAAATTACCCCAAAGTTGGAATAATTATAGAAAGAAACTTCTTCATAGGAGGGATGACATAACTTTGGAAGAATTGCAGAAACATTTGAGAATCGAAGAGGAGACTAGATCTCGTGATCCAAAGAATATTTCTCATGATTCTTCTAAAGTTAATGTCGCTGAAGCAATAAATTCAAAAAGAACTTCAAAGTCAATAATGATTCGAAGTTCAAAAAGAAGTCGAAAGATGGTTCGACGAAGTTTTCTGGAAAATGCTTTTTTTGTGGAAAGATAGGCCATCGTCAAAGTGACTGCAGATTCAAGAAGAAGAAGGAAGAAAACAATTCCAACAAAGTTAATGTGATCGAGAATCAGTCTGAATAAATCTGTGCTATGGTTTCTGAAATGCAAATAGGCATGATCGTTGAATTGAACATGGCTGCTGCGACTAAATCCTCTGATTGGTGGCTGGACTCCGGTGCTACCATACATGTCTGCAATGATAAGGCATTGTTCTCTTCATATGCAGAAGTTAAGGATGGTCAATCGGTTCTCATGGGAAATCACAATGCTGCCAAAGTTGTTGGAAAGAAAGCGTTGATCTTCAATTCACTTCTGGAAAGAAACTTGTTTTAAACAATGTATTTTATGTTCCAGAAATTAGAAAGAATCTTGTATCTGCTAGTCTGTTATGTAAGAATGGTCTGAAGGTTGTATTTGAGTCTGAAAATTGTATTCTCACCAAAAATGGGGTTTTTGTTGGGAAAGGATACTCATGCGATGGAATGTTCAAACTCAGTCTTGATATTAATAAAATTATGAATTCTGTTTATATTGTTGACTCTTTTGACACTTGGCATGCTCGTTTAGCACATTTGAATTTTAGATCTTTAAAATATATGTCCAAGCATGGTTTAATTTCATGTAGCAATGTTAGTCATGAAAAATGCGAAATCTGTATTTAAGCAAAAATGACTAAGAAACCTTTTCCTAAGGCAGAAAGAAATACACAAATATTAGATTTGATACATTCTGATATTTGTGAATATAATGGTAATTTGACTCGAGGAGGGAAAAGATACTTTATCACTTTTATAGATGATTGTTCTAGATTTACATATGTATATCTATTGAGAACAAAAGATGAAGCCTTTGATAAGTTTAAACTTTTCAAGGCTGAAGTTGAGAACCAAAAGGAAAAGAAAATTAAAATGGTTCGAAGTGATAGAGGTGGTGAATATTTTTCAAATGATTTTGATGCCTTCTGCGAAGAGCATGGAATTATTCATCAAAGATCCGCTCCTTTTACTCCTCAACAAAATGGTTTGGCCGAAAGGAAAAATAGGACCTTCACAGATATGATTAATTCTATGCTTCTAAATGCTAGATTGCCAAACAATCTGTGGGGGGAAGCCTTACTTACTGCATGTCATGTTCATAATAGAATTCCTTCTATGAAAACACATGTATCTCCATATGAAGTGTGGAAAGGTAGAAGGCCTAATTTAATGTATTTAAGGGTCTGGGGCTATTTAGCCTTCTATAGATTGCATGACCCTAAATCTTCAAAATTAGGACCTAGAGGGTTTAAAAGTGTTTTCGTGGGATACGCAGAAAATTCCAAGGCATATAGGTTGTTGAATTTAGATTCCAATGTAATTGTAGAATCACGAGATGTTGAGTTTATTGAAAATAAATTTAATAATGATTCTACATGTGAATTTAAATGTGATTCTAATTCACCATGTGACTTAACTCCTAGTTCTTTCATTAATAACAAAAGAAAAGAACTCGAATTACAATTTGAACCAAGGAGAAGTCAACGAGAAAGGAAAGAAAAGCTATTAGCCCCTGATTTCATTTCTTCTCAAGCCTTATCTTTTTTGGTTGAAAGAGATAGAAACAATGTACTTAGCAAAATACCCTTATTACTTAATATAGAAAAAGATCCAAAAACATATGGTGAGGCTATGTCATCTAGAGATGCTTCCTTTTGGAGAGAGGCTATAAATGATGAAATGGACTCAATTATGTCAAATAATACATGGATCTTGGTTGATCTGCCTGCAGGATCAAACCAATAAGTAGTAAGTGGGTATTTAGAAGAAAGTACAATACGGATGGGTCTATACAAACTTTTAAAGCTAGATTGGTAGCTAAAGGTTTCAAATAGAAACAAGGTATAGACTATTTTGATACATATGCTCATGTGGCTAGATTAACATCTATAAGAGTGCTAATGGCTATTGCATCAATACATCATTTGTATGTGCATCAAATGGATGTGAAAACGACTTTTCTTAATGGTAATCTAGATGAAGAAATTTACATGGAACAACCTGAGGGTTTTGTTTTGCCTGGAAATGAGAAGAAAGTTTGTAAGTTAATCAAATCACTTTATGGGTTAAAACAAGCACCAAAGCAATGACATGAAAAATTTGATTCGGTTATATTATCATATGGTTTCAAACACAATAATGCCGATAAATGTGTTTATTCTAAGTTTGTAGATGATTTTGGTGTGATCATTTGTCTATATGTTGATGACTTGCTTATCTTTGGAACAAACATGCATGGAGTAAATGATACTAAGAAGTATTTAACTTCACAATTTAAGATGAAAGATCTTGGTGAAGTAGATACTATCTTGGGTATCAAAGTTACAAAAAATAGTGGGGGTTACTCGTTATGCCAATCTCATTACATTGAGAAAGTGCTTCTTAAATTCAAGCATTTGAAATTTAAAGAAGCGAATACCCCATTTGATTCTAGTATTAAGTTACTAGAAAATTCTGGTAGAGCAGTTGCTCAACTAGAATATGCAAGTGCAATTGGAAGTTTGATGTATGCAATGCATTGCACAAGACCAGATATAACATTTGTTGTGTGCAAAATGTCTAGGTACACGAGTAATCCTAGCATTGAGCATTGGAAAGCAATTGGGAGGATACTTGGTTACCTCAAAAGAACCATTAATTTGGGTTTGTTTTATAATGACTATCCAGCAGTACTTGAAGGGTACTCTGATGCAAGTTGGATAACTAGTGCAAGTGATAACAAATCCACTTCAGGATGGATATTCACTATTGGTGGAGGAGCTGTATCTTGGGCATCCAAGAAACATACTTGCATAACTCATTCAACAATGGAGTCTAAGTTTATAGCACTAGCAGCTGCAGGCAAGGAAGCAGAATGGCTGAGAAACTTATTGTTTGATATACAATTGTGACCACAACCGATGTCGTCAATTTCTTTGTACTGTGATAGTGAAGCTACTTTGTCTAGAGCTTATAATAAGGTGTATAATGGAAAGTCTAGACATATTAGCTTGAGACACAAATATGTGAGGCAATTAATAACAGATGGTGTTATTAATGTTATATATGTTAGGACAAATAAGAACCTAGCAGATCCTTTGACAAAAGGCCTAGCGAGGGACCTAGTCAAGAATACATCTAGTGGAATGGGACTGAAACCTATATTTGAAAGAATCACCGGTGATAGTAACCCAACTTTGTAGTAGTATTACCACTACTCCAAAGTTTAATGGGTAAAAACAAGTTACTGTTAAGTGATCGGTCGAGCACTGAAATTTAAGTTTGTGTCCCTTCCAGGATGTTCAGTGCAAATAGCTACGTGTGGAGGATGAGTATAAACTCTTAATGAAGTTCAAGTCTTGAGTAGCTAAGACATGCAATGAACTTCACCTAAGTGAGCATAAGAAATGGTGCCGTTTCTAACAAGAGTTTGGTTTACTCATGTAAATGCTCATGAAGCCAAGATAGAGCACATGGCCATAATAGTGCTATTATAAATGGAACATAATTTGAAACTAAGATAGCTCATATGTGATGTATTTCCGATACTGACATAAAAGATGAGGTTTAATGCTTTGCACACCTTTGTCTTGTGAGTATTTTGAAGTACAGTCACTAATGGAAGGTTTAAATCGAAAGATACCTTTTGTAAGTATGAGTACATCAATAAGATATTGGAGAAATATTACAATCTAGTGGGAGATTGTTAGAGAGATTGTAATATCTCTTGTACTACCATTGGGTAGTGGAAACAAAAGTCCCACATTGGAAAAGCACAAGCAAGCATAGTGGTATAAAATGAAACAAGTGAAGTGTAAAGATTACTAGTGTATAGTGGGGACTATGCTACTACTATGCACCACCACACGCACGCGCGCGCAAGGGCGAGGGCGATTGGGCGTTTTAGGGCGCTTTTGGGCCCTTATTAGGGCGTACTTTGCACTTCGCACGTACGCATCATCGCAAGGAGTCAAGGAGCAATCCTTTTTTTCAATGTAGTGTTTTTCCAAATTAAATCTAGACCGTTGATTTGATCGGACACGATCTAACAGTCGGATTTGAGAGATTTCAGATTTAATTTAAACTGTTGATTGAATTATTTCAATCTAACGGTCATATTTATTTCTGATGACCAACAGTCACGAACTCATGAAACAGATATGTTTTTTGACTGAAAAGGCACCATTTAACAAATACGTTTTTTGATTGAAAAGACACCTTTTAATTTAAAGGTGCGATTATTGTATCTATTGCGATTGTTGGGTCAAAAGGTGCGACTGTTGTATCTGTTGCAATGCTTCATGAACAGGCATATCAAAGGCTATAAATCTCCAATTTCTGATATTAGTTTCATATCTTATTCTGGAATTTAATAAGATTGCTACTTATTAAATTCGTGGGTTTGTTGTTGTAATATCCAAAAATTTTCACGAACTCATGATTTTCTTGTATATAAGAAATCTAAAGTTTGTATTATGTGTTTATGTGCAATTGTATGAAAATTATGAATACCAATACAAAAATTCATAATTTTATCAGTATAGGGTTGAGTTCTCGGTAAATTAGCCACGAGACTCCATAATAGGCCTTTTAAGGAAAAAAGCATGACAAAATTTCATGAATTTATAATGGTCAAAGTTGACCAAGAAAGTCAAAGTTTGACTAAAATGGTCAAAGGGATGACTATACAGTATTATGGCAAAGCACTATGGAAAAATACTGCGAAAACTATTTTTACGGACAAGATAACATGAATAGGATTTAAAACCACCATAGAAAAATCAAGCACACCAAGTTAGAAATAAAGGGCAAAAGGGCTTAAGGAATTAAGAAAAAATTTATACAGTCCATTTTTACACAGATGAATTTTGGACTGCAGTATAGAATAACAATAATGTGTATTAGTGAGCACAGTATTGGAAATATCTGTGTTAGCTCAAAAAAAATGGACTGCATTTGAAGGAAAAGGCCAAACGAGGCCTAAGGTGGGTGACATCACTTAACTTTTTAATTTTGACATCATTTCCTCTATTTAAGGAAAATGATAAAAAATTTCCTTGCTCTACAAGGTTATGGCCGGCCACCTAAGCTTCCAATTGTGCAAAATTTTGCTTCTTTAGGGACTTTTTAGCAATTTTAGAAACTTTTTCCACCTCTATAAATAGGTGAGAGATTTAAATCATTTTATTCAAAATTCTAGCTAAACTCTTGCCATTTTCTCTCTCAAAAATCCGGACTTCCAAGTGTGAGCAAGAACAAAGAAAAAAAAAAATTTGAGAACCAAAGTGGTTTTAGTGCTAGGGTAGTCGGTTTATCTCTACAACAACAAGCAAGGGTTTTGAAAAATTTTTGTGCCTTTTCTAGGCCTAGTGGCCGGTTGTGATAAGGAGGGAAGTGAGGAAAAAAATTTTGATTGGTTAGTGGTTAGCTTTGGTTCAAGAAAATACCGAGGGATCAACAAAAAAAATTTGGTGCAAAATCTAGGTGGAGGAACCAGTTATTGGAGCCAAGGTGGGAGGAAATTTTAAAAGCCAAACTCTAACCCTAAAATTTGGGGTTAATCAAGGTAATCATCCCTAAACCCTAAACCCTTCCCATTGAGCTTTCAATTTGAAATTTATTTGTATTTCAAGTTGAAAAATGTAAGAGCATAAGCTCAAAGTTATCTTATTGCTTTAGGTGGTGCTTGATTAGGTATTAAGGGGTGGTTTGATGTTTATATTTGTTATGAGCTTTAATTGTGCTTATGTTGAGTTGATGACTAGGGTGCATGCTAGATGGTTGATGAATAGTATGCCCCCTGTTTTTTTATGTGCAAGCCGGTTCTAGAATCGCATGCTAGGTGTTTGATAAGTTATATGTCCCTAAATATGTGTAAGTTGTGCTTGGTTATGCACACTAAGTGTTTGATGTGATGAATGTTTATGTAATGATGGTTTGGAATGTTAGAAACCGCTGCATGTGAGTATTAGAGCTCCTGCGGTGGCTGGTTGAGCTAGGTTCCACGTCTAGGACGTAAAACGAACTCTAAACCGAAAAACTGCCAGGTTCGGGTGGATACTGACCAGTTTTACGGCAAGCCGATTTTAAGGCCTTTACAGGCAGAATTTGGAAAAACTTAAAACATGAAAGTTGCTCGGAACAGTTTTTCCTAGAGGACAGCACAGACAGTTTTTAAAAATAAGGCTCCAAAGGCCTTCGTTTTTGCAAAAAACCCGAGCCTGACCGTGCCCAGGATTTATGCACGGCCAGGTGAGTTTAAACGGCAATATGAACCTGTTAGAGTCCGAATTGAATTTTTCGTAAAACATGAAAGTTTTAGTATTTTCGAGAGCTAGAACTTTTGTGAAGGAAACTTTTTCAAAATCGGAATGGATTTTTAAACTGACACAGTTTTATAAAAACTATGTAGGGAACAGGAAATTCTTGCACAGGATTTTCTAAAAACGATTTGGAAAAATTGTTTCTTTCCCCAAAACCACTGTTTTGACTATGGAAACTGTTCCAATAGCAGTTTTCAGCCCTAAATGATTTTTATAAAGATCTATTTCAAGAATATGAATTTTTATGAGTTAAGTAAAAGATTTTTGAAATTAATTTAACCAAGTTTCCAAAGAAATGGAAAATGGATTTTTAAACCAAATTAGGTAAGCAAGATGATTACGAGTAATAACCGGAAGTGATATCCGAGTTACTGGGCCAAAGCCTAAAGCTTAAGTTTGACCCATATAGGGTTGACTTTGGTTGACCAAGAGTTTGACTACAATTAACCTTAAGGGTTAGTCAAGATAACCCCAAAGGATACCAAAATTAATAAAAAAAAAAAATTGGGCTAAGATATAGGGTTAATTGAGGTAACCCAATAATTATGGACAAGAATAAAGCCCAAGGTTAGGAAGGTAACCTAACCCTAACGGTATGTATAAAGGTTTAGCACATGAGGTTATCCAACGTAACCTCTTAAAAATTAATCCATATTTGGTTGTTTTTAAAATAATAGGGTTACTACTTGTAACCCAGTAAGATATCTAATAATGGGGACATACAATTAAGACTATGTACATATGTTGGTTAGGTCACCAACATTTTATGGTTATGACTAGAGACCCTTACCTATGTCCTTTATTATAGCAGGGGATAGTCTGCTATTGTATTCCGACGTGGAGCGGCACAGTAGTGGACATAATAAACAATGCAAGTATCAAACCTCACCTACAGTATGAAAATAGTAAAGACTATTTTCAAGTATACTATATATTTTCAAATATACATGCTATGTTGTGCTATGATATGCGATGCCATGACATGTAATGCTATGCTATGTCTATGATGTGCTAAGTTATATTATGACATGTTATACCATGTTTACAAAAATGCCACGTTTACAAAAGTGCCATGTTTACAAAAATTCCATGTTTTCAAAAATGCCATGGTTCCAGAAATGACATGTTTTCAAGAAGGCCATGTTATGGCAAATGTTGAGTAAGATATGACATAGTGACATCATGAAGCATGTTCACTAATATTAAATCACATGGTAAGATAATCAAGTAAGGTGTCGTACCAACCTCCCGTGATTGAGGAGGTTACATGTTTCAGTGGTGATATTTACCTTCCGTGATCGTGAAGGGTCAAGTTATAATTCCCAGAACTATTAGGGCCTTGCAAATCCTAGATTTGTCTGGACGCTGCGCGCTTTTGGTACGGACACTATGGGCCCACATGTTGAGACAAGATAATAAAGATTGAGTCTATAATGAATCATAAAATATTCAATCAATCATAAATGATTCATGCATGAGTTTCGTGATGATTGGCATGTTTCTGTTTTAAAGATGCTTGAAATATTTTGTGAGATTATGTTTGAACTTGCTGGGCGAAAGCTCACTCTTATATTTCATACTGTAGGTAAGAAGCCTGCAGTTTAATTGGTGGGCTATGCGGACGATGCGGCTGGTGAAGGGCGGTGTGGGATACCACTACGCATAATTTTCCGCATCCAATTTTCAGAAAATATGTTAATATTTCAAAAGTAAATTATATTTTGTTATATGTATGAAGTTGAAGACACAAGAAGGTACTTTCAGTATAGTCTGTATGTATGACAAGTTTTTCTCTACAAGATAACTTATGTGAATATGTTTAAAAAAAAAAAAAAAAAATTTATCTCAAATTTTCAAGTAAAGAACAAGTACGTATGGTGTCGACCTGGCTTGGGAAATCGGGGCGTCACAGTTGTATCTTGGAAGTAATTTGCCAAAACACCCGATAGCAAACTGTTTATAGTGGGGGCAAATATAACCTTAAGGAAAGTAATTCCTACGCCTCAAACCCTTCGATTTTCTCTATTCTCTTCCGTTTCTTTACACCAAAACAGTTTTCCACCACCCAGTTTTTTCAACAAGGCTTTCATTCCTTGGGCCTTTTCGAATGCAACTCCTTCAAGAATTGAAGCTTTCAGATAGGGCCTGTAAATTAAGTTTTTGTGAGAGAAAATACTGTAGAAAACTTTATAAACATAGTAGTTTCTAATAACAGTTTCAAAACGATAATCCAAGCGAGCTTATAAGACGTTAAATAACATAGCAAACTGGAAATTGCATTTGATTCAAAAGAAAGCAAAACACACACACACACACACATATATATGTACCAGGGTATCGGCGTAGACTTTGTCATGTACCAAAGCTATTTAAAGTCCCAAAGAAACACCATCTTCATTAGTGATAAAGTATTTGGATACAGGACAAAGGCTGTAGAGCCTGCGGACATTAGACCCTGCACTATCATCACTAACCACAGCGCAACTAAGCACTGAGTGGCTGGCTAGAAGCCTGAGGATACGGTCCAATATTACGTGTGCGTGCGGGTTGTTGGTGGACATTTGATCTACAATCTCGGCCTACGAGAGCTTAGTTCCTTCGCCGGCTTTTGCAACGATGTCAAAAACTCCGAGCTCAATCGCAGTCTGTAAGCTCATGGACATCACAGTTGACATCACTAGCTGCATGGCGTGGGAGAATTCTTCCTCCTCTTCTTTCCTGTCACGGTCAAGGACTTTTGGAGTACCATTTCCAATTTCCAATGAGGACGCCATATATTGTTGGAAATTTGCAAGGGAAACAACTGATTTGGGTTATTCTGCTACGATGAAGAATGGATTGATTTATATTGATAAACTAAGTGATGGATTACCGGACTACCAAAAAAAAGAAAAAAATAAAATAAAATGATTGATTATCGTAATGCGTGCACATTGGTCAAAAAAATAATATTTCTACAAGAAAACAAATAAATACAAATATGTTAAAATATGTCGCGTCTGAGTGGTTATGATGATTAAGTTGTCCCTACTCGGCTTCAGGAGCGGAAAATCTGTAATTTCCTAACTAGTTAGGAGCTGACAAAAATATGGAATAGACCACCACCAGAAATCTGAATTTAACTTGAACTGCATATATAAATCGACAATTTACCAACAAGATTATAATTTCCTTCATGATCATGAACATGAGAAACTGAAAATGTGATACTGACAAGATATTTCAAATGTGTATTGAGTAATATTCCTACGTGAAAGCCTTGGTTCTTGACATATAAATTATGGAATTCAAAAGATTTCAAACAAGCTTACATCAACTCATCAAGAGATAAGGGCGAATAGAGAAGACTAGAGTGACTATTATACCTAAATAATTATTTCCAAATAAAAAAGATATATTCAAAGTTAGCAATGTCAAAAATGTAATAAGAAGCACTTGAATAAAATGACCCAACTTATGAATACTGAAATTCATCATAGGAATAGTCTACAATGAGACTAAATGGTTTTTTTTTTTTTTTTTTTTTTTTTTTTTTTTTTTAATAAAAAAAAACTAAAAGCTACAATATGAATGTCGAGACAACAAAATTAAGTATATACAATGTAATTGAAGATTATATGCTAACATTTAAAAAATTAGAGTTAATTTAAATATTGTTTACTTATTATCTAGCAACTGTTGCATCTTTTAACTAGCTAATTAAATTGAGGGATGAAATCGTCAAAGTAGTACATTACTTAATTTGAAGCATATATGATTCAAAATTATTACTTGCTTAAAATAACATCCAAATATATACACGTAGTGTGATACCATATATATGTATTCCTTGCATGGTTAAGAAAAACATCAAATTGACAAAAGGACAGTTTTCTTTAATCGTTATTATAGAGCTTGGAAAAGTAAGAACGATATCTTTAAGCAATTATGCTGTGAAATATGGATTTAAGAAAGAAAATGAACTTGTCAGTGATGGTTATCTTTTATATATAAGAAGAGGCCGGCTAATTATTGAAAAATAAGGAAAAAAAAAAGTTAATTCTTAGGCACTTGTCGTTGAATTTTAAGTAAAGTTGAATTTTTTTTTTCCAATGTAAATCGCAAAATGTTATTACAAATAAAGGAAAGAACGTACAAATCTAAGATAGAAAAAAGACAAAGCGAAAACAAATTAAAGATTGCATTAAATTAATGTAATTTTACATTAAATAAAAGATTTAAATTTGAAAGATTTGTATTAGATTTGAAAATTTTTGGTTAGGAATGAGGTTTTCCGTTGTCACATGAAACATATACTAGCTTTTTGTGACAAATTTAATGAAAAGTTAACCTATATGGGGTGTATTGCAACAATTTATAAATTAAATTCAGACAGCTAATTACTAAAATTTGAAATTTATGGGACAAGTTGTAAAAAAAAGAAAAAAAAAATCAAGTTTAAGTGATATCAGTGCTAAATATCCTATCTCGTGGAAATATACACAAATTTATGTAATTTTTCTCTGACTAAGTGTTATAATGTTGTACACATGCATATTATAAAAAGTTCATCAGCCAAGTCACATTTATGTAACTTGCACTTAAATATTTGAGTAAATTGCTGTGATTGTTCATGAACTTTTTATGAGGGTGCCAATTGGTCCCTTACCTTTTTTTTTTTTTTTTTTGATTGGTTAGTCCCCAAACTTCTAAAAAGGGTGTAAAAGAGGGTAAAACCCTAATGTCCGTCTAAAAAGTCACAGTTTTGTCCCACGTGCCATGCACAAGGCTACAGTTAGGGTCGAAAATGGTAAAACAAAAAGTATATATGATTTTGGAGGGAATAAATTGGGGATTTTAGATAAAATTAGGGTTTTGTTTTTCCCTTTTCTCCTTTATACAGAGGCTCATGGAATCAGCTCCAAGGAGATCCTCAATGGCACCACCGAGCTGCTTTTGTGACAGGCCAAGCAAGTTGATGATGGCGTGGATAGATGCAAACCCAAGGCATAGGTTCTATGTGTCCGAGATGGCTGATGTAAGAATGGGTATTTGATTCCAAGATTTTTTATAAAAAAATTTTAAAAAAATTTGAACTGATATTTAATTTTTCTACAAAGACTGGTGGGTGTGTATTTTGGAGGTGGTTTGATCCACCAATATGTCCTAGATCTAGACAGATCATACTTGGTTTGTTGGGAAGAATCAACGAGTTGGAAGCCCAAGTAAGGGGACTGGAGCAACAAGACCATGAGAATGTGAAGGGAATCAATATTTGGAAGCTCCTATTTGTATCTCTTGTGGTTTTATTGCTGTAAATTATTTATGTAGCAAAGACAGTGGAAAAGTGTCTGTTGAGTAAGGATGTTTGTATTGTTTGTATCTCTTTAGCCTTTTTTTTGTTTTTTTTTGTTTTGTTTTTTTGTTTTCCCTTCCTTCCTTCTAAGTAAGTGGACTCAAATTTTGGAAGTTGTATGAAGTCCCCAATGCCAATCGTAGTTGTAAGGATCTCTAATTTGACAATAAATGAAGAATATCAATTTGGAGAATTACATTATTATTTATTATTTTGCTATAATTGTTTTAATTGTGTTTGGATTATTAGGGATTAATTTGTTTGCTTTTTGTTTTGATTTTGAATTTGGCAATATGTTGTTTGAAAAATATAACAACGAAAAACGCTCATAAACCTGTCGTCAAAACAATATGTCAAGTAACAGTTGTTTGGAAACAAAAAGCAAAATCTAAAACTTAATCTTTATTTTCATATCTAATATTTCGGTTGGTTGAACTATACAATTATCATGTGTATACCCAAAAAAAAAAAAAAAAAAGCTACTGTGATTCTATTTGTATCCACCAACCATGTTATTTCTATGCATCATGTGATATGTGCAGCTAACAAAATGAGAGTTTTGTGCAAACTGTCTGTGCAGCTACCTAAAGGAACCAACCATAAGCAAAAAGCGCTATCTAAAAGCAGTCTCAAAATCCTTAAGAGCCATATTTGCAAAAAACCATTAATATAGGTAGTCTTAAATAAATAATGCAACCACACTTCAGTTATGGCTTCTCCTAACAGTTAACTTGGAACGACGGCCAACTTGAGTTGATGATTGTGGTGCTGGAGTGGGGGTTGGCATGAAACCTTCTGTTGTGGGGCTTGGGTTGATGGCTACTGGGCTGCTTGTTGTGGGGCCTGGTTTGATGTTGCCGTGAGTGTTGGCTGCTGGTGTTGCAGTGGGGATTGGATGCTTGTGGCAGGTTTTCTTGTTGTGTCCCTCACGCCCAAAATGGCTGCCTTAAACAACTCACATATATTGTTGAGCAACACGTCACACTTTAGAAACTCACTGAAATGTGATCGGGTCCACTAAGACAGATCAAGTTTCGAGAGCCATTCCCATGCCTCCTTGCTAGTTTCTTTAAATTTGTTCAGTTCATCTTCAAACCTGTGACATAAAAAAAGAAAAAAAAAAGAAAAAAAAAAAAAAAAAAGAGTTACAAATGGCCAAAATGTCAAAGACGAAAAAAGAAAAAAGTATACCTAGGAACTGTAGTGGCACGGGCAGCATTTGAAGCATTTGTTTTAGTAGTAGGCCCTTGTGGTTGGTTTTGTAGTTGTTGTACAAATGGTGCATACAAAACCGATGTGGAGCTTCATCAAAAGTTGTCTTGGCAGCCTCTATAAGCCCTTTCTGCCGATCAAATATCCAAGTGATCTGATCATTGCATATTATTCCCAAGCCTTCCTTGAGGAACTCCAAAAAACCAAGCCCAAGTACTATAGCACTCTGACTGTACAACGGCATAAGCTATGGGATATATTGCATTGTTTGGATCAATGTCAACAGCGGCCAAAAGCTGCCCCTTGTGATGACCCTTGATGAAACAACCATCTAGTCCAAGGACTGGCCTGCAGCCACTAAGAAATCCTTTCTTACAAGCATCAAAGCAAAACATATATTCTCCCAATGTGGTGACACCATCAGCTGTTGTATTGCACATCACTTTCACTGTTGAACCGGCCGGATTTGAAGTCAGTAGCTCTTCACGGTAGTCCCCAAAGGTTGGCATATTGTTCTTTTATTGAACCTTCAAAGACTTGCATGGCATATTTCCTAGCCCTGTAATAATGCCATTTTCGGGACATCAACCTGGATGTCATCAACAACTTGTTGCTTAAACCTGGATAAAGGCCAAGTCGGACTGGCATGCTACTTATTCAAGTACTTCTTTGCCAACCACCATGAACTGATTTTCTTGGTGGAAAAATCTAGACCACAAGTATGTTCATCATTAGAGTCCTCACCTTGAAGAAATCCTATCTCTTTCCACCGAGGCATAAACCATCCATGGACAATATCCTGACACTTTGCACTAAACCTACGTTGGTCATTCTTCACCAACCTCACTGCCCTATGTTGCACTATTGAATATTCCTTAATAGTTCTTTTCAAGCAACCACGTGTTGGAAAAAGCAATCCAATTTTAAACTTTGAACCCCTCAATGTCAATAGCCTCATTAAACTCATTATATCGACTCCCTCCCATTCTCTCTAACCAAGTGGCTCATCCTCATCTTCTGAAACTTTCATTGTCGATGAAATCAGAGTCATACTTATCACTCTCCGCGTGCTCAGCATGAATCTCAGTGAAAGAAGTGTCATGGAAACCTTGCCAACTGATTGTAGGATCATTGATACGAACGAAGCATATAGTTTTCCCTCCTTGTCTAACTGCTCAAACTCAGAGTCATTCATCTCTTCCTCATTGTGGGGCTCAATTGTAACTTCAGCGGTTGGCTCGGGAAAAGTGGGAGGAGGATTAGTGTTGTTTTCAATGGAAGGATTAGTGGAGAGTCAACGTTGTTTTAATCTCGGGAATAGGATTACTAGGAGGCTCAGTGTCAACAGTATTTAGCTGGGTAAGATCATACTCAAATGGCCCTTCCTCATACCCATTGAAGTCATATACATCTAAATCTGTAACCTCTGGTCGATCAGGGGCTGTGTAAAAAAATTTTAGTTACAAAATGAAAAAACACAATTACAAGTTAAAAAAACTTAATCTTAAACAACCACAAGGCTATATATTAAAGCCATTAAATACAAAAAACCCGTGAAACAAGCGCTAGTGACTAAAATAATCAACATCTGGAGTTCAGTAATTTGGGGTATTAAAAAAATAAAACTATACACATTAGTAAAATATTCCCACTAAAATTATGGATTTCAAACACATGATAACTAAAAATAAACACCCAAACATAGAAATAAACGCACCTACAATCATAAACAAATTATAAATAATCTAGGAATCAATATAAAAATAAAAAAACAACGAAAATCAATGTCTCAAAAAAAAAAAAAAAAAACCACTCCGTCAGATGATTATCTAATCCCTAAGAAATCAACATGTCTGTAATCTTATGCCTAAAAAAACACAAAATATTATATAATTAATTATTAAAATATAAGAATAACATAGATTCCAAGACACCAAAAACCTTATTATACACTAAACAAATAAAATAAAACCCAAAGATCAAAAGAAAAATCAAACATAAGAGATTTTCAAGAAAATAAAGTAATCAGCTGTCACTTACAGTGGAAGGTTGGCCGCCTCCTTTGTAGCAGATAACATGACCATCTTCACCACCAGCAAGATTTGTCCAAGAAATCAATATAGAAAGTCAAGAAATTGATTCAACAAGGCAAACCCTTGAGAGAAACCCAATGTCTTTCCATTCTAAGAAGTTTTTGTTTTGTCTTGTTTTGTTTTTTGTTTGTTTTTTTTGTTTTTTGTTTTGTTCTGAGATTTCTGAGAAGTGAAAAGGGGAAAATGAAGAACTCCCTCTAATAACCCATTAGTTTTCCCCGCATAAATCTAGGGCATTTTGTGTATTTTCGCCCCTAATTACTGAAACCATGTGCAGGGCACATAAGGCAAAACCGTGACTTTTGAGATGGACGTAGGGTTTTAACCTTATTTGCACCCTTTTTAAAAGTTTAGGGACCAACCAATCAAAAAAAAAAAAAAAAAGTTGAGGGACCAATCGACACTCGCATAAAGGAGTTTATGGACCATCACAGCAATTTACCCTTTTTTTTTTTTGGCAATACAATGAAGCTCTTTCCCATTGTGATATTCATGTGCATTTTATTACAAGAAGTACTGTTGCTTGTCAATTAAGGTTGATTTTTGCTACTATGTATTTGGGGTGTCCCCAACATGATGAAAAGTTGTAGTGATTAATTTGCCGTAATAGCGAGGATATATCTGATTAAATTCTGCCGAAATAATAGAATTGGAACTACTCTAGTACCTTGAAAGACTTAATAGTACGTTAACAAAATTCTAAAAATTAAAAGAAAAATGTGTACTGAATTATGTTTTAAATTAATTACATGATGCTAGGCTCACCATGGTTATTGAGTAATCCTACGTGAAAGCCTTGGTTCTTGATAATTAATTTATGGGAATTCAAAAGATTTCAAACACAAGCTTACATCAACTCATAAAGAGATTAAAAAAAAAAAAAAAAAAAAAACTCATAAAGAGATAAGGGCGAATAGAGAAAACTAAAGTGACTATACAACAAAAATAATTATTTCCAGATTTATTCAAAGTCAGCAATGTCAAAAATGTAATAAGAAACACTTGAATAAAATAACCCTTCGTGGCGACCCACCTTACGTGACTGCTACTTAATACTTAAATATATTTAAACTTAACTTACTTTATTTTTTGTAAAAATGTGAAAATATTTTTTTAAAACTCAAATTTAAAAACCTAACTTGATCTCACACTTATATATATATATATATATACACACACACTTAATTAGGTATTGAGTTCTTAAAAACCATCTTCACATATTTGACAAACCATATTAACTACTGCCAGTAGCAATCGCAGTTTCATCAGCACTAAGTACTAGTACCATCATATTATCATAGCATAACGCAAATACATTTTACAAAATACGTGGCAGTGTCCGATCCAAATTTCACAATGCGCCATGCCGTTTCTCAACAGTCCTCATCAAGTATTACTAGTACGTTATTAACTTATAGGCATGAACATAAATTATAAGCTTTCGCTCAGCAAATACAATTTTCTAAACCCGCAAAAATGATCTTAGCAAAAGAATACATGAATCAATTTGGTTTCTTATGTTAACTTAGTCTTGGGGCCCCTTACTTAGCTTGGGTGTACGTACCGTGGCACGCAGCCATGGAGTGGTTAGGGCGGCCAGCCTAATCCAACTCAAACCATGGACTAAACTCGCTCTTGTAGCAGGTCGGTATGACACAAGAAAACTTGCATGATTTAATACATGAAAACTTATTCTTGATCAGATCATACTTGAAGACTTGAATCTTAATTGTTTCTTACTTGCAAACTTGATCTTGCTCTTGTCATGTGATTAATTGTTAGTGAGCATACTTTCATGATGCCACAACAATAATAAAAATCAAAGCATAAAGCATATATGTGTCATATAAATCAATGCATGATTTTTTGGAAAACATGTCAAGTAGTAAAAACATTTTTTGCCCATGCTGTAGGTGAGGGTGTACTTACAAAGCTGTCTTACGCTCTTTGTTCTAAGCATTCCAAAAGGCAAGACAACAGATTATATTCCTGTTTTTAGACAGAGCATAGAATTATTCTGAATTACTACTTAACATCCATAACATATTAGTTAAATAATAAATCAGTCTCCAAACTGATTAATTATCTTCTTAGTCACTACTAACTCAAGTCATAGAATTGTTAATATACTCCTTAGTAACTTTGGTATAAGAAGAGGGTCGAATAAGTTGCCCTTCATTTAAAACTTACTTGAGTTTTAGTAACTTCGGTCTATTATTTTTGCTCTAGGTCGATAACACATCGGCTTGATTAATTTTCATAAAGTTCTTCATTTTTTCCTTTGCTCAAAAAATGCCTTGTTTACTTAGAAAATATCCTAACTTCATAAATTAAGTAATTCTTAATACATAATTGAAATTGTATTTTATAATACATAGTATGTGTTTAAGGTTTAAAAATCACTTGTGAAATTCAAATAGATTTAAATATCTTTGAAACTATTTCATAAAACCATAGTCTCTTTTCAAAGGGGTCACAAAATCTTAAAAATTGATTTTAAACATCCTTTTAATTTGATTGAATGTATGCGTGCATGAATTTCCCTCTTTCATACACAGTTTTGAAAATTCAGTTATATCTTTTAATTGGTTTAGCATTTGAAAAATTTTTCTTACGGAAGTTATAGATCTTGTCGAAACCTACAACTTTCATTTTTTTCCTAATGCTTAAATTTGTATCTAACTTACCCATTTTTCCTCTTGAAAGGTTCTAAACATGTACAGTTCCTAGACCGACCAGTTTTGAAAACTTATAAAAAAAGGAGGCCTTTGGGGCCTTTTTAAAAAAAATTGTTAACATGTCCCTTAGGATTTTCTGTGTTCTACAACTTTGCAGTTATAACTTTGTTCAAATTCGACCTCTAAGGGGGCTCAAAAATTGAGTTATCAGAAAATTATCCAAATTATTTAGAAAACTGGCAGTTTATTTTTTTTTGTTGGTTCTATTTAAAAGCCTACACACACTACCTCGAACAATCCAAGCCGTTAGCCTAAATCATCATGCAGCGTGTTTGGTTCTTTCTTAAAATTTAACCAGTCATTTGTCTATTTACTTGAAGAACACAATATTGATAACTCCCCAATCTACCAAATTGTGTTTTTATGTTGATCTCTTAGCCAACATGCATATGATCACCATACTTGAACATATAAGAGCATAATCACATACACATAATCTTCAAAACTCATCTTAAAGCATAAATCAAACCTAAGCTTAGAGCTAACAAATCAAGTTATTCAAATCATAATAGAAAAATAGGTGAACATGAGCTCATACTCTTACATCCCATAACTTAAAATATACTTAAATTTCACAAAACCAAAACTACTAATTAAAACTTTAGTTAAGGGATCAAGAAATATACCTCTAAAGCTTGAAGGAGGTGGATTTTAGGTCTTGAATGAGAGAAAATCCTTGTCCTACTTTCCAACAAAAACCAGCCACCCAAGGACACTTGTGTTCTTCTATCTCTCTCTTCTTTTTGTTTTTTTTTTTTTAATTTAAAAAAACCAGAGAGGGAAAGGAGAGAAGAAAACAAAATGACCAAATCTCCACTCTCACACCTATTTATAGGTGAAATTTCCAAATTTTCCTATAATTAAATTTTTTTTTCAACTTTCCTTGGTTTACATAATTGGCCATAAAACACAATTTTTTTGACTTCCTTGGTCCCCCAAATAGCCAACCATGTGGATGATTTGAGGCCAAAAAATCTTCTCATGCTTATCTCTTTAATTTTTTTCCATAACGTTATGACCGTCTGGTCATAACCGTTATGACCGATGGTCTAAATACTTTGACCAATACATCACCGTATTGATCATTTATAGGGGTCACAACGATAATGACCATGGGGTCATTATGAAAATGACCGATCATGTGGAAGATGTCTGACCAAAACTGATCATTTTTATAATGACTACCCTGATCAATTATCGTTGTGACCAAAATTATATGCTAAAATTTAACATTACAGGGGTCACAAACGAAAATTATCAGGCGGTCATTATGATAATGACCGTCCCTGTAAAAAGACCAACTGTTAACAAATTCAAAATAATGAAATTTTTTCCCTTTGCAAACAAGCGTTAAACGCAAACTTTTAAAACATTGAAACGAAAAAGCCATTTTTTTAACTTTCGACTTCTTGATTCGTTAACTTCGATTTCCCCTAAACCCTTCATCGGCCACCATTCTCCTCGATCTCTGGTGCCGGTTTTTAAACTATTCTAAGTAGGTGGCCTTCTATATCACAAACGCTGTTTATAGATGCCTTCGTGGTGGTTTCAGACGGTTTTCGAGCGGTTCCGGCCGATTGCAACTCTTTCTCCTCTCTAGATTTCATTTTCTCTCTCTAAAATACTGTAGATGCTTGTTGGCCACAATTTTTTGGGGCATGCGAGGGAGATGAGGGTAGTCCCGTAATTTGACATACAATTAATCTTGCTGGGCCCCACATTTCAGATTGAAAAAATGACGTGGCAGTGCTAGAAATGAAGAGGAAAAAAAGTGGTGCTGGTTTTAATATAATTTATTCCACAAGTGCTAAAAGTGAAATTAACCCTTACTTTAATGAGAGAAACGGGTGATATAGTATATTGGACAAATTTCGATAGGGGACGGCGGTGGGTGAAATGTTGGAAAATTGGTTTTTCACTTTGGATTTCTCACAAAAGAAGAAGAAAGATTGTTTAGGGGGAAAAAAAAAAGGCAAAAAACTTTTAAAAAAAATTTAAGAAAAGGTGTTTTTATTTTTATTTTATTTTTTTATGGACTGGTAGGTGAAATAAGGATTAAATTTATAATTTAATTAGAGGGACTTTTTTGGAATAAAAAAAGGGTGTACAAGTAATAACTGAAATTTAAAACTTAATTAGTGGATGGTTTAAGAAAAGATGTGGAAAAAGTAAACTGAGAGGTGTTTAACCTCTTACAGCTACAATTCAGAAAGAAGACAACCATGCCTTGGGGTGAAACATGAATTCTACCCTCAGAAAATAGTTAATGAAAAATGGAACATCAACTCTAATCCCAATGTTTGAACACCAAGCTATGTTGTATATGAGTTGTCATTTTTTTTATTGCTAAGTGTTTAAAATATTGCAACATCAATTGATTGTATTTACTAATGAAAATATGACACATGAGTTGATATTTAAAATACTGGGATTGGAGTTGGTATCGCTAGTAGTATTCATAGTCAATTTGCTATTTTTAAAAATAAAAAGGTAGGTTATTTTAGTATACCGCTTAACACGTTTACAATAATAAAAGTAAACTATGCGTACATAATTTACGTGCGTCTCAAATTGACATTTGAAAATTTTGCATATTATATTGAATTGGCAGTGTCAAAAAAAAAATGGTACTTTAATTAACTTAGATAACTTGGTTTATACGCACTAGTTTGGTTGTCAAAATCTACAATGAAATATGTATATGTAGGAATTTTAGGCTAATAATCACAATTGTAAGTCTACTTAATTATGTATCTGTGGTAATAAGAGAAAACAAGAACTAAAATGAAGAATTAATATAACAGTTAAATATCAAAAGGGGGCAGTGCATTTTAAATTGATACGATATAGATCCCTACGACGAGGAAGTAGTACACTTTTTGTGCAATCCTTTAACCTTGTTCTTATTATTTAGGTTTAATTAGTATTTTCACCATGATTTTAATACCTCTAGATTTATCAGGTATAGTGTTAGGTATATATACTTGAAAAATAAAGCAAAGTCTTTTCTCATTCATGTTTATTGGAGAATCTGTACATCATAATGTATAATCAAATTGAACAACTATTACCACATAATTAACAAACTTAATTGACAACTATAAAATCTTTATAGATGGAAAGAATCATAAAGATTATATAGAATCAGATAACAAATCTCGACAGGTATCATACTTTTATTTGAATCTCACTATAAGTATGTTTACCATTTTATTTAACTTTCCTATATATACTAACATTTAACACTACAACAAAAGTGCTCATCAATAGCATTAAATGATAGCGGGTTTGAAAAAGTGTGATAATTAGTCCTTTTCAATGGGCGGGAATTTTTTGACCAAAAGCAAGACTAGCTTTCATTCAGCCAAAAAAAAAAGAGCGGGAGCAGCTTCCCTCTTTTTTTTTTTTTTTTTTTTTTTTTTTCAAGGTAAATATCAATAGTACTGCTTGGCTTTAGTAAATATGTGCCAGTCCTCCACATTATTCGGTGTAGGAGAGAGAAAGTAGAGAGAGAAACAGCTTGTGAGAGAAACTGGAAGGAAAGGAGGGAGATTTATGGGGCTTTCTCCCACAATCCTGCTAGTCAAAACCAGAGGGGCTTTCTCCCTCTGAAATTCCTTGCGTTTTCATCCATTGCAAAGCAATCCAAGTGTGTGAGTTGCCATTCCAGTTTTGAGGTATTTTTCTTCTCTGAAAATTTTATTGCTCAGAGTTATGCTTCAATTAGTTTATAGAGTTATCAAATTAGTCTCCTCTGTTTTTGTTTCTCTGCCCATCTTTTTTCTTCCTCTGTTTGTTTGGGTGTTTTCAGAATGAGAGGTTTTTTTTTTTTTTTCTTCTGTAAAATAAGAATCGGTAATCACAAGAGGAGCACAACAGCAAGGGCAGCAACAAGAGCTACCCAGTGAATGTTAAACGACTCAAACAAGTTAGCAAAGAGATCAGCAAAATATAAAAATTTACATATTCATTGCATTTTGGTTCTTCTGTTCTATTGTTTGTTTCAGTACAAAAAAACAGGTGATGGCATATGCTTATGGGAAATTCTCAAATTGGTTCACATCATTAAGGAAAGAAGGATTATCAAATGTGATATAAATGCTAAAGGACTAGAAACTGACATAATTGTCGAATGTTTCAAACCGAAAGACTAGAAACTGATTAATTGTCAAATGTTTCAAACAACAAAAAAACTATTAGATGGTTTCCATATGTTTCAATCGGTCACTAGCAACTTAGTTTGTTTACTATTGTTATTATTCTTATTATTTTGTTTTGGATATGATACTTTTTTAATATGCAGGTTCGATTAAAATGGCCAATCAAAAGAAGAGAAAGCTTTGCAAATTAGGAGGACAAGCAAAATCACATGAAGTAGACCCTGTAAATGCCCAAACGTTTACAGCACCATTACAACTACAACGAATGCTTGAGAAAAAGAGGCGAGAACTTCTGTTGATGCTTGGACCGAAATGTGAGGTCTTTTTCAATTGAAGGTCACTCTGTACCTCATAAAAAGAATTCACTTCATAACCTAGCAGCACCGGTTCAAAAAGATCCAGATTCACCTACGAAAAAAGCTAAAAAGCCCATTCGTAAGATGATTGTGAGAGAGGAATCTCCTGAAGTTGAACCTTTTCCAACACTATCTCAAGTTTCAAAAAAGACACAAGAAACACATCCACTCCGAGATTCCCCTGCCACCCCTACCAAGAGAGCTCTCCATAACAATTCAACAACAAGGGAAAGTCTTGAAGCTAACCTTCCACCAACTCAAACTAACCAAACACCAACTCAGACTAACCAACCACCATGGAAATAACTTGGATGAAAGCACCCAGGTTATTGAAGATCGAAGTGCTAATGTCCCTATGGAAGATCCTAAAGAATTTAAACAAAAGCAAGGTCCAACGAAAATGAAAAGCCTTTGCATGGATGCTAATGGTCGCGTTGAGATCAGGTTCAATTCGAAAGGTCAACCCATCGGTGCTGGATCTGTTAGTTTGTCTTCTTTTTTAGGGCCACTCGTTAGAGAAATTGTACCTGTAACAATTGTTGATTGGAGGAGGGTAACTAAAGGGATGAAAGAAGTTTTGTGGAAATCTGTCCAGGTATAACTTCATTTATTCAAGTCTTAATGTTATTACTGATTTGGTATAGGGATACTAAGAAATCCTTTTTCTTCCATTTTGCTTGCAGGCAAGATTCAAAGTAGACAAACCATGGCAACAAGATTACATATTTAAGCAGATGGGTGAACTTTGGAGAGCTTCAAAATCAAGATTAGTTACAAAACTACGAGATGCACCAAATAATGAAGAAAGACTCAAGCTAAAGCCAGATAATATTAAATCCAATGTTGAGTGGAAAGCTTTTGTACGTGAGAAAACAAGTGTAGAATTCACGGTAACATCGATGGCTTGTTAACTAAATTGATTGGTTTACTGTTCAAAATATCTAAACTATATAAAATTTAATGCAGGCTAAGAGTGATGTATTCAAAAGATTAAGAAAGAAACAAATACCACACATCAGCCGCAAGGGATATGCTCGACTTATTGATGATATGGTACATTCATGCTTACAATAGTTTTGCTTATTTCAATCATTTTTTTTAAATTATAATCTATTTCTTCTACAGAGCAAAGAAAATGCAGGGAAGGTAGTCATATCTAGAGTTGATGCTTGGAGTAGGGCTCACAAGAAAAAGAATGGTGAACCTGTAAATGCATTATGCTGAAGTTATTGTAAGACAATTCCAATAAATTATTTATCTTTCTTATTTATAAATAGATATATGTTATTCAGTTTTGATGGAAATCTGTCATGGTACTATGAAATTTGAATCTTTTAGGAAAAGTTGGAAGAAGCTGAACATGCTACACCATTTCCTTCTACCAACGTAAAAGAAGATGCCCTTTCTAGAGTTCTTGGTCCTGAAAAGCACGGGCAATTGAGAGGACTTGGAAAAGGAGTTAGTCTCTCAAAACTGTTTCATGTTAGAGAGGGATGATCATCTGAACGCTTTAGAAGAAAAATATGGAAAGGTTCTTGAGCAGCTGATACATATGAATGGCTTAGTTGAACTTCTCATGAAAAATCAGGTAAGCAATTCTTGAAATGTAAGGGTCTTGTACATATATTATATACTTTATACCATATAAATTTAATAATATTGGCTGGTACTTTGTAGAGTTCAAGTGATAAAGTGGTAGTGAAGCTAATGCACATGCACCTGTTCCAATGGTAACAATATTAGGTTCTAACTGAATTTAACATTCCAAAATGTTTTTTTTCTTTTACTAACTATTTTTCTTATTTTGTTTCTTTTTTTTATTTGTTATATATTATTGCTTTCTTTTAAAGAAAGTGAATATTGAGTCATCTGAAGACAGAACTGCGAAATCTTAGATTGGTTTGGATCGGGAGAAGTTGTTGCTAAAGGGCATTGGTCCTCAAGTGATCCCAAAGACTTAGTTCATCATGTTCCTCTAGGACCTAATGCCATTAAAGTTTGGATACATGTACCAATAAAGCCCGATGCTTTTTTGTGGAGGCCTAATTCTGAGATGGTTTGCATTGAAGATGCTGTTGGAAGTATAGTTGCATGGCTGTTGACAAAGTCATTATGTAGGGTGAGTAGACCATAAATGACTTACTTTGCAACTTGTTTTTATGTTTTTATGTCTGAATATTAATATCTACTCCATGGGGTTGTTTTCAGGTGCTTAAAAGAAATGTCTTGGAAGGACTATTCTGTTGAACAATTAACATAAAATGTATTGGATTCTTTTGGGACTAGTTTAACTCTATTTTTGTAAATAATGCATGTATTTTGGAAACCTCCCTGGTTTAATGTTCACTACTAGAAAAGTATGATTACACGACGGGCTTAAAACCGTCGTGTAAGTTTGCACGACTGTACCTATTAACCGTCGTGTAAGCCAGCGTCGTGGGAAGATAACACGACGGTTCACTACTGTCGTCCGTATCTTAGTTTTACACGACGGTTTTCCAACAGTCGTGTAATCCTGATAAACAGTTCTAAATTGTGGAGCAAAATAAAGAACCTTACACGACGGTTTCGGAATGAACCGTCGTGTAATCTGTCGTAAGAACATAGATTACAACGACGGGCCCATGGGGCCCGTCGTGTAATCTCCCAATTGGGGTGAGATGACACGACGGGCCCATGTGACCCGTCGTTAATATAATAGATATTACGACGGGCCCATGGGCCCGTCGTGTAATCCGTGGTTACACGACGGGCCTATGGGGGGCCCGTCGTGTAATCTCCCCAGATCTAGGGAGATTACACGACGGGCCACATGGGCCCGTCGTGTAAACCAAGTCTTACACGACGGGCCCATTTGGGGCCCGTCGTGTAAGTAAAAGGCTTACACGACGGGCCCATGGGGGGCCCGTCGTGTAAACCAAGGCTTACACGACGGGCCATGTGGGGCCCGTTGTGTAATCTCCCAGATTCTGGGGAGATTACAACGACGGGCCACATGGGCCCGTCGTGTAAAAACCAAGACTTACACGACGGGCCCCCCCATTGGGCCCGTCGTGTAAGTTTGGTTTACACGACGGTCATGGGCCCGTCGTGTAATCTCCCAGAATTTGGGGATTATACAACGCGGGCCGTCCGTGTAATCGTCAAAAAAAAAAAATGTTCCCACACGCGTGGCCTTAATCTGTATGTTATCCAATACACGATTCAAGTATTAGCTTCATTAATCAACTAAAAATACAACTCCAACTATTACATTACAAGCTTATACATCATAATTAATGAAATCCATTACATGGCTACCCATTCTCCCCTAATCAGATCCAACAATCCTCAGAAGTATAAAAATTGTTACTTTCAAGTGCGTCAATTCCATTCATCAACTATATCCCTCATAAAACCTAAAACAAAATAACCACATTCAACACTTCCCTCTTGGAGAGGACAAGGACGGTTCGAGATTTTGGTTTTACAGTCTCGTCTCCTTCTAATCCCTTCTCCAGTCGTAATCTTCCAATCCGTTAGGGGCCCTAGCAATTGGTAAAATTCAAACTAATTAAGATGCATATAATTAAGATTAAAAAAAATATCATGTTCAAATTGACTAACATGTTCATTAGCTCAGTAAAATCGTCGCGTTTCTTCTCCCGAAGAGGATCAAAATAAAGGAGCGAGGTCCTCCCATTGGTCAACGACACCCAAACCCCAATGTCTCCATCTGTTATGGTGGCACAAGATAAAGCCGTATCTCTGGGTGCGTCACGCAAAAAGCTGATAAGATTGTCGGCTCGCTCTCTCATGCCAGCATCTTCAGTATCTGTTCATCCACCGGTGAGATCAAGCTTGGAGACACAAACACAAACTTCTCAGCTTGGCCGTTAATTCTACATAGTTCCTCCAAATATATGCATAACCATATCAAAATGTTACTCTACATGAGATATAGAAGATTTTCCAAATAAAATAAAATTTAAGATAAAGATTGCCGTACCTCATGTAGACTAATATACAATTCGCACTGATTTCTGTAAATTAAAGAACTCAAAAATATCTTCAAAGCTCAGAAAGACAGGCATATCAAAACCCATAATCGTGGCTGGTATTGGGACCGTCAATCTGATTACCTTGACGCATGGAACTATGTGTATAATAAGCCAAAGGCTTCATTGCCCTTGTTCATGTTATTGAAAGTCGAACACGAGTTTTTGTTCTTGCGCACCTTGTACACCTCAGTTCGAGAGTCTATCGGTTTCTTTCCAGCCATTTTTTGCCGTTTTGTTTGCCAGCTGCTGGGTCGTGAACGTGACTAGGCCCTCTACTCGCCTTGTTCATACTCATGTCGAGCTCAACTAAACTTTAGGCCAAGCAACAAACCCATTAACAGCATCCTCCACAGTGGCTGCGTCGTACGTCGGTATAGGTAATGGTGTTTTTTTTTAATTTTGGAACGTTGATTGACACGCGCAACGTTCCCTTCCCCCAGTGGAATCCCATGCACCGTATCGGTGGGGAGGCTCTCGAGCCATACTCTTCCAAACGCAACAAGCAACTGTCCACCCTGAACTTCATCGAAGGGTATAGAGCTTACACTCCTGACTTTCGACAGGCATGGTTGGCGGCTCAACAACTCCATGTTGTTTTTCTTGGGCAGAGCAACTAGCCTTAAAGCTGTTGTGTTGGTCTACGGTTGGCACATTCTTGGGATCAACCGACGCTCCACATCTTTGTTCGCACATAGACCACGCACCAACGCCTTTAATTCTTCTATTTCCCGTTGCATTGATTGAAAGGCCTCATTGTTTTTCTTCGAACTTCGACTTATGTTAAAGTACTGAGACGGCTTTACGAACTTTGATTGGCCACGGACACGGCCTTTGTGTTCGGGTCTAGATAATGCCTGCGACAATACATCATTATTGCCAACTGACTCGAAAGTGCCTTGGCTCGCCTGTGTGTTGTACTCCATCTACAAGATTATTAATCGAAATCATTTAAGCAAAGTGTTGTAAGTGCGTATAGTAGCCATAAAGAAAATAGTGTTAGTTAGTAAACTTACTATCAGCTCGCTAACTTTTTTACATGCTGATCTTTCAAACTCTCCATCTGCGGCTGTCTGTTGCTTTAGCCACAAACCATCTCTTCTTTCCCATTTCCCAGTCTTCTTAAATTGTAATTAACATCGTTAGTATAAATAGGATACGATTTAGTACAAACAAAATTTATTGACATACCATTTCCTGGTCGAGCTTCCTATATCCGTCTCGGCCATCCTCTTGATGCGTATTCGTTGTTTGTCCTTATTTCGCTTCCCACGATCAGATAGTTGTTGGAATTGCGAGGACGTTCTAATACTGAACGAATTTCATCCAATCCTCTTCTTCAATATTTGGGTAGTTGTCAATCACTTTTTGCGGGGCCGTGTCCACACACTTTCTTCTTTCTAAATCCCGACAAATGTCTTGTACAGATCATACCGAAAATTCCTTGCAGCCTCACCACATGATTTTAAACAAGCGGTCCGGAAGCTTCTTCCACGGTGAAAGAAGTAACAGTTTCTTTCCAAATAATTTCGTTCATGCGTCTAAATCACGAGATCTCCAATCTTGAATCCATATTGGAACGTGCTCTCGAGCGAGCACGCCAATCCAGCTCATCAATTCGTCACCGTGCTTCCCATCCGGTTGTCCGTTCTCGTCAAACATGACTTGAATTCGTTCACCTCTTTTCCTTGCCATATGGACGCGTTCATTATTGTTGCCCTTCGCTTGCCCGCAACAGTGGGATCCATCGGGTTTCTCCTTCGTGCTCGTCCCTTTTTGGAATTTTACCATTGTATTCGTTCACCTACATTTATTGACAAAAAATATAAAACAAAAATTAAGTTCATGGGAATTCGAACTTCTTTTTTTTTTTTAAATTGTTATTATGTTGGCACAAATAAAAAATAATATAAAAAATGTAACAAAATGTAGAATACGCCCACAATGGCGCCTTGGCGCCACACAAGGGTCGCCTCGGTGGCCCACAAGGGCGCCTCGGCGCCCCACACAGCGGACGCCTGGCGCCCAAGGGCGTCTGGCTCCCACACGGGCGCCTGCGCCCCACAAAGGCGACTGGCGCCCCACACGGGCGCTGGCGTCCCCACAAGGGTGCCTCGCGCCCAAGGGCGCCTGGCGCCCAAGGGGCGCCCCGCAAATGTAGGGTAAAATTTCATATTATTCATGTAAAAACTCTAGTTGACATTTCATCGAGCATATGGTGAGCGAGGAAAAATTCATGTGCATGTAAAGTGTGAAAACCACTCACACATTAATCTACAAAGCTTAATCTTTAAGAACTTAAACACACCCATGCTAAAAAATGCATCTTTAGTGACAAACAACAAGACAAAATCCCAATTTAATTTAACTTGTATATGAACTTATCCTTGTTTTTCTTTGAAAATGAATACACAATCCAACAACCAATATTTTGGAATAGGCGACGGCGGCGACGGCAATGACACGACGGCGGCGACGGCGGCGGCGGCAAGACGGAGTTGGCGGCGGCTTGGAGGAGGAAGTGGGTACTTGAGAAATTTAGAGAGAGTTTTAGAGAAATGAGAAGGTATTGTGGACAGAAAAATGCATGGAAGTTGTATTTAAGGAATAAGTTTGCGCGCGGATTCGAAAAACAAAAGTTCAAACAATTTTTGACGATTACACGACGGTAAAATTTCACAACAGCCGTCGTGTAACATAAGATTATAACAACGACGGCACAAGAAGCCCGTCGTGTAATCCCCCCACCCAGGGGTTAAACGACGGCCCCCATGGGACCGTCGTTTAAGGCCCCACAGGGGTTTAAACGACGGTCCCAGGGACCGTCGTTTAGCAAGCCATAATTTGGCTTGCTTATACGACGGTCCCCAGGGGGACCGTCGTTTAAACCCCCATGTGGGGGATTAAACGACGGTCCCCGGGGGGACCGTCGTGTAATCCTCCCTGTGGAGGATTAAATGACGGTTCTTCGGCCCGTCGTGTAATCCTTCTTTGCGATTACACGACGGGCCCAAGGACCGTCGTTTAAATCCACCCAGGGGATTACACGACTGTGGCCAATGGCCCGTCGTGTAATCTTGGACTTTACACGACGGGTACGAGTGGGCCCGTCGTGTAATTACTACTTCGAATATTTTGGATTACACGACGGTTTAAAAAATATACCGTCGTGTAATATTAAAAAAATTTTGAAACTTTTTGATATTTGGCACCACATTCAGACGAACTCAGACCATTGTGTTGTATACAAAAAATTACGCAAACTGTATCATTAAACCTGATTTATATTTAATATTAAATATGTATATACCAATCAACATAACAAACTAAAGATGGTATAGATCATGATGAATTACAATAGAAATTAATTAATGTACTTGTACACACTAAATGGCATATATAATGTTCAAGTTTTTTTCTTTTTTCTCTTTGCTGCCTAAACACGTGTCCATTCAATATCTGGTCGAACCAAGTGTGAAACATCATCATCGAATTCGTCAATCTCCTCAACCGGTGCAGTCCCTGTGTGAAAGATGGAATGTCGGAGCAATCTTCCTCATCTTCTTGCCCGTCACGGTACAATTTTGGCTTAATCTGCACAACTAAGGACAACTCTGCATTGCTGGGATCCGTTGTATAAAATACTTGGATTGCTTGTGATGCCATAATGAATGGATCATTTTTGTATCCCAATCGTCTAAAGTCTACAACTGTGATGCCATCACTGTCAATCCTTACATAGTTATTGTCTGCCTATTTGCACTTAAAGAGTGCAACATGTAAACCACAGTAATCGAGTTCCCAAATATCTTCAATGAAACCGAAGTAGTTCATAGTTCCATAAACTGGATTCTTGTCCTTTGCAGATGAAATATGCATTGCCTTAGCACGGATACTAACACCACTATTTTGAATGGGATGCTTCTCATCTTTTCGCGAGTGTAGAATGTATAACCATTGACGAAGTACGATGTATACCGTGTAACAATCGTCGACGGACCTCTAGCGAGCTTCATTACTCTTGCGAATAGCCGTCCTTCTGAAACACATGGCTTCGTAGCCACAGACGAAAACGTCCGATTGTGGTCATCGTGTACCAACTTTCATTCCGTCCTCTTCTTGGATATTTATCTCTTACTTCCTGTAGGTGAAGCTCGATAAAAGGCTCAACTTCAACCCTATTATGTAAAGTATAGAGACAAGCCTTTCTCCCATTCACATCGATTTACCTGCGATGGAACGCCGACGGATAGTCTTTTCCAGTCAAGTTTGTAGTCTTTCGGCAACCCAATCGCCTCCGCGGTGGACAAATACTCGGAGCAAAATTCAAACCGATTCCTCTGCAATGTAGCTTTCTACTATACATCCTTCTGCCCGATTTCGGTTCTTGACATAACCCTTCAAAACCTTCATGTACCTTTCAAAAGGATACATCCATCTCAAGTATACCGGTCCACATAGCTTCACTTCCCAGACTAAGTGCACCGTTAGATGAATCATTATGTCAAAAAATGAGGGTGGAAAGTACTTTTCAAGCAAGCACAAAGTCTTAACCAACTCTAATTGTAGCGAATCTAGTGTCAATGGATCTATTACCTTAGAGCATATCGAGTTGAAAAATGAGCATAACTTGGTAATTGCGAATCTCACGTCATTCGTTAAAACTCCTCGCAACGCCAGCGGTAATAACTGTTGCATCAAGATATGACAATCATGTGATTTCATGCCAATCAGCCGCAGATCCTTCATAGACACCACCCTTTTCAAGTTGGAAGAATACCCGTTGGGCACTTTTACAGAAGCGAGCCACTCACAAAGCTTTCTTTTTTCTTGTCTTGATAGTGTGTACTTCGCCGGAGGTAAGTAAGTTGCATTCCCTTTCTTCGTAGGGATCAAGTTAAGTCTAATCTTCAATTCCTTAAGATCCAACCGTGCCTTCTCACCATCTTTGCTCTTATTGGGAATGTCTAGCAACGTGCCCACTATTGATTCACACACGTTTTTCTCAATATGCATCACATCCAAGCAACGACGAACAAAAAGTGTCCTCCATATGGAAGTTCGTAGAAGATTGACCGTTTTTTCCAAGGGTCGTCTACCACGGGATCATTGTTACGACGCCGTTTTCTTTTCCCGAGCACCACTTTCAAATCCTTAACCATCTCATAAACGTCTTCGCCGGTCAAAACCCGAGGAGGGTTTCTTTCTTCCGTTTGGCCATCGAAAGCCTTTTTCTGTTTGCGGTATCGATGATTTTGTGGTAAGAATCTCCTATGACCAAGGTAAACGGTTTTCTTACCATTCTTCAATCGGATGGAGGATGTTTCTTTCATACAAACGGGACAACCGATAGAACTCCTTGACTGAATAACCAGATAGATTTCCATAAGCAGGAAAGTCATTGATTGTCCACATCAACATTGCACGGAGGGTGAATGTCTCTTGACGGTAAGCATCTCTAACTTCGATCCCCTTTTCCCATAAGCTCTTTAGATCATCGATTAGTGGTGCTAAGTACACATCAATGTCATTCCCTGGTTGTTGAGGACCAGATATCAATAAGGTCAACATCAAGAACTTTCGCTTCATGCTCAATTTCGGAGGGAGATTGTAGTTGACAAGTATGATGGGCCAAGTACTATGCCTACTACTCATATTACCATGTGGGTTAATTCCGTCCGCCGACAAGCCAAGACGTAGGTTCCGTGGTTCCGCACAAAATTCAGGATGATCGGCATCAAAGGTCTTCCATTGTGGTGCATCGGCTGGATGTCTAAGCATACCATCTTCAACACGTTTATCATGGTGCCAAGTCAAATTCTTGGCATGCTCGGCATTACGGAATAAACGCCGTAGACGCGGTGCCGGAGGAATGTACCATAACACCTTTGCCGGCACACCTTTGCTGCCATTCGTTGGCTTCTTGCCCTTCTTCCATCTTGACTCCTTACAAACCGGACATTCATCAATCCTCGTACGCATTTCGGTAAAGGGCGCAATCATTTGGACATGCATGGATTTTTTCATATTCCATTCCCAAAGTGCTCAACGTCTTCTTAGCTTCGTACATACTAGCGGGTATTTTATTATCAACCGGTAGAACCTCTCTTAGAAATTCTAAAAGAGCCGTGAAACTAGAATTTGTCCACCCTCCCGATGCCTTCATGTTCCATAATTTAACCAATGCGGACAATTTCGTATATTTACTACACCCTCATACAAGGGCATCTCTACATCATTCATCATTGCTTCAAAAAACTCCGGACGATGCACAAACTGTTCTTCCAAATCATTAACCATATCAAACAAATTATCTCCTACAACTTCCTCAACAACATCATCTTTCGCTTTGTTGTTCGATGATGGATTAAAACACATTTCACCGTGTAAATACCCACGTTTGGTACGAACAAATAATCCCCACGCGCAAGCAAGTGTCTTCTAACTTCATCAACTGGATGAGATCTATGATTTCCACAATCCACACAAGGACATCGAATCTTATTATTCTTCATGTGAGTTTCCGCAAATGACAAAAATTCTTCAATCCCATCTCGATATTTTCTAGTCAATCTATTAGCCCACATCCATTTTCGATCCATTTCCAAGAACCCGACCTAAATCGATATTAAATTTATCATACAAATTATTCAAAAATCAAGTTTTTACATTTAAAACACAATATAGTCAACAACTAATCATACCGAAAAAGAAAAAAGAGAATGTATATATATATATACCATTTTTGACATCTACAATAAATCGTCCATAAAATCAAAATAAATAAAAAGAAGAGTAAGTAATAATCACAATACTTACAAATATTCAATATACGCGAGTGTTGGTTTCCTAATGGCGGAGACGGGGTTTCGCAGGTGTCTGTGATGTTTTTCGCGGCTGCGCGATAGATCTGTAATGAGATGCAATGAGGGCTGCTGCAAGGGTAAAAAAGTTAGGATTACACGACGGGCTTCCAAAGAACCGTCGTGTAAAGTGGCCCCGTGGGGGGCACTTTACACGATGGTTCTTTGGAACCGTAGTGTAAAGTCAGACTTTACACGACGGTTCTTTGGAACCGTAGTGTAAAGTTCCTCCGCGAGGCACTTTACACGACGGTTCTTTGGACCGTAGTGTAAAGTCAGACTTTACACGACGGTTCTTTGGAACCGTAGTGTAAAGTTCCTCCGCGAGGCACTTTACACGACGGTTCCAGTGTAAAGTCGGACTTTACACGACGGTTCTTTGGAACCGTAGTGTAAAGTTCCTCCGCGTGGCACTTTACACGACGGTTTCTTTGGAACCGTAGTGTAAAATCGGACTTTACACGACGGTTCTTTGGAACCGTAGTGTAAAGTTCCCACGCGAGGGACTTTACACGACGGTTCTTTGAAACCGTAGTGTAAAGTCGGACTTTACACGACGGTTCCAAGGAACCGTCGTGTAAAGTCCCTCGCGTGGGGGATTACACGACGGTTCCTAGGAACCGTCGTGTAAAGTACGACTTTACACGACGGTTTCAAAGAACCGTCGTGTAATCTCCGTCGTGTAATGTACTTTTTGTAGTAGTGGTTTGATATATGTTGGTTCAAAGACTTCTGATCAGGAAACAATGTATGAGACTAGGTACTTATTTTAGCACTTCTGGACTCATGAGAAGATATCATGTCAAATACTTTTGAAGTATTATAGATTGTGAAATTATTCCTCGAATCTACTGTATTACTTATTCCAATAATTCCAAAAGTTTCAAGTGGATCGAAATTCTAGTATAATTATTAATTAACTATCAAACATATTCCAGTAAGGAAAGAAAAAATACTTATAGTTTGACTGCAAATTTTGAACCAGATAAAAATAAATTTGTAGTGTTTTAAAAATGCTATTATATTAATATAAAATAAATAAAGTCATTTTCATTACACAACTAAAATGCTTTTAAAAACCTAGAATAGCATCAAACAAATGCTATTAAATGATATATTATAGCGATTTAATGGCATCAGAAAAATGCTATGAAATGTATAGACCTTTTATAACGTGGGCCTGTTATAGCGTTTACGTATCCGCTATAAGTTGTAACCATAGCATTTTTCTCATGTTATAGATGACAGTTTTTGTAGTAGTGTAAACACGAAACTTAATTATGTAACGCAAGTATTGTTTAATCCGGAAAGTACAAGTAGCATGTAAAACTTGCTTTTGTTTGATTGGTGTCATTTTTTTAATACTAGAAAAGAGGATCAATGATGTTCTTACGCCTTCTGTCCAATGTATCTGATTAAGTGCAATACGATAATGTTGACTGGGGTGCCAATAATATGGCTGGTCCTTTTAACAACTATCAAGGCCACATTTATAGAGGCTAGCTACTAGCAATAAGTCATTGAAAATGTAATATCCAAAAATTTTCACAAACTCATGATTTTCTCGTATATAAGAAATCTAAAGTTTGTACTATGTGTTTATGTGCAATTGTATGAAAATTATGAATATCAATACAAAAAATTCATAATTTTATCAGTATAGGGTTAAGTTCTCGGTGAATTAATTACGAGACTTCATAATAGGCCTTTTAAGGAAAAAGGCATGACGAAATTTCATGAAATCATGTTGGTTAAAGTTTGACCAAAAAGTCAAAGGTTGACCAGAGTGGTCAAACAAAAGACGATACTGTGATACGATAAGCAGTACAAGAAATATATTGCGAAAACCGTCTTTACGGACCAGACAGTATAATTAGGATTTAAAACCACCATAGAAAAATCAAGCACACCAAGTTAGAAATAAAGGGCATAAGGGCTTAAGGAATTAAGAAAAAATTTATACAGTCCATCTTTACACAGATGAATTTTGGACTGCAGTATAGAATAACAATACTGTGTAATAGTGAGCACAGTATTGAAAATATCTGTGTTAGCTCAAAAATGGACTGCATTTGAAGGAAAAAGCCAAACGAGGCCTTAAGAGGATGACATCACCTAACTTTTTAATTATGACATCATCTTATTTGGATTTATGACATCATAATTCCATGAACCAAGCCTTTAAAGACAAGTGTCTTGTTCTAGAACATTCCTCCTTGTTCTCCAAGGTGCATGGCCGGCCACCTAGATGCCTTTTTGGCAAATTTTCAAAAAAATTAGGGGTCAAATTACAATTTTTAAAAGTTCCCCTTTGCCTATAAATAGGGGTGATCTTTATTCATTTTATTCAAAAACCTAGCCAAACTCTTGTCTTTTTACTTCACCAAAAACCGACCATTAGGGAGAGAAAAGGAACCAAGAGAAAAATTTTGAAATCCAAGGAAAAAAAAAGAGTTGGTTAGTGGTTGATTTTCCTCTACCTCATCAAGTAAAGGTTTTTGAAATTCTTGGTGTTTTCCTAGCCTAGAGGCCGACGGTTTTAAGGGGGGAAGGTAAGGAAAAATTTTGATTGGTTAATGGTTAGTTTTGGTTCAAGATTTTACCAAGAGATCAACTAAAATTTTTGGTGCAAAAATTTGGTGTAGAACCGGTTGGTGAAACCAAAGTGGGAGGGGATTTTGAAAACCAAACCCTAACCCTAAAATTTGGGGTTAATCAAGGTAATCGTCCCTAAACCCCAAACTCTTTCCTTTGAGCATTCAATTTGAAATTTACATGTATTTCAAGTTGAAATTGTAAGAGCATAAGCTCAATTTTATTTTGTGCCCAAGTTTAGGATTTAGAGTTTTGTGCTTGATCTAGAACTAAGGGTGGTTTGAGTTTGATTTTTTTTATGTGCATGCTTGCTTTAACTTTCTTAATTTGCATGCTAAATATTAGTTTATTATATGTCCCCAATCTGTCCAAGTGTTGGTGAATGATAATTTTGTGCTAGGTTGCTAGAAAAACATTAGTATGCTTGCTAGGTTTTGTGCAACCGAAATCATGCAACTTAGTTGATCCAATATCAATTAGGTTTTCATGGTGATGTTAGAAATTGTGATTAAAGAAAATTTACGCTAGAAAACCGCTGCATGTGTGTATTAGAGCTCCCGCGGTGGCTGGTTGAGCTAGGTTCCACGTCCAGGACGTAAAACGAACTCTAAACCGAAAAACTGCCAGGTTCGGGTGGATCCTGACCAGTTTTACGGAAAGCCGATTTTGAGGCCTTTAGAGGCCGAATTTGGTAAAACTTAAAACACAAAAGTTGCTCGGAACAGTTTTTCCTAGGGGGCTTCTCGGACGGATTTGCAAAATAAGGCCCCAATGGCCTCCGTTTACCCCAAAACCTGTGGCTGATCCCCAGACCCAGTTTTCACTCAGTTTTTCGGGTCAGCCAGTTTCAAACAAAAACTGGGACGAATCTAGGCCGAATTGGAATTTTTGCAAAACACGAAAGTTTTAGTATTTTTTGAGAGCTACAACTTTTATGAAGAAAAATTTTTCAGATTATGAACCAATTTTAAATTAGAATCGTTTTTCGAAGGGTGCGCAGGGAATCCGAAAATTCCTGCACCACTAGTTTTACAAATGTTTCTAGAAAACTGTTTTCTACTACAAACTATTGTTTTGATTATGAAAAACTGTTCCAAGGGCAGTTTTCAACCTCAAATGATTTTATAAAGCACTAATCCAAGAGTTTGGATTTTTACGATTTAAGTAAAGGATTTTTATAAATTAAGAATGAAGTTTTGGGATTAATTTCCCTAAATTTTCCAAGTAAGGGAAATGAATTTTTCAAGTTAGAATATAGCAAGCGACTAGTTTACGAAAGGTAACCGGGAGTTATACCCGAGTTACTGGGCTTAGCCTCAAAGCCCAAGGTTGACCATTAGTTGATCAGATATCGACTTTAACCCAACATTTAATTAAGGGTTACCCAAAGTAATCCTATAGGATATCAAGACATGTGTGGGGGGACATATAACTAAAATGTTGGAAAGGTTACCAACTTTTTATAGGATTCTTATCCTATGTTCTTTTAAATAGCAGGAAGGAACCTGCAGTTGCAATCCGAGTTAAGACAACAAAAACCGGAATCTAGCATATCAGGCAAGTATCAAACCTCACCTACAGTATGAAAATAGTAAAGACTATTTTCAAGTGTACTATATATTTTCAAATATACATGCTATGTTGTGCTGTGATATGCGATGCCATAACATGTGATGCTATACTATGTCTATGATGTGCTAAATTATATTATGACATGTTATACCATGGTTACAAAAATGCCATGTTTACAAAAGTGTCATATTTACAAAAGTACTATGTTTACAAAAGTGCCATATTTACAAAAGTGTCATGTTTACAAAAGTGTCATATTTACAAAAGTGCCATGTTTACAAAAGTGTCATGTTTACAAAAATGTCATGTTTCTAGAAATGCCATGTTTTCAAAAATGCCATGGTTTCAGAAATGACATGTTTACAAGAAGGCCATGTTATGGCAAATGTTGAGTAAGATATGACATAGTGACATCATGAAGCATGTTCACTAATGTTAAATCACATGGTAAGATAATCAAGTAAGGTGTCGTACCAACCTCCCGTGATCGAGGAGGTTACATGTTTCAGTGGTGATATTTACCTTCCGTGATCGTGAAGGGTCAAGTTATAATTTCCAGAACTGTTAGGGCCTTGCAAACCCTAGCTTTATCTGGAGGCTGCGCGCTTTTGGTACGGACACTATGGGCCCACATGTTAAGACAAGATAATAAGTTCAAGATTGAGTTTATAATGAAGCATGAGACATTCAATCAATCATAAATGGTTCATGCATAAGATACATGATGATTGACATGTTTTAAGAAGTTTGAAATATTTTGTGAGATTATGTTTGAACTTGCTGGGCGAAAGCTCACTCTTATATTTCATACTGTAGGTAAGAAGCCTGCAGCTTAAGTGGTGGGCTATGCGGACGATGCGGAGGGTGAAGGGCGGTGTGGGATACCACTACGCATAATTTTCCGCATCCAATTTTCAGAAAATATGTTAATATTTTCAATAGTAAATTATGTTTTGTTATATGTATAAAGTTGGAAGACACAAGAAGGTACTTTCAGTATAGTCTGTATGTATGACAAGTTTTTCTCTACAAGATAACTTAGATGAATATGTTTTAAAAAAAAAAAAAAAAATTTATCTCAAATTTTCAAGTAAAGAACAAGTACATATGGTGTCGACCTGGCTTGGGAAGTCGGGGCGTCACAGAAAAAAACATTATTTTTGCTTACAGTATTCCATGAATTTGAGACGTGATGGAAATAAAAGCTCTATATGTATATGCCGCCACTATCAGTGATCATTTGATTGATGTTATTGATAGATTAAAGACGGAGATCAATCAAAAGATGATTGTACGCCATGTAATGAAAATGGCTTCATTATATGATACAAACAATATTGTTGTCAACTGTTCAGCTTTAACTGGATCGACATATTAAATTTCCAACTTAAAGTAGGGAAAACTTCATTCCAATGATAGCAATATTGTATATCCAAGGACGTGTAGCCTTTTTATTTGTAACTTCAAACGTTTAATCGAAAGCGTGATACATCATACTCTTATTCAAATGACACAAAAATCTAAGCCATAAAATAACATGTCGTTTTACTTATAGAACTCCATAACCCAAAGGTTACAAACACAACACACAAATCTAATGCCACAAAAACCAGCACCAGTTGCTAAGGCTAAGAACTCTTGTTGGCTCCGTTCCTTTCCCCCACGGTTTTGAGTCATCATTCCCACATCAAGTGCGAACGTGTTGCTCGCAGCAAAACTGTTCTCCGGCATGATCGGAAGAATTGCCTCCACAACTATAACTTTTCCATGGTCTGGAATTGCTTTGTAACAATTTTTCAATATCTTTAAGCATTGTTCGTCACTCCAATCATGAAGGATCGACTACAATATCATCATTTATAATACATCAATATTCTCAAAATATACTTACTTGAAAAGGTAATTGGGTTGAATGGTTGTGCTAAAACAATATTACCCCTAAATATACATTAGTTGATGAATTGAAGTTTCAGATTTCACCTTCATAAAAATGGCATCCCCTTGCGGAACACTTTCAAACATGTTACCGCCAACATGTTCAACACCTGCAATGTCAATGTTAATAAACTGTTACTTTTAGTATGCAAATTTCAAATTATATCGTGCGATGTAACCATGTTTGTTGGTATCGTGATATACATATATAGATATATATGTGTGTGTTGGGGAATTAATTCGCAACCTAATTCAACCTCCGAGAACGAATAATAATCAAAAAAGTAAATTGCACACAAAAGACACGAATTTTATACAGATTTGCCCAATTGATGACTACGTCCTATTTCTGCCGCTACTGCAGATTCCGCTATGATGATTGATAAATTACAAGAGCTTCCCAAACACTCTCTCACCAATCGTGTTTTCTCTCTCCCTCAATGGTGTTTCCCAGCCCTCAATTATGATCTCCCATGATACAGTTAAAGCCCTAGCCCTACCAACCGTTTATATATGTATACAAGAAAAAAGCATTAAAAAAAACGGACAGTCGGAGCCGTACGGACTTGGCCAGCGACCCAGTGCTGCGGCGCCCTCCTCTGGCGCTGCAACGCCCAAAAAACTCCCTCACCCAAGTCGTAGCGCTGGGTGCCCTTCCCCGGCGCTGCGGTGCTGCATACCGCCATTCTGGGGCGCTGCGGCGCTCCGGAAAACTCTCCGTAGTGATGCCGCGCCCTTGACCTGGTGCTGCAGTGCTGCCGCCTCTCTCTCTCTCTGTTTTTTTTTTTTTTTTTTCCTTTTTTTCTTGCTAGATTTGGCTCCACACACCTTAACAAATATATATATACATATATATATATATGTATATAAATATAATATATTTGAGTAGATAGGGAAATGAAATCTATAAGATTATACCTGGATAAGAAGGCGCATTCTCTACAACATGAGGCAAGTCATAATTAATACCCTTAATATGTGGGTATTTTGAAGTGATTTGATTAAGGATCACTCCCAGACCGCCACCAACATCTACCAGTTGCTTAAGGTCGTCAAAACCTTCGTAAAACTTGAGGATGTTCTTGAGAACAATAGTAGTTTGGCTGTGCATTGCTGTGTTGAAAACATGATTGAACTTTTGGTCAGAGCGTGAATACACAAATGCATTCATTCCATGGGCCTTTTCGAATGCAACTCCTCCTTCAAGAATTGAAGCTTTCAGATGGGGCCTGTAAATTCATTGCAAATCTAGTTTCAGATCACGCAGAGTGCCAGGCTAAATTAAGCCCCCCATTTGAATCATAAGTTTGAAAAGTAAATTCGAATTTTTTGTGAGAGAAAATATGGTAGAAAACTTTTTAAATAGTACCTAAAAATAGTCTCCAAATAATAATCCAAACAGGCTACAAGATGTTAAATAGCATGCAAACTGGCAAATATTGCATTTGTTTCAAAAGAAAGCAAAACGTATCTATAAATATACCAGCTATCCATGAAGACTTTGCCTTGTTCCAAAGCTATTACGGGTCCCAATGAAACACCATCTTCATTAGTGACAAAGTACTTGGACACAGGACAAAGGCTGTAGAGCCTGCGGGCATTAGACCCTGCACTTTCATCACTAACCACAGAGCAACTAAGCACCGAGTGGCTCGCTAGAAGCCTGAGCATACGGTCCACCATGATGGGTGCGTCGGGGTTGTTGGTGGACATCTGAGCTACAATCTCGGCCGACGAGAGCTTAGCTCCTTCGCCGGCTTTTGCAATGATGTCAAAAACTCCAAGCTCAATCGCAGTCTGTAAGCTCATGGACCTCACAGTGGACATCACTAGCTGCATGGCGTGGGAGAATTCTTCCTCTTCTTCTTTCCTGTCATGGCCAAGAACTTTTGAAGCACCATTTCTAAGTTCCAAAGAGGAAGCCATATTTAGGGAAGGTTTTTTTTTTTTTTTTTTTTTTTTTCTTTTTCTTTTTGCTAATATACTGGGGGAAGTTTGCAAAAGGAAAAGGAAATAATTAATTTCGGGTATGCTGCTACGTTGAAAAATTGATTCGTTTATATAGACAAACTAAATGATTGGATTACTTTTATGCCTGCATGTTGGCCAAAATAAATATTTAAAGTATGTTAGCGTGATCTGCACGGTGATTAAGTTGTCAAAATAAGCATATAGATTTTTAAGTTCTTCAACGTTTCTGTTTGTAACCAGGTATGTTTTGACTTTTCATGCTCCCTTTATCTTTCTTGAATGTGCTTTTATTTTTTTTTCGTTTTTTGTTTTTTTTGTGCATCATATCACAAAATGTTTCAGTCCTTTTTTTTTTTTTTTTGTGTCTAAATATTAAAAAGTCCAACCATTGTGAATCGTTTTCCCTTGAGTTCCTGTTATTTTGTTTGTTCACGTTCACTTTGTTTTTTGTTTTATTTTGTTTTATTTTTTTTTTCTTGGTTTAGTTATGGACGTTCAAAAGAGAAAAAAAAAAGTTGTTCTTTTTTTCTTCTTTTTGAACGTGTCCTTGTGCTTCCTTGTGATCTGTTTGTTTGCATTCACCTTTTTTTTTTTTAAATACTTCTGTATGGTAATTCCAATGTCATTATGATTATGCTTTTTTTCCCCCACTATTTTTGGTTTTGTTTTAAAAGCTAGTTTCAAAATTTTGAATGTTGTATGAAATTGTTTTTTTTTCTTGGAAAAATGAAACAATTCCCCCTAAATTATGTCACTAGTATCAATATGTCCCCCTAAACTATGAAACGTATCTTTTGTATCCCATAAACTTTAACATGTGTGTCAAGTTGTCCTCTCAGTTAGCTTCCGTTAGTTTTTCCGTTTGCCTTTGTGTCAAAATACTCCTTGATCTTTGCTTTTTGTGTCAAAAGATCTTTGTTTTTTTGTCAAAATACTTCCTGATTTTTAATATTTTTGTGAAACTGCCCAATCTGTCTTATTTTTTTATCTAACATCATTTAATTACCTAATAATTATTAAGTTTTTTAGAATAGGTAAAATTTTTTATTTTTTTCTAATAAAATAATAAGCATTTGTTTTTAACACACTATTTTTTTTTAAATTTTACTTATTGTAATTAAGTTTATATTAATTTTAAATTTCTTAAACAAAAACAAGTACATAGCTTACTATTTTATTGTCCTAATACTACAATTTTTAGTTTAATTATGATTGATAAAACTGTAATAAATATATGCAAATCAATCATATTTTAAATTAAAATATATAATTAGGAATGTGTATAGAATAAATTTACAATAGCTTATTCTCATTATAGGTTTAAGTAAACGCATGAATGAGATTTGTAATGACCATGATTTCAAATTATGTAGGTCAAGTAAATAGCTTATTCGAAATCCAAATACTTCCTTTGAGGTCTACCAATTATGGTTACACATAAGTAAACTGATAACCCAAATAAACTTAAATTAAAATAAGTAAAATGAAAAATAGTGTGTTAAAAACGATACATCTTATTTTATCATAAAAAATAATTTTTTTTACCTATTATAAAAAAAGTTAACAATTATCAGGTAATTATATAATGTTAGATAAATAAAATTAAATAGATAGGGCATTTTGACACAAATATTTAAGATCATAGGGCATTTTGACACAAAAGCAAACATCAAGGGGCATTTTGATACAAAAAGCAAAGATCATGGAACATTTTGACACACACTACAAGAATTTTCACCTTTCGAGACCCAAAAATTGCTAGCACAATGTCTGTTTTTTGGTCTACAATTCCGACAATTCCTTCAGCGACCAAAAAATTTTGGTCGCCATTTGGTTCCCATAAGTTGGTCACATTAGGTATTGGCGACTGAAAGTAGATTTGGTTGCCAAACAATTCGCGACCAAATATGTAGTTTCCGCTACCAATATTTGATAGCAGAACGTGGTAGGGACACTATATTCGGGGACCAATTTTTGGTCACGGAAGATTTTTGGTCGCCAAAAACCGTCATTGTCAGGAGTTTTGCGCGACCACAATGAAGTCTTTTGCAACCAAATATTTGATCCCGGATTATGTTTAATAGCAAAAATCTAGTTTTCTACTACCACAATTTGGTCCCGGATTATGTTTGGTAGCAAAAAAATCTTGTTTTCTGGTACCAAAATTTGGTAGCAAAAAAACATAATTTGATAGCGAAATGAATCAACAACCTAAACTTATTTCGTAGAAAAAGATATTTACAAAAGTTTTAGCTACCAATTATTTGGTCGCGGATTCTGTTTGGTAGCAAAAGATCTTATTTTATGCTACCAAAATTTGGTAGCAAAACCATTCCGCGACCAAATGTTATTTGATAGCAAAACGTATTCACAAAGCTTTTAGCTACCAAATATTTTTGGTAGCAAAAATTTCAGCAACCAAAATTTTTTTGATAGCCATAATATTTGCAACCTAAATAGAATCATCACATATTTTTCATTTTATAAATAAATAACCATAAAAATGATATTTAATGTAAGAAAATATATTATATTGATTAAAAAGACTCTAAATCTCGAACCACATTAAACAATTCATAAACAATTCAAAGTACACGTTTAACTAGCATAGGGATTGGACAACTGTAAAATATAATCAAAACAAAAGCTTAGGACACGGGCTGACGGTGGCGGTGTCGGTGTCGATGTCGGCAGTTCATCTTGTCTTTGGGAAAAAAGTCTTGGATAATGTGAAGGAGGATTAAGTTGTTGAATAAAAGCCCTACCTTGTGATATTGCCTTGAAATTGGAATTGAACGATAAATGCTTTCTACATAGAAGATGCACCTGTTATGGTATCCTGAAATCTTAAAAACAAAAATAAGCATACACACTACTACAAAAAGTATATTACACGACGGAGATTACACGACGGTTCTTTGTAACCGTCGTGTAAAGTCGTACTTTACACGACGGTTCTTTGAAACCGTCGTGAAAAGTGCCACGCGAGGGACTTTACACGACGGTTCCAAAGAACCGTCGTGTAAAGTCTGACTTTACACTACGGTTCCAAAGAACCGTCGTGTAAAGTGCCTCGCGGAGCAACTTTACACTACGGTTCCAAAGAACCGTCGTGTAAAGTCCGACTTTACACTACGGTTCCAAAGAACCGTCGTGTAAAGTCGGACTTTACACTACGGTTTCAAAGAACCGTCGTGTAAAGTGCCTCGCGGAGCAACTTTACACTACGGTTCCAAAGAACCGTCGTGTAAAGTGTCTCGCGGAGAAACTTTACACTACGGTTCCAAAGAACCGTCGTGTAAAGTCCGACTTTACACTACGGTTCCAAATAACCGTCGTGTAAAGTGTCTCGCGGAGAAACTTTACACTACGGTTCCAAAGAACCGTCGTGTAAAGTCCGACTTTACACTACGGTTCCAAATAACCGTCGTGTAAAGTTCCTCGCGGAGCAACTTTACACTACGGTTCCAAAGAACCGTCGTGTAAAGTTCCCCCGCGGGGCCACTTTACACGACGGTTTATTGAAACCGTCGTGTAAAGTCCGACTTTACACGACGGGTTTTAATAACCCGTCGTGTATTCCTAACTTTTTTACCCTTGCAGCAGCCCTCATTTCATCTCATTACAGATCTATCGCGCAGCCGCGAAAAACATCACAGACACTTGCGAAACCACGTCTCCGCCATTACGAAACCAACACTCGCGTATATTGAATATTTGTAAGTATTGTGATTATTACTTACTCTTCTTTTTATTTATTTGATTTTTATGGACGATTTATTGTAGATGTCAAAAATGGTATATATATATATATTCTCTTTTTTTCTTTTTCGGTATGATTAGTTGTTGACTATACGTTGTGTTTTTAAATGCAAAAACTTGATTATTGAATAATTTGTATGATAAATTTAATATCGATTTAGGGGTTCTTGGAAATGGATCGAAAATGGATGTGGGCTAATAGATTGACTAGAAAATATCGAGATGGGATTGAAGAATTTTTGTCATTTGCGGAAACTCACATGAAGAATAATAAGATTCGATGTCCTTGTGTGGATTGTGGAAATCATAGATCTCATCCAGTTGATGAAGTTAGAAGACACTTGCTTGCGCGTGGGATTATTTGTTCGTACCAAACGTGGTATTTACACGGTGAAATGTGTTTTAATCCATCATCGAACAACAAAGCGAAAGAAGATGTTGTTGAGGAAGTTGTAGGAGATAATTTGTTTGATATGGTTAATGATTTGGAAGAACAGTTTGTGCATCGTCCGGAGTTATTTGAAGCAATGATGAATGATGTCGAGATGCCCTTGTATGAGGGGTGTAGTAAATATACGAAATTGTCCGCATTGGTCAAATTATGGAACATGAAGGCATCGGGAGGGTGGACAAATTCTAGTTTCACGGCTCTTTTACAATTTCTAAGAGAGGTTCTACCGGTTGATAATAAAATACCCGCTAGTATGTACGAAGCTAAGAAGACGTTGAGCACTTTGGGAATGGAATATGAAAAAATTCATGCATGTCCAAATGATTGCGCCCTTTACCGAAATGCGTACGAGGATTTGGATGAATGTCCGGTTTGTAAGGAGTCAAGATGGAAGAAGGGCAAGAAGCCAACGGATGGCAGCAAAGGTGTGCCGGCAAAGGTGTTATGGTACATTCCTCCGGCACCGCGTCTACGGCGTTTATTCCGTAATGCCGAGCATGCCAAGAATTTGACTTGGCACCATGATAAACGTGTTGAAGATGGTATGCTTAGACATCCAGCCGATGCACCACAATGGAAGACCTTTGATGCCGATCATCCTGAATTTTGTGCGGAACCACGGAACCTACGTCTTGGCTTGTCGGCGGACGGAATTAACCCACATGGTAATATGAGTAGTAGGCATAGTACTTGGCCCGTCATACTTGTCAACTACAATCTCCCTCCGAAATTGAGCATGAAGCGAAAGTTCTTGATGTTGACCTTATTGATATCTGGTCCTCAACAACCAGGGAATGACATTGATGTGTACTTAGCACCACTAATCGATGATCTAAAGAGCTTATGGGAAAAGGGGATCGAAGTTAGAGATGCTTACCGTCAAGAGACATTCACACTCCGTGCAATGTTGATGTGGACAATCAATGACTTTCCTGCTTATGGAAATCTATCTGGTTATTCAGTCAAGAGTTCTATCGGTTGTCCCGTTTGTATGAAAGAAACATCCTCCATCCGATTGAAGAATGGTAAGAAAACCGTTTACCTTGGTCATAGGAGATTCTTACCACAAAATCATCGATACCGCAAACAGAAAAAGGCTTTCGATGGCAAAACGGAAGAAAGAAACCCTCCCCGGGTTTTGACCGGCGAAGACGTTTATGAGATGGTTAAGGATTTGAAAGTGGTGCTCGGGAAAAGAAAACGGCGTAACAATGATCCCGTGGTAGACGGCCCTTGGAAAAAACGGTCAATCTTCTACGAACTTCCATATTGGAGGACACTTTTTGTTCGTCATTGCTTGGATGTGATGCATATTGAGAAAAACGTGTGTGAATCAATAGTGGGCACGTTGCTAGACATTCCCAATAAGAGCAAAGATGGTGAGAAGGCACGGTTGGATCTTAAGGAATTGAAGATCCGACTTAACTTGATCCCTACGAAGAAAGGGAATGCAACTTACTTACCTCCGGCGAAGTACACACTATCAAAACAAGAAAAAAGAAAGCTTTGTGAGTGGCTCGCTTCTGTAAAAGTGCCCAACGGGTATTCTTCCAACTTGAAAAGGTTGGTGTCTATGAAGGATCTGCGGCTGATTGGCATGAAATCACATGATTGTCATATCTTGATGCAACAGTTATTACCGCTGGCGTTGCGAGGAGTTTTAACGAAGGACGTGAGATTCGCAATTACCAAGTTATGCTCATTTTTCAACTCGATATGCTCTAAGGTAATAGATCCATTGACACTAGATTCGCTACAATTAGAGTTGGTTAAGACTTTGTGCTTGCTTGAAAAGTACTTTCCACCCTCATTTTTTGACATAATGATTCATCTAACGGTGCACTTAGTCCGGGAAGTGAAGCTATGTGGACCGGTATACTTGAGATGGATGTATCCTTTTGAAAGGTACATGAAGGTTTTGAAGGGTTATGTCAAGAACCGAAATCGGGCAGAAGGATGTATAGTAGAAAGCTACATTGCAGAGGAATCGGTTGAATTTTGCTCCGAGTATTTGTCCACCGCGGAGGCGATTGGGTTGCCGAAGACTACAAACTTTGACTGGAAAAGACTATCCGTCGGCGTTCCATCGCAGGTAAATCGATGTGAATGGGAGAAAGCTTGTCTCTATACTTTACATAATAGGGTTGAAGTTGAGCCTTTTATCGAGCTTCACCTACAGGAAGTAAGAGATAAATATCCAAGAAGAGGACGAAATGAAAAGTTGATACACGATGACCACAATCGGACGTTTCGTCTGTGGCTACGCAGCCATGTTTTTCAGAAGGACGGCTGTTCGCAAGAGTTAATGAAGCTCGCTAGAGGTCCGTCGACGATTGTTACACGGTATACATCGTACTTCGTCAATGGTTATACATTCTACACTCGCGAAAGAGATGAGAAGCATCCCGTTCAAAATAGTGGTGTTAGTATCCGTGCTAAGGCAATGCATATTTCATCTGCAAAGGACAAGAATCCAGTTTATGGAACTATGAACTACTTCGGTTTCATTGAAGATATTTGGGAACTCGATTACTGTGGTTTACATGTAGCACTCTTTAAGTGCAAATGGGCAGACAATAACTATGTAAGGATTGACAGTGATGGCATCACAGTTGTAGACTTTAGACGATTGGGATACAAAAATGATCCATTCATTATGGCATCACAAGCAATCCAAGTATTTTATACAACGGATCCCAGCAATGCAGAGTTGTCCTTAGTTGTGCAGATGAAGCCAAAATTGTACCGTGACGGGCAAGAAGATGAGGAAGATTGCTCCGACATTCCATCTTTCACACAGGGAATGCCACCGGTTGAGGAGATTGACGAATTCGATGATGATGTTTCACACTTGGTTCGACCAGATATTGAATGGACACGTGTTGAGGCAGCAAAGAGAAAAAAGAAAAAAACGTGAACATTATGCCATTTAGTGTGTACAAGTACATTAATTAATTTCTATTGTAATTCATCATGATCTATACCATCTTTACTTTGTTATGTTGATTGGTACGTATATACATATATTTAATATTAAATATAAATCAGGTTTAATGCTACAGTTTGCGTAATTTTTTGTGTACAACACAGTAGTATGAGTTCGTCTGAATGTGGTGCCAAATTTCAAAAAATTTTCAAAATTTTTTTAATATTACACCATATGATTACACGACGGGCCCCCATGGGCCCGTCGTGTAGTAAGATCTTAAACGACGGTCCCAGGGACCGTCGTTTAACTATGTGATTACACGACGGTCCCATGGGGGCCCGTCGTGTAATCTCCCCACATCTGGGGAGATTACACGACGGGCCCCCATGGGCCCGTCGTGTAATAGCTCTTAAACGACGGTCCCACGGACCGTCGTTTAATCTCCCAATCTTTGGGGAGATTAAACGACGGTCCCTGGGACCGTCGTTTAACCATGCAATTATACGACGGGCCCATGGGGGCCCGTCGTGTAATCTCCCAGATGTGGGGAGATTACACGACGGGCCCCCATTGGCCCGTCGTGTAATAGCTCTTAAACGACGGTCCCAGGGACCGTCGTTTAATCTCCCAAACTTTTGGGGAGATTAAACGACGGTCCCTGGGACCGTCGTTTAACCATGAAATTACACGACGGGCCCATGGGGGCCCGTCGTGTAATCTCATAGATTACACGACGGGCCCATGGGGACCCGTCGTGTAATCTCCCCAGAATGGGCCCGTCGTGTAATCTCCATAATTTTTTGAAGATTACACGACGGGCCTCTCGGGCCCGTCGTGTAATAGTCAAAAAATTTTAAACTTTTATTTTTCGAATTCCGCGCGCAAACTTATTACTTAAATACAACTTCCTCTTTCATTTTCTTTCCACATACCTTCTCATTTCTCTAAACTCTCTCTAAATTTCTCAAGAACCCACTTCCTCCTCCAATCCGCCGCCTACTCCGACGTTGCCGCCGCCGTCGCCGCCGTGTCGCCGCCGTCGCCTCTTTCAAGGATTTTTGGTGTTATAGTGTTTATTCATCTTCAAAGACAAACAAGGTAAGTTCATATACAAGTTAAATTAAATTTGGGATTTTGTCTTGTTTTTTGTAACTAAAGATGCATTTTTTAGCATGGGTGTTTTAGTTTTTATTATGCTCTTTCTATATTAATGGTTTGTAAGTGGTTTTCACACTTTACATGCACATGAATTTTTTCCCGCCCACCAGATGCTCGATGAAATGTCAACTAGAGTTTTTACATGAATAAAATGAAATTTTACATACACTTATGGGGCGCCCTTGGGCTGGCGCCCGTGTGGTGCGCCTAGCGCCCTTGGGCGCCAGGCGCCCGTGTGGGGCGCCGAGGGGCCCTTGGGCGCCATGCGCCCGTGTGGGGCGCCAGACGCCCTTGTGGGGCGCCAGACGCCCTTGGGCGCCAGGCGCCCGTGTGGGGCGCCGAGGCGCCCTTGGGCGCCAGGCGCCCGTGTGGGGCGCCAGACGCCCTTGGGCGCCAGGCGCCCGTGTGGGGCACCGAGGCGCCCTTGGGCGCCAGGCGCCCGTGTGGGGCGCCAGACGCCCTTGTGGGGCGCCAGACGCCCTTGGGCGCCAGGCGCCCGTGTGAGGCGCCGAGGCGCCCTTGGGCGCCAGGCGCCCGTGTGGGGAGGCCAGGCGCCCTTGTGGGGTGCCGAGGCGCCCTTGTGGGGCGCCAAGGCGCCATTGGGCGCCTTCCGCCCGTGTAGGGCGTCTACATTTTGTATATTATTTTTTATTTGTGCCAACATAATAACAATTTAAAAAAATAGAAGAAAAAACTTTAAATACCAATTAACTTAATTTTTGTTTTTTATTTTTTGCCAATAAATGTAGGTGAACGAATACAATGGAAAATTCGAAAAAGGGACGAGCACGAAGGAGAAACCCGATGGATCCCACTGTTGAGGGCAAGCGAAGGGCAACAATAATGAAACGCGTCCATATGGCAAGGAAAAGAGGTGAACGAATTCAAGTCACGTTTGACGAGAAAGGACAACCGGAAGGGAAGCACGGTGACGAATTGATGAGCTGGATTGGCGTGCTCGCTCGAGAGCACGTTCCAATATGGATTCAAGATTGGAGATCTCGTGATTTAGACGAATTGAAAGAAATTATTTGGAAAGAAACTGTTACTTCTTTTACCGTGGAAGAAAGCTTCCGGACCGCTTGTTTAAAATCATGTGGTGAGGCTGCAAGGAATTTTCGGTATGATCTGTACAAGACATTTGTCGAGGATTTTAGAAATGAAGAAAGTGTGTGGACACGGCCGCAAAAAGTGATTGACAACTACCCCAATATTGAAGAAGAGGATTGGATGAAATTCATTCAGTATAGAACGTCCTCGCAATTCCAACAACTATCTGATCGTGGAAGCGAAATAAGGACAAACAACGAATACGCATCAAGAGGAGGCCGAGACGGATATAGGAAGCTCGACCAGGAAATGGTATGTCAATAAATTTTGTTTGTACTAAATCGTATCCTATTTATACTAACGATGTTAATTACAGTTTAAGAAGACTGGGAAATGGGAAAAAAGAGATGGTTTGTGGCTAGAGCAACAGACAGCCGCAGATGGAGAGTTGAAAGATCCAGCATGTCAAAAAGTTAGCGAGATGATAGTAAGTTTACTAACTAACAATATTTTCTTCATGGCTACAATACGCACTTACAACACTTTTGCTTAAATGATTTCTGTTAATAATCTTGTAGATGGAGTACAACACACAGGCGAGCCAAGGCACTTTCGAGTCAGTTGGCACTAATGATGTATTGTCGCAGGCATTATCTAGACCCGAACACAAAGGCCGTGTCCGTGGCCAATCAAAGTTCGTAAAGCCGTCTCAGTACTTTAACATAAGTCGAAGTTCGAATAAAAACAATGAGGCCTTTCAATCAATGCAACGGGAAATAGAAGAATTAAAGGCGTTGGTGCGTGGTCTATGTGCGAACAAAGATGTGGAGCCGTCGGTTGATCCCAAGAATGTGCCAACCGTAGACCAACACAACAGCTTTAAGGCTAGTTGCTCTGCCCAAGAAAAACAACATGGAGTTGCTGAGCCGCCAACCATGCCTGTCGAAAGTCAGGAGTGTAAGCTCTATACCTTCGATGAAGTTCAGGGTGGACAGTTGCTTGTTGCGTTAGGAAGAGTATGGCTCGAGACCCTCCCCACCGATACGGTGCATGGGATTCCACTGGGGGAAGGGAACGTGCGAGTGTCAATCAACGTTCCAAAATTAAAAAAAACACCATTACCTATACCGACGTACGACGCAGCCACTGTGGAGGATGCTGTTAATGGGTTTGTTGCTTGGCCTAAAAGTTTAGTTGAGCTCGACATGAGTATGAACAAGGCGAGTCGAGGGCCTAGTCACGTTCCCGACCCAGCAGCTGGCAACAAAAAACGGCAAAAAACGGCTGGAAAGAAAGCGATCGACTCTCGAACTGAGGTACAACAAGGTGCGCAAGAACAAAAACTCGTGTTCGACTTGAATAACATGAACAAGGCAATGAAGCCTTTGGCTTTTTATACACATAGTTGCATGCGTTAAGGTAATCAGATTGAGGTCCCAATACCAGCCACGATTATGGGTTTTGATATGCCTGTCTTTCTGAGCTTTGAAGATATTTTTGAGTTCTTTAATTTACAAGAAATCAGTGCGAATTGTATATTAGTCTACATGAGGTACGGCATTCTTTATCTTAAATTTTCTTTTTATCTGGAAAATCTTCTATATTTCATGTAGAGTAACATTTTTGATATGGTTATGCAGATATTTGGAGGAACTATGTAGAATTAACGGCCAAGCTGAGAAGTTTGTGTTTGTGTCTCCAAGCTTGATCTCACCGGTGAGAACAGATACTGAAGATGCTGGCATGAGAGAGCGAGCCGACAATCTTATCAGCTTTTTGCGTGACGCACCCAAAGGACGGCTTTATCTTGTGCCACATAACAGAGGGAGACATTGGGTTTTGGGTGTCATTGACCCATGGGAGGACCTCGTCCTTTATTTTGATCCTCTTCGGGAGAAGAAACGCGACGATTTTACTGAGCTAATGAACATGTAAGTCAATTTGAACATGATATTTTTTTAATCTTAATTATAGGCATCTTAATTAGTTTGAATTTTACCAATTTGCTAGGGCCCTAACGGATTGGAAGATTACGACCGGAGAAGGGATTAGAAGGAGACGAGACTGTAAAACCAAAATCTCGAACCGTCCTTGTCCTCTCCAAGAGGGAAGTGTTGAATGTGGTTATTTTGTTTTAGGTTTTATGAGGGATATAGTGATGAATGGAATTGACGCACTTGAAAGTAAACAATTTTATACTTCTGAGGATTTGGATCTGATTAGGGGAGAATGGGCTAGCCATGTAATGGATTTCATTAATTATGATGTATAAACTTGTAATTTAATAGTTGGAGTGTATTTTTAGTTTGATTAATGAAGATAATACTTGGATCGTGTATTGGATAACATACAGATTAGGCCACCCGTGGGAAAATTTTTTTTTTTTGACGATTACACTAGAGGCCCGTCGTGTAATCCCCCCAGATCTGGGGAGATTAAACGACGGGCCCCCATGGGCCCGTCGTGTAGTAACAGATTACACGACGGGCTCATGGGCCCGTCGTGTAAATTGAAGGATTACACGACGGGCCCTTGGGCCCGTCGTGTAATCGTTGCTATTACACGACGGGCCCAAGGGCCCGTCGTGTAATCTCCCAAGATTTGGGAAGATTAAACGACGGGCCCTTGGGCCCGTCGTGTAATCTTTGCTATTACACGACGGGCCCAAGGGCCCGTCGTGTAATCTCCCAAGATTTGGGAAGATTAAACGACGGGCCCTTGGGCCCGTCGTGTAATCTTTGTTATTACACGACGGGTCACATGGGCCCGTCGTGTAATCTCACCCCAGTTGGTAGATTACACGACGGGCCCCATGGGGCCCGTCGTGTAATCTATGGGCTTATGACAGATTACACGACGGTTCATTCCAAAACCGTCGTGTAATGTTATTTATTTTGCTCAACCACATAACTGTTTACCGGGATTACACGACTGTTGGAAAACCGTCGTGTAAAACTAAGATACGACGACAGTAATGAAACCGTCGTGTTATCTTCCACGACGCTGGCTTACACGACGGTTAAGGTACCGTCGTGTAAACTTTACACGACGGTTAAAGCCCGTCGTGTAATCCTACTTTTCTAGTGGTGACATAGAAGATAACATTCAGTTAGAAAAGCAAAAAATATATACATATACACATATTACAATAAACAATCATAATTTCATTTCTTCCTTTTTGGGCCCAAAAACAAACACACTTTCCTCGATATTAATTAAAAGTTGGTGAAGAAAATGATGCATTTCTAACATACAAAAATCAAAGCTATTTTAGATCAAGAATAAATTAACTAAAACAAGCACTCTCCGTCTGATGAGTTAGGAGTTTCAAATAATAAACAGATGAATTTCATAACTTACCACTTTCGTACGTTGAAACACAAGTATTTGGGTCAACTAGAAATGGAAACCTGGATTAAAACAAATATTTGCGAGGCAAAATTGATCAGGACACAAAATAATGATCCAATCAGCTTAATATGACGTTAAACAAAAGAAAGCAAATCAGCATACCAGCTATCCAATAGTACTTTCTCTTTCGCCAAAGCTATCAAGGGTCCCAAAGAAACACCATCTTCATTAGTGACAAAGGACCAAGGCTGTAGAGCCTGCGGACATTAGACCCCACATTGTCATCACTAACCACAGAGCAACTAAGCACAGAGTGGCAGGCTAGAAGCCTGAGGATACGGTCCACCATTGCGGGTGCGTCTGGGTTGTTGGTGGACATCTGAGCTATAATCTCAGCCGACGAGAGCTTAGCTCCCGTGCCGGCTTTTGCAATGATGTCAAAAACTCCGAGCTCAATCGCAGTCGGTAAGCTCATGGTCATCGCAGTGGACAACTCTAGCTGCATGACTTGGGAGAATTCTTCCTCCTCTTCTTTCCTATCATGGTCAAGGACTTTTGGAGCAACATTTCTAAGTTCCAACGACGAGGCCATGTTGTTGGAAGGTTTGCAGCGGGAAATAACTAATTTTGGTTATATATGCTAATACTTTGAAGAATGGATTCGTTTATGTAGACAAACTAAATGGTGGATTAACGTTAATATTGTTGCAAATTTGTCAAACGAATCAAATAAAATTTATACAACAAAACAATTTGATAGAATATTTTCAAATGTCAGCGTGGCCTAAATGGTGATTAACTACTTGTCAAAATAAGCATTTTTTTCCCTACTAATTAACCCCACACTTGTTGAATATGTCACTCGATGATCTCAATATGTTTAACCGGAACCAAATAAGTGGTTGCAGGCATAGTCTAGCATTAATTTCACACTTGACTTCACCAAAAGGTGTAGAGTTCAAAACCCCCCTCCTCAATTTTTATTTTTATTGTATTTGAAAACCTGGACCAAATAGTTGCTGATTTAAGATGCTAGCTAGTTCCTAATATAACACTTTAAGTTTAAGTGATTAATTAATGACCTTTTTTAGGTAAATGGTGAGCTTGAGCAACTAGTATCAGAATAATGAAAGACATCTTAATTAGGCTGACATCCTTTTAGTCACTCATCCCCTGTTAATGTCAAACTTCTCACTTAATTTTATTTAACATAAAATATAATGAAAAAGAATTTTTAAAAAGGTTGAAAGGAAAAATAAAGAACGCATGTAGGTGCCGAAAAAATTTAACAAATCTGCCAAAGACAAATAAACAAATCAGGAAATCATACTGTAAATCAGAAAAACTAACTATCGAGTATACTACTTTCTGAATATCAAATTGTGAAAGGTCTCCTTAAAATCCTTTTCCAAGAAAACGTGATGGTAAAAAATCATGGCTTCAAGAATAGACAAATCTGTAATTTTGAAGGAAATGATTACACAAAATGTCTATTGTCAATATTGTGTAAATATCTATTTTTAAATAAATAAATATTTATAGTACCTATTTTTCCATTTTATTATATTTAACACCATTACTCTTTTATTGTGATACATTTTTTCCTTATCAGTTTTTTGAGATTGATGATGAATCTTTCTCGCTGATTGGTGTGAATTAATTATGATAAACCCAAATATTATTCTCTCGCAAATTTTGAATTTTAAAATGATCATGAAATCGCACCTTCATATTCCTTTTTCTTTTTCTTTTCTTTTTATGCGTTCATTTCGTCATTCTTGAACCTTTATGTTTATAATCTGGTATGTTTTGACCCCTCATACTCCTTTCTTCTTTCATGAACGTGCTTTTTTTTTTCTTTTTTTTTTTTTCCCATCACGTCACAAAACATTTTCGTTCCCCCCCCCCCCCCCACCGCCCCTTTTTTTTTTTTTTCTGTTTAATTATTGAAAAGTCCCACCATTGTGAATCATTTTCCCTTGTGTTCCTCTTATTTTGTTTGTTCCCATTTACTTTTTTTCTTTTTTACTTTTTTTTTGTTTATTGTTTATTTATTTATTTATTTATTTTCGTTATGGACGTTTAAAAGAAAAAAGAAATCCATATTTTATTATGTGCCCTTGTGCTTCCTTGATATGTTTGTTTACTTTCATTTTTCTATACTTTTTTATGATAACACATTTTTTTCATTGTTATTTATTTTGTTTTAAGTGCTAGTTTCTAAATTTTTGTATGCTTTATGAAATTGATTTTTTCTTTACGACAATAACAATGTCATTATGCTGATGCCTATCTTAGTTTGTTTTAACTTCTTTATGATAAGAGTGGTTCTGTTAACACACTCTTATTTACTCTCAACACACCCCTAGTAAATTTAAAATAAAAAAATTTACTTGTTACACATCCCATATGTTCAAAATTTATATCCCTAACTATTAATTTTCAAAAACTAAAAATTAATTCACCATTTCAAATTTCTTTTCACACACCCATCTTTATGCAACATAAACAAATACCATAGGCCACATACTATCGTTAAATTGTATGAAAAATTTCAATATCTTATATGACTCTGTGTCCATAGCTTATCCAATATTAAAACTGAGCAAAATTTATAAGTGCATGGCAAAACAGCCAATACCCAGATAATTAGCTATAACATTTTGTCGCATAAAATACACGTCAATTAATTAGTGCATGTTCAGCATATAAAAGCAAATACAAGTTCAGACCATAAACATCTTTTCTAGCAGTTTCTGCTAAACGAAATTCATATCTACACACACACACACACACACACACACACACAGAAGTGATAGGGAAAGCAGGGGAAACCAAAAAAAAAGTAATAAACGTGTTTTTCAATCAAAACGCGTGTTTTAAACCAAAACGTGTGGTATTAAACAACAAAAATTTTTGAGCTTGACTGTAAATTATCCAATATTCGAAGGGGGGGAAAAACATCAAAGGAATGAATAATAAAACAACAATGCATTAAAAAATAGAAGTCATTTAATAAACTTTAGAGTTTTTTTTTTTTTCAACAATACACCAACCAAAAATCAATGCTAATATAATGCCAAAAAAAAACCAACAAGCGAAACAAGAAAAATAAGGTATAACACAAACAAAAGAACATAACGAGAAAGCTAATAATATATGTTGTTTATTTGACGGATTTGGTAACACATTGAATTTCTTTATATATATATATATATATATATATATAATAATAGTTGTCCGTTTATGTTATTTTATTTTGTTCCAGGTTTTTTTGTAATTAAATAATTTGATTAATAGGGGTGTGTGGAGAATTAAGAAAACATGTGTAAATAGAATCACCTTACGATAATTTTAACGTCAACAATAGAATAATTTCCTTCACCATAAATATGAGAATGAGAAAGCCAAATGTCTAAAGAGTAATTGGATAGTGTAGTATAATTAAGTCAAATAAAAAGTCATGAAGTCATAAATTTTTTTGATGCGACATAATAGGAAAAATAGGCTTATTTTTCATTACAGATTAGACAGTTGTTCACATTAAAAAAAGTTGACTCATATATTTGATTATATTTATTTTTAATCTTTTAATTTTAAGTGATTTGTTAATATAACTTACTGGATTTTATATATTATAACTTGTATTATATGAAATCTATTCATAATTCTTATTACTAGTGAATTTTCTCTTTTTTCCTAAATCATGATTGCAGGCACATTAACTAATCACGGTAAAACTTTTAATTCTCTACTTTCTAGTATATTTGCATTTTACATTTAGTATTTTATCATAAGATTATACTCAAATAAGTATCTAATCCTCCATGTGCACCTAGCTTGCACCCTCCCTTGATGATCACCAGTCTCGTGCCCTTGCAATCTCCCTTAACGATTGTCATAATTACACCTATGCCCTATCTCTCGACAATTGTCGTCGTTGCGCTCGTGTTCCCTCTCTCTACAATTGTCATCCTCAAGCCCCCTCTATTAACAATTGTCATCCCTGCGCTCAAGCCCCCTCTCTCAATGACCTCTATCCATGCACCCCGCACTCTTTTCCAACGATTGTTTTCTCTTCTATTATGGTCCAAGATTGAAATCTCCTATTGATACTCTAAATTGCGAGGACATATTAGAGAAAGTTGACTTTTATATTCAATTTTATTTATTTTAAATTTAGAAAATCTCTTGAATTCAGGTGATTTGATAGTATTACATAACTTTATCCAATTATATATTAACTTGTATTTATATGAAGCTTATTTATAATGTTCATTACTGATGAATCTTATATCTTTTTCTATTCCGTGATCATCGACACATTGTTTAACCATGTTAAAACTTTCCGTTATTTGTTTTCTTTTATATTCTTGTTTAATATATATTAAGTTAGTTAATATATTATATTTTCCATTTGAAATATTTTGGAAATATCAAGTATCCGAGATGGGCTTTGAATTTTCGACGTGGAAATGATGATGTCATAGGATGTGAGGTTGTACGATTGGGCAAAACAAGGAGTATTATTGGACTCACTCTAATTTGACTAGAGACTACAATGAAAGCCCTACAAATAAACTTATTAATATAAGTAATGAAATCATCAAAGAAACATATCTATATGAGGTATTATTTTAAATTAGTTTTAATAATTCCTTAAATAAAATACAAATATGCATCCATAACTTGCGTTCAATGTCTTCCTACCTTACAATATTCAACTATTATCCTAACAAACACTTGATATGCCTTTGTGTGATACATATATACTTCGTCCCATGATTAGAAAATCAACATTTTAGTTTCTTTCTTCTTTATTAGATTTTTTTCCCCCAATTTAGCAAAGTTAGAACACTGTCAAAGATATTTATACTTCCTTTCACAATTAAAATCAAATATTTTTTAAAAGAGTTTCTTTGACCTTTAATATAGAATATAGCAGAGTTAGAAGAATACCAAATAATATATCATATGGATGCCTTAAAGAAATAATGCTGCATATATAGATTGAAGAAAAGGTTATTAAATGTGGAAAGTAAGAAAATGAATTATTATATGAATACTTAAATAGTTAATAATTCAAGTAAATAGTAACACTCTAGCACGTTGATTGAATTTTAAGGGAGATTGAATTGAATTATGATCCATAATCAACAAATAATCAAAGTGCCTTGTAAGTAGGGCGAATAGTCTCCTTGATTCGTGGAAAGATCAATATTTTCAAAGTACCGCATTTCACGAAATTAAACATGGTTGGCAAAAATGGACTATCTTCATTAACTAAATTGACATGCATACATAAAATAAATAAATTTAAAAAAAATTAAAAAAGAATAAAGAACATCACCCACCCTTATATGTACGTAGTTGTAGTTTTTATTTTTATTTTTATTCTTTTTAGATAGGCTATTCCTGTAACTACTTTACACAGTTTTAGTTAAAAGAAAAATTGAGAGCAAAATCGATTCAAGAACATATAATAACTTTGCAGGTATCATACTTCTATTTTGAAAATCATTACATGTACATAAACTAGAGGATTACCCTTTTATTATTTGCACTTTCCTATGTGTATTATTCCACTTTGTAATTAATTTAATTGTACTATTACATTCTTGATCACCATGGTCATGATCGTCATTTTATTTTATACATATCCTTGTACATCAAGTAGGCCAACAGTTTTGATCGTGGAAAGATCAGAGTTAGAAAACTATATCTTCTACATTTTATGAAATAAATATTTGGCAAACGTAAACTAGCTTTCCTTAGTTAAATTGGCATACATAAGAAATAAAAAAAAAAAACATCCACACTTAGATACATAGTTGTTTATTGTTGTTGTTGCTGTTGTTGTTATACAGGAAACATGTAAAAACTTTGCTCAATTCAATAATCTCGTTTGTAGACTTGCAAATTTTGGTAGTCATTCCACCAGCAAATTAGTACATAAAGATAACACATAACAAGTAAATGTCATGAGACATTATTAAAAGAATGTACTTTTTAGTCATAATATTTTCTTATAACATTTTTAATCCCAACAAAAATTTGCGATTAGATATATATTAGTCGTGGTTGCAGGCATAATCTAGTGGTAATACCATACTTGACTTCACTTAAAGGTGTGGAGTTCGAATCGCACCACCCTCAATATTGAAAAAAAAAAAAACGTATTAGTCACTATTTTTTGACTAAAAGTTCATTCGTTAGTGATGAAAGGGTAGTTCAATTCAAAATTGCTACTCGAACTCGCTACAATGTAGGAGTTGTAGTACTCTTCATATGCGATCCTTTAACATTATTGCCATAAATTCACTAAAGAAAAAGACAAAAAACGACACAAAAGAAGCTCATCTCCTCATCATCCATATCGATCCCTCCTCTCACAGTCTTGGGATCTTCTATTGAATCGGAATTCCATCTTTTGGCGCATATTAAAGATAGTTGACTTTTGTATTCAATTGTATAATTACTTTCAATTCATGAAATCTTTTGATTTAAGGTGATTTATCAGTATTAAGTAAATCATCCGATTTTATATATTAAAGTTTGTATTTACATGGAACCTTCTAGTATGTCATCATAGACACACAAGCCTAATTTAGCACGCTAAATCGCAGTTCTTTGTTTTTTTTTTTTTTTTCTTTTCTTTTCTTTTTTTCTTATGTGCTTAATTAACTATACATTTGGAAATGAGATAGAAAATTTACTTCCCTTTCTCTTTCTGTCTCTCTTCTCTTTCTCTTTCTAACGCATGAGGATTAGGGTTTATCAATCGTTTTTCTCTCTTAGGATTGGATTTCGGTAGCAGCTTTTGTTTTGTCTTTGGTTTTCCAGCCCTAAAGATGAAGGTGAGAATCATATAGTGAGAGTCTTGACAAAGGCGAGCCCGTGGCAGGAGGATGGGCATTGTGGGAAGGAGGAGCAAGGCAGGAATGAGATAGTTGGTGGTGGTGCATGATCATCATGTGCCAGGGAGGTCCTGCAGCAGCTCGGCTTTGGTAATCCAGTTTCTCCTGACGATGTGGTTCGTTTTATCGGCAATGACACTTTCTGTGTGATTGGTGGTTTTGTTTTGGTGTGTCAGTTTGTGTGTATTAATGATGATGTATTCATTGTCTTTTCTTTGGGTGTTTTATTTCTTTTTGTTATTTATAATAACAAAGCTAGTTTCTCCACCTTTCGTGTTGGTTGTTTTATCCATCAGATTTGAGTTTTAACGGTGTTTTTATCCCGCTAGAGTTACTTTTATGCGGAGTTAGTAGTGGCCTTAATGCTACTAAGTCTTGGCCCTCAAGTTATCTGGAAAATCCATTGATTATCAGGATTTTGTCAAAAAGAGCCTTACATGTGCTTGATTTCAATGTGTTGAGGTATATTTCTCGTTATCGAACCTCAAGCATACGTCTTTCCTTTTGAGCATTATCATATTTTATTGGTATATCCGTTCTTGTTGAATGGTTTTGTCTCATGTATATTTGATATTTTTGTATTTCTTTAGTAAGTTTAATGAAATTTCCCCTTAAAAAAAAAAAAAAACACTACATATTTGAATAAATAGATTACATTTTCTAATTGAGATATGTATGAAAGATCTAGTATCCGAGGTGGAATTTGGAGTTTACCCTCGGAAAAAATGTCATTGGATGCGGCATGATGAAATTGAGTACAAAAATGCGTATTTAAACACTCTATTTTGACTAAACTTAACATAGATTAACGTGAATAGTAAAATCATCACGGAAATATATCCATGAGGCATTATTTTTATTTCATCTTATACTAGTTTTTTAAGCACGTAGGTGTGTGTTAAGCTCGTTAAATTTTTTTATTAATTTTTAAGAACGCATTTATAGAAATTTATTTGAAATAAATTAAAAAGATGGAAAAGGTAAAAGGACTTAAATATTAAAAATATACCAATACATTAAAAATGACTAAAAATAAAAAAATAAAAAAAATTGTTTGAAAGACAATGTTTTAATATGTTAATGAAAAGTATTTTTCTTAAATCAACGTGATTTATTTATAATGAAATGTGTATAAGAAATTTTAAGAACATAGAAAAATTTTCAAAATATGAAATAAATCTTTTCTTGAAATGTGAAATACATAAAAATTATATTTAAATTTTAGAAGATAAATATATTGAGATAATTAAATTATATATTATAAACATTTAGATATATAATAATAGATCTTATAAATCTTACAGAATATAAATTATTTATTAATATTACAAGAGCATTCAAATAATATTTTCTCTCCCTCACTTCATAAACCCCATTTATTGGCCACCTACCTCCTCTCTTTCCCAAAAAAAAAAAAAAAAAAGAAAAAAAGAAAAAGAACACTCTTTCTCTCTCTCACACTCTCTCAAAAAGAGAAGAAAAAACAAAAACAAAAACAAAAAAAACAAAAAATGTCTCCCTCTCTCTCTCGCGTTCTCTCTCTCTCTCACCATTCCCTCGAAAAAAATATAAAAAAAAAAAATCAACAAATCTTTTTTTTCTCTCTCCTCTCTCTCACTCATACTCTCTTTTTCTTATCTCCCTCCCTCCCTCCCTTCCACTCGCGTTTTGAACGAAAACAGTACTTTTTTTTCCCTCCTTTCTATATATTGTATAGATTCAATAATTCCTTAATTAAATAACATACAAATATGCACATACGTCATCCATGCATCGAGACTGAATAAAAAAATGTCTTCCCACCTTTTCAATGTTCAACCATTCAAGTAACTCTAGGTATGCCTAATTAGTTTGAAACTTATTTCCTTGCGTAAGTAAAAAAAAAGCAACATATTGACTAAAGGAGTTTCTTTGACCTTTAGTATTGAACGAGTTTAATACCCGTGCAACAAGAAAAAAATAAATAGAAAGAATGGTGATAATAAAACATCTCACACACTAACCTAATCATAATTAAACATTATAAACAAAAACGTCCTATCTATAATAAAAGCAAACTGTAAAAAAAAAAAAAATTAACAGAAAAAATAAACAACTTCTAATAAAAACATCGAACACCAAAAATCCTAAATATAATATAAAATCATCAACACACAAAATGCAAAGATCAGATTTGGAACCAAAATCAATAAAATACTACCCGGGGAGAAAAAAAATACTAAAAACTACAAAGATACAAACTATCAGTTAAAAAATCTTCTATGTCCATAGCTTATCCAATATTAAAACTGAGCAAAATTTATAAGTGCATGGCAAAACAGCCAATACCCAGATAATTAGCTATAACATTTTGTCGCATAAAATACACGTCAATTAATTAGTGCATGTTCAGCATATAAAAGCAAATACAAGTTCAGACCATAAACATCTTTTCTAGAAGTTTCTGCTAAACGAAATTCATATCTACACACACACACAGAAGTGATAGAAAAAGCAGGGGAAACCAAAAAAAAAAAATTAAAAGTAAGAAAACGTGTTTTTCAATCAAAACGCGTGTTTTAACCAAAACGTGTGGTATTAAACAACAAAAATTTTTGAGCTTGACTGTAAATTATCCAATATTCGAAGGGGGGGGGGAAAAACATCAAAGGCATGAATAATAAAACAACAATGCATTAAAAAATAGAAGTCATTTAATAAAGTTTAGCGTTTTTTTTTTTTCAACAATACACCAACCAAAAATCAATGCTAATATAATGCCAAAAAAAAAACCAACAAGCGAAACAAGAAAAATAAGGTATAACACAAACAAAAGAACCACGAGAAAGCTAATAATATATGTTGTTTATTTGACGGATTTGGTAACACATTGAATTTCTTTATATATATATATATATATATATAATAACAGTTGTCCGTTTATGTTATTTTATTTTGTTCCAGGTTTTTTTGTAATTAAATAATTTGATTAATAGGGGTGTGTGGAGAATTAAGAAAACATGTGTAAATAGAATCACCTTACGATAATTTTAACGTCAACAATAGAATAATTTCCTTCACCATAAATATGAGAATGAGAAAGCCAAATGTCTAAAGAGTAATTGGATAGTGTAATTAAGTCAAATAAAAAGTCGTGAAGTCATAAATTTTTTTGATGTGACATAATAGAAAAAATAGGCTTATTTTTCATTACAGATAAAACAATTGTTCACATTAAAGAAAGTTGACTTTTATATTTGATTATATTTATTTTTAATCTTTTAATTTTAAGTGATTTGTTAATATTTGATAACTTACTGGATTTTATATATTATAACTTGTATTATATGAAATCTATTCATAATTCTTATTACTAGTGAATTTTCTCTTTTTTCCTAAATCATGATTGCAGGCACATTAACTAATCATGGTAAAACTTTTAATTCTCTACTTTCTAGTATATTTGAATTTAACATTTAATATTGTATCATAAGATTATACTCAAATAAGTATCTAATCCTCCATGTGCACCTAGCTTGCACCCTCCCTTGACGATCACCAGTCTCGTGTCTTGCAATCTCCCTCAACGATTGTCATAATTACACCTATGCACTATCTCTCGACAATTGTCGTCGTTGCGCTCGTGTTCTCTCTCTCCACAATTGTCATCGTTGAGCACCCTCTATTGATAATTGTCATCCCTATGCTCAAGCCCCCTCTCTCAATGACTTCTGTCCATGCACCCCGCACTCTTTTCCAACGATTGTTTTCTCTTCTATTATGGTCCAAGATTGAAATCTCCTATTGATACTCTAAATTGCGAGGACATATTAGAGAAAGTTGACTTTTATATTCAATTTTATTTATTTTAAATTTAGGAAATCTCTTTAATTCATGTGATTTGATAGTATTACATAACTTTATCCAATTATATATTAACTTGTATTTATATGAAGCTTATTTATAATGCTCATTACTGATGAATCTTATATCTTTTTCTATTCCCTGATCATCGATCGACACATTGTCTAACCATGTTAAAGCTTTCCGTTATTTGCTTTCTTTTATATTCTTGTTTAATATATATTAAGTTAGTTAATTTGTTATATTATTTACTCTCCCTCACTTTATAAACCCCATTTATTCCCCACCTCCCTCCTCTCTTTCCAAAAAAAAAACACTCTTTCGCTCTCTCACTCCCTCAAAAAGAGAAGAAAAAAACAAAAACAAAAAAATGTCTCCCTCTCTCTCTCGCTCTCTCTCTCTCTCTCACCATTCCCTCGAAAAAAAGTATAAATAAAAAAAAAACAAATCTTTTATTTTTTTTTCTCTCTCCTCTCTCTCACCTCATACTCTCTTTTTCTTATCTCTCTCCCTCCCTCCCTCCCTTCCACTCGCGTTTTGAACGAAAACAGTACTTTTTTCCCCCCCTCCTTTCTATATATTGTATAGATTCAATAATTCCTTAATTAAATAACATACAAATATGCACATACGTCATCCATGCATCGAGACTGAATAAAAAAAAAAAATGTCTTCCCACCTTTTCAATGTTCAACCATTCAAGTAACTCTAGGTATGCCTAATTAGTTTGAAACTTATTTCCTTGCGTAAGTAAAAAAAACAACATATTAACTAAAGGAGTTTCTTTGGCCTTTTGTATTGAATTTAGCAACGTTAGAAGCATACCCAATACATATCATATGCATTGAAGAAATAATGCAATGGAAAAAGACAACGAACTTGTCAACAATATTGTAATTTTGTAAGAAGAGGCTAATTAATATGAATAATAATAATAACAAAAAAAAAGGAAAATTTTTTCTGTTTTGTTTTGTGTTGTTTTGTTTTTGTTTTTTTTTTTTTCTCCTTTTTCCTCTTTTTATTCCATCTAATTTACATTTTTTTTTTGTGATTAAAACTTATAAAACTTCCATTTAATCTCATAGTATCACCATAACATAAAAAAATGACTCATAGTAACTATCTCTGTTAAAATTGATATCTAGACTGAAAGAAAGAAATATTCATGACTCATGACTCTCATGGATATTCATTAATATCCTTGTCTTTTTGCCATGACTATTTGCTATTGGCTAGCTGGTGGTTAAAACGATAGTTTAAAGAAATTCGGCCTTTACTAATTTTTTAATATTAAGTAAGAATTGTGAGGTTTAATAATAAGATTTATCAATTTAATGTAGAATAATTGCGTGCTAAAACCACCTTTATTTACTCCATCGCTAAACGTTTTGCAGGAGATCCTACACTAATAAAATATAAAAGTTCTAAACTTCTAATTAATTTGAAACATAAAAAATACTTTATATTTTTAGGTGGTATAAAGATACATTCCTAACCAGAGTAATGCTTAGGAGTGATAATAACCAACATTTTTGGAAAGGAAAATTTCTTGCAGGTCTTCCAATATTATTAGGAGACATATTCAGGAAAAAGTATAAAGAAAACTTTAATGGCTCAATCCCACACGACAAATAGACTTCTGGAAATTTAGTTAGTCAAGTCCAGAGAGACGGTTTGCAAATCTGTTTAGATTTCAAACATAAAAAACAATTGAAAAGAGATAGAAAAAAATTAATAAATAACAAAAAAAATGAATTAGGGTCCTTTTGTCAACAATATTTGGCTTTCAAGAAACTAATAAGTGTAAAGGTCTGGTAGTGAATGGTCCAATAAAAATATCTAAAAGGTCTAGAAAATCTTGATCAAAACCAAAAGAAAACAAAAAAGAAGAGAATTTTCAAAAGAATAATCATAAAATGATGAAATGCCGTAGTTGTGGGAAATATAGTACTCATGTCAAAAATGTTGTAGATTCAATAAGAAAATAAACAGTCTATGAGAAGAAACTAAACAAAAGCTAAAAAGTTTGATAATTGGTTATGTATGATAATATATACATATACACAAACATGAACGGCGTTGTAGAATCCATATATTTCTTATCTATAGTCAAAGCTATGATGCTACCACAGGATTATTGAAGATCGTATGTGCACAAAGTACAAACAATGTACATCTTTACTCGGATTACTTTATTATACCGGCTAACACATTTTAAAATAATAAAAGTAAATTATACATATTATGTCTGTCTCAAATTGACACTTGAAAATTGAATTAGTTGCATATTCTATTATTGAGTTGCTATATCTAGCATAAAATGTTACTTTAACTCATATTATCTCCATATGTTAATTCATAAGCTGATTTATATAACCTGCAACATATACGTAGTAGTTTTGATTTTATAACTTCAATACGTAATAGAACTCCATAACCCAAACGACACAAACGACACAAAAATATCTTATTCTTACTCAAACGACACAAAATCTAAGGCATATATAAATGACATGTCATTTTACTTGTAGAACTCCATAACCCGATGGTTACAAACACGGCACACAAATTTGATGCCACTAAATCCCGCACCAGTTGCTAAGGCTAAGAACTCTTCTTGGCTCCGTTCCTTTCCCCCTATATTTTGAGTCATCATCGTCACATCAAATGCGAAGGTGCTCTTCGCCACAAAACTATTCTCCGGCGTGACCGGAAGAATTGCCTCCACAACTATAACGGTTCCATTGTCTACAATAGCTTTGTAACAATTCTTCAATATCTTCAAGCATTGTTCATCACTCCAAACATGAAGCACATGCTACAAAATCATCATTTACAATAAATTATTGTTCACAAATATATTTCATAACAACTAGGTTGGATCGGGTTCCCTTACAAAGGTCGGACCCCCATGTAATTGGGTTGAATGGTGGTGTTAAAAATTTTTTGGATAAATTGCTGATTGGTCCATAAATTTTTAAGTTTGAGCAACTTTGGTCCTTGTTCTTTTTTTTTTTTAGCTGAAATGACTTTAAACTATTTAAAATGTAGCTACAGTAGTTCTTTTCATTAATTTTTAGACGGAATTCGTTAGTTAACATCACTTTTTGAACAAATTACTGATGAAGATTCCGTCCAATAATTAATAGAAATGACTATTTTAGCAACATTAATAGTTTAAGGGCATTCCAGTTCAGAGATTAAAGTTACATAAATTTAAAATTTTAAGGATTAGATGAGCAATTTATCCAAAATATTTATTCATAAATAAACATTAAAATTAGTTGAGGCATGCAATAAAGTTTCGGAACTCACCTTCATTAGAATGGCGTCCCCATGTGGAACACTTTCAAACATGTCACCGCCAACATGTTCAACACCTGCAACGTCAATATTAATAAGCTCTTCCTGATTTTAGTATGCAAATTTCAAGTGATCATGCGAACGATAAGTGCCAGTAATGTTTTTGGATATCAGCAGCCTCGGATAAACCCGTCTTCTATAGCATACCTCTATTAACATCTGCTACTAGTCCAAAATAATGAAGACGAGAGAAATATATTTCGTTTGTTGGTATTGTAATATATATATATATACAGTGGTGGATACAGGGGTACCAGTTAGGCCTGGCAATTCGTGTTCGCGGGCCGTGTTCGGGCCAGCCCGTTTTCGGCCCGTTTATTTTCGTGTTAAACGTGTCGACCCAATTTCGACCCAATTATTAAACGTGCGGTCTAAACCCATTTATTACGTGTCGTTCTCGTGTCGTGTCATCGTGTCGTGTCCGAAATTGCCAGCCCTAGCCTATACTTGTTAGAAAAGAGCTTTAGAATAGTTTGAAAATTCTAACATAAACGTGTTAAACGTGTTAATCGTGTTAACCCGTTTCCGGCCCGTTTATTTTCGTGTTAAACGTGTCGACCCAATTTCGATCCAATTATTAAACGTGCGGTCTAAACCCATTTATTACGTGTCGTTCTCGTGTCGTGTCACCGTGTCGTGCCCAAAATTACCGGCCCTAGTACCAGTGGGGGCTATAGCCCTGTTGAAATTTTGTGTTATTTTATTTTTACTCCAAAAGTTTTATATTTTTACAATTTATTCTCGTTGAAATTAAAAAACTCTCATATAGTCCTTATTTTTTCCCCACAAAAAAAAATATATATATATTCTCACATAATCCCCACTAAATTTTATATATATATATATATATATATATAAAAGTTTATACTTTTACTAGTTTATCCCATTAAAATAAAAAATTCTCACATAAACCCTCCAAAATTTAAAATTCTCACATAGCCTCCTTTAAAATTATTTTATCTTGAAAAAAAAAAAAAAACAAATTAGTGTACGCCCCCATTATATAGTTTTCTGGTTCCGTCCCTATATATATATATATGTAACTATTGTTGTAAAAATGAAAATTATGAGATTATACCTGGATAAGAAGGGGCATTCTTTACAACATGAGGCAAGTCGAAGTTAATCCCTTTAATATGTGGGTATTTTGAAGTGATTAGGTTAAGGGTCACTCCCAGACCACCGCCAACATCTACCAGTTGCTTAACGTGGTCAAAACCTTTGTAAAATTTGAGGATGTTCTTGACAACAATAGTAGTTTGGTTGTACATTGCCTTGTTGAAAACATGATTGAAATTTTGGTCAGTGCGTGAATACACGAATGCTTTCATTCCGTGCGCCTTTTCGAATGCAACTCCTCCTTCAAGAATCGAAGATTTCAGACTGAGCCTGTGATTCATTCATTACAAATCTAGTTTCAGATTATGCAGTAAATAAATTAGTGTGAGGCAAAATATAATAATAAAAAATATATATTTTTAAACGGTGCCAGAAAATAGTCTCAAAATAATGATCCAAATAGGTTAATATGACGTTAAACAAAAGAATACAAAACAGCATACCAGCTATCCAATATTACTTTCTCTTTCTCCAAAGCTACGACGGGTCCAAATGAAACACCGTCTTCAGTAGTGACAAAGTACATCGACAAAGGATTAAGGCTGTAGAGCCTGCGGACGCTAGACCCTGCATTGTCATCACTAACCACAGAGCAACAAAGCACAGAGTGGCTGGCTAGAAGCCTGAGGATACGGTCCACCATTGCGGGTGCGTCCGGGTTGTTGGTGGACATCTGAGCTACAATCTTGGCCGACGAGAGCTTAGCTCCCTCGCCGGCTTTTGCAATGATGTCAAAAACTCCGAGCTCAATCGCAATCGGTAAGCTCATGGACATCACAGTGGACATCGCTAGCTGCATGGCTTGGGAGAATTCTTCCTCCTCTTCTTTCCTGTCATGGTCAAGGACTTTTGGAGCTCCATTTCTAAGTTCCAACGAGGAGGCCATGCTGTTGGAAGGTTTGCAGAGGGAAATAACTAATTTTGGTTACATATGCTACTACTTTGAAGAATGGATTCGTTTATATAGACAAACTAAATGATAGATTAACGTTATGCTTGCATATTGGTCAAAACGAAATAAAATTTCTACAATTAAATAATTTGATATAGATATTTTCAAATATGCCAGCCAGGTAGTCGTCAAAATAAGCAATTATTTTTCTAATATAGCTAGTTCCTTACATAACACCTTGAGTTTAAGTGTTTAATCAACGACCTTTTTTTAGGTGAATGATGAGCTCGAGCAACTAGTATCAGAATATAATTAGGACATTCTAATTTGACTGGCGCCCTTATAGTCACTTATCCCTTATCAAACTTCTCACTTAATTTAGTTTATCATACAATATTAAAATACAAAAGAAGTTTTAACAAAGGTCGAAAGGAAAAATAAAGAATTAACGCATGCAGGCATCTAAAAAATTTGTTCTTGCACGCAAGCAAGAAAGACCAAAAAGTAAACAAAAAAACAAAAAACAAAACATAAATCTGCCAGAGACAAACAAACAGATCAATAAATCATAAAGTAAATCAGTAAAATAAACTATCGAGTATTCTTCTTTCTCAAAAACGAATTGAGAAAGGTCTCCTTAAAGCCCTCTTTCAAAAAAAACGCGATAGGAAAATCTAAAAGAGCAAAAAAAAAAAAAAAAAAAAAAAAAAAAAAAAACATGAACAACCATGCATTGAGGAAGAGACAAATCTGTAATTTTGAAGGAAATGGTTGCCATATGAGTAGTTATATCTGCACATACAATATTAATAAATACCCCTACTTAATAAATGTTTTCTAATGTAAACATAATAAATCTATCATTTTATAAGTACTTTTTATATAATATCATATTTAACTCTTATACATCACTTCTATTTTAATTTATTTTATTAAATGCGCAAAAAACCAACAAGGCAGAACGTCTGTAGACACCCCCTTGTCTACTTTTTCCATTCCCTTTTAAATTATCCACCAATTAAAAATTTAAATGTTCATTATTACTTTTTACATCTCTTGTTATTATTTCAAAAAAAAAAAAAAAAAAAAAAAAAACCTACCATTTAATTATACTCTTTACCCTTTTTGGTTCACGAATCAATAAATAACCCCTTAATTTTTTTTAGACAATCCTTTTTTTCATCATTTATTTTTTCTTCTTCTTCTTCTTCTTTTTTAATTTTTTAAATCCAATAATTATTATCTTTTAGACACCCAGATTTTAATATTTTGTTTTTAAAAAAATTTGAAATCTTGATTTTTGTTCTGAAGGTTGAAAAAAAAATCTAGATATATCTTCATAACATAAATTAAAAAGGTAAAAATTTTATTCGTTTTATTCTAAAAATTTAAGGGATCATTCCCAACAAATAAATCATCTTTCTTTTAATACAAGCAATAAAAAATTGAATCATCAAAAAATTTTGTTATATCTTGTAATTTTGTCTTTTCCCATACCAATATTTTTTTTCTAATAACTATTTTCACAACGAACAATAACTTACAACTCACATATATAAAACAACGTCTTTACTATTATTAATATGGGAATAATGAAATCATCAAATAAATATATCAATTTGACGTATTATTTCAAATTACTGTTAATAATTCATTAAATAAAATACAAACATGCACATATGTCATCCATCTATAGTAACTTGCGTTCAATATCTTCCTAGCTTTACAATATTCAACTATTCTCCTAAGTAACACATGATATGCCTTTTTGTGATTCATACTTCGTCCCATTATTAGAAATCAACATATTTAGTTTCTTTAGTTAGTCTTTATTGGAATTTTTTTTTTTTTAGAATTTAGCAAATTTAGAAGACTATGAAAGATTCATACTTCCTTGCATGATTAAGGGGGGTGTTTAGGGTACCCCTTGGAAACAATGTTTCCAAACAAATCTTTTGTCATTTTCCTCCAATTTTACTATTCACTTTTCCAAACATTTTCAAATAAATCAAACTTTAAAAGTCCTTAGCTTTATAATTTTATTTCGAAATGAGATGATTTTTTTTTTTCAAATTGTATATAATTTCAAAGGGAATGAAATAAGATCCATATTGTTAATTTTTTTCCAAACACGTTTCAAGTTTTTGCATTTTTTTACTCGAAACGGTTCATTTTCACCAAACACATATTTCCAAAACTCAAAACATCTCCAACCTCCAAAATACCATCTCCAAACGTAACCCCAAACTAGCCCTAATAAAAATCAAAATATTGACTAAAAAGGAGTTTCTCGGACCTTTAATATAGAAACTCGTAACAAAGTTAGAAGAATACCAAATAATATATCATATGGATGCCTTGAAGATCATAATGCTGCAGATATAGATTGAAGAAAAGATTATTTAATGTGGAGAGTAAGAAAAATGATTAAATATTAATACTTAACTAGTTAATAATCCAATAAAAGAGTAACACGCTAGCCCGCGGATTGAATTTTAAGGGAGGTTGAATTAAATTATGATCCGTCAACAAATCAAAGTGCCTTATTATACATCATCAAGTAGGCCGAATAGTCTCCTTGATTCGTGGGAAGATCATGATTTTCAGAGCATATACCGCATTTGACGAATTTAAGTATAGTCGGCAAATGTGGATATCTAAATTAACTAGATTGACATGCATACACAAAAAAATAAATAAATAAATAAATAAATAATAATAATAATAATAATTAAAAATAAAGAACATCACCCACCCTTTATTATTTTTTTAAGGGATGAAGAAAGTTGAATTCTACATCTTATATAGGCTACTCCTGTAACCAATTTAGGCACTTTTTGTTAAAAGAAAAATTGAGAACAAAGTAGATACGAGAAACATATAACAACTTTGAAGGTATCATACTTCTATTTGAATCTCATTACATGCCCATAAACTAGAGGATTACCATTTTATTGTTTTTACTTTCCTAAGTCTATTATTCTACAATTGTTTAATTATGCTATTACATTCTTCACCATGGCCATGATCATCATTTTATTTTATACATAGCCGTATACACCAAGTAGACCCACAGTTTTGATCGTGGAAATATCAGAGTTAGAAAACAATACCTTCCACATTTGACGAATTAAATAGTTGACAAGTGAACTAGCTTCATTAGTTAAGTGGCATACATAAGAAATTAAAACAAAAGCATCATCCACACTTAGATACGGAGTTTATTATTATTATTATTATTATTATCATAAACATGCAACAACTTTGCTCAATTTTAATAATGAAATCATCAAATAAATATATCTATTTGACGTATGATATCAAATTACTCTTAATAATTCATTAAATAAAATACAAACATGCACATATGTCTTCCATCTAAAGTAACTTGCGTTCAATATCTTCCTAGCTTTACAATATTCAACTATTCTCCTAAGTAACACATGATGTGCCTTTTTGTGATTCATACTTCGTCCCACTATTAGAAAATCAACATATTTAGTTTCATTAGTTAGTCTGTATTGGAATTTTTTTTTAAATTTAGCAAATTTAGAAGACTATGAAAGATTCATTACCTCCTTGCATGATTAAGAGGGTGTTTAGGGTACCCCTTGGAAACAATGTTTCCAAACAAAATTTTTTTTGTCATTTTCCTCCAATTACACTATTCACTTTTCCAAACTTTTTCAAATAACTCAAATTTTAAAAGTCCTTAACTTTATCATTTTAATTCGAAATAAGATGATTTTTTTTTTTCAAATTGCATAGAATTTCGAGGGTAACGAAATAAGATCCATATTCCTAATTCTTTTCTGAACACGTTTCAAGTTTTTGTATTTTTTTTTTACTCGAAACAGTTTATTTTCACCAAAGACATTTTTTTAAAACTCAAAACATCTCCAACCTCCAAAACACCATCTCCAAATATGACAGCAAACTGGCCCTAATAAAAATCAAAATATTGACTAAAGGAGTTTCTCGTTAGTAGACTCAGAGTTTTTTCTGTTTCGTGTTTTTTTTTTTTTGGCCTCTTTTTTCCTCTTTTTATTCAAACTAATTTACATATTTTTTTTTGTGAGTAAAACCTATAAAATTTTCTTTTAATCTCATAGTATCACCATTAACTTTAAAAAATGAGTGATAGTAATTATTTCTGTTAAAATTGATATCTAGATTGGAAGAAAGAGAAGTTCATGACTCTGGATTCTTCTTTTTCTTTTTCTTCTTCTTCTTCTTCTTCTTCTTCTTCTTTTTTATTTTTTTTTGGTGCTGTATAAAGGATCTGGTGATGACCCTATCATTTTTCATTTCATAACACCATGCAGGCAGGGTTTACACTCCTCTGAATTGGTAGGGGATTCAAACCTCCGACCTCCCAGTTGGCAAGATCCTTAAGGTTGCCTCCCATGACAATTCATCCACCCATGATTCTCTTGGATATTCATAAATATCCTTGTCTTTTTGCCATGATTATTTGCTATTAGATAGCTTGTAACGACCCGCCTAGCACGGACCGTTACCGTACATACTTACATGTTTTACATACTTAATTGCTTAAACAAAGTAGTGGAAATATTTTTTTTTTTTTTTCTACTACTGGAGTATTGTTTGGAATGACATAAACATAAAATATTAAACATAAATTTACGGAAGACATAGCGGCTTATCCCTTCTTTCACAGTCGCCCCGCCAACTCCATCATCTTGTATCAAAATTCGCCAGTAGGTTGTTTACCTACAGCATGGACGTAAGACGTGAGCTTTCGCTCAGCAAGTACAACTTTATTTTCCGCAACACAATTAATTATAAACTTAACATAGCAAATCATAACATATTCTAATTATGCATGATCCAATTATGCTCTATTATGCGTAATTGTTTATGGGCCCCTTATCATGGGTGATCGTACCGGGCGCGCAACTATGGAACGGTTGGGGCGGCCAAACCAATTCCAACTCGATCCACAGTCCTACCCGACCTTGGACGGGTCGGTACGTCACTGGCAAGCTCGCTTGCCACTATACTTATTTATCATCTTGACCTTGTTCTTATTAACTGTGAACATGCTTCATGATGTCACATGAGTATAACTGATAATCATATCTTAGTTATGCCATCTACTTTAAATTATAGCACATAACATACATTGTATCATGTTATATTTAAAAAGCCTATGCTGTAGGCGGAGTTGTACTTACCTCTCTTACTATGTCCCTCTTTGATACTGTTCTCTAACTGGCACAGCTGCAGGCCCTTTCCTGCTTGAATAGGGACATAGGTGAGAGTTCAATTCTCATTGTGCAGTGTTGGTGTCCTAACCAACATGCTTACTAATTTCTAGTTGTATGTCCCCGATACTTAATATCTGGTTTGGTCACAATAAAAATCCTACTGTTTGGGAGGATTTATTCTTTAAAAAGATTATTTGGACAAACCCTTGGGTTGACAAAAATGCTGGGTTTCTTTAAAGCCTTGAGCTTTGGGACTAGATCCGGTAATTCAAGTATTATCCTTGATTATCGTCCGTAATTGGCTTGATTACAATTTTTATCTTAAAAACTCTATTTTCTTATCCCTTTGCCATTTGAGAGATTTAACTTTTAAATCCCTTTATTATTTTTGGTAAAAATTCCAATCTTTAAAACAAATCTTTATAAAGGTCGTTTAAGATTGAGAACTGCTTTTGGAACAGTTTTAAGTAAAAATACAGTTTTCTTTTTCTTTTTGAAACTGTTTGTAAAACTTATGTGCAGGAATTTTCGGTTCCCTGCACACTCTTCATAAAACAATACCAGTTTAAAAATCCATTTGTAATTTGAAAAACTTGTCTTCATGAAAGTTGTAGCTCTCGAAAAATGCTAAAACTTTTATGTTTTACGAAAAATCCAGTTCTGCTTATATTTGCGTCAGTTTTCGTTTGAAACAGGCTGATCCTGTAACTTGGATCTGGGCAAATCCGCCACGGATTTTTGTAAAAACGAAGGCCATTGGAGCCTCATTTTTAAAATCTGCTCACGTGGTCTTCTAGGAAAAATCGTTCCGAGCAACTTTCGTGTTTTACAATTTACCCAATTCGTCCTCTAAATGCCTCTAATTTTTACTTTCCCGAAACTGACCAGTTTTGAATCCGAATTGGCAGTTTTGGTTGTTAAGTTCGTTTTACGTCCTATTTCGTGAAATCTATCTCGACCGATCACTTCGGGAGTCTATATGGCAAACACACAGCGTTTCTAACATCCCACTTGAACCTTTAAACCGTCCAATTGAAACCATGCAAACCAAATTCAAAAACCCTAACTTTTTGCATACATCACATACAAGCATCAAACTTTGCTCCTTAAGCTAACATGCTTCAATCACTGCCTTATGGCAGATTTTTGGACCAAACTAGGGGACACACAACCCTAAGCATCAAGCATGAAAATCAATCATAATCAAGCACAATAATGCAAGAATTTAAACCATACACCCTTAGATCTACAAATCAAGCACATACCATAAACTTAGGGCACAAAATAGGAAATGGACTTATGTCCTTACAACCAAATTGAACTACCATTTATCTTTAAATTTGAGCTCAAATAAGAGAGTTAGGGTTCTAGATTTTTACCTTAGACCAAAGTCAAGTTTGGTCACCAAAATCTCTTCCTCCCCTTAGCTCTCCTTAGCTCACGGCCACACCACCCAAATGGCACCCAAAAATTTTTCGGTTTTGATCTCCTTGGTAGATCCACTCCAAGCCGAGCACTCCACCAAGATTTGGCCTCAATTTTTCAGCTTCTCTTCTTCCCTTACACACTCGGCCACACACACCAAATGACCCAAAAAATTTCTAAATTTTCCTTGGTTTTTCCCTAGCTTAAATCCGAACCCCTATGATCAAAATCCCCAAAAAATTTCTGATTTCTCTCACCCTTTCTCTCCTCTGATTTCCAGATTTTTTTGTGGAGAATTTTGGCAAGAGTTTGGCTGCTTTTCTCTGATTTTTCCAGCCAAAAACCGCCCCCCCTTAGGCCTATTTATAGGTGAGTTTTTGGGGTCAAATTGTAATTAATTTTTGTTCACCTTTTCTAATAATTCCATGAAGAAAAACTATTTCTATTTTGGCCCCAAGGTGGCCGGCCACATCATGCTCTAGAAGGCTCCATTATTATCCAAAAATTTTTCTTTTTAATCACCATAATGATGTCATAAATCAAAAGGTTGGTGAGGTAAGCACCATTAGGCTTGTTTGGCAATTTTTCTTGCTAAGCAGTCCAAATTCAAGTTAACACAGATATCTTAATACTGTTAACTATTAATAACAGTATTTTATCACTAAACTGCAATCCAAAATTTATCTGTGTAAAATTTGACTGTATAAAATTTTTCTTATAATTTGAAGTCCCTTGGCCCAATATACCCTAATTTATGTGCTTGATTTTTCTAGAGTGATTTTAAATCTTAATCTTAACATCTTGCCCGAAAAATGGTTTTTCACAGTATATTTTCCATACTGTTTGACCATAAATCAGTATCATCATTATGGTGACTTTTCTGGTCAACCCTTGACTTTTTGGGTCGACTTTGACTTTTTAGGTCAAACTTTGACCGCCATGCAAGACCATGCATACGTGGAATTTTTCTATTCTGCTAACTCAAAATGATACATACTTGTTAAAGCAATCATTTTTAAGTCTCATAAGATCATGAGAACTTAAAATTTTCAAGTAAAAACCCATATCAGATTTTCATGAATATATTCTAAACATTGCATAAGTTTCTTTACAAAACAACGTAAGGTCGTGAAAATTTGGTTATTACAATCTTCCCCCCTTAAAAATTTTCGTCCTCGAAAATTAGAATAAATCGGGGTAGTTCTTTCTCATCTCATCTTCCAATTCCCAGGTTGCTTCTTCAACCTTGTGGTTGCGCCATAAAACTTTAACCAGGGAAATGGTTTTGTTTCTTAGGACCTTCTCGTCTCGATCCAGAATTCGAACTGGCTTTTCTTCATATGTCAAATCCGTTTGAACTTCCACTGGTTCTTGACTAAGCACATGTGACGGATCTGGTACATACTTCTTTAACATCGAGACATGAAAAACATCGTGCATTGCAGCTAATTCTGGTGGCAAAGCAAGCCTGTAAACTACTTTCCCAATCCTTTCAAGGATTTCAAACGGTCCTGTATATCTCGGACTGAGCTTCCCCTTTTTGCCAAATCTTATTACCCCTTTCATAGGAGCAATCTTAATGAACACGGCCTCTCCAACTTGGAACTCCAATGGTCTTCTACGTTTATCGGCATAACTTTTCTGTCTGCTAAAAGCTATGTCGAGCCTCTGCTTAATCTTCTTGATATCTTCAGAGGTCTTCTTAATGAAGTCTGTTGTTTGTAGCTGCTTCTGTCCAACCTCTTGCCAGTGGATGGGAGATCGACATTTCCTTCCATATAGGGCTTCGAATGGTGCCATACCAATTGAAGCGTGATAACTGTTGTTGTAAGAAAATTCGATCAATGGCAGCTTCTGATCCCAGTTTCCTTTGAAATCCAGAACACATGATCTCAGCATATCCCCCAGTGTTTGGATAGTTCGCTCCGACTGGCCGTCAGTTTGGGGGTGAAAAGCTGTGCTAAACTTCAGTCTTGATCCCATAGCATTATGAACACTGGTCCAAAATCGAGAGGTGAAACGTCCATCACGGTCTGAAATGATTGATTTTGGCACTCCATGCTGCTTAACAATCTGAGATACGTAGACTTCAGCCAACTTTTCCACTGAGAATGTGGCTTTGATAGCAATGAAATGGGCTGATTTGGTCAATCTATCCACCACAACCCAAATTGTGTCATTTCCATTTGTCGTCCTGGGTAATCCTACTACAAAATCCATAGTAATTTGCTCCCATTTCCATTCAGGGAACTCTATTTTCTGCAATTCTCCTCCAGGATGTCGGTGTTCAGCCTTAACTTTCTGGCAAGTTAGGCATTTTGACACGTATTCTGCTACTTCATTCTTCATTTTTGGCCACCAAAAGTTCTCCCGGAGGTCCTTGTACATTTTGGAAGCTCCTGGATGTACCGAGTATGGCGTCTTATGAGCCTCTGACATGATCTGATCCTTCAGAAATTCAAAGTCGGGAACACAGATCCTTTCCTTGAAGTAGATAGTGCCATCGGCAGAGGTTTTGAACTCCTTGTTCTTACCGCCAAAAAGTTGTGCCTTTAGCAAAAACGGATCTTTTCCTTGATGCGCCTTGATGGATTCCAATAGATCGGACCGAAGAGTCAGAGAAGATAATTTCCCCGTGATCATTTCCAGGTTGAATTCAGTAATCTCCTTTTGTAGTGGCTTAGGGAACGCTTCGATAGACATTAGCATGCCCGAGGATTTCCTACTTAAAGCATCTGCTACCCTGTTTGCCTTCCCAGGGTGATAAAGGATCTCGCAATCGTAGTCCTTTACAAGTTCCAGCCATCTACGCTGTCTCATGTTGAGCTCCTTCTGGGTAAAAATATACTTAAGACTCTGGTGATCAGTGTAGATTTCGCATTTGTTTCCATACAAATAGTGTCTCTAGATCTTAAGTGCGAAAACTATCGCTGCTAGCTCCAGATCATGTGTAGGATAATTCCGTTCATGATTCTTCAATTGTCTTGATGCGTATGCTACTACTTTCCCATTTTACATCAGGACAGCTCCTAATCCATTCTTGGAAGCATCACTATAAATTACGAAATTTCCCGCCTCTACATCTGGGATTATTAACACGGGCGCACTTGTCAGCTTTTTCTTGAGCTCTTGGAAATTCTCTTCACACTTCTGAGTCCATTCATACTTTTTATCTTTTCGAGTGAGAGCGGTAATTGGTGCAGCAATCTTGGAAAATCCTTCGACAAAACGTCGGTAGTATCCGGCTAATCCAAGAAAACTTCTTATTTCCGTCACACTCTTGGGTACTGGCCATGAACTAACTGCTTCCACTTTTGCAGGATCTACGGAAATTCCCTCTTTTGACACAACATGCCCCAAGAAATGAACTTTCTCCAGCCAAAATTCACATTTTGTGAACTTAGCATAAAGCTGATTCCTCCTCAACGTTTCCATTACCATCCTAAGATGCTGCGCGTGTTCCTCCTTGGACCTTGAGTAAATCAAAATGTCATCAATGAAGACAATGACGAATTTATCCAAATATTCCTTGAATACTCGATTCATAAGATCCATAAAGGCGGCTGGGGCGTTAGTTAATCCAAAGGGCATCACCAAGAACTCATAGTGCCCATATCTTGTGCGAAAAGCTGTCTTGGAGATATCTGCCTCCCGAATTCTGAGCTGATGGTACCCTGATCGTAGATCGACCTTTGAAAACACAACCGCTCCTCGGAGTTGATCAAAAAGATCGTCAATCCTTGGAAGAGGATACTTATTCTTGATCGTGATTTTATTCAGTTCACGGTAGTCAATACACATTCTCAATGATCCATCCTTCTTTTTGACGAATAAAACGGGTGCTCCCCATGGAGAGTAACTTTGTCGGATGAATCCTTTGTCAAGCAGTTCCTGCAACTGTACTTGAAGTTCTCTTAGCTCAGCTGGCGCCATACGATAGGGGGCTTTCGATATTGGCGCAGCTCCAGGTAGCAGCTCAATTTCAAAAGAAATTTCCCTTTTTGGCGGAAGTCCTGGCAAATCCTTCGGAAAAATATCCACAAATTCCTTTATAACAGGAACGTCTTCCAGTGTCAGCTCCATTTCTTGATCCTTGTCTACTATGTTAGCTAAATATCCTTGACAACCATTAGCTAACATTTTCCAGGCCCTTATTGCTGAAACAAATCAAGTTGCTGGACTCTGAGACTGACCATAGAAATTGAACTCTACTTCTCCGTAAGGGTTGAACGTCACGCACTTCTTGCGGCAGTCAATCTTGGCGTTGTATTTACTTAAAAAGTCCATTCCTAAGATCACATCGAAATCCTGAAGCTTGATTGCAATGAGATCTACATATAATTCTCTGTCACAAATTCCTACGGATGTGTTTCGTATCCAAAAATTGGACCACAAAAATTCTCCGGATGGCAGAGAGGTTTTGAATGGTTGTTCTAAACTATCCACACCCCTTCCTATCTTTTGAGCAAATTCCAATGATATGAACGAGTGGGTGGCACCAGAATCAAATAGGACAATTGCATCATAGGTGGCGATAGAAATCTGACCTGTCACCACATGCGAAGTCCCGGCTTCTGCATCTCCTTGGTATAGGCGTAGATTCTGGCTTGCGATTCAGGAGCCTCTAATCTGCCTTGAGCGATTGAGGGTCCTTCGAGCTTTGCCTGGACTGCATGTAACTGGCTGTTGGGGTTCCGGCTTGGGTATGAAGGATTCTGGCCTTGGGTGTTCAGAGTGCAGTTCTTTGCAAAATGACCCTCCTTGCCACAGAGGTAACATGCATTTGATCCCATTCGGCATACTCCCGGGTGTTTTCTCCCGCACTTGGCACACACCGGGTAGCTATTGCTATTGCCCTCATTTCCACGAGCAATCTTTTTCTGAGGGTAGTTTCTTTGCTGACCCTGGCCAGTAGAGTTCTCGTTTCGTTTATTCTTCCCAAACTGTTTAGAACCTTGAGCAAAATTGCGGTGCTGGCCTTTTTGGTTCATTTCGGGATTCTGACGGGGTTGCGTCTGCTTCCCCATGGCCTTCTCTTCTTTTTTGCCTTAAAGAACTTAGCTCGTTCTTCCTTGTCCCGATTAATCCAATATTCTGCTCTTATAGCTCGGCTTATACAATCGGATACCCGAGTGGGTGGACTATCACCAGCACTGACTTGCCTAGCGATATCTGACCGAAACATCTTCATCATCAATCTAACTTTTTCGGTCTCACCTGGCACCAATTCCGGGCACAATCGGGCTAACTGCTCAAACTTATTAATAGCCTCCATTACCGTCATCGTTCCCTGTCTCAAACTGGTAAATTCATCCTGCTGGGCTGCCAGGATTTCTCTGTTAAAGTACATCGTTCGAAACTCCGACACGAAATCTTGCCAACTCATGGTCGTAACGTCGCGACGCATCTGGACCGTCATCCACCAGTGCCTAGCGTCTTTCTTGAGAGCGAAGGAAGCACAAAGGACTTTTTCTTGCTCTGTCAGCCGCATGAAATCCAAAATAACTTGGATGTCAATCAACCAATTGTCAGCGGCAATCGGATCTGTTGGTCCCTCAAATTCCGGCGCTTTCATCCGCCTAAATCTCTCGTAGAGTAGATCTTCCCGTACTGGAGGTAAGTTCGCTTGTAACCCTACTGGTGCTACTGGAACCTCTGGTTGCACATCAGGTACCGGAGGTACTACTGGAGGTACTCTGATATTCTGTGGGGGAATCTCATTAGCCTGAGGTCTCTGATTTATCTGAGCTAACTGCTCCCGGAGTCTATTTGTTTCCTGTTGCTGTTCAAGTAACTGTCGTTGCAAATTTGCTACAACAGTTGCTAGATCCGGTGCAGGTGGATTCTGGTTCACAGGCATTGTTCTGCGAGGTCGTACCATCTTTTATTTCCTATTAAACCATAAAAGAAGATATTATCGAACTAGTAATATCTTTTCTTTCATCATACATTATATCGTAATACATTAGATCATAACATAATCCTTCTTATCCTAACATGGCTTACGTAATCATAACGTATCGCATCATAACATGATTTTCGTGATCATAACATAACATGGTACTTGATCTGGTTCTTGGAAATTTACAGAAAGTACATTATATTTGCCAAAATAATATATACAAGATTGTTACATCATTCTTGTAAATACATATCTGTTTCATAGCATTTTATATACATGACCAAAATGGTAATGGGAGTGTCTAACACTTCACCATCATACATAGTCAAAATGGCGATGGAAGTGGCTACCACTTTCCATCATACATCAGTACAAGCCTACTATCCCAAAAAAAATAAGCGAGTACATATCAGTCCTAAGGTCAAAATAAATATACATGATCAGCCAAAATGATGATCTCTATCGCCATCTAAGCGGCTCCGTCGGAGTCAGTCTCCCAATCTCCGTCGTCGAAAATGATCTCCTCTGGGTCATCAACAAAATCCTCCTGATCCTCAAACCATCCTGCCTGCTCTGGCTCGGGCACCGGCTCCATCTCCTCGTCGTCGTCCTCCTCCTCACTGGATATATCAATGACAATGGGATCTGCCGGTGGATCTGCTGGTATAATCTCAACATCATTCTCCTCGTCACTGGGGATGTCTATGACAGGAGGGTCTGCTGGTGGATCATGGGGTATAACCATAACATCGTCCTCCTCCGGGTCCTCTGCACCTGGGTCACCCTCAGCATCCCCCTGCTCCTCGGCCTCATGGGCTGGCACCTCCTGCTCTGGTACTGCAGGGATCGGCTCCTCTGGGGGTGCTGGTCCTACCTCGTGCAATGGCTCCCCTATGCCAGCGTCATCTACGGGTGCCTGATGATCACCCTCAGCTGCCTCCGCCTGCTCCGCAGTCCGCGTGCATCTCAGCCTCTAGGATATACTCTATCATGTGCTCCACAGACATCCTGGGTGAGGGATAAGGAACATGCTGGCGAATACGACCAGGTAAGCCGTTTCGCAAAACCATCAATGCCTCCAACATAGGGTGGTCCATCTCCTGAGGAATGTAGGGTAACATGGCCTCCTGAAATCTCATACAGTAATGGGCCATGGTCTCGAGAGGATATGCGTGCCACTCAAGTGTATAGCTATGGTATCGCGTGTCATACATATCCCTATAAATATCAGGGTCACGCTGAGGCGCTCCTGGCCCGTAATCCAGTATCGGTCCAAACCGTCCAATCATCAGTGCACGGAAATGTGCCCAGGTCCGGCTGGGTAGCTGTGGCTCTCCTACTGATATCCACCAAAGACGGGCGTCGCCTCTCAAACATCGACTCCCTAACGAGACCTGTAAGCGCCCCGGATATGGCTGGTGCGGAAAATCAGCTCCGTGTCATATAGCCATGCTGCTAAAGATACCGTGTGACTCGTACCGTCAAATAATAACGGATATGCCTCATAGAATGACGATATAGTCTCTCGGTCCGCATCCACGTGATCCGGCTCCATATCGACGAATCTACATACCATAATCACATAATAAATATTTATGTATAAACTAATTTTAACTTACAATGATAGTGGCGATGGCAGACGAACTGTGAAATCAGGTAGCAGGGAACCGCTCTGATACCAACTCTGTAACGACCCGCCTAGCACGGACCGTTACCGTACATACTTACATGTTTACATACTTAATTGCTTAAACAAAGTAGTGGAAATTTTTTTTTTTTTTTTTTTCTACTACTGGAGTATTGTTTGGAATGACATAACATAAAATATTAAACATAAATTTACGGAAGACATAGCGGCTTATCCCTTCTTTCACAGTCGCCCCGCCAACTCCATCATCTTGTATCAAAATTCGCCAGTAGGTTGTTTACCTACAGCATAGACGTAAGTCGTGAGCTTTCGCTCAGCAAGTACAACTTTATTTTCCGCAACATAATAATTATAAACTTAACATAGTAAATCATAACATATTCTAATTATGCATGATCCAATTATGCTTATTATGCGTAATTGTTTATGGGCCCCTTATCATGGGTGATCGTACCGGGCGCGCAACTATGGAACGGTTGGGGCGGCCAAACCAATTCCAACTCGATCCACAGTCCTACCCGACCTTGGACGGGTCGGTACGTCACTGGCAAGCTCGCTTGCCACTATACTTATTTATCATCTTGACCTTGTTCTTATTAACTGTGAACATGCTTCATGATGTCACATGAGTATAACTGATAATCATATCTTAGTTATGCCATCTACTTTAAATTATAGCACATAACATACATTGTATCATGTTATATTTAAAAAGCCTATGCTGTAGGCGGAGTTGTACTTACCTCTCTTACTATGTCCCTCTTTGATACTGTTCTCTAACTGGCACAGCTGCAGGCCCTTTCCTGCTTGAATAGGGACATAGGTGAGAGTTCAATTCTCATTGTGCAGTGTTGGTGTCCTAACCAACATGCTTACTAATTTCTAGTTGTATGTCCCCGATACTTAATATCTGGTTTGGTCACAAATAAAAATCCTACTGTTTGGGAGGATTTATTCTTTAAAAAGATTATTTGGACAAACCCTTGGGTTGACAAAAATGCTGGGTTTCTTTAAAGCCTTGAGCTTTGGGACTAGGTCCGGTAATTCAAGTATTATCCTTGATTATCGTCCGTAATCGGCTTGATTACAATTTTTATCTTAAAAACTCTATTTTCTTATCCCTTTGCCATTTGAGAGATTTAACTTTTAAATCCCTTTATTATTTTTGGTAAAAATTCCAATCTTTAAAACAAATCTTTATAAAGGTCGTTTAAGATTGAGAACTGCTTTTGGAACAGTTTTAATGTAAAAATACAGTTTTCTTTTTCTTTTTGAAACTGTTTGTAAAACTTATGTGCAGGAATTTTCGGTTCCCTGCACACTCTTCATAAAACAATACCAGTTTAAAAATCCATTTGGAATTTGAAAAACTTGTCTTCATGAAAGTTGTAGCTCTCGAAAAATGCTAAAACTTTCATGTTTTACGAAAAATCCAGTTCTGCTTGTATTTGCGTCAGTTTTCGTTTGAAACAGGCTGATCCTGTAACTTGGGTCTGGGCAAATCCGCCACGGATTTTTGTAAAAACGAAGGCCATTGGAGCCTCATTTTTAAAATCTGCTCACGTGGTCTTCTAGGAAAAATCGTTCCGAGCAACTTTCGTGTTTTACAATTTACCCAATTCGTCCTCTAAATGCCTCTAATTTTTACTTTCCCGAAACTGACCAGTTTTGAATCCGAATTGGCAGTTTTGGTTGTTAAGTTCGTTTTACGTCCTATTTCGTGAAATCTATCTCGACCGATCACTTCGGGAGTCTATATGGCAAACACACAGCGTTTCTAACGTCCCACTTGAACCTTTAAACCGTCCAATTGAAACCATGCAAACCAAATTCAAAAACCCTAACTTTTTGCATACATCACATACAAGCATCAAACTTTGCTCCTTAAGCTAACATGCTTCAATCACTGCCTTATGGCAGATTTTTGGACCAAACTAGGGGACACACAACCCTAAGCATCAAGCATGAAAATCAATCATAATCAAGCACAATAATGCAAGAATTTAAACCATACACCCTTAGATCTACAAATCAAGCACATACCTCTAACTTTAGGGCACAAAATAGGAAATGGACTTATGTCCTTACAACCAAATTGAACTACCATTTATCTTTAAATTTGAGCTCAAATAAGAGAGTTAGGGTTCTAGATTTTTACCTTAGACCAAAGTCAAGTTTGGTCACCAAAATCTCTTCCTCCCCCTAGCTCTCCTTAGCTCACGGCCACACCACCCAAATGGCACCCAAAAATTTTTCGGTTTGATCTCCTTGGTAGATCCACTCCAAGCCGAGCACTCCACCAAGATTTGGCCTCAAATTTTTCAGCTTCTCTTCTTCCCTTACACACTCGGCCACACACACCAAATGACCCAAAAAATTTCTAAATTTTCCTTGGTTTTCCCTAGCTTCAAATCCGAACCCCTATGATCAAAATCCCCAAGAAAATTTCTGATTTCTCTCACCCTTTCTCTCCTCTGATTTCCAGATTTTTTTGTGGAAAAATTTGACAAGAGCTTTGGCTGTTTTCTCTGATTTTTCCAGCCAAAAACCGCCCCCCCCTTAGGCCTATTTATAGGTGAGTTTTTGGGGTCAAATTGTAATTAATTTTTGTTCACCTTTTCTAATAATTCCATGAAGAAAAACTATTTCTATTTTGGCCCCAAGGTGGCCGGCCACATCATGCTCTAGAAGGCTCCATTATTATCCAAAAATTTTTCTTTTTAATCACCATAATGATGTCATAAATCAAAAGGTTGGTGAGGTAAGCACCATTAGGCTTGTTTGGCAATTTTTCTTGCTAAGCAGTCCAAATTCAAGTTAACACAGATATTTTAATACTGTTAACTATTAATAACAGTATTTTATCACTAAACTGCAGTCCAAAATTTATCTGTGTAAAATTTGACTGTATAAAATTTTTCTTATAATTTGAAGTCCCTTGGCCCAATATACCCTAATTTATGTGCTTGATTTTTCTAGGAGTGATTTTAAATCTTAATCTTAACATCTTGTCCGAAAAAATGGTTTTTCGCAGTATATTTTCCATACTGTTTGACCATAAATCAGTATCATCATATGGTTGACTTTTCTGGTCAACCCTTGACTTTTTGGGTCGACTTTGACTTTTTAGGTCAAACTTTGACCGCCATGCAAGACCATGCATACGTGAAATTTTTCTATTCTGCTAACTCAAAATGATACATACTTGTTAAAGCAATCATTTTTAAGTCTCATAAGATCATGAGAACTTAAAATTTTCAAGTAAAAACCCATCTCAGATTTTCATGAATATATTCTAAACATTGCATAAGTTTCTTTACAAAACAACGTAAGGTCGTGAAAATTTGGTTATTACAATCTTCCCCCCTTAAAAATTTTCGTCCTCGAAAATTAGAATAAATCGGGGTAGTTCTTTCTCATCTCATCTTCCAATTCCCAGGTTGCTTCTTCAACCTTGTGGTTGCGCCATAAAACTTTAACCAGGGAAATGGTTTTGTTTCTTAGGACCTTCTCGTCTCGATCCAGAATTCGAACTGGCTTTTCTTCGTATGTCAAATCCGTTTGAACTTCCACCGGTTCTTGACTAAGCACATGCGACGGATCTGGTACATACTTCTTTAACATGGAAACATGAAAAACATCGTGCATTGCAGCTAATTCTGGTGGCAAAGCAAGCCTGTAAGCTACTTTCCCAATCCTTTCAAGGATTTCAAACGGTCCTGTATATCTCGGACTGAGCTTCCCCTTTTTGCCAAATCTCATTACCCCTTTCATAGGAGCAATCTTAATGAACACGGCCTCTCCAACTTGGAACTCCAATGGTCTTCTACGTTTATCGGCATAACTTTTCTGTCTGCTAAAAGCTATGTCGAGCCTCTGCTTAATCTTCTTGATATCTTCAGAGGTCTTCTTAATGAAGTCTGTTGTTTGTAGCTGCTTCTGTCCAACCTCTTGCCAGTGGATGGGAGATCGACATTTCCTTCCATATAGGGCTTCGAATGGTGCCATACCAATTGAAGCGTGATAACTGTTGTTGTAAGAAAATTCGATCAATGGCAGCTTCTGATCCCAGTTTCCTTTGAAATCCAGAACACATGATCTCAGCATATCCTCCAGTGTTTGGATAGTTCGCTCCGACTGGCCGTCAGTTTGGGGGTGAAAAGCTGTGCTAAACTTCAGTCTTGATCCCATAGCATTATGAACACTGGTCCAAAATCGAGAGGTGAAACGTCCATCACGGTCTGAAATGATTGATTTTGGCACTCCATGCTGCTTAACAATCTGAGATACGTAGACTTCAGCCAACTTTTCCACTGAGAATGTGGCTTTGATAGCAATGAAATGGGCTGATTTGGTCAATCTATCCACCACAACCCAAATTGTGTCATTTCCACTTGTCGTCCTGGGTAATCCTACTACAAAATCCATAGTAATTTGCTCCCATTTCCATTCAGGGAACTCTATTTTCTGCAATTCTCCTCCAGGATGTCGGTGTTCAGCCTTAACTTTCTGGCAAGTTAGGCATTTTGACACGTATTCTGCTACTTCATTCTTCATTTTTGGCCACCAAAAGTTCTCCCGGAGGTCCTTGTACATTTTGGAAGCTCCTGGATGTACCGAGTATGGCGTCTTATGAGCCTCTGACATGATCTGATCCTTCAGAAATTCAAAGTCGGGAACACAGATCCTTTCCTTGAAGTAGATAGTGCCATCGGCAGAGGTTTTGAACTCCTTGTTCTTACCGCCAAAAAGTTGTGCCTTTAGCAAAAACGGAATCTTTTCCTTGATGCGCCTTGATGGATTCCAATAGATCGGACCTGAAGAGTCAGAGAAGATAATTTCCCCGTGATCATTTCCAGGTTGAATTCAGTAATCTCCTTTTGTAGTGGCTTAGGGAACGCTTCGATAGACATTAGCATGCCCGAGGATTTCCTACTTAAAGCATCTGCTACCCTGTTTGCCTTCCCAGGGTGATAAAGGATCTCGCAATCGTAGTCCTTTACAAGTTCCAGCCATCTACGCTGTCTCATGTTGAGCTCCTTCTGGGTAAAAATATACTTAAGACTCTGGTGATCAGTGTAGATTTCGCATTTGTTTCCATACAAATAGTGTCTCCAGATCTTAAGTGCGAAAACTATCGCTGCTAGCTCCAGATCATGTGTAGGATAATTCCGTTCATGATTCTTCAATTGTCTTGATGCGTATGCTACTACTTTCCCATTTTGCATCAGGACAGCTCCTAATCCATTCTTGGAAGCATCACTATAAATTACGAAATTTCCCGCTTCTACATCTGGGATTATTAACACGGGCGCACTTGTCAGCTTTTTCTTGAGCTCTTGGAAATTCTCTTCACACTTCTGAGTCCATTCATACTTTTTATCTTTTCGAGTGAGAGCGGTAATTGGTGCAGCAATCTTGGAAAATCCTTCGACAAAACGTCGGTAGTATCCGGCTAATCCAAGAAAACTTCTTATTTCCGTCACACTCTTGGGTACTGGCCATGAACTAACTGCTTCCACTTTTGCAGGATCTACGGAAATTCCCTCTTTTGACACAACATGCCCCAAGAAATGAACTTTCTCCAGCCAAAATTCACATTTTGTGAACTTAGCATAAAGCTGATTCCTCCTCAACGTTTCCATTACCATCCTAAGATGCTGCGCGTGTTCCTCCTTGGACCTTGAGTAAATCAAAATGTCAGTCAATGAAGACAATGACGAATTTATCCAAATATTCCTTGAATACTCGATTCATAAGATCCATAAAGGCGGCTGGGGCGTTAGTTAATCCAAAGGGCATCACCAAGAACTCATAGTGCCCATATCTTGTGCGAAAAGCTGTCTTGGAGATATCTGCCTCCCGAATTCTGAGCTGATGGTACCCTGATCGTAGATCGACCTTTGAAAACACAACCGCTCCTCGGAGTTGATCAAAAAGATCGTCAATCCTTGGAAGAGGATACTTATTCTTGATCGTGATTTTATTCAGTTCACGGTAGTCAATACACATTCTCAATGATCCATCCTTCTTTTTGACGAATAAAACGGGTGCTCCCCATGGAGAGTAACTTTGTCGGATGAATCCTTTGTCAAGCAGTTCCTGCAACTGTACTTGAAGTTCTCTTAGCTCAGCTGGCGCCATACGATAGGGGGCTTTCGATATTGGCGCAGCTCCAGGTAGCAACTCAATTTCAAAAGAAATTTCCCTTTCTGGCGGAAGTCCTGGCAAATCCTTCGGAAAAATATCCACAAATTCCTTTATAACAGGAACGTCTTCCAGTGTCAGCTCCATTTCTTGATCCTTGTCTACTATGTTAGCTAAATATCCTTGACAACCATTAGCTAACATTTTCCAGGCCCTTATTGCTGAAACAAATCGAGTTGCTGGACTCTGAGACTGACCATAGAAATTGAACTCTACTTCTCCGTAAGGGTTGAACGTCACGCACTTCTTGCGGCAGTCAATCTTGGCGTTGTATTTACTTAAAAAGTCCATTCCTAAGATCACATCGAAATCCTGAAGCTTGATTGCAATGAGATCTACATATAATTCTCTGTCCACAAATTCCTACGGATGTGTTTCGTATCCAAAAATTGGACCACAAAAATTCTCCGGATGGCAGAGAGGTTTTGAATGGTTGTTCTAAACTATCCACACCCCTTCCTATCTTTTGAGCAAATTCCAATGATATGAACGAGTGGGTGGCACCAGAATCAAATAGGACAATTGCATCATAGGTGGCGATAGAAATCTGACCTGTCACCACATGCGAAGTCCCGGCTTCTGCATCTCCTTTGGTATAGGCGTAGATTCTGGCTTGCGATTCAGGAGCCTCTAATCTGCCTTGAGCGATTGAGGGTCCTTCGAGCTTTGCCTGGACTGCATGTAACTGGCTGTTGGGGTTCCGGCTTGGGTATGAAGGATTCTGGCCTTGGGTGTTCAGAGTGCAGTTCTTTGCAAAATGACCCTCCTTGCCACAGAGGTAACATGCATTTGATCCCATTCGGCATACTCCCGGGTGTTTTCTCCCGCACTTGGCACACACCGGGTAGCTATTGCTATTGCCCTCATTTCCACGAGCAATCTTTTTCTGAGGGTAGTTTCTTTGCTGACCCTGGCCAGTAGAGTTCTCGTTTCGTTTATTCTTCCCAAACTGTTTAGAACCTTGAGCAAAATTGCGGGGCTGGCCTTTTTGGTTCATTTCGGGATTCTGACGGGGTTGCGTCTGCTTCCCATGGCCTTCTCTTCCTTCTTTGCCTTAAAGAACTTAGCTCGTTCTTCCTTGTCCCGATTAATCCAATATTCTGCTCTTATGGCTCGGCTTATACAATCGGATACCCGAGTAGGTGGACTATCACCAGCACTGACTTGCTTAGCGATATCTGACCGAAACATCTTCATCATCAATCTAACTTTTTCGGTCTCACCTGGCACCAATTCCGGGCACAATCGGGCTAACTGCTCAAACTTATTAATAGCCTCCATTACCGTCATCGTTCCCTGTCTCAAACTGGTAAATTCATCCTGCTGGGCTGCCAGGATTTCTCTGTTAAAGTACATAGTTCGAACTCCGACACGAAATCTTGCCAACTCATGGTCGTAACGTCGCGACGCATCTGGACCGTCATCCACCAGTGCCTAGCGTCTTTCTTGAGAGCGAAGGAAGCACAAAGGACTTTTTCTTGCTCTGTCAGCCGCATGAAATCCAAAATAACTTGGATGTCAATCAACCAATTGTCAGCGGCAATCGGATCTGTTGGTCCCTCAAATTCCGGCGCTTTCATCCGCCTAAATCTCTCGTAAAGTAGATCTTCCCGTACTGGAGGTAAGTTCGCTTGTAACCCTACTGGTGCTACTGGAACCTCTGGTTGCACATCAGGTACCGGAGGTACTACTGGAGGTACTCTGATATTCTGTGGGGGAATCTCATTAGCCTGAGGTCTCTGATTTATCTGAGCTAACTGCTCCCGGAGTCTATTTGTTCCTGTTGCTGTTCAAGTAACTGTCGTTGCAAATTTGCTACAACAGTTGCTAGATCCGGTGCAGGTGGATTCTGGTTCACAGGCATTGTTCTGCGAGGTCGTACCATCTTTTATTTCCTATTAAACCATAAAAGAAGATATTATCGAACTAGTAATATCTTTTCTTTCATCATACATTATATCGTAATACATTAGATCATAACATAATCCTTCTTATCCTAACATGGCTTACGTAATCATAACGTATCGCATCATAACATGATTTTCGTGATCATAACATAACATGGTACTTGATCTGGTTCTTGGAAATTTACAGAAAGTACATTATATTTGTCAAAATAATATATACAAGATTGTTACATCATTCTTGTAAATACATATCTGTTTCATAGCATTTTATATACATGACCAAAAATGGTAATGGGAGTGTCTAACACTTCACCATCATACATAGTCAAAATGGCGATGGAAGTGGCTACCACTTTCCATCATACATCAGTACAAGCCTACTATCCCAAAAAAAATAAGCGAGTACATATCAGTCCTAAGGTCAAAATAAATATACATGATCAGCCAAAATGATGATCTCTATCGCCATCTAAGCGGCTCCGTCGGAGTCAGTCTCCCAATCTCCGTCGTCGAAAATGATCTCCTCTGGGTCATCAACAAAATCCTCCTGATCCTCAAACCATCCTGCCTGCTCTGGCTCGGGCACCGGCTCCATCTCCTCGTCGTCGTCCTCCTCCTCACTGGATATATCAATGACAATGGGATCTGCCGGTGGATCTGCTGGTATAATCTCAACATCATTCTCCTCGTCACTGGGGATGTCTATGACAGGAGGGTCTGCTGGTGGATCATGGGGTATAACCATAACATCGTCCTCCTCCGGGTCCTCTGCACCTGGGTCACCCTCAGCATCCCCCTGCTCCTCGGCCTCATGGGCTGGCACCTCCTGCTCTGGTACTGCAGGGATCGGCTCCTCTGGGGGTGCTGGTCCTACCTCGTGCAATGGCTCCCCTATGCCAGCGTCATCTACGGGTGCCTGATGATCACCCTCAGCTGCCTCCGCCTGCTCCGCATCCGCGTGCATCTCAGCCTCTAGGATATACTCTATCATGTGCTCCACAGACATCCTGGGTGAGGGATAAGGAACATGCTGGCGAATACGACCAGGTAAGCCGTTTCGCAAAACCATCAATGCCTCCAACATAGGGTGGTCCATCTCCTGAGGAATGTAGGGTAACATGGCCTCCTGAAATCTCATACAGTAATGGGCCATGGTCTCGAGAGGATATGCGTGCCACTCAAGTGTATAGCTATGGTATCGCGTGTCATACATATCCCTATAAATATCAGGGTCACGCTGAGGCGCTCCTGGCCCGTAATCCAGTATCGGTCCAAACCGTCCAATCATCAGTGCACGGAAATGTGCCCAGGTCCGGCTGGGTAGCTGTGGCTCTCCTACTGATATCCACCAAAGACGGGCGTCGCCTCTCAAACATCGACTCCCTAACGAGACCTGTAAGCGCCCCGGGATATGGCTGGTGCGGAAAATCAGCTCCGTGTCATATAGCCATGCTGCTAAAGATACCGTGTGACTCGTACCGTCAAATAATAACGGATATGCCTCATAGAATGACGATATAGTCTCTCGGTCCGCATCCACGTGATCCGGCTCCATATCGACGAATCTACATACCATAATCACATAATAAATATTTATGTATAAACTAATTTTAACTTACAATGATAGTGGCGATGGCAGGCGAACTGTGAAATCAGGTAGCAGGGAACCGCTCTGATACCAACTCTGTAACGACCCGCCTAGCACGGACCGTTACCGTACATACTTACATGTTTTACATACTTAATTGCTTAACAAAGTAGTGGAAATTTTTTTTTTTTTTTTTTCTACTACTGGAGTTTTGTTTGGAATGACATAAACATAAAATATTAAACATAAATTTACGGAAGACATAGCGGCTTATCCCTTCTTTCACAGTCGCCCCGCCAACTCCATCATCTTGTATCAAAATTCGCCAGTAGGTTGTTTACCTACAGCATGGACGTAAGACGTGAGCTTTCGCTCAGCAAGTACAACTTTATTTTCCGCAACACAATTAATTATAAACTTAACATAGCAAATCATAACATATTCTAATTATGCATGATCCAATTATGCTCTATTATGCGTAATTGTTTATGGGCCCCTTATCATGGGTGATCGTACCGGGCGCGCAACTATGGAACGGTTGGGGCGGCCAAACCAATTCCAACTCGATCCACAGTCCTACCCGACCTTGGACGGGTCGGTACGTCACTGGCAAGCTCGCTTGCCACTATACTTATTTATCATCTTGACCTTGTTCTTATTAACTGTGAACATGCTTCATGATGTCACATGAGTATAACTGATAATCATATCTTAGTTATGCCATCTACTTTAAATTATAGCACATAACATACATTGTATCATGTTATATTTAAAAAGCCTATGCTGTAGGCGGAGTTGTACTTACCTCTCTTACTATGTCCCTCTTTGATACTGTTCTCTAACTGGCACAGCTGCAGGCCCTTTCCTGCTTGAATAGGGACATAGGTGAGAGTTCAATTCTCATTGTGCAGTGTTGGTGTCCTAACCAACATGCTTACTAATTTCTAGTTGTATGTCCCCGATACTTAATATCTGGTTTGGTCACAAATAAAAATCCTACTGTTTGGGAGGATTTATTCTTTAAAAAGATTATTTGGACAAACCCTTGGGTTGACAAAAATGCTGGGTTTCTTTAAAGCCTTGAGCTTTGGGACTAGATCCGGTAATTCAAGTATTATCCTTGATTATCGTCCGTAATTGGCTTGATTACAATTTTTATCTTAAAAACTCTATTTTCTTATCCTTTGCCATTTGAGAGATTTAACTTTTAAATCCCTTTATTATTTTTGGTAAAAATTCCAATCTTTAAAACAAATCTTTATAAAGGTCGTTTAAGATTGAGAACTGCTTTTGGAACAGTTTTAAGTAAAAATACAGTTTTCTTTTTCTTTTTGAAACTGTTTGTAAAACTTATGTGCAGGAATTTTCGGTTCCCTGCACACTCTTCATAAAACAATACCAGTTTAAAAATCCATTTGTAATTTGAAAAACTTGTCTTCATGAAAGTTGTAGCTCTCGAAAAATGCTAAAACTTTTCATGTTTTACGAAAAATCCAGTTCTGCTTATATTTGCGTCAGTTTTCGTTTGAAACAGGCTGATCCTGTAACTTGGATCTGGGCAAATCCGCCACGGATTTTTGTAAAAACGAAGGCCATTGGAGCCTCATTTTTAAAATCTGCTCACGTGGTCTTCTAGGAAAAATCGTTCCGAGCAACTTTCGTGTTTTACAATTTACCCAATTCGTCCTCTAAATGCCTCTAATTTTTACTTTCCCGAAACTGACCAGTTTTGAATCCGAATTGGCAGTTTTGGTTGTTAAGTTCGTTTTACGTCCTATTTCGTGAAATCTATCTCGACCGATCACTTCGGGAGTCTATATGGCAAACACACAGCGTTTCTAACGTCCCACTTGAACCTTTAAACCGTCCAATTGAAACCATGCAAACCAAATTCAAAAACCCTAACTTTTTGCATACATCACATACAAGCATCAAACTTTGCTCCTTAAGCTAACATGCTTCAATCACTGCCTTATGGCAGATTTTTGGACCAAACTAGGGGACACACAACCCTAAGCATCAAGCATGAAAATCAATCATAATCAAGCACAATAATGCAAGAATTTAAACCATACACCCTTAGATCTACAAATCAAGCACATACCATAAACTTAGGGCACAAAATAGGAAATGGACTTATGTCCTTACAACCAAATTGAACTACCATTTATCTTTAAATTTGAGCTCAAATAAGAGAGTTAGGGTTCTAGATTTTTACCTTAGACCAAAGTCAAGTTTGGTCACCAAAATCTCTTCCTCCCCTTAGCTCTCCTTAGCTCACGGCCACACCACCCAAATGGCACCCAAAAATTTTTCGGTTTGATCTCCTTGGTAGATCCACTCCAAGCCGAGCACTCCACCAAGATTTGGCCTCAAATTTTTCAGCTTCTCTTCTTCCCTTACACACTCGGCCACACACACCAAATGACCCAAAAAATTTCTAAATTTTCCTTGGTTTTTCCCTAGCTTAAATCCGAACCCCTATGATCAAAATCCCCAAAAAATTTCTGATTTCTCTCACCCTTTCTCTCCTCTGATTTCCAGATTTTTTTGTGGAGAATTTTGGCAAGAGTTTGGCTGCTTTTCTCTGATTTTTCCAGCCAAAAACCGCCCCCCCTTAGGCCTATTTATAGGTGAGTTTTTGGGGTCAAATTGTAATTAATTTTTGTTCACCTTTTCTAATAATTCCATGAAGAAAAACTATTTCTATTTTGGCCCCAAGGTGGCCGGCCACATCATGCTCTAGAAGGCTCCATTATTATCCAAAAATTTTTCTTTTTAATCACCATAATGATGTCATAAATCAAAAGGTTGGTGAGGTAAGCACCATTAGGCTTGTTTGGCAATTTTTCTTGCTAAGCAGTCCAAATTCAAGTTAACACAGATATCTTAATACTGTTAACTATTAATAACAGTATTTTATCACTAAACTGCAATCCAAAATTTATCTGTGTAAAATTTGACTGTATAAAATTTTTCTTATAATTTGAAGTCCCTTGGCCCAATATACCCTAATTTATGTGCTTGATTTTTCTAGAGTGATTTTAAATCTTAATCTTAACATCTTGCCCGAAAAATGGTTTTTCACAGTATATTTTCCATACTGTTTGACCATAAATCAGTATCATCATATGGTTGACTTTTCTGGTCAACCCTTGACTTTTTGGGTCGACTTTGACTTTTTAGGTCAAACTTTGACCGCCATGCAAGACCATGCATACGTGGAATTTTTCTATTCTGCTAACTCAAAATGATACATACTTGTTAAAGCAATCATTTTTAAGTCTCATAAGATCATGAGAACTTAAAATTTTCAAGTAAAAACCCATATCAGATTTTCATGAATATATTCTAAACATTGCATAAGTTTCTTTACAAAACAACGTAAGGTCGTGAAAATTTGGTTATTACATAGCTGGTGGTTATAATGACGGTTTAAAGAAATTCAGCCTTTACTAATTTTTTGATATTAAGTAGAATTGCATGGTTAATTAATAATAAGATTTATCAATTTATTGTACAATAACTGTGAGCTTTTGTTAAGAAAGAAATGAAAATAATGATATCAAAATCTTGGGATAAATTGAAGAAACTAATTATATAAAATTTATTTTTTGTTCAGTTTATCATTGAGGTTGAATTCTGATTTTTTTTCTATTTTATTTCCGTTCTTTTCTTTTTAACAAATTTAAGTGAAGGCTTTAATTCCTCTTTTTCTATCACTATTACAAAATGTGAATTCCACGACGAAACTTCCACGACCGTTTTTAAAAAATGGTCGTGGAAGGTACGCCAAAAACACAGCGCGGAAATGAATTTTCGAAATCGATCGTGGAAGCTGAAGCTTCCACGATAGTTTCCCTAAATTGTTGTGGAATCTGAGGATTTGGAAAACCATCATGGAAGCTTTGGCTTCCATGATCGTTTTCGAAAATTCGTTTTCACGCCATGTTTTCAAAAAACCATTGTCCCACCCGAAACCCTCATTTTCTCTTTCCCTCGAAACCCATCTCTCTATTGCGCCTCTCTCTCTCTCTTTCACACTTTTTCTCCCTCGCCATTTCTCTCACTCTTTCTCTCCATTTCTCACACAACAAAATTTCTTCTGACATAGCCTCCCCCATCCATCGTATGCCGCCCCAAAACCACTGTCACCTGCCCTAATTATCTTCGGTGAGTCTTCCTTTCTCACTCTTTCTCATTTTCCCCATTTTTCAAGCCTCCCCATGGCCCCCTCCACCCCTACCCAGCCCGTTGTCCCCCTGCATTCCCAACCCGACCCCAACCCCGACTGTAATGACCCGCCCTAGTGTAGGTCGCTACCGTACATACTTAACTTAACTTGCCTTACATACTTACTTACTTAACGTAATTAGCGGAAATTTTTTTTTATATGGTGCGAACTCACACTAATACGTACTTACATATAAACGTTTACTACATAAGAACGTTTGAACATAAAATGGACAAAACGCGTAGCGGCTACCATCCCACATTTCACAGCTAGCAGTGCCATGCTCCACCACCTTGCATCAGAGATTGCCGGTAGGTTACTTACCTACAGCATAGACGTAAGATGTGAGCTTTCGCTCAGCAAGTACAACTATTACATCCGCGACACAAAAACAAAAACATAACATAACATAACATAACATAACATAACATAACATAACATAACATAACATAACATAACATAACATAACATAACATAACATAACATAACATAACATAACCATGCATGAACCGTTTATGCTTCATTATGCTTTCTTATTCTTTCATAACTTAACATACTATGGGCCCCTTAACATAAGTGTCCGTACCGGGCGCGCAGCTATGGAGTGGTTGGGACGGCCAGCCCAGTCTAACTCAAACCATAGACCTAACCCGACCTAACGCGGGTCGGAATAACACAGGCAAGCTTGCTTGCCATCATACTTAATTTTCATCATCTCATACTTTGATCTTATTCTTATCAATTGGTGAACATGCCTCATGATGTCAAACATAGATAAATCATAAGTCATATCATGACATTTCATAAGCTTTAAAACAAATCATGCATCATATCATCGCATAACTTTAAAACACATCACAACAAATAGCCGATGCTGTAGACGGAGTTGTACTTACCTCGTATACTATGTCCTATGTTGCGTTGCTCCAAGTCAGGGTGCAACAACAGACTATCTCCTGCTATTACAAAGGACATAGGGTAAGGATTCTATAAACCATACTTATAAAATGTTGGTAACCTAACCAACATTCATACATAACTTTAGTTATATGTCCCCCACACATAAGTCTCTAGATAACTTACTTGGTTACCACAAGTAATCCTAGGGTTTTAGGCCCAACTAATACTCTTAGTATCGTATGTCCATTTTCCTTAATTACCAAAAATCCTGGTTCAACTTATCAAAAAGTGTAATTCTTTGAGTAGGGCTTGTAAAAATTATTAAGTGTTGGAAACTGCCTTTGAAAAAGTTTCTTACTGCCAATTTATCAGTGTAGGTGCAAGAATGTCCTTTTTCTGCACTGTTTTCAAAAATCCTGTGCAGGAATTTCTTGTTTACTGCACAGTTTTTAGAATCCAATTTTTATTTAATGATCTGAGTTGAATCCGAAAAAAGTTTCCTTCATGAAAGTTTTAGACCTTGAAAACCCCTACAACTTTCGTGTTTTACTCGAGACCCAGTTCGGTCTCTAACCCACTCATTTCCCCTGTTGAACCTGTCTGGCCGTGCATGAAGTATCGGCATGACCAGATTCGGAGTTTTTGTAAAAACAAAGGCCATTGGAGCCTTATTTTTGAAAACTGTCTAATCTACCCCCTAGGAAATCCTTTTCTCTACAACTTTCATGTTCTAAGTTTTTTCAAATTCGGCCTCTAAGGACCTCAAAAATATCTTTCCAGAAAACTGTCTAGTTTTACCCGAACCGGTAGTTTCTTGCTTAAATCCATTTTTACGTTCAATTTACGCGCACTCTACCTCAACAATCATGCAGTGCTTTCTAACGTAAATCCCATCATCATACATCCATACAATTCACATACAAACCCTTGGATAACCTTGCACCAAAATTAGGGTTTGTAAAAATGAGTTTTCATGAACATTCAACAATCAAGCTACAACCTAATTTAATCAATAACATACATATCTTACAACCCTTAGGCATATTTGGGGACATATAACTACATCATAGAACATACATACAAAACCCTAAAATCATACAATCATAAACTCATAATCATGCATAGTTTAAAAATCAAAACCACTTACTTACCTAATCAAGCACAAAACCTAAAAATCTAAACTAGGGCATGAAAAATAAATTGAGCTTATACTCTTACAATCCAACTTTGAAATACACTTAAATTTCCAAATCAAAGCTCAATTGAAAAGTTTAGGGTGCCAAAGAGAATTACCTTAGCCAATCTCAAAGATTAGTGCTAGATTCTTGAACCAATCTTTTTTTCCTTGCTCCCTACCACAACCGGCCTCCCTTGGCTTGGTGGGTTCCAAATATTTTCGGCCAACTTGGTTGGTGTCTCTCCAAATTTTTCCGACCACCACCACCACCTATCACTTTCTCTTCTCTTTTTCTTTCCTCTAGGGTTCGGTTTTTGGGGGAGAGTGTGAGAGGAAATTTTGGCATAGTTTGAAGGTGTTTTCTCATTTTTGTGAACCAAATGAGTCCCCCCCCCCCCCCCCCCCCCACACACTTATTTATAGGTGATAAATAATTTAATTATTGGATTTATTTTTAATTCAAAATTTGCTTATTAGTCCTTGAACCAACAAAATTTTCTCCCAAACCCTTGTGAGGTGGCCGGCCACTTACTTGGAGAACAAGCAAAGGAATTATTTCCTTAATTTCCAAAAATTCATAAATCCTTAATTATCCAAAGTGGTGAGGTGTCATCCCTCTAGGCCTTGTTTGGCTTTCGCCCTTAAAATGCAGTCCATCATCATGCTAAAACAAATATTTCCAATACTGCTCTCACTAATGGCAGTACTGTTATACTGGACTGTAGTCCAGAATTCATCTGTGTATATTTGGACTGCATAAAAAATTTTCTTATAGCTTTAAGCTATTTAGCCCTTAATGTTCTAAATAATGTGCTTGATTTTTTTATAGTGGTTTTGAATCTTATTCTTACTATCTTATCCGTAACGACGGTTTTTCGCAGTATAATTTCCATACTGCTTGTCATACAACCGTACCATCATACTTTGACTTTTCTGGTCAAACTTTGACTAACATAAAATCAAAAATTTCTATCATACTTTTTACTCAAAGGCTATCTGCTTGACTAAGCAATTCCGTTCTGAGTCTTATAAAATCACAAGAACCCACAAAATTTAATAAAAACCCTAATCGGCTTTTTCATAAATACCTTCATGGTACAGCTTAGATTCCTTCAAAAAGGAAATCGTAATATCGTAACAAAGCTAGTCATTACAATCTACCCCGATTAAAAATTTTCGCCCTCGAAAATTAAAACAAACTGGGGTAGCTCTTTCTCATTTCATATTTTAGCTCCCAGGTTGCTTCTTCAACCTTGTGATTCCGCCATAACACTTTAACCATAGGAATGGTTTTGTTTCTCAAAACTTTCTCTTCCCGATCCAGAATTCGAACTGGCTTTTCTTCGTATGTTAAGTCCATTTGAACCTCAAACTGGTTCTTGATTGAGTATGTGGGAAGGATCTGGCGCGTACTTCTTTAGCATCGAGACATGGAAAACATTGTGCATTGAAGCTAACTCTGGCGGTAAGGCGAGCTTGTAAGCTACCTTTCCAATCCTCTCAAGGATTTCAAATGGTCCCGTATACCTTGGACTAAGCTTCCCCCTTTTTTGCCAAAACTCATTACTCCCTTTGTCGGAGCAATCTTAATGAAAACCGAATCTCCAACTTGGAATTCCAAAGGCCTTCTACGTTTATCGGCATAATTTTTCTGACGGCTAAAAGCTATGTTGAGTCTTTGCTTAATCATCTTGATATCTTCAGAGGTCTTCTTGATAAAATCCGTAGTTTGAAGTTGCTTATGTCCAACTTCCTGCCAATGGATGGGGAATCGACATTTCCTTCCATATAACGCTTCAAATGGAGCCATACCAATCGAAGCGTGATAACTATTATTATACGAAAATTCGATCAATGGCAGTTTCTAATCCCAATTCCCTTTGAAATCCAAAGCATATGATTTTAGCATATCTTTTAGTGTCTGGATAGTTCTTTCCGACTGGCCATCAGTTTGGGGGTGAAAAGCCGTACTGAACTTTAATTTCGACCCCATGGCATTATGAACACTTGTCCAAAATTGAGAGGTGAAACGTCCATCACGATCTGAAATGATCGATTTTGGCACTCCATGTGGTCTAACGATCTGGAACACGTAGATTTCAGCCAATTTTTTCACTGAAAATGTGGCCTTAATAGCAATGAAGTGGGCTGATTTGGTTAATCTATCAATAATAACCCAAATCGTGTCATTCCCACATGCGGTCTTGGGTAATCCTATTACAAAATCCATTGTGGTTTGCTCCCATTTCCATTCAGAAAGCTCTATTTTCTGTAGTTCTCCACCAGGATGTCGGTGCTCAGCCTTAACTTTCTGACAAGTTAGGCACTTTGACCCGAATTCTGCTACTTTATTCTTCATGTTTGGCCACCAATAATTCTCTCGGAGATCCTTGTACATCTTGGAAGCTCCAGGATGTACGGAATATGGTGTCTTATGTGCTTCTGACATAATCTGGTCCTTAAGAAATTCAAAGTCAGGAACACAAATCTTTCCCTTGAAATAAATGACACCATCTGCAGAGACCTTAAACTCCTTATTCTTTCCATCAAAAAGCTGTGCTTTTAGCAAAAAGGAATCCTTTCCTTGATGCAACTTAATGGTCTCTAGAAGATTGGACTGGAGAGTCATAACAGACAATGTCCCCGTTATCATTTCCAAGTTAAACTCAGAAATCTGTCTTTGCAGTGGCTTAGGCAACATTCCAATAGACATTAGCATCCCCACTGAATTCCTACTTAGAGCATCTGTTACCTTGTTTGCCTTTCCAGGGTGGTAATGGATTTCACAATCGTAGTCCTTTACAAGTTCTAGCCATCTACACTGCCTCATGTTGAGCCCCTTCTGAGTAAAAATATACTTGAGACTTTAATGGTCGGTATAGATTTCGCACCTATTCCCATATAAATAATGCCTCCAAATCTTAAGTGTAAAAACTACTGCTACGAGCTCTAAATCATGCGTGGGATAGTTCCTTTCGTGAACTTTCAGTTGTCGCGAAGCATAAGCGACTACCTTCCCATCCTGCAACAAGACAGCTCCTAATCCATTTTTAGAAGCGTCACTGTAAACCACGAAATTTCATGCATTTACATCAGGAATTATTAACACCGGGGCACTGGTAAGCTTTCTCTTGAGCTCTTGAAAATTCTCCTCGTACTTCGGGGTCCATTTAAATTTCTTCCCTTTTCGAGTAAGGACTGTCAGTGGTGCAGCAATCTTGGAAAATCCTTCGACGAAACGTCGGTAATATCCGGCCAAACCAAGAAAGTTCCTTATCTCCGTAACATTTTTGGGTACCGGCCATGTACTGACCGCTTCCACTTTTGCAGAGTCTACGGAAATTCCTTCCTTTAAAACCACATGACCTAGGAAATGAACTTTTTCTAGCCAAAATTCACATTTTGTGAACTTGGCATAGAGCTGATTCCTTCTTAACGTTTCCATCACCATCCTGAGGTGATGCTCATGTTCCTCCTTGGACCTTGAGTAAATCAAAATATCGTCACTAAAGACAATCACAAACTTGTCTAAATACTTCTTGAACACTCAGTTCATAAGGTCCATGAAAGCAGCTGGGGCATTTGTTAATCCAAACAGCATGACCAAAAACTAATAATGCCCATATCGTGTTCGGAAAGTCGTTTTGGAAATATCCGACTCCTTGATCCTGAGTTGATGATAACCTGAACGTAGGTCGATTTTCGAAAATACTACTGCTCCCCTAAGTTGATCGAAAAGATCATCAATCCTCGGAAGGGGATACTTGTTCTTAATTGTAATCTTGTTCAGCTCGCGATAATCAATACACATACGCAGCGATCCATCCTTTTTCTTAACGAACAAGACTGGCGCTCCCCATGGAGAATGACTTTGCCGGATGAATCCTTTGTCGAGCAGTTCCTGCAACTGTACTTGAAGTTCTCTAAGCTGGGCGGGTGCCATACGGTAAGGCGCTTTCAATATAGGTGCAGCGCCAGGCAATAACTTGATCTCAAAAGAAATTGCTCGTTCTGGCGGAAGTCTTGGTAAGTCCTTCGGAAAAATATCCACATAATCCTTTATAATGGGGACATCTTCTGCTTTTAGCTCTACTTCCTAATATTTGTCCACTATGTTAGCTAAATATCCTTGGCATCCATTAGCTAACATTTTATGAGCTTTCATTGCCGAAACTAGTTTAGTCGCTGAGCTCCGAGACTGTCCGTAGAAATTAAACTCTTCCTCATCGTAAAGGCTGAACGTCACACAACGCTTTCGGCAGTCGATCTTAGCGTTGTATTTGCCTAAGAAATCCATTCCTAAGATCACATTGAAATCCTGAAGATTGATTGCGATGAGATCTACATACAATTCTCTGCCACAAATGCCTACGGAAGTATTTCGCATCCAAGAATTGGACCACAAAATTTCTCCGGATGGCAGAGAGGTTTGAAAGGTTGTTCTAAACTATCCACACCTCTTCCTAATTTCTGGGCAAACTCCAAAGATACAAATGAGTGAGTTGCACCAGAATCAAACAAGGCCATAGCATTATGTGTGGCAATAGAGATCTAACCTGTTACCACATGCGAAGTCCTAGCTTCGGCATCTCCCCTGGTGTAGGCATAAATCCTAGCTTGGGGTTAAGGAGCCTCTAATCTGCCTTGTGCGATCGATGGCCCTTCAATGCTTGCTTGAATTGCATGTAATTGACTGGTTGCGTTCCGGCTCGGGTATGGAGGATTCTGGTTCTGATAATTCAGAGTGCAACTCTTTGCATAATGCCCCTCCTTGCCACACAGGTAGCAAGCTTTCGTCCCCATTTTACATACTCCTGGATGTTTCCTTCCACATTTAGCGCACACCGGGTAGTCAGTGTTGTTACCCTCATTTCCTCGATTATTTTTCTTCTAAGGGTAGTTCCTTTGTTGACCCTGGCCAGAGAAATTCCCTTTTCTCTTGTTCCTCCAAGACTGCTTGGAACTTTGGGCAGGGTTACTGTTTTGGCCCTTCATGGATGATTCAGTATTCTGTTGGGGCTACACTTGCTTTACAATGGCTTTCTCCTCATTTTTAGCCTTAAAAATTTGATCCCTTGCTTCCGTATCCTGATTGATCCAATATTCTGCTCTTATCGCCCGACTTACACAATCGGATACCAGGGTAGGAGAGCTACTGCCAGTACTAACTTGCTTGGCAATATCAGTCCGGAACATCTTCATCATTCTTCTGACTTTTTCTGTTTCACTTGGCACCAATTCTGGGCACAAGCGAGCTAGCTGTTCAAACTTCTTAACAGCTTCCATCACTGTCATCGATCCCTGTCTTAAACTAGTAAACTCATCCTGTTGAGTTGCAAGGATTTCCCTATTGTAGTACATAGTGCGGAACTCGGTTACAAAATCCTACCAGCTCATAGCCGTGACATCTCTGCGCATCTGGACTGTCATCCACCAGTGTCTTGCATCCTTTTTGAGTGCAAAGGAAGCACAGAGAACCTTCTCCTGCTCTGTGAGTCGCATAAAGTCCAAAATGACTTGGATATCGATCAGCCAGTTGTCAGCGGCTATCGGGTCCATCGGTCCTTCGAATTCAGGCACCTTCATTCGCCTAAATCGCTCATACAGTAGATCTTCCCGTACTAACGGTGGGTTCACTGGAATTCCAGCGGGTGCTAACGGAACTTCAAAATTCCGTGGAACCTTTTGCTGAACCTTCGGTACCTGAGGCGCTACCGGGGGTACCTGGTGAGCTTAAGGCGGAACTTCGTTAGCCTGAGGCATCTGGTTCATACGAGTTATCTGCTCTCAAAGCCTATTTGTCTCTTGCTACTGTTCTAGCAGCTGTCGTTGCAAATTGGCTACAACATTCGCAATATCCGACTCAGGCGGATTTAGGGGCACTGTTCTGCGTTGACGTACCATCTTCTAATTCCTATTAAATCATAAGAAAAGATATTATCGTACTACTAGTATCCTTTCTTTCATGCATGACTTATCATATCGTGACATAATTCATCGTATCACATCAGATACTTATCATAACTTATCATAACATTCTTGATCATAGCATAGCATCTTTGCATAACATACATCTCATACTTGAACTGTCTTTTTGTACACTTACAAAAAGTACATCATATTTACCATACCGTATGTACATATTGTTTACATCATACTATACATACATGAGCAAAATTAGGATGGAAGTGGCTACCACTTTACCATCCTACATATGTACAATCCTAAGGTCAAAAGATAAAACTAATACAATTCGATCCTAAGTCTAGCCTATACACTCGATCGTAACTACGGAAGAAGCGTCGGAGTCTCCGTCTCCATCATCGAACAAAATCTCTTCTGGGTCATCCTCCATATCTTCCATATCTATCTCAACCCCCTCAAAATCCTCCCATTCTTCTACAAATTCTTCCTCAAACTCTTCTTCTATGTCCTCTTCATCATCGTCACTATCGATGATGATTACAAAGGGATCCTCGGGTTGATCGTCCCGAGCAACCATAAAATGAGCAGGGTCCTGATCATCAGCGCCCAAATCAACCTCTGCTTCCTAGGGCGGTATCTCCTGCAGTGGAGCTGCTGGAATCGGGTCCTCTATCCCAACGTCATTGACGGGTACCTGATAGCCGTCCGCAACGTCGTTTGCTTGCATCCTGTGGGCGATGATTTCAGCTTCCATGATGTCGTCGATCATGTTCCCCACTGTCATTCCGACCATAGGTGCTGGAACAAATCTTCTAATCTCGGGAGTTAACCCATTTCGGAGCACATGCAACGCCCTCAACTCTGGGCTAGCTAAGTCCTGCGGAACGTGGGGTAACATCGCCTCTTGGAATCTCCGACAGTAATGGCCCATAGACTCGTGTGGGTAGGCATGCTAGTCCGCTACATAACTAAGATATCGCCCGAGGTACATGTCGCGGTAGATCTCGGGATCACGATAAGGCATATCGGCATCCTCGTCTGGTAGGGGCCCATAACGTGCAATCATCAGGGCACGAAAATCTGTCCATGATCGACTTGGCAACGCGCGCTCTCCTAATGTCATCCACCATAATCTGGTGTCCACTGCCAGGCATCTAGGGCTAATGAAACCTAAAGGCGATCCTCTATATGGCATATACGAAATATCGACTCCATGTCGTATAGCCATGATGCTAATGACGCTGTCCGGCGTGTCCCATCAAAAAGCATGGGCTGCATCACGTGAAATATATATGTTGCGTCCCGATCATCGTCTACTCGATCCGGGTCCATGTCGCCTAATCTACCATACCATAATTGCATAATAAATAATTATGCATAAAGAAAATATACTTAACTTACAATGATGGTGGTGATGGCAAGCAAACTGTGAAATCAGAAGGCAAGCAAACTCTGTAACGAACCGCCTAGTGCAGGCCGCTACCGTACATACTTAACTTAACTTGTCTTACATACTTACTTACTTAACGTAATTAGCGGAAAATTTTTTTTATACGGTGCGAACTCACACAAACACGTACTTACATATAAACGTTTACTACATAAGAACGTTTAAACATAAAATGGACAAAACGCGTAGCGGCTACCATCCCACATTTCACAGCTAGCAGTGCCATGCTCCACCACCTTGCATTAGAGATTGCCGGTAGGTTACTTACCTAAAGCATAGACGTAAGACGTGAGCTTTCGCTCAGCAAGTACAACTATTACATCCGCGACATAAAAACAAAAATATAACATAACATAGCATAACATAACATAACATAACATAACCATGCATGAACTGTTTATGCTTCATTATGCTTTCTTATTCTTTCATAACTTAACATACTATGGGCCCCTTAACATAAGTGTCCGTATCGGGCGCGCAGCTATGGAGTGGTTGGGGCGGCCAGCCCAGTCCAACTCAAACCATAGACCTAACCTGACCTAACGCGGGTCGGTACGACATAGGCAAACTTGCTTGCCATCATACTTAATTTTCATCATCTCATACTTTGATCTTATTCTTATCAATTGGTGAACATGCCTTATGATGTCACACATAGATAAATCATAAGTCATATCATGACATTTCATAAGCTTTAAAACAAATCATGCATCATATCATCGCATAACTTTAAAACACATCACAACAAATAACCTATGTTGTAGGCGGAGTTGTATTTACCTCGTATACTATGTCCTATGTTGCGTTGCTTCAAGTCAGGGTGCAACAACAGACTATCTCCTGCTATTACAAAGGACATAGGGTAAGGATTCTATAAACCATACTTATAAAATGTTGGTAACCTAACCAACATTCATACATAACCTTAGTTATATGTCCCCCACACATAAGTCTCTAGATAACTTACTTGGTTACCACAAGTAACCCTAGGGTTTTAGGCCCAACTAATACTCTTAGTATCATATGTCCATTTTCCTTAATTACCAAAAATCCTGGTTCAACTTATCAAAAAGTGTAATTCTTTGAGTAGGGCTTGTAAAAATTATTAAGTGTTGGAAACTACCTTTGGAACAGTTTCTTACTGCCAATTTATCAGTGTAGGTGCAGGAATGTCATTTTCCTGCACTGTTTTCAAAAATCCTGTGCAGGAATTTCTTGTTTACTGCACAGTTTTCAGAATCCAATTTTTATTTAATGATCTGAGTTGAATCCGAAAAAAGTTTCCTTCATGAAAGTTTTAGACCTTGAAAACCCCTACAACTTTCGTGTTTTACTCGAGACCCAGTTCGGTCTCTAACCCACTCATTTGCCCTGTTGAACCTGTCTGGCCGTGCATGAAGTCTGGGCATGACCAAATTCGGATTTTTTGTAAAAACAAAGGCCATTGGAGCCTTATTTTTGAAAACTGTCTGATCTACCCCTAGGAAATCCTTTTCTCTACAACTTTCTTGTTTTAAGTTTTTCCAAATTCGGCTTCTAAGGGCCTCAAAACTGTCTTTTCAGAAAACTGTCAAGTTTTACCCGAACCGACAGTGTCTTGCTTAAATCCGTTTTTATGTTCAATTTACGTGCACTCTATCTCAAACGGTCGTAACCGTGAGCCTACAACAATCATGCAGTGCTTTCTAACGTAAATCCCATCATCATACATCTATACAATTCACATACAAACCCTTGGATAACCTTGCACCAAAATTAGGGTTTGTAAAAATTGGTTTTCATGAACATTCAACAATCAAGCTACAACCTAATTTAATCAACAACATACATATCTTACAACCCTTAGGCATATTTGGGGACATATAACTACATCATAGAACATACATACAAAACCCTAAAATCATACAATCATAAACTCATAATCATGCATAGTTTAAAAATCAAAACCACTTACTTACCTAATCAAGCACAAAACCTAAAAATCTAAACTAGGGCATGAAAAATAAATTGAGCTTATGCTCTTACAATCCAACTTTGAAATACACTTAAATTTCCAAATCAAAGCTCAATTGAAAAGTTTAGGGTGCCAAAGAGAATTACCTGCTTAGCCAATCTCAAAGATTGGTGCTAGATTCTTGAACCAATCTCTTTTTCTCCTTGCTCCCTACCACAACCGGCCTCCCTTGGCTTGGTGGGTTTCAAAAATTTTCGGCCAACTTGGTTGGTGTCTCTCCAAATTTTTCCGACCACCACCACCACCTATCACTTTCTCTTCACTTTTTCTTTCCTCTAGGGTTCGGTTTTTAGGAAGAGAGTGTGAGAGGAAATTTTGGCATAGTTTGGAGGTGTTTTCTCATTTTTGTGAACCAAATGAGCCCCCCTCCCCCCCCCCCCCCCCCCCAACCTATTTATAGGTGATGAATATTTTAATTATTGGATTTATTTTTAATCCAAAATTTGCTTATTAGTCTTTGAACCAACAAAATTTTCTCCCAAACCCTTGTGAGGTGGCCAGCCACTTACTTGGAGAACAAGCAAAGGAATTCTTTCTTTAATTTCCAAAAATTCATAAATCCTTAATTATCCAAAGTGGTGAGGTGTCCTCCCTCTAGGCCTTGTTTGGCTTTCTCCCTTAAAATGCAGTCCATCATCATGCTAAAACAAATATTCCAATACTGCTCTCACTAATGGCAGTACTATTATACTGGACTGTAGTCCAGAATTCAACTGTGTATATTTGGACTGCATAAAAATTTTTCTTATAGCTTTAAGTTATTTAGCCCTTAATGTCCTAAATAATGTGCTTGATTTTTCTATAGTGGTTTTGAATCTTATTCTTATATCTTATCCATAATGACGGTTTTTTGTAGTATAATTTCCATACTGCTTGTCATACAACCGTACCATCATACTTTGACTTTTCTGGTCAAATTTTGACTAACATAAAATCATAAATTTCTATCATACCTTTTTACTCAAAGGCTATCTGCTTGACTAAGCAATTCCATTCTGAGTCTTATAAAATCATAAGAACTCACAAAATTTAATAAAAACCCTAATCGACTTTTTCATAAATACCTTCACGGTACAGCTTAGATTCCTTTAAAAAGGAAATCGTAATATCGTAAAAAAGCTAGTCATTACACCGACCCCGACCACGACCTAGACCCAAACCAGACCTAGACCCAGACCCCTATCCTTCTCTCTTTCACACTCTTTCTCTCCATTTCTCACACAGACCTTCTTTCCTCCCTAGCTCTCAGTCCCAACTCCATCTGCCTCGCCTCTGGCTTCGTCAACCAATCCATCAAGTTCTACAAGTTTGGTGATGTAAATTCTTCTCTTTTTCTATTTTTTTCATTGAGTTGTTTGATTGGTTTGTCTACCAATTTTGGACCTGAATTGATGAAATTACCATGCTTGACTGAGCTTTTAGTCTCCTTTATCTCTTTTAGGATTAGGTTTTATTAATTGAGGGTTTTGGCTAGCTTGTTGATAGGGGATTTTATTGGTAGGGATTATAGGTGGATTTGGGGACTAGGAATGGTGCAATTCTTATTGCAGTTGGGATGATGTTGAAGAGTTGGGGAAGAGTCATTACAACAAATTTAAGCCCTTTGGCACTTTCTGTGGCCGCTTTTAAGGTGCAAAGGCATGATCTGCAGGTTAGTCTTTTTAGAGATTGCTTTCTCTGAAATATGTTAGTGTGCTATTGTTAATTTGTTTCAAAAAACAATGTTGAATGTTTTAAATTTAACCAGATGAACTTAGACAAGGGCATGTGTTTTGTTTATTGTTTTTGTTTCTGTCGAATATGTTATGATATGTCGTTTTATGATTATCATTTTTTTTACCTAAGATTTTTACTTACTTTAGAACCTGTTTGAGTGAAGATAAAAGATGGGCCGCGTTCTTTAGTGATGCCTACCACCTGTTCTATGAAAATTCTCTACGACTAATTTTTAATTAGAAGTGTTTATCTACGCTTATATTTGCATATATGTGTGTGTCTGTGTGTGTATATTTATACATGCTTTGCTAAGGAATCTATATACATTTGTAATTTGGAAAAATGAGAACGTGGACTGAAAAATTAAAAAGAAAAGTTAGTTTTAGCCGGTTTTGAATTATTGTCAATTATTTCTTGGTTACTTTTGGAGCTTGGCCTACTACATATAAAGCTTATAGGAGTGATCAAACTCCCTTCACGATCTTCTTCTAACAAGTGCAAATTCAGACAACTTTCGTTCAATCATCAATGTGGTAGAGAGCTTGCGTCATTTCTTTTCATTGATCCATTGCTCTAATTCCTTTTTCGTAACTTCGGCTTGCTCATCGTTGCTTTTTACTCGCTTTTTTCAATTTTCAGTGCAGAATCCAATAGAACATGTTGTTAATAATGCCAAGCTCTATTGGACATTTCAAACACCTTAGTAAACTCTGTCAAGGCATATAGCGCGTCTGGTAACACTTACTTGTTTGAATGGTCATTTTTCAAAAGAATAATCGTAAAAATATGAAATGCCGTAGTCGTTGGAAATATATTCATATAAAAAATGTTGTAGTTTAAATAAGAAAATAAATAGTCTATGAGAAGAAACTAAACAAAAACTATAAAATTAGATAATTGGTTCTGAAGGATAATGTATATATAGATATTTATACACACACATGAATGGTGTTGTCGAATCCATATTTCTTATCTATAGTCAAAGCTATGATGTTAACACTGGATTATTGAAGATCGTATGTACACAAAATACAAACAAAGTACATCTTTACTTGGATTACTTTATTATACCGCCTAACACGTTTTAGAATAATAAAAGTAAATTATACATATTACGTCTATCTCAAATTGACATTTGAAAATGGAATTAGTTGCATATTCTATTGAGTTGCCAGTATCTAGCAGAAAATGTTACTTAGGCCATCTCCAACCCAAATACTCTATTTTAGAGTACAGAAACTTTAAAATAAAGTATCTGTCACTTCAAATAACTATTTCATCTCCAATCCATTTACTCTATATCATACTCTAAAAGGAATATTCTATTTATATTCTTTATTTTTACCTAAATATTACTTTAAAATTTAATTAAAAAACGAAAAAAACAAAAAATAAAAAAGTAGTTTAGAATATGAACAGTGATACTTCAAATATGAAGTATACTGTTCATACTCTATATTTGAAGTTCCATTTAGAGTATGGGTTGGAGATGCTCCCATACTCTAAAATGGTGTAAAACTCTAAAATATAGTTGGGTTGGAGATGGCCTAACTCATATAGTCTCGATATGTTAATTCATACGCTGATTTCCATAACTTGCAACATATACATAATAGTTTTGGTTTCATGTGAGAATTGTAGGTTAGTATTCACTTATATATCTACATTAATTGTGTGTGTGTGTATATATATATATATACTGAATTTGAGAAAAACAAGAACTATATGACAGTTTAAATATCAAAAGTGGACAGTTCAACTTAAAATTGCTACGATATCATATCCCTAGGATGTCGGAGTTGTACTCTTTTTGTGCGATCCTTTAACATTATTCTCATCTAATTAGTTTTTTAGTTTTTTCACCATGATATTTGATGCCAGGTACAAGTTTTTTAGTCTAAGCTATCACATACAAATAATTTGACTTGCCGTTAGTGCATATGTTAACGTTGAGTTTTTTGGATGACTTTTTCAAAGACTAGTTAAATTTTTTATTGACATTTCAGAAAAAGACAAAAATAAGATAAAATATTTTAGTTTAAACCTTCGAAATAGATATTACAGAGCTCTGGTAGGGCCAATCGAGAAAATACATTGGAAACTTTGAAATAGATGGACTAGAGCTTTGAATTGGGCCTTTAAAGCTAAATTCTAATGCTTCTCAACATTTTTCGTGAAAGCAATTATACAGCAGATAAACTGGCTTTCTTTTGAATTTTATGATAGTAACTTCCACTGGAGATCTACTTCGTCGGGAGTTTGTTCTTAGTCGAGTAATAGAGGGATATGTCTCGGCCTCTTGCTTTTTAAAGGTTTCCTAATTGATATGTTTGGGGAATTTGTTGTAGTTTCCTTAGGAAATTTTCATTCATATGCATAACTAGTGTAAACTCTCTTTATTTTTTCATTGTTAGGTTTTTTCTTCCAGGTATTACTGTTGTAAGGTTTTTAATGAGGTTTATTATAGGAACTTACTTTCAAATGTATAGTTTCGGGTGTCAGTTTATGCTAACTACATGGTTTTTAGTTTGGCTGAGATCTCACATTGGGATTGTAATGTCTTTGTTTTCTCTTCTTTAAAACTTTGTAATATTTATTTTTATTCTAATAAGTTGAATTAGTGGCTTGGTGTGGTATGAGTTAAGATTTTGATCAATGCCAACTTAGTTGGGATATGCTTGATCTTATCCTAATCCCATATCTTCCTTCTCTTCATTTAAAGAAAAAAGGGCGAATAGTGAAAACTAAAGTGGTTTTATAGATAAAAAAATATCAATTTTCAAATTAAACCAAATATTCAAAATCTGCAATTTTAAATATATAATAAGAAACATTGAATAATATAACGCTACTTATAAAGTATAAAATTCATCATAGAAATGGTATTCAACTGGACTAATAGTTACAATATGAATATTGAGACAACAAATTTAATTGATAAATATGTTAACATTTAGGAAAATTATAAAATTCTCTAACTATTGTTATTTGCATATTTTAACTAGCTAAATAAATTACGGGTAAGCTTGGTTCAAATTGTCTGGAAGGGAAAAAAAAAAAAAAGGAAAGAAGATAAGTTTTTAGGTTCCATTTGTATACTTAGTGGAATCTGGCATATCACTTGGTGAAGTACTACTTACTCTAGAATTTATGTGAATTATAAAATCATCAAAGTAATATTACTATATGAGGCATCATTTAAATTTAAATTAAATAATTCGATAAACTAACATACAAATGTGTATGTTAATTATAGAGTGATACTTACTTATTCATTGCACGGTTAGAAAAACCATCAAATTGACTAAAGGAGTTTCTTTAATCACTATTATTTCTTTAATCATTATTATAGAGTTTGGAAAAGTAAGAACAATATCAAGTAGATAACATATTATATGTGATGCCTTAAAGAAAGATGCCGTGAAACATAGCTTTTAATTTTTAAGGAAGAGGCTAATTGAAAAAAATAAGAAAAGGATTAATTGTTAATCCTTAAGCACTTGTAGCTCGGGGATATTGGAATTTTAATTAGGAAGGTTGAATTTAATAATGATCCTTTAACAAAATGAAATTGCCTTTGTACACCTATATATTTAATAGGCCCAATAGTTTAATCGGGGTATGATCAGAATGTTTCAAAGCACCTACCACATTAGATGAGTTAGATAATAATGTGAACTAACTTCATTAACTAAATTTGGCATATTGGTTTGCGGAATATAAGAGTATTTTTGTTTCCCTATAATGACCCAACATAAATGAAGAAATAAATAACATAAAATTGTGAACTGTTTAGTGTTAAGCAAAGCATATAGTACGGTTTTTTTTTTTTTTTTTTCTAACTTTAACTACAGAAAATTTTGTATAAAAAAAATAAAGGTATTTAGTATTGATTCCCTCCAAACTTGTCACCTTTGACAACTTAACCCCTAAATTTTTAAATCTGATAATTTGCCTCCTGAATTTTTTATAAAAAAAATTTAGTTAATTTCACATGAGCATTTTTGTTCTTCAAGGCCGCTACCAACTGCTACCTTAAGCTCCTCCACTTGTTGCTAGATTTACAGACTTACTCCCCCTTATAAAGCCACCTTCTCAACCACGATTTTTTAAAATTTTGTATTATAATTTATCATTATTCTCTGCAAGAATTCTATTTTGCTCTTTCCCCCTTTTTCTTTCCATGTATCTGAATCCATCTTAAATCATCTTTTGTTGGCGCTTTTTATTTTTTTGATGTCAATCTAGAGATGCGAAGAGGTTAAAGAGGACATTCATTCTCCTTGAAACTGAGAGGGGTCCGTAGACAAATTACCCAAAAAAAAAAAAAAAGTCAGATACATATAAAAGAGTAATTTGGTCTAAAAAAAATTTAATCCTATTCCATTCTGTGATGGTCACAAAATTCTAACCAAACAGATGCACCAATTTTCCTTTCAATTCCATTCCATTACCATTACGATTATCATTCCATCACTACAACCAAATGCACCCTAAAAGCTTTTTCATAGCTTCTTCAGTCTTCAATGCTTTTAAAGAAAAATAAAATAAAACAAAAAATAAATTTACTAGGAGGTTAAAAATAACAGCAAATTTAATTGACAAAGGACAGTTGATCATAAGTAGTAGCTATATGACATTAAAAATTGGTGAGTGCCTTTTCCTTTTTTCCTTTTTCTAGAGTTGGGGACTCTTTTTTATAAGCAAAATATTGTTAAAATATATTAAAATACATACATATATGTATATATATATATATATATATATATGTTCTTGATAAGTTTTTTTATGAGATGCAAACGAAAGTATGTTCCCCTTATAGCTTAGTTTTTGCTTGATATTTGCTTAGGTTTTGCTTAGGTTTTTATGAGATTGACTGGAATCAATCCACAATTGATAGGTTCTTATTCAAAACTGAAATATCAGTTCCGAATCTAGAACAGATATGTATGGGATTCTGCAAAATCATCAGCAAATTCCATAATGAGACTGAAAACCTAAGGAGTAACCCCAGAAATGCAAAATAAAATAGGTTGATCCGGACGAGTTTGGTGTGGATCTAGTGCAGTTTGGTGCGGGTTCGGTACACACACACACACACACACACACACGTACGTACATTTGCGAAAGCGGTGTATGCATCTACTTAAACAACTCCGTAACACAAAAGTTACAGACAAAACATACAATTTTGATGCCCCTAAATCCTGCACCAGTTGCTAAGGCTAAGAACTCTTCTTGGCTCCTTTCCTTCCGTCCCTGAGTTTGGGTCATCAAAGACACATCGATTTGAGAGGTGCTTTTCACAGCAGGACTAATCTCTGGCTTCACTGGAAATATTGCCTCAACAACTATAACTTTTCCATTGTCTGGAAGAACTTCGTAACAGTTCTTCAATAGCTTTAAGCAGTATTCATCACCCCAATCATGAAGTATCCACTAGAAAAGAAAAAAAAAAGGTTCATTTTAGATTTGTTAGTGACAAAACTTCTAGTAGATACTGTTATTTTAACCGTTGGAGTCTTATCTATGAGTGTGCGGAATAAAAATTTTCAGTGCCACGCGCAAAACTTCTTTTAGTCATAGATCAAATAGTGGAAAAGTTAATTCAATATTAGAATAAAAGTACAGTTCGTATCGTATTTAATTCTTAGTTAATATGCTATGAAAATTAAAGGTAACAAAATTCTTGCAAGTTAAGTCAGAATTTCAGAACTCTACCTTCATTAAAATAACATCCCCAGTCGGAACCTTTTCAAACATATCTCCCGAAACATGTTCAACACCTGCAATATTACTGATAAATATCTTTCATAAATCTAATTAAATGGTATTAAAAAGAATTGAGACTAAATATAACTCAAAATCATACCTGGGTAAGAAGGGGCATGTTCTATAACATGAGGCAAGTCGAAATTAATGCCCTTAATTTGTGGGTATTTGGAAGTGATTAGGTTAAGGGTCACTCCAATAGCACCACCAACATCTACTAGTTGCTTAAGGTGATTAAAACCTTTGTTAAATTTGAGGATGTTCTTGACAACAATAGTAGTATTGTTGTACAATGCTGTGCTCAAAACATGATTTAATCTCGAGTTAGATAATAGGCAAATGTGAACTACTTCATTAACTAAATTGGCATATTGGTCTACGGAAAATAAGAGTATTTTTGTTTCTCTTTAATGAATTCGAGTTATAGACCCTACATCATAAAATAAATGAAGAAACAAATAACGTAAAATTGGCAACTGTCTCCCATTTAGTAAAGCAAGATACTATTTTTTTTTCCCCAACTTTAACTACAGAAAATTTTGTACTAAAACAAATAAGGATATTTAGTACTTATGCCCTCCAAACTTGTCACCCTCTAACAACTCACCCTTCTAAATTTTTAATTTTGACAATTTACCTTTTGAATTTTCAAAATTTTTTTAGTTAATTTCACATGAGTGTTTTTGTTCTTCGAGGCTGTCTCCAGCTACTACCTCAAGGTCCTCAACTGGTTGCTCGATCTACAGATTTTCTCCCCCTTAAGCCACCTTCTCAACCACGATGTTGCCCACAGTGACACTCTTTAGCGGCGATTTGCTCATTGATGACGCCAATCTGGGAGATGAGACTGGGGATGGCGTTATCGTACTCGTGTGGTCTAAAGGAGGAGGGACGCCTTTGCACAGCGGCAAGGCTCTGGCTAGCTTCAATTTAATTTTCCGTATGTGATTTATTTTAGTTTTGTTTAAAAAAAAAAAAGGATTACAATTTAGAGAAACACAATCTCTCAAGAAAAACTTAAAAGCAAGGATTTAAAATCCAGATCTATTATTAAAAAAAAAATCCATATTTGATTTGATTTGAAAAGCGAAAATTAAAACCAAACCCTCAGGATCAGTCGGATTTTTTTTTTCGACAATCTGTAGCGCATAGTTGCTGAAAAACAACGAAGGCATGGCTGAGCTATTTTCTTTCAAGAAATTGTAGTGAATAACATATTGTGTAGGTACTTTTAAGATATATAACATGTTTTCTAGAATATGACAAATTATAATATATATTCTTACAAATGTTTGGATTATTTAGAAAATAACAAATTTACAATTAATTTTTAATAACAAATTTATATGTAGTTTAATGTTAGAGAGAGAAAGAAAAAAAGGAAGGAGGAGGGGTTTTTTTTTTTTGATATTTTATGGTCATAAATTTGATTATGCTATTTATTATTATGTTTAACTATCATATTATAATTTATTAGTACTTTATTAACAAATGTTACTTTCCCCTTTCTCCCTTTTATTCCATGTATCCGGCATTGGTTATCATAATACTCTAGTAGAATATTAGAAATATTCTATTAAAATATTTTAATTTTCGTTTTCAACATGAATGGACGGTTGTCTCTGGCTCTGGTGGTCGGTCACCCACATGGATCACTGGAATATTCTAGTAAAAATTTTTGGATATTTTTACTAGAATATGTTTTCTTTTCATTTTCAATATGACTAGTCGACTGTCTTCTAGAATATTCTAGTAAAATATCCAATAAATTTATTATAATATTTTTTATATTCTACCACAATTTGTTGGTTTTTAACTTGGATCGCCAGACATCTCCAGTAGGGTTATCTTTATACTCTTTCAAATTATTATTTTCTTTTCAAAATCCACTAACAAAAAATGTCCCCATCATGGCCTAAACATATAGATTGATAAAAAAAAATACTATACACATATACAAAAGAGAGAGAGAGAGAGAAATGGATAGTTCCCCTTTTCAAATAATAAAATAATAATAATAATAATAAAATTTCCACAATTTTACCAACTCTTAAACCACACTATCGTCTGCATCTGTTACAGAGAACAGAAGCAGTACCACAACACAAGCAATGTCCACTTCTCCTTCAATGTCAAAGTTTCAGCACCAAACTATTGGAATGGATGGAAGTGTTTCTGTATATATGTGTTGAAACACATATATATAAGATTAAAAACCCATATATAATAATAATTTTTTTTTCCTGTCAAAATTACATACTTTTTTTTTTTTTTTTTAACAAAGACCTGGATGGAATTTGGACTGTGCAGCCAATTCAGCAAAAACGAAAGAAGCTGCTCAGTCAACTAAAAAGAAAACAAAGAAGAAAAAACCATACCTTCATTGGACCATTGTCAGAGCCAATAGCGACATCATTACGGCGGAAATTTCGCATGAGCTGAAGATCTCATCGCGAGCTCCCGACTCCGGCGCCGCCTTCGCGCGAGCTCTAGCCACCGAGAAACCGTAGGGAGAAAGCGAGAGGAGAGAGAGAGAGAGAGAAAAGGGGAGCAGAGAGAGAAGCAGATGAAGAGAGATGAGCGAGAGAAAGAGAGAGGGAGAGAGAGAGAGAGCAAAAGAAAGTGGGAAAAAAGCAGGAAAAAAAAAAAGGATAAACAAGGGAAAAGTCCGTGTCATAGAAGTAAATAAGTGTAAACAATGGCAAAAATGTCCATAGGGCACAAAACACTGGCTGATACATAGGTAATTCGCTCTCTCTCTCTCTCTCTCTCTCTCTTTTAATGATGTCAATCTGTAGATGCGAAGAGGTTAAAGAAGACATTCATTCTCCTTGAAAATGAGAGGTGTGATCTCTAAAAGTAGGGTAAATTTCACTTTTAGCACCTGTGGAATAAATTATATTAAAATCAGCACCACTTTTTTTCCCCTTCACTTCTAGCACTGCCACGTCATTCTTCAGTCTGATATGTGGGGCCCAGAAGGATTAATTGTATGTCAAATTACTAGTTTATCCTCATCTTCCTCGCATGGCCCCCAAAAACCAGCATCTATAGTTTTTTAGAGAGAGAAAACGAAATCTAGAGAGAGAAACAGTTGTAATCGCTCGGAAACGCTCGGAAACCGTCCGAAACCACCACGAAAGGCATCTATAAACATTTAAAAACTAATTAAAGATATTGAGAGAATGGTTGCCGATGAAGGGTTTAGGGGAAATCGAAGTTAACGAATTGAAGAAGTCGAAAGTTTAAAAAATTACAAAATCTGGTTTCAATGTCTAAAAAGTTTGCGTTTAACGATTTGTTTGCAGAGAGGAAAAAATTTTCATTATTTTGAATTTGTTTAACAGTTGGTCTTCTTACAGGGACGGTCATTATCATAATGACCGCCTGGTAATTTTCATTGTGACCCCTGTAACTATTACATTTTAGCATATAATTTTGATCACAACGATATTGACCAGGTGGTCATTATAAAAATGACCAGTTTTTGGTCAGATGTCCTTCCACAGGATCGGTCATTTTCATAATGACCCCATGGTCATTATCGTTGTGACCCCTGTAAATGCTCAATACGGTGACGTATTGGTCAAAGTGTTTGACCAGCGGTCATAACAGTTATGACCGCCTGGTCATAACCGTTATGACCGCAGTGTTATACGATCGGTCATAACCGTTATGACCGCTGCGTTACACTATCGGTCATAACCGTTATGACCTCTGTGTTATACCAGCGGTCATAACGGTTATGACCGCCTGGTCATAACCGTAATGACCGACGTGTTACACGATACGATGACGTATTGGTGAAAAACCTTAGGCACAAAGAGGTCACAACGAAAATTACCAGGCGGTCATTATGAAGTTGACCGTCCTGTAATATGCATTTTAAAATAAATGGAAATACCAAGAGTCATTTAAATGTCGAATTACAGATTTACCCTCATCTCTCACCCGCCCAAAAGGCATTCTCCCTCGAATAAGCTCACAAAAATTTCCAACCAGCGTCTACAGTGTTTTAGAGAGAGAAACTCCGATTCTAGAGAGAGAAAACTTTGCAACCGCTCTAAAACCGCTCGGAAACCATCCTAAACCACCACGATAGCCCTTTTTATACTGGTTGGACGTCTGTTAACGTCGAAAAATCTTTAAAAAATACCCATGTCGATGCCAACAAAAATGTCAGAGAAGAACACTACTCCCGAAACATCACTGAAGGCTACGCAGGGGGAAGTCGAACTAAAAGACTCACAGATGTTCATGAGTGAACAAGACGATAATATATCCGACTCTGAAAAGGTAATGAAATTTTTTTTTTTTTTATGTTGAAAAATATTTTCATTGTTATTATATATAAGTGCCGTATAATAAAAGATATCGGAAGCTGGATCGATTAAAAATTTGTTTTGGTATTTGTGTTTAAAAAGTTTACACTTTTAGTATTTTTTAGTAAGAATATGCAATATTTATTGATTTTTGAAAACAAAGTTTCCATTTTTATATGCGTTTTTGATGATATTCCACTTTCCAGTTGATTTACTGAACAATGTTATCATTCTATTCAAAAAAAAAAAAGCAAATTTAATTGAATTCTAAATAAATTGAATTCTATTCCATTCTATGACGGTCACAAAAATTCTAAACAGACATGCACCAATTTTCCTTTCGATTTCATTCCATTACCATTATGATTATCGTTCCATAATTGTAAGCAAATACACCCTAAGAGCTTGTTCATATCTTTTTCAGTCTTCAATGCTTTTTAAAAAACAAATAAAACAAAAAAATAAATTTATCTAGGAGGTTTAAAATAACAGCAAAATTTAATTGACAAAGGGCAGTCAATGTTGATAAGTAGTAGCTATATGACATTAAAAGTTGTTGAGTGCCTTTACCTTTTTCCTTTTTAATTTTATTGGTAAAAACGTTATCCGTAAAAGTTTAAGGGCCCGTTTGAGGTGACATCTGAAGATAGTGTTTTAGAAGTTGAGTTAGAAATGTGTGTTTGGGTATAAAACTTTTGAAAAAATTATATGATAAAGAAAATAGTGCAAAAATTTGAAATGTGTTAAAAAAATGCAAAATAGATCTTATTTTGTTCATTTCATTGTTACGAGCATTTTGACAAAAAAAATTTCTCATTTCGATTTGAAATAAGAAAGTTATGGACATATAAAGTTTGAGTTTTTTTAAAAAGAAAAAGAGAAAAAGTTTGATGTAAAATTGAGATTGGTGTTTACCATTTGGAGATGTCACCCCCAAACGGGGCTTTAATATGTTAACTCCTATATCAAAATTCACCAATTCATTTTCTATAAACGTCTCTCTTGAAAATTTTTTGGGGCATACCTAAAGTTGGGGCTTTTTCTATAAACCAAATATTAGTAAACATGAAGAAAAAAAAAATCTTACAATTCTGATCTAAAAATAAAAAGAGCCAAACAAAATTAGAAAAACATCGAAATCAAACCAATAAAACAAATAACAAAAAGAAATCATTAAGATTTTATCAATTTAAAACCCATCCCCAAACGAACCCTAAACTTATAATAGGTTATTTTTTCCTTAGGTTCATTGTTCAATATTTTCCCTCAAATATCCAAGTACTCTACTAACTTTTCCCACAAACCTGAAATTATAATTTCCATCTCCTTTTCTAAGCAATTAGAATAAAAGTACAGTTCCTATCATAATTCTTGGTTAACACACTATGAAAATTAAAAGAAATAAAATGCTTGCAAGTTAGATATATGTATTCCAGTTTGATATATAAGAGATATAACTTTTGAATCGCGTTGCTTTAAATAACTGCTTTGCTTTAAACAATTAAACATAACTGCTTTGCTTCAAAATGACATGACTCTTAAAGCACAAAACTTTACATTTAAGTTTTCTATTGATGATAAACAGGCACAAGTCTACTAATGAACAGACACGAATTTAGCAATAAGAAAAATCTATAGCATGAAAATTAATCATCAATCTCAATCTTCATTCTAGGAATTTAATGAGACTGCACTTATTTTATTTGTAAATTTGTTGTATTTGGAAATTTTCCAAAAAAAAAAAAAAATCCCTTTAAAAAAATTAACTTTCATTGTGGTGTCAAATAACACCGTATTGAGGTAATATCAAATGGTTGTGAAAGGGGCAGGTAGACAGTTTATAAGTGTGAGGGAAAGCCTCACCTCTTGAGTTAGCTTTTAGGGTTGACAAGGCCTAAAACCACCCGACACACCGTAAGAGAAGTAATTTCTTATTCTTGAAATCCACATTTCTGTTTTTCTTTCCAAATTCTTTTCTACGTTTTAACTGATTCCATCTTTTTCAGAACTCACTTTCATAAAAATATGTTCAACACCTGCACCCCTTCATTAAATCAGCACATTCTATTAGCACTTTATCATCACAACAAATACTATATACATACACACAAACACACACACACACACACACACCCACCTTGATAAGAAAGGAGCAAGGTCTATTACATGAGGCAGATCAAAAGGGTATTTGGAAGTGATCAGATTAAGGGTCACTCCAAGGCCACCCCCAACATCTACCAGTTGCTTAAGGTTTCCAAAGCTTTTGTAGAACTCGAGAATGTCCTTAAAAAGAATAATGGACTGATTTAAAATTGCTTCATTGAAAAGCTTATTAAATCTTGAGTCCAAGCGTGGATACTCAAAGGCATGTGTTCCATGCCGGGGCCCTGTTAAATGCTATTCCTCCCTCTAGAATTGCGTCTTTCAATTCGTACCTGTAAATATTAACGCGTTTTCAAATCTTCGGTAAGAACCTCAATTTTTTAGTATCGAAAGGAACTATTGTTTTAATTAATTTTTAATTATAGGAGCTTAATACACAGTTTCCTGCTGGTTGTGAAAATTAACACTTTCTATTGTGTAAATTTTTTATTTTAAATGTAAAGAAAATCTTTTCATGAAAGAAAATAATTAAACAAAACAAACCAGCTTTCCATGAAGACTTTGTCTTGTAACAACGACACCATGGGGCAGAATGAAATTGTTAGACCCACTATTAACTTCAATGCTGGTTACCACTGAGCATCTCAGAAAAGAGTAGCAAGCGAGGAGCATGAGGAGGCGGTTCAGCATAACCGGCGCCTTCGGGTTGTTGGTGGGAAGCTGCGCTACGATCTCCGCAGGCGAGAGCTTGGCACCAGGCCCTGCTTTCGCTATGATGTCAAAAACTTCAAGCTCAGCCGCGGTCTTCAACGACATGGTCACCGCAGTGGAGTGCATCAGCTGTGTCACATAGGAAAAGGTTTCTTGATCAGGATCTTCTTTTACTTCTTGTTCTTCTTGATCTGCTTCTTCTTTTCTTCGATTATTATCAAGGACTGTTTGAGATATGGTGGAGGTGTTGTTGATTTCCAGTTCCAGAGAGGACAACATGGTTGGAATTTGATAGAGATCAGTTTGAGTTTGGTTCCACAGATGAGTAAACGCTAATAATAGTAATAATAAATAAATAAATAAATAAAAAGAATAAGGGGCAGCCAAGAATGTGAATGAAGATTTTATTATTGCTTTCAGTACGAATTATAGCTTCATTTAGTTGGATCGTTCTTCTTTTCCATGCATGTCAACAACCTTCTTTTTAACGGTTTTTTTTTTTTTTTTTTGAACTGTCTCTGTCCCCGTATGTTTTTCTTTTCTTTTCTTTTTTCCTTTTTTTTTTTCCGTGGCAAAACTTATAATAGATTTATACTTTTACTTCATCGGTAGATACCATTGTTCTAGCTATATTGGATTAACTATTTAATTAGCAGCAAGATTTATGAGTATATTCATATTAAAAATTTATCATATGAAACACATAACAATTTTTGATTTTAAACCCTTTTATTAAAAAGTTAATCTAATAATTAAAACAATAGTATCTACGGATGTGGAAAAGATTTACTATTCCAATCAAAAGTAGTTTTTTTTTTTTAAAAGAAAAACAATGACCTTTCTTTTCTGTTAAATTAACCAATCCACCCTTGCTTTATGCATATAAATGTTTTCAACTGTCGGAAACACATCTTTTCCTCTTGATACGGAACATAATCTGTTCTACACCTTGTTATTTCACACAGAATCTAATAAAAAAATCATTTTAAAATCCGTTGATTCACATAGAATTCTGAAAATTGAAAAAAAAAAAAAAATGAACATTCAAAATTTCATTAATCAACTGCTCTATTTTATTACATGAGTGGACTAACATATTTGTAGGCAAGAAACTACAAAAATGTATACTAACATTTTTTTCCTATGTATACTAACATAACTTAATTAATTACGCAAAGCAAGTTTTTTTTTTAATACTGAAAGTACTAGTAGCATGTGAAACTTGCTATTGCATTCGATTGATATTATTTTTTTTAATGCCAAAAAAGAGGATCAGTGATGTCCTCACATCTCTTGTCTAATCACTACTACAGAATGTGGATACCACGACGGAGCTTCCACGACCGTTATTTAAAAACCGTCATGGAAACTGAGGCAAAAACATGGAACAAAAAGCGGTCTCCGAAAACCGTCGTGGAAGTCGAGACTTCCACTACGGGTGTTTAAAACCGTCGTGGAAGTATGAATTTCCACGACGGTTTTCGAGAACCGTGGTGGAATTCTCGGGGATTACACGACGGTTAACTAAAACCATCGTGGAAGTCAAGACTTCCACGATGGTTTCCATGAAACCGTCGTGGAAGCATCGTCCTTTTGTTCAGACATATCAAATCGAGTAGCCCTGTTTTTCCCACATCGATACACCAGCTGCCGTGAACAAAAATCAGATCAGATCGCTCCTACAACAGTTCCATATGCCGCTGTTAGATGCCACCCACCACCATCTACTGGTCGATCATCATTTTTGTAAGTCATGATGACACAAATTAACTCATCTTTTTGATGTTTTCTTCTGTATTAATTTTTTATTTACAAACCCAGAATATTAATTTTAATTTGTATTTTTTTAGATTGCTTTTGATACGTTAAATACTGCAAAGTGTTTAATTCAATGATCACAATCAATGTATTTTTAGATTGGTTTTTTTTTGTAGTTTGGATTTTTTAGTTAAATCCTAAATCAATGTATTTTTAAAATTACGATGTATTTTTATTTTGGATTTTTTAGTTAAATAACCCGGGCCGGTTTTTTAATTGTATTTTTAGTTTTGTTTTGTTTTTTGGATTTTTTAGTAAATATATTGTTGATTTAATGAATGCATGTGGCGGGAGTATTTATATATAACGTAACTAATTAAATGCAACTGATATTCATGCATGCAATTTAAAAATATGCACACCTTGACTTCGAGAACTTTGATTTATTGGTTTAGGATTTGCGCGCAAATCATGGATAGGAAATGGATGTGGTTTGATAGATTGACTAAAGCATATGAAGATGGTGTTGAAGAATTTTTGTCATTTGTCAAATCTCATACACAAGACGATAAGATTCGGTGTCCATGTCAAGTTTGTGGTAATCATAGATCTCATTCCATTAATGATGTTAGAGGGCATTTGCGCGCTTATGAGATTATTTGTTCTCACCAAACATGGTATTTACATGGCGAATATTTTGTCCATGTTAAGTATACATCGACTAGTACTAAAGGTAAAGAGTCTATTGTTGAGGAAAACGTTGGTGATAATATGTACAATATGATTAATGATTTGGAAGAAAACTTTGTGCACCGTCCGGAGTTATTTGAGGAAATGATTAATGATGTCAAAACGCCCTTGTATGTCGGGTGTTCAAAATATACAAAATTAGGGGCATTGGTTAAATAATGGAATATGAAAGCGTCGGGAGGGTGGACGAATTCTAGTTTCACGACTCTTTTAGCTTTTCTAAAAGATGTTTTACCAGATGATAACAAAGTGTCACCTAGTATGTACGAGGCGAAGAAGACGTTGAGCACGTTGGGAATGGAATACGAGAAGATACATGCTTGTCCAAATGATTGAGTGCTTTACCGGAGAAAATATGAAGAGTTAGATGAATGTCCGGTTTGTAATGAGTCAAGATGGAAGAAGGGCAAGGTGCCATCGAATGGTAGTAAAGGAGTGCCGGTGAAGGTGTTATGGTACATTCCACCAGCTCCACGTTTCCACCGTTTATTTCATAATGCACAGCATGCTAAGAGTTTGGCATGACATCATGATAAACATGTTGACGATGGCAAGCTTAGGCATCCGGCCGACGCACCGCAATGGAAGACCTTTGATGACAATCATCCAGATTTTAGTGCAGAACCAAGGAATTTACGTCTCGGTTTGTCGACGGATGGAATGAACCCGCATAGTAACATGAGTAGTCGGCATAGTACCTAGCTAGTCATACTTGTCAACTACAATCTCCCTCCAGACGTTTGCATGAAGCGGAAGTTCTTGATGTTGACATTATTGATCTCAGGCCCTCAACAACCGGTGAATGACATTGATGTTTACTTGGCACCATTAATCGATGACCTAAAAAGGTTGTGGGATGATGGTTTACAAGTAAGAGATTCTTACCGTCAAGATACGTTCAATCTTCGCGCAATGTTGATTTGGTCAATTAACAACTTTCCTGCACTTGGCAACCTATCTGGTTATCCAGTAAAGAGTTTTATAGGATGCCCCATTTGTATGAAGGAAACATCTTCCATCCGGTTGAAAAACGGTAGGAAAACCATTTACCTTGGTCACAGGAGGTTCTTGTCGAAAAATCATCGATATCGCAAACAGAAGAAGGCTTTTGATGGCAATACCGAAGAAAGAACCGCTCCTCGGATTTTGACTGGCGAGGATGTATTTGAGATGGTTAAAGATGTGAAGGTAGTTTTGGGAAAGAGGAAACGTAAGGATCCAGTTGTCGATGGACCTTGGAAGAAGAAGTCAATCTTTTATGAACTTCCATATTGGAAGCCACTTTACGTTCGTCATTACTTAGATGTTATGCATATTGAGAAAAACTTCTGTGAATCGATAGTGGGCACGTTGCTTGACATTCCGAATAAGACTAAAGATGGTGAAAATGCACAGTTGGACCTTCAAGAGATGAAGATTAGAACGAATTTGCTCCCCGAGAAAAGATCGAACGACACTTACTTACCGCCAACAAAGCACACATTATCTAGAAACGAAAAGAGAAAGCTTTGTGAGTGGCTTGCTTCCGTGAAAGTACCAAGTGTGTACTCTTCCAACTTCAAAAGGTTGGTGTCGATGAAAGATTTGCGGCTCGTTGGAATGAAAATACATGATTGTCATATCTTGATGCAACAATTATTACCTCTTGCTTTGCGGGGAGTTTTAACAAAAGATGTGAGATACTCAATTACAAAGTTATGCTCATTTTTCAATTCAATATGCTCCAAGGTAATTGATCCAATGATGCTAGTTTCGCTACAATCGGAATTGGTTATGACATTGTGCCTGCTTGAGAAGTATTTCCCACCAGTCTTTTTTGATATAATGATCCATCTATGTGTGCACTTAGTTCGGGAAGTTAAGTTATGTGGCCCGATGTATTTGAGGTGGATGTATCCTTTTGAAAGGTACATGAAGGTTTTGAAGGGATATGTGAAGAACCAAAATAGGCCGGAGGGTTGTATAGTGGAAAACTACATAGCCGAGGAATCAGTTGAATTTTGCTCTGAGTATTTGTCAAATGCGGACCCAATAGGGTTGCCAACAAGCGGGCTATTTACGCCGAAAGGACTATCCGTGGTCGTTCATTCATCAGTAAATCAAGATGAATGGGAAAAAGCTTGTTTGTATGTTTTGCACAATGCTAAGGAAATGGAGCCTTTCTTTCAGGTTCATATGGCGGAAATAAGAGCTGCGAATCCAAGAAAAGGAAGAAGTGAGAAGTGGATTCAAGATGAGCAGAATCGGACATTTCGGGAGTGGATAAGAAAATATTTGCATACGAACCTTGGCGTTTTACAAGACGTAATGAAGCTATCCAGAGGTCCGTCATCGATAGTCACAAGATATACATCGTACCTTGTCAATGGCAACTCCTTCTACACTTGGGACAGAGATGAGAATCATCCCGTACAGAATAGTGGTGTCACCCTTCGGGCCGAGTCTATGCATATTTCATACGCAAAGGACAAGAATCCGGTATATAGTTCCATGAATTACTTTGAGTTCATTGAAGATATTTGGGAACTTGATTATTGCGGCTTGCGAATAGCACTCTTTAAATGCAAGTGGGCTAACAATAATTATGTTAAGGTTGATAGTGACGGCGTGACAGTGGTGGACTTTAGGCGATTGGGATACAAAAATGATCATTTCATCATGGCGTCACAAGCAGTACAAGTATTTTATACAACGGATCCCGCAAATTTAGAGTTATCTTTAGTTGTGCCAATGAAGTCAAGAATAATCTGGGATGGCCAAGAAGATATTGACGATTGCACCGACATTCCATCATTTACAACGGGTTTGCCACCGGTGGAGGAGATTGATGATTTTGACGATGATGTTTCACACTTACTTCGATTGGACGTCGAGTGGACACGTGTTGAGAAACCCAAAAAAAAGCAGAAAAAAATACTTAACAAAAGATTTTATTTTCTTAAGTACGTTGTAAACATTTAGATACGGTTTTTTAATTACGCACATTATATGGGAATTATTTATACATGCAAATATGTTTGGAAGCAAATAAGAATCCAGAATGAATGATTGCGCAACATACAGATTTGGCCACTTAAAAGGATTATATTAACAAATTTGAAAACTATTTTTGTAAATTTCTTACCTACGACGACGGTTATTTGAAAAAACCGTCGTGGTATAAAATATAGCATGACGGCTTTTTCGACGATCGTCGTGGTATATCATATACCACGACGGTTTTCTTATAGAACCATCGTGGTAGATTTCGTGGAAAATGAAAAAATCCATGAACCCTACCACGACGGTTTAATACGAAGACCGTCGTGGTAAAATGTCGGTTGGGATACAAACCACTGAAATCAACCACGACAGTTTATATATGGAAGACCGTCGTGGTAGAGTACGATAAATGAAAAAAGACTGAAGCCTACCACGACGGTCTTTGTAGTTGACCGTCGTGGTAGATTGTCGGTGGATGAAAACATTGAAGCCTACCACGATGGTCTTTATTGTTGACCGTCGTAGTAGATTTTCGGTGGATGAAAACACTGAACCCTACCACGACGGTCTTTAAAGAAAACCGTCGTGGTAGGCTTCAATTTTTTCATCTACCGACAATCTACCACGACGGTCAACAATAAAGACCGTCGTGGTAGGCTTCAGTATTTTTCATCTACCGTACTCTACCACGACGGTCTTTTATATAAACCGTCGTGGTTGATTTCAGTGGTTTGTATCCCAAACGACATTTTACCACGACGGTCTTCGTATTAAACCATCGTGATAGGGTTCATGGGTTTTTCCATTTTCCACGAAATCTACCATGACGGTCTTTATTGTTGACCGTCGTGGTAGATTGTCGGTGGATGAAACTCTACCACGACGGTCTTTATTGAAAACCGTCGTGGAATATTTGTCAACACGACGGTTTTTTTCAAGACCGTCGTGGTAGATGTTTTAGCGGCAAGTTTTGAAATTTTCGGAAATTGTTCAACTTTTTGCCGCTTTTAATAAAACATAAAAAAAAAACACCATTTTCCCAAACCCATTTCATCCCGAGCCTTATTCCCAAACACCATTCACTTTTGCAGTCTCTAATAGACAAACCTGAACTTCCATACCCAGTATATTTCCTCCCCCCATTTCTCTCTCGTCGCTCCCTCCCTTTAAAATCTTCAAAAACTCTCTGAACACTCAAACTCCGACGCCATCATCCAGCACTCACACGGTTTCCTCCATTCTCCAACACCATCCTTCACCAACGACGCTTGTTTTCGGACTTTCCCAGTCTCTCTCGCCGACCACAACCCACTCTCTACTATCCGGTAAGTTGTAATGCATATTGCTTGGGTAATGCACGAATGTGGGTAATTTCGGTCCACTACATCGTATTTTGTTGATTGTGGTTGTCGAAATTGATTATATTCAAGGCCGAGATGGGCAAAAGCCAGAGAAAACCTTTTCGGTCCTTGTTGATTATGTTTGTGATTTTGTATGATTTGAAATGGTTGGGTAAGGCTCGGATTTGTTAAGAATTTTTGCTTCTGTGAGTTAATTGTTTGCATATTACGTGTTTGATTAAATGCCTCTTTGTGTGATAATTAGTTGTAGATTGAGTTAAATTGATTGGTAAGTCTCGGATTTGTGAATTTTCCGAATAAAATTCAAGTTTTTGTTTGTGGTGATTGTTTGTAAATTACATGTTCGATTAAATGCCCCTGTGATTAGGTTGTGTGTCATTTCCGTTTGTAAATTACAGGTTCGATTAAATGCCTCTGTCATACACGTTTGGTGTTTTGTTGTTTTAGATTGATTTACAATGTCGAAAGATCACGAGGAGGAAGTGTCAACCCAAACTCAAGTTGGAAAACCATGAAGAACCAACTCTTCAAGATTCAATGCCAACGAGGAGGGAAAACGAAGAGCAACTCTCCTTAAAAGAGTGCACGTTGTTAGGACGAGGGGAGAACGAATTCAAGTTTCGTTTGACTCAAAAGGCCAACCATTAGGCAAGGAAGGTGATGAATTACAGAGTTGGATTGGAGTGCTAGCTCGGGAGCACATTCCAATTTGGATTGCTGATTTCAGAAGTGCTGATTTAGAACCGAGGAAAGAACGAGTGTGGTTGGAAGTTGTAACTTCATTCAAGGTTGATGAATCGCACAAAAAGCAAGTTTTGAAGTCCTGTGGGGAGTCGGCTAAATGTTTTAGATATGATCTTTACCAAGTCTTTGTTAGGGATCATATTGATGAAGAAACCGTTTGGCAACGACCGGCTAAAGCGGTTAACAATTACCCAACCATCAGCCAGGACGGTTGGGAAAGGTTTATTACCTATCGACGGACGGCAGATTTCAAGAGGCTATCCCAACAAGGAAGCGAGATAAGGAAAAAGAGCAAATACGGTTCTACCACAGGCCGAGACGGCTACAGGAAACGTGATCAAGAAATCGTACGTTAATTAATTAGGAAAAAAGCTTAAAGTCTATTTAAAATGTTTTTTTTACGTGTGTTATTTATGTTTACTAACTTTAATTACTAAATTGCAGTTCGAACAGACGGGGGAGTATGCAGACCGACATGTTATTTGGCAGGACACGCGGCTCAAGCCCGATGGAGAGTACAAGAATCCATCGATTAAAATTATCGGCGAAGCAATAGTAAGTCTATGGATCCTATTTCAAATAAAGAGTAAGATTGTCTCCATTATGTTTACGGGCTCAATAACATATTGTGTAATTGTTGTAGGACGAATTAACACAACAAGAGACCCAAGGAAGCTTCGAATCCGTGGGTACAGAAGACATTTTGACCAAGTCTTTGGGCAATCCCAAGCATTCCGGTCGTCTTCGTGGGCAATCGAAATTTGTCAAGCAGGCGCAATACTTTAATTCCATACACGTACCAAGGGAGAATCCTGAAGTCTCCTTTATGAAACGACTGCTGGCTGCATTGGAAAGAACGGTGCAGGAACTTTGTGCGAAGCACGGTATCAACCGTGAGACGATGGTCGAGGAGGCAGCCCCACCTACTATTGATCAGCACAACAGTTTCAAGGCGAGTTGCACCCTCAATGAGAAAGAAGCCGACGCGTCGGATCTGCAGCCCATGCCTAATGCAAGTAAGGAATGCCAGCTTTTCCTTACTGATTTTATTAATGGTGGAGAAGTTTTGGTTGCAATAGGCAGGGCATACATGGACTGTGTTCCAACCGACACAGTCCATGGGATTCCTTTGGGCGAAGGGAATGTGCGAGTGACAATCAGTGTCCCAAAATTAAAACGTGCACTCCTTCCGATTCCGATGAATGAAGCCACATATATTGAAGAGGTTGTCAGGGGGTTTGTTGCTTGGCCCAAAAAATTAGTCGTGCTTCAGAGCAGTTTAAGCCAGGCCAGTCGAGGTCCCAGTCAAGCTCCCGACCCAGAAGAAAATGGAAGGAAACGAATAAAAAAGAAAGCCGGGAGGAAGAAACTACAGTCACAACCGAAGGTGCAACAGCAAACGGAAGAAGAAGTACCTATGTTTGACTTCAATGAAATTCCCGTTGAACTGAGACCAATGGCTTATTACGCACAAAGTTCCTTGAGTGACGGTAGCCAGATTTCGTGCCCACCACAACAATCCAATGAAATACCCATATATATTGGGTATGAAGATGTATACCATTTCATAACCTTTAAAGAAATCAGTGCAAGCAGTATAATGGTTTACATCAGGTAATTGTTTTTTCCTTAAACAATACTTAATTATTGTTCCAATTAGCTTGAAAGATAGATATATATGTTGATTTTGCACGCGTAACAAGTTTGACTTAATATTTTGCAGCTACTTATCAGATTATTGTGCAAGAGTAGGATTGGATCAACGTTTCGAGTTTATTTCTCCATTCCTTGTCTCGCCAGTTCAACAGAATGTAGATCGCGTAGGCTACATTCGAGAGAGAGCCGACAATATCATCCGGATCATAACAAACGTACCAAGGGGAAGGCTTGTTCTCATGCCTTATAACAGCGGCCAACATTGGATATTCGCTGTTATTAATCCGTGGGATGACTCTGTCCTCTATTTTAATCCTTTTGGAAACGATCCGGGTGAAGATTTTCAACAGCTAATTACGTTGTAAGTATTCTTTGATGTTTATAGTTCCATGATTTGACATTCCATAATTGTTGTTCCGGATGTATTGATATTTGTTAAATTGTTAGGGCACTAAACGATTGGAAATTGCTGGTGGGACGAGGAATAACAAAGCGACGCAACTGCAAGACGTTGATTCAGACTGCTCGATGCCCGATACAGCAAGGAAATGTGCAGTGCGGCTATTTTGTATTGGGGTTCATGTGAGAAATAACGTTGAACGTCGATGGACTTGCCTTACTGCAAAACAAGACTTCTTATACTGAAGCTGATTTGAATTTGGTTAGGCAAGAGTGGACTACATATGTCATGAGCTTCATACAATATTGAGGCAAAGCATGAAGAAAAATTTTGTATAGCAGTATTTAGTTCTATATTGTTGTACATTGTGACATTGTATTTGCCATATCAATTATGTTATTATTTTATTTTTTGCTGCGTAATTTTTTCATGTCATGAATGAATGAACAGGAATGAATGAACTGGTATTCAATTGAACGAATATATATATATATTTTTGTTTACGTGACAACCTACCACGACGGTTTTTAACAGAAACCGTCGTGGAAATCAATATACCACGACGGTTTTCATGGGAACCATCGTCGTACGTCAAATACCACGACGGTTTGTCGTTTGTATCAACCACCGTCGTGGTAAGTGAACTACCACGACGGTGGATTATAGAAACCGTCGTGGTAGATCCAAAATACCATGACGGTTTGTCGTTTGGTGTCAGCCACCGTCGTGGTAAGGTGAACTACCATGACGGTGGATTATAGAAACCATCGTGGTAGGTCTAAATACCACGATGGTTTCTAGTATTCTGTCAGCCACCGTCATGGTAATGTGAACTACAACGACGGTGGCCTACAGTACCCGTCGTGGTAAGTCCCCTACCACGACGGTTGTGTATATAAACCGTCGTGGTAGGTTCCCTTACCACGACGGTTTCCAATAATAACTGTCGTGGTAGATGTTGCTAAATATCAATTTTTGACCCTATTTTTACCTATTCCACGACGAGTAAAAAACCGTCATGGAATCTGAAAAGATTCCACGACTCTGGATTCCACGACGGTTAGAAAACCGTCGTGGAAATATTACCACGACGGTTTTTAACCATCATGATATCCACATTCTGTAGTAGTGAATATATTTGACAAGTGTTATGCAGTAATGTTGACTACGACGCCAATAAGATGATCAAGAATCCTGATCCTAAGCATTTAACAAACTATCTAGACCATGTTCATAGAGACTACTGGCAATAAGTCATTGCCAAGAACAAAATTTTTGCTTGCGGTATTCATCAACAATGAGACATGATATAAAAAATGAAGGCTCACAATTTGATATCCTCAGTTATTATGTAACGACCCGCCTAGCACAGGCCGTTACCTTACATACATACTTACTTTCTTAGCAAAACACAGCGGGAATTTTTTTTTTTTTTTTTACAGGAATTAATAGCATGCATCATATATAATGTGTTTTAAGTAAGAGTATTTAACATAATATAAGTACGTGAAGAGCAAAACGCGTAGCGGCTTGACTTCCCACGATTTCACAGTATGCCCCGCCACGCCTTTCCATCTTGTATCACACATTGCTGACAGGTTGCTTACTTACAGCATAGACGTAAGACAGTGAGCTTTCGCTCAGCAAGCACAATTATTTAATCCGAGTCATACACAACCCTATCTAATCATACACATCCTAACTTAACTTATCATGGCTTCACCTATCAATTCATAGCATCATTCATCGTAGCATAGCATAACATTGCCTAACATATGCATGGTCCAGTTATGCTCATATTTTACTTTCTGTACTTATTATTATCTTACTATTATGATTATCTTACTTACCTTTCTTATCTTTCTTTTGGGCCCTTACATGAGTGTACGTACCCGGCGCGCAACCATGGACTTACTCTTGCCATAGTCCGACCCGACCTTGGACGTGGGGCACGACACAGGCAAGCTTGCTTGCCTTCTTGCTTTCCTTTCTTTATTTCTTTCTTGAGCTTATTAGTCTCATAAGGATTAGTGAACATGCATCGTGATATCACATATTCTTAATTCATACTAACATCATTATCTTGCTTAACATACTTTCTTACCTTTTGTACATCATATTAATATCATGCTTCAACATTTAACATGGCAATCAGCATATCACATATTAACACAAAGCATACAATTGGCATACACCCCTAGCATACATCTAACATACTTAGGCAAGTACCAATTAGAGCCTATGTTGTAGGCAGAGTTGTACTTACCTCTCTTACTATGTCCTACTTGACGCTGTCCTTCCACTGGCACAGCTGTAGGCCTTCTCCTGCTTGAATATGGACATAGGTAAGAGTCTAATTCTTGTTGTGGAATGTTGGTGTCCTAACCAACATGCCTACAAAATCTTAGTTGTATGTCCCCGATACCTGATATCTCACTTGGTCACAATTAGTCATCCTATTGTTTAAGAATAATTGAACTTTGATTATTCCTTAAGAGGCTACGTTGGATAACCTCTTGGGCTAGGCCCTTGACATACCGCTAGGTTTTCTTAAAAACCTTGGGCTTTATAATTTATGGGGTTATTTCTATTACCCCTCTTCTCTTATCCTTCTTATGGGTTTTCGATATCCTTAGGGTTATAGTGGGTAACCCTTAAGGCTATACTTAATTAAATGTTGGGTCAACCAAAGTCAATATTTGATCAACTAATGGTCAACCCTTGGTCAACTATGGTCAACCTTTTAGGGTCAACCTTGGGCTTTGGGGCTAAGCCCAGTAACTCGGGTATTATTCCCGGTTACTGTCCGTAATCAGCTTGTTTACAATTTTATCTCAAAAATTCTATTTTCTTACTTTTTGGAAATCTTCTGTAATTAGCTTCAAAATTTCCTTAATCTTCTTGTAAAAATTCATATTTTTGAAATGGATCTTTATAAAAGTCATTTAAGGTTGAAAACTACCTTTGGAACAATTTTTATAATTAAAAATAGCGGTTTTAAACAAAATACAGTTTCTCGGAAATGTTTGTAAAAATTCATGTGCAGGAATTTTCGGTTCCCTGCACACCCCTCGTAAAACAGTGTCATTTTTAAAGATCCACTCCGAATTTGAAAAACTTGTCTCTACAAAAGTTGTAGCTCTCGAAAAATCCTAAAACTTTTGTGTTTAACGAAAAATCTAGTTCTACTTTTATTTTTGTCAGTTTTTGTTTGAAACTGGCTGATCATGTTAACTGGGTCTGGGCAGACCAGCCTCGGATTTTTTTATAAAAACGGAGACCATTGGAGCCTCATTTTGGGATTCTGCCCACGATGCCCCCTAGGAAAAATCGTTCCGAACAACTTTTGTGTTTTACGTATTACCCAATTCGGCCTCTAAAGGCCTCAAATTTCCACTTTCCCGAGACTGGCCAGTTTCGAATCCGAACTGGCAGTTTCGGTTGTTAAGTCCGGTTTACGTCCTATTTCGCGAAGTCTAACTCAACCGACCACTTCGGGAGCCTACACAACAAACATGCAGCATTTCTAACGTCCCACATACACCCACATGCAGCTCGAACGGGTCCATGCAAACCAAACCTAAAAAAAAAGCTCTAATCCTGGGTTTGCATGGTTCTAACTTTTGCATCTCATTCAAGCAAGCATCAATCATTCACCCTTAAGCTAGCAGCCAAACATGCACTGCCTAAGGCAGATTTTGGACCCAAAAAAAAATCAGGGGACACACAACCATTCACATCTAGCATGCAACCTATCAACCAACAAGCATAAATCAAGAAGCAAAGCACAAAATCAAACCAACCACCCTTAATCACCTAATCAAGCACATACTAACCAAACTAGGGCAATAAATTAGAATGGACATATGTCCTTACAAAACCAACTTGAAACACAAATAAAATTCCAAATTGAACTCAATGGAAGGATTAGGGCTCAAGGAAGTTACCTTAAATCAAAGTTAGGGTTTGAAAATTGCAACTCCCCTTCCTGCCTTGCCTTCCCTTGCCCATGGCTTCAACCTAGTTAGGGACCCAAAAATTTTCTCTTGGCTCCTTGGTTGATCCACACCAAAACCGAGTACACCACCAAGCTTTCTCCTCAAAATTTCCAACTTTTCCTCTTCCTCTTCTCCTCTCCCTCACTCTCGGCCACTATACCCAAAATGACCCAAAAAAAATTCAAAATTTTTTTTTTTTCCTAGAGCAAAACCGAACTCCCCTAAGTAAAAGCCCTATGAAAATTTTGATTTTTCTCTCCTCTTTCTCTCTTCCTTGGCTGCTAATTTTCAAGAAGAAAATTGGCAAAAACCTCCCCAAATTTTTGAATAAAAGTGAATAGCAACCACCCCTATTTATAGAGGTTGAAAACTTTTGAAAAATTGTGAAAAAACCCCAAAATTTTTTTATATTTGCTTGAAGAGATGGTGAGGTGGCGGCCAAGGGGTTGCTAGAAAACTCCATGAATTCTTTCCAAGCCAATTTAAATGATTATGATGTCATAATTCAAAGGCTTGGTGATGTCATCCCTTTAAAGCCTTGTTTGGCTAATTTCCTCAAAAATAGTCCATTTTTGTACTACACAGATATTTCTAATACAGTGCTTCACTAATACACAGTATTTTTATACTGTACCACAGTACAAAAATTTATCTGTGTAAAATTGGACAGTATAATTAATTAATTTAATTTTTTTTAGGGTGGTTTTAAGGCCTATTCTTGCTATCTAGCTCACAAAAGTATTTTTTGCAGTATACTTCCCATATTGCATTTCAAAATATTGTAAAGTCAACCCTTTGACTTTTCTTGGTCAAACTTTGACTTTTTCATTCAAAGTTGACTTTCTGGTCAAACCCTTGACCAACGTAGAATTAAGTACTTTTTTTATCCTTTTCGACTCAAAAGGTCCGTTTCTAAACTAAACAATCAACTTTGAGTCTTATTGACCCATAAGAACTCACAAAATCTTACAAAAGCTCTAAATCGAGCTTTTTCATGAATACCTTCATAATGTGAAATTAATTCCTTAAAAAGGAAATAAGAACATTGAAAAATTTAGGTATTACATATTATGTCACCACAATTTATCATTTGATTTATGTCATTGGTAAACTGTACGTTTTATGGTAAAATTAAATGTGAAATTATCGTTAAGTTGTTTATGGACATCACAATGGACATCGCTAGCTGCATGGCTTGGGAGAATTCTCCCTCCTTTTCTTTCTTGTCATGGTCAAGGACTTTTGGAGCATCATTTCTAAGTTCCAACAAGGAGGCCATGCTGTTGGAAGGTTTGCAGAGGGAAATAACTAATTTTGGTTACATATGCTACTACTTTGAAGAATGGATTCGTTTATATAGACAAACTAAATGATCGAAAGCGGCCTAGGAATCAACCTTCCGGAGCAATCTATATTAAAATGCTGCAGAAATGCTGCAGCATTTCAGAAAAAAAAAAATGATGAGCAATCTGTATTAAAATGCTGTAGGAAATGGTGCAGCATTTAAAAAAAAAAAAGAATAAAAAAAACTTAAAAACATTGTTAAATAAAAAAAAACCCTACAAGACCCCACTTCCTTTCTTTTTCCTCTGCGCCATAAACCCACCAACTTCTGCCACCGACCACACCGCTCCAACCCAGCAAACCACGCCAGGCACCGTACACCGCTCTAACCCAGCAAACTACGTCAATCACCGACCCACCACACAGTGCCAGCACACCAAGCCAGCTGCCCAGTCACCGAGTCCACCGCCCAGACCAGCCACTAACTTAGATCAGTCACCGACCCACCACACAGCGCCAGCACACCAGGCCAACTCACCAGTCACTGAATCAGCCACCGACCAAGCCAGACATTGATCAACCGGTTCACCAGACCAGCCAGTGACCAGTCATTGACCACACCATGCCCAGTTCACATTGCCCAACCCCAAGGATGCAACATCATCTCTCTGTGTCACAATGCCGCGTAACAAGAAACTTGCCCACAAGCAAACTGGAGGGAAACAAAGAGAAGCCACAATGAGTTATCGCACATTTCATATCGAAAAGGCTGAAGATAGGTATGAAAAATATACTTCCGAGCGTTTGCTCTGAAAAGGGGTTTTTGTTGCAGAATACCCCAACCATGGCATATGACGATTTCATCAACTCAGTCATCACAAAGCATCAGTGGCGGCAGTTTTGCGCCCATCCAACCGAAGCGGTTGTACCCATTGTCCGTGAATTTTACGCCCATTTTGCGGGAGACGGGCAGCGAATGGTCTATGTACGTGGTGTGTAGGTACCTATTTATAAGGACACCATCAACCGGTTCTACGGTCTTGAAGATGCTTAGGACCTTCATACGGAGTATGCTGCAAATGCCACTGATGAATGGTTGGAATGTGCGTTGGCTAATGTCTGTGTGGCAGGCACTACCTGGTCTGTTTCCACTCAAGGAGCATTAACCATCCCAAGGACCCGTCTTATACCTTTGTGCAAGGTTTGGTATCATTTTCTCAAAACAAGTCTGATGTCGTCCACTCATGTGCAAACAGTGTCCAAAGATTGAGTCATGTTGCTTGACTCTATTATCTCAGGTCGGCCTATCGATGTGGGAAAAATCATTTCTCAAGAGCTTGGAGTTTGTGCGACCAAGAAGAGTGGTAGTTTATGGTTCCCATCCCTCGTCACAAGCCTATGTGCTAGCAATGGTGTGCCAATTTTCGACAACGAGGAGCGGTTATCCTACAGAGGGGGGCCATAACAAAAATTGCTATAGCAAGGTTAATACAGACCAAGATGGCAGGAGGACCGTCAGAGCCACCAAATAGTGAGGAAGACGAGTCAGGCCAAGCTCTTCAAGCAACCACGAGTCGTAATGCTGCAACATCCAGTAGCCGAGATCCAATACACGCCGACCTGACCCAATCCCTGAAATTGCTCGAGCAACGAATGAGTCTCGCTGAGGTTCAGCAATATCAAACTACGGCAATGCTACAGCAAATACATTTTCAGTAGCAGCAGTATTGAACTTATGCTAAGCACCGAGATTCGGCTTTGAAGAAGTCATTGCAGAAGAATTTTATGAAGCCGGTCTTTCCATTCCCTAAATTTCCAGACAATGTGCTAGAGCCACTTGCTGCTGAAGAGGACACGGAAGAGGTTGACGAGGATGGTGAGGAGGACTGACAAGATCGACCAGTAACCCACCCCATTAGGGAGTCTCTAACTTTGTCCATTTTGTTTTACAATATCCTGTTTTGTCTTGTTGTGTCTTGTTGTGTTTGTTCTATTTTGTCTTGTTTTGTTCAAGCAATGAGGACATTGTTGATTTTAAGTTTGGGGGTGTGGGATTTGATCTGTTTTAGTCGGTATGAGTTTGTTTTGTTTTTCTCTGTTTGTTTTATGTTAAAAAAAAAATTCAATATGCTTTGTTTGAATAAATGCTCTGGTTTTGCTATAGCAAAGTTGGTTTGAGGAAATTCTATGAAGAGTAGTAGTGTTTTGAATTTCTCAGAGTATGAAATGAATTGGCATGAGTTGAGTATTGTTGATGTTTATTATTGGTTTGCTCCTTAAATGAGATTGCTTGGATGATGCACAATAAACTATAGCTTTGTGATTCTTATAAAAAGTTTAGGAAATTTTAAATCACTATGAGAGCTTAGGATTCGAGAACTGATTATATGAAACCTTCGAGGCGTAACGTTAGGAAGCCAAACATCCTGGGGTGAATTGATGTGCATTTAAAGTATTGGTATTTCAAAAAAAGGTTGTTATTTTAGGGTGTTAAAAAAATAGTTATGAATAAAGAACCCACCGCTATTTGGAGCCGCCCAGTAACCAGGAGTAACATGAGCCCCATGTGTACTTTTGCGTCAAAAAGTGGTTATGAATATGAGTATGCTATAGCAAATCTGAATGGTGACGTTGTTAAGTAATCGGGTGTCTTCATCACCAATGTTGACATTTGCATAAAAAGGTAACAGTGACATGAAGATTCAAAAAAAAAAAAAAAAAAAGAATACACCCTGTACAAAAACCCTAAGCAGTAATCAGCGGAACATGTCTAATCCCAGGTGTTTAGTAAACTGATACTAGTGGAGAAGAAGTTATGCAGTCAGCCTATTGAATCATTAACTAGGTTTAATGATCGTGGTTTGAATGACCTGAATAATTCAAGGATGCTTAGCTATAGTCACACACATACACCTTTAGAGGATTCTCATTTGGGAGTGAGTTCAGATAGAACAGATGCTGATATTTAATGAATACTGATTTTGACCATGAGCTGGAAATTAAGAAGCACTTTTGAGAATGGAGAATCAACTTGTTTAGCAACCAGAACAATTTTCTGTTTTGTGTTTTGAGTTTTCTTTTTGTGTATTGTGTCTTGTGTTAATTGTGGCATTACTTGCGGATGAGCAATGACTTAAGTTTGGGGGTGTGATAACTCTATGAAATAGAGTTATTTAACATGCTTTTGAGCTGATTAATTATTGATATTTTAAGATAATATGTCTTAGTTTTTAGTATTTTATATAATACTAGATAGTTTACTTTAGTTAAAAAAGGGTAGATAGTTGTAGATAATTTTAGCCTTAAACATGTTTTTAAATTTAATTCTGTGTTTTGCCTTACAGCTGGAGCTCACAGTGCCAAATAGGGGAAGGCCCACTGAACAAGAGGCGATGATGAAATAGAGAGCAAAAAGGCAACTGACTGCTACAGGAAAAAATCAATTTGGATCTTATTTTGTTTTTCGCGAAATTCTAATACAATTTGGAAAAAAAAAATCTCATTTGAACTTTTTATATTTAAATTTGTTATAGATATTTGAATATATGAATAGTGAAAAGTAGTTTTGAGTTAAAGAAAAAAAATTTTTAAAAAAAGTTTGAAAAAAGTTTTGGAGATGTACCGCAAACGGGCCCCTAAGAGTGTGTATGTGTGAGTGTTATATATATATATATATATATATATATATATATATGCATGTACAATTTGAAAAATTCACCTTCATAAAAATCGCATTCCCGTTCGGAACATTTTCAAACATATCCCCACCAACATGTTCAACACCTGGGCGATAACAAATACAGTTAAATATAGGTCAAAGGGAGCGTCATCCACCTCCACTTAATATATATATATATATATATATATATATATATATTAGATAATCTTTAAATAATATATATATATATATAAATGTATATGTCTATGATTTTTCAGTTTTTATTGCTACTAAGCTTCAGTTTTTCATGTTCATCCCCCCATTGAATTTTACATTTTTTTATTTAATATTCTAAAATAAAGTAGAATATATCCCCACTGAAATAGAAATAAACGAAGAAAGGGATCAGATTTGGAATATGATACAAAAAATTGACAGAATATGAACTAAGTTGGCCGGAAGGACATAAGGTTCCATTGGGGGCATCAAATGACTAAGCGAGAATTTATTTCACGGAACTTGAATTAAATCTAAATTTTGAGCTAAAACTATCGCAATAAACTTTATGCACACACATATATATATATATATATATATATATTCTCGTAATTTTTTGTCGACTGCATTATGACCCAGCCAAATCACTTCCCAAATCCATCAGTTTATCAGCCTAAAGTTTTCTTTTTAATTTCTTTTTAATGTAAATCGAGAAAGGAAATATGACACAATAGAAACTTAGTGTACATTCCAACGAAGTTGACATCCACTAAGTAACTCGTCCTAAAAACTGAATGAAATCCAAAATGGGCAAATAGATTTGATACTCATAGTTTTTTTTTTTTTTTTTTTTTTTTGGTTCTCATTAGGTCAATTTGCGTAACTAAATACATGTAAAATTTATGCAACTAAGGGGGTTTTTTTTTTTTTTTTTTTGGGTTCTCATTAGGTCAATTTGTGTAACTAAATACATGTAAAATTTATGCAACTAAGGGGATTTTTTTTTTTTTTTTTTTTACCTGGATAAGGAGGAGCATGATCGAGAACATGAGGCAAGTCAAAGTTAATACCCTTAATATAAGGGTATTTGGAAGTGATCAGGTTAAGGGTCACTCCTAGACCACCACCAACATCTACAAGTCGTTTAAGGTGCGTGAAGCCTTCGTAAGAGTCGAGGATGTTCTTCATGACAACGGTGGTGTGGTTGTACATTCCTCTGTTGAAAAGCTTATTGAACCATGCGTCGAGTCCTGGATACTCGGAGGCGTGCGTTCCATGAAACCTGTTAAATGGAATTCCTCCTCCACGAATAGCATTTTTCAGTTCGGACCTGTAAGTAATCATAAACATTATATTTTTAGTCATATTTTAAGTTGATTACAAGTGTATGTGTGTGTGTGTGTGTGTATGCTTACGAGTTATTGTTATTTTTTGGTTGCTAAAACAAAAAGAACCCAAAGAAGAAAAGTAATTGTAAAAATTTCAAACTCGATTGAAAATTCTGCTATGTGATTGTAACTTGGTTTTGAACCTTATAAACTTAGAAATCTCTTTTTTAATTGAGGCGGGAGAATTTAAATTCTACGTCTTATAATAGAGTTGGGTGCTAAGTAAATATTAAACTATATATACTTAATGCATAATAAAAATTTAAGGAAAAAAAAAAAACCGATGGCAATATTATTGTTCAGCATTTCCTTACACCAATGATATGCATAGTGCAGGGTCGATATTGACTATGATCCCGAAAGTAAAAGATACGTTGACGATTTTCTCATATTCTACAATATATGTGTGTTGTTTATAATAATATTGAGTAGAGAGTTCGGTGCGGGAAAAGTATGGAATGAGTGTCAATTTAATTAGAATATATTCTATCATAGATTTTGATATTAGTAATTCTCTCTTTTCTATTAGAACAAAAAAAAATTCTATTATACTAATAATTTTCATAATTCTATGGGAAAGTAGCATATCAATTTTATGAAAAAATAAAAAAATAAATAAATAATAAAATGTTTTATGTTTCAGTCTTCTAAGAAATAGGAAAACAGGTTATCTACACTAAACATAAAATTAGGGATTGCATTTTTATACAAGTAGCCGTCATTTTGAGGTGGGTTTGGGTAATAGTATATGAATATAGGGATGGGTGTGGGAGTTAAGACTAAATATGCGGGTCGGTTTGAGGAAAGCTCACTCATATCATTAATATTTATATGCATTTATACTTGTTTTAATTTGATTTTTTAGTATATTAATTAATGTATTAGTTTACTTTATCAATTTAATTTATAGATTCCTATAGTTTATATTTGTTTTTAAGATTTTAGTTTTATTTTCAGTTATATTTATGATTATTTCATTAAATTTTATGAAAACTTTAATACGTATACAACACTTCTAGTGTGGATAACATATTGCGCAGCCACATTAAATTAAACTGGTATAAAGATAAAAAGAGAGGCAGGAGGTGGGGGAAGCATATCCACTCTTGTCCCGTTTTTTTTTGTCATCCTTAGAAAAAAGACCTTTACAAAAGAAACATAATAAAAATGAGTAGAGAAAAACCAAACCAGCTATCCAAAAAGACACCATCTTCATTAGTGACAAAGTATTTGGACACAGGAGCAAGGCCGTAAAGCCTCTTGATCCCGGACCCCTCAACATCACCACCCTCGCCGGAGCAACTCAGCACGGAGTAGCTCGCTAGTAGCCTGAGGACACGATCCAGCATAACGGGGGCGTCAGGGTTGTTGGCAATCGGCAAATGCGCTGCGATCTCCGACGCCGAGAGCCTGGCCTCGTTGCCCGCTTTCGCAATCATGTCGAACACCTCGAGCTCGACCGCGGTCTGCAGGCACATCGACATGGCATTGGAGTTCACGAGCTGCGTTGCATAGGAGAAGTTCTCCAACTCCTCTTCTTCATGAAGTGATTTGGTGTCATTTGAGGACCACATTATGGGAACTTTCAAGAGAAGAAGTTGTACCAAAATGTTTTTCTTTTGGGTGTTGGTTTACGTTACTTGATGGATTTTATTATTAACAAGTGAATGTTGTGAGAGCTAAGGTACGTGGCTAGCATGGATATTGTCCAGCCAAAAAAAATGAATTAAATAAAAAGAAATGAAAGAAAATATCGTGGCAAGGGCATGGTATATTTGTTGCCAGCTTATTACATGTGCCGGCCAAGATAATTGTTGTTGGATTTTTGTTCTTGTCCTTCGGCAGTTTTTTTTTTTTTTTTTTTTTCCCTAATCAACATGAAATGGTGCAATCACCTGTAGTCTAGCTTACTTGTGCATTCCCTGCACCTTCACTTGTTAATTAGACTAGTTGCTAATAAGTTCTTATATATAAGTGTGGTGAAAAAGAAAGAAGTCGCTAAGACCAACCAATATTGAAGTACTATGTCATTAACTTATCAGAAGTAAATAATATACATATTTGCCCTATTTATAAAAATTGTAACTAAGATTTACCCTTAAATAGAGTGACTCTACATTCAAGTTTTTCTGAGTTTTAACTTCTTATATTTCTTTAGTTTTGTTTATTTGTCTTCATTACTTAAAATATTTTTGTCTTGGATGTATCTCCACTCCATGTCATGACTTAAACTTTAGTGTTTTAACTTCAATTTAAATTTTTCATATCAATTTTTATCTTTTTCTGAAAAATTAAGAAAAATTAATTAATCTTTCAAAAATCAATCAACTATAATCAACGAACCAAACACATTAATAATTTGTGATATAAAGTTTGATGTAAACAATGCATGAACTGGTTGATGTACATGTGTACTCGAATACGAAAGCCAAATGGCCCATGCGTGTCCACTAATTATAAAACCTTCTCGTAAACAATTTTCTTTTTAATTTTTGTTTTATTTTTCTGGAAAAGAAAACCTACGGCTACGAATTAACAGTCGCACTTATTGTTTTCTGATAGATAAAAAGAAAGGATACGAATTAGCCACGTAATAAATCGAGTCATGTTGCAAGGAAAAGGACAATATATAACAGTAGATAATCCAATAGTATTTACAAATATTTATACAAAATGATCATTTTTGGACATCTCTTTTAAAAAAATAAACATAATTTAACTTATTTATCAATTTGAACAAAATTTTAAATTCATTAACTTGTATTGCCATATTTACCTTCCCCACATATTTTCACTTCCCCACAAATCAGGTTTACAGTTATTTTTGTGGTGCTTTTTATGGAAACTGAATTTCAATATTACTTCATGTTTAAATTCTGAGGTTTTTATGCTTATCAAATTCAAAAATAAATGTGTTACATCTTATTTTTAGATCTAATATACGCATATATATTACGGAATAGATCTAATATATATATATATATATATTTTGGAAATAATAGAAAGCCATGTTTGAATCCCTAATTAGTTATGGAAGCATTTTTACATGGTCAATATAGTATACTGACAATAAATTAATGCATAAGCTATAGAATAATAAAATGAGTAGGCCGTTATTATATTAACGAGAAAAACAAGCAATATAATAACTGATATGATATTTAACAAAAAGTCCTAGGCAATATAATATGGATAGTTGTCTAAAAAATATTTACAATACAATTTTATTCAGATAAAATGACTGGATCCATATTATATTGACCAAAAAATACTAGCACTGTGGGAATATTGCATTTGTTAAATGGGGGAAATGGTTTTAGTTTTAGTTTTTTTTAATTCAAACACGTGAAATATTATTATATTTTGGATCTGCTATTTTGAAATATTAAAATTGGGTCTGTAAAATTAATATGCCTATCTTTTAAAAGGAAATCTTATATATTTTATTTCTTGAGATGTAAGGATATTTTTATCAGCACAATATGATCAATTTTATTTTTTATTCAATTTTATAAATAAGTTTGTTTTTTGATATTTATTAAATCCACGATTCTAATTTGACCATTTATGTGAATAGTCCTAGTATTTAATCAACAATAGTGTGACAGAAAATAATCCTCTTTAGCAATAATAATAATAATAATCTAACTATTTAATTCATATTTTTCATTTAATACTCTTCCTATAGTGAGTATTATTTTTTTTAGGAGAATAATCAATTGAAATAAAATGTGACAAAACATCAATATCCAAGACAAAGCAATTCTCTACGATGCAAGAGGCACAATTATTGACCAAGATTGATTCCATCAATAAAATCTAATAAAACTTAGTGAGGAGGGCATAAGCTAAGATTAGGTCGAATTCCTCTACAATACTATAATTGAGCATGTACAAAACTATTTAGAAAAATATCTATAATCGATGGAAAATTTCAATCAATTAAAAGACAATCACTTACAGTACATAGGCTACAACAAACTCCACCTAGCCATAATACCAATGGAACTAACAGACAAATACTACCAAAGAACAACTCTAGCAGAACACACACAAAAATACAAACTGGAGGTGGGGGAACTACCTCCTTTATTACAAAACTAAGGGTGTAGTGCACTGATTAGAAATGAAATTTTTATGTTAGAGCTGATTCGATCGCACTCAATTGGAAGTAAGAGATCGTCGCATTGATCATTGGCTTATCAAGACCTCGATGGATCCCAAACCGCCGGAAGCTCTTCAGACTACATTTGATCCAGAAACTCCCAACTAGTATCATTATATGTTTTTTTTTTTTTTAGTAACTTGTTTTTTTACTTGCTCTTGCTTGAGTTTTTTTTTTTTTTTTTTTCCTTCTTTAAATTCTATTTTACTAATATTTTCCTCTTTTTTTTTTTTTTTTTTTTTTTTATTATTATGATTGTTTTCAAGTGCTCAACGTCATTTGGAGTAACAAAAAAAAGGATTGCATTATAACGTTAACATAATAGTCATCATTGTATTATGCCCCATTAAAAAAAATTTCTTTTATCCCGATAAGTTTTCAAAATTCTATAATATCTCCACTTTATAATTAAATTATTATTATACCCTTACTCAATAATTAAATATATAAGTATACTTTATTTAATGAAAAATTATCTTTACGTTATCTCTTATACTATGTTTAGTAATAGGGATTGGGGGAAAAAAGGAAGGAAAATTAAAATCCCTAGATGATGGAAAAGGAATGTAAGGAGAGAGATTTTCTATCATGTTATTTGAAACAAGACAAAAACAAATGTCTTATCAAATGCCTTTTACAATATTATAACCTCATATAAATTTGAATGTGAGAAATTAAGGTCAAAATAGTTATTTTATCGACATTTGCTTTATAAAATTTTTCCATCCACTTTCCTTCTCACATTTGGGTGAATTAAAAAATAGTGACCTTATGGATTTCCAATTTTCCTTTCTTCTCAATTTCCTCTCTATCAAACAACCAAAATTCATTTTCATTATCTAGAATCCCTCCTCCAATTTCCTTCATCTCCTTTTTCATTCTACCAAACAAAGGCTTAGTGTCTCGTATTTTGAAAAAAAAATAAAAAATCTGACACCGCTACGCATAGTCATCATTGTTTTTTTTTTTTTTAAACAAAATCCAATAAATTAAATTCTAATAAGTTCAAAACAAATTATTTTGAAAATTCAAAACCAATAACTTAATTACAAGTCTAACCTCCGTCCATCACACAAGTCCTAACTTATAACTTTTTTTTGGTAGAAACATCCTAACCTATAACTTCTTCCATATGACACTGGTCAGTAAAACCAAAACCAAATATTAACTTTGTCAAGGATTTTTTTTTTTTTTTTGGTAGAATTGTCAAGGTTAAATTGTAGCTTAACAAATAATGGAATTGACATGAGCAGATTCTATCTCAAGTAGACAAACCAATCATCACTTCACAGCAAAATTCAATGTGACCTCATGAGCTCCAACCATCAGACCATGTTATGAAAGACAAATATGACATAACCCTATAACAAAGACAAATGAAAACAACCGGGATTAAAAAGGGTCTCTCTCTCAATCAGGAAAAAAAAAATTTAAAAGATGACTCGTTAATTCTTCTTCTTTTTTTAATTAAAAAAAAAAGACCTCAAGGGAAAAGCCACGTGTAGAGGGAAGGAAAGAAAGTATATGATCAACTAATCCGATTTAATTTCGTAATTTGAAACCATTTTCATTTCAAGTACGGATAGCATGCTCCTTTTTTTCGGAATCAATTGTTTAAGTCTTTCGTAAAATATCAAACTCTGCCAATTTTTCCTAAAACATCGAGAAAATTATCTCAATTTCTTTTTTTTTTTTTTTTAGGGAAATCTCAATTTCTTTCTAGACAGTAAACAAGTGTATATTTGTTAATTTTCAAAAAAATAATTAGGTTCAAATGCTTCTCTTTCTTTTTTTTTTTCCCAACGTATTATGATCTTCTGCATTAGCAAAATCAGCAGCCCAAAACATTTTTGAAGCATGACCTGATTCTTGTTGAGAACTTAAACTTTCTAAAAACTCGGTTTTATCGAGGAAAACAACACCCACGGTTCGTGCAAAATTCAAACAGAGAATTTTGTGAGTACTCATTTTCAATTACTTTATTGAGCTTGCGCAACACGTATATGTATATAATTTGCAATCTCTTGATTTTTAGTAAAGTTCCATTATCAATCTTCTCTAGCAATTTAGCCAGAATCAAAATTGGATTAATTAAGCTCGAGCAGAAACTAATTCCTGGAAAGCTAATAATTTGCCAAGCTATTTTCGTTGAAAATTGAAGGATAAGCTATATAGCTATATATATATATATATCATTTCTCTATCCCCGAAAACAATTAATGGACGGTTTTTTTTTTTCAATTATAAAAAAAAAAAAAAAAAAACATCACTATTGTTGTTTAGACTTTAGATAAAGGAGATAATATATATTAGACAAGCCTAGACATAGAAAAATATTACAAATAAATGACATGATTTTTAAGATAAAAGACCTGAAACAAAACAAGTATGTCATTGTACATTTGACTCCAATTAGACGAAAATTTAAACCACAAACGACATGTCGTTTTACTTAAAGAACTCCATAACCCACAAGTTAACAAACGCCAGACTCAAATCGGACGCCACTAAATCCAGAACCAGTTGCCAAGAGTTGGAAGTATTGTTGAGTTCGCTCCTTCCCTCCTGGATTTTGAGTCATCATCAAGACATCACCTTGGAAAGCTTTCTTCATAACATAACTAGTCCCTGGCTTCACCGGATGAACAGCCTCCAGCAATAACCTTCCATTTAGGGGGAAGAAAGAACTGTATTAGAAAGATTCTAATAGTTAATCAGTATGTTGGACAACAAATTAGGGCCCATTTAGGGGGACTTTTGGAAATGGAGTTTTGGAGAATGGTTTGAAAATGTGTGTTTGGTTTATGCATGAATTCGAAATGAACTGTGATATAGAAAATAATGCAAAAACTTAAAAAAAAAAAAAAAAAAAGCAGCAAAAAGGATCTTGTTTCATTCATCTCATCGTTGTAAGCATTTTAGCACAAGAATAATCTCATTTCGATTTGAAATTAGGAAAAAAAAAAATTTATATACTTTTAAGATTTGAGTTCTTTGAAATGAAAGAGAAAAAAAGTGAGTTATAAAATTAAGACAATAAAACACCATCTGAATACATTGTTTCAAAGAGATGTGTAAATTGAGAAACGCTTATTCAAATGACATGGCCATTAGAACACGTTGTTTCGAAATATAGGTATATATTAATGAACTGACACGAATTTGACTATAAAAACATTTTTGGCATCCAAACTAATCCTAAATTTCATCTTTGATATGAAAGTATATAAAGATTTTGTTCTACTTGTTAAATTCGTCATTTTCGTATCTTGAATGTGATTACCAAAAAAAAATCCCATTAGCAAACTTTCATAATTGGGGAAAATAACATCTTAAGAAAAGTAAGTTCTGTGACCTCATATGATTGTCATTTTTGTTTTCTATCGAAACAATTTTTTTGTCTTCTCTGTTTCTTTTTTTTTTTTCCTTTAACAAATTGTGCAAGTAAATAAAAACACAGAATGCCCTTTTGCCCAAAAAAAAATAGTAAAAAATAATAATAATAAGAACTCGCCTTCATAAAAAAGCATCCCCATTTGGAACACTTTCAAACAATATATCTCCGGCTACATGTTCAACACCTGCATCGTTAATTAAACCCTCATTCAATCTGCATATTATAATTAGTTTATATTTAATATCAGAACAAACAAACAATACACACAACACACACCTGTATAAGAAGGACCATGGTCTATAACATGAGGCGAGTCAAAATTAATGCCTTTAATATGAGGGTATTTGGAAGTGATCATATTAGGGTCACTCCAAGGCCACCCCCAACATCTACCAGTTGCTTAAGGTTTCCAAAGCCTTTGTAGAACTCGAGGATGTTCTTAATAAGAATAATGGACTGGTTTAACATTGCTTCATTGAAAAGCTTATTAAATCTTGAGTCCAAGAGTGGATACTCAAAGGCATGTGTTCCATGGGCCCCGTTAAATGCAATTCCTCCCTCTAGAATTGCATCTTTCAATTCATATCTGTAATTATAGAAGGACAGGAACATCAATATGAGGATAATTTTTCCTTTCAAAAATTTTAAAGGGTACTAATGTTTTTCCTAAAAGAAAACTAGGGCGGTTTGTTTTCAAATCAACGGTAAGAACCTTATTTTTTAATTACGGGTAAGAACTGCTATTTTAACTGTTCAAGTAATTTTTTAAATGTTTGATCTATTATTGAAACATAGTTTCTATTGATAGTAAAAAAGAACAGTTTCTACTGTACAAACTTCTAAAGAGATGAAAAACATTTAATGCAAATCATTTCATAAAAGTGGTAACTTAGTGCCCACATCGGTGGGGAGTGAGGACTTTAAGTAGTTTATAAGTGGTTTATAAGTGCTCATAAGTTCTCTTTCAGTTAATAATTATGTGGAAGTATAGTGAAGTTCACTTATGGTTTCACTAGTATCCTTCTCCTGAAGATTGTGGTCGATCTGCCGTGGGAATTGTGTATTCTTTTACCAAAAAAAATCTTTTCATGAAAGAAAATAATTAAACAAAACAAACCAGCTTTCCATGAAAACTGTCTTGTAACAATGACACCATGGGGCAGAATGAAACGCCATCTTCATTAGTGACAAGTACTTGGACAGAGAACCAAGACTGTAAAGCCTCTAGAAATTATTAGACCCACTATTACCATCACTGGTTACCACTGAGCATCTCAGCAAAGAGTGGCTGGCGAGGAACCGAAGGAGGCGGTCAAGCATAACGGGCGCTTCCGGGTTGTTGGTGGGCTACTGGGTCGCGATCTCCGCCGCAGATAGATTGGCGCCACTCCCCGCTTTCGCTATGATGTCGAAAACTCCGAGCTCAGCCACGGTATTCAACGACATGATCGTCGCAGTGGTGTCACATAAGAGAAGCTTTCTTGAGGATCTTCTTCTTCATCTTCTTCTTGGTCTGCTTCTTCTTTTCCATGGTTATCATCAAGGTCTGCTTGGGAAATGGTGCTCTTGATTTCCAGATCCAGAGAGGACGACATGGCTTGAATTTGTAAAGATATCAGTGTTCTTCTTGTGGTGTTAATTTTATGGTACCGTGGTTATACACGTGAAGAATTGACTGATCATCTGAGGCCACACTCGGCGGATTTAATTTAAGATGAGCGGGGCTGTAGCCCACTGAATTTTTTGTTCTTTTAATTTAACTTCAAAAATTTTATAATTTTATTATTTTTCCCCCCATTAAAAATAGAAATTATCATATAGCCCCTATGTTTTTTTACTTTACCCCATTAAAAATTGAAAACTCTTATATAACCTCATTAATTAAGTTTTTACCTTTTTGTTTATATACATCGATGTAATTAGTTAAAAATAATAATAAAAAATCGGTATCCTTCTCCACTAAAATATATTTCTGACTCTGTCCCAATGAGATATATATACGCACTGAAAGAGTAGAGAAGAGGCAGACAAGCGTGTGAAGCTAAAAAATAATAAGGAAATGTGGTTCATAGGATTTAATCTAGTGGAGCGACAGTGTCAAGCAGAAAAAGAAATATGTTTTTATTTTTTTAACCTAGAGATTGAGATATTCGAACTCTACATCTTGATAATGGAGCCAGGTAAAAAATTACCGTAGATTATATTTACAATCACTAATAATAATACATCAAATAATCAAATAATAACAAAATATTCAAAATTTTGTAATTTATCATGTTGCCATATATTTAGCTCCCCTATTTAATTTTTCTTGGGGCTTGAAAACTAATTGCCTTGATAGTGTAGCTTTCAATCTTTTTATTAGAGAAGAGAATATATATATTTATTTCATATATATATATATATAATATATACATATATACATATAAATGTAGTTGTAAATAGCTTTCATAGGTTTATAAAGGTGCTCTAGAATTTATCCCCATTAGTTGTCTACGTACACCTGGGTGATTTCCTATATTAGATCCCTTGTCATGTCCTTGTCCTCGTACACCATTCATGTCAAGTTTGACGTTTTCAATTTCCTTTATCAGTTCACTAAGAGGCTTTTCAAAGGTATCAATCTACTGTTAAAATTAATTATTCAAAAAAAAAAAAAGAGAGAGAGAGAGAGAGTTGAAGAACACACAAATTATAACCATGGATAATGTAACGCAAATATGTCCTAAAATAAGAAATCTTGCATAGGTAAACTGGATGTTGAGAGTGTAAAGAAGGTATAAAACGTAGCTCAATTTTGATTCCAAATCCGAATTTTGTGTTCTCTTTCCTATTGGATTAGTGTTCCTTTTGTAGTTTGTTTAGCTTCTGATTTCTATGATCAAAACTTTTTGTATTCTTTTAATTTTTCAATTACGTATAATCTTTTTCTCTCTATATTAGAGTTTATTGATATTCAAAATTTGGGCCTATAATTTGATGGATGTAATAAAAGTGTGATTGCCTCTTTTTTGAGTTTTTGATTTGATAAACTTTAAAATAGAATTCAATAATGGGGTTGTTGGGTAAATGACTTTTTTTTTTAAAGCATTTTCTAAAATAATGCACTAAATTTTGTTAAATTAGAGAAAATTATCATTTTTTAACTGATCAATCATGATCACTTGATTGACTACTATCAATATATGTTCTTACGGATCGGTTCATCAACAATTAAACGGTCACCGACTATTTCACTAATTTAAAAGATTCGGCTATTTTGTAAATAAATATCCAAAAACTGCCACTTTATCTAATTTTGTCATAAAAAGTTGGCTAATAATAGGACATACTTTGTTTTAAGAACGATGTTATAAAAAGAAATTTAAAAAATTCAGAGACATATGCCGCGATGCATTTACCGACTCCGCCAGTGCTCTCAAAGTAAGACCTCTGGCGCCATTAGAGTTGCTCCTTATTTCTTAAAAATCCTCAAGAACTAGAGACTAATATGCCTTTTTAATTTGTTGGTTGTCTTGAGTTTCTACTCTTATTTCTTGATTTTTTTTTTTTTTTTGGTCAGAAAATTGAGTAAGTAATAGCGTTTTTGTAAAACCCAAAAAACGGGTACTTTATAAAGAAAGCTGAAATTGATATTCAAAGTACTTTAGTTGACATGTGGCTTTAGAACACAACGAGAAAACCTAAAAATTTTGAAACAAGAGCATGAACAAAGCTTTTCATGCACATCTATTTTTTTGCCTAGGTATGCTTTATTGAAACAACATAATGCATATTCATGATTAATAATCACCCTTATCTAGACATTATCTGCATCTACTACTTCAAGAACTCCATAACCCAAAATTGCAGCCACAACATTCGAACTCGACGCAATTAAACCCGGCAGCAGTCGCCAAGGCTAGGAATTCTTGTTGGCTCCGCTCTTTCCCTCCGGGGTTTTTAGTCATCATTATCACATCTGTTTGTGACGTGCTCTTCACGGCAGCCTTGGGTCTCGGCATAACCGGAAGAATCTCCTCCACAACAATCACCTTTCCGGTTTCTGGAATAGCATCGTAACACTTTCTTAATATCTTCAGCACGGCTCGTCACTCCAATCATGAAGTAGTCGACTACAAAAATTTTTATCCCCTGATCCAATTTTAGTCACTGCATTACATATCCAATCAAAATACTAAAATTTCAAAACTCGCCTTCAATAGAATTGCGTCCCCGGTTGGAACCCTTTCAAACATATCTCCACCTACATGTTCAACTCCTACAACATATTAAAGGCCTAACACGTTATAACAATTTTTGAATAGTGATATCTACGCTCTCGTAAGTATTAAATTACCATCAAGATACAAAAATTGAGTCATGAACTTAAGTTATCTGTTTATTATTATTATTATTACTAACCAAGTAACATTGGAAATGAATTATTAATTTTCAATTGGTAAAATATAATTTCACGAATTGAAATAAATATTTTAATAATCAGTATTAAAAAAATTTGATAAATAACGTGAGATATCTGTGATTATTCTTAAAGAGAAAAAAAATTAAGCTTTCGTTTGGAACACAGGTTTGAAATGGAACTTTTCGGTTGAAGTTTGTTGACTTTTTAAAAACTAATTATAATTTTTGTTGACTTTCAGAAAAAGACAAAAATTAAGATGAGAAACTTAGTTTTGAACATGAGAACCAAAAAATATGCTACAAACGCAGTACCTGGATAAGAAGGAGCGTGTTCTATAACTTGAGGCAAGTCAAAATTAACACCCTTAATATGTGGGTATTTGGAGATGATTAGATTAAGGGTCACTCCAAGACCACCACCAACATCAACGAGATGTGTGAGTTTCTCAAAGCCCTTGTAGGACTTAAGTATCTTCTTCACAACAATGGTGGTTACATTGTACATGGCTGTGTTGTAAACCTGATTAAACCTAGGATCCAACTCTGTATACTTGAAGGCGTGCATTCCATGTGCCCTGTTAAACGGAAGACCTCCTTCAAGAATTGTGCCTTTCATTTCGGACCTGTCATTAGTATTACTGTTTCTCAGTAAAAAATAAGGGATCATCGGTGCCATCCCATCCTCCATCTACTTCGTCATTTTAGAAATCCCGCAACTCATCAAGAAAACGGAAAGGATTTAATCTAGTTCTACTAGTTTTCAATTGGGGTATAAAGTTATTATGAATTGTATAATGCTAATTATATGTTTTTTATTTATTACTTTTTATATTTTTATGTGGGGAGAAATTGGGGAAAGAGAAGTAACAGCATGTTTATGATTTTTTTTTAAGTGTAAGTAGCATGTTTTAATAAGATTAGTAATAAATAGAAGATTTATCAAATGAATAAATTATTTATTTTTAGTAAATAGACTTAATAAATTTATTGTTTACAACAAACAAATATTAGAAAATCTTGCTATGTACTTCCTTTAATTTCATTTTAATTTCATAAAAATGTTATTTCTGGTTCGGAGGACCTAAGTCCAAAACAGAGCAGTGCAAGCAGAGGATTACTCACAAAGAACAAAACAGAGCGAAACATGTGGATACCCTTTCCCAAAAAAAAGAAAAAAAAAAGGTGGTTATTTTGTCAATTTAAATAAGAAGAAAATAAATCAAAAGAAAAAAGTAAAAAGGAAAAGAAATTATCACCAAATAAGTAAAAGGATAATTGCTCAGTTAGTCCTCAAATTTTTATCGTTGTGTAATTTTAGTCCATGAACTTTTTTTGTAATTGAAATGCCCCTAAACTATTAAAATTATTACAATAGTCATTTTTGTTAATTTTTAAACGGATTAATCCGTTAGTAATTTAGTTAAAAATGATGTTAGCTAACTAATTCTGTCCAAAAATAAATGTAAAGTACTACTGTAGCAAGATTTTAATAGTTTAGGAGCATTACAACTACGAAAAAAAATTCAGAAACCAAAGTTACACAAAAAATTCAAGGGCCAACCTAACAATTTACCTTGAGTAAAATCAGGAGAATTAGCAGCAAAACAGACCAGCAATCCAAGATGACTTTGTCCTGAATCAAGGCCATAAAAGGGCCAAGCGAAACACCATCCTCGTTTGTCACAAAGTACTTGGACACAGGACCAAGGCCGTACAGCCTCTTGAAAGAGCCACTACTTTCATCATCATCATCATCAGCCACCACAGAGCAGTTCAGCACGGAATGGCTGGCCAGCAGCCGGAGGATGCGGTCCACCATCATCGCCGCATCGTGGTTGCAGGTCGGCATCTGCGCCGCGATCTCCACCGCAGAGAGCTCAGCTCCGTCGCCCGCCTTCGCTATGATGTCGAAGACACCGAGCTCAATTGCGGCGTGCAATGACATAGGCAGCACAGAGGAGAACACCAGCTGAACCGCGTAGCAGAAGTTTTCGCGGCCTTGGTCTTCTTCTTGATCTGCTATTTTTCCATGAACGGGTTTTGGATATTGTCTCTCAAGTTCCAAAGATATTGGCGCCATGAAGCTACTTTGATTTTTGATCAACTACGTAAGTACCTTCTTTTTTTTTTTTTTTTTTTTTTTTGCCCTTTTTTTTAGACGTAGACTGTGACTTCAACAATGAATTGGTTGGCTAATATATATTGATCATAAAACAATGATTAAGTAACAGTACTGGGAAATGGGAATTCGGATTACTTAAAATAAAAATAAAACACAAAAAAAGAAAAGAGTCGTGATTCATGCGATTTTTTTTTTTTAGATTGCTCGCTTATTTCCTAACATTTTACAAGGTTGTGATTTGATCACCAATGACAGAGGGAGGGGGGCTGGGGGCATGGCCCCCCTAACTTTTTGTGAAATTTTATGTAATGGGGTTTATTTTTAATTTTAAAAAATTGGTATATGTATAAACTAGTCTTTACTCCTTATAGATTAAGAGTTTTCTATATTTTATTGGGCAAACAATTTAGATTTTAAAAAATAAAAACAGTTTTATTAAATCCATATACATTAGTGGGCCTAGTGGCTTGACTTAAAATCTAAATATGAACTACAATTTTAATAGTCTAATATTTTAAAAGAGTGACCCATTATACTAAGTAATATTTTGCTACACATATGCTAAAAGCTTTTAAAGGAAGCCAACTTCACTTTCTCGTTCCACCATTTCCAAATAAATTTGGAAATTTGCTCTGTTGTTCGAGGTGTGATTTTTATTTTTCTTCGGTTTACTATACTGGATTTCTTTTCAACTTGAGACAACATTATATTAGTCTGTCAATTCATTATTCTTCAACTTCTTGTTTCCGCTTTAGGTGTGTATTTTTTTTCTCGCTTCTTGTTCTTATTCTTTTCTTCTTTTTTTTTTTTTAATTTGATTGTGATTTTTCTATTTGTCTTAATATGGAATTGGCGGGCCATAGTACTTTTTTTTCTGATTTTTTTTTTTTGTTCTAATGTATTGGTGATAATATGCTAATTTCAATTAAAAAATTGAAAATATCTTGTTAGAAATTAGTGGTTTTTAGTTTTTATTGTAGATTTTAGCTGAGAAAATTAAAATAGCATTACTTAATATTCTGGATTTAAATAAAATTTTTAATTTTATTTTTTTCAATTTAGTATGTGATAAACTTGGACATGCCTTTTTTTTTTCCTTCTGTTTTTGTGAAGAATTTTGCGCTCATGGGCTGTAATGGTGTTGGGGCGTATATGGAAGATAATTTTTGAATAACTTGATTATCTACATTGAGAAGAAATTGCTTCAAAATGTAGTAGTGAATCAATTATAGATGAGTTGTCTCTATGAAATATCGTCGAGCACAACTTATATTTAAGAAAGAAAATAATATTTTGAGGTATATGAATTTAACATAGTTGCACTTATTGAGATAATAATGTTATTTACAAGTGTATAACATTATTCTCTCAAGTGATATATTACACTTGGAGCTTCAAGTTGTGAAACTTGAATGGCTATGGTATTATGAATATTAAGATCAACACTTCAATTTCAGGTTCTTCTTCTTACATTATTTTTATTTTTAATTGCATATAACTGACAATGGCTTGTTGTCCTATTTAGATATAATTCTGATGTTTTCATGTGTCAATATATCATGAATTTAATAAACAAAAATGTTTCATATATAGATATATATGTTAGTATAATCTTGATTAAAAAAAATTTGGCCCCTCTACCAATAAATCATGACTCCGTCACTGTTGATCACCAACTTTTTTTAATAGATAAAGGTCCATAAATTTTTAAAAGACTACAATTTGGTCTATTTTACTAAAAATATATATATTAAAGATTGGATGGAGTAAATCATACGTGTGACATATGTAAATTGAATCATGTATAATCGCAACTTCATAAAAGGTAAGAGACAAAACAAGCAATTTATCTTTTTCTTTTTTAAACTTGAGATTGACGGGATTCAAACTCTACCCCTTATGTGTAATTAAGTGTGTAATTACCGCTAAAATATATCTATAATCACATCTTTTCTTTAAGTAATTGCTCTTTAAAAAAAAAAAAAGTTTATACTATGCGAGGCTATTTATTATCATGAAGAATTAAAGTATGTCGCTAATTTGGAAAAATAACCACTATTCAAATTATTTGCGACTTCTCTAAATTAACTATTCTTATGCTTTAGAAAGTCTAACAGTGAATAGGAAATTAAGCATGTTTCATGCCTTACAAGTTACAGCCAAATTAAAGAAGCGAGACACTTGCCTTTAACTAAGTCCTATGACTAGGTATTCAAAATTGATAAAATCGATAATTGGATAACTAGAAATCGGTTATATAAATAGACACGTACACAAAAGATCAAAATTTTCTATATTCTAAACCGAATGAGAAAAGGACAATTTGCCTATAAATTATAATTTATTGCAACTTGGTTTATAATGAAAGTTTGATATCTTAGAAATTAAAATGCATGTGGTCATAAGTAGTGACCATCTGGACGGCTATTATCTGATTTTGAACGAAAACAGGTCGTCACGTATAAGTAATTGTAATGTCCTTGTCGCATAAAAAACTACAAAGTATTCGATCTTTGAGTTTCATATAAAAAGTCAATCTTAGGAAGAGTAATTCAAGACCTGTTAAACCCTATCTTAAGTCCTTTATAATGGCCAACGTCCCTTAAGTGGATGTTCGAGTGTCACCACCGTGTTGATCGGGGTGTATGGACAATCGACTTTGTGAGGGATTCATATATCACACGGGAGGCATCCATCTTCCTGAGATTATCTAAGCATTCCAACCTCTACCCCTATAACTCATTAAGTTTTATCAAAAAAAAAAAAAAAGTCCTTTATAATGAATGGACTTTTATTAGCACATGGTCTATTCATAATCTTCCTCAAGCAGATAATTAAACCATGAATATCACAACTTATCGAGATTTTACAACACTAAAGATCTGGGTTACTATAGTATCTAGTTATTGGTTTTTTTTTTTTTATTTTTAGTTTTTTTTTTTTTTTTGGCAGAGAATTCATCTACTGTGCACACATGATCAATAAATCTAAAATATGTCTCCCATATACTATGTTGGGTACTCGGAATTCCATGCTAAAAAATTAACCAATTAAAAGGAGTACTCGGAATTTCATATCTATTCAAATATTAGACTAATTTAGTTCTCGTATACTCTCAAGGAAAATTGGCCATAACCATAAAACTAATTGATTGAAAAAACACAAAAAGCTCATTTGTTTGTAAGGATTACCAAAGGAATAATTAACTGGAACAAGGCACATTTGAGTACTGCATGAAGTATTGCCGCTTGCAACTCCTTCGTTGCATAAAATCACAAAAATATTGAACTTATTAGTTTTATCCTAATATGTTAATCTTAGGAAGAGTAATTTAAGACCTCTTAAACCCAATGTGGGACTCTTATTCACAATGGTATATTCGTCATTTTCCTTGAGCAACTATAAACTAGATAGAACACAACTTTATCGATCAGAAATCCACATTTGGAGTCTCTCGAAAGTTCATTTTTCATCATGGATTTTTTACCATCATGATATCTCTAGGGCCACAAACTTCGTCCAATTTTTTGTAAAGGTTCATCCACGTGATTACATCTAAGTCTGACACTCATACCACATGTTGAATATATGAATTTCATCCTAAAAGATTAACCTATTAAAATGAGCAGTCCAAACCCTATATCATACTACTACAATCTGCGTAATTAATGACCTTTTGTAGTCACTAATGTGTAATAATATGCGACGACACAGCATCACTAATATTCGGAATTGTTTCCAAGACCTATTGTCATCGCAAAAAATAATTGCGGCGACTTGTCGTCGCTTCAAACCAATTATTTGCGACGAAAAGCCGTCGTAAAAATGAAAAATAAAAACGTCTCATATTTGTGATGACATTATATCATAAATAATAATTTTGGCACCATATCAATATTGGTGGGAGCAAAATAGCACCAAAAATATCTATTTGTGACGACAATGTTATCGCAAATAAATCATTGTTTGATAGCTTGCAGCATTTACACTACTAAAAAAAATAGATTACACGACTAAATTAGATGATGGTTTTCAGAAACCGTCGTCTTATATTAAGATACCAAAGGTTTCCTAAATACCGTCGTGTAATCTGTCAAAACAATAAATAAACTCTCGCAAGTCCCGACCCGGTCTCTCTCTACTCCTCAGGCCCTTAAATCGTTAACCTTCTCTCTCTACTTCTCACTCTCTCTCTCTGCCCCTCAAACCTTAATCTCTCTTCTCTCTCTCTCTAACCCAACCATGCTCTTCTCTCTCTCCCGACGCTTGCCGCCCACACTTCTCTCCCGTGACGCTGGGCCTAAAACTGAGAAGCTCACACAATTTCACCTTGCTCCGCCACCGTTGTTGCTCCACCTAGCCTCTTTCCATTCAGATTGCACAATTTCCGTCATCGCCTAGACTGATTCGGTCGCAAGACAAGTAATGAACAGGTTATCTTCTAGATCTGGTGTTTGGTTTTATTTTTATTTGGGTTTCTTCGAGCTTAATTCCCTCTTAAATTATAGAGAAATCTCAGGTCTTAAACCCTAGAGTTTGCTTCAATCTTTTTAACCATTCTTTCTTTGTGTTTTCTTACTCATGTGGGTTTTGTAGGTTTATCTCTAGATTTCTTTGACAACCGGAATTTTTTGGATCAAGTTTGTTTATTTTTATTTTTTTGTTGATTCCGCTTCTGGGGTTCTTAGTTATTATTCCTTTCCTTCAATTTTTGCATTTTTTTTTTGCTGGATTTGGCATATCAGTTTGTACTTTGTTAAATCTTTCCTTTTGGTTTTGTTTTTTGCTTTTTTTTTTTTCCTTCGATTTTATGTTTGTTGGGTTTTTTTTTTTTTTTTTTTTTTCCTAATAGTTTTAGGATTTTTTTGTATGTTAATGAACCAAAAACAACTGAATAGGAAATGATTTACTTTGGTTGAGTAATGAATTCAGTTTCACAGCACACAAGTTATTCGACAAAATGTCTAGAACAATTTTTTTCTTCAATTCCTGTAATGATGGTGGATGGTTGAACAATCTTTTAATTGATCGTATGAAATCTCATATAGGGAAGGGGCTTTAAGTTTGAATTATATGAGGATAATATTTGCTAGTCAAGATGTTTGTATGGCCGCTATAAAGGTTGTTGTCATTATTGTTCTGAATTATGAGTTTTATAGAAGTTGGAATTATCCACATTTATGTTTACATGTATCTTCAATCTTTTATAAGAATTGAAGTATGCATATTATCACCTCACATTGCAAATCTTATTGAAGAATTTAGTTCGAAGTTTTTTGCAAATCCATTTGTGTAGTTTTCTTTTCCAAGGTGGTGGTGCTGCTAGCTAGCTCATTCCTTGATTTGATAACCAACATTTCTACAATTCTTAACTCTTCCATCAAGGTTAAGAATTTAGGCTCATGCTTTAAACTTTTACATTCCTTGCTTTAAAATTAGTTGAGATCTAGTTATATTATGTTTAATTTTTTCCTTCCACTAGGAACTTTCTTGTTTGTACAAAAGAACAATTCAATAAATTTTGAACTCCAGAATCTCTGTTTCTAGCTTATATTGTTTTGTTCACCTTCCAAAATTTAAGGATGGGTTTTATAATTTCTTTCACTACCATAGCATGGTCAGACATTTGAAAGCTACCAAAAATGCAGTTATGGCGCAATGGAAGTCAGCAAACCATGCAAAGAACTTGAGGTAAATATACTTGGCTATTAACTGATGAGTACAGCCTGTTTTAATTTAAAATTAATTTGTTAGGTGGCTACCATAACATATAGTATCTTTAAAAAAATGAAAAAATTAAGTTCGATTAATCGGTTTTTGACATTGATGTGTACTATAATAGTAGAGCAACACAACGAGTAAATGAAATTGAAAGGAAGATTTGAGTCCTCACAATGAACTCAAATGTTATCTATTGCAGAGAAGGCCTATACCCTGTTTAGAGACAATATTCTAACAGGAAAGGTATGCAATGCACCTTTTGTTTTCTTCTTTGTAAATGAAGGAATTTCTCTGTTATATAATTTATGTTCTTCTAATATGTTATGCTTAGCTCAAGTTCATTGCATTTTTTTCCCATTTCTTCATCCTTTATGATTTTTAATCTTCTTTCTAAGTGAATTTGAGATCTTTCCACACTTTGCATTCAAGTACATGAATTGTAGAATATATAGCTCTAATTAAAACTGCGGGGTACAAAAAGGGCAGTAATTGCCATTTACAGTGCTATTGTAAGCCTTACTTATTGCAGGAAAATATGAACTCTTATACTCTCATTGGAAAAGAGTCTTCATTGGAACGAGTGCATGTCTGCATGATTTTTCACACCAATCAAAAACCGTGTATTTGCTCAAATATTGTTCCACAATGGAGTTTCTCATCTCAGATTCTTACTGTTCCTTTCTTGTGGCAGCTTTTCCCATATTTGAAGAGGTATATTTAATTATGTGCTATTTGGAGATTGTGTTACTTGAAATTAACAATTTTTGTAATATGTTTTAGTTGGTCCAAATTTGTATTATGTTTCGATTGGGCAAATTATTATTATTGTATTGTTATAAAATTACTTTTTTGTTATACTAAATAAAATAGTTGTAATACTTTCTTCATTCTGTGAATGTCCACGTTATTAGTAGTAATTCAGAAAGTGGGCTGTAAAATTTATAATTTTTTTTAAAATAATCTGAAACCACATTCCACGATGGTTTTTAAAAACTGTCGTGGAAGGTACAATATTTCATGACAGTTAGCCATAAAATTGTCGTGGAAAGTGTCACACAACTAGAAGAAAGCATGGCACTTATGACCTATGATGATAGTTATAAACCGTCGTGATATGTCAGACATAGCACGGTTAAAAAACAATCGTGGTATGTCCTAACTAACACGACTGTGGATTTCACGACAGTTTTTTAACTATCGTGGTAGCTTTCGACGACGGTTAAAAACCATCGTGTAATCCACAATTTCTACTAGTGTTAACTATTAATTTAATGGGAAAATATTAAGGACGACTAAGTCATCGCATAAACTTGGACTTTAATTTTTTTGCAAAAAAAAGGTGATACTATTGGCAGTTCTTGAAATATTATTTGCGACGACACTTCTAAATTGTCATTGCAAATAATGTTTTGGGAATGTTCCCCAAAATTAAGGCGGTTTTATTAAAATTTGTGAATTATTTTAAAGTATTTGCAACGACTTTGCATATTCGAGAAGATTCTTAAGGATTTTATTCGGATCATTGGTCACAATCCAATCAAGACGCCAACCCGGTGCAAACCATCTATTTGATATAGAACAAAGTGTAACAACAAGCATAATGAATTTAATGATTTTTAGTGTTGTGAACTTTGGAAAAGTACTTGAACATTTCGATAGTATCCATTGGAAGCATATGTTATTTTCTTGTGAATGATTTTCTTTTTTTCGATGGTTTGTTTTCCGAGAAAATTTATTTTGTTGGTTTGTCGGTTTTCTTGCCTCCGTCTATTTGTCGGGAAAATTTTTGGTATTGTGGGTTGAAAATAAAAGCGTTAATGATTTTGTCTTTCAACCGGATATGCAAAAAAAAAAAAAAAAAAACTATGAGAATCCGTTTTGGATTCTATTAGAATGTGTTTTGCCTTCTTAGATTCTAGTAGAATCCATTTTGCATTCTGATAAAATCCATTTTGCATTTGATATAATCCGTTTTGCATTCTATCATAATCCTTTTTGCATGTTTTGCATTCTATCTGAATCTACTTTGCATTTTATCAAACTCCGTTTTGCATTATATCATAATGTATTTTACCTTGTCGAATTCTGGTAGAATCCATTTTGTATTTTGATAGAATTCATTTTTCATTCTGATAGAATTCGTTTTGCATTATATCAGAATCCAACTGTTTTGCATTTTATCGGAATCCTTTTTTTCTGTTTTGCATTCATCCGAATCAATTTTGCCTTCATAGATTCTGACCGAATCCATTTTGGATTCTAACAGAATCTCTTTGACTATCGGAGCCAGATATGTTCGGTCATCTTTGTTGAAATTCAAAAAGTATATATTTAGTTAGAATTCATTTTGGATTCTAATATAATCTCTCTGGCGACCAACATTGACACCGATGACCAGAGTCGAATACATATGGTCATCTTTTGTTGAAATATGAAAAAAAAAAAATATATATATATATATTATATATATTCGGCGACCGAGGAGTAGAGCAGGATACTCTAGTCATTTTTGTTGAAAATATTAAAAAAAAAAAATCGACGATCGGAGACTGGCCGAAGACCGCTTTTCGGCCAGTGACTAGAGACCGACCGGCGACCGGAGACCGACCGGTAACTGGCGACTAGCTGGTGAACAGAGTCAGAGATATATAAAAAAAATCCAATAAATAAAAAAGAAATTAAAATAAAGAGATATTGGTATTTTTGTCTATTTACTATTTTTTTGCATTTAATTATTTAATTAAATATTATGAAATGGTAAAATTATCAACTTACTCTTATGGAGACAAAATTATAAGGAGGTGTCAAATTTTCTGAAGTTAATTTAGCTTCTTTACCTAGACACACTTGGTGGATAAATTCTGGTGCTATTACTCACATAAGTGTGTCTATGCAGGGTTACTATGTGCCGACAACCAAGTGATGCTGAAAGATTCATATATGTGGGCAATGACAAAACAGTTGCAGTAGAGGCTATAGGAACTTTTAGGTTATTGTTAAAGATTGGTCATTTTTTGAATATGGAAGAGACTTATGTAGTACCGTCTTTTAGATGGAATTTAGTTTCAATTCTATTTGGGACAAATTCGATTATTCTTGTTCATTTGGAAATAATAAATTTAGTCTTTTCAAGATTCAAATCTTCTTGGTACTGGTCTTTAGTTTTGCATGATAACCTATTTGTTGGATATAATTGCCTCATTTAATGAAACCTTACATGCAAGTTCACGTGGTACAAAATGAAAATTAACTGACAGGGATTCCGCCACACTATGGCACAAGCGTTTAGGCCATATCTCTAAACAGAGAATTCAGAGACTTGTGTCTGATGGGATTCTTGATCCCTATAATTTAACAGATTTCCAAGTCTGTATTGAGTGTATAAGGGGAAATAAACAAACATTAAAAATTAGGTGCCAACAGATTTGCGGACCCTATAATTCTTGATCCCTATAATTCATACTGATATTTGCGGACCATTCCCTACAGCTTCTTGGAATGGTTAACAATATTTTATTACGTTAAGTACCTATATTTAATTCATGAGAAGCCACAATCCGGATGTATTTAAGGCCTTCAAAGCTGAAGTTGAAAATCAACTTGGCAAGAAAATTAAAGCTGTCAAATCTGACCATGGTGGTGAATACTATGGTAGATATGATAGATCAGGTGAAAAATGTCCAGGAACTTTTGCGAAATTCCTAGAGGAATGCGGTATTGTCCCACAATACATAATGCCAGGCAAACCTACAATGAATGTGTTGTTGAGAGACGAAATAGAACGCTTAAGGACATGGTAAGAAGTATGATTAATCATTCTTTTTTACAAGAATCCCTCTGGGGAGAAGCTCTAAAGACTGCAGCATATATCCTCAACAGGGTTCCAAGTAAAGTGGTAGCTCCCCTTATGAACTATGGACAGGCAAGAAGCCTAGTATTAAACATCTACACATTTGGGGTTGTCCAACTGAGACAAGGCCTTACAGCCAAATGAAAAAAATTGAACTCAAGAACTATAAGCTGCTATTTGTTGGTACTCTGAACGATTAAGGGGTTTCAAATTTTTTGATCTCACTGCTAAGACATTTTTCAAGACGGAAAATACAAGATTTCTTGAGGAATTGATTTTGTAGGGGGAGATAAGGTTAGAGACATTGTCTTCGAAGAGGAATTCATTTCTCTTCCTATTATTGCTATTCATAATGATCAGGCTTCTATTCCTGACATTGTTCAAAAATGAAAATCCGAAATATCAAGACAATGTAGAAGAACTCCCTGTGCAAAATGAAGAAATTATACCTAAAGTGCAAACTCAACAACCTCAAGAGGATATGCCATTGAGGAGATCCACTAGAGAAAGGAGAAATGGAATTCCGGATGACTATGTTGTTTGTAACGACCCGCCTAGCACAGGCCGTTACCATACACTACATACATACTGAACTTCTCGTACATGCTTACATACTATGAAAACAGCGGAATTTTTTTTTTTTTATATGGCATAAATATGCAACATATAAACGTATCTTTATCAAGCATATTTAACATACTAAATACATAAGGAACAAACGCGTAGCAGCTCGAACTCCCACATTTCACAGTTTGCCCCGCCATGCCCTTCCATCTTGCATCAACCTTGCTGATAGGTTGTTTACCTACAGCATAAACGTAAGACAGTGAGCTTTCGCTCAGCAAGTACAACTTCCTATACCGCGACATAAACAAACACAATCTCATTCTTATCTTAAAACCTTCTAGCATAATACATCGTAACATAACTTACTATAACATAACGTCATACATAACCATCATAACATAGACTTCATAGCATAACATCATAGCATAAACTTATCTTAACATAACTTCATAGCATAACATCATAATGCATGGTCTATTTATGCTCGTATTATGCTTAATTTCATCTTCACTTACTTTCGTTACTTATCTTACTTATGGTCCCCTTACTTGAGTGTTCGTACCCGGCGCGCAACTATGGACTTATCTTGCCATAGCTCAACCCGACCTCGGACGGGGGGCACGACACAGGCGACTTGCTCGCCATCTTACTTCTTTTCATTTTGTCATGTCATACTTGCTCTTATTATTCTTATAAGATTTCGTGAACATGCTTCGTGTTCTCATACATACATGCTTCATGTCTTAATAATCATAACATAATGTACATCATGAACTTACCTTGGCTTATCATACTTCATAACTTAGCATACAACATAGAATTATCATGGGCATATAGCATGGCATACAATAACTAGTATAGCAATAACAACATAATATAGCAACCACAACATAGCATACAATAGCATACCCTCCTAGCATACATCTAACAATACATACTTGGGCAAGTACCACAACAAAGCCTATGCTGTAGGCGGTAGTTGTACTTACCTCTCTTGCTATGTCCTGCGTAGTGCTGCTCCTTTTCTGAGTACAGCTGCAGGTTCCCTCCTGCTTGTTGAAGGACATAGATGAGGTTTTAATTAGTATTGTGGAATGTTGGTGATCTAACGATCATGCTTATATGATCCTAGTTGTATGTCCGTGATACTAGATGTCTTATTGGGTTACAAATAGTAACCCTATTGTTTTAGAACAACCAAACATGGATTAATTTAAAAGGTTACATTGGATAACCTTAAGTGCCAAATCTTTATACATACCGTTAGGGTTAGGTTACCTTTCTAACCTTGGGCTTTATTCTTGTCCTAATTATTGGGTTACCTTAATTAACCCTATATCTTAGCCCAATTATTAATCTTGGTATCCTTTAGGGTTATCTAGACTAACCCTTAAGGTTAACTTGGTCAAACTCTTAGTCAACCAAAGTCAACTTTTGGTCAACTAAGGTCAACCCTATATGGGTCAAACTTGAGCTTTATACTTTGGCCCAGTAACTCAGGTATTATCCTTGATTACCGTCCGTAATCGGCTTGATTACAATTTTATCTTAAAAACTCTATTTTCTTATCCTTTTGTCATTTTGAGAGATTTAACTTTAAATCCCTTTAATATTTTTGGTAAAAATTCCAATCTTTAAAACAAATCTTATAAAGGTCATTTAAGACTGAGAACTGCCTTTGGAACAGTTTTAAGCAAAAATACAGTTTTCTTTTTCTTTTTGAAACTGTTTGTAAAACTTATGTGCAGGAATTTTCGGTTCCCTGCACACTCTTCATAAACAATACCAGTTTAAAAATCCCATTTGGAATTTGAAAAACTTGTCTTCATGAAGTTGGAGCTCTCGAAAAATGGTAAAATTTCATGTTTTACGAAAAATCCAGTTCTGCTTGTATTTGCGTCAGTTTTAGTTTGAAACTGGCTGATCCTGTAACTGGGGTCTGGGCAGACCAGCCACGGATTTTTGTAAAAACGAAGGCCATTGGAGCCTCATTTTTAAATTCTGCTCACGTAGTCTTCTAGGAAAAATCGTTCCGAGCAACTTTCATGTTTTACGATTTACCCAATTCGGCTTCTAAATGCCTCTAATTTTTACTTTCCCGAAACTGACCAGTTTTGAATCCGAATTGGCAGTTTTGGTTGTTAAGTCCGTTTTACGTCCTATTTCGTGAAATCTACCTCGACCGATCACTTCGGGAGTCTATATGGCAAACACACAGCGTTTCTAACGTCCCACATGAACCCTAAAATCGTCCAATTGAAACCATGCAAACCAAATTCAAAAGCCCTAAGCCTAGGTTTGCATTAACCCTAACTTTTTGCATACATCATACAAGCATCAAACTTTGCTCCTTAACTAGCATGCTTCAAGCACTGCCCTAGGGCAGATTTTTGGACCAAACTAGGGGACACACAACCCTAAGCATCAAGCATGAAGATCAATCACAAATAAGCACAAACAATGCAAGAATTCAAGCCATACACCCCTAGATCTACAAATCAAGCACATACCACAAACTTAGGGCACAAAATAGGAAATGGACTTATGTCCTTACAACCAAATTGAACTACCTTTTATCTTTAAATTTGAACTCAAATAAGAGAGTTAGGGCTCTAGATTTTTACCTTAGACCAAAGTCAAGTTTGGTCACAAAATCTCTTCCTCCACCTAGCCCTCCTTAGCTCACGGCCACACACCCTAAAAGACCTAAAAAAATTCTAAACTTTTCTTGGCTTTGTCCTAGCTCAAACCCGAACTCTTATGAACAAAAGCCCCAAGAAAATTTCTGATTTTCTCACCCCTTTCTCTTCTCCCAATTTCCGGATTTTCAAGAGAGAATTTTGCAAGAATTTCCCCACATTTCTTGAATAAAATGAATAGGTACAAGGGGGTATTTATAGAGGTTGGAGAACTTTGCTTAATTATACAAAACCCATGAAAACTAACAATTACACAAGAACCATGCAAGGTGGCCGGCCATATGCTTGGTGAGCAAGAAAAAAAATTCTTTCCAAGCAAAAAAATAAATTATGATATCATAATTAAAGGATAAGGTGATGTCATCCACCTTAGGCCTTGTTTGGCTATTTTCTCCAATAACCAGTCCATTTTTTAAGCTACACAGATATTTCCAATACTGTGTTCACTTATACACAGTATTTTTATACTGTACTGCAGTCTAAAATTTATCTGTGTAAAAATGAACAGTATAAAATTCTTCTTATTTTTCCGAGCCCTTTTTGTCTTTAATCCTCACTAGGTGTGCTTGATTTTCTAAGGTGGTTTTTAAAGCCTATACATGCTAACTCAATCGTAAAGACGATTTCCGCAGTATCTCTACCATACTGCATTTCATAATTACTGCAAAGTCAACCCTTTGACCATTTTTGGTCAAACTTTAACTTTTTTGAATCTTGTACTTTTTCGTTCTTTGACTCAAAAGGGCCGTTGCTAATCTAAGCAATCCATTTTGAGTTTTTATTGAACCATAAAAACTCATAAAATGTAAGAAAACTCTTAACCGAGCTTTTTTTTCAAAAATACTTCCATGGTATACATTCAATTCCTTTGAAGGAAATAATGATATCGGAAAAATCCAGGTATTACATTGTTTCTCTCCAAGAACATGAGGTTGATATAGGAGTGGTGGAAGATGATCCAATCAACTTCCATCAAGTCAAAGAAAGTTCTAATTCTCAAAAGTGGATACATGCCATGAATGATGAGATGAAATCCATGAAGGACAATGACGTTTGTGATCTTGTCGAATTGCCTGAAGGTGCGAAACCCATTGGTTGCAAATGGATATTTAAGACCAAAAGGTATTAAAAAGGCAATGTTGAGAGATATAAGGCTCGTCTAGTGCCAAGGGTTTCACTCAGAATGAAGACATTGATTACAAAGAGACTTCTCTCCGATTTCAATGAAAGACTCTTTCAGGATTATAATGTCACTTGTGGCTCATTTTGATTTGGAGCTACATTAAATGGATGTAAAGACTGTGTTTCTCAATGGTGATATTGACAAAACAATATATATGGTGCATTCAGAAAACATTGTATCCGGTGACCCAAAGAAAATGATCTGCAAACTAAAGAAATCCATCTATGGTCTCAAACAGGCTTATCGTCAATGGTATTACAAGTTTCATCAAGTTATTATCTCGTATGGTTTTGAGGTAAATAAGGTTGATGATTGTGTATATCATAAGTTCAGTAGGAGTAAGTACATGTTCTTGGTGTTATATGTCGATGATAGACTTCTTGCTAGCAGTGATATAAGCTTATTGCACGAAACCGAGAGATTTCTGACTAAGAATTTTAAGACGAAAGATCTTGAGGATGCCTCTTTTGTATTAGGCATATAGATACATCGAGATCGCTCTCGATGTATCCTTGGGTTATAACAAAAGAGCTATATCGAAAGAGCTATATCGAAAGAGTTCTTGATAGATTCGGCATGAAAGGTTGTGCACCAAGAGACACCCATGTCGCTAAGTAGACAAATTCAGTCTCGGTCAGTGCCCCAAGAATGAGTTGGAACGGAAAGAAATGCAAAAGATTTTTTATGCGTCAGCTGTAAGAAGTCTTATGTATGCTCAAGTATGCACGCGGCCGGATGTTGCACTCATAGTTGGAATGTTAGGCAGATATTTGAGTAACCTAGGGATGGATCATTGGAAAGTAGCCAAACGGGTTATGTGGTATTTGCAAAGAACAAATGATCACATGCTCATTTATCAAAGATCAGATCATTTAGAGATCATTGGATATTCTGATTCCGATTTTGCTGGATGCCAAGACAATAAAATCCATGGCGGGCTATGTCTACCTATTAGCTGGATGAGCTATTTCCTGGAAGAGTGTTAAGCAGACACTCGTAGCTTCTTCCACTATAGCAACTGAGTTTATAGCTTGTTATTAGGTATCTAATCATGGGATATGGCTGCAAAATTTTGTCATTGGGTTGGGAATTGTGGATGGTATTAAAAGACATTAAATATATATTATGACAATAATTCGGTTGTGCTTTATTCCAATAACAACAGAAGCTCTGTGAAGTCGAAGCACATAGACCTCAAGTTTCTCAATGTTAAAAAAAAGTTCAGAGTCATGAAGTGGCTATAGAACATGTTGGGACAAACTCCATGATTGCGGATCCGCTTACTAAGGGTTTACCACCCAAGGTCTTTCATGAGCACACTGCTCATATGGGTGTTGTTTTATTTGACGATGTTTATGTTTAGTGGGAGTTTATATTTTGATGTTCTTTGTTACAAACACGTTTGTGTTTATTTTTTGCAGAATAAAGTATATAGTTCATTTATAAACTCTGAATGTTATTTATGTTTGATCTCACTAAAGAGTAAAGCTGGACTAGTTGAAAATAGGCATGTTTAAAATCACATTGCATGTAATTTCCATGCTACGCATCTATAATGGATCTATGTCATTCAATATATTGGTATGGTGACTACTGATTGGTCTAGTTACGAATATATGTAACGAAGGTTGCTTTGATCCCATGCTAGTATATAGTAGATGGATCAAATTGATCTGTCATTCAATATATTGGTATGGTGACTACTGATTGGTCTAGTTACGAATATATGTAACGAATGTTGCTTTAATCCCATGCTAGTATATAGTAGATGGATCAGATTGTAACTAAAGAGATATTTCAAAATAGATAGCTTTTTAGGCGCGCACTCAAGATTTTATATAATATAATTGTTTCAGTCAATACATCTAGCCCAAGTGGGAGATTGTTGGGAAATTAAATGACAATTATATTATAGGCTATCTATTTAATTGGACTCTAGAGATATCTATTATGTATGAGCTTTAATGTGTAGAAACATAATACTAATTGAATTGGGTTGATGTTAATCTAATTTGAGTTAGTATATAAGGGTCATTATAAGGGTTGTGGTCCCCAAATCAAATCATAATACATAATATTTGCTCTCCTCCTTTTTCCCCATTAAGAGAGAGAACCCATAGAGTATCTTAGGAACCCAAAGAGATTTGACTGTAAAGGATTCCATACTTTTCTAATTTATCTTCAAGGATTCAGGTACGCTTCCGATTAATTTTTCTTGATGATTTAACATGAGATCTTAGATTGGGTGATAGTTTTCATCAATTAAAACTTTTCCTCAATATCTGCTTCTTCTGGTCCGATAATGCCAACGAGGAGTAAGAGTGATCCGTCTGCTTCTCCCCTCCCGGTCCAATCATATCTGCTTCTTATGGTCCAATCATGCCGCCGCCAAGTGATGGCAGTCCGTCTGCTTCTCCCGTTCTGGGGTTTGTTTTTTTTTTTTTTTTTTTTGTGTGTATTAATTAACTGAAGGGAGAAAATTTTCTCTTTTGCAGGGAAAGAATCTGGAGTTTGTGGAACTTGTGCCAGGGAATATCTACTCTAGTTATTGGAGAGTTTTCTTCTTGAATATCAAAGCCTCGGACGGCAACAATATGTATGAAACAAAGGTTTACATGACTCCCGAGGAGGCGCCTAAAAAGATATTATTCTTACTGAACCACCTTTCTACCGAGACTAAGCAATGTCTCTTAGCAAGCCAAAACAAAAATGACTTTGGATTTGTGTATAATGTAGTAGTAGTTCGTTATGCTTGCTAGGCTACTTGGCATCTCCTTTTAGTAGCTTTTATGCTTTGTTGGAGATGTTGAGAACTTGTTTCCCTTCTTTCAATGTTGATATTGTGAATTGGTGTTTCCAACTACCATCATTTTACCGCTTTTTTTTTTTTTTTTTTTGAACTGGGAAAGAATTATTTTACGGATTTTTAGTGCAATGTTGAATTGGTGTTTAACTACTTTAATGCTTTCTAATCAAGATTCCCGATTATTGTAATTTTTCTTTCAAGGAAACCCTGTCCACTCTTCCTTGTAATTGATTCTCAATCAATGAAAGGTTTGTTCTGATTGCGAGAAAAAAAAACCCCCCCTTTATTGGAGCCTCTACTTTCACTACTACAGAATGTGACTCCCACGACGGTTTTTAACCGTCGTGGTAACATTTTCACGACGGTTTTCTAAAAGTCGTGGAATCCAGGGTCGTGAATCTTTCAGATTCCACGACGGTTTTTTAACCATCGTGGAATGGACAAAAATAGAGCCTAAATATGGACATTTAAGAACATACCACGATGGTTTTACGCAAAAAACCGTCGTGGTAAGGTAATCTTCCACGACGGTTTCCTTGAGAAACCGTCGTGGTTAGTTGGCCTACCACGACGGTTTTTCCAAAAAACCGTCGTGGTAGGTAACAACGAAAAAAAAAATTTGCAAACCTACTACGACGGTTTTTCCAAAAAACCGTCGTGGTAGGTAACAACGAAAAAAAAAATTGCGAATTCGTTTCATTTCCCAAAACATTTAAATCACAAAATCAACACTTTTTTCCAGAAAATTCTCAAATCCGTGCCTTACCCAATCAATTTAATTCAATCTAAAACACAACAATAATGAACAATCACCGAAAATGTAGGGGACGGATTTTGGCCATTTCGGACGGAATATTCCCAACTCAACATCTACAAAATCAACATTTTGGACGGAACCTTTTATCAACAACCACAATCAACAAAATCAACATTTTGGACGAAAAATTCTCAAATCCGTGCATTACCCAAGCAATATACTTTACAACTTACCGGCTTGTTGAGCGTGGGTACGGGCGGAGTGCAGAGTGGGTACGGGCGGAGTACAGCGAGAGAGAGAGGGAAAAGCCACGTGAGTTCCTTGGTGGACCCGTCGGAGAATGGAGGAGGCCATCAGAGAATGGAGCCAAGAGAAAATTTGAGAGGTGAGATAGAGAGAGGAGGCCGGTAAGATAGAGCGAGTTTTTGGAGATTTTAAATAGGGAGGGAGCGGAGAGAGAGAATAGAGGGAGGAAATTGGCGGCTTTGGGTATGGAGTTAGAGTGTGTATTAGAGAGTGAAAAAGTGAAAAAGGCTCGAATGTAATGGGGTGGGAAAGAGGTATTTTTTGGGTTTTTTTGGGTTTTAATACACGCTCCAAAAAATTGAATTTAATTCAAAATTTTTCAAAATTCCCGCTTAGTACCTACCACGACGGTTATTTGGGAAACCGTCGTGGTAGAGTCCAAAATTAAAAAAAAAATTGTGAAAAAGACCCTTCCACGACCGTTTTTTAAAAAACCGTCGTGGAAAATGCGGCAAACACCGCAGAACAGAGTTTTCGAAAACCGTCGGGAAGCCGAAGCTTCCAGGACGGTTATAAAAAACCGTCGTGGAAGAGCATGCTTCCACGACGGTTTGTAATAACTGTCGTGGAAGATTGCCAAAAAAAAAAAATTTAGCTTCCACGACGGTTTTTATAACTGTCGTGGAAGCGTGCTCTTCCACGACGGTTATAAAAAACCGTCGTGGAAGCTAAAAAAAAAAATTTTTTTTTTTTTTTGCAATTAGAAACCGTCGTGGAAGCTAAAAAAAAAAAAAAACAAAAATTTATTTTTTTTTTTTTGCAATCTTCCACGACGGTTATTAGAAACCGTCGTAGAAGCATGCTCTTCCACGACGGTTTTCGGAAATTCTGTTCCCCTCCGTGTTTTTGCCGCATTTTTCACGACGATTTTTTAAAAAACGTCGTGGAAGCTCCGTCATGGAATCCATATTTTGTAGTAGTGTTTACTAAGCGAATTGCAGATACGAGGTGTACAAACTTGCATCAATGTCATATGATTATGTCTGGTCAGTCATCCTGAAATTGTTCTCTGTGGATACATGTGTATCTAATTTTGGAGTACTAATTGTAACTGGAAGCAAGGACAAAAGGTGAATTTCATTTTCATTGTGTCTCAGTCTCAGTGAGGTCACGTCGGGTTTGTTCTTGTCCTTTTTTGCTTCTGGCATATGTACTTTGTTAAATGTGACTCGATCACACGTATGGGGTTAGGTTGTGGGACTTGGAAAGCAGAAGTTGTCTTTGAGTCGGAATAGGTCACACGGGTGCGGTTGGAGCCGTTGCTTTTCTAAAGAAACCGAAAAGCCCTTGTTTGTTTCTGGGTAGTAGCCTAGTAGGTGAGGTGAGAATGCATGCCTTCGTTAAATGAAATCGTAAATTCAATAGCTATCTATGTATGCAAGACAAAACACGAGCATAGCAACAAATGAGATATATGTCATTTGGTATTTTATTTATGCCCTTGTGTTTCTTTATCTCTCTTTCATAGCCTCTGTATATAGTTGATTCTTTCAGTTTCGGTGACTGTACTCTCATATCTCGACAATGTGGAACAGCCTATTAATTTAAAAGCGAAAGCTGCCCGTGCCAGCACATGATAAGGATCGATAACAGTTTTTAGTTTATCTCCACTTTGTAATGGTTCCCTTCTCTCTCTGTCTCTCTTTTTATTAATCTTTATTTCTATTTTCTCTTAGGCTTCATTTGGCATCCGGGTTTAACTCCAACTAAACTGTATTTTTTGTCTCAATTTTTGTCTTTTTCTGAAAAATCAACAAAATTTATAACTACTTTTTAAAAAGTCAACAAAATTTATAACTACTTTTTAAAAAGTCAACTCAACTCAAACTTAAAAATTTCATCTCAACTCAAACTCAAATCATTCACCAAACGGACCCTTAGTATCTCGCTCATTCTGTATCGTGTTTTACATATGCATGGTTTGTTCATATCTCACGTGTGCTTGAAACTTAAGATGCAGAACAAATTTATATCCGCACAATGCATATTTTTGGGTGAAAGGTCAGTGTGTGTATATTTTTGTGCTTGTGTTTTTTAGTATGCGAATAATACCTACACAGACCAAAGAGGGTTAATTGGAAATCCATTCTTCCTTTGGTTGTCACATTTGCAGTGCCTCTCTTGTTTCCTCGGGAGTTAAGTTTTCTAGCAAAATAGACAAAAAGAAAAGAAAAGAAAGGATTGGTGTTGCGTGAAATCTCACAAGTATACGAGTCGCACAAATAATAAAGTGATAAGTAAGGTTGTTGATCTCATGAAAATTGCATTTAATTTTAAGTTAATTACAAAAATTCGTTAACGCTAGAATTATTTGAATAACCGATTGAAAAATAACAAAAATATAAATTAAAATAAATAAAGTGATCAAACAAAATCGAAAGAATAAAAAGACACAAGTAAGGTTCTAGGGAATTGATTTGACTCTACTATTCCTATGCTTATCCAATTTAGCAATTATTAATAAACTTCATCCAATTCATTAATCAATGGCTCAAACATAATCTCATTAACACTCCCGAGTATCAAATGAGATAATATGCATGAATACCTGAAATTGACATTCCTATCAATTAAAATGCACAAACATTCATTAAGATCAAGCCACAAATACGATTACTCATGTACTACCAGTCTCTTGAAACTCGATACTACTTAGGTTGTGTATCTCAAATCCAACATATGAAATTCCCTTTCCCAAGTGCCAATTCCACATATCAAAAATCAACTAACTTATTTGGAAAAATAAACTAGAGGCATTAAGCATAAAGAACACAAATGAATTGAAATGAAATTGGAGAAACAATTAACTAAATCATCAAATATAATTCAAGTAGAGTTACATCAAACCCTAGAACCAACAGACTACAAATACTCATAAATGAAAATAAACACAAAATTAAACAAATCAAGGATTCAGCATTATCAATTGCAAAAATAAAAGAGATAGAATGTGAGAAGGAAAACCTCGTGGATATTCCCACAATCTCCCAATTTCCCATCTCCTCCTCTTTTCTTTTCAAATATCATCTCTTTTAAAATTTTATTGAGAATAAAGTTTAAAACTAAAAATAAAAACTAAATCCTAAACCTAAAAATCCTACACCACTATTTTTTTGCTTTTTTTTTTCAATTTTCTTTTCTTTTCTTCTCTGGGTTCGGCCTCTGGTTTGGCCTTCCCCAGCTTTGGCCTTCGAAACCAGACTCAGCCTCTCCCCCAGCTCTTTTTTTTTTTTTTTCCTTGCTTCAGCAGCTAGCGCAGGCGTGGGCGAGTTCAGCTACGCGTAGCCATGTGGCGATAGCGAATTGGGAAGATGGAAAACAAGCGAGCAGATGGGGTCCTCCGAAACGCGTGTCAGAGACTGGTCGACGAAGAAGACGACTTGCACTTCATAATCGGTGAGCACGATCGCATGGGGAGCCGGCACACTTGCCATCAGCGCGGCTCTGCTGGAACGCGTCTCTATCGGCCCTTCCACGACGGCCTCCAAAGTATTGATTTTGTAAGCTACCGTGCTTCCATGACAGTTTTTAAAGATCGTCGTGGAAGCTAGGCTTCCACGACCGTTTTTTAGAAACCGTCGTGGAAAATTCGTGATATATTTACAAATACCAAGTGTTGCCCTGATATTTTCACATTAATACAGCAGCTACAGTGAACTAAAATCATATCAGATTGCTCCGAAAACAATCGGTACAACACACCACTTTGTGATGCCACCACCACCATCTACCATCGATCATCAATCTCTCTTGTGAGTCATGATCACAACAAACTTAGCTTTATGTTGTTTTTCTCTGTATTTTTTATTTATGATTTTAGAGTATTTTGTATGTTTTTGGTATTGCTTTTGATACGTTAAAGACTGCAATGGACCGTTGTGTTAATATATGAACTTGTTCATGATCAAATTGGTTATTTTTCCCCAGCCCTTAGTTTTTATGTTAGTTAGCGATTTTTTTATTAATTGTTCAATTAAGTAATGCGCCGGTAGCAGTGTTTAATTATACTAAATGAAAATGATATGTATGCAATTTAAAAATTATGCACACTTTGACTTCGAAAGCTTTGATTTCTGTGAGTTTAGGATTGCAAATCATGGATAGGGAAATGGATGTGGTTGATAGATTGTCTAAAGCATATGAGATGGTGTTGAAGAATTTTGTCATTTGCCAAAGCTCACATACAAGAATGATGATAAGTTCCGTGTCCGTGTCAAATTTGTGGTATATCATAGATCTCATTCCATTGATGATTTTAGAGAGCATTTGAGCGCTTATGGAATTATTGTTCTTACCAAATATGGTACTTACATGGCGAAGATTTTTTGATATAAATATACATCGACGAGTACTAAAGGTAAAGAGCCTATTGTTGAGGAAGACGTTGGTGATAATATGTTCATATGATAAATGATTTGGAAGAAAAACTTTATGCACCATCCGGAGTTATTTGAGGCAATGATTAATGATACTGAAACGCCCTTGTATGTCGGGTGTACAAAATATACGAAATTAGGGACATTGGTTAATTATGGAATATAAAAGCGTCGAGAGGGTGGACGAATTCTAATTTCGCGACTCTTTTAGAATTTCTAAAAGATGTTCTACTAGAGGATAATAAAGTGCCACCTAGTATGTACGAGTCAAGAAGACGTTGAGCACTTTAGAAATGAAATATGAAAAGATACATGCTTGTCCAAATGATTGCGTCCTTTACCGGAAAGAAGTGAAGAGATAGATGAATGTCCTGTTTGGTAACGATTCAAGATGGAAGAAGGGAAAGATGCCATTGAATGGTTAGAAAATGGAATGCCGGTGAAGGGTGTTATGGTACATTCCACCAGTTCCACGTTTGCGTCGTTTATTCCGTAATGCCGAGCATGCTAAGAATTTGACATGGCACCACGATAAACGTGTTGACGATGGCAAACTTAGGCATCCGGCCGACGCAACCATAATGGAGACCTTTGATGACAATCATCTAGATTTTAGTGCAGAACCAAGGAATTTACGTCTCGGTTTGTCGACGGACGGAATGAACCCACATAGTAACATGAGTAGTCGGCATAGAACTTGGCCAGTCATACTTGTCAACTACAATCTCCCTCCAGAATTGTGCATGAAGCGGAAGTTCTTGATGTTGACATTATTGATCTCAGGCCCTCAACAACCAGGGAATGACATTGACGTGTACTGACAACCATTAATCGATGACCTAAAAAGCTTGTGGGAATATGATTTACAAGTTAGAGATTCTTATCGTCAAGATGCGTTCAATCTTCATGCAATGTTGATTTGGTCAATTAATGACTTTCCTGCACTTGACAACCTATCTGGTTATCCTATGAAGAGTTCTATAGGTTGTCTCGTTTGTATAAAGGAAACATCTTCCATTCGGTTGAAAAATGTAGGAAAACCGTTTACCTTGGTCACAGGAGATTCTTGCCCAAAAATCATCGATATCGCAAACAGAAGAAGGCTTTTGATGTAAATACCGAAGGAAAGACCAGCTCCTCGGATTTTGACTGGCGAAGATGTATTTGAGATGGTTAGAGATGTGAAGGTAGTTTTGGGAAAAAGAAAATGTAAGGATCCAGTTGTGGACGGACCTTGGAAGAAGAAGTCAATATTCTATGAACTTCCATATTGGAGGTCACTTTAGGTTCGTCATTGCTTAGATGTTATGCATATTGAGAAATATGTCTGTGAATCGATAGTGGACACGTTGCTTGACATTCCGCATAAGACTAAAGATGGTGAAAATGCACGGCTGGATCTTAAAGAGATAAAGATTAGAACAAATTTGCTCACTGAGAAAAGATCGAACGGAACTTACTTACCTCCGGCCAAGCACACATTATCGAAACAAGAAAAGAGAAAGCTTTGTGAATGACTTGCTTCTGTGAAAGTGCCAAGTGGATACTCTTCCAACTTCAAAAGGTTGGTGTCGATGAAAAGATTTAAGGCTCGTTGGAATGAAAACACATGATTGTCATATCTTGATGCAACAATTATTACCTTTGCATTGCGGGAGTATTAACGAAAGATGTTAGATATTTAATTACGAAGTTATGCTCATTTTTCAATTCAATATGCTCCAAGGTAATTGATTCCACTGATACTAGATTCGCTACAATCGGAATTGGTGATGACATTGTGCATGCTTGAGAAGTATTTCCCACCAGTCTTTTTTGATATAATGACCATCTAACGGTGCACTTAGTTCGAGAAGTTAAGTTATGTGGACCGGTGCATTGAGGTGGATGTATCCTTTCGAAAGGTACATTAAGGTTTGAAGGATTATATGAAAAACCGAAATAGGCCGGAGGGATGTATAGTGGAAAACTACATAACAGAGGAATCGGTTGAATTTTGCTCGGAGTATTTGTCCAATGCGGAACCGATAGGGTTACCAAAGAGTGTGCTATTGACGTCGAAAGGACTATCCGTGGGCGTTCCTTCACCAATAAATCAAGATGAATGGGGAAAAAGCTTCTCTCTATGTTTTGCACAATACTAAGGTAAGGAAGTGAAGCCTTTCTTTGATGTTCATATGGCGGAAGTAAGAGCTGCGAATCCAAGAAAAGGAAAGAGTGAGAAGTGGATTCAAGATGAGCACAACTAGATATTTCGGGAGTGGATAAGAAAATATTTGCATATGAAGGCTGGCGTTTCACAAGACTTAATGAAGCTATCCAGAGGGCCATCATCGATAGTCATAAGATATACATCGTATTTTGTCAATGGGAAACTCCTTATACACTCGGGGAAAGAGATAAGAAGCATCGCGTACAGAATAGTGGTGGGACCCTCCGTGTCGAGTATCTGCATATTTCATCTGCAAAGGACAAGAATCCGGTATATAATTCCATGACCTACTATGGGTTCATTGAAAATATTTGGGAACTTGATTATTGCGGCTTGCGAATAGCACTCTTTAAATGCAAGTGGGCTGACAATAATTATGTTAAGATTGATAGTGACGGCGTGATTGTGGTGGACTTTAGGCGATTAGGATACAAAAAATGATCTTTTCATTATGGCGTCGCAAGCGGTACAAGTATTCTATACAACAGATCCCAACAATTTAAAGTTATCTTTAGTTGTGCCAATGAAGCCATGAATAATCCGGGATAGCCAAGAAGATATGGAAGATTGCACCGACATTCCATCATTCACAAAGGGTTTGCCACTGGTGGAGGAGATTGATGATTTTGACGATGATGTTACACACTTGCTTCATTTGGATGTCGAGTGGACACGTGTTGAGAAGCCAAAAAAAAAAAAAAAAAAAAACGAAAAAATCTGGAACCTAATTTTAATTTTTTCGTTGTAAAAATTTCTATACGTTTTTTTAATTACGCACATTATATTTGGAATATATGGAAATTATTTATACATGCAAATTGTGTGAATGAAACTAATAGCAGGAGTGAATGTTGGGCTGCTGCATGCATAACACACAGGTTTGACCGCCTGTGGGATTATATTTATAACGGCAACAAAAAATTTTTTGAAAATTTTCACCTACAACGACGGTTTTTGGGGAAAACCGTCATGGTATATACATACCACGATGGTTATCCCCAAAAACCGTTGTGGGTAGGGTTGTTAGGGTAAAAAAAAAATGATTGTCACTTTTTAAATTTTTTTTTTATTTTTTGATTCAACCACGACGGTTTTTGGATAAAACCGTCAGGGTATATACATACCACGACGGTTTTCCCAAAAACCATCGTGGTTGAATCAAAAAATTAAAAAAAAATTTCGAACCTACCACGACGGTTTTTGGGAAAAACCATCGTGGTATGAACATACCACGATGGTTTTCCCCAAAAACCGTCGTGGTAGAGTCGAATTTTTTTTTTTCCAAAGATTTTTTTAAAAAAATTTTTATTTTAAAGTACCACGACGGTTTTTGTGGGAAACCATCGTGGTATGTTGACATACCACGACGGTTTCCCCAAACAACTATCGTGGTATGTTAAAAGGCGAGAATTTTGAAATTTTTTGAATAAAATTCAACTTTTGGAGCGCATATTAAAACCCAAAATGTTTGCCCATGACAAAAGCCGCCCAATTTCCTAGCTCCATTTCTCTCTATCCGTTCCCTCCCTACTCAAAATCTATTTATCCTTAAAAAATTTTATTTTTGGTTTGCCTCTTAATCTTATATATGTTGTTTTTGCGTAACAAGCGTGCCTAATTATTTTGCAGATACTTAGCGGATTGTTGTGCAAGAACAGGTATGGATCAACGGTTCGAGTTTATTTCTCCAGTTCTTGTCTCACCAGTTCAACAGAATGTAGATCGCGCCGCCTACGTTTGAGAGAGGGCCGAATATATTCTACGGATCTTAAGAAACGCACCAAAGGGAAAGCTATTTCTCATGCCATATAACAGCGGCCAACATTGGATCTTGTCAGTTATTGATCCGTGGGAGGACTCAATCCTGTATTTTAATCCTCTAGGAAACGAACCGGGTGATGATTTTAAAGACCTAATTACGACGTAAGTATTCTTTGATGTTCATATCTCTGATTAGACATAAAATAATTGTTGTTGTAATTGTTTTGAAATTTGGCAAATTGTTAGGGCACTTAATGATTGGAAATTGTTGGTGGGAAGAGGAATAAGACAGCGACGCAACTTCTAGACGTTGATTGATACTGTTTGATGTCCAATACAAGAAGGTTATGTAGAATGCGGTTATTTTGTATTCGCTTTCATGCGAGAAATAACCTTCACTGTTGATGGACAAGCCGTCCTTCAAACCAAGGATTTTTATACTGATGCAGACATGAGTTTGGTTAGGCAAGAATGGGCTACATTTGTCATGCAGTTTATACAATATTGACTAAAAACATTATATAAATTTTGTACTCTCGTTATATTAATTGTTGTACATTGTGATCCAGGTAATTACAAATTATTTATGAAAATATTATTAGATGTGTAATAATGGATGACACACGGGATTTGCCACCCGTGGGAAATGAAACGAATTCATAAATTTTTTTTTTCGTTGTTACATACCACGACGGTTTCACTGGGAAACCGTGGTAACTCAAGGCTACCACGACGGTTTCCTTAGGAAACTGTTGTGGTAGGTTTCCTTACCACGACGGTTTTTTTATGTAAAACCGTCGTGGTATGGTCTTACATGTCCACAGTTAGGCCCTATTTTTGCCTATTACACGATGGTTAAAAAACCGTCGTGAAATCTGAAAAGATTCCACGACGGTTAGAAAACCGTCGTGAAAGTGTTACCACGACGGTTTTTAACCGTTGTGAAATCCACATTATGTAATAGTGAAAAGCAAAGGACCGAGTCAAGTCAGCATGAATCAAATAGTGGTTACGGAATTCCCTCTACGAGATTCGTAAGCGCTACTATTATTAAAAAAACAAAACTTCTCTGATGTCACTTGCAATTGAAGCTTCAAAAGCCCTCAGTTGATAGTGCAACTACATTAATAGCATCCGACTCAGATGACTCATTTACTACATCCCCAACGTCTAGCTAACTTCACCCCTTCCTTGACCGCCAGACGTCCGACATATGAACTAAAAATCTTCTAAATAAACCTAGGGACAAAACCCCGTAGGAGCTCGCCAACCCGACATAGATTTCCTTAAACTATTAGCCTTTTATTTTTAGATTTATGTAACTACTGTTGATTTGTCTGTAGCCTTATGTAACTTCCTATGCAGTATATCATATTTTGGAATTCTTACCACAAATGCATGTATTAAAAGAAAATATCACACGTGAATAAGTTAGTAATAGATGATATTAGTCTTGATTTTATATTTGTGGGATTGTATGACAATCAAACTAAAGACCTTACCTATATATATAAATAGGTTTCTAATCTATCTTGGGGTGTTGTTTTTTATATTCTTGAACAGTAGTTCCTTTTCTTTTTTTTTTTTTTGTTTTCCCTCTGAAATAATATTAGAATGGATAAACAGAGGGTAGGGCTCCATTTCTAGTTTTGGCCTAAATGGCCTTTGGATGGGTCGACCAAAACTTTGACACCAAACTTTTTTTTTTTTTTTTTTAATTGGCCATTAGATGGAATGGAGAAATATGGTGGCAAATGGTTTCGCCAAACAGACCATGATTAATTACCTTTCAAATTAAGAACCCATTTGGGGAAATTTGGCATCTGGTTTTCATATATTTTTTTTTCCTCAATTCAAAACTACTTTTAACTATTTACATCTATAAATTTCTACATTAAGTTCAAATTTTAAAAATTCATAACTTCATTATTTAAAATCCAAATAAGATGATTTTTTTTTATTAAAAAAAATTTTGCAAAGAATTTTGAGAGAAATTAAACAAAATCCATAACAATATTGAATTTTTTAACACATTTTAAGTTTTTGTATTTTTTACTCCAAACTATTTTTTCAACCAAATATACATTTTCAATACTCTAATTTAAATATCTCCAAAATTACATATCTAAAATCTCCCCCAAGCGGGCCCTAACCTCCATTAGAGTCAATTTTGGATGCCCGTTATCAATCGGATCAAATCTGCCAGTAAATCAAGAATTGATTTGCCAAAATTGAAAGATCAAGGGTCCATTTGCTAGAAACTTTAAAAATGAGGGACCAATTTTAAATTAAAAAAACAAAAAACAAAAACAATTTTAAGAGGAAGAAAATTTTACACTGCTTGGGTCTTGGCTCTCCCTCTAAGGCCGTCAAGTAGATCTCCGACACCGAGAAGAAGAAGAAGAAGAAGGAGAAGGAGAAGTGAGGTCTGGTTTCTGAGGGTTTGGGCTGGTTTCCTGTTCAACACAAGAACAATCTCTCTCTTAGGTGAGTCGGACATCGAATTCCTTTCTATTTTCCGTTAATTTTTTGAATTTTCATATTTAATTTAGTTAATTCTTGTTTTGTATGTTAATCAAGTTAAGATCTTGCTCTACTTTTGATTGTGTTAGAAATACTTTAAAATTTGCATTGCAATTTCTGGGTTTTGATTCCACATCTGTTTTACTTCACTTGTTATGATCTATGTGATAAAATAGGAATCAGAATTTCTTGTGATTGCTTACTCAAGATTGAACCAATTTTTCTTTAATGCATTTTAGGGGTTAATTTTAGCTAAATTTGGAATAGGGAAGTCCGAGAACGTGGGGGTTTTTTATTTCTTCAAATATATATATATATATATATATACTTTTTTTTTTTTTTTTTTTTTTTTTTTTGTGGTGTGGGTATTTTTCATGGATCCTTCTGAATTTAAAATCCCCACTTTATGATTGCCATGTATTTTTCTACATTCATAGATTTACTGTGAGCCTTTGGTAGCCAATTTTGAATGACTAATCTTATATATTAGCTTTGTATGAGTTTTGTGTTAGTAAAATTAAAGGATGAAACAACTTAATCTGTAAAGTTGTGGATCAAAGGTGATCTTTGAATGATTCGTCTGCAAACTCTACGATTAGGAACGAAACTCTTCCATAGATTTTGGCTTAAATTAGATGCCTGTAATGATTCATCTGCAAATTCTGTATTTCCAATTTCATAATAAGTATTCTCTAATGTTTTTAAATCTATTGTACGGGTTAATGCTAAAACCTACTCCCTTTTAAAAAAAATGTGTGTTAATTGTTAGCTCGACTCTGATATGTTTATAACTGCTTTTGGATTTGCGTGTAACGATTATATGACGAGATCTATTTATTTCCGTTGATATTTTGACACTGAGAAATTCTATTTTCTGTTTTTTTGTTTTTTTTTTTTTTTGTTTTTTTTTTAAGTGATAGTATAGTAGAGAAATGGTGATTTCACTTGTTGCAGTAACCAAGATTTCGGTTACCAACTTTTGCTGCTTTGTTTTGATATGTTTGAAATTAGGCTTTTATTTTTTATTTTAGTAATTACGATATTTACTAAAATAAAGCATAAAAAAAAGGTCATTCCATTCGATTTCACTATGTTGATTAAACTAGATTTCTTCTTTGCACTTTCTTCATATTTACTTTCCACCTCAAAAATCATGTTCCAATCGAAGTTAAGCGTCTCTTCCTGAATACTAATATTGTTTTAAGTAAAATTTTTCCCAGAATTCTGTATTGCATCACTGAAAGCAAGATCATAAATATAAAGGAAACGAGGGAATTTCCTTCTTGCAATGGCAGCTTCTGCAAAAACTCTAACAGCGAAAACTACTTCTTTGAATGGAGATTGGACAATTGTGTTACCTCGTCGTACTCGTGGCAGAAGAAGAACTTGTCCTACAATCAGGATTCAAGAACGTCAACCGCTGCAACAACCAGTCATTTGGGCTCCAACGGATGTTGAAGTAAATTCTCTTAGAGAATCAAGATTGAAGCAGAAGATGCAAATCTGTATGAAGAAACTCGAGGCTTCTAAATTCTTTCTTGATTTGTTGAATCAGATTCAGTCCCCAGAGATCATCCGTTCTTTTCACAAGGTGTTGGGTTTGGAGTCGAACATGCAGATGGTGATATATGGTATAGGCAGCATTGAATCATATGAAAATCCTCGATTGCAGCTAAGCCTTGCTCTTCTGTTAAAAAGAAAGTTCAACTGGATTGGGGGCATAGAGGTATTTGATCCCGTTCTTTCCGCAACGGAATCACGGGTTCTAGAGTTTCTTGGTTGTTCTGTCCTGTCTGTTAACGAGCAAGGTCGGCGAAAGGTGCGAAAGCCAACATTGTTCTTCATGCCACATTGTGAGGCAGAGTTATACGACAATCTTTTGCAGGAAAACTGGAGAGTTGGGCAGTTGAACAACATAGTTCTATTTGGGAATAGCTTTGAGAATTACGAACGTCTTGTATTTGAGTTTAAGAACTCGACTGTTGCTTCAGCAAGGCATATGTTGTCGGTTCGAAGGTTCACAGACGAGTTCAAAATTGAGACAGTTTCAGATGATTATTTTGGTGCTTTTCACGATTCAAGCTGGCATTTTTTCAGCCCTGTTATTGAGCTAGGGCTGCAGGATGTCAATTCTTGATTGGATTTTTTAGAAATTAAATTATGAATGAAATAATTGTTGAATTATACATTGTATTAACTTCACATCCATTCTATGTTCTAGGTGTTGCATGTAAAAATTTATTTAATGACAGACTTGGCGTTTTTAGGAGTTATTTCATAGGTTCCCCTCGAACTATGCATTCATCTCAACGTGTCTCCCGAACTTTCAAATGTAATTGTAGTTCCCGATTTTTGAACGTCTCTAAATCTAACCCTTCTGTGAAACTCCTCTTCTTTTTTTTTTTTTTTTCACAGAATGACAGGTAGCAAAAGTTATCTAATTTGCCACCTTGGAACTACTCAAAGAAAATGTCACTTGGTTTGGTTATTGCAGGGGTGTTTTCCAGCATCATGACAGGTAGCAGAGGTTGATGGGTTAATTAGTTGAACCGAGGATTTCCTGCCATCACTTGTTTTGCCGCAGATGGTCATTTTCTTTTGCTGGATTGATGACGCTAACGCTGGAGAAAGCAATCCGACTTTTATGTTGACTGGTTGGAGAGTCAAAACTCTTTTGAGTACGAGAACGTCATAAGGGCAGTTGGTTGTCTGGAACAGCTTTCCGACGAGGGTAAATATTTTAGCTACAACAATCAGAAAAACAAGACTGTACAAATACATATTCCACTTTTCCGATCGTAAAGACACGATGTGACGATGAGTTTCAAAATATTGATCAAATAGCAATCTTTTGCTTGAATTGCCATAACCTGTTCCGCAAGAAGGCTTCGAGTGGAGTTCGTGTCTAGTGCTTGAATTCTTCTTCTCTAGCACATTAGTACTATTGGCTGTTCAATTGCTTTTGTTTTTGTAGCTGTTTGATTGATTTTCTATCTAATTTAGTGGTTAGGATCAATGACGTTTTTAATGACATTATCAAGGAAGAAAAAACACACATTTGCGATAGACTTCGGTTTCTCAACTAACCGTAGCCTAAAACGTGTTCTATCAACCAAGAAAAAAGAGATCAAAACTCATATTCATGGCCAAGAGGATAACGTGCAAGTTAAGCTGTCATTTCTTGGTTTTCATTCGGCAACTAATTTCCCTCAATTTCGATTCAGAGCTTTTTGTTGAAATGGCTTTAAAAGATAAAAATCTTGCCCCGAGTATTTTGAGGAGTATATTGACAGAATTGTATACTCTAATTTGCTAGAAAAGGGTAAAACAGTCTCATACAATACAAATTTGGTCAAGTAAGAAGCGACAAGGGAACGGCAAAGAATGGAACGAGGGCAGGGATGTTACTTTTGAAACAGCTCAAATAAATATCCTCTTCTCTCTTATTCCATTGTTTGATTTGATTAAAATGCTTGTTTCTTATCAATTACACAATTACAAACATAGGCTAAACCAAAGGAAAACGAGGCACGCATTTTCAGTCTATTTCCCGAGATGTAAAAATCCCAAAGAACAAATATGCCGCCTCCAACAACGCAATAATATACTCTCTTGAGCTTCAACTCAATCTTAAGTAGAATGAAAATCAGCACCCCGTACACAATTCTTCGGTTGACATCGGATTTGTGCAGGGTCAATATATACAGCTATTAACCTGAATCTACATTTCCTACAAAATGAAGAACTTTCATATCAGAAACTCTTGAAAATTCTGGATAGAACTTGGAGATATCACTAGCCAAGTAACTGTTTAAAATTTATTCCTCAAGTCTGCCTACCACAAGAAGTCATCGAATTCTTTTGCGAATGTTTGGAATGGGCAATCAAGTCTAGTCTTTAACAATGAAAGTAGTATTTGTTTTCCCAGAGTGTGGGAAGCTGTATTGATCACTGGAAATTTAAGGATGTCAATAAACGGGACTTACCAAGTTTTTAAGATTGAGTCATCGAGAAAGCGATGTTCGTTCAAGCTTTTTATAACTTGTAGCTACTTCACAATATCAAGATAGCCGTGCTCAGAATCCCGAGTCCTTCCATTGAGCATCCAAAAGTCACCCATCTCCTCAGGTATTATATACACAATGAAGAAATGGTCCTTTAAAATGTCAATCTCTCAGCAGAAACTCGTTACAGAAGCCATTACGTTCAGCTAACAAGCATAAATTGAAACAACAAAGGTGAAGGCCGGGACTAATTTCTTTCAGGTCTCTCCTCTTGTTCAAGCCAATGGACAAACTGCTCCATTTGAAAAACACGACCATAAGAATCATCAAAAGTTAATAAATAAAAAATTCATAAAAGATAAAATAGTATATTTAAACATATAGATAAAGAAAAGAAGCTTGTTTATGAGTCATTTGAATGGAAAGAAACAACAGAATCTTCAAGGATACGAAGCAAAATGTTTGTTTTCGGTATGACCAAATCAAATGCCCAGCTTGTGTATGGGCATCTGCAAATAATGCATTTAAGGATTTTCCCTTTTCTTTTATCATTCTTAGTTGAAGGACCTATTGGACACACACTCATTCACTCACAATATATGTCAATATATATATATATATATATATATATATATTAATGCAAGTTTAAACTTCTTTGAGAATACTTAATAGGGAACTTTCATGTCAAGAATCTTGAGGAACGAAAGAGCCAGGTAACTACAGACCAATAGATTGAATGTTGTTAAAAATAATAATAATAATAATAATAATAATAATAAATGGAAGAGAGATGGTTATGCAAAAACAAATCATGATCGGTGAATTTGAAAAATGTGAAGAAGAGTTAAGAGGACAAACCATCTGGCACACGCTATCCGATAGCTGAAGAGCTTCGTCCCACTTGTTAACTTTTGTTAGTCCTTTGATAAGTTGAACAAATGTACTTAACTGCGGAATCCCACCACGCTTTAACATGTCTGCAAACAGTTCAAATCCCTTTCCAACCTTACCCGTATTTGACAGGCTTTCGATCAATGAGTTATACATAGACCTGCTCAAAGCAGTTGAGGGATTCGAGGATGAAATCTCTTCAAACAGCTCCAAAGCCACTTCCAGATTTCCAGCCTTTACAAAATTATCAATCAGAATACTATACGCAGGAAAAACCGGCACCAAAGCACTCTCACCCATCTCATTCAAAATCCCGAGAGAGGCCAGGAACTCTCTGCTGTAACCTTCAATAATCTTGTCATAGCTTGCCGTATGCTTTGGCCAATATGTTTGTTTCATTTCATCCAAAAGCTTATGAGCCTCATGCAAGAGACCCATTGCACAGCAGTGGTTAATTAAAACCCGGTAGGTGATTAAATTCGGAGCACAACCCTTGGAGCTCATCTCTCTCAAGAGCTCAAGGCACTTGTCGATTTTACGAGCTTTCCCAAACCCATCTATCATTGCAGTATAAGTTACAACATTCGGGTAACACCTTTTTTCTTCCATCATTAACATAAGCTTGTAGGCCTCATCAAGCTTTCCCACTTTACACAGGCCATCTATCATCGCCGTGTAGACAACAACATTGGGGGCGCATGAGCTTTCTAGCATTTTGGATAATACTTTCAAAACAAGATCCAGTCTTTTATCTTTAAAGAGCCTATCAATCAGAGAGCCATAAGTGTATACAGTTGGAATATAGCCATGTTCCGACATCTTAGAAAACACGTTTTGCGCTTCATCTAGCTTTCCAGCCTTGCAAAACCCGTCTATAAGAGCATCATAAACGATATTATTCGGTTCACACCCTCCTCTAGACACGGCTTCCAACAAGTCACCGGCCTCTTTGACCTTGTGAGCTTTGCACAAACCATCCACCAACGCTCCATATGTAAAGACGTTTGGTTTATTGGAATTGCAATCACTAGTTCTGAAATAAAGATCTAAATCAGGGACGTCCGTGTTACCCGTCATTCTCGCATATATTTGACAAGCTTTTTCTGTTTCTCCAGCTTTACAATGGCCATCGATCAAAGCTGTATAGGTGACGATATTCGGAACGCAACCATCCTTTAACATCATCTCAAAGAGTAAATTTGCATCAGATACTTTCCTAGCTTTGAGGTAGGCATGTATAAGAGCAGTATAAGTCACCACATTCGGAGAACAACCATTAATTACCATTTCATCAAACCAATTGCGAGCCTGCAGAATAAGGCCAGCTTTACAAAAACTATCTATCAAAATAGTATATGTATAGACATCAGGAACAACACTACTCCTTTTCATTTCTTCAAACAACGAAAATGCTTTTTCCATCTTGGAGGAGTTACACAGAAAACCAATCACTTTAGAGTATGTACTTGTATCAGGAACAAAACCTTTCCTCATCATTTCATTGATAACACTGAAGGCTCTCTCGAATCTTTTCGCACCACATAGACACCACGCAAAGTTAATGACATTAATCTTATTCAATGTGATCCCAGTATTAAGCATCTCGCCATAAGCTTTTTCAGCCAAATCCAACAAATCTGAGTTGGGTAATTTTTCGTTGCCACACACTCCACCAATCAAGATGTTATAAACAACATAGCCAGGCTGGCAACCACATTTTACCATTTTTCTCAACAATTTATAGGCATAACTGTAATCTCCCGATTTGCAATAAGCATGGACAAGAGAGTTAAATATCTTAGGACTGGGATAACAACCTTCTGCGATCATCATGCTAAGAATTCTCTTACATCTACCGAGCTGTTTTTTTCTCAAACACCCACAAAGCAAAATTCTATACGTCACGACATTAGGCATGCAAGAACTAGACCGCATCCTGTCCAAGAATTGCATAGCTTCGTCAAAGAGGGAAGCTTCACACAGTCCCGATATCATTTTCGTAAAGAGAATTGTATCCGGCACAAACTCTTCCTTCTCGATCAAAGTTAGGGCTTCCCTCCATTTCCCAACTTTGCATAGGGCTCGGGCAAAACAACCTAATGTGAACTCATCCATCCTAAACCCCGAGTCCGACATCTCCTTGTGGACCAACCATGCAGTGTCCAACCTATCCGCTCTTATAAAAACTTGAACCAAGGCATTGTAAGTTACTTTACTCGGTCTGTACCCGAAATCCTTAAGCCTGCCCAACTCTTCAAGAGCTACATTCCACCACCCGTCTCGGCAATACTTCCGAATCAAAACATTAAGCAGCTTCCTAAGAACCTCTCTATCATCATCTTTAATTTCTAAAAGAAAATGTTCAGGTAATCTATGACTCTTACCATCACATTGTAACACTTCCAACAGTGCATTATACACGGCATTAGTGTGACTATACCCGATTTGGCGACCAGCCCATATGAAAAACTTGACACCCAATTCAGGCTTTTGTACAAGACTCAACACTTCAATCACCAAACTCTCACTAAGTTTGTCCCTGTACTGCCTAAGAAAATTCCTGGTTTGGTCACCAAACCCATCACTAATACAACTTCTCATTCCATGCGAAATCGAAACTGCCTCAGTCGAAATTTGCTTACCTGAAGAGCCAGGCTTACCTTCTGAAGAGCCAGAATCAGAATTGGAATCCAAGGAGTCACGCAACACGGCGAATTCTTCGGCCGAAAAGGACTCGACCCGCGAATCATCCAGCTCCAATGGGTCCTCCGGATCAACCAATCCTTCAAGGTTGTCAGAAAAAGAGGTAGAAATGAATCTGGAAATGATGGAGGAGAAGGGAATTTGGGCAGAAGTTATGGAACCACTGCTAGTATGTTTTAATGAAGGGAATTTTGGTAATGGGTTTGTGGAGAACAAGGGGTTGAATCGAAAACGAAGAAAAGTTTTGAAAACCACTCGTTTGCTCATCATAAGATTGCTAGGAAATTGAAAGGAAAATCACCTTTTTTTTCCCCCTTCTTCTTATGGTTTATATGAAGAATAAAAATGGGTATTTGATGGAGATAAATAAACCCATTTATAATATTGGGTAATAATACAAGAAAGTAGAGGTCTTTTACATTTCCCCAACCCGATGCACCAGATTATAATGCAAGTCCTCAGCTGATGTAGATTTTTGTTTTCTCTCTCTTTTTGTTGAGCAGAATGAAAGTAGAAGAACTGTTACTGAAAGGACAAGAAAAAGTTGGAGAGTGAATGAGAGAGAGCTAAGTTGAGGAAGAGGAGGAGGAGGAGGAGGAGGAGCCGTCGGGAAGGGAATGAGGAGTGGGAGGAGGCGGGAGGGAGGGAGGACCGAGGCTGAAGTAGTTTAGTGGGATGCTAGTTTGTCTCACGTGCAAGTCACGTGCAACAAGTTTTTTTTTTTTTAAATTATTTAGTTAATTCTATTTTTAATCCCCTAATTATAGGCCATATTTTGATACAAATCTATAAACAAAGCCAGAAGATTTTATCATGAGGTTTAATAACTATATAACGAGTAATTAGGAATAATTATGATAAAATTTTTCTTTTTAAAGAGGTTTTATGAAAATTTATTCAAAATTAGAGGGTATTTTAAAAAAATTAAAAAAAAAAAAATGAGGCCCCCCTAGGCCCTAACTCGCACTGTTCTTGTCCATCCGATACTTAAAAATCTCGGAAGGAAAAGGCACAATTTTGGTCTAAAAAGTCAACTTTTAACATGTAAAACAGTAAAATTAACTCCCACAAAAATCATGCATGGTCCTCTCACATCATGTCCTTTTCTATCAAGATATAAACAATCAAATATGTAGGTTTTAGGGATTAATGGAAAAATTAGGTCGGTAGCCATTTTTTTGATCACTGGATTAAATAAATAGTTTCACCTTTTATTTTTTTTTTAAATTAATGGCCTTTTTTTTTTTTGGGATATTATGATGGTCCATCATGGACCAATAGTATATCATTAAATTTTTTTTTTTTTAAAGAAAATGGTTTATCATTATTGACCAATAGCATATCAACTATCCATCATAAAATCTAGTAAAACTTAAAAACTACCATTTATCTGAGAAAACAAAAGCTCAACTATTTTAATAAAAAGTGAGTAACCAAAAAAAGATCACTCACATAATTTTTCCTAATAGTTATTATTATTATAACCACGAAAGTTATATAAAAGATATATTAAAGAGGTAATTTTAATAATTTTGTCCAACTTAGGTCATTCATGCTCTTCACCATATGATCTTTTAGCGTTATCCGCTCATATGATCTCTGAAGAGTGGAGTACACATATATTTCATACATAAAGTGACAAGTCTAAAACAAGTTCCATCTTTTTTTTTTTTTTTTTTTTAACTCTTTATTGCCCACTAAAACAGAGATTGTGAACAAAAAAATTTCCTTTCCCTCCAAATGTTCTTCTTGCATCCATTTTTACTCTTTCTCCCCTTCCATTTGATCAAGTGAATGTGCAAATTCTTCCACATTTTTATTTCTTCGCAATAAACTAAGGGGAAAAAAGAAAAACGAAACCGCCGTACAAATTATTTTTCTTAGCATTTCTCTTCTCCTTTTTCTTAGCTTGTCATGTATTTCCGCTTAGCCATTTCATTTTTGTAAATCGTATTAACAACACACACATCAACAAATTTTAAGACTAATAAGACTTTTTATGGTTTTAAACTTTCTCTTTTTTTTTTTTTTTTTTTTTTAACTTTTAATCATACCACAAAATACAGGAACGAGAGGAGCAGGCAGAGAAACCCTTCCAAAATCCCAACCACCAAACTCCATTTTGACGATTGTCTCAAGCAAAGATGCATCCAGACTGGAAACACCACTCATAGAAAATCACAACAACAATAATAAAAGACTTTTTATCGGCATAGGCTGCCTTAACTTCACCAAAGAATTGCAACAGACCAATGCAACGGACTTTTATCCACCTGTCGTTATTGTTACAAAACAATGTAGCTGGCCTTGTCGGGGTCATTTGGTTCTTAGACGACGAAGGAGGAAATGCATGTTGTGTTCAAAAGCAAGAATAGGAAATTGTTGTTTGCAAAGGAAGAATAGCATTAGCAGTACTTGTCTCTCTTCCAATCATTTTCTTATTTAACCAGTAATGGATGATTGTTTAATTAATTTATAATTTTATAGATTAAAAAAAACAAAAACAAAAAAACTCAACGCAGTAAATCTTCTTAAGTACTCGGCCAAAAATTACAAAGATGGCAGGGAATTTAGCATCCCAAGGCCTGCTTTTGCAGGGAAAACCGGAAAGGAAATGGAGAAGTGCAGTGGGTGTGTCTTGTAAATAGTAAAGAGATTAGCAAAAAATGTAACTTCTCAAAAGTTGACGAGCAAAAATGTAAATTTTAAAATTTATCTTCAATTTTTAATTTGTAAAATTTATTATGCAAATTAATTATTCATTATCAAAATTTAGCACACTAATTAATCCTAATTCTAACTTAATTAAACACAATTAATTTTAACGGACATTACAAGTACAACAACCAAAGAAGAAGCAAACAAGCGGGTGTATGTGTATATATAAGAGCTCCATCCTCCATAAAACTTTGTGCTATATCTATATCTATATATATCCCTATATATATATAATTATTTTATTCTCAATTCACATCTCAGTCGAGAGTACTGCTCCATGAATCGATACAAGATTGTCAAAAAGTTCCAAGGTAATTTTAACCATTTTTATCTAACTTAGGTTCATTCTTGGTCTAATACCATGTGCTCTTTTGCGTCATCAGCTCATACGATCTTTAAAGAGTGGCAATCCACATATATTCCATACATGAAGTGGCAAGTCTAAAACAAGTTCATCTTTTTTAATACTCCTTTTTTTGCCCTCTAAAACAGAGATTGTGAACCGAAAATTTTCCTTTCCCTCCAAATGTTCTTCTTTCATCCAGTTTTACTCCCTCTCCCCTTCCATTTGATCAAGCTATTTTGCAAATTCTCCCACATTTTTATAAGTTAATTTAAAACTCTTCAACATTTTTATTTTTTCACAATTAACCAAGGGAAAATAGAGAAAAATGAAACCCTTAAAAAAAATTGTTTTTTTTTTTCTTTAGCATTTCTCTTCTCCTTTTCTGAGCTTATCATGTATTTTTAGCTTAATCGTTTCTTTTCTTTGTAAATCGTACTGATACACACACATAAAAGATTTTTAAATATCATCGAGAAGCAACTAGCCGGAACACAACAAAATAAAATAAAAACTTCTTCAACATGGACTCAAGGAACTAGAAGCAGGCAGAGGATTCCTGAAAGCACTTAAACCCTTCCAAAAACCCAACCACCAGACTCCATGTCGACAATCGCCTTGAGCAAAGATACATCCGGCGTTTATCGGCTTAGGCTGCTAGAACTTCACCAAAGAATTGCAACAGGCTTATCCGGCGTTGTTATTATTACAAGCCACTGTAGCTCACTTGTTCAGGTCAATTGGCTCTCAGACAACGACGAAGAAGAATAATGAGGGAAATTTTATGTGTTCATGCAAGAATAGGAAATTGACGTCTGTGAAGGAAGAATGGTACAAGCAGTTGTCTTTCTTCCATTTGTCTTCTTATTTAACCAGTAAAGGGTGATTGTTAATGCATTCGCGTTTTCGTTCTCTTCTAGCAAAAAGGGAGAAATATTATGGTCCATTTTTCCTTTGAAAAAAAAAATTTTAATTGGGAAATTTTTGTTGCCACATTCGTCAAAACTGTGAGAACATTCACTAATTATCACAATACAGACTTGATACTTAAAGAAAAGAAAAGAAAAAAAAAAACCGCGGCCACTGATGCATCTTATTAGGAAAATAAATTGTTGTGTCATCCATCAAATATGATAAATGGATGAAATACAATACTTAACAATTTTCGCTGCTTATGCCTGCCAAAAGCCGTTCTATCTCCGTGATTACATACAAAGAAACTCTTCAAAAAAATTAATTTATAATTAATTAAAAAAAAAACTCAATGCAGTAAATCTTCTAACTACTCGACCAAAAATTTCAAGGATGAAGGGGCGTCTCCTTGAATTCCGGTTGCCGCAAGCATATATTCAACCTCATCATCACAGCTACTACACTATCTGGAAATTTTCTTTCCCTCCGGATTTAAGTACCAAGTCCATTAATTTTTTTAAACACATCGTATTTATTGTTTGTTCTATCTAAGAGCATTATAATAGTTAACATTCTCATTTGATTTTCTTCCTTTAATTAAAGGAAAAGCACCAAGTTCAGCCTCAAATGGGACATTCACCTACGAAAATCCCATTATAGACATGGTCGTAACATAATAAAGAGTTCAAGAATTAACCTTACTTTTAGGCTGATAGTCGTCCAAATAAGATTCCACTGAAAACAATAGCTCCAAACCACTTGTTGGACACAAACCTGGAGAAAAGATGAAACATTAGTTAGGCAAGTTACAGATGTTCAAAGCCAGATTACACTTCACGCTACAGTTTAACCACACAAATCTTTTTTAGCCAGACCGCAGAGAGTAAGAGAATATAAGAGAGGAACTAAAAAACCAGGGAAAGGAAAGACAACAGATAAGAAGGAAGATTTAGAAATTTGTTATGAAGTCTAATAGTCAAACATTGAATTAGGCCTGCTAATAGATTAAAAACTACGCCACAAGCAAAATATTTTAAGAAAATTCCTGCATTTATGAGAAAAGTTGTCCTGATAGAATTCAAAATTTAAAAGATCTATGAACACCCTCAAGTTGCACCAGACCAGAGACAATCAGTCACCGTGATTGCTATGTTGCCCAAGACTTTATAGGCTCTATCTCACAATTATCAATACAGTATGCGGCTATGTGCACTGCTCTAAATGCATCAGAGTCGAATTAATTCTTGCAGAACACGCGTGTTTTAATCTATATTTTACTGAATACAACGCATCAAGGGAAAGTAATGCGTACTTTCTATTGCAATCAGCTCGTGACGAAAGGTCAACAGTCCATATCTGCCACGCTAATTGTCCAGATGCAGCTGCCAAAGATGCATAATATGGCCATCCTGCTTAAAAGGCAATAGGTACATTTTTTTTTCACAGGTACAGTCAACCAAAGATTTTATTTATAAAAAAGGATATAAAAACAGACAAAGATTATAAAGTACATAATTAACAAGTCCAACAGAAGACTTACCAATTTCAGCATTAAATCCACTAAGGGCAAGACTACCAATGCAGGCAATTCCAAACCCCATGATCCACTTTTTGGTTGAATCTCCAAATCTCAAAGCTGTAGATTTAACACCAACTTTCAGATCATCTTCTTTATCCTGAATGGGTCGTTAAAACAATGTAATTTTACCAAAATATTTCAGTTGCATATTCCAAAGCTACACCAGTTGTTCTTATTGAACCCAACTCCCCGCTCAGCCTCTCTCTCCTGTCTCTGCTCTCCTCACTCTCCATTATATGTTTCTCTTGAATGAAATACATAATTCAAAAGCAACAAGGAAAAGAAAAATTGATCCTTCAACATTGAGTTCATACCTGATGCGCATATATCGTGTCATACACTAGAGTCCAAAATACTCCAGAGACGTACAATGGAAGCACTATAGCTGGATCGATATTTCCTTTAACTGCAGCCCATCCTAAGAGAGCTCCCCAATTAAAGGTCAAACCTAGAAAGGCTTGAGGCTAAACAACAACAAAATGAATCAACAAGTCAACTCTAATGGCACTATCAATTGACCAGGCGACAGAATAAAACTCCAGAAAATGTTCAAACAACATGATATCATTACCCAAAAAGTGAACCTCTTCATGAGGGGATAGGAGAAGACTAGCAACAAAGACGACGCCCCCAAAATCCGGCTGTTGGAAACAGATAACCCAGAATAAATTTATGCAAGATATCTAGTTTGTCAATATAGCAATCTAATTTACTAACATATATCATATTGTTCATGTCGAACATTCTTCATTTCGATGTCTGTAATGATTCAGAAATTAAAGTAGGAAGACAACCTTAAATCTAACTAAATTTTCAATCTGACAGTATTTCACATGCAACTTACACTAGCTCCAGTTATACCTGTGTACCCATATTTAATTCTCTTTGTAAGTTAACTGGGGTTGCATAATGATTAATAGAGCTTTGAGCTTATTAAACTAGCTTATTACTAGGTAATATTTAGTGTTGAAAAGATGTATTTTTCTTCTGAGCATTATAAGCTGAATAAGCACATTAGTAGCATATTTTCCAAACTTTCCACCTTTGACCATGAACTTAATCATTTAATCATGTCTTATCCTAATATTGTCCATTTATATCTCATAAAGCTCCCCCAGAAGTCAACCACATCTGCCTCCTCTCTTTCCTCTGCTCTATCTTCTTCTTTCTCTCTACTCCCAATATCCTCTCTCTTATTTGTAGCCTGCAAAAGCAGCTTGGGCCTAATATCATGTATCTATTGCATTCCAAGTTCTCGTTCACACAGCATCATCCATGGACATATATCTGCATCACCAAGGAGAAACACTATTTCTCCCACTCTATGTTATGTCAGACACCTAATAATTCAAAATTGTTGCAAAACCTTTTTCTAATTCTCCATATGCTTATCCTTTGCATATAAACAATAGAGACACAACACTGCAAATCAAAGTACAACCATCTCTAGCAGGTCCATAAAACTAAACAGGCCAAGATATGTACAAATTAATATTTGATACATGATGTTAGTTTAATTGGAGCAAGAATCCTATTAAAATGATGGAATAACTATCTGCTTTCATTCTCTTTTAGAGAGAGAGAGAGAGAGAGAGAAAAGATAGCCTCCATTCTCAAATGAATCAGTCTTAAGTATAATTAATCAACTCCAAAGAGCATCTCAACAAAGCCATATAGAAAGAACGCTGACCTATAATTATTCAGCTGAAGGAGAATACCAAGACCCAAAGTCAATTGAAACCCAAGAAAACAAAGCCCCTGAAAAGGTGTGAGGAGACCACTTGCAACCGGTCTCAACTTTGTACGCTCCACCTGCATCGGAGAGTCCATATGATTATGCAAAAGTTCCTAAGAAAGAAACTGTTGGAAATATGAACATGAAAATAAGCCAACAAATAGGTATGAAAAATAATAATAATAATAACAATTTGAATTTCTAATTTTGTTTTTTGCTTTTCATTGGTGTAAATCAACTGCTCCAGGAAAATGCCAGCAGCCTCTAAGTATGACAAGCCCTATGTGGACCTTTTCTTCCTAATCCTCAAAATCCTAATTATTACAATCACAACACTCTCATCTACAAAAATTAAGGTTTCTACGTGAGTTTATAAACCCTTAAACCCAGGAGATAAGAAGGTATGCACAGGTTTCCTAGTTTCGCAACCACACCACGGCACCAGTTTGGCTGCAGAGACAGGATTTTACATATATCCCCATGTTTCCAAAAACGTTTATATTCGTTGAAGCACACACTTGCTTCATTACACTTGAGTGACTCAAGAACAGATACTTTAGGATGTCAATAGAAAGCAGTACCATTTCTCTCTTTCAGAATATTCAAAAACCTTATGTCCCTTAAACTTGAATCATTCTCCAAATACCTCAAACAACGAGTATTCTTCAAAATAGATTTCTGATGCAGCAAGTGGAAATGTGTACATTAAAATTTGCAAACCACTTCTTATAGCTACAAGATTTTTCCATATGGATACAGTGCTTAATTTGTCCTTACGTTGCAAAATACCATTTTCTACACATATAGACCAATTTATGAGGTTTTGATTCGCAGATGCAAATGAACACCACACAACACATTCACATCACTTTAGGAGATCTAATTGAGACGCACATTAAAATATCAACATCAGACTCGTTCACATCATTTTAGGTGATCTAATTGAGACGCACATTAAAATAACAACATAAGACTATTCCCAGAATTATGTACGAGGAGCATATGCATATATCATCACTCTCCATTTGCTGTCACGGCTAACTGAAGTAGCTTATTTTTCCACATATATAAATCTTGACATAGAGATATCCTATAAGATTGAAATGCATTTTCCATAGAGTGTTACCCAAAAAAAAAAAAAAAATCAACCACAAAGTCTATCACATGAATATTGGCTTATCAAAAACCAAGCTGATAACGAAGTAGAACTTACCATTGTATCAATATCCCGATCAAGAAGATCATTAATGGTGCATCCAGCACCCCGGAGAAGCAGAGCCCCGCATCCAAATAACGACAACATCTTAAAATCAGGAAGGTGTCCCGGGGTCGCCGCCAAAGTTATTGACCTGGAGAATAAAAGAGATATTCAGGGAAGTAACCCATGAAAATGGAAATACATCCTTGACAAAGGAAAGGACAGACTCAAGAAAAAGAAAAAAGAAAGAAAAGAAAAAAGAGCATGCTTTAATCATCTCCCACCAGTTCCAATAGACCCCCAATCGGCATATAGATAACAACAAAGTAATATTTTTATATTTCTCCGCCAACATTACATAGCTGTGGACTTATATCTTTTCTTTACTGCTTTCTCAACTACATTAAAAGGGCTTTAAGCACTTGTGAGCCATGAACTTCGTTGAATATTCCCTAAGTTGCGGCTTGAAGAAATATGGTGCCTCCAACAGCTGTATACGGCGCCTTCAACAACTGCATTAGCTGTTGTCTCCAATTTTGACCACCGCCCCTTGACCGCCGTTCATGACCTCCATGATTGGTGGATCGGTTGAATTTGTTGTGTTATTTTTGTTATGTGAAGAGCTCATTGTAAACATTGTAAAAATAAGAAATAGAAATATTTCTTCAAACTTTTAATATTCTGGTGCTTTCATCTTTGAACTTGTTTTCATCGCAACCTAGTACCTAAGTAACCAAAAAGAGTGCAATTAACTCCAATCTTCTCTTAAGACTAATTCAGAAACTAAATCACTAGTACTACTACCAGCTCAAAAACAATTTCTAAGGGGCAAAAAATGCCAAACTATCAGAAGTTACGTAAACTATGAGAACCCAAATCACTATTTTAAACTTAAATCCTATTTCAAACTTTTAAAACATTTAATCATTTAAAAATAAAATAAAATAAATAAAAAGTTGGCCTTTTCCCTCAAAATCGTTCACAGAAAGAAGCGTTAAAAGCAAAAATACAGACAAATAATATTCTTAATTAAAAAAAGCTAAAACAAAAACCATACCACATACAAGGCCAAGCGAGCAACCAGGTCCCGATAGGCTTGTCAAGGCGAGCAAGGCGAGCGTAGGGCCGCAGATGGCTGGGCAAATAGGAGTCGATCCACGACGACACAACCTTCACTTTCGCATCTCCGCCGCCGCCGTTGTCGCCGGAGCTCCGGTTCTCGTCGTTCTTCGCCGTCGTCAACGTTGACATGTGGCTGACGGGAACAACGGCGTAGTCGGCGATCCATTTCCGGCGGCCATAGTAGAGGTGCGTAGGCGATTGGAGAAGAGGATTAGGAGGAGAAATGTGAGTAGGATAGGGGCTAGGGTTAGGATTTGTAGTGGAAGTGAAGGAAGAAGGGGAGATTGAGAAGAGACAGATTGAAGAAGAAGAAGAAGAAGAAAAAGGATTCAGGAAACGACGGGTTCGGGAGGCGCGAGAGAGCCAAAACGACGCCATTTTGGAATGCAATGCATGTTTTTAATCAATGAGTCTTGGCTGGCTTATAAGAAGTGGGATTTTTAAAAGCATTTTTATTTACTAGTGAGAGCACGCGTGACACACTATGTGGAGGTTTGAGTATACAATTTATGTTAAAGTGAAGATTCCAAAGTGCACTTAACCATGCGATATGCATAAAAACCCAACAGCAGTTGCCATCCTTGCTTCCTGAAATAACAAAAACGAAAATTAGGCTTTAATAGATGGCTAAACCTTTTTTTTTTTAGCAAAATGATTATTTGTCAGTTTTTCATATTTGATCAATCAGTAATTGATTATGAAATTTGATTATTTATGTTTTGATCAATCAATAATTGACTAATTTGATCAATCAATAATTGATTATTAAATTTGATTATTTACGTTTTAGTCAATCAATAATTAATCAAATTAACTATATTATGTGATCAATCATTGATTTATTATTTTAGAAAATTAATTGATTATTTAAGGAGAGAGGAAAAAAACTTTTTAACTAATTTTTAAAAACTTCAGCCATTTATTAAAAAACTTCTTAAAAATGCTATTTAGCTTTAAATCCCTAACAAAAACAAGTGTTCCTTTCATTCGCTATAATTATGAGCAAGCTTCAAGTACTCTTACAAGAAAAGAAGCCAAAAATACAACACAATCTAAACAGGTTAAAAAAATATCACAGCGTGAATGAATGAGATTGTGATCTAATAACAAAACAAAACATATATAGAAATAGAGCATGTGAAGACCAAATAATTTGCTTTGAAAAAAAAAAAAAAAACCAAGGAAAAGTAGTCAATAGAGTTTCAAAAGAATTATATGGAGATTAAGGGTCCATTTGTTTATTGTTTTCATTGGTTTTCTGAATTATTAAATATTTATGAAATATTAAAGGCATATACGTGAACCACAAACAATCTACTAAATTAATCAATTGAACGCTAGGCACCTTGGGCCAGTTAAGAGAGACATTTTTAAAACATATAAGAAGGGAATTTTGCGCTTAGCCAATATGCAGAAGAGCGGCATTAGCGCTCTTTTCAGGAATAGAATTAGAAGCAGCTGTTACAAAATCCCTTTTGATGATTGATGTCAAAAAGACGGCCTTTCCTGAAAGTGTCACCATTTCAATTGGCATTATAGGCTTCCTAAAGCAAGGGACTGATTGCCCATTTCCATTTCCACTAGGGCAAGCTGCAAGGAAGAATGCGCAGTTAGGGGAATATCCAATGATTTTGTTTTTTTTTTTTTTTTTTTTAATGTGAAAATAGAAATGAGAATACTTTGGAAATGATGATGAGATCGTTTTTTAAATTGTTTTTTGTTATATTTTTAGAGATATTGAGTTTGGGTATTAAAAAAAAAAAAAGTAAATTGAATTTGGGTATGTTTCTGAAAATATATATATATCAAGTTATGTAACCTTAAAAATGAAAACGAAAACGAGAAAATAACTTTTAATCAGTTATCATTTCATTCACAAAAACCATTCTAAACATTTTTTGTTTTCATTTTCGGTTTCAAAACATTTGCTAAACAAATGATATTTAAGAAACGTTTTTATTTTCGCTCCGCAAAAGAGGCATGAAAACACTTCCAGAAACAATGGAAAACGGTTTCAAACCGACCCTAAATTTTTAACAAACGTGTAAGTCACATTCTTATAGCAATCACCGTATGCCAGATAAGTTCCGGGTGTTTGACTCCTCGTAGTTAGTCAAGTTTCAGCTTTTCGATCAATCTAGAAAATGAATACACTAACGCTTAAAGTAAAATCATAACAACCAGTGACGAAGCCATAAAATTTTATTAGGAGGGGCTAATTAATACATAGATAAATTTCAAGTGATATGAATTAGATGTTTCATTTTTTAGGGGGGCTTTATGCAATTTTCTATATAGTTTTTTTTATATATACATAGATAAAATAGGAGGAAAACAAAGGTTGAGGGGGGCCTAAGCCTTGCTTCCCTACGTCCCTGATAGCAACAAAAATACCGCAGCCACATAATCTAACTTTTATCAGTACCTCCTCGGATAGCGATCCAAGAACCTGCCAGAAGGGCACTCATATGCTAAGTGCCCTCGTCCACCGCAGTTGTGGCAAATCATCAAGGGGCCCAAGCAATCCCTGCTCATATGACCCAACTGATGGCAGTTCCTACAAACAATATCTCTATAACCGCTGCTGCGAGCTCCATCACCTCCCCGCTCTCCAATGGAATTGGCTTTCAGGCACTGTCTAGCGACATGCCCGGCTACATTGCACATGTTGCATATGGGATCATTTGGACAATCGCGTGCCGGGTGACCTGTCTTCCGACAATTGTTACAAGCCTTCTCATTCGTACAGTCGGCAGCAATATGACCCTGCTTGTAGCAGTTGTTGCACAATCTCAAGTCCCCATGTGGCATTGTTGGAGCTGTGCACTCCCTCACGCGATGGCCAGCCTTACCACAGGTGTGGCAGACGCCCTCGTTGGGGCAGTTACTCGCCATGTGACCAGGCTCTCGGCAGTTCCAACACAGCGATTTTGTAGTGCATTCCGAAGCAATGTGCCTGGTCAAATTTTAAAAAACATGGTTGGTACTATGCAAGTAAAACTTTTAAGCTACACTAATTAAGCGAGCAAACAATGTCAAGCATACAAATCTTCAGATCAAGTGGATTGTCATTCAATTTCACAAAGCAACCACGTAGTTATCGAGCTACTGGAACATCCCAGGATATCACTAGTTTGTCCAATGGAAAACAGCCAAGTGGTAATCTTAGGTTCCTTCCAACTTCCAAGTCAAGTTGCAAGAGGTTTGAATATTAATTTCAAGAAAAAAACACGTTGTGTGACCAGAACAACAATCTGAATCTTAAATTCAAATGTTAAGGTTGACATTTTATTTCTTCCAAACAAAAGAAAAACAATAATAACAAATAGACAATTTTACTTACCCAGGAAGGTCACAATGGTGACAAACTGCCACATTAGGGCATTCTCTAGCCTAATGGCCCGGCCGTTTGCAATTCTTGCACAGATTGTCTCGGCTAGAGAAGGGAAAAAAGTTTAAGTTAATATTGACAGGCACGTAATGGGATTCGAGATTTGTCTTCTAGAAGCAAATGCATGTAAAGTCAGTAATCATCAGTCACTGCTAAAGGAAAATTTGAAGTAAAGCATCATTGCTATTGAGGCTTATACGGAAGAAATTTTAAAGCTAAAATGGATATCAATTAAGTGGTTATTAAAATTAAAAAACTCCAAAAAACTTTGAAAACGGTCAATCAATTTAGTACCTCCTGTTACTTATTAAAGGCAAGAGAAATAAATAAATAAATAAAAAATAACACGTCCAGAGACAACTTTATGACAAAACAAAATTAACAGGGTTCTCAAGGTACGCCATAAACTAGTACAACACAAGATTTGACAACTATCAAAGTAAAACTTATATATTTCCTCATTAACCCACATTAAAATTAACTAATAAAACAATAAAATGAATGGTCAAATGTCAGAAAACCTGAAACCCCGATGTGACTCTCTTCTGTAAGGTGCATTACGATAAGAAAATCGATCATAATGGATCTTACGATCCATAGGGCTCCTGCTCCTGCTTTGGCTTCTGCTGTCTGAACTCATGTTCAAGTTTACCCTTGTTAACACCTACTTCCACTGATCTGCAAAAACACCACCACCAACAACACCACTGCACTGCAGCAATCTCCTCCCTGTCCAAATTACAACTACATGGACATTACAACAACACACCCAAGATCACATCCATGAGTAAACCAAATCCCTTACACTCCCCTTCATAACAGAAAACACCAAATCCAACACAGAATACAAAATTTTCAACATGCAGTCCGTCTGACAACAATTAAAATGCCACCACTTTTCTCAGCATCCATTGATCAATTACCAATTCTTCAAACAACATCCTTCATGAGAACATTAAGCACCCTTCACAAAGATTCAATTTTCCACTCATGCTGACATGAGAATATATTGACTCTTGCCAAACTCCAAATCCCTAAAAAAATCTTGGCATATTGTAATCATCGAGCAGTGGCCTAAACCAGTAAAACGGGATAATGAATGGGATAAAGTGGGTCTAGCACTCTAGTTTTTTATTTGGAATATGAAAGAAACTTTTGAAATGGTAATTGGTGTAAGCAATAACCATTTCCCACAAATATATGAGAAGGCTAAAAGGCCATGCAGGGAACTTAGATGGGTATGGTTAGAAAATACAAGGGCGGATATGAAAAGAAGATAATAGTGTCAGATTGGTAGCCTCATGATTAGAATCTGCAGCCTTCAGCCTATCACAACCTCCACCTAGTTTTCATGATAGAGTTGCATGAAAGTTCAACACATATATTTAACATCGGACAATACAAATCGAACTATTTGAACTTCAAACCTCATTTAAGCTTTATTAAAATAAGGTATCAATTATTGGTAATAACTCCGAAAGCACCCAGTTGGAATGTTCTTTCAATGTGCGTATGCAAATAAAGGTTTATAGACTTCTAAATGAATATTGCAAGACATTAGAGACCACAGATGAATCTTTAATACTTCCCTCTCCTGCAATTTTCCCCTTTCATCCAAATGGCAGGAGATATTATTCCCTCCAACAGCCATTCCTATCATCCACTACATACAGAACCCACCCTTTCTTTTCTTTAATTCCTTCTACATTTGTCATCCCCATAAATCGTTATTCAAAAATTGCTCTTAGAAAGTTCATGCATATGTCAAAACTGGACAATCCCAGAAAAAGCCCATGGTAAAAATAATATGTGATAATAAATAACAAAAATCTCAAGACAATAGAGGCTTTGACAAGCTCAAAGCTTCTCTTACTAATCTTCAGTAGGAATATTGAAAAGTTCATAAAAAAGAACGAAACAGAGGTCGTTTCAAACTAAAAATGGCAATACAGCCCCAATCAAATTAGCAATCTAAAAACATCCACAAAAAGAAAAAATCTGCTTACAGATTCCATCCGAACAACAAAAATTTGATCTAAACAAAGGAGAAAAAGCGGAAATTGAGCCCTTATCCCAGGAATCGCATATGAGAAAAACTAAAATCAATGAGAAAGAGATAAGAAGAGGTAACCTGAGCAAGAAATGCTCTTGGAGCTGTTGCAATTTCTTCACAGCAAGTGAGAGTAATGAAAATGATGTGCAGAAAAAGAGAGAACGAGTTGTGGAAGTGAGATGCGTTGGTGAAGAAGTAGGAGCGAGTAGGCTGTTTGAAATGCACAGCTAAATTGCACAAATAATTCATAAATCATCTTTAGAATATGCAAATGCAATTAAAAAAAAAAAAATTAAAGAGAGAGAGAGAAAGAGGAATTCTGAATTGCACAATGTCATAAACCACCAATTGCACCGTTTCAAGAATAAGCTTTAAATGTACTACAGACAGTAACCAAAAGAACAGAAATTCTCCATCAAAGAGAGAGAGAGAAGATGAATTAAATTTTGTGCATAAATGTGTAATTATGTTTGGCAAAGAATGAGAACTCAAGAAACGTTCATGGTGTGGTGATGGTCACCCATCATGTTCCATCTAAAAGGTGAAAAAAAAAAAAAAAAAAAAAAAAAAAAAAAGACCATAATCTCAGAATAACAATAAAATGATGCTTTCTTGAAAAAATCAGTACCAACCATAATTCATAAACCCAGACATAATACACCCTACAAAATGGAGCAAAGTTTACAAAAGATAAAAAAGGAGCAAAGTTAAAAAATTTACATATACACAACTACAAATATGCCAAAATTAGGGCACAAATTTTTTGTCAAAAAAATGAGTTTTTTTTTTATTTACATTTTGTTAAAAAAATTAGGGCACGATTTTTGGTCTCAAAAATGATTTTTTTTTTTCTTTTAACATTTTGTTAAAAATATTAGGGCACGGTTTTCATGTCAAAATTAGGACACGATTTTTTGGTCCAAAAAATGATTTTTTTTTTTTTTTTGTTTTTTTTTTTTTGAAAAAATCAGGGCATGAATGTGCTAACGGTGAAGATACGTGTTGGGGGAGGTGTCATCCTAAGCACTCCACAACGAGTACTATGCTAATGAGAAAATAAGCTTTCACATTTATGACAATCGAATCTTCGACCACTGACCCCACAGTAATCCATTTTCTCTAGGCCACCACTACATTACATCAGCTTAAATCAGGTTAAACACTATCAAATAACATTTTCACTTCCCAGTAATAGAAAATTGAACCCTGGGTTTTTCTCAAATTATTTGACCAATTACCATTTACATAACGCACACAATCAAGTAAAGAAGCACAAGAATGCAAGAACCTCTAATAACTAGGAAATTAAAACCTCGGAATTAAACAACAGAAATAGATCACGACTATATTTTGCTCGAATTTCAATTTCCATGAACCAGGAAAAAAAAAATCTTCCATAACAAATTCATATCCCTTTCGTGCCCTAATCTGAAATTACCTGATCCCAATTGGGAGGTCGATTTTCCTCTTCCCCAATCAGAACAAAAAGAAGAAAACAAAAATTGGAAGATGAGTGGAAAAAATTGTCAATCTGAGAATAAACAAAAATCCGATAATCTGAGATGAAGAAGAAGAAAATCTAGCGAAGGAAAACAAGATTTTACCTGAAAATTCTTAGGAGATTAAAAAAAAAAAAAAAGAATTTACCTGAAAACAAGGAGAGAGGAAAAAGTAAACCCTAGCAAAATGATAAAATGAAGGGTTAATTTCACTTTTAGCACCTGTGGGGAAAATATTATTAAAATCAGCACCACTTTTTCATCCTTCATTTCTAGCACCGTCACGTCATCAAAGCCTATGATATGTGGGGCGCAGTTGCATTAAATGTATGTCAAATTACGGGTTTACCCTCATCTCCCTCGCATGCCCCAAAAAATTGTGTCAAACCAGCATCTACGGTATTTAAGAGAGATAAAATGAAATCTAGAGAGAAAAATAGTTGCAATCGGCCAAAACCGTTCGGAAACCGTTCGAAACCACCACGAAAGGAATCTATAAACAGCTTCGTGATATAGAAGGCCACCTACTTAGAATAGTTTAAAAAACCGACACCAGAGATCGAGAGAATGGTGGCCGATGAAGAGTTGAGGGGAAATCGAAGTTAAGGAATCAAAGAAGTCGAAAGTTAAAAAAACTGCTTTTTCGTTTCAATGTTTAAAAAGTTTGCGTTTAACGCTTTGTTTGCAAAGGGGGAAAAATTTTCATTATGAAAATGAATTTGTTTAACAGTTGGTTTTCTTACAGGATCGGTCATTTTCATAATGACCGCCTGATAATTTTCGTTGTGACCCCCTATAACTGTTAAATTTTCACATATAATTTTGGTCACAACGATATTGACCAGGTGGTCATTATAAAAATGACTCGTTTTTTGTCAAACATCCTTCTACCGGATCGGTCATTTTCATAATGACCTCATTGTCATTATCGTTTTGACCCCTGTAAATTGTCATTACGGTGACGTATTGGTCAAAGTGTTAGACTATCGGTCATAACAGTTATGACCACCTGGTCATAACTGTTATGACCTATGTGTTAGAATATCGGTCATTTGCATAATGACTATGTTCGCTAAAAATATGTATGCAAAAAATACTACGCAAGTGCACGTAATCGAACAAGTAATATAGTAGTAAGTAAGTATCGTCTCCACAGAGATTGTATTACCAAAAATCTAATTACAGAAAACAATTGTTCTAAAACAAATTTGATAATGATTTGAGCACTAAAATTATAAAAACTGAATATAAACTAATGGGTATAATTAAAAATGCAAGCAAAGGTAAAACGTGGCAAAATCAAAGGTTTAGGCTGTAAATCAATGATGGGTGATGGCTAGGATTACTAATTTCCCCTCGGTTGCAAATCTGATTGCAAATGCTGTAGGAATGTTGTAGCAAAGTTCATTCAGTCAACCAAAAATTCTACACAATCCTCTTCCAAAAGATTTATGCCTACAGTTCTTTAAACCAAAATCAACATATTCCTATGCATTTTAGTTTTCCAAACATAAGATTAAGCATCAATTTTAATGGGTTGTACAAGGTATTAATATATTAATATATTATACTATTATAATATTCAAGCTAGATCCAACCAAAATTAACATTTCCAGAATTAATTCTAGTTTGTTTCCCCCATAAATTGTTGGCCAAACAATAAACAGAGATTAATCACTCCAACATACTTGAATAAACTGAAACGAAAATCACTGAGCATTCAACATAATACGCAAATCGTCAATTTAACCTCGGTTCCATCAATAATCCTAGCTAAGAAAATTAGTTCATGACTTGTTCAACAAAATCAAAACCAAAAATCTCAATTAATAGAGTCGTGATTCACAAAGAGGAAAATGAAAGACAACCAAAAGAATTCGGGGTAACATAAGAATCGGAAAAACCCAAAGCCAAGTGTGTATGCTCTTGTGTAATTCCTTGCCCATCTAATAATCCAAAGACCGTACTACACTCCTTGCTTCTGAAAATTCCAGATTTTCTTCTCTACCGCTCGTCCTCTTCTTTTCCCAAAAAAAAAAAAATGGTGTTTTCTTTTTGCCTCTGCCTCTCTTCTTGCCTGAGAAACGGCTTCCCCAAAATAATGGTTTACTTTCCCTTTTTTACCAATACTAAAAAGGGTGCCCTAGTTGAACATGCCCTCTTGATAATATAAATTTGGCAACTAAATCACTGCCAGCTGTAAAGCAAACTTGGGTCCACATGCTTTTACTTTGATCCTTCACTGCTGCACTTTGATGTGACATTGTTATAGCATTGCTGCAGCATTGGCTATTTTCCAGCTTTATTCATCTTTGTCTTTTCTTTTCCAGTGAGTCATTGCTTAGTTGTCATTGTGAATACCAACTGTAAATCAAAACAAAAAAATTAGATTGAACACCAAAAATCTCGATTAAAGCCAAAATAATAAAAACTAAAGCAAACAAATTAATATTATATAAAATACTAAAACTAAGGCATATAATCTTGAAATATCAACAATTAATAAGCTTGAAAGCATGTTAAATAACTCTATTTCATAGAGTTATCAGACTCCCTGGTCATAACTGTGATGACCTCTGTGTTACACTATCGGTCATAACAGTTATGACCGTCTGGTCATAACTGTTATGACCTCTGTGTTAGAATATCGGTCATTTGCATAATGACCCCCTGGTCATAACTGTTATGACCTCTGTCATTGGTCAATACGGTGACGTATTGGTCAAACCCTAACAAAATGTTTTGCCCACTCTCCCGCCCATTTCAATCCTGATATTACAGTACCTTAAATTTGAAAAACTTTATCTTTCTTCATTTCGTCATTTTTCTCTCAGTTAAGCCTCACGAATCCTCTCTGCACCATTACCCATTGATCGAAACTCACTCTAAGTCCAACAAATCTAAACACATCTTCGTGCACTCTGTTAAAACTGACCCTGACGCATCCTCGTCACAGTTATAAGGTATTATCTGCCAGATCTGCTTCTACTCCATTTGAATAGAGATCTTCACACTTCCAATCAGCCAATCTGAGGTAATGGTGTTTGTTGTTTGGTTTTATTTGTTAATTTATGATTTAATTGGTGTGCGTTTTGAAATATATTGTAAAAACTAAATCTCTGTGGTTGTTTTTAAGGTAAGTTTTTCGGTCTCCTGTAGCATATACCATCCGGGCATTATCATTGTGACCAGTTTTGAGATATAAGTCAACTCGCTATATATAAAAAACTGGTCATTTTCATAATGACCATCGGGTCATTATCATTGTGACCAATTTTGAGTTATAAGTCAACTCTCTATAACATAATCTTTTCTTCCTTTGTAACGCAAATGAGGAATGGATGCGGTTTGTGTTTTCATCAAGTATAATGGTCAATGGGATGTCACATTGAGCTATGTTGGTGGCGAAATGAAGGGAATATTGATCCTCGAGAACTCAACATATGTTGGTCTTATTGAGTTGGTCAGAAGTGTGATTGGAATTAGGGGCCTAGACAAGAATATAGTCGTGAGATACGGTGTTGAACCTGGATTACCTCTTGTGAGGATACAGTGTGATGTTGACATTAAATTCTACATACAATTGAAGAAGAAGGATGTTCATGTGCTTAACAAATTTTCAGTTACCATCGATGTATTGGATGAGTCTGCGGCGGAAGTGATGCCACCAGAGGTAGGAGAAAGCAACCACATAGACGTTCAACGTTCTAGGGATGGTGGACATAGTGATGAAGCCATGCAACATGTAAATGACAGTAATATGATCATCCCTCCTCCTCATCCTCCTCATATCCCTTCTCCTACAGTAGGTCTGGATTTGCACACTGAATATGGAATTGAAAAGCAATATCAAGTATTGAACAATGACTACTGCACGGCCCATGATGATTGGGCCGCTGGGAAATTGAATGTTGCGGATGATGCTCATCGTTCAAACGATAAGAGTATCACAACAAGCATTGGAGGCCATTCTATTGTCAATAATACTAGATCTCAATATGAAAAAGTATCAAGTAGTGACAGTGTATCCGACAAAATCATTGTTGCTGATTATACACCTATCACACTACGCATAAACATTATTTTTTAGAACAAAAAGTTACCGCAATACCATCTACATCACGATGTCATGAGTAAACACTACCAATTCAAGGTGAAGAGGTCGAACTCTACTCTATTACACGTGATATGTATAGATAATGAGGGATGCCCATGGCAATTGCGTGCGACTAGGATGAGAGGTAGTGAACTGTTTGTCGTGAAGCGGTACGACGACGTCCATACTTGTTCAATCGAAATCATTCAAGGACATCATCGTCAAGCCAACAGTTGGATGATTGGGGAGTGTGTGAAGGAAAAATACTTGGATCCGACTAATACCTCATATAGACCTCGAGAAATCATGAGAGACATGCAGCCGAATTTGGAGTGTCTTTCACTTATCTCAGGGCATGGCGAAGGAAGGAAACAACACTAACCAGCTTGCGGGGCAATGATGCAGAGTCATACAATGATATTTTACTTTATCTTATAATATGTTCATTACATACATTATAACTTTTATATTCACGACAAGTGCTATATAACTTTTATAACTGAATTAAATTACAGTTCTGCCCGCTTGGGCTGAAATGGTTAAGAGGAAAAATCATGGATCCGACATTGACATCGAGATAGACTCAGCAAATTGCTTACAATGCTTCTACATGTGCCTAGCTGCTTCAAAGCACGGTTGGCCTTATTGTCGTCCAGTAATTGTGGTTGATGGATCTGCATTAAAGGCCAAGTTTGGGGGAATGCTTCTTGCAGCATGCAGTCACGACACAAATGGTTGCATATTTCCACTTGCATTTGGTATCATTCAGTCCGAAAGCAGCGAATCATGGACATGGTTCTTCGAGAAGCTAAGGGATTCAATCGGCACCCGAGAGTCTATTGCTATTGTGGCTGATAGGCATAAGGGTATCGAGTATGCAGCCAACCTAGTGTATCCGGACGCTGCCATCGGGATATACGTCCAACACTTGGCAGCAAACTTGAAGACCAAGTACAAGGATTTCAAAGGCCCTATGAAGACCTATTTTGATGGTGCATCGAGGTCGTATCTTTTAAGTGATCACCATCGTCATATGGAATCCATCCGGAATCGTAACCCCGACATGCACCGATACCTCGTGCAGGCCGATCCTACAAAGTGGTCGCGAGCATATTTCAACGGACGGAGGTATGCAATCATGACAACCAACATTGCGGAGTCATTGAACAATGTGGATCGGAAAGCGAGGTTAATGCCAGTTGGATTCTTGGTGGAATGGTTGAGGGAACTATAACAAAGATGGTTTTTCCAGAGACGTGATGAGGCCCTCAAATTGACATCGAAACTGGCGCCAAGGGCTGAGAATTTGCTTCGCACCAACTTCTCAATAGGCCTAATAGTAACGGTACGTGCTCACGACCACATCCAACACATATATGGTATATACCAATTTGAAACTTACACTAAATTAGCTAAAGTGTTAAAATTTTACTTCTTACAGCCGCAGCCAGCCGATCAGTTCGAGTACGCAGTCACCAACAAAGCTAGTTAAATATGGATCGTCGATATGAGCAAAAGGACATGTACGTGCAGGCAATTTCAAGTCGATCAAATTCTTTGCCCTCATGCCATGACAGTTTGTAACCACTGACGAATAGATCCTTACAATTATTGCTTGAATTACTACACTAATGATTGTCTTTATGGTTGTTATTCGTCTGTAGTTCATCATATTGGCAGTGCAGATGGCTGGGATGTTCCTGAAGAAGTCAGGTCGAAAATTATCAATCCTCCCAATACAAAGCGTGGGGCCGAAAGGCCACAGGTTCGAAGGATTTTGTCACGAGGAGAAGAATATGAGTCTGTTCGGTGTGGTAGATGTAATGGTTATGGACACAACCGACAAACCTGTACCAATTCAGTCCCCTTAAGAATACATCCAACAAGGTCGAATCCATCGTTCAGCACTCCCAGTTCATAATTATGATGTTTATAACAAATTTTGCACAATTAACAATAGACAATATATATTTTTTTATTTTTGACATTTATTCTGTTGTCTTGCGTGAAATACGTGGTTTTCCCCATTTTGAAATTTTTTTTTGCATTTTAATTTTTTTATGTTGTCTTACAGAATGAATATTATAGTTTCATATTAGTTACAAATTTTTGTGACCCTCATCACGTGAGATTTTAGCACACAAAAATGAGTTAAAAACACACTGGGCACCCGATCATCACCGTTATGACCGAGAGGTCATTATCGTTATGACTGTTGTGTTTGTAACGTGAAAATCGTTGTTTCTCCTGTTTTTTTTCTTTAAACTTAATGTTATTAGTTGTATTGCAGAATGTCCATTAATTTCGTATTAGTTATAATTTTTATTCCCCTTTAGTATAAAAAAATGAGTTTAAAACACACTGAGCACCCGGTCATCATCGTTATGACCAAGCGGTCATTACCGTTATGACCGTTGTGTTTGTAATGTGAAAATCGTTGTTTCTCTTCTTTTTTTTTTCTTTAAACTTAATGTTATCAGTTGTATTGCAGAATGTCCATTAGTTTCATATTAGTTACAATTTTTATTCCCCTTTAGCACAAAAAAATGAGTTTAAAACATACTGAGCACCCGGTCATCATCGTTATGACCAAGCGGTCAATACCGTTATGACCGTTGTGTTTGTAATGTGAAAATCGTTGTTTCTCCCTTTTTTTTTTCTTTAAACTTAATGTTATCAGTTGTATTGCAGAATGTCTATTAGTTTCGTATTAGTTACAATTTTTATTCCCTTCAGCACAAAAAAATGAGTTTAAAACACACTGGGTACCCGGTCATCATCGTTATGACCAAGCGGTCATTACCGTTATGACCGTTATGTTTGTAATGTGAAAATCGTTGTTTCTCCTGTGTTTTTTCTTTAAACTTAATGTTATCGGTTGTATTACAGAATATCCATTAGTTTCGTATTAGTTACAATTTTTATTCCCTTTTAGCACAAAAAATGAGTTTAAAACACACTGGGCACCCGGTCATCATCGTTATGACCGAGCAGTCATTACCGTTATGACCGTTGTATTAGTAATGTCGAAATCGTTGTTTCTCCCATTTTTTTCTTTAAACTTAATGTTATCAGTTGTATTGCAGAATGTCTGTTAGTCTCGTATTAGTTACAATTTTTATTCCCCTTTAGCACAAAAAAATGAGTTTAAAACACACTGGACACCCGGTCATCATCGTTATGACCAAGCGGTCATTACCGTTATGACCGTTGTGTTAGTAATGTCGAAATCGTTGTTAATCCCCTTGTTTTTTTTTCTTTTAAACTTAACAAAATCTGTTGTACTGCAGAATGTCCATTAGTTTCCTATTAGTTAATATTTTTTTTCCTCCCACATCACATGAGATTTTAGCACAAACTAATGACCAAGTAAACACATTGGGCAACAAAATGGCCCTATATACAGTATGGTCAAGTTTTTTTTTTGTGAAAAATAAAAAATTTGTTAGGCAAAGTCCATGTCTACATCATCATCACTTTTATAAGTTGTATATATGGAAGACAAAAAATGATCATCTCTACTTATGTTGAAGACTAATATATTTAAATTAAAGGATTACATTATTCTTCTCTTTCTCAGCATCTTCACAATAAAGGTCCAACTTATCGGCAGTTAGGAACTCCATGGCTGCCTGCACACCTATATCCTCAACGGCACCGATGTCAGGGAAGGTAGTCTTGAAGGCTTCCGATTCAGCCCTCTGTCCCTGAACATTAATCTCCTGGCTGCTGCTGACATGCGGCGCCGTCTGTCCCTAACCCTGTCCCTTCTCAATAATATTGGCAGACAACATTTTGAGAACCCTCCTCAAGAGTTTGTTCGAATGCTTTTGTTCCTTGTTCAGATCCTCGAACTTTTAATTCAGTGAGGCCACCTGTCCTCGGATCTCTTTTTGAAACTCCCGTCACTCGGAGTCTGTATCTGTGCTCGGTCGGGGGATAGAAGGCTTGGGAGGTGGTAATTGAGGCAGGGCCTTTGGATGATTCAAAAATAGGCGCGCAACCCATGGGTTCTTTAACTTCTATTCGGTTGGCATCATGAGTAAACAATTAAACTGAACACACACAGTTAATATGTTAATGACTGACACAACGGATCATTAATGACTGCAAATTGTCATTTCTCAAATAAATCACCAACCAAGCCGTCATTACTATTATGCGCAGGGGGTTATAACGGTTATGACCTTTGTGCAGTCATAACTGTTATGACCACCAAGTCATAACGGTTATGACCTCTGTGTTCATAACTGTTATGACCGTGTGATCATAACTGTTATGACCACCTATTGTAATTGGCACTGCAAACAAAAATTAAAAGAAAATTTATATAAAATACTTGGGATTCGCCATCCGGCGTAAAAGCAACCAATACGTCATCAAACCTCACATTGTCCGCGGTGGTCCACGACAGCATACGCGAAATGGCCTACTCGTACTTGGTGTGAACTTGGATGATATTGCTGTAATGGTCTCATATGCCCAAACAAGTAAGGCATGGGGGAACCCCGGAATACTGTAACGAGTTTTGTCAAATTTATTTTTTGGTAGTCTCTTCAAAGACATCCTGTTATCCACAGTATTGCATATTGCAGCCCGGGTTGCCTCCCATGAGAGCACACCCCAAGGAAAATCATTGAAAGCATCCAAGTTATCCGCCAGGGCAAAAAACGTGGGGTATATCTTCGCGAAGCTTGCATTTGATAAAGGGATGCAAAATATGATGTACAGAAGGCTAAGCTTAACCGCATCGTCGTCGTTGTCAAACTTAGCATTCGAGATTTACAGCTCCAAATTTTCTCTTGAAACACCCCTAACCGCCGAAAAATATCTTAATATTAATCGGCTTTCCACGACGAGAAGATGAGTAGACCCTACACATTTCAGACCGGTTATTAGGTAGAACTCGTACATAGAAAATCTACCCAAGCCTTCACCAAGATCAAACCATAGAGCGTCACCCATGGCTGAATGATTCGTCAGGCGCATCACGATATTGTGGAATACCTGCCCAGCCCAACTAAGAGTATCTAAATGCATGAACTGCTGAATGCATGGCTGATCCTTGACGGCCTTGTACTGTCACGGAGACAACCACCCACGCAATTTATTCCATGTCTCCATTATGTTTACGAATGTATTTATTTTCGCCCTAGTAATTTGACTGTCCGGTACGAGTCGGACATATTGACCCCTGCGTGTGGTAACATAATATAGGTATTAACTTTACTTCCTTCAAGTAATCATGAAAAACCTCCCCAAATATTACCAATTGATCGCAAAATTAGTACTAACCAGCCACCGATATCACCAGGAAAGGGATACTTTCATACCATTTCTCCCCAAATATTTATATATAAACCGTAAAACAAAATTATACAAACGGTTGGTTCATGGTAGAAAATCAAATAAAAAAACGAACTTTAAGGATTTTAAGGTGAAATTTTTCAACATATCTAAAAACCTGTACAATGGCACGACGATAACACATATAAAAATGAAAAATTTCCAAACATAATCAATTAAAACTGAGCATTATTCATGAAATATGCTAAAACTGTTGGTTTATGGTACAATATCCTTAAACCAATCGGTTGTTAACAATGAAAACTTTTTAACCATATAAAAATGGAAAATTTTTATTATATAGTCGATAAAAACTGCATCTTCTTGCTGAAAAAGAGTAAAAATAAATACTTTATAAGCCTAAACACTAAAAACAAATTTTTTACCTCTACAGCTTTGGATATCTTAGCTTTTAAAGAACTGATCAACTTTTCCAAATCATTGACACCCATTTCCCCTTGCTTTCTCTTCAAACCTGCCTCGGACACCATTCTCCCTATCCCCGGTACCGGTTTTTTGGTACTTTCCTCAGCCGATGACAACGTCGATGGCTTAGACGAAACTCGGACTGACCTCCTCTCGTGAGCAGTGTTTTTCGCAGACATTTTTGTGTGTGTCGAAATGGGAAAATTTTTCAGGATTATACGATGTTAACAGACGTCTAATCAGCTTATATAATGATTTCGTGCGTGGTTTGGGACGGTTATCGAGCGGTTATGGATCGGTGGCTGCTGGTTGTAACTCTTTCTCTCTCTAGAATCGGAGTTTCTCTCTCTAAAATACTGTAAAAGCTGGTTTGAAATTTTTGTTAGGGCATTAGAGGGAGAGTGACTTTTAGGTGGGAGATGAGGGCAAATATGGGATTTACCGAAAGTGGGCCGAATATCAATGACTGTTGGCATTCCTAAAAATCTGGTCATTTTCATAATGACCATCCGGTCAATATCGTTTTGACCAATGTTAAATGCAAAAAATCATCATTTATAAGGGTCACAATGAAAATGACCGGGTGGTCATTACAGTTATGACCGAGACTCTAAAATATTAACTACATTGAGTTTTAAGTTTTTCTTGTTAACAACTTAAAAATGAAAAGTGAGTGTTAACTGATTCGTGCAAACTCCAGCCCTCACTTTGTTGCTGAATTTTGTATTATCAAAACGTGGGAAGGGAAGGAGTCACAACGGAAATGACCAGGTGGTCATTATGGAAATGACCGAACCTGTAGAAGTATCATAATTATGCAGGCTCCCTTTACACAGAAAATCGAGGATTTGACATTAATTGAAGACATGATGCAAATCAATCACTGTTGGGATTCTTACAAATACGGTCATTTTCACAATTACCACCTGGTCAATATCGTTGTGACCAAGGTTAAAGGCAAAAATTCACGATTTAAAGGGGTCATAACGAAAATTACCATGTGGTCATTATGGAAATGACCGATCCTATAGAAGTATCAAAAGTTATGCAAATTAATTGATTTATTTTTTTTTATCCCTTTACACACAAATCCAGGATTTGGCATTAAAGTCGGGCCGCAAATCAATCACTGTTAGCATTCTTACAAATACGGTCGTTTTTCTGATGACCACCTGGTCAATATCATTGTGATATCTGTATATGGTTAATACGGCAAACCGTAGGCACAGATGTCACAACGAAATTGACGAGGTGGTCATCATGAAAATGACCATCCGAAAATAACATAAAACAGAGTAATTATTATTATGACCAGAGAGTCATTAAAAAAATGACCATTACAAAAATTACAGGATGATCACAAAATAAATAACTCATTACCGATATCACCTACAATTAAAAAAGCATCAACGAAAACCCAAATATTTATATAAACCAAATTTTATAAACAGATGGTTTATGTTACAAAATCATATAAAAATACGAACTTTATGTAATTCAAGCAAATTTTTTCGAACAAATCAATAAAAACTGCATAATTTCTCTCTCTAAAATCAATAAAACTGTGACGAGGATGAGTCATGGTAAGTTTTAACAGATTGCACGAAGATGTGTTCAGATTTGTTGGACTTAGATGAGTTTCGATCAGTGGGTAATGGTACAGAGATGATTCGTGAGGCTTCACTGAGAGAAAAACGACGAAAAGAGGAAAGACAAAGTTTTCAAAATTTAGGGTACTGTAATGTCAGGATTGAAATGGGCGGGAGAGTGGGCAAAACATTTTGTTAGGGTTTGACCAATACGTCACCGTATTGACCAATGATAGAGGTCATAACAGTTATGACCAGGGGGTCATTATGCAAATGACCGATATTCTAACACAGAGGTCATAACAGTTATGACCAGACGGTCATAACTGTTATGACCGATAGTGTAACACAGAGGTCATAACAGTTATGACCAGGTGGTCATAACTGTTATGACCGATGGTTTAGGGGCAGTTTGGGGCATTAGTTTGAACTGATGGGTTTCAGTTCAAACTAAACTAAAACAGTTTGGGGTATTGGTTCAGCCTAAACTCAAAACTGAACCGTTATACAGTACCCTGAGCAGGAGGCACTGTTTCGAGTTCAAACCCACGTGGTGAGATTCCACACCTCGTTCTTGCGCGAGACAGAGAGAAGAAGGCAGAGAGCTGTGGCGATGCAGAGTACTGAAGAAGGCTGCTCTGAGCAGATTCCACACCTTCTCCTTCAAGGTAGCTGGCTTAAGGTTGTTTTTTCTCCTCCCCACCTTCAAGTTCGGCCTCCTCAGATTGTTATAATAACCGTTTATTCTCTTTCCTCAGCCCATCCATCGACGACTCCCGAGTCCCAACCGTCGGCAACTCCAGATTCCGTTCAGCCAATCGACGGTGTCACTAGAAGAATCGGCCACTAACCCCACAGGTGAGTTGTAATCTGTCGCTTCCTCTCTCTAGTTTCTCTCTCCTGTTTCTCTCTCTAGTTCATCTACGCTACCCACGCCGCAACGGAGCTGGGAATGAGTTTTGTGATGACGGGCGAGCTCGGCCTCGTTGCTGCGTTACCCAGCAGGATCTCGCCGGCGGCAAGGATGGAATGACCATTTGCGAGCAGGGGTCCAGTCGGTCGCCGGAGATTGTTACAGGCGATGGTTGGGGGTTCCGAGCATCGCCCACCGCCTCGTGAGCTGTCGAGCGCCACATGAGTAGTCGATCGCCCACCGGCCAGTGATCTGTCGAGCCCCCTGCTCACCGGCCTTCGTAGCTGTCGCCGGATTTAGAAACTGCAGTTTTTTTTTTTTTTTTTGGGTGGCTTTGCTGTCGTTAGTGGATTAAGCAGATGGTGGGTGAAGTGTTTATTGCTCCCAATCAATGTCGTTTGCGTTAATGAAACTGCAGTTTTATTATTATTTTTTTTTTGGGTGGCTTTGCTGTCGTACGTGGATTAACCATATGGTGGGTGAAGTGTTTATTACTCCCAATCAATGTCGTTTGCAGGAGTGAAACATTGTCGTTTTTCAAACTTTTCTTTACTGAGCAAGATTCAAAGCCCACTTATGTAACAATATCTTTCTTTTTTTAATATTATTAATCGGCTATTTAAATTTCATGTTTTGATTTTAAATGAAAAAAGAAATAGTTGGGAGAAAAAAACTTGATACCGAATCTGAGATTAAATTATTGGTTTAATACAAATTATTATTATTATTATTATTATTATTATTTGCTCAAAAGATAAATTTACCAATTAGTTACCTGTGTGGATATATATAAAAAGATTACAATTGGATTTTTTATTAGATTCTGGGGTGGGTGGGGTGACATTGAATATGTGATTGTGTTTGGTGTTTGAGTTGAGTCAAATTGAAATTTTTAAATTTAAATAGTAATTCTTGTTGACATTGTAAAACCTATGCATGAACTTTTTCAGAAAAAATTAAAAATTTAAAAATCCTGTTTGGTGCGGAAGTTCAATTTAAAAACACTTTACGTTATATTTTTATTTGTCTTCTTACTCTTATTTTTTAGGCTATAATATGAAAAAAGACAGTAGTTGAGGTGAAAAATTTCCATTTATTTGGAGTTTAGATAAGTTACCAAACACAAAAGGCAAAAAATTTGGATAACTCAATTTTTATACATCCAAACAAGGCCCTTGTTTTTTTTTTAAACTTTTTAACTCAAACTTTTTCACCAAACAATCAACTCAAACTAAACTTTTTATCTCAAACTTTTTACCAAGCACTCACTTTTTAAACTCAACTTAACTTAACTCAAACTTAACTTAAAAATATCAACTTGAACTTATGCACCAAACAGGCCCTTAATATAGAGGTCATAACAGTTATGACCAGGTGGTTATAACTGTTATGACCGATAGTCTAATACTTTGATCAATACGTCAACGTATTGACAATTTACAGGGGTCACAACAATAATGACAATGGGGTCATTATGAAAATGACCGATCCGGTAGAAGGATGTTTGACAAAAAACGAGTCATTTTTATAAAGACCACCTGGTCAATATCGTTGTGACCAAAATTATATTCGAAAATTTAACAGTTACAGGGGGGTCACAACGAAAATTACCATGCGATTATTATGAAAATGACCGATCCTGTAAGAAGACCAACTGTTAAACAAATTCATTTTCATAATGAAATTTTATTCCCCTTTGCAAACAAAGCGTTAAACGCAAACTTTTTAAACATTGAAACGAAAAAGCAATTTTTTTAACTTTCGACTTCTTTGATTCCTTAACTTCGATTTCCCCTCAACCCTTCATCGGCCACCATTCTCTCGATCTCTGGTGCCGATTTTTTAAACTATTCTAAGTAGGTGGCCTTCTATATCATGAAGCTGTTTATAGATGCCTTTCGCGGTGGTTTCGGACGGTTTTCGAGCGGTTCCGGCCGATTGTAACTATTTCTCTCTCTAAATTTCATTTTCTCTCTCTAAAATACTGTAGATGATGGTTTGACACAATTTTTTGGGGCATGCGAGGGAGATGAGGGTAAACCCGTAATTTGACATACATTAAATGCAGCTGGGCCCCACATATCATATGTTTTGATGACGTGGCGGTGCTAGAAATGAAGGAATGAAAAAGTGGTGCTGATTTTAATAATATTTTCCCCACAGGTGCTAAAAGTGAAAGTAACCCTAAAATGAAATTGGGAGATTGTGTGAGTAAAATTCAGGCCAACCGTCTATGACAATGTCGTTTGCCATATATCTCTTTTTGTTTTTCTTGGGATTATTTTTAAAATAACCACTTTACTATGTCGTTGGTCTCAGTTTTTCCCCTAAACGTCAAACTTTGCCACTAACACCCTTCCAGCAATTTGTATTTTTTATTTTTGAAAATACCCCTCGTGGCATTACTCTGTTAGCAAAGAATCACCTATCGCCCAATCCCGTTAGTTTTAATACCATTTTTTGCTACGTTGTTGCAATCAACTTGTTTGTTGGAGGGTATAATGGTCATCGCATGTAATACTCTTGAGTCACATAAATTTTAGCTATTGTAAATAAATCCCTGATTGATTTTAGGGCATGTTGGCCAGAACTTCTTAAAATTTGTTTTTGGTTTCAAGAGTCTAAAACCTATTTCTACAAGTGTTTGAATAATTTATCGAAAAAGCTTATGGTCTTCAAAAGAGTTTTACATCAAAGTCAGAAAATATGACTTTCAAAAAAAAAAAAAAATCTTTTGAATAAACTTTAAAACTTGTATTAGCCTCCGTTTGGTATTTTAACTTTAACTTAAATTTTTCATCTCAGTTTTTGTCTTTTTTTTTTTCTGAAAAATCAATAAAAATTATAATTAGTTTTTAAAAAGTCAACCAGCTTTAACTTAAAACTTTTAACTCTAACCAGCGAACCAAACACATCCTTAGAGTTTAAAATAGACATTAGAACATTTTAAAGTCATTTTGACTTCAAAATCTATTATTAAAATGTGATCATAATACATTTACTGAAATGTCATGCCTTTTACTTCTATTTTCAAACTAACTAAAAACAAAAACAAAAACTGATAAACAGCCTCCTATACAAAAATGATGTGCCATTATGATAATTGATAATTGTCATTGCTACTCTTCATGGTTTTGAGCCTAAAACTCTAGGGTACTTTTGATAATTTAACTATGAAGAACACACAAAATCTAATGTGACAGTGCTACAAAATAAATTACTGAAAAATAATGCGAGATTTGAAACAAAATTTGATAAGACAGTGCAACAAAATAAGTATCGAAAAATGATATGAGATTTGAAATAAAAATTTTTAGAAGTGTTATTACTAAAATTTAAAAAGGGAAAGTACGGTTTTTGCTGAAGGTATCTATGACAATATGCATATATGGGAACCATAAAAAATTGTATGGGATACATAAAATCCAAAGGAGCAATGTTGTTTAAAAAAAATTATAAAATGATATTAGGTTTTTTTTCTAAGGTTTCATTGTGAATATTCATGTTAAAAGTTTACAACACAAGAGATAAAAGTAGGATTTTAATCAAAGATCAAAAAGTTAAAAAATTGATTCACTCCAAAAAAGAAAAAAGAAAAAAGAATAAATAAATAAGCATCACATGTGCATCCCTTTATATTACCAATTTATCACTAGCATTTTACGCCGGTGGATCAAGTTTGGGACTCATATCTCATAAACTCTAAACTTTCCCTCCCTCATCAACTGGGTTAGCCTTAGTTGCTTAAAGCAAAGAAGGTTTAAAAACTAAACAATCTATTCCAAAAACAATCTATTAACTAATTATAGTGTCTTTTGTCATTTTTCAACGGCTTCTAAACACGCCACATGGTAATTTATTTTCTTTTTAAAAAAAGTAAATATATATATATTTTGAATTTAAGGTGAAGGGATTCAAACTCTACACATTTAGGTGAAGTGATGTGATATTACTGCTAGGTTATACCTGTAATCACAAATATTTAAAACAACTAAATATTCTTTTTTAATTTTTAATTTTTATTTGTCTATCCCACACTGCACCCCCAAATTAAAAAAAAAGTACATATCTGGGTAATACATACTTAATTATATTAAAAAATATATAAAGTTTGAATTGCTTTTCAATTAATTATAATAATAATAAAAAAAAAAACCTAACAAATACTCGAATAGAAGGACAAATGTGCCGTCCTGCATAAATTTGTTTTCTATTAATTAATTATTAATTAATTAAAAGTACCATTGCTTTTTGCCGTTTAGGCTTCTGAAGTAATGGAGTCATGAAATTGGCGCGCTTAAAATGGAAAGTTGCAAAGTTACAATCCGAAAAACAGACCCATTCGCTTCCTTTTCACTGATCCACTCACTCGTAACTTTCCTTCATTCGTAGTCTCTCTCTCTAACATCTTCTCATTCTCTCTCTCTCTAACACTCCATTGATCAAGTTTTCCAGAACAGCTAAGCTTTCCCCGGTAAAAACCCACCTCAACTCTCTCTCTCTCTCTCTCTCTCATTTTCTTGTTTTCCTTGCTCTTTTTGACAAAACCCTTTTTTTTTTCTCTCCCGTTTCAGTATCTTTTATGGTAAAGTTTTGATTTTTATGATATATAATATGTGTAACTCTACATATTTGTGAGTGTCTTTTTGCTTTATTAGTGGAATAATATGCAAAAAAAGTTTCTATTTTTTTTTTTCTTTGTTGGGTTAATTAGAACTCTAGCTCTAAAGTTTGTAACTTTACATTATATTTACGTTTTCCTTTATATATACGGTTTTAAGATTTATTCTTCATTTTTAAAGATTTTCAAATTGTTCTAAAGTCTGTAACCTTTACACTATTTTTTTTCCCTTTGTAACGGGCTTTAAGTTTTATTCTACATCTTTATGCTACGGATGTTTGGAACATAGGATTGAAAAGTTTTTTTTTTTTTTTTTTTTAATTTAAAAAAGATTTCAGTTTTCTTAAATTTTTTTCACTGTTTTGAAATCTTCATCATACTCATTTTTTTCTCTCCCCTAAACACCAATCCGATAAGATTCTTAATTTGGATTATTTATTTATTTATTTTTTTGAAAAACTTTTCATTCCAACCGAACCTTGCTTTTATGTGTTATGCTCAGGTAAATCCAAAATCGTGTTCACTGGAGTTTATGAGTTTTAATTTTGGTTACAAAATTAGTTTTGGTGAAGTTAGGAAGGAAGGAAAGACAGCTTTGGTCACAGATGGCGAAATGTGGAAAGTAAATGAAGTCAGATTTATGATATGCCTCTGAATGATTAGCTTCTTAGAGTTTTGCCCTATATAAATTATATAAATATATTTATAAAAAGCCACTGAAATGAACATTCTCCCAATACATATCAATGGGTTAATTGAATTATTAGAGTGCAAGGCATGAAGTGACTTTTCCTTTTTAGGTGACTCCTTCGATCTCAAGAAACGGGGAAGTTTTAGCTTCCTTGCCCGATGCCTCGACTGATAAAGCCTTTACTTTCCATTTTCTGTCATTTTAATTCGGAAGATGTAACAGGGGGTTTTCTTGATGGTTTTTGATTTTTAGTCTTTTCGTGTTGTTTATTTTCTTGTTTTTTTTTGTTTGGATGACATTTTCTTTCCACTTTCCTTTGTAGTGTTTTCAGTGTCAATAAAGAATGTTCCTTGTGAAAAAAGAAACAGGGAAGCCTCCTATCATTATGCATTGGATAACCATGTTACATTGCTTTCTGTTAGACTATATAATGATATAGTCTTTGATGTTTTGAGTTTCTATGATCCTGACCTCTTTCTCCGCTCATGGTATATTGAAGAAAATAGATAATTGGAGCTCCGAAAGTCTTTCACTGGCCATGGACATGTCGGATGTATGTCCAACCGAGGATGCTGTTCGGGCACTTTTAGAACATTTGGTTGATCCAATGCTTCCAGCAAAATCTTCTCTGCCGGACAATCCATCCCAATCTCAACGCCAAGCAGTTGCAAAACAGGTGCTTTTTGTTATGTTTGTCTTGTTTTAGTATACCTCTTGAGAAGTTAATGCTTTTCACTTCATCTTTAACTCAAGGTATTTGGTAATGGATTGGAACTACCTGATGTATCTCATGGGGAGTTGGATTGAAACATTGAATTCAACAATCTTGGGAATATTAGAATAAACATATGTTTATTTCACTCCAAGTCCATTAATTTTGAATGATTATGACATCTGGTTTTCTATTTCCTGTTAATTGTAAAGATAGATATTTGTTCTTGTTGTGTTTTTGAATTCTTCCTGGGTGAATAATTGTTCAAAACACTAGGTTGTTTGTCATATGGTGATGACGAGAGGTTCCTATGACATTACTGGTTTTTGTTTTTGTTTTGTTTTGTTTTTTGCTTTGATAGGAAACAATGGTTTTAGCGGTGATGAAAGAAAAAAAAAATAAAAATAAAAAAGCAAATTTACACAAAGACAACAAAGCCAACCAATGATAAAGAACCATGGGCAATGGAAATTCCCTAAAGTCTTAGCTTTAGTGATCCACAACCACAACAAAACTAAAAGTCTAATTCCCTTCCGCATGGCCTCCTTTTCCTCCTCAGCCGTGGTACTGGTGCATGTGCATATGGATGTGTAGGTGCTTTTATACAGATTATAGATGGCTGCCATATACGTTGGATTTCCAGAGGGCAGAAATCATGATAAGCAAGTAATCAGAAAAGAAGCATTTACAAGAAAATGAACCAGAGAACTTGATATCCTAAATCCTTTTATCCAGCACCCTTCCTTCATAGCCACCCAAGACAAGTATTGGAGAACTAATGCATTAACTTGTTGTTTTCTTAATAGAACTAATTTTGATAACAGGTGTATCTTTCAGTATGCTTGTATGCTAGGCTTGTTCTTCTACTAATTAATCAGTATACCGCAGAAGGAAGGAAATACTAGGGACGGAAAACTGATCTATTCTCATTTCTAGTAGTGGTTACAGTTGGACAGTTGGACTATATTGGTCCTGTGCAATGGCCAATAATTGTGCATGGCAACCCTCTTTGGCCAATTTTATTGGCCCTTTAGGAGAGTTGAAAAATGAATTGGTCCGAAGCGCATGATTTCTGATAACTTCTTCTTCTATAGTGCTATGATAATGTACTAACCTCATACTCTGTAGTTATTTCAACTTTAATCTCAAACATTTTCTCCAAGTTTATCTGTTTATCCTAAAATATGAATTAGAAACTATATTTTCATACATCATTTTGTAAGCACAGATGCAAAATATATTAGCTTTGGTGGTAAACTTCAATAACTGTTTGTTTGTGAACTTTATTCATCTTAGGTGCATGCTGTCTTGTTGTTGTACAACTACTACCACAGGAAACAAAATCGCGCACTAGAGCATTTGGGTTTCAACTCATTTTGCAAGTTGGCTGTGATTCTGAAACCCACCCTGTTGGGGCATCTGAAATTCATGCAAATATCCAACGACAAGGAGTTGGATGATCCAGAAAACCAACTATCAATAATGGAGAAAACCATAATGCACGCGTGTGATATATCTAAAGTTTTGGATGCATCAAGGGAAAATCCAAATGTTGAAGGATGGCCGCTTACTAAAGTTGCAGTTTTCTTGGTTGACTCAAAGAATGAGAAATGCTTGTTACTATTCAATTCCATCACCCAAGGTGTTTGGTCAGTGATTGAAAAGGATCCGGAGGTTTTACGCCAAAGTTCAGATAGCACGACTGAGACAAAACAAGTGGACAAAAAGAGAAGAGTGATTCGAAAACCTTCTATAGCTGATTCCAAGATTAATTTAGCTGGTTTTCTGCAACTTGCATACTCTGCTGTTAAGGAACTAACTGGTATGCTATTTTCTGTGCATAAAACAATGGAGTATGCTTCTGTCATACAGGGTTAGTTTCTTGATTAAGATAGTTATTTGAATAAGTGGGCTCATTGTGGTGTACTCTCTAGCAAGCCCATAGTACACGTGTATATATATTTAGATTAATTTTTGTGTAGTATAAAATAAAAAAAGATTGAATGACCCACCTGCGCATCAGTCATTTGGTCTCTTAGTTTTTAGTCTCTATCTATCCATAATATAATTTGGCTGGTTTATACAAGTTTTAAAGCTGTCTGACTGTTATTTATCCCCCTAACTTTCTTTCAAAGTTGGTTCATGCCTAAATGCTTCTCATATATGGTGTAGGTGTTACTCAGGCTGATCTTATTGTTCTGGAAGATGGTGTCGCTTATTCTGTTAATAAAGAAAAGGAAGCCACCCGGTTTTACATCATGCAGTGCACTAAACCGGTCAATGATGATGCCATTCAAGTTTCTATTAACGATGTGATGAACAGGTTTAGTTATCAAACAATCATTTCTTACCTCTTCTTGTTTTTGTTTTTTTAAGTTGTAAGGTAAGGGGTGAAAAATTTAAGTCAGATGCATGTTGCTTTGTGACTTGGGTATATTTATAATCTGGTAAAATATCTTGGCTGTAAATTCCCTTGTTCTATAAATTTTGGACAATCGTAGAGAAAATACTTGTGCTCCTCTAATAGTACTTTAATCTTTTGACGTCCTCATTTAATACTTGCTTATGATAGATAACTTTTTTCCTCTAATAGTAACTTTTTGGGGAATTTGCGTGGAACACAACCGGAGGATTTTCGAAGATACTGAGGAAGATAGTGATGTTATATGGTATAGAGTTAAATCTTGGGTAGTTCTCTGGGTTCACCGTGATAGAGAGTTTAATAACTTGTTTTTGTCTGGTATGGTTAGAAGTTGGGGTCTGTTTTTGTAGTGTCTGAAGTAGAAGTTTCTTTGTAGTTGTTTAGTTACTTGCAATATGTTTTTGTAAGAACTCCTCATCTCTCTTTTATGTTTTTGTCTTGTAACTTTTTGATTATCAATAAAGTTACTGTTTCTTCTTAAAAAAAAAAACGAAAAAGAAAAAAGATAGATTGTTTTTGGTTTTCTTTATTCTATTTTATCCTAATTGAAATTTCTTCACACTTGTGTGTGCAAAGATTGACACTGGCTCAGCTTTGTTTCTACTTTGGTTCTCTAATCAAGCATGTCTTTCAAGTTTGGATGTGGTGGGAGTATCTAATGATTCGTCCATACTAACCATGAGATGGATTAACAATTTAATAATTTATTTTCTTTCCTGTTAACTCATTGGTTAATATGTTGGGAAGTTGGATGACTCATTTTTGGTTGTATTGCATCTGAATGAATGTGAATGATAGACCTGACTATTTTTAATCTAAATCACTAACCAGTTGAAACTTTATTGAAATGAGCGAATTGCAAAAAAAAAAAAAAAAAAAAAATTCGTGGATAACTCCACAAAAGATCAAGAAAGAAGAAAATTACAGAAATGAAAATCAACCCCTCATCAAATATGAAAATATACAACCCCTGAAATCTGGTTTCGCAAGCTATTTTTGATGCCGTAACACATTGTATCACTGTCCTTCAGATAAAGGGAAAGTGTTTTGTGATTATCTAATGATTAAAAACTGCTTTGTGTTGTGTTCTTCTCATGCTGATATTGTCTTTTCAATTTGAGTAGCCTGCAGGGTCCTTTATTCGAAAAGAGTTCTGGCAGATGGACGGTCACACCGGTTGTTGAGCACTTCAATGTGCTTCCTTATGCTGGGATTTTGTCAGAATGGATGCATAAGTAAGCCATTGTCCTCTTTATGCTTCGTTGTTCAAATTTGTCATGTTTCTGACTCTAGTGAGTTCCAAATTTTCCTTTTAGATGTAGGTTTTTTTCGACTTTGAATTGGATATGGAATCTGATGATTCATAGCTGTAGCAATTATGTTGTTCCTTTTGCCATAATTTAAATGCTAAATTGACTCTCTCTCTCTCTCTCTCTATATATATATATATATATTAGATTGTTCGATTTTTTTTTTTAAATAAATTTTATCTTCCTTCATTGTCATTGTTTTTCCGGTAAATGTACAAGTAGTTTGATAAAGCAACATAAGTTTTTCGTTCTTTCATTTATTTTATTTTTAAATGTAATGCAATTTGACAAAATAATTTTGAAAAATATTAAAAATGTTTAAATATAAGATCAATGTTAATTTCTTTCTATTATTGATCATAGCAGTCTTAGGCTGAAAATCATTTGTTTATGCTACTTAATTATCGTTCAACATATTCTGTTGGCTTCATTTTCCTTTTTTCAATTTGAAGTTAAGTAGGGGGAATTTGTGATAAGATTCCCAATGAAAAAAAAGTCCTACTTTCTAAATGTAGTATGTAGCTTCTAGTCTTTGTCGTCAAAATACAAGATTTTCTTGTAAAAAACTAGTACATTTTTATTTCTCTATCACTCTCTCTCTCTCCTTCTTCTTCTTCTTCTTCTTTTTTCTTCTTCTTTTCTTTTTTTTTTTTTTTAATATACATCTCTAAGGTCAATATGCTACTATGACTTTATCAACTATATTCTTCATCTTATATTGTCTAAGAAATGTTGTTAGAAAGTTGAATACATCTAAAATTGGACAAGTGTACTTAGAAAGTTGATGACCGAAAAATATTTGTCCTTTTGTCGTTGCAAAAACACAGAAAGGCTATTCTCCCTTCTATAACTATAGATAATAAATATATATCAAATGTTACGTAAGGCTATTCTCCCTTCTATATATAATAGTAGATAGATACAGATAATAGATATATATCCAATGAATGTTTCGTAACAATACTTCATGTTAACCAAAATTTAGCTTAGCTCTATGCTTTTGTCCCATCTGCCAAAGGCATCTTATGTGTTCCTATAGCTGTCCTGATGACAAACCTTTACAGAATTCTAAATATCCATGCTCTAATATATGTGTCTAGGTGCTCATGAAACTGGACTTTTCCTTGCCATAAGTAGGGGAAACTGTTGTTCTATTATGTTGATAGGGCGTTTCTATGTAGGAATGGTTCTATTTTCTTACTTTTCTTTTGACATGTTACTACCTTATGTTGTTCTAAATTGTCTTCGTAAACGTTGGAAGCTATGTAACAAGGCTAATTACATGTAAAATGTCTCATTGGTAAAAATTCCTTAGCTTGTGTTACAAACGTTTAGTCGAGTAATTACTTGTTTTAATTTCCAAATTCAAAAGATTGTATTCTTGATTTGGTTGTCCTTGGATTCTCATTCTTTTCTGTAAAAACGAAGGAGACATGTTTTCTCAAGCCATTGATTTAAAGCATAAACTAGTTGTATAACTTTTGACACTTGTATGCTTGAGGAAACGGAGTTCAAGGGTCATATGCTTTCTACTAACCACATGCATATCTTTCTATTCTTGTCACTGTTTTGGGGTTATGCTTTACGTGTTTAGGTCTGTCTTGGTTATGATAATTTGAAATCTTATCATCCATTTATTTATTTTTTTCCTCAAAGGCAAATTCGTTCGGATAGTTTACAAGATTCGATGCTGGGAGAGAGCTCCAAAAAGATGAAAAGTACTAGTGAATCAGCAAAACGTAAAATTCAAGATAGTCCTCACATGAATAGTGGCACAAAAGAGAGTTGTAACAGCAAGACAACCGGCACCAATCTCAAGTCAGCCAAGGAGAAAGATATGATTGACGTTTCTAATACTTTCCGTTCACCTCAGGCCTTTCAGATTACTAAACAGTACAGTGATATTTCATACACAACTCAAGTTGAAAACAACCAGAATTTGTTTACTTCCAACAGTACAGAAAGTGAATTTAATGATCAAGAACGCGGTGTTAGCATTAAGGTTAGGTTTCTTTAGCCACTTAACTAACAGCTTATCTCCGAAATTATTCTCACTTTCTTATCCCCTTTTGCTAATGTTTGGAACTAGGATTACGCTGAGTGAAAAGGAGAAGAATGCAAGCGTTTATTTACACCATTTGGTTAGAATGAAAATGTGAAGAAGAAAGTGAACTAACATTAACTTCCCATTATTTAAGCTGAGCTCTAAAGGGAAATTTGAAATCTGAAGATCAATGAGACTATGAGAGTCACAACATGACATTTGTTTACATTTTTTTCCTTTTTCTAAGCAACCGTTAAGCATACTTTTATCACCCTTTTTACATTCTGAACTGGTTGTTTGATCTTGGAGATTAGTCTGCATATATGTAAAAAAACTGTTCACCTCTCTGAGTCCGAGATGACATTTTGTTCTATTTCATTTTTTTTTGTCAAACTTTATATTACTTCCAACAGTTTTTTTTGTTCAACTATTTCTCTGCATTTCATAATTTTTTTATGGGGCCAGCAGTTTGAGATGGTGGACTCCACAACGAGGTCAGATGGTGCTAACTGCAGATTGGAGAAGGTTGGTTACGGAAATAAGATCGGTGACAACATCTCATCAGATCAAATTGGAACCGCCAATCTTTCCTTGATCACTCATCGATCCAATTCTAACCATCTTGAAAGGATACAAGTTACTATTGCCTCAAAGGAAAACATACTGTCACAGACTGCTTTGAAAGTTCTTATGAGGAGAAGGGATAAGCTGGTATACTTCTATCCTAGTGAACTTTTTCCAAAAATGTTCGTCCAAATAGATCTATAGGAAGCAGACACCTAGTGAGTACGGGGCTTTATGTATTTATCTATTTTGTATAACAGATAAATTTCTGTTTCCATATTCCTCGTGATTGAATGGTTTGCCTTGCCTGATTACTAGTGCTTTGTATTAAAATACTGTTTTTCATTTGGCTATACTTTTGCAGTTTGGTACCATCTCGTTTTTTTTGTTGCTCTTCCGCTGCTTCAATCTTGCTGTTATACGTCACATTTGCTTTACTAGGAATTTCTTCATTATTGAGATGAGCTTCTATGTGTCATAAATTTCGTCTACTTGTTGTCTATGCAGTCGCTGCAGCTGCGCCATTTACAGGATGACATTGCCGAGTGTGATAGAAAGATCCATACGATTCTGAATGGTAACATCTCTTTTTTCTGTAAGCAAAATGCTTAGCTACTGAATTTCCACACTTTACTAAATACATTTATTTTTTGGGCTTGTCTTTTGTTCTTTGCTTTTTGATGGTTGTTATTTGAGGAGGAAACACTCCCCTTCCCCGAAAAGCCTTGCTACTTTCTCCTTTTCATCTTTGATTTAAAAGAAATTTGTCCGTCTTCTGGAACTTTGCTTCGTTCAATGATTGAGTTGGGCGGTGATTTTATGCTAACATATACTTGCTCGAAAACATTGGAAAAAAAATCCTTGGCAAGGTTTCTACTTGTTATAGCCGTTCCTCAATTATATTCACTCTTCTCTGGTTTTTTTTTTTTATATTATTTTTATTATTTTTTATATTTATTTTTTTATATTTATTTTTTTTAAATCAAAATTTTATCTGCAATTATTGATGAAATTACCAGACTTTATGTGTGTGCAAATTGTTGCAATTAAATTGAATTAATTTTCCAAGAGCTTTTGCCTTCAACTTTTTTGGAGGGTAGTATTAAAAGAAGGAAAAAAAAAAAAAAAGCTAGTTCCTTCATATTCTAGTCATGGGGGCCTTGTATGAATAATTGGTGGGAATAATTCGAGCTACTATACTTGTTTTTGTTTTATAAGAACAGGTGGTGATGATGACTTTGCATTAAAGATAGAATCCATCATAGAAGGTTGTAATGATGTATGTGTACGAAGTGTTACCGAAGAACGGACTTGTCAACTTTTTAATGACCAATCATCGCCGCAATATGGCAAGAGAAAGAAATTGCCGGAGGCCATTCTTAGCATTCAAAATCCATGCCAAGTAAGTTCTCTACTAAATCTCTGCTTTCTTCTTGTTCCTGTTTTTATTGGAGCTTTAAAAAATTTTAGCTTTCAGCTTATTCTACGTTTACAACACAGCTACTTTAGTGCTCTTCCCATGCCACCTGAAGGGGCGACCTTTTTTTTCTCGTTTAACATACAAACTTCAGAATTGACTTCAAGAAAACATGGATTGAAGAGGAATTCAATTCTTCTGGAACTCAACTTCTGATTGTTAGTAAACATTTTGATCGAATTCCAGACTTAAATTCCCTTCTTGGACCTTAATTATAATCTTTAAATTCCTGCTTAGTAAATGCGCCATTGGTGGAGCTCTTTTATTTCATCACTAGTGTTCATCTATAATATGGAATATTTCCGATAAAAGACGGCATTCTTTTTCTGTTGTCCTTTTCTTTATTTTTCTCACAGCATTCTTATAAAACTATAAACATGGCAGGAATTGGATGCTTTATGTCATGCAAACGACTGGATATTACCAACCTACCATGTTTGCCCTGCAAAAGGTATGGTTTAGGGTCAAACATTTGTACTACTATATAATTTATTCGGTATATGGGAGGGTCACCTTAAAAGGTTCAATCTAGAAATGCCATCTCTAGACCATCTCCAACGCAAATGCCAATGTCAATGCTATATTAGGCACAAAAAATAGTGAAAATGACACATTGATTTCATGTTCTATTTTATGCTCCAATACATAATGCTATTTCAAATGCTAAATCAATTTCTTGTCATCAACTTAAAAGCTTTGGAATTCATAAGAGAACTTTTTATTTTTTCCTAAACTTTGAAAATGACAATGTTGTAACCATTGAATTAAAAGGTCGACATATCAACCAATAGCAACTAAAGTCCAAAGTTTGACATAGGTTATACTTGGCACCAAATTTGTTGACACCAAGTACAACATACACCAATTTAGTACCAAAATTAGCCCAATAATTTGGTACTGCAATGGAGATGTTCTTCACCACAAATCATAAATGTTTCCCTCTAGCAATGAGCTATTCTCCGATTTTCCCTGTGGATTCGACATTAGTGACATAGAAGGAAATTTCAGACGACGATATTTTTCTCATTATAGGTATCTTATCTAATCATTGAATAAAGATTTTTGTCCATAATTTGCCTAGCCTCAAAGACATGATCTATTCATCATTATCATGCAGCCTAATGACCATTATATGATTTTACCCACCCCCCCTTTTTTTTAATCACTTTCCTCAAAGGTGGATTCAAAGCTAATGTGACCATAAAAGGGGAAGATTTTGATTACTCAAGTGAAGGCGACTTGCATTCCAAACCCCGCGAAGCAAGAGAATCAGCAGCAGCACTGATATTGCAGAAATTCCGGAGTCTAGCTGCTCAAGGTCAACACTTGTAGGTTGATTAAGTTGAAAGCCATGGGATGAAATACTCTCCTCAAGATAACTTCTAACCATATAATACATGTAGTTCTCTCTTATTTATTTGAATTTTGGGACATATTTAACGTAAAGAAAGCGAAAAATGTAGACGCTCAAGCTACAGGTTAAACAGGCAGACCAGAGAACTAGTTTGCTTTTGTTGGATTGTCGTGACTAGTGCCTTTACCAGTATACATGTAGCAAAGCATTACTATTAAACTTGTGTTTAACAATGAACTCAACTTTTATTATTATTGTTATTATACTTTTATTATTATTATTATTATTGTTTTGAATTTGAAGAGGGGAACTTCGAACTCTTTTTGTTATCATAGATCCAAGTGTGAAATTATCATCGTTCCTTCCTGCAACCACATCTCAACTTTCATTATTGACTATGATATTTTATTATTTTATGTAGCATCTACTTTGTTGATATTCACAATCAAAACGCTTTAAGGATTCAAAATAACCATGTGATCAGACCATTAAAATAAAACCATTCATACTCAGAAAAACTATTCACTCAATTAGAATTAAGAAAAAAAAACTAATACTCGGAAAAACTATCACTCAATTAGAAGGAAAAAAAAAAAATACAAGATCCCGGATTTACATTATCTGCCTACTAGATTTTTTTCCCCCCTTTTTCCCTCTTTGGGAAGCAAGAAAAAAGGAAATGGAAAAAGAAAAAGAACGAGTTATGAAGGAAAAAAAATAAAAAAAGCCTAGAAATTTGCGTCGTCCTCCGCGAATTTGCCCAAAAATCTCAATATTGAAACCTTGGGATCGTCTCTACTTTCCGTGTCTTTGATTTCAAAAATGCCCTTCATAATTCGGGTGTAAAGCCTCTCAAGCTGTGGAATGTTAAAGCTTTCGGATCGGTCCACAAAACGTCGCTTGACAGACTCCACTTGGTTCGTAATTTCGCTATCTGACATTGTAACATCACGGTCTCCACTTCCATCAGCATGATCAGAAACTTCAACCTCAGCAGCACTAGCTTCTTGCTCATTGCAATCAGCAGATGTTTCGAGCCTTTCAGGATTTGCTTCATTCTCTTCCACATCCTGAGATGGCTTTGATGGCTCTTGTTGCCGTGACTTCTCTTCTGCAGCTGAAATTGAATATCATCAGTAAATCTAACATTGGAGTATTACAAAAATTCGCTAATAACCAACAAATTGTGGAAAGATGATAACTAATTCACAAACAAAATTAACTATGCTCTCAATAATATTGAGCCTTCGATGAATTAGAACTAGACAACAATGCAACAGAAGAAAAGCACTTAATGTAATGTGAAATATCACCATTTAGTCTCCCACTTTAGGCAAATAAATCTCTGTACATAAATCTGCTTGTGTGGTTGCCCATTTATATATGTAGAAATACACATGCATATATGTAAAAACATTTGTAGTTTTATATTAGAGTTCTGTGCTTTTATGTTAAAAAAAAAAGCAGCAAAATTAAAGCGGGCGTGGGAACTTTTTACATGATAAACTATAATCAAAGGTTTTTGACACCTATGACTAAGAAATAAACTACAACAATCAAGGCATTACCTGCATGTGCAGCATCAACACTCCTTTTCGACCGTTTAAGTGTATCATGACTTTGTTCCAGATTTACCTCCGGCTGGACATTTCTAAGTCGAGCACTTACTCTAGTAACGGTTCCTAGCTGCACAACAGGGGTCGATGGAAAAGTAGATCCACCTAATTCTTCTGGCATGTGCACAGGACCACCTTGGGCTGCGATCTTGTCACAGTACGCAACCAAAGCATTATCCATCTGTGACAGCATTCCATGCACCTGAGAAAGAAAAAGGTTTTCACTTACATAATCGGCCAAAGCACCAAAAGACAACCAAAACAAGGGAAAAATTAAAAGAGCAACTTACTGCATCACGTAGCTCATAAGCTCTACTAACGATCCTAGCACCATTGTAGTCATCTCCGTTATAAATCTGCAAGTTCAGACAGAAAACCAATAAAGTTAATGCATTAAAAAAAATTTACATAAGAATTTGTTTGTCTGATCCCAATTTCATGGGCTAACCTGTCATGCTCAGTTCTCCCACAACAGTAACTGCTAATGCTATTAGGGAAAAGTTTTAGATCTTAAGGCTGATTTTATGTAGCTATTTGTGACAAGAAAGGAATAAGATATAACCAAATTTGATTTGTGATGTGAAGCAATAATATTGGCCCTCCACAGTAATCTAACGTACTTTGTGCATGGTGACTCTGCTTGTCATTTCAATTTTCTACTGATCCGTACATCTTGTCGTTTCCATAGCAAAATGTTTCTGACTAACATATCGATGACAATCTTATTTGGAAGATTGACAGCCAGTATATATTATTTCTTACATGCACAAATTACAGCAAGCAAAACACACCTTTGCATTGGATACTATGAGGTCAAAATCTTGCAAGAATGCTGAACATGCAATATACTGTCCAGAATCAACTCGCTGCAAAAGTGTAGCCATGTCCATCGGGTTCTGGATGATTGTGCGATAGTTTGGAGCATCTTCATCCGAAACAGGATAGTGGAAGACACTAAACCGCTTATCATATAAAATCCTGCAGACAAGGAACAAACATATATACAAACAGTGTTAGTGAGAGAGGATTCTAAAATTAGGACTAATAACTGGTGTAACATGACTGTCCAACTATAGAAAAACAAACGTTGAGAATGACTCCAATGGCCTCACATAGATGTAAAGTGACAAATAAGTTAAAATCTTTTTACTAGTTGCAAATTGTATAACGCATTAGAACAAGAACTATAAGACAAAGGAATGATCGTTATTAGTTTTGGATCAATTGAAAAAAGAAACGGAGAGATTGTTAATGAGATTCTTTCATTTAAGGTTTCCTCAATGTACCAGCCATAATTTATAAACAGGAATACACCAACCACTCTCCTTCATTAGAAAATCCTCTGCTGCCTAGGTTTTACATCTAATGGCAGTCCGGATTGGCCACAAATCCAATGACTGAAGAATTTCCCACTTTTCCAAAATCTCAAATTCTACCCCTTTTAGATCATTCTATCATTTCACAAGAAAAACTGCAAATAATGCAGCAAACAAATAGAAAGCTTCCAAATAGAAAATAAACAACTGTTTATGAGAGACTTAAGGATAATCTAACCGGTTGCAAACATCTCTGAGGCACATTCGCAATCGGCGAAGGGCATGCTGCTCAGCTTCTACCCTGGCTTTTAACTCGGAGATCTTTGGACCACTTACTACTTTTGGAGCCTTCGGAAGTTCTGGAACAGATGCTGATTCCTGCGATTTCTTCGTCATTCCCTCCAACAAGACTGACAGAGCAGCTTCAATTAAGTTGTTAAAAAACAACATTCTGTCTTCAGTGGTTAATTCACCCACCTGGTAGCTGTCAATATAAGAGTAATATATGACTTCATGGTACAGGCATGGACATGGAAAAAACTCTTACAGAGGAACTGAAAAAATGACCAACCAACTAAAATCCCACAGTGACCACCAAAAACAATATATTAACTAGTTATGTTCAATAGAATGTCATAATATTGAAATTCTAACCACAAATTCAAAACCAGATATTTTAGGTGCAGTGTCATATCAGCATGAAAAACTAATATCATACAAACTAGAAGCATTTAGCTGGTCATTTCTCTTCAGTTATCACCATAATTGTAGAAAAAGAAGCTATACCGAAGAAAACAGCTAAAAGAGGCGGAGAAATTAAAGAACTCCAGTGTACAGACACACATGCAAGCTAGTAAGGTATCTTGGGCAATCCTTATTAGAGCAAGCTAGTGATCAACAAAATCAACCATCCTCTTACAGAGACACCTCCAACCTAGTCATTGACCACCATCCTGTTTTTCTTTCAAATAACAGAAACAACTTTTTCCCCCCAGTGACAAAAACTACCAAACTCTTATCCTATTTGGTATAATACCAGAACATACCAATATGGTTCAGGATAAGAAAAAACAAGATGCAAATAAGCATATTAACTATCATCAGCGGAACTATTAATCAGAAGAAAAAGAGGGCACTGCACATTTAGAAGATAAGATTACTAAGGGTAAGGGGAAAAGCAAACATACACAGAACGATGGGAAAATATCGAAGCGGCCTCTGAATCCACTTCAGAAAGTGGCACAGAGGATGTCCCAAGCAATAATATAGGTAAGTCAGATGGCAATTCTTCTAACAATGTCAGCAGAACAGCCCTCAATTGCTCATGTGCCTACAATGAATAGCCATAGAGTGACAATGAGGCATTCAAACAGGATACAACAAGGTTTGCAGCATATCACAAGAACAAAAGGACATATTAAGAGCATAAATGACTCTTAATTTACATTTTGATTGATAAAGTTCCGATAAATGAAAGAATGAACTCACATTGTCCCACCAAATATGGAACTGTGGCAAATAAAGGATAGATGGTGTTGTTCTTCTTGCTTCACCAAATATATGTACTAATGCCTCCTCAGGTGTCTTCGCACTGGGGTCGGAAAGTAGAGATGAAAGTCCTAGAGAATGTACAGGGAATTTCTCTAGTTCATGCAAAATTGCAGGCCCAAGATGATCCTGTTAAACTAATGCAGTAAGTATATTTAGTTTGTGGTTCCAACAGTTACTGGTTTTTCAAAAGCAAAAGGTTCTAAGATATTTACCAGGCCAGAACCTTCAATGCCACACAAAAGAAGCCGAGGCCTATACACAAGAGGAATTGCTGAACCATAAGAAAGAAGAGAAAGCTTGGTCAGTTCTGAAGACACCGAAAGGGGAGGAAAAATATCGGATATGTATTCCATTGCTTTACGCAGATGGCATTGCAGACATGGCTGAACTACTAAAGACAATGGCCTAGACTGCACAACAGCGCCTCTATGAGCAGCAGGTGTAATTGTTGACATCGCTTCAACAAAGTGATACTTTTCAACCCTTACTGAATCAACGTCTATTAGAAATTTATCATCACTCGTGTAAACCTGGGGATACTTTTCGCGGAAAGCACGGATCGCAGCTTCTGTGCAAAGAGCCTTCAAATCAGCACCACAATATCCAACACAGCTAGCTGCAAGTTCCGATTTTAGCTCCTTAGAAGGAGGATGCTTCCATTTTCGAGTATGAATATCTAATATTTCAGCACGTGCTTCGCAACCAGGCAGAGGAAAGTTGAACTCACGATCGAAACGACCAGGGCGGCGCAAGGCTCCATCGATGGCGTCGATTCGGTTGGTTGCTCCAATTAAAACTACTTGCCCACGAGAATCAAGACCATCCATCAAAGCAAGCAAAGTAGACACAATTGAATTATGAATTTGTTCTTGTTTGCTTGATCTCACAGGTGCAAGCCCATCTATTTCATCAAAGAAGATGATGGAAGGTTGGTTCCTTTGTGCTTCCTCAAAAAGTAGCTTCAATTGTCTTTCGGCTTCACCCACCCATTTACTCAAGACGTCGGCACCCTTGCGCATGTAAAAACTTACCTTTTGGCCAGCCTTTGATGCAGCACAAGCTAATGCTCTAGCAATCAATGTTTTCCCGGTGCCAGGGGGTCCACATAACAAGACCCCCCTTGGTGGAGTGATATGATAACTTGCAAAGAAATCAGGATACAGTAGGGGAAAGAAGACCATTTCCTTCAGAGCATCGATATACTCAGAAAGCCCACCTATATCATCGAAACTAACACTCTCATCAACCTGTAAAGGTTGAATATCTGCTCCTCCCTTTGAGCTTGGCCCTGCAGTTTGAATCCCAGAGGTCAGGGTAGCTAAAGCATCGCCCTGATGACCCCAACCTGATGCGGCAACATTCAGTCCCCAAGTTGTTGTCCCGTGCATGTCAAGACCCCCAAAAAGCCAAGGTGGTCCAGACCTACTCCCACCGCGACCCCATGGAATTGCAGGGCCTTGATCCAACTCATCCACAAGAAGGGAGTCATCAGAATCGTCGACTCTTGCAATGCGATGGCGTTTATGAACTCGTGATCCACTCTTCCTTACTTCCCTACCAACCTTGGTCCCCATTCCTTGGTGTAATACCCTTCGGGGAGATCTAGGTCTTGGCTTTCTTTCTTCCATAGACATCCTGCGTACATCTGCACGATTCCTGAGATCATATCTCCTCCTTCCGTCCTGCTCTTCTTCTTCCTCTTCCTCTTCCTCTTCTTCTTCTTCTTCGCCCTCTTCATCATCACCATCTTCCTCTCCATCATCATCGCCATTACCCTCACCCTCATCTTCACCCTCACCCTCGCCTTCACCCTCATTCTGATCATCATCTACATCAATCTCTTCAATATCATTCCCATTTTCAGTCTCATCTTCACCAACCTTCTCTTCTGAAGTACCTTGCTCATCATCCAATCCGAAATTTAACTGTTCCCTTGGAACTCCCTTTGAACGACGAGGCCGTAATCCTTCACGCCGAGGCGTTGATTTATTTTCTACGACCTTTTTATCCTTGGGAGATAACAATTCGTCTTGGCTCACATTGTTATCAATCCGGTTCCTCGAAGGTCGATATTTGGGTATCTGAAACAAAACCACATAACTTTAGTTCCAAACAAAACAACCATGTTTCAGTGTACCGCATCACTTTTAACGCTTTGACACATTAAAATAGTTGGCATTCATAAAAATTGCATGGTTAGGAAAGTATAGAATCTGACCATCAAGTCATCATCCTCGTAACCAGAACTGTCTGTGTAATCATCATGAGTTACAAGCTTTCGCTTTCTGGTTGAGCGCCGAAGGTTAGTAACATCTGCCTGCAACAAGTAGTTCTACATGCTTTAGAGTTTCGGGACAACCAATACACACACACACACATATAAGAAGGGGAATCAAGGCTTTTTTCTTAAAAAAAAAAATTTTGAACTCTGGGGTAGGAGATTCCAATTTTGCACCTTTTAGCGAAGTCAAGTGTGATATTACCATTAGACTATGCCAAGAACCATGGCGAATCAATGTTTGGTCTAACTTATTTCAACAATTTAGCTAAAACCAAAACATAAAGAAACTGTTTTCAGCCTTTTTTTTTTTTTTTTTTCTTTTCTTATGTTAAAAAATGCTAGTCTTCAAGCAATATGATTGAAGATTTTAACATGCTTTATCTCATAGTAAGAAGCAAAGAAACCAAATGTCTGAAGAACCATGCACAACCTTGTTTTGCTGTCTAAAAAGCAAACTTCACGACAACACAATGTTCCCACACACACACACACACACACACACACACACACACAAGAACATATCCTCATGCAAAGCTACATAAGTTGATGCATAAAATCATGAGACAGACAAATGGGAACCAAATTGTTTTTCTTTTCTTTTTTTTTTTTCCCCTCTCCTTTCCCCTGTTTCCAAAAAATAGAGAACGTAATGAACAAAATCCAAAACTCTAAAGCCTCAAAATATCAAACTATTTGGTCAGAGAAAGTCTTATTGAAATTGAGAGAGAGAGAGACTGACGTTGTTGGTTTTGGAGGGAAGAGGAGGAGGGCGGCGAGAGGAGGGAGAGAGGAGCTGGGCGATGCGAGAAGCGGCGGTCCTGTTCCTGGTCTTGGACTGTTTGATGACCTTGCGCTTGCGGATGGTCGGCGTGTAGTACAGGTACGATGATCTTCCGTACACCTTGGGCCTCCTCCTCACCCTGTCGCTGCTCCGGACAGCCCGAGCCGACTCTCCTCCGCCGCCGTCCGACGATCGCTGCTTCGGATGCATATCTCTTTCTCTCCGTCCGCCGAGCGAAAACCCTAATCGGACGCCATGGCCATGGACATGCACATTGATTGGTTGGGACGAGCGAGCTAGGGTTTTGTGTTTGTAGAGAGAGGAAGAGGAGAAAGAGAGGAGAGAGACGGGGGTGTAAATGAAAAGAAAATATGAGAGTAATTCCTCTTCCTCCTAAGTCATTGTTTTTGGTTGCAGGAAAGAAGGAAAGCGGGGTGGGTGTCGCCTTCGTTCTTTTACCAATACGCCCCTAAGCTAACACACTTCACTGTTGTGGGTTGTGTCGTGTTTGCTCATCTCTAAAGAAGAGGAAGAAGAAGAAGAAGATTGAGATCTCCTGTCCAATTCTAATATCCCAGATAATTTTTAATTAATTATATTTTGATATATCATTAAATTCCCACTTTTCACTTTAATGTATGCTGATACTATGGGGTGCATAACATGCAGATTCTATCCGATCAGTTATAAAACATTTCACGTGACATAATATTATGAGTAGTGTTAGGGATACCAACTCTAATTCTAAATTTTTGAGTACAAACTCATGTGTCATCTTTTCATTAGTAGAAGCAATCAAGTGATGTGACAATACTTTAATCACTTACCAATAAAAAAATGACAACCCATATACTACATAGGTTGATACTCAAAATTGGGATTAGAATTTGTGTCCCTAACATTTTTCTAATATTATTGGTTAGACATCATTTGGAACATCAAAAATTAGATTGAAGATTCAAGTGCGGCAAAAATAACCCTATGTTTGGGGCAATCATTTTGGTGTTATTTGCATGTTCGATTTTCGATTTAACATTTGAATACTTGTTTCGTATATGCAATTTGAATAAACCATTCTCATATCCCATTTGAGATCCCCTCCCCCCACCCCCCCCCCCCCCCCCAGCCCCCCACCAAAAAAAAGGGTCATTCTCATCTATTTTTTACTGCAAAAGTGAATTTTTTTTTTTTTTGAAATATTCTCTCTGATTCACGTTTTAGATAACTATTTTTAAATGCATATTTAAATATTTCAGTTCAAATTATTATGTTCGGAATGTTAACATTCCGGATGGCAATTTAAATGTTTTGTCTCCTAAACAAACCCTAAATTTCACATTTAATTTTATCTTGCAAAATGAAAAAATGGCCATCTGACTATTGTACCAAGAAAAAGGGGGAAAAAAAAAAAGAAAGAAAAAAGAAGAAAAAGAATACTAAAAAACCTTCTTCAACCATTAAAATATATATATATATATATATAAATAGATGCTTGTAAACTGATCTCCTCATTTGATGTCATCCCACCTCTAACGACGGTGGCATATCCCCTCCCCTTAGTCCAAGCTCGTTGTCACATCCTCCTCCCTACACCACATCCGCATTACAATCCCCACCTTCTAGCTTGCCGCTGTACCCTCTTCCCCGCCCCAGATATGCATCACCACCTCCCACCCCTAACTCGTTGTTGCCCTCACTCCCCTAACCCTTCACTTGCGACGCCCTCTCTTCTCCCCTCCATTCTCCATGTATGACACCGTCTCAAACCCCCCGCCAACACCTCGCTCCTTCCATCCGAAAACTCCCCCACCCTCATCAAGAACGCAATTTTTTTAATAAAAAAATAATTCTTTTGATTAGTTAGACAAATGGAATTTTCTTTCTTTTCTTTTAATGCTTTAGTTTTGATATAAAGCATAGTTATTGGGGTATCATAATTATAATTAAGTGTTGATTTTATGTAATGGCACATAGCAATTCCTTATAAAACTAACATAAAGAAAAATTTACTAACGTTAAAAATTCAGGAGGTAATTTGTGACAATGTTGAAAGTTCGAGAGACAAAAGAAAAAATTGTCCTTAATTTCCATTAAAATTCTAACAGAATGGTAAATTTTGCAAACGTTTCTAAGTTTATGAGAACATATGTTAAAAATTAAAAATTTGTGGTCATTTCATGATAAGGTCTAAAGTTTGGGGGCAAACGAGAAAAGTGTCATATATATAAACATTTAGGAACAAAAGCTAAATAGTAATTTTTTAAAACAAAAATTAAAGAAAATAATATCATATATCACGGGTAAATCACTAGATTGGCTCCTAAACTTTTTAAGTTTGTGTAACTTATTGGTACTTTTTCTTTTTTTCGTAGCTGCTGGACCCTAAACTACTACTAAAAATGTTGTTATAATAGTAATTTTCATTAAGTTTTGGATGGAATCAATTCTTTAGAATCACTTTTTGACGGACTAGTGACAGATTCCATCAAAAAATTAGTAGAAAAGACTATTATAGCAATATTTTAATAGTTTAGAAATATTCAAACTATAGAAAAAAGAACTTAGATCAAAGTTACACAAACTTAAAAGTTTAAGGACTATACAAACAATTTACTCAATGTTTTAGGTAAATAGCGTTTATAATAAATAATCTATTGGTGACATAGTGAATAAATGCTCTAACTAATAAATAATTAAGTTATTTTGTAATTTATTTAGTTGTAAATATGCTATTTAAGGTTAAATATTTTAAAACCTAGTATTTATTTCAAATATTTTTTTAAATATATCTTCTATGTTTTTTTTAATCAAAAATATTAGTTATTAATATTTATTAAGTTTTTGAACTAATAGTCCTTGAATTTTTTTTTATTATTTTTTTTTATAAATAAGTCCTTGAATTTATCTTTATTGGTAACATGTCTAATAACCTATATTCCAAATAAGAGGTTCTGGGAAGAATGCTTCAATAATAGATAATGCCAATTTTTTTAAACATAAATAACAAAATATACTACGCACTCGTGTTGCCTTTGAAGGTTCGCATGAAAGGAAAATAAAAAACAAAAAAAGACTGATTTCCTTTCCCTTCTCATATTGTTTGCTTTCAAAGCACAAAAAATATAGAGAGTAAGAAAAGACAATATCAATCCCTTATACCCCTTACTATTGATTACTAGTTAAAATAAGTTAGTGCCAAACTTATCAATATACCATTTAATGGGTGGAATAGCATAATACAAATTTAGAATTGAAAATAATAGCATTTTTTTATTGGGTGGAAAATAATACTAGATCCTGTTCTTTTTTTTTTGGGTTAATTTCATTAATAGCACCTGTGGGATAAATTTTATTAAAAACAGCACCACTTTTTTTCCTTCATTTCTAGCACTACCACATCATGATTTCCTTTTTAGGTGGATGTATAAAGACATATATGCCCTCAGTCAACCCTAAACTGATGTTTTTCCCACTTTCCCGCCCCCCTCAACCCCCCTCCCCCCGACAATATATAAGTCATAGTAGTTCTAAATTTGAACATTTTCTTTCCTCGTTTTTCTCTCATTGAAGCCTCACGAACCCTCTCTGCACAATTACCCACTGATCTAAACTTACTCTAAGTCCAACAAATCTCACTCCATCTTCGTTCACTCTGTTAAACTGACCCTCTCTATCCTCGTCACAGTTGAGCCGAAGCTGCCAGATCTGCTCCTACTCCATTTGAGTAGAGATCTTCCCATTTCCAATCAGCAAATCTGAGGTAATACTGCTTGTTATTTGGTTTTATTTGTTACTATATGCTTAAAATGGGTGTGCGTTTTGAATTATATTCTAAAAAATGATTCTCTGTTAAACTTTTGAGGGTAAGTTATCGGTCTCCTATAGCACCCGTGGGTAGTAAGTAAGATAGATTTCCTGTGTTTTGTGGTCTTTTATTGTAATATTTCTCGATACTAAAAAAATTCCTGAATTAATAATGGTAAACAACATAATGACCGTTTGGTCATCATACTAATGACCAAGTCGGTCAATAATATTTTTACCAAATGGAAGTCATGATTTTGACCATAACAAAAAAAAAAAAATTTATTTGCATTTCATTTGATAGTCTAACTCAAATAGTCATTGTCATAATCGCTAACATGAGTAACAACCTGGGTTTCTAAACGACAAATTGAAGTTTTGATCACATTTGAGAGTTTAACGAAATTGGTCATTTCCATAATGACCGAAAGATCAATTTTATTATGACCTATGTGCGAATGTAAAATCTATAGAAATTAATAAAATAACGGGGGTTTTAAAACAAAAATTTGAGTTGTCATACGTTGTGTATAATGGGAAAATTACATGGATTTACCTAACTTTTGTTTCGCCTATCATTTGAGATTTGAAAAAAAAATGATCATTTTTATAATGACCATCCGGTCATTATCATTGTGACAAGTTTTGATATATAAGTCACCTCTTGATTTGAATAAAATTGTTCATTTTCATAATGACCATTCGGTCATTATCATTGTGACCAGTTTTGAGATATAAGTCAACTCTCGATTTGAATAAAAAATGGTCATTTTCATAACGACCATCCGGTCATTCTCATTGTGACCAGTTTTGAGATATAAGTCAACTCTCGATTTGAAGCAAAAATGGTCATTTTCATAACGACCATCTGGTCATTATTATTGTGATCAGTTTTGAGATATAAGTCAACTCTCTATTTGAACAAAAAATGGTCATTTTCATAATGATCATCCGGTCATTATCATTGTGACCAGTTTTGATATATTAGTCACCTCTCGATTTGAACAAAAAATGGTCATTTTCATAATGACCATCCGGTCATTATCATTGTGACCAGTTTTGATATATAAGTCACCTCTCGATTTGAACCAAAAATGGTCATTTTCATAATGACCATCCGGTCATTCTCATTGTAACCAGTTTTGAGATATAAGTCAACTTTCGATTTGAACCAAAAATGATCATTTTCATAATGACTATCCGGACATTCTCATTATGACCAGTTTTGAGATATAAGTCACCTATCGATTTGAACCAAAAATGATCATTTTCATAATGACCATCCGGTCATTGTCATTGTGACCAGTTTTGAGATATAAGTCACCTCTCGATTTGAACCAAAAATGGTCATTTTCATACCATCCGGTCATTCTCATTGTGACCAGTTTTGAGATATAAGTTAACTCTCTATATATGTCATCATTTTTCCTTCCTTTGTAACGTAAATATAATATTGACTAACTTGTTGCTGTTGCATTCAGGAATGGATGAGGTTTGTGTTTTCGTCAAGTATAATAGTCAATGGGATGACACATTGAGATATATTGGTGACGAAATGAAGGGAATATTGGTGCTCGTTACCGTAACATATGTGGTCTTATTGAGTTGGTCAAAAGTGTTATTGGAATTAGGGGCCTAGACAAGATTATAGTCATGAGATACGGTGTTGAACCTCCAATGCCTCCTGTGAGGATACAGTGTGATGCTGACGTTAAATTCTACATACAATTGAAGAAAAAGGATGTTCATGTGCTTAGCAAATTTCCAATTAGCATCGATATATTGGATGAGTCTGCGGCGGAAGCGATTCCACTGGAAGTATGGGAAAGAAACCATATAGACGTTCAACCTTCTAGGGAAGGTGGATAGAGTGATGAAGCCATGCAACCTGTAATTGATAGTAATCTGATCATCTTTCCTCCTCGTCCTCCTTATATTCCTTCTCCCACAGTAGGTCTGGATTTGCACACTAAATATGGAATTGAAAAGCAACATCAATTATTGAACAATGACTTATGCACGGCCCATAATGATTGTAATGTCGGGGAATTGAATGTTACGAATTCTGCTCGTCATTCAAATGAGAAGAGTACCGCAGCAAGTATTGGAGCCCATTCTATTGTGAATAATACTATATCTCAATCTGTTAATGTACCTAGTAGTGACAGTTTATCCGGCTCAGTAGTTGTTGCTGATTTTAAACTGTCACAATGCGCAAAAATTGTATTTTTGAGAACAAAAAATTACTTCAATACCATCTTCATCACGATGCGATGAGTAAACACTACCAATTCAAGGTGAAGAGGTCAAACTCTACTCTATTACACGTGATATGTATAGATAATGAGGGATGTACATGGCAATTGTGTGCGACTAGGATGTGAGGTAGTGAATTGTTTATTGTGAAGAGGTACGATGACGTCCATACTTATTCAATTGAAATTATTCAAGGGCATCATCGTCAAGCCAAGAGTTGGATGATTGGGGAGTGTGTTAAGACAAAATACTTGGATCCGACTAATACCTCATATAGACCTCAAGAAATAATGCGAGACATGCAGGCTGAATTTGGAGTGTCTTTCAATTATCTTAGAACATGACGAGGGAAGGAAGCTGTATTAACCAGCCTGAGGGGCGATGATGCAGAGTCATGCAAAGGTAATTTCCCTTATATGGTTATATGTTCATGCCTGGCATTATAACTTATATATTTACGACATTATAATGATTATTTGATAATTACAGTTCTACTTGCGTGGGCTGAAATGGTTAAGAGAAAAAATCCTGTATTCGACATTCACATTGAGACAGACTCAGAAAATTGTTTAAAATACTTCTACATATGCTTAGCTGCTTCGAAGCACGGTTGGCCTTATTGTCTTCCAATAATTGTGATTGATGGATCAGCACTAAATGCCAGGTTTGGAGGAATGTTGCTTGCAGCATGTGGTCACGACGAAAATGGCTCTATATTTCCACTTGCATTTGGTATCGTTTCGTCGGAAAGCAATGAATCATGGAAATGGTTCTTCGAGAAGCTAATAGATTTAATCGGCACACGAGAGTCTCTTGCTATTGTGGCTGATAGACATAAGGGTATCGAATATGCAGCCAACCTCGTGTATCCAGATGCTGCCTTCGGGATATGCGTCCAACACTTGGCTGCAAACTTGAATACTAGGTACAAAGATTTCAAAGGCCCTTTGAATACCTATTTTGACGGTGCATCGAGGTCGTATCTTCTAAGTGAGCATCAGCGTCATATGGAATCCATTCGTAGTCGTAACCCCGACATGCACCGATACCTTGTGCAGGCCGATCCTACAAAGTGGTCGCGAGCATACTTCAACGGATGAATGTAAGCAATCATGACAACCAACATTGCAGAGTCATTGAACAGTGTCAATCGGAAAGCCAGGTTAATGCTAGTTGGATTCTTGGTGGAATGGTTGAGGGAACTAAAACAAAGATGGTTTGTCGAGAGACGTGGAGAGGCCCTGAAAATAACATCAAAACTAGCCCCAAAAGCAGAGAAACTGATTGGCATAAACTTCTTATTGGGACTAACAGTAATGGTATGTGATAACGACCACATCATGACGTACGGTATACGCAAATTTTTGTCTTAAACTAAATGAGATCGAATAAACTAATGTCTTAAACTTCCATTTGTTACAGCCGCAACCAGCTGACCAGTTTAAGTACGCCGTCACCAATAATGCTGCCCAAATCTGGATTGTCGATATGAGCGAAAGGACCTGTACATGCAAACAATTTCAGGTCGATCAAATTCCTTGCCCTCATGCAATGGCCGTCTGTAACCACCGACGAATTGATCCATACAATTATTGTTCTAATTACTACACGAAAGATTATCTCTATGCACGCTATGCACATATAATCCATCCGATTGGCAGCGCAGAGGGCTGAGATGTTTCTGAAGAAGTCAGATCGCAAATTGTCAATCCTCCCAATACAAAGCATGGGCCCGAAAGGCAATGGGTTCGTAGGATTTTGTCCCAAGGTGAAGAACATGAGACTATTCAGTGTGATAGATGTAATGGTTATGGATACAACCGACAAACCTGTACTAACTCAGTACCCTTACGCATACGTCCAACAACAAGGTCCCAGACATCGTTCACAACTCCTAATTCATAAATGTGATAATTTTTTCAGTCATTTTACTTTTATATTGTGTAACAATTTTAGCGCAATTGACATTAAACATTTATGTACTTTATTCTAAGTACGTATAATATGTGTTTATGGAATTAGGTGTCAGCCATAATATTAATGCTCCAGAAACAAGGAATTTCCTGAATTTTGGGCATTTTATAGTAACGGCCATTTTTGTTATGACCACCTGGTCATAACAGTTATGACTTATGTCCCTATTGTGCAAAGATACTTTATGATTCCTTTCTGGGTTGTAGTGTATTTTATTTAAAATACTCATGGATGATATAACATGTCATTAAATAATTGGAGTAAAAAAAAAAAACTTAAATGTTTGGGCATTTTAGAGTAACGGTCATTCTTGTTATGACCACATAGTCATAACAGTTACGACCAGGTATTAATCTGTTGAAACAAAGAGAATTTATAATTCGTTTCTGGATCATAATGTATTTTAAAATCATTACGGATGACATAACACGTCATTAAATAATTGGAGTTAAAAAAAATTAAAAAAAAAACTTAAATTTTTGGGCATTATAAAGTAACGGTCATTCCTGTTATGACCACATGGTCATGGTCATAACAGTTATGACCATGTGTTAATCTGGTGAAATAAAGAGAATTTATGATTCCTTTCTGGATCATATTGTATTTTAAAATACACAGAGATGACATAACACGTCATTAAAATATTGGAGTTATTAAAAAAATTTTAAAAAAATACTTACATCTTTTGGCATTTTAGAGTAACGGTCATTGCTGTTATGACCACCTGGTCATCACAGTTATGACCAGGTGTTAATCTGTTGAAACAAAGAGAATTTATGATTCCTTTCTGAATCATAGTGTATTTTAAAATCATTACGGATGACATAACACGTCATTAAATAATTGGAGTTAAAAAAAATTAAAAAAAAAACTTAAATTTTTGGGTATTTTAGAGTAACGGTCATTCCTGTTATGATCACATAGTCATAACAGTTATGACCAAGTGTTAATCTGGTGAAACAAAGAGAATTTATGATTTCTTTTTGGATCATAGTGTATTTTAAAACACACACGGATGACATAGCACGTCATTAAACTATGGAATTAAAAAAACAAAAAAAACAAATTACATAACCTTAAATATTTAGGCATTTTATTGTAACGGTAATTCCTGTTATTAGCACCTGGTCATAACAATTATGACCTCTGTCAAAACGGTTAATTTGTCATGTTAACTTTTACAATTTACAACAATATACCATATACATAAAAAAATATGGTATACTATGAATAAAAAAATGGGACTATTTACAGTTTGATAAAGGAAAAAAAAACAAAATTTTAGTTAGTCAAAATGTTAAAAGTCCATATTCTCATCATCATCATTTTTATAAGTTTGTTCAATCTTGTGCATGGCATGGCACCACAAGTAACATGTTAGCCACTCCCGAAATATTTGCATGCGTCCATGAATTACCCAATAACGGACTTCCCTCCCTTCTATCAAGTATTTAGCATATTTAATTATAAACATTCCACAGTCACCCCTGTTGCACAAATGAGAAAGCAAAAAAAAATCACATAAGCATCACAGTTAATATTGTCGTATGAAAACATTTTCAATACTTATACTAACCCATTGGCTTGTTGAGGGATATCTTTCATGAGGGTGACCGGTATTTGGTAAATTCCTGGAGGTTCTCTTGCTTTGAAATCGAACAAACTGAGTTTATCAGCCAGCAATGGAATAAACTTTGACATACATTCCACTACTTCTCGGACCTTAAAATTGTGAGGGCCTTCATGCTGAAGAGAGTCATACACCTTAATGGTCCAGTTTGTCAGATCGAGCTTAACTAATGCCCAATGTTTCAAATCAGCCAAGTGTATTGATATTAGCAAAGTGTTCACTTCAAACCATGACGACCCACTTTGGACACACACGCCAAGCATGATCTCGAGTATAGATTCACACGATCCCTAATCGAACGTATCTGGTGATTTCTGGTAGACACGCCACAATGCACCAACCTTTGTACTAAAATACATGTCTACCATTGTCACCTTTCGTTGTTCCAATTCGAGGAACTGCCTGATCTTCTTCCTCAAGTAGTAAAAGGCAACGTCAATGTGCTATATAAACAAAACAAAAGCAAATGTACTGTAAAAATTACATGTCATCAAATAATGTACCTTCTTCACGTTAAGATTTACAAAAATTATAGAACATGGATTATTAAAAAATCAAGAACAGTACTTACTTCATCCCATAGCCAAACATGGGAGGTTGCTAATTCATAAAATCAACTTTTTTTATCTACCGCAATGAATCCGAGGTCATGGGGTTTGTCTAATGTCTCATACTTGGCATTGTATCGGGGAGGCCGTTTACTAAACATAAAAATATTTTAATTGGTGATGACATTACTAATATATTATATTTTTCAAATCGAAAGGACAATTATTCGTTATAAACAAATTACCCTGGAGGAGTCCTCTTCAATAATCCTTTCTTGATCCACTCCCTGAACTCCTCTAGCTTCTCTTTTGGGGGTTCATATGTGAGACCCAGTGGGAGGGCATGAGGTTGCTTACTCGGAGCATGCGACGGGGAGCCAACCTCAGTCATAGGTCCGGACCGCCGTTGGCCAAGCCTTGATAGTCTGGCCCTCTTCTTCTTAGGGATCTATAAATGATATATGTGAAACAAGTTAAAATTAAGTATGACTCTTATGAATATGTTTGTCAGTTACAGATATTCGTAACAACCACGTCACCGATGCTATCCTCGTTGGCTGCCTCTTCAAGCTCTATATCCTCCTGTTCTCTGATGCTTTCTTTATCATATTTTTCCTCTTCTTTTTCCTTCTCTAGGTCAGGCATACTCTCCTCCTTTATTTTAACAAATGAATCAGATTTTCTCATTTCCTTTTAAAAGTTCTTTAAAGTTTTCCTGTGTGGTTTCACAACATGTCATAATAAATATAACTTTGTATATGTGGAAGACAAAAATGATCATCTACATATATGGTAGACTCAGTTTTAAAATACATGATTACCTTATTCTTCTCCTCATCTACATCTTCATGTGAAACAATCACCTTATCGGCAGTAAGGAACTCTATGGCTGCTTGCACACCCATATCCGCCTTAGAGTCGATGAACACATCATCTTGCGAGCCGGTGCCAATGTCATTCGAGGTAGTCTTCAAGGCATCCGAGTCATCCGTTTGAACATTAATCTTCTGCCTGCTGCTGACATGGTACGTCGTCTGTGCCTTTCCCTGTCCCTGCTCATTCATGTTGTCAGACAACAATTTTGACTTTTTTAAGATCCCCTAACTTTTTGTTCATTGAGTCCACCTGTCCTCGGATCTCTTTTCAAAACTCCCGCCACTCGGAGTTTGTATCGGAGCTCGGTCGGGGGACAGAAGTCTTGGGAGGTAATTGAGGCACAACCTTTGGGTTCTTCAAATATAGCTGCGCAACCTATGGGTCCTTCAACTGTTCTTCAGTTGGCATGATCACAAAACACTTAGGTTGCACACATTTGATATTAATAACAACAATGAGTATGGGATACGGTCAATATGTTAATGACCGACATATATGAATAAAAAGAAATTATGGTAAATTAAAAAAAATGACCTCCCGCGCACTATTACGATGACTAACAATGGTATTCGGACTTGCAAATGAATGGTCAATACAGGAATGACCTTCCGGTAATTATGAAGATGACCAACGACCATAGTCACTGTAGAAGGGGTATTGTCATTTTCATAATGACCACCCGGTCATTATGTAGATGATCAACACCCATAATAACTGTAGCATGTGTATGGTTATTACAGGAATGACCACCCGGTCATTACGTAGATGACCAAGACGCGTATTAGAAAATAAGTATGGTCATTACTGTTATGACTACTCGGTAATTACTGTTATGACCACCCGGTCATTATGTAATTGACCGACACTGGTATTTTACTCAAAGAAAGGTATGGTCAATATGATAAGTTAACAACGGCATGATCAATGTAAAAATGACCACCCGGTCATTATGTTGATGACCAACAATTGTAATTGACACTACTTACATAAATATATATAAAGTATATAAATTACCTGATTTTCACCAACCGCGGTAAAAGCAGATATAACATCATTAAACTTGACATTGTCTGCGGTGATCCACGACAGCATACGCGGAATGGCCTGATCGTACTTGGCGGTGAATTTGGTTGCTATCGATGGGAGGGTCTGATATGCCCAAACGAGTAAGGCATACGGAAAGCCCGCAATACTGTAATGAACTTTGTCAGACTTTTTTAATGGTCTTTTCTTCGAAGACATCATGTTTTCAACTGTATTACAGATTGCAGCCTGGGTTGCCTCTCATGAGAGCACGCCCCACGTAAAATCATTGAAATCATCTAAGTTATCGGCCAGGGTAAAAACTTCGGGTCTATCTTAACAGAGTTTGCATTTGATAAAGGAATGCAAAATATCATGTATAGTAGGCTAAGCTTGACAGCGCCGTCGTCGTTGTCAAAGTTTGCATTCAACATCTACAGCTCCAAATTTCTCTCGACACACCTCTCAACGTCAAAAAATATCTTGTAATTAATCGACTTTCGACCGCTGGGAGATGAGTAGACCCTACACGTTTCATGCCGGTTATTAGGCAGAACTCATTGATGGAAAATCTACCAAGGTCTTCACCAACCTCAAACCATAGAGCATCACCCATTCCTGAGTGATCCGTCAGTCGCATTACAATGTTGTGGAAGACCTGCCCATTTCATGCCGGTTATTAGGCAGAACTCATTGATGAAAAATCTACCAAGGTCTTCACCAACCTCAAACCATAGAGCATCACCCATTCCTGAGTGATCCGTCAGTCGCATTACAATGTTGTGGAAGACCTGCCCAGCCCAAACAAGAGTATTTAAATTCAGAAAGTGTTGAATGCATGGCTGATGGATGACGGTCTCGTACTGTCGGGGAGAAGACTATTGTCTTAATTTATTAAATGTCTTCGTAATGTTAATGAAAGTATTTATTTTCGCCCGGGTAATTTCACTATCCGGTACGCGTCGAATATATTGAACATGCGGTAATATTAATGGTAACATAAAAGAGTAATTATATTTATGACCGTGAAGTAATCATACAAATTACCTGACATAAAATCACAGAAATATGAAAATTAACAAATTGATGACCATCAAGTCAACATAAAAATGACCAACAAGTCATTATGAAAATGACCAACCGGAAATAACATAAAATTGAGTAATTATTATTGTGACCAACAACTCATCATGAAAATGACCAACCGGAAATAGAATAAAACTGAGTAATTATTATTATGACCAACAAGTCATAATGAAAATGGCCATCCGAAAATATTAAAACTGAGTAATTATTATTATGACCAACAAGTCATAATGAAAATGTGTAATGACCAAACTTTCTATAAGTTTATGATTTCTTTCGTTAAGAATCAAAGTTTGTTTATGTGATCTGTATGATATGTTTTCTAAGAAAAGTTGTTGAATCTTTTGTTAAAAGATTCGATAATTTATTTAAGCAAGTTCAAGACCCTTTGTTAAAAGGGTAAATTATGATTTATGATTCTATGTGATAGTTTATAGCTTAAGAAAATCCTATATGCAGTTCAGATAAATTTTGGACAATGGTCCAGTACGATTATACTGTTAACAGTTGAAAACAGTATTTAAGTATCTATGTTAGTATGAAAATGGACTGCATTTAGGAGATATGCCAAATAAGGCCTTTTAGGATGACATCTCAGATGACAAGTGTCATTGCCATGATTGGTCACCTTACAGGGACCAAGTTGTAAATATTTTATTTTTAGAATATGCAAATTTAAGAAAAGTTCATGATTTTGAATTTTTAGAAGTTGAGAAGTCTTTTAAGGAATGTTTAAGTAAGAAATGGGATGTTTAGAAACTTCACCTTAACCGGTCACCTTAGAGGGACTAAAGTGCAAATATTTTGCCTTTAGGGGCCAATGTGCAATTTTGAGAAAATTGTGGACTTATAAGCAAATATGTAAAATTATGGAACTATGGATTTTTCTTGTTAAATTTCCTAGTTCAATTAAGCCAATGATCAATTTCAAGTCTGGTTAACCTAGTTGGAAAAAAAAAACAACAAGAAAATAAGTTGGATTGGAAAAAAAATTCTAGTTTGGACCAATCCTATTTTTCCATGTGGACACTCTAGGAACCGGCCACATCATGGTCTTATGAGCAAGAAAATTTGTTTTTAAAGAGTATTATGCAAAGTGGAGAAATTTAAGTGTCATTAAAAATTGACAAATCATACCCTAAGTTTAGTAACTAAGCACTTGGATTTTGCTTGGTTGATTATGTTTTATGATCCAATTAGCAAAGTTGTCCCATTTGGCACTCAATGGCCGGCCACATGAGGATGAGACACCTCATGCTTCAAGCTTGGATGAGCGACCCTCCTAGCTTTGCTCCTTTGGCAAGCCAAGGCTTGCACAACTCATCACCATGACCGGCCATAACAAGGAGACAACACATCATGGCCTAGCTTTGGTGAGCAACTTTTCTAGCTATGCTCTCTTGGCTAGCTCAAGCATTGCCAAATCACTAATCATGACCGGCCACCATGAGGGAGAGACAGCTCATGGCCTAGCCTTGATGAACAAACCATCTAGACTCCTTAGCCTAGCTCCCTTGGCAAGCCAAGACTTGCACACCTCACCCCCCTAAGGCCGGCCACCACAAGGAGAAGCCACCTCATTCTTGTAGCCTTGGTGAGCAAGACCTCTAGCTTTGATTACTTGGCAAAATGGGACAAGAAGGGCCAGCTACCACATGGGGATCAAGAGTAAATATTTTGGCCTTAAGGATCAATAGGTAAATGATGAAAGTTGAACCTCTTTAGCACTTGACACCTCATGCTCTCTAGCCTTGCTTATTGGTTAGCAAGAGCAAGCTCAAGGCTCCACCTAAGGCCGGCCAACCTAGAAAGAGGACACCTCATGGTTCCTAGCATGGATGAGCAAGCTTCCCTAGCTTTGCTACTTGGCAAAATGAGACATCCTTGGCCGGCCACCACATAGGAAGTATGGAGCAATTGTTTTTCTTGTGAGGACTAGTGAGCAATTTCAAGAAGTAGTGGTTCACCTATAAATAGGTGAAGGTGTTTTCAATTCATTTTGTTAGTGAACTTAATCAAACAGCATACTCTCTAGTTTCTGTCCTTAGGAGCCGAGCCAAAAGAGGAGAGAAAAGAAAGAGGAGAGAACAAGAAATAGAGGAGTGTTCGGTTTAGTATAGGAGTTGTGAGGAAAATTTCAAAACCCTAGTTTAAGAATTTCATCCGTGGAACTTGAGGTAAATCTTTTTATCCTCTAGTTCTTCATTTAAGTTTCAGTTAAGATTTAAGTGTATAATCAATTTGTATGAGCATGAATTCAGTTTGTTAAGATTTGTGCCCTAGGGTTTTGGTATGCTTAATTAGGATTTAAAACTGGACAATTTTTCTGGAAATGAGATTTTGAGGCCTTTAGAGGCCAATTTTGGAAAAAGTCAAAACTGTAAAGTTGTAGAGAAGGGAAAATCATGGGGGACAACGTGAATAGTTTTTGAAAATAAGGCCTCTAAGACCTTTGTTTTTTCAAAAACCCGAGACCAAGTTATGATTAGTAAATATGGTCGAGGAATTTTCAAAGGAAGAAAAAATTAGGTTAAGTACAGATTTGAGTTTTGAGTTAAAAACAAAAGTTGTAGAAGACTTCAAGATCTACAACTTTCATGAAGAAAAAATTTTCAAATTTAAAATAGATTTGTAAGAAAAGGACCAAACACTATGAATTGGTTTCAAACCCAGTTTTCAGAATTCTAGGGTTTTACTAAAATTCAAAAAGGAGTTGAGTTTTAGGATTTGTATTGTGTAATGAGTTAGTAACTAGAATTGTTATGATATCATGATGGGATAATGCTTATCCTATGATTTTCTTGAAAACAGGAAAGCAACCTGTTTAAGTAGAATATTTTAATTCAAGGCGCAAGTAACGGTAAGTACGACTCCGCCTACAGCATAAACAAAAATGTTTGTTGTTGTATGCCTTCAAGTTTATGATGATATATGTATGAAAAATGTTTGTGGTTTGTATGACATCAAGTTTATGATGATTTGTGTATGATGAATGTTTATGATATGTAAGTTTTCAAGGAATGAAGAATGTTTATGGCATGTATGCTTTCAAGTTCATGTTGATAAGAACAGGATGAATGTTATAGCATGTATGTTCACATGATGAATATTTTGATATTATGACATCATAAAGCATGTTCATTAATGATAAGTCATTTGGTAAGATATGAAATCTCAGTTTCAGTTAAGAAACTGTTTATGATCATGAAATAATGTTTCAAGTATGAAATAAGATAAGAACAAGATTTAAGCATCATGATAAGCAGAATGCTATATGTCGTATCGACCCGCACTAGGTCGGGTTTGGTTCATGATTTGAGTTGGATAGGGCTGGCCGCCCCAACCACTTCATGGCAGCGTGTCACGGTACGTACATTTATGTTATGTAAGGGCCCAATAAGTATGCTAACCTATGAAAACAGTAAGAAAGCATAAATGGTTCATGCATTATGTTATCATGAAATATTTAGCGGATTAAGTAGTTGTGCTTGCTGAGCGAAAGCTCATAACTCATGTTTATGCTGTAGGTAAGCAAACTTATGGCAGTACTTGATACAAGACAGTGGAGCGTGGTGATGCAAAACTGTGAAACTGTGGGTCGGGAACTGCTACGTTTCTTTTTGTCAAATTTATGTTACTTTAAATAAGTTGTTTTGAGTACAAGATTTTTGTCCTATGATAAGTAATTAGGTATATGTACATGTATGTATGTAAGTAATGGCTAAGAGGATTTCTCAGTTCGAGTTATATATGGTTTGTAATTAAAAAAAAAAATTTAGCCCAAGTTTTCGTATGTTATAAATAAGTATGTTAGGTAACGGCCTACAATAGGCGGGTCGTTACAGAGTTGGTATTAGAGCAAGAGGTTTTGTCTTCCGGTTTCACAGTATGCTCACCTGCGCCACTGTCATTGTAAGTTAAAAATATTTCGTATTTGTAAAAATTTGTATAATTTAGATTAAAAAACGATGGATGAAGACTGAGGTGCGGCTTACGCGTTTTTCATGGTGTCCCCACTAATATTTGACGGGACTACACGAACGGTGACACTAGCAGCATGGCTTCACGATATGGAAGCTATACTTCATATATGCCACATTCAGCCCCATCTCCAAGTATCATTGGCAAGTCGTTGTTTAGCAATAGATGCTAGACTATGGTGGAGGACTATAGGAGAAAACGAAGTCCAAGGAGGATTGTGGGAAGATTTCCGTAATGTCATCATTGCTCGTTTTGGACCTATACGGGAAGAAGACGCCGGCATGCATTATCGGGACCCAGACATTTATCGTGACATGAACATGGTCCGATATCTGAACTACGTTTATGACTGGCATGCGTATCCAAGTGAATCTATGGGCCATTATTGTCGAAGGTTTCAAGAGGCCATGTTACCCCATATTCCAGATTTGGGCAACCCTGAGATGCGTGCATTACAATTGCTTAGGGAGGGTCTACCTCCCGGAATTAAGGAACATGTGCAGGCTCCAATATTGGGAATGACATTGGACCATATGATTAATAATATCTTGGATGTTGAATTAACGGCCTATATGGTCCAAGCAGATGCTTTAATAAATGACAACGGACAGGAGCCAGTCAACAATGTTGGTGGGGAAGAGCCACCCTTCCAATGGGGTCCAGTATTGCCAGAAAATCCTATCCCAGCTGTGCCACTTCAAGTAATTCCCCCGCAGGAGGCGGAAGTTGGTGCAGATGCTAAAAATATGAACTTTGAAGATCCTCTTGTAATCAACATCGAGGGCGATAATGAGGAAGGAGACATTGAAGAAGATATGGATGAAGACCCAGAAGAGATCCTTTTCGATGATGAAGACTGGGATGTATTCTCTGATGTAACGTCATAATAAATAAGTTAGGCATAGAATAATATGTATATATGTATAATAGATAAGTAATAGACCTTTTTGTCTAATGTTTTGATTTTATATATAGAACATGGACAAAATATGTAAAGTATGTATGTAATAATCTATGTTTATGTAAGATATGGTTTGATAAGACGATTTATGAAATGGTTTATGTTATGATCAGATATGGCATTATAATATGATATGATAATGCTATGTTACGATATGATAAGATATAATGATTTTATGATATGATATTATAACATGTTACGTAAAGTTAAGATAAGATATAATATGATATGGTATGAACATACAAGGAGATGATTGTAGTATAACAACATCTTTCTTGTGATTAGATAAGAATTAGAAGATGTCTCACCCACGTACACGAGCAAACCCAAACCCGCAAGAGCCTGATCTTGCAGACATTATAGCCAATTTACAACGGCAATTGCAAGAACATCAACAGGAGATGAACCAGCTTCGGGAACAAGTAGCCCAACTAACTCAAGCCCCTCAAGCTAACGAAGTACCACCGTAAAATAACCCCATACCCCCAGTAGCGCCTCAGGTACCAGAGGTTCATGAAGAAATTCCGTTAGCACCCGCGAAACTGCAAAGAAATCCACCCTTAGTCAGGGAAGATTTATTATATGAGCGGTTTAAGCGGATGAAGGTGCTGGAGTTCGAGGGAACCACAGACCCGATAATAGCTGATAATTGGCTAATCGATATCCAAGTAATTTTGGATTTTATGGGACTTATAGAGCAGGAGAAAGTCCTTTGTGCCTCTTTTGTACTAAATAAGAATGCGCGTCACTGGTAGATGATAGTTCAGATGCGCTGAAACGTTGCAAACATGAATTAGCAAGATTTCGTAGCCGAGTTTAGATCAATGTATTATAATCGGGAAACCCTTGCGGCTCAACAAGATGAGTTCAACAGTTTTAAGCAAGGATTGATGTCAGTACTGGAAGCAGTCCAGAAGTTTGAACAGCTTGCCCGTTTATGTCCAGAGCTTGTGACGAACGAATCGGAGAAAGTAAGAAGAATGATGAAAATGTTCTGGACGGACATTTCTAAGCAAGTTAGCGCTGGAAGTAACCCTTCTACCCTTGTAGCAGATTGCATAAGCCGAGCTTTGAGAGTCGAGTACTGGATTAACCAAGATAAGAAAGTTAGGGCTCAGATATTTAAGGCTAAAAGAGAAGAAAAGACTGGGAAGAAACAGTCGTAGCCCAGACAAAATCAGGAATCAAACCCGAAAAGTCAGACTAGTAATTCTGGCCAAAATTCCAAGCAGTTCGGGAAGAATAAGAGGAAAGGGAATGCTATGGGCCAGGGCCAACAGAGAAATTATCCTCAAAAGAAGAGCAACTGTGGGAATGAGGGTAATAACAACAACTATCCTGTGTGTTTTCAATGTGGAAAGAAACATCTAGGAGTGTGTAGGTTGGGAACGAACGCTTGCTATCTTTGTGGCAAGGAAGGCCATTATGCGAGGAATTGCACCTCTAATAGCCAGAACCAGAACCCACAGTACCAGAACAGAAATGCAAACCGACAATTACATGCAGTGCAAGCAAGGATTGAAGGCCCTTCAATTACACAAGGCAGGCTAGAAACTCCTGAACCCCAAGCCAGGATTTATGCATACACCAAAGGGGATGCTGAAGCTGGAACCTCTCATGTGGTGACAGGTCAGATCTCTATAGCCACTTATGATGCATTTGTCTTGTTTGATTCTGGTGCCACACATTCATTTGTATCAAAGGAGTATGCCCAGAAATTAGAAAGAAATGTAGAAAATCTAGGACAACCTTTTAGAATCTCCCTTCCATCGGGAGAAATTTTATTGTCTGACACCTGGATGCGGAATATTCCAATAGTCATATGCGATAGAGAATTGTATGTAGACCTGATAGCAATTAAGCTTCAGGATTTCGATGTTATCCTGGGAATGGATTTCTTAGGTAAGTACAACGCTAAGATTGATTGTCGAAAGCATTGTGTTACGTTTAGTCCTTTCGATGAAGAGGAATTTAACTTTCACGGCCAGTCTAAGAATTCATCAACCCGGCTAGTTTCGGCAATGAAGGCTTGGAAAATGTTAGCTAATGGATGTCAAGGATATTTAGCTAACATGGTAGATAAAGAACAAGAAAAGGAGTTATAGCTTGAAGATGTTCCCATTATTAGGGAATATGTAGATGTCTTTCCAAAAGATTTAACCAGACTTCTGCCGGAACGAGAAATCTCTTTCGAAAGAGAGTTGATGCCAGGAACAGCTCCAATATCGAAAGCACCTTATCGTATGGCCCCAGCTGAGCTTAGGGAACTACAAGTACAGTTACATGAACTGTTGGACAAGGGATTCATTCGACAAAGCCATTCCCCATGGGGAGCACCTGTGCTGTTTGTCAAAAAGAAGGACGGATCATTGCGGATGTGCATCGACTATCGTGAGTTGAACAAGATCACGATTAAGAATAAGTACCCTCTTCCGAGAATCGACGATCTCTTTGATCAACTCAGAGGAGCATTGGTATTCTCGAAAATTGACCTGCGATCGGGATATCATCAACTTAGAATCAAAGAAGGAGATATTTCGAAGATAGCTTTTCGAACACGCTATGGGCATTATGAGTTTCTTGTTACTGCCATTCAGATTAACTAATGCCCCAGCTGCTTTTATGGATCTCATGAATCGGGTGTTTAAAGAATATTTAGATAAGTTTGTTATCGTCTTTATTGACGATATTTTGATCTACTCAAGGTCCATAAAGGAACATGAACAGCATCTTAGAATAGTGTTGGAGACACTAAGACAGAATCAGCTCTATGCCAAATTCACAAAATGTGAATTTTGGTTGGAAAAAGTGTATTTCTTGGGCCACGTAGTTTCAAAGGAAGGAATTTCCGTTGATCCTGCTAAGATAAACGCCATCAGTGCATGGTCAGCACCCAAAAACGTTACGGAGATACGGAGTTTTCTTGGTTTAGCCGGATACTACCGACGGTTCGTTGAAGGATTCTCCAAGATAGCAGCGCCTTTAACAGCCCTTACCAAGAAAGGGAGAAAGTTTGAATGGACACAGAAGTGTGAAGAAAACTTTCAAGAGCTCAAGAGGAAGCTTACAAGTGCGCCGGTATTGATAATTCCTGACGTTGATGCTGGAAATTTTGTTATTTATAGTGATGCATCAAAAACCGGACTAGGGGCTGTCCTTATGCCAGGAGGAAATGTGGTTGCCTATGCTTCACGTCAATTGAAGGACCACGAACGGAACTATTCGACGCACGATTTGGAACTTGCAGCGGTGGTTTTTGCCTTAAAGATCTGGAGACATTACCTATATGGAAATAGATGTGAGATTTTCACCGATCATCAAAGTCTCAAATACATCTTTACTCAAAAGGAGCTCAACATGAGGTAGCGCAGATGGCTTGAGCTCGTAAAAGATTACGATTGTGAAATTCTTTACCACCCTGGAAAAGCAAACAAAGTGGCAGACGCGTTAAGCAGGAAGTCTTCCAGTGTGCTCATGTCGATTGAAAGATTGTCTAAGTCACTCCAAAAAGAAATTTCTGATTTTGAATTGGAATTGAGAACAGGGAAATTGGCTGCTTTGACTCTTCAATCCAATCTCCTAGAATCTATTAAGTGTTATCAGGGGAAAGATTCCTTTCTGCTAAAGACGCAACTTCTTGGTGATGTATGTTCATGTATGTTCACATGATGAATATTTTGATATTATGGCATCATGAAGCATGTTCATTAATGATAAGTCATTTGGTAAGATATGAAATCTCAGTTTCAGTTAAGAAACTATTTATGATCATGAAATAATGTTTCAAGTATGAAATAAGATAAGAACAAGATTTAAGCATCATGATAAGCAGAATGCTATATGTCGTATCGACCCGCACTAGGTCGGGTTTGGTTCATAGTTTGAGTTGGACAGGGCTGGCCGCCCCAACCACTCTATGGCAGCGCGCCACGGTACGTACATTTATGTTATGTAAGGGCCCAATAAGTATGCTATCCTATGAAAATAGTAAGAAAATATAAATGGTTCATGCATTATGTTATCATGAAATGTTTTGCGGATTAAGTAGTTGTGCTTGCTGAGCGAAAGCTCATAACTCATGTTTATGCTGTAGGTAAGCAAACTTATGGCAGTACTTGATACAAGACAGGGCTGCACTAGGTCGGGTTTGGTTCATAATTTGAGTTGGACAGGGCTGGCCGCCCCAACCACTCTATGGCAGCGCGCCACGGTACGTACATTTATGTTATGTAAGGGCCCAATAAGTATGCTATCCTATGAAAATAGTAAGAAAATATAAATGGTTCATGCATTATGTTATCATGAAATGTTTTGCGGATTAAGTAGTTGTGCTTGCTGAGCGAAAGCTCATAACTCATGTTTATGCTGTAGGTAAGCAAACTTATGGCAGTACTTGATACAAGACAGTGGAGCGTGGTGATGCAAAACTGTGAAACTGTGGGTCGGGAACTGCTACGTTTCTTTTTGTCAAATTTATGTTACTTTAAATAAGTTGTTTTGAGTACAAGATTTTAGTACTATGATAACTAATTAGGTATATGTACATGTATGTATGTAAGTAATGGCTAAGAGGATTTCTCAGTTCGAGTTATATATGGTTTGTAATAATTAAAAAAAAAAAAAATTAGCCCAAGTTTTCGTATGTTATAAATAAGTATGTAAGGTAACGGCCTACAATAGGCGGGTCGTTACAAAATGACTTTCCGGAAATAACTTAAAACTGAGTAATTATTATTATGACCAACAAGTCATAATGAAAATGACTATCTGAAAATAATTTAAAACTGAGTAATTATTATTATGATCAATAAGTCATAATAAAAATGACCATCCGAAAATATTAAAACTGAGTAATTATTATTATGACCAACACGTCATAATGAAAATAACCATCAAGAAATAACTTAAAACTGAGCAATTATTATTATGACCAGATAGTCATTACAAAAATGACCATTACAAAAATTACCGGATGATCACAAAATAAATAACCAGCCACTGATATCACCTACAATTAAACAAACATCAACGAAAACCCAAACATTTATATAAACCAAAACACTAAATTTTACAAACGGATGGTTTATGTTACAAAATCAGATAAAAATACTAACTTTATGTATTTTAAGCAAATTTTTTTCAACAAATCAATTAGAAAGGTGGAATCACATCAAAAACACATATAAAAATGAAAACTTTTTTTTTTTACATAATCAATAAAACTGCACATTCTTACTGAAAAATTTTAAAATTGTAAACATTTTAAACATAAAAACAGAAATCAACTTTTTTACCTCTTCAGCTTCCAATATCTTCTCTTCTACGGCACTTATCAACTTCTTTGAATCCTTTACTTCGATTTCCCCCCGCTTTCTCTTCAACCCTTCATCAGACATCATTCTCTCGATCTCTGGTGCCGGTTTTTTTAGAACTTTCCTCCGCCGATGGCCTTTTATATCCCGAAGTCGTTACTCGGACAGACCTCCATTCGGGAGTTGTGTTTTTTCTCAGACATTTTCGTGGGCTTCGACATGGGTAGTTTTTGAAGATTCTCCGACGTTAACAGACTTCCAAGCAGTTTATAAAAGGCTTTCGTGGTGGTTTAGGACTGTTTCTGAGCGGTTATGAAGCATTTTCTGCCGGTTGCAACTCTTTCTCTCTCTAGAATCGGAGTTTCTCTTTCTAAAACACTGTAGAAGTTGGTTTGAAAATTTTTTTAGGACATGCGAGGGAGAGTGACTTTTGGGCGGGTGGGAGATGAGGGTATACCTGGAATTTGGCATACATTAAATGCGGTTGGGCCACACATAAATGACGTGACAGTGTTAGAAATGAAGGGAAAAAAGGGGTGCTATTTTTAATAAAATTTATCCCACAGGTGCTATTAATGAAATTAACCCTTTTTTTTTCTTCAAAATCCTTGTTTTACCCATGTCCCTCTTTCTTCCTTTCCTCTTCCGTGCCCTTCCCCTACTCACCCAGATCTGAAGCTCCCAGTTCCGGTCGCCATTGCCGGCGCAGCACGAAGAAGGCGAGAATCGCGTCTGTTCCTCGTCGGTCTGAGATCGTCGCGTCGTGTCTGCTTCTCGCCGGTCGGAGATCTTTGCTGTTTACGAAACACCACTGATCTCAGCGTGAATCACGAGCCCGATAGATCCTCTGGAAAATCTCAGCTGCTTTCTCCGACTCACCCGTAGTCATTGGTGATTTCGCTAGCCATCCTAGTGGCTGCTTTCTTTGATTCGCTAGCGACTTCGCCTCACTGTGGCTCACGTCTCCATCTCCGTTGCTCGTCGTCTCTGTCCCCCCGGGAAACAAACGGGATCACCATGTGAAACTCCGATTCGAGTCCAGATTCCGATGACCTCCGCGCATTGTGTTCTCCGGCTGCAGCTCCATCGTCTCCGTTGACGGCAACAGCTCTGGTAGCAAGTGAATGCTTTGGGGTTAGTTTTAGGTTTTAATAAATTTAAGGGCTGTTTTTGCAATTTAAAGTAAAATATAATTGTAAAATTAAAAAATAAAAACCCAATAAAGCCATAAAGGTTTAAAATATTGACCAGTAAAAGAGGAGTCAATAATAATATTTACTGGTAAATCATGATATTTATGGGTTAGTAGTGATATTTACCTGATTTGAAAAATAGAAAAAAATATGGGGACTTCTACAATAAGGCCATCTTTTTTCTTTTTTTACCCCATCCATGGGGTCAAAATTTTTTTACCGTTCGATTGGTTTTGAATGGTTAAGTCGAAAAGGTGCACCAAAAAATAATAAAACCTAACACAATCGATTCTCTTTAACAAAATATTTCAAAACCCAAAATATATATATATATATATATATTCACTGCCAACTCTTCCCAACTTCATCTTCCCCAACTCCGACTGCCGCGCCGCCATCCTCGTTGGCCCCCCACGACGTTCGGTGACCTACAAATCCCCCCCTCCCCACTCGAATCGCCCCAACCCCCTGACCTGCAAATTGAGTTCATCCCCCCGCCCCCCACCACACACACACGAGACAAAGATTTGGCTCACGGTGGTTTGCCGTCGCCGTGGTGAGCGCTGGGTCGTCGTCGGAGGGTGGTGGCGCCAGGTCACCGTCGGGGACGGGAGGACCATCAGAATTCCCTACAAGGCAATTGAAGTTGGAGTGTTTATTTTAGCATGGTATATCTTATCAATCCACCCATTCATATCCGTTAGATATGACCCCATCGGTGGGGTAAAAAAAAAATGACCCCATTACAAAATTCCCCAAAAAATATTTATAATTTTTATTATTATAAAAAGCAATATACTTATTGATAAATATATAATTTACAAGTAAACAATGATATTTAGAAAATTAGAAAAAAAAAGGAAAGAAATTAAAAAAATATATTAATGATAATGAAATTAAATCTAATATTTACTTGGTAAATCCATTTTATTTTACTTGGTAACTCTAAATATTTACAGGTAGGTAATATATTTAATTAGTGAAATAAAATGGATTTACTAAGTGAAATAGATAAAAATCAATAACTCCAATTATTTTCTTGAAAATCTTTTATATAAGTAAGATTGAAAAGATATTCAATATTACGGTAAATAAGATTTAAAAGATAACTCTCACGTTTAACATGTAAATACAAATATTTATAAATATATAATTGCTTGATTTACCATGTAAATACTAAATTTGTTGAGTAAATATTTTTATTAAATTGTAAATCTACATATTTATGGAAATTTTTTAGATTTGAGATTATATAGTAAATTCAATATTGGGTAAAATTTAATATTTACAAGTAAGATTTAGAATATATTTCTCATGTTTAACCTGTAAATACAAAGATTTGCAAAGAAATAATTACTTAATTTACCTTGTAACTAATAACTTTGTAAAGTAAATATTTTAATATCTGTCATATTTAACGTGTAAATACAAAGATTTAGAAAAAAAAAAAATACTTAATTTACCTTATAAGTACTAAATTGGTTAAGTAAATATTTTAATTAACTTGTAAATATGCGTATTTATGATGTAAATATGTTATTTGTTGTATATTTAGTAAATCCAAATATTTACATGTAAATATATTGATTTTTATAAATAAATAATTTTTTAATCAGTATTTTATTATTCAATATTTTTTATTTATTTACTAAGTTTCATAAATAAATAATTGGACGCGTGTTCCATAAACTAACAAGGCTCTCCAGTGATAGTCGCGATTCTCCATTGCAGCAAGACGATATCGCGTTTCAATCCCTCACCCTCAGTGTCGCAAGACCAAGATCACGGCGATTTCGAAGGCGAAGGTACAACTCGGACTGCGGTTCGACGATGACGTTGCTTCGAAAAGGATGGCGGCTGCTGTGAGGTTTCCGGCGTCTCTGGATGGAGAAGACAGAGTGACAGTGGGGGTAAAATTGGAAGTTAAAAAAAGATTAGAAAATGCCATTATTTTACACCAAAAAAATATATGCAATTTGTTTAAAATTACCTATCTATATGCTATTTCACTAACTCTCCCTTAAAAAAAAAAAAAAAACTATAACAAATCTAAGTAGGAAAGAAAACTTTTCTTATTTTATACATTTTTTCTTAAAAACAGAAGTCAAATACGCTAACTTTTTATTTTTAAAACAAAAATCTTTATAATACTGTTCTTTTCATACTTGATAATTTTCTTATATTTCTTCTTTGATAATCTTCTTCTTCAAAAAAAAAAAAATCTTATTAAAGCTTCATAATGCTTAATAATTTTGTTAAAAGTCTCAATCAACAAAATTTTCAAGATTCATCATTCTCATCATATTCAATTATCACAAAATAATATGGATGACCACAAAGTATTTCATAAATATATGTAAAAAAAAATTCATATTTTTTATATCAATTGACCCTTCACGAGGTGTGCTTTTTTTTTTTTTTTTTTTTTAAGAAATTAAGAATTTGAGAAGAAATATTTAGGATATACTAGTGAAATAACGCGATCCGGCGTGTACATTTGTTTGTTACATTCATTTGAAAAATAAAATAATTTTATTTAGAATTAATTTTTAATATTTAGAAACTAAAATCAAAATTTTAGTTAAAATTTTGTTGAGGGAGCCTATCACTGAATTTGTGAATATGATATTTAAAGAAGGGCAATTAGAAATTATGATGTCAAATAACTTGGATCCAAGATGTTGTGCACATGCATGTCTGTTGTTGAATATACATTGTTCACGAAATTACAGGTCATATGCATTGTTGTAACAGCATTTATATTGTTTATATTAATAAATATTCGATTTTGTGAAGGGTCGAATATTTGTAAAGTTAGAAATAAAAAATTAGAAAGTAATTTTTGTTTATGAAAAAATAATTTGAGAAGAAATATCATTAACAGTGAACATTAGATATTGAGGAGAAAAAAGCAATTAATGACAAATAATAATTTATAATACATTATAAATAAATATTTGACGCTGTGAAGAGTGGAGGGAGAAAAAAAAATAAAAAAAAGAGGGAGAACGTTTCTAAAATGTAAAATACAAAATTAAAAAGTAATGTTATGGGAAAAGTATATGAGAAAAAATAATGACTGTCAGATATCTTAGGAAAAAATGTAATTAATGACAAATAATAATGTATTAACATATGCTACATATAAAACATGTGATAATTCAAACTTAATAAGCCATTCACTAAATATCTAAAATGTGATAATTCAAACTTAATGAACCATTTTCCATTTCTTTGTAAGCCAATGGAATATATCAATTTGCTCTATATAGCAAGAGAGCTTGAAAATGGTTGATTAATGACAGACACGTTACCTTTGTCTAAAAAAAAAAAAAAAAAATTACAGACCTGTTATGAGAAGACAAATCATCTACAATAACCGTATCAACCTTTGGGTGAAAAGAACTTAAAAGAATGTCTAGATATCGAAGATGATATGAGTTGTAAAACTCCTCATTTGAGCGCTTTCTTGTGTATGTTGATAAGGATATAATTGGGCCCACTGCTCTAGTACTGGAAAGTGAATTGATCAAAATTTCAATAATGGAAACTAACAAACCATCTCCAAGAATACTTTCTAGAAAAAACTGATTCTTCTGCAAGATATTTTTCAGATGCAAAAGTTACTTTTTCTTGGACGTTATGTTTCATAAACTAACAAGGCTATTATCCTACATTGTCAAGGAATACCCAATTGTGAATCTCCCATATCTTATGCAAAAAACTTGTCAGCTTCTATACATGTTAAAATAATAAAGTGTACATGTCTTTTTTTTTTTTTTTTTTTTTTTACTGAAAAAAATGAGTTATTGGGATAGAGGTTGGAATGCCCAGATAACTCCGGAGAGGTTGATACCTCCCCGCGTGATATATGGATCCCTCACGAAGTGGATTGCCTATGTACTCCGACCAACGCGATAGTGACGACTAGAACCCAATCATTCAGCGAGGAGAACGAGTACCCTACCAACCCATCGAACGGACGTTAGTGAGTGTACTTGTTTTAAAAATTAAAAAATTCAGAGATATCATGTTGGATAAGTGAGTTTTGATGAGATTGAAAAATACTATGCCAAATTATTGGAGATATCATGCAGATATTAAACATTTTTTGGTTCTTAAAAATGGTGACAAAAATGATTCAACGATAAACTGTTCTAGTAATCATACTATATATGTATATATATCTCATATATTGTCTCTCTTTATGAAACACAATGCAAAAAAACATTACTACACAGCCATGGAACAACAGTATACTACAAAACCAGTAAAATATTTATCTAAATCAACCGTTCGATTAAATCTCAACAACCTAAAAAAAACTTTTACCGGTAGAGACCACAGTCCTACCCATTTTTTAATAACCCAAATTTAGTGGAAATCAAAAAACTACCCCACATGAAAAAACCGTAATTCCACTCCTAGATTTGCCCACAACTGTACACGATGCTGTCGTCGGGGAAGAAGACAATGTCAGCGACAGACATGGCCGACGATCTCACGACGGAAGGTCAGTGTTCGTCACTCGTGGGAGCTCCGGCGTGGTCACAACACCGATGTCAGACAATAAGCCGCTGGCTCTCCGGCGATAGTCGCGATTCTCCATTGCGACAAGACGATATCGCGTTTCAATCCCTCACCCTCAGTGTCGCGAGACGAAGATTGCAATTTCACGGCGATTCGAAGGCGACGACATAACTTGGATTGCTGGTCGATGACGACGTTGCTTCGAGAAGGACGGCGGCTACTGTGAGGTTTCCGGCGTCTCTGGATGGAGAAGACGAAGTGACAGTGGGGTTAAAATTGGAAGTTAAAAAAAGATTAGAAAATGCTATTATTTTACACCCAAAAAAAAATGCTATTTTTTCAAAATCACCTATCTTATCATGCTATTTCACTAATTCTCCCTTTAAAAAAAAAAAAAAAACTCTAACAAATCTAATTAGGAAAGAAAAATTTTCTTATTTTATACATTTTTTTCTTAGAAACAGAAGTCAAATACGCTAACTTTCCTTTTTTTTTTTTTTAAACAAAAATTCTCATATTACCATTCTTTTTTATACTTGATACTTTTTCAAGATTCACCATTCAACAAAATCTTAATACTTGATAATCGTTTTAAAAAAAATCTTAATTAAAGCTTCATAATGCTTAATACTTTTGTTAAACTGTAGTAAAGTCTCAATCAACAAAATTTTCAAGATTCACCATTCACATCATATTCAATTATCACAAAATAATATGGATGCCTATGAAGTATTTGATAAAATGTATGCAAAAAAAAAAAAAAAAAAAACTCATATATATATATATTTTATAACGATTGATCCTTCAAGAGATGTGCCTTTTTCCCTTTTTTTTTTTTTTTTTTCTTTTTTTCTTTTCTGAGAAGTTAAGAATTTGAGAAGAATTATTTAGGATCTACTAGTGAAATAACGCGCTCCGCGCGTGTACATTAGTTTGTTATATTCATTTGAAATATAAAATAATTTTATTTAGAATTAAATTTTTAATATTTAGAAACTAAAATCAAAATTTTAGTTAAAAATTATGTTGAGGGAGCCTATCACAGAATTTGTGAATATGATTTTTGAATAAGGGTTATTAGAAATTATGATGACAAATAACTTAGATCTAACATATAGAGTGAATATAGTTTTAAAGAAGGGCAATTAGAAATTATGATGTCAAATAACTTAGATCCAACATATTGTGCATATGTATGCCCGTTGTTGTTGAATATTCATTGTTCACGAAATTAAAGGTCATATACATTGTTGTAACAGCATTTATATTGTTTATATTAATAAATATTCGATATTGTGAAGGGTGGAATATTTGTAAATTTAGAAATAAAAAATTAGAAAGTAATTTTTGTTTATGAAAAAAGAATTTGAGAAGAAATATCAGTAACAGTGAACATTAGATATTGAGGAGAAAAAAGCAATTAATGACAAATAATAATTTATAATACATTATAAATAAATATTTGATGCTGTAAAGAGTGGAGGGAAAAAAAAAAAAAAAAAAAAAGAGGGAGAACATTTCTAAAATGTAAAATTTAAAATTAAAAAGTAATGTTAAGGGAAGAGTATATGAGAAAAAAAAAAAGACTATCAGATATCTTAGGAAAAAATGTAATTAATGACAAATAATTATGTATTAGCATATGCTACATATAAAAAATGTGATAATTCAAACTTAATAAACCATTTACTAAATATCTAAAATGTGATAATTCAAACTTAATGAACCATTTTCCATTTCTTTGTAACCCAATGGAATATATCAATTTGCTCTATATAGCAAGAGAGCTTCAAAATGATCGATTCATGACAGACACCTTATCTTTGTCCAAAACAAAAAAAAAATTACAGACACGTTGTGAGAATACAAATCATCTACAATAACCGTAACCATCTCCAAGAATACTTTCTAGAAAAAACTGATTCTTCTAGAAGATATTTTTCAGATGCAAAAGTCACTTTTTCTTGGACGTATGTTCCATAAACTAACAAGGATATTATCCTACATTGTCAAGGAATACCCAATTGTGAATCTCCCATGTCTCTCTCTCTTTTTTTTTTTTGGCTGAAAAAAATGAGTTATTAGGTTAGTGGTTGGAATGCCCAGATAACTCCGGAGAAGTGGATACCCCCCGTGTGATATATGGATCCCCCATGAAGTAGATTGCCTATATCTCCCAGCCAACGCGGTAGTGACAACTAGAATCCAATCATTCAGCGAGGAGAACGAGCGCCTTACCAACCCACCGAAGGGACATGAGCAAGTGTACTTACTTATCTTAAAAATTAAAAGATTCAGAGATATCATGATGGATAAGTGAGTTTTGATGAGATTGCAAAATACCATGCTAAGTTGTTGGAGATATCATGTAGATATTAAACGTTTTTTGGTTCTTAAAAATGGTGACAAAAAATGATTCAATGATAAACTGTTCTAGTAATCATGCTATATATGTGTATATATCTCCTATATTGTCTCTCTTTATGAAACACAATGCAAAAAAACATTACTATATAGCCATGGAACAACAATATAGTACAAAACCAGTAAAATATTTGCCTGAACCAGTGCAATTGTTTGAGAATGAATTTAAAAAAATTTGTTACGAAGAAAATCACAAGGCTTTTATATTTTTGAGCATCAAGCTACAATCTTAAAGAACATAACCGGATTCAACATCAAAAACAACATGCACTGTTACAATCTCATAGACCCTTCACCATTGCAACTCAACCAACAAGCAAAAAGAAATCAGAAACCAAACACATTTGAGATTCAAGAAATCAGATCTATTGAGATTATTCATTGGAGTTGGATAGTGCTATTTATAATCCTAAAAAAATTGTTTTCCATTTACCAAATCACACAACAATGACAACATCCTCGTTTGAGGTAACATCTTTCCCAACTCTCCTAATAAAAATTAAGCTCTTCCTCCCTTTTTGAAGTTGTGTAATATCGTGAACTAAAACCTTAGATCAATTACAGAGGAACCAATAACAAATTGAAGCAACAGACTCAGATTCCACATCACAAGCAACCACCTCATTACAATCTCTAAGCCCTTCACCATCGGATCTCAATCAATAAACAAAACAAAACTCATAAAAAAAAAAAAAAACTAAAAATAAATGTTCGTTAACTGAAAATTTTCGCAGTCACTATGTTCATAAGAGATACATAACAACATTGGAAAAGGGGGAAAAAAAATCTAAAAGCATAAACGCAGACTCAAATTCACATAAAAGAATTTCTACGAGGCAATCTCAATGAAGTTTTTGAGCATTTGCACAACAACAGCCCCAAATCCACACGCAATGAATTAGAAGACTACGGAGGAAATTTAGAACGTAAGGCATGAAAAGCTGAAGTCTTAAAAGACTCACCTCTCGGTAATTTTCATCAGTCGATCACAAACTTGCATTGTTGTAGCTTTTATCCGTGCAAATCTGAGCTTAATCAAAATCTTATAACAGCCCTAATGACATGCTTACTTCTTTTATATTTAAAATGCAAAGACAAGTTTTGGGTTGGTCTAAAGATTTAGTTTTTCATTTCACTTGACTTCAAAAAAAAAAAAAAATCAGTATACACTTGCATACAGCATTGGACTCAAGAAAACTATGAACCACTACTACAAAAATTGGCTTACACGATGGAAAATACACGACGGTTTTTTGTGAAACCGTCGTCTTAAACAGGATTACACGACGGTTTGACAAAACCGTCGTGTAAACAAAGGAATACACTACAGTTTAGTCAAACCGTCGTGTAATCTAATGGATTACATGACGGTTTTGATGAATCATCGTGTAATCCGCCGGATTACACGACGGTTTTGTTGGATTACACGACGGTAGCATTTAAAAAAAAAAAAAAAAGGATTACACGATGATTTTCTATAACCGTCGTGTAATCCTCCGAAAATTTTCAAATTAAAAAAAAAAAAAAGGATTACACGACGGTTTGAGCAAAACCGTTGTGCAATCCTCGGATTACACGACGGTTATAGAAAACCGTTGTGTAATCCTCCGAAAATTTTCAAAATTTTCAAATTTTCAAAAAAAAAAAAAGGATTACACGACAGTTATAGAAAACCGTCATGTAATCCTCCGAAAATTTTCAAAATTTTCAAATTTCATGCTTTGGAATTCGCATGAAAACCCATTACTTAAATACACTTTCCTCTTCATTTATCATCATTTTCATCTTCAATCGTCTAGACAACTCAAACTTTTTTCCTCCCCACCTCCTTCGCCCGCCCGCCCCCCCCTAACTTAAAATCCAGTCACGCCGCCGCCGCTTTAAACTTTTCCCAAACCGCAGCCATAGCCCCGGTTTTTTTCCGCCGCCGCCGTCGCCACCACCTCTTTCTCCCGATGTTCCCATCAAGGCCGTGACTATTTTTCTTTAAAGAAAAGCAAGGTGACTTCCATATTGCTCAATTTCTTGTTTTCTAACAAAACTACGAACACACAATGCTTAAATAACTTGCGCAGAGTGTAATTTGTAGTGTTGTTTGAATTTTTTTTTTTATTGTTGCTATTTGGAGATGAATGTTTTGTGCACGGTTTTGACACTTTACACACATTTTTTAACATGGTTTTTATCCGCCCACCACATGCTCGGTGAAATGCCAAAATGGATTTTTGTTTTGGATAATCATATGAAATTTGATTATAGTGTAATGTGTACCATTACATGACAGTTTTGCTCAAAACCGTCGTGTAATTGGGCTTGAATTAAAAAAAAAATTGGTTTTTTTTTAGTGATCGCACACATTACACGACGGTTTTGCTCTGAAACCGTCGTGTAATGTGTGCAATCGCCAAAAAAAAAGTCAAAAATTTTTACACGACGGTTTTGAGCCGAAACCGTCTTGTAATCACTACATTACACGACGGTTTTGGAGGAAAACTGTCGTGTAAAGTTCTCAATTTGCGGTGTTTGCTACTGTATTTCTTGATTCAACGAAGGTGTGAATCGTCGTGTAATATTGAGATACCACGACGGTTATGGAACCGTCGCGGTATCTTCCATGACGCTGGATTATACGACGGTTGTCTAACCGTCGTGTAAACTTTACACGACGGTTATTTACCGTCGTGTAATCCACAATTTTTACTAGTGAACAAGGCTTGTCAATACCACAGAAATGTGTAGAAATCCAATGAAACCATGGTTATAACGAAAAATAACTAACAAAACTTGATTCAAACAAACACATTGATCAAATTTACCGTAATAACTTGAATCATGTTTGTTTGTAAAGACAACACAAGTAAACGCTGTGAATTGCTTTCTAAAAATACGTTTAAATCAATTTGTATTGGAAGATGAACAATTTAAAATCAAAACATTTAAGACAACATACTAAAGCATTCCAAAAACGAAGCAAAGCCTCAATTGAAAAGTCAAAATCAATATTATGATTGGAAGAAATACCATGTGAGGAAAAAGAAAGCTCGGTCGCTCAAGCTGGAAGGCTAGGGCTTCACACTGCCGCATGAAAACCCCCTTCTAATGCTTCACCCTTAACTCCAGCAACTGCTTCATACGAAATGACTTGGATCGTCGATGCTGTGCTTAAAGACGTCTATTCAAAGGAATTCAAAACTGAACCTTGAATTCATAGCTTAAAGGAAGGGAACTATAGAAGAGTATTGAGAGAGAGAAAGAGAGCAAGAGAGCATGGAAGAATCTCCTTACCATATATAAAAGAGTGAATGAGGGTTGGGGCTTCCATATGCCAGTAAGTGAATTGATACATCGGAGATTTGTAGAATTAATGCTGACAAAGTTGAAAAAAAAAAGGTACAATCGAAGCATAAAATATAGACTAATTTAAAGCAATAAACTCAAATATGAACTTTTGTTGGTGTCAAACTTCGTCTCCCCATAACACTAACTGGGTCATCGTGACTACTTGATAACAGACGACGAACATCGGCCTCCTATGGATAAAGTATTCTCAAACATTTGGGCTTGGCCCAATGAACGATTTCAACTTGACCGTGTGGCGGATGATAAAAGACCGCATTCGACCAGTTGGTCTCGTTTTCTTTGAGGCTCGTTAATTCATCAAGTATGGATCGGGTGAGTACTTGGCCCAACAAAATGAATGACAAACGATGCCTAATTCTTGGTCTTTGTGAATGACTGGTTCATTGATCGGCGTTCGTATTTGACGAACATCACACAAAGAACGATCATTCTCCATAACTGTCAAGCCCACGATCAATCATGGCATCGTGACCCATGTTCTTACATGTGTTCCAAATTGTTCGGGGTAGTGGGAACCGCCCACTACTACCCACGAATTCAGGCCTACTACATTTCCTTTATAAATAGGGGTGGATCCTTCTCATCAAAGGAGCCTTTTGGGAATCCATCGTTTATAGTCTTTCTGCCAAAATATACTCAGGAGTTATAAACCCATTGTACAAAAAATTCATATATAGTGAAACCCACATACTCAGAAGCGTAGCACACTTCTGATGAACCTCTCTTAATATCGGTGTTGTTATTCTTCATCTTTTTCATCTTTTTCTGACTTATCTTTATTATTTTCTGATTCTGTTTGCTTTGTGACTTTCATATGCGATTTCCAAGGACCCAAATGATTGTTGTTTGTTTAATTCTTTATCAACTAATCCCGGTTAAAATTTGACAGTAGATTCCCAGCATCTATAGTTTGGCGCCCACTGTGGGGCCTTTGGCTGTCATACACTGAAAATTCACAAAGTAACCATGTTAGACGACTGCGAACAGCAGGTGGAACCATTGCAGAGCAGTAAAAATGCTAAGCTTGAAGCTTCAACATCCGGAGAGAATGCCCGGATCGCTAACCTAATGCGTCTGGTAAAGGAGTTTACACGGAAGCGCAATACCCAACAAATACATATGGAAAGCATCAATGCTGAAAATCAGACACTAAAAAGCCAGTTAGTAGCAATTACGATGTAGGCTGCATACTCCTACTACTCCAACCCATACGCAGAATATTCGGCAGGAGCAAGTGCCGGGGGCTGGTGATGAGGACATCAAGAAGAGTGTAACGACCCGACTATGTAGGGCCGTTAACGTTCTTACATACCATGCTTACTTAACTTAAATACTTAACTTACTTAAACATACTCTTGTATTTCGTACAAATACATAAATATTTTTTTCTTTATTCATTTTAAATTCAAATTTAAAACTTATCTTATTCTCATACTTATTTATATGTACCCAATCGAGTACAGAGTTGTAAAACCATTTTAACACATTTGATAAAACATACTAATTACCATTGTAATAAACTTTAAATACTGTCCCAGTACTAAATAATTTAAGTACCGGTACAATTATATTATCATATCATAACATAAACATATTTTACAAAACATGTGGTGGTGTCCAACCCAAATTTCATAGTCTGCAATGCCATCTCTCCACAGTCTTGCATCAAGCTTGTCCGGTAGGTTGCTTACTTACAGCATGAACGTAAGTTATGAGCTTATGCTCAGTAAGTATAATTTTCTATTATGCAAAATAATTTCGGTAAAAGAATGAATAAATGATAATGCATGAACCAATTATGCTTTCTTATGAATCAATTATGCTTTCTTATGTAAACTTAGTTTTGGGCCCCTTACGTATCATGAACATGAGTGTACATACCATGGCGCATAGCCATGGAGTGGTTAAGGCTACCAGCCTTGTCCAACTTAAACCATAGACCAAACCAAAACCCACCCTCGTGGTAGGTTGGTACGACACGAGAAAGTTGCTTTATTACATGAAGACTTGTTCTTGTTTCGATCATACTTGAAAACTTGAATCTTAACTGTTTCTTATATGAAAACTTGATCTTGTTCTTATCTTGTGATATATTATTAGTGAGCATGCTTGCATGATGCCACAATAATAAAACATAAGCATATGTACCTAGAGGTGGCAATTCGTGTCACGTGTCGGATTCGTGTCGTGTTTGAGCCGTGTCAAATTTTTTCTTCTCCAACCCGAACACGATCCGTGACACGAAAACGACACGAAACCGCTACACGAACACGACACGAACTGGACCCGCGACACGAACTTGAACCGTGACACGAAATTGACCCGCGACACGAATTAGATCCGCGACACGAAATTGACCCGAAATGGACACGGAATTTGACCCGAACTTGACCCGAAACTGACACAAAAACTGACACGAAATTGACACGAAAAAAAAAAAGGGTCCAACCTGAACACGACCCGTTTTTTTTTTTCGTGTCAAATTTTCCCAATCCGAACACGACCCGCCATCTATTTTTTCCCAACCCGAACCCGCAAAATTTGTGTCATTTTCGAGTCGTGTCGTCGTGTCGCGACCCGTATTGCCACCCCTTATGTACCTCATGTAAATCAATGCATGATTTTTGGAAAACATGCAATGCAATAAAAACATTTTGCCTATGCTATAGGCGGAGTTGTACTTACAATTTGTCCTATGCTCTTGATCATCGTTCCAAATCCTGACATAATAAACAAGTTATATTCATGTTTTCAAACAGGGTGTAAGATAACAATTGTTCTACATAACGTACTAGATCGGTATCCAATCTGATTACCATTGATAATCATTGATAAAAATCCTGACATAATAAATTGGTAAACAATCCGAATAACATTGGTAATCATAGATACAAATCCTGACATAATAAATTGGTATCCAATCCGATTACCATTGGTAATCATAAAATTGTTGCTAGATTTTTAAGTAACTTAGACTTAGTCTATTTTTATTCCTTTTTCTTAAAAATATCTTGTTTACTTAAAAATATCTTAACTTTACAAATCAAGTATTTCTTAACAAAAGTACTTGAAATTTCATGAAATTGCCTTTTGTAAGACATAATATGTATTTAAATTCACTTGTAAAATTGAAACGGATTTAAACCTTTTTGAAACTATTTTCATAAAATCATAGTCTCTTTTTAAAAAGGTTATAAAACCTTAAAAACTGATTTCAAAACACCCTTTTAATTTGCTTGAATGTATCTGTACGGGAAATTTCTTGTACTATGTACAGTTTTGCAAATCTAGTTTTATCTTTAAATCGATTTATAATTTAGAAAAGTTTTCTTCACAGAAGTTGTAGATCTCATCGAAACCTACAACTTTCATTTATCCAAAACTTAATTCTACTTTTAACTTACCCATTTTTCCTTTTGAAAGTTCTGACCGTGTACAGTACTTGGACCGACCAGTTTTGAAAACTCATAAAATTAGAGGCCTTTGGAGCCCTTTTTTTTCAAAATCTGTCCACATTGTCCCCTAGAATTTTTTGTGTTCTACAACTTTGTAGTTATAACTTTTTTCCAAATTCGGTTTCTAAAGGGCTCAAAATTAGATTTCCAGAAAACTGTCCCAATTATTTTCGAAAACCGTCAGTTTGTATCTTGTGGATTCTTAGCTTAAAAATCTGCACACACTACCTCAAACTGTCAAAGCCGTGAGCCTACGTCAACATGTAGCGCGTTGGTTTCGTTCTTAAACTTTAACCATTCACTTATCTCATGTTCTTTAAAACACAATATTGATAACTTACTTGTTTACCAACTTGTGTCTTTAAGTTAATTTCTTAACCAACATACCCATATTATTCACATCATCATCATCATCATCATTATTTATAAAATCTCCATACTTAAAATGTGAGAGCATAATCACAAACACATGGTGAGCAAACATAATCTTAACACTCATCTTGGAGCATAAAATTAAACCCATGCGTAGAGCTAGCAACCTAGATAACCTAAGCATTGATCTAGCATAATCCAACCATGAAGGACCATCATATAGGACTATAAGAAACATGAGCTTACGCTCTTATTTCCCATAACTTGAAATACATTTAAATCTCATAAACCAAAATTTAATGAAAATCTTAGTTAGAGGATCAAGATTATACCTCTACAGCTTGGAAAGATTGCTTCTAGACATTGGATGAGAGGAAACTTGCTCAACCCTTTCACACCACAACCGGCTATCACCTTTCTCTATCTCCCTCTCTCTCTTTTTTTAAGGCTAGAGAGGAATAGTTGAAAGAGAACTAGAAGTTTGTGAAGCCAACTAAAGAGTGCAAGTTTCTACTACCCACCCTTATTTATAGGTGGCAAATTCATAATTTTTCACAATTATATTTTTTGTCTTAAATTCTCCTTGAATTACATATTGGTCCTTAAATACAAAATTTTTGCCTTTCAAGTCCCCCCCTAATTGCCGGCCATGTGGAGTGTTGGAGCCAAAATATCCTTTCAAACTTATCTACAATTATTTGGCCTCCAAGTATGACCATGTTTGGCATTCCCTCCTAATATGCAGTCCATTTTCTTAATAATCCAGATATTATCAATATTGTTTTAACTATCAATAGTATAGTATTGCTGGAATGTCGTCCATAATTTATTTGCACTTAACTGGACTGCGTATAGGTTTTTCTTAGGACTTGAAACTACTTAGTCCTCATTTCTCCAAATATTATTCCTGATTATTCTAGAGTGATCCCAATTCTTATTCTCAATTCTACATCCGTAATGACGGTTGGCCACAGTATAATTTCACTACTGCTTATTATACGGCAGTACCATCTTAATCATGTCATTAATTATCCTGGTCATTTATTGGCCACAACAAAATCATAAATCATGGTTTTGTCTTTTTCATCATAAGGCCTTATCCTTGACTTAATAAACTATCATTGAGTCTCATAATACTTATAAGAACTCAAACATACTCTGATAATCAAATCAGATCATGAGCTTCATATTGACATGCATAGTATAGACTTAAATTTTCTTTGTATCTAAGGAAATCACAAGTCCGTCAAAAGTTGGGTTGTTACAAAGAGAGTGTGTTCACTACTGATGGTGAATAAAGACTGATTTTACTATTAAAGTTGATTCGGAAGAGAGCCAAGGCTGATGTGGACGTTTGTTTTCCAACAAAGAATCAAATCAAGATTACGTTTTCAAGTTTCAAAAGTTCAAGATTCAAGAAGTTTAGAATATCAGATCAAGATTTGATTTCTTTGTAATCTTATTTTAGTTTTAAATTTTAGTTTTAAATTTGAATTTAAGTATCTTTGTTTAAATAAATCTGATTCTTTCATAGGTTATTAGGCGAGTTTATCCTTAGGGGTAGATTAGGAATTTTACAAATTAAATTTCGGCTATATAAAGGTTGATTTTCATGTTGAATCTTGAACTTTTGAAACGTGAAAATGTAATCTTAATTTGATTCTTTGTTGGAAATCAAACATCCACATCAGCCTTGGCTCTATTCCGGATCAACTTTGATAGTAAAATCAGTCTTAGTTCACCATCAGTAGTGAACACACTCTCTTCTTGTTGTAGAACTCTCCAGACTAAATTATTCAGCTCTTCTTTGAATCTTTTAGCTCGAGCCCTCGTCACCGGACCAACTAGAAATTGAATTGGTTCGTGAGCATTCCTTGCAGCCTTGATGTCCTCATCAGCTGGTGGCAAGTCACACCATACTATTCTCAAGGGATGCAAGCCACAACTCACAGCTCCATGGCTCCAATGCAGCCTCTTTCCATGCCGGGGAACACCCTAATAGCGAACGACCAAAGAACACAGACACAACAAGTGCCCGGATCCAGCTCTAGGAGAAACACAACCCAAACTCGACGATCGACGCCAGAATTGCCACCGCCGCCAGAAGGTCCCGTTCCACTAGGGACGATGAACATCAAAGTCATGATGCGCAATATAATGTCTGAGGAAATAAGGACATTAGAAGCACAGATGAAGCAGCTTTTCACCTCACAGTTACATAAAGCCACAACATCAACTCCGGGGTTCGACGACCTTGCACGCGGGGTCCTTGAGACACCCCTAACAAAACAAATAACGAGCATGCCTACTCCTAACTTCGGTAGTATCTTTTTTCCAAGGTTTGATGTTATGTTGAACCCATATGATCCTATTGCAATATAAAATTGTCGTACAATCGACAAACATTCCTACCGGTATGCTTGACGATATGTTGTTCAAACTTTTAGCACAAAGTTTGAAGGGACCCGCCCTACGATGGTTTTGCAATCTCTCCCCCAGATCAATTGATTCGTTTGACGAACTCTCGCTTGAATTTATGAGAAGTTATTCCATCCACATTCAATCCGGGAAAACCATAAAGGACCTATGGGGAGTGGTCCAAGGACAAAACGAAACGCTATACATCTACATAAAGCGCTTTAGCATAGCAATTTCTGAGATTTCCAGATTAGATAATGGAATAGTGAGAGAAGCGCTTATGAAAGGCCTAAGGCACAAGTCCCACTTTAAGAATGAAATTTGCGCCAGATATCCCCAACAATCCAAGATGCTATGCACTGGGCCAAAGGATTCATAGAATTGGAAGAAGAAGATGAACGTGTCGAACGAGAGGTAGCACGAACATGAGAGGATGTAGCCAAAGCCCGCGAGGAGCGTGAGAGAACATTCAAGCGCGAACGTGCACGGCCATCATGGCGCAATGAGACTCATGAAGAATGAACGTCGAGACACAAACAAAAGCGCCCTTTGTCGCCACCAAAGTACACTCTCAGTATCAGCCCTTCAGAGCTCCTCGCTCATCTGAAGGGTTGTGACTATGTTACCTGACCAAAGAAATTGCCAAACAATCCCACAAGAGACATCACAAAATATTACGAATTCCACAAGGATCACGGCCACTATACTATTGACTTCAGAGCACTGTGAGCTAAAGTTGTCGAACTACTGAAAAAGGGACACCTCAGAGAGTTCTTTACTGACAAGGGAAAAGAAACATATGGACTCGACAGCGAGCCCAAAGAATGCAAGGTCATTCAACAGATCAAGGACACACCTTTGTCGACACTAGTTCGAAAGACTATCAGCGTCATCTGTGGGGGTTCGACGTACAGCAGAGTTACGGTGACCGCAATCAAAGCTCACTGAAGGAAGGCCTTACAGCCTATAGTTTCGATCCTTCCGGAGGACCCTGGTGAGCATTTGATCACATTTCACAACAGCGAGGTTACCAACCTTAGCCGACCACACGATGGTGCATTGGTCCTTACGCTAAACGTATGGAACTGCGAAGTGAGCATGATCTTTATTGACAACGAAAGTTCGGCTGACATGCTTTTCCTCTCGACATTGCGAGAGATGGAATTTGTAGAGTCCAAGATTGAGAAGTTGACCACGGTTCTCATCGGGTTCAATGGAGAATCGACTACAGCCGTTGGAAAGATCAAACTTGCCATTTTTGCAGCTGGAGAGAATAAGATGACCATGTTCTTGGTCATAGATTGCCTGTCGGCCTACAACATTATCCTCGGCAGGCCTTGGATCCATGCCATGAAAGCGTTACCATCCACCTACCACCAGAGGATCCGATTTCCCACAAGGAGAGGAATTCAGAAGACAAGAGGAAGTCAGGAAATTGCACGAATGTGTTACCTCCATTTGATGAAGATGAAGACGGACTACTGTTTATAGCAACAACAAGCGAAAAAGGAGATGACCAATCGCTTGTAGCCAGACATCGAGCAGTTGGATAAGATTCAAATCAACTCCGATAGACTTGAGCGACGAGTCAACGTTGGCTCGTTGCTCGACAAAACAATTTGAACAATGTTGATTAAGTTTCTCGAAGACCATCAAGATCAATTTGCATGGTCACACATCGATATGCCGGGCATCGACCCCGCTATGACAACTCATCAACTAAACATCGATCCCAGCCATAAACCAGTCAAGCAGAAGAGATGAAAGCTCAGCATCGAGCGAAATCAAATTGTAAACGATGAAATGCGTAAACTAATCGAGGCAGGATTCATAAGAGAGGTTTGTTACTATAACGACCCGACTTTTCAGACCGTTAACTAACTTATTTATTATTGATTCATTTAGTTTTAACACTTATTTATGTTAGATTCCAAAAAATACATTATTTTTTAAACATACAGATCATACTTGTACTTGAACAGTTTAATAAACTAAAATTTTAACTAAGGAAATTGAAATTTCTAAATAATAAATATCCTATTCAAATTCATACTTAGATAATATTTAAAAAGCTATAATATCATGTGAGTTAAAAGGAAAGACTCTAAAATCTTTTTCTCGTAAAGTACTCCTACTAGTTTAGTAGTACCAAAATATTAAAAACATAATTCTAAATAGTCGATACAAGATAATTTAAAAAGTATAAATGCGGAAATTAAGTTCATGGTGGTATCCCACTCCCTTCCTTCATCACCTCTGCACAGCTTCGTCAGTTCGGAAAACGTCTAAGTGGCGGGTTGCCTACCTGTGTTACCTACAGCACGAACACACACGTATGAGCTTTCGCTCAGCTAGCACAAAAAATACCTCATAAAACAATTTCATAAAATCATATCAGCACACGTAAAAACATGAATATTCAAAAATACATGTGATCTATGAGTGCTCATTTATGCTTCATTATATACATGTCTTGTTTACTTAAGGACCCCTATGTCGTACCCATATGCGCGCAACCAATGAGGAGTTCGGGGAGTGACCCTCCAACCACCTCAATTGTCATAACTTATAACTTTTGTTTTTATCATATCATCTCACTAATTCGAGGTTGGTACGCCACTTATTCATATCTTTCTTTAGCCTCCTTCTTATTAATTATGACAATGTGAAAATTTACATGTCACTATGCATATATCATTATGACATAAATATTTGTGAGATATGTCGATCATATTAGTACAAAAGAAATTATGCACGTCAAATGCATAATCAAAGCGATACATATAACTCATATACACATCACATCATCAAGGCAAATCATAACAAACATAGAGCATCAACAAAGAAAAACATTTTATTAAATGCTGTAGGTGAGATTTGTACTTACTACTTGTCTTATGTGTTTAAACTTCCGGAGTTGTACCTCCTACTACATAAGTTTGAGAAATTGTCATGATTTAACAATATCTCATTATTAGATAAAATCATAATTATATTACTTTATTCATTCATTTATTTATTTTATAAATTAAAGTGAGATTAATTTACTTATATCATAATTAACCTTAACAATTAATTCATATTAATTATTAAGTATTAAATAAACTTATACTAATTATTATTTAATTAATTTAATTTAACTTAATTTAATTTAATTTAATTTAATTGATTAATTAATCAATTAATTAATTAATTAATTAACTAATTAATTAGGTAGTAGTTAATTATTACTTTATTTAATTTAGTAATTATAATTAAATTACATAATTTTAATTGATTAATCAATAATTATATCGTTAATAATTTAATTATAATTATCATATTAATAATTAATAATTAGATTATTCTAATAATTAATGTTTGATTAATTTCTAATTAATTATCCATAATTATATTAACAATTATATCAATGATTAATGATAAATTAATCTCTAATTAATCATGTATTATAATTATGCAGTTACTCAACATAATAAGCTTACTTACACAGCTAATTATCACTTATTAACTCTTGTAATTACTTAATTATTAACTAATTAATTAATTACTTTATTAATTACTAATTAACTTTTTTTAGCATAATTACATTTTGTTATATATTTATTAGTTTATTTTTTAATTAATTAATCAATTAAGATGATAAGGAGTCACCTAAGTGTATAACTTCCATCAAGTATTAGGCTTGTAAGGCCCAATCCCATTAGTTATGATCATTTAGTTGGGCTCAGGTAGTCTCTTGGTATATGTACAGTAATCCTCTAGCGTACTTTATCTTAGTACAGTTAAAAACTTGTGATTCAACTTTATAAAATTATGGTTTTCACATTATTTGATCACACACTTAATACCAACTCATTTTATAAATAAATATGTCCATATGTTATGGCTTACCCTTATGTCACATTTTTAATGTTTAATCGTTTTGTCGGTGCGAGATTTTAAATTGTAAGATTTAGTTAAATTTGAGTATAATTCCGTTTTAGACACTTGATGACTCGTTGGAAAGTTTGAAGTATCTAGTTTCTATCTTTACAATTTTTTTTTCCAAGATTTCAAGCATTTTAAAACATTAATATGGACGTTTTCCTAAGTGTCTCATGGTGAAATCTCAGTTTACCAGATTATAATACAATATATGTGATTTTCTTAAAATTTATGTAGATATCCGTTTTAAACGCATGATAACTCATTTCGAAACTTGAGATATCTACTTTATAGTCATATAGTTATTTCCTTTATTATTTGAGTGCTTCATATCGTAAACTTAGGTTTTATTACTGTTGTCCCACATATGTATCATATGTCCAGATTTATGGGTAAACTTAGAAAAATCATAACAATTCACTTACAAGTCCAAATAAGGCAAAAGATATGTTATTAGAAAGCTTATGGTATCTAGTTCATACTAAAAGAACGGTTTTGTAAAATATTATGGTTTACTAACCCAAAACATACAAGCCAATGGATGGTATAGGGTTCCAGCAAAAACTCTCGGTTCATAGTCCAAATTAGTAAAATTCACCAAAAACTGTACATTTATCCGATTGAAGTGCATATTACCTTGTTGGAAAGCTTAAAATAATCTAGGTGTCAGATATATAACTTATAATTCAAAATTTTGAGACTAAAAGGTTCGGAGTACATAAAACCCGTGGCTAGATTGTACCCCAGAGGTTCCTTTTCTCTCTAGTTTTGTGTCACAACTTCAAATGCACATAACTTTAGACATACAAAAGCAAACTAAGTGATTCCAAAGCCTAAAATGAAGCTTATCTTCTACAGAATCTTATCATATAATTTATTTTTCATACCAAAGTTTCTAATGCACGTCATATTACCACAACAACCATAAACTCTAACAAAGCTCGTAGATCTTACCGAAATACTCCGTGGATCCTTTAAGATCTCGGGTCTCCAAAGTTCTTCTCAAAATCTTTTCCTAGGTAAGAAGAAGTATAACATTAAGATTCAAACTAAGCATCATGCTTTAGTTCTCCAAAAATGACTAAAAAACAAAGAATACCACTAGGTTACCTCTAGTAACACATCCTCTAACTTGCTTCACACTTTTTTGAACTTGGTAACGGGGTTGCTTGGAGCTTGAAAATGGAGGGAGGAGGGTGATATAGGGGTGTTGGAGATAGAGAATAGTGTTGGTGGTTTTGTTTTTTGTTTTTTGTTTTTGTTTTTGTTTTTTTGTTTTGTTTTTTTTTTTTTTGAGCTTGGTGTTGGCTAGAGAAGCTAGGGTTTTTGAGCTTAACTTGTGTGAGAATAAAATGAGATGTTGGGGGCTTGTTTTCAATCAAAATTTTCTAAAGGAGCTGTATTTAGAGGGGTAAAAAATGGAAAATTTTGGTTGATTCTCCCCTTGCATTCCCGCCACTTAAGATATGGAGTTAGTATCAAAATTTTGTTCAACAAAGTGGGAAACAATGGGTCACTTTCACTTCTACCTTCTTTATGTCATATCGCCAAAACAAGCCATGACATCTCTTATATGAGGTTGCATGCATGCACCAGTTTTTTTTTTTTCCTCGTTTGTTCAAATTTCTTCTTGTGACCACACAAATCCGGATCTCCCCTTTGATTTCTCATTTTTTATTTTGTTTTTCTTCTAATTTTTCCACCATTGATCAAAGATTGTATCCTTTTTCTTATCAATTGGATCTTCCATCACACCAATCCTTACCTTAAGCTTTCATTTGTCATTTATCATCCAAAACATGGCCATTGATTTGCTTAAGATCCTTTAACATAAAATTTACACCATCGATTTCAAATCTAAGCGCAATTCTTTATCAATCTTCCACCTTTGGATTTTCTAAGAGTAAATCCTAATTATTCATCTTCTATCTATGTGACACATTAATTTTTCCAATCATACTCTCAATACTTAAATATTGATATGATAAAAATAAATACTAAAGTCATCAAATTAACCTACGAATAATAGTTAGGGTTCCTTTCAAAAAAATTAACACTTAGCCTCTAGTACAACATAATAAATTTTTCATATAAATTTATATGTCATTCAACTCGTCTTCTATGTATCTATAATTTCTCATTTAAATAGAGAAACTCCACATTGTTAGATCATCGACATCATCATACCGATGATACATATACAATCATTCATAATCTTGAAATTTGATATTCATCAAAATAATTCATTAGAAGTATATTAATGAAGGAAATCCATGATAATAATTCATGAAATTAAGTTTATGAATTTATAGGGTGTCACAGCTACCCTGAGTGGCTAGTGAACGTCGTTGTAGTCAAGAAGAAGAACGGGAAATGGAGGGTCTGCATCGACTTCATCGACCTCAACAAAGCATGTCCAAAAGACAACTTTCCATTGCCTCACATCGATCGTCTAGTGGACGCGACCGCCGAGCACGAGCTCCTGTCATTCATGGATGCAAGGTAATGTTGTTCGGTTTGAAGAACGTCGGTGCTACGTATCAGAGGCTTGTCAATGCAATGTTCGCAGATCACCTTGGTAGAATGATGAAAGTATACATTGACGACATGCTGGTTAAATCATTGCGAGCCGAAGACCACATAAGTCATTTGGTTGATTGTTTTGCAGTACTTAAACATCACACAATATGCATTTCAATCCTTCCAAATGCTCCATCGAAGTCTTGTCTGGTAAAATCTTGGGCTATATCGTCATCCAGAGAGGAATCAAAGCCAATCCCGACCAGATAAGGGCGATAATGAATATGCCATCACTGAGGAACAAGAGGGAGATTCAGAAGCTTACCGGTCGAGTCACAGCGCTCAATAGATTTATATCTTGGTCGACTGACAAGTGGCTGCCATTCTTCAAGCTGCTAAAAGGCAATAAGAAGTTTGAATGGAAAAACAAATGTCAACTTGCCTTTGACGAGCTTAAAAAGTATCTATCTACTCCCCCCATTCTGGCTAAGCCACTAACTGGAGAGAGATTGTTCTTGTATTTGGCAGGGACGGAGGATGCCATCAATGTGGTCCTTGTGTGAGATGCGAACGGTGAACAATAACCGATTTACTACATCAACAAATCCCTGCTGGATGCCTAGACAAGGTATCTGGTAGTCGAAAAGTTGGCCCTCGCTCCAGTCACCGCAGCACAAAAATGAGGCTGTACTTCCAGTTGCACTTAATCACAGTGATGACGACCTGCCCTTTGTGGGCCATTCTCCACAGTTCGCACATGTCAGGGCATTTAACTAAATGGGCAGTTGAGTTGAGTGAATTTGACATCAAGTATCGAGCACGAACCAGCTTGAAGTCTCAGGTATTAGCCGGTTTCATTACCGAATTAACACCTGACCACTAAGGACGAACGGCAAAACTGAAGAACAATGGACTTTAATGGTCGATGGAGCATCGAACGTGAAGGGCTCTAGCGTAGGAGTACACCTTAAGTCACCCGATAACGAGTTATCGACCAGTTGTTCCAGCTGGGATTCAAGGCTTTCAACAATGACGCTAAATACGAGGCTTGATAGCTGGGCTATTACTAGCGCAGGCACTGGGGGCTCGCAGACTCAAAATTCAAAGTGATTCACAGCTCGTCGTGAACCAGGTACTTGGGGAATATACGGTGAAAGATCCCAGGATGGAGTCCTACTTGGTGGTCGTGTGGTCACTTACAACTTATTTCAATGAATATGCTATCCAGCAGGTCCCGAGGGATTTGAACACCCAAGTAGATGCCTTGGCGAATTTTGGTTCGACATCTGAACCGAGCTTACAATGAACGATCCCAGTTAGGTACATCGAGAGGCCAAGCATTATGTTGGGTATAGCCGTCGCGATAGACGCAAATATTGATGATTGGAGAAAGCCTATTGTTGCGTATTTGCGGGAAGGATTTTTGCACGAAGACAGACACGAGGCCCACAAAATCAAAATCAAAGCTACGTGTTTTTCACTCATCAACGGTGCATTATATCGATGATTGTTTAATGGTTCCTACACTCGTTGTCTTGATGAACAGGAAGCGGCCTATATCCTGAAGGATATCCATGAAGGTGAATTTGGGAACCATTCTAGAGGGAGGTCTTTGTGCAATAAGACCAAGTGCCAAGGTTACTACAGGCCTACAATGCTCAAGGACAGTGACGCTATCGTCAAACGAGGTGAAAAATGCCAATGGCACTCTCCGGTCATCCATTAACCAACAGAGCGACTGTCAAGCATTGGATCCCCATACCCATTCATGAAGTACTCAATGGACATCGTTGGTCCACTACCGAGGGCGAACGGCCAACAGAAATACTTACTGATCCTCACTGATTATTTCACGAAGTGGGTCGAAGCAAAGGCATACGCGAAGGTGAAGGATTCAGACGTCAAAAGCTTCATCTGGAGAAACATAATCTGCAAGATCAGCATGCCCCAAGAAATCATGATAGACAATGGGTCGCAGTTCATCAGTAAGTTCTGCAAAGGATGGAAGATTGAGCTCAGTTACTCCACTCCGAGATACCTGCAAGGCAATGGAAAAGCCAAGGCAATAAACAAAACAATAGTCCAGAACCTAAAAAATAAGCGTGAGGCTCACAAAGGACGATGGGTAGAGGAGCTTCACGGTGTTCTATGGGCTTATCGGACCACCCCCAGACGGGCAACCGGTGAATCTCCTTTTTCGTTAACTTTCGGAGCGGACGCACTCATCCCAGCAGAAATTGGTGTGCCCATGAAGAGCAGAACCAGGAGATGCTCAACGACAGTCTTGATATGCTTGACGAAAGACGAGATCGAGCCCTCGTTCGCATGGCAAACTATCAGCAATCAGTCACATGATACTACAACTCAAAAGTTCATCCACGAACGTTCAATGAAGGAGACTTGGTGTTTCTTAAAGTCTTCCAGAACATTGCCAAACCAAATACTAGAAAATTGAGAGCAAACTAGGAAGGCCCTAATAGAATCTTGAAAGTCGTTCGTCCGAGTGTCTACCGCCTTGAAACGATCGATGGCGCTGAAGTACTTTGCAGTTGGAATGCTCATCACCTTAGCAGATATTACTTGAAATTTCACGTGAATTTTTGTAATTTTCAATTTTACTATGTCTGCATTTTGTAAAGGCTCGATCCGTTACATTGGTCATTCGATGCATTTTCGAACCCTGTAGGTTGATGCCTAAATCACATTGTACTACAGAACTACGTTCGACTTGATCCCTACACATGGGTACGTAGGCAGGTCGTGAATGTTTGTACAAGTCCAATCACATCATTTGAACAATCACATTGCACTGTTGAACTACGTTCCACTTGATCCCTACACGTGGGTACGTAGGCAGGTCATGAATGTTTGTACAAGTCCAATCACATCATTTGAACAATCACATTGCACTGTTGAACTACATTCCACTTGATCCCCACACATGGGTACGTAGGCAGCTCGTATGATATAAACGAGTGCAGCCACTTTATCGAAACAAAAACTTGTTTCCAGCAATCACACAAGCATGATGGTCATGAACCTATTTCATTATTCGTTGTCCAATCCTCGTCCTGGACACTAGGAATCAAACTCTTTGTTCCATTTTAAAGGACTTACGATCAGGACCGGCCACTGCGTAAGCTTGGCTGACATTCTTAATTGTTCAATCGTTTAGTATCCTGGACGATTTGACTAGATAATCGTTCATAAACATTCTTTATGTTCGTTCAGAGTCTAAGAGCTTGATCGGACCAACATATTGTATTGGCACTACTTCGACGTTCGATATTTGGACTATTAATTATCTTGTCAGGGACACATTATGCGTCGCTTAATCCTCATCGCAATGTATGCAGTAACCTTTGCACCATATCCGAAGCTAATCTAAAATCCTAAATTGGTTCATCGCTCACACCATATCAACACATTGAAGCACTATATAACATGGGACTGAATTAAAACAAATCTTAAAAAAAACAAAAAACAAAAAGAGAATAATATCACTACAAAATTAGGGTTCGAAACCCAATGTTTGAATAATTAGGGCACGACACCCACGGTTCAAAAATAAAAAATAAAATTGGCATGCAAGCCGAAGACTACGAAACATGAAAAGTTACTGCTTCACCGCCTTCTCGAACTCTGGGGGTTCGCCTATGGATCCGTCAGTTGTAGAAGGCTTGACAGCAACAAGTCTGATCTCGTCAGCTGTTGCGGGGACAGCGGAAGCAAGTTGCTCGATGCTCTTACTAGGGGCGGACGTTGGAGTTCCGGCTTCAGCAGTGGTTTCCTCGTACAGCTCGATCTCCTTGTCGACATCATAATCTATAAGAAGGCCTTGCTTGTACTCCTTCAAGAGCTCGTGACAAGCCTTAGTAGTAGCCTTCTCGTATTCACCGACGATGCGAGTCATTCCCCTCGATATCCTCGTCCTTCTGTTTCACCGTCTTTCTCAGGGCATCATTCTCGGCTTTCACCTTGTCGAACGTTTCAACCATGGCCTTCATCATCTCAGCCCCTTCCTTCGCTATTCGCTTTAACGTCTTTAAACTTTCATTCAATGTCGAGCAACTTTTCTCCACGTTCTTTGTCGACTTCCTCGAGCTCTCTAATTCGCTCCCTCCACTCGACAGCATTGTCAGTGGAACTATAGATTAGCCACATCCCCCTCAAAATGCACTGAAAAATAGTGAGATTACGCATGATAATCGATCGTGAAAACATGGACCAGGGTGTAAAGCAAACATACCTTCAAACCGGCCCATGTGAAATCATCAAGATGGCCCTGAATTCGACCGTCTTTCACCGTGTCCATATCAACGTCGGTTAGTCACTGACACATAATCTGAACGCTGAGTTTTTTTTTAAGGAGGCTCGTCCCTGGAGGCAGGTTCACCTCTACGTTCATCTCCTCCTCCTAAGTCAATTGAGGCCCGACGCTCGACTCAAGAACGATCGTCTTCACTTCCTCCTTATTCTTCATCGGTGCCTTTCTCCTTGGCTTTTCACCTACCTTCTGCTTTTTGGCATGGGGTTGCTCCGGCATGATCAAAGGTTCAAGGGACGATTCGATACAAGGAAATAGGGTAGGCGTGAGAGGTTGAGCGGCCTCAGCTGCCTTCGTCGCCACTGCTTCTTTCACAGCCTCTTTCTCCGCCCTTTTCCTTGCAAGTAGTTTTTTCGGGGAGGGAAAATCAATCTTCATCGTGTCTAAAGCCAGCTCTGCGATCAAATTCTTTTCATCAGAAAGTGACTCGATGAACAATGAAGTGCCGAAAAGTCTCAACAATGCTCCTTTGATCATGAACAGCCAATCAACCCAAAAAGGAATTCATTTAGCTATACCTGATTGGATTACAACAAAGTCCTTCGAAAGAACTCGACTATCTAAACCCATGGGGAATGTTGATTTCATCTCATTCTCGATTTGGCTAGGCGAGCAATCATTTGAGCTTCATTTCAAAGAAAAACGCCTTTGGTGGGGGCTTCTTTAGCTCCTTACCTGCAATAAAAAATGATAATATTTAACATCAACATTCCAATAAAATATGTAGGATCTTTCTCTCGATGCTCTTCTTTGAGACTTATGAAGAGGACCCCACAAGGGGTAAAAAGCATTCACTAGTACACCCAAAGATTTCTCGTTCACTAGCATGAAAAAAAATCGATATTGCCAATTTCTATCGGCATTTTATTCTCGGGTACATCGAGTAGCTGCCGTGGTCCTTCGAGTTCTCCTATGGGTAATAAAGGGCGAGAAAAAAAGTACATAAAACAAAGAGAATGAGAAGAAATCTTGCCTGAAATTCGAGTGACTTTGGAAACTCTCGGACTCTCTGGTTTTTCGAATGGCTATAAGTAAAGAAATAAGGAGTGGAAGGGAAGGAGACAAAAGTTATAAACCCTTGAGAAGGGATCGAACGGCCTTGATATTCTAATCACACCTTATCAAACGGCACAAATCACGAGATTTTTTAGATTCCCGCTCAGAGAAATTATTTCACGACTGTTCAAACTTAAAGAAAAAAAAAGGAGGGGCAACCGTCATTTCGGGTTATCCAATCAGTGTTTGCCACGCATAAAGAGGATCTCTTTTTCTGGGGCTCGATATTTTTGATTGATTGGCATTGATTTCTGTCAGATTTTTGTGATCTAACCCTGCCGATTGTCAACATGCGCCATCTTTCCAATGATGAGTATCAAACACTCTATCGAGGATTCATCGCTCGATAGAGTGGGGGGCTATTTGTTGGTGTCAGACTTCGTCTGCCCATAACACTAACTGAGTCATTGCGACCACTTAATAACAAATGATGAACGTCGGCCCCCAATGGATCAAGTATTCTCAAACATTTAAGCTCGGCCCAATGAACGATTTCAACTTAGCAGAGTGGCGAATGATGAAGGACCGCATTCAACCAGTTGGTCTCATTTTCTTTGAGGCCCGTCAACTCATCAAGTATGGATTGGGTGAGTATTTGGCCCGACAAAATGAATGATGAACGATGCCTATTCTTAGTCTTTGTGAACGACTGGTTCATCGATCGGCGTTTGTATTTGACAAATATTGCATGAAGAAATATCAATCTCTATAACTACCAAGCCCACAATCAATCGTGGCATCATGACCCACGTTCTTACATGTGTTCTAAATTGTTCGGGGTAGTGGGGATTACCCACTACTACCCACGAATTCAAAGATTTGTTTTTTCTACTGTTTCTTAGTCATTTGATGCCTGTTTTACGCATTTTGACTGGGTGAGTGATCTGGCTTGGGAATTTTATTGCATTTTTCTAGGTTTTTCTTTGAGTTTTTGGGTTGGTGTTCTTCGTGTTCATCTCATAGCATAAAATAGGATTCCAGAGATTTAGGGCTTAGATCCAAAAATCTCTCATCTTTCGTCCGAAAATTTGTTAGTGAACCACCATGGACAAAGTGAGAGGCAAGCGACTACTTGAGGAAGGCGTCGAAGTCCCAGTGAACATCAGCTTCGATGAGAGTGACGTCGAGGATGACGAACTGACGTCCGTCATTCGGAGTTCGAAAGAAGAGTTTGATTCCCTCCAAAAGAAAAAGTGCGCCGAGTCTAGCAACAAAGCATCAGAGAGAAGTGAACCGTCAATGGTGTCCGGGGCTGGAGTTCTTTCTATTCCTTCCATTGCTCGATTGAGTTGGCCCCCACAATGAATAAGTACATAATCATTTCTTCCAACGGTGAGCCCTCCTTCCATTCTGACCAAAGATGACTTGGCCCACATCAGGGGTCTGTACTGGTTCCCAAACAAAGTCCAACTTCGTCTTCCTTTTCCGAACGAACGAGCGGACATCGTGTCGGAAAGGTGGATCTGCATGGATATGATATACTTTGGATGTGGACTTCGACTTCTGATCCACCCTCTCATTATTCAAAGCATGAATCATTATCAGCTTGCGATTCCTCAGCTGATGCCGAACGGGATGAGAGTTTTTCTGGGACTGATAGTGATTGCCGATGAGGCGGGCGTCATAAATAGGGGTGGATCCTTCTCACCAGAGGAGCCTTTTGGGAATCCATCATTTATAGTCTTTCTGCCAAAATATACTCAGAAGTTATAAACCCATTGCACAAAAAATTCATATATAGTGAAACCCACATACTCAGAGGACATAGCACACTTCCGGTGAACATTTCTAAATATCGGTGTTATAATCTTCATCTCTTTTATTTTTTCTGACTTATCGATATTATTTTCTGATTGTGATTGCTTTGTGACTTTCACATGCGATGTCCAAGGACCCAAATGATTGTTGTTTGTTTATTTCTTTATCAACTAATCCCGGTTAAAATTTAACAGTAGATTCCTAGCATCTACAACTTTAAGAAATGTAGAAAATGATACCCATTTGCAGTAGCAGTATAATTCATTGGAGAAGATTTTAGAAATATATGATTTTTAATGCAAAAGCCTACTCACAGCTTCACATTTAAGTCATGAATTAAAAAAAAAAAATTCAAAGGAAATGAAATTAAATTAAAAAAAAAAAAAAAAAAACAAATAACATTTAATGGGCTCGATACAAAACCACTAAATGCGAATATGTTTCATCCGAAATTAAAAATCAAATTGATGAAGTAGAAGAAGTAAATAAATGAGAAGCATTTTAATATTATAACTGGAAAATTGCAATACTGAACCAGGAGTCAAGACTAATAAAAATTCAAAATTCTTAAAATAACAGTGCTGAACATCTAAATGGTGAAGGAGTAAACATGCAGATTATTTCCAGCAATCAACTCACGCAAAAGCAATTGAAATGAGTCTTCGACAAAACTTGCTCTAAATCCTGTTTTTCTAATTCGAAATTTCTAAAATCTTTACCATATACAAAAGAGTGAAAGAAAAATCATGCAAGACTGAAAACAACCACAATATAAAAACAAAATTTGATTTAATCAAACAGAACCCTAAAAGCAAAAGGAAAAAATTAGATGAGGAAAATTATTAGTAAACCCAAATTTCTCAAAAAAACCGAATAAAAATTGGAATTTCAATCCGACATTACAGAAAATCCAATCAATTCACCAGATCCATCGATGAATTCGTACATGCAATCGAAAAAACAAATGATAAATAGAAATTAGTGAATTCACATTTGAAAAGATATGAGTTGAGACAAAAACAAGAGAGAGAGAAAGAAATTACCAAGTTTTTTTTTTTCTTAATGGAAATTCATTTTACACTACTATTGACCGAAGAAAGAAAGGGGGAAAAAAGATTGAAAGAGAGAAAAAAGAAGCATTTGAAAAAAATAAAAAAATAAAAAAAAGAAAGAGAATGTTATCGTGAAGAGATAAGAAGAGACGGAAAAAAAAAAAAAAAAAAAAAAAAAAAAAGGAAGAGGTTGAGAGAGATGAGAAACGAAGAGGGGGGGAGGGTGGCGGGAAACAGGGAAGGATTTGGAGAGATGAGAAACGGAGACAATTGCAAAGAAGAAAACAAATGCAAAGAAAAAAAAAAACGAGGGCCCAAACGTGGAAGAAACGTTTGACACGCAGCTGCAAAAGAAGGATGGACGAAATCGTTTGATATTTTTTACTTTTTAGTGCAATCAGCCTTTACTGTTATTCTTTATATTTTGTGCTGAAAAGTGTTTACTTGTTTTATTTTTATTTTTTACTTTTTTTTTTTGGTTGAATCTTTTACTCTTAACTTTTTGAAAAATACTTTTGATTTGCTCATTTCATTTAGAAATTTTATATCTACATTCTTAAAAAATAAAACTTAAAAAATAATATATATATATATATATGTAACAAACTAAATTCACGTGCGTACTACGCACATACAACTAGTACATATTTAAAAGCACCATAAACCTAAAGGCATGGTTTGCTATATAAATTAAAAACAAACTATCTTACATATTTCTCTCCACCTATGTCAAAACTTCATCTTTCTAATCTCTAAGCATTTGAAAAATATAATTTTTGGTATTTGGATTAGATTCCAAACAAATACACTTATTAATATGATGCTTTTGCGTCAAAAACTCGGTACTATTGGCGCAAAGTCACTCCTAATATCTGTCTTAAAATTATTTTTGGCTTTTCATTGTCTTGTGTTTGGTTTTAAAAAGATCGACTTCTGTGAATGGATGATGTGAAAAGTTAAAGGGAAAAAAAATAAAAAAAGAAAGAAAGAAAAAGGCAAGGTAAACATGAGGATTTCATGTTTCTCTTAGGTATGAAATGTGATGACGCATGCCTTTCTTTAGTATGATATTGTCCGCTTTGAATCTCATGCTCCCTACGGTGTTGCTTTTGGATTTTCCCCAAAAGACCCCATACCATTAGGAGATGGTTTCTTTACTTATAAATAATCACATATATCAATTCCCAAGTGATATGGGACTGCACAGATTACCATTTCCTTCTAGGGATTGATTACTGTCACAATCCCTTCCTTTTGGGGCCCAACGTCTTCGTTGGCCACACTTCCGATTGAGTAACCTGTCTTTGATACCATTTGTAACGACTCATGCCTCCCTTTGATATAATAAAGTTCGTTTTGGATCTCGTGCACACACGGTTTTGCTCTTGGGCTTACCTTGAAAGGCCTCATACTATTAGGAGGTGGTCTCTTTACTTATGAACCATCACATATATCCATTCTCAAGCGATATGAGACTACACAGCTTACCCTTTCCTTCTAGGGACTAATGATTGTCATACAAAACTACAACCTTTTTTTCATTCTAAGTAACAAACTAAGGTTATTCATATTTCTTTGGATTAATTTTATAAATACCCCTTAAACTATGTACCCTAATTCATTTTGCCCCCTGAATTATCAAAACCGTTCATCATGCCTCATGTAATATGTAAAACCATTCATTTTGCCCCCTCCATCCACTTCCATTAATAACTCTAACGGAATTGTTAATATGACGTGTTTTTTTATTTGAGAACAGGAATGTTTGGTGTTAAGGTTCAAACCTTACAATTATAATCCAATTTTTTTTCCTCAGTTTCACTATTCACACATTTTTGTAACTCAAACTTTAAAAGTCTATAACTTTGCATAGACAAGTCAAAATGAGATGACTTTTGTTTTTGTTTTTTTTTTTTAAGAGTAATTGGACTAAATAGTCCCTTAACTTTTGCAATAATGACGGTTCGGTCCACATTCTTTTTTTTTTTCTTATGACCGAGATGATCCTAAACTTTTATTTTTTGGCCATTATAGTCCTTTCTATCAAAATCCGTTAAATTTTTAATAGAATACTATTGAAATAATTATTTTTATAATAAAATTACTAAAATATCCTCCCCCCCCCCCTCCCCTCCCTCTATGTTTTGCCCACCCCTCCCTCTCTCTCTCTCTCGGTCTGGCTCCCTCAACCTCAGCCCCCCTCCTGCCACCGTTCGCCCCCCACCCCCTCATTTCTCTCTCTCTCGGTCTAGCCCCTCCACCCCCACCCCACCACCTCATCTCTCTCTCTCTCTCGGTATGGCCTCCCCTCCTGCCTCTATTTGCCACGAGCCCCCACCCCCCACACTAGAACCCATATTAGAGTTGCCCCCCTCCGTCTTCACCATTGTTGAGCCCCAACCCCCCCCCCCCCCCCTCCCCCCCCCCCCCCCCCAATTGTCTTTGCCCCCGCCAAGCTCGGCTCAAAACTCATAAGCGAACTGGGTCTCCCCCCACCCCTACCACCACCCAAGGTCCCCCCCCCCCCCCACCCTGCCGCCGCTCGGCACTCTGATCTGGTTTCCTCCCTCCGCTGCCTAGCTTGCCCTGCCCCTTGATCTTGGGCCCAGATCTGGGCTGCTTTGATTTTGAGGAGAGAGAGAGATTACTTTAAAAAAAATAATTAATTATTAGTACATTACTAAAACACCCTCTCATTCTGTTATAAATTAACGGATTTTGACGGAAAGGACCATAACGGCCAAAAAATAAGAGTTTAGGGTCATCTCGGCAAAAAAAAAAGAGCAGGGACCAAACCATCACCTTTGCAAGAGTTCAAGGACTATCTAGGTCAATTATTCTTTTCTAAATTGCATAGAATTTGAGACGAATGAAACAAGCTCCATATTGATTTTTTTTTTTTTGAACACATTTAAGTTTTTATAATTTTTAACTCCAACAATTCAAACGGCTCGACAAACACACAATTCATTTCAAACCCAAATTTCACAATCCAAACCTAAGCACCAAAATGCATGCTAAGTATTAAAAGCTTATAAAAGATATTATCAAAAATAAATAATAATTATTGAAAAAATTAATTAATAGCCTGATTTGAGTTTCAAAAAATAATCCTAAAATTAAAGCACTTCTGAAAAACTATTTTTCCCCTCCTCCTTCTCTACACCATGATTTGCTCCGTGAAGCAATTTTCACCTTCCGACATCCTTCTCTTACTGAAGCTCAATTATCCGGCACCCAATCTCTCCCCTCCTTATCCTATCTTCTGCGGCTGACATTCTCCATCCAAAATCCACTGCATTTTTCAACAAATTGAAGCCGATCGAAGCAGCAAAACATGTCATGAACACGTACCCTTACCCATGGCTAACTTCAACTCTCTCACTCACTTGTGCGCCGAAGGTTGATCCGATTTTTGAAGCAATTAAGCTTTTAGAAGCTATAATGGATCAAGGCCTTTTTTTTTTTTTTTTTTCCATTTTCATTAAATTTTCTTTAATGTTTTACTTCACCTGCAAACTTCCTCAATTTTCTCTCACTTTTCCTGCTATAGGATCAGAATGGCAGTTGAGGAGCCTTTGGAAAAAACATTTCATCTTTGATTTTTTAATTTTCAGACTTTCCACTTTCTCTCGAAGCCGGATTTGATTTGCGTTTTGACTCAACACTCTACTTTTTTTTCTTCTTCTTCTTCTTTTTTTTTTTTTTTTTTTTTTTTTTTTCATTTTTTTGTGCCTGGTTCTCCTCTTTTTTCGTTTTTGGTTGAAGGAATATGTGAAATAACATGTTTTTTCTTGGAGACAATAATTGAAAAAAAATATGCGGTGGTGATTTTGGGATCTTATGGATATGCAATAACTAGTTTTTTGAGTGTCCTCTTGTTTGATCTGCAGAAGTTTTTGAAAGTGTTAGTAATCCGATATTTGTTTGGTTGCCAAGAAAATAAATGTTTCTTGGGTGATTTGTGAAAAAGTTGAGAAAAGGGTTGAGAGAGATTTTTGGACTTTTTTAACATTCAAATTTTGTTTTATAATTTATTTTTTTAATAATCATGACTTATCCATTAAAATATCTTTGATCATGTTTTAATACGTAGGGTTCTTCTGCAGTCCCCAAGTTCGAATTGAAGGGACCAAACTCGGAATGAATCTACACTGTTAAAAGAAATAAAATAAGATATTTTAATATGATAAATATATCAGACGGTCAATATTACTCGAGGGTAATCAAGAACATCTAAAGGGCAATTCAAAAATTTATTCACTTGCTACCAGTTGAGTGAGTAAACTCCACTAAAAAAGAAGAAAAAAAATCCAAAAGTTGTCCTTCAACGTCACATTTTGAGAGAGAGAGAGAAATAGAGAGAGAAACTCAAAGAAAAGCTCATATAACAGTGCTTTCACCGTAACCAATTTCAGGTAAAAAGGACAATGAAAGCCTCTAGCGGCGGATGACACCAAGTAAAGAGCATATAACCCCTTTGGTTTCAAATAACAGTGCGCAACAAATTGAAACAAACAAAATGGCCCGACTTGGAGAGAGAAACGACAACTAAAAGATAAGTAGTATTAAACACAAATTAAATAAACGACAAATAAAGAGTCCTCTTCCAACATCTGAAATAACAAATAAGCAATTATTCTCCTATGTTTTCTCTGTTTGGTAACGGGGTAGGCGTCGAAGTTGTGGGAGGAAGACAACGGCGGAATGGACGAGCTCTAGGCCGTGTCGGGGTACAAGGTCAGGTCGTTGGACATGGCGGAAGTGACCCAGAAATTGGATTAGTTCGAGGGCGATTTGCAGCTTAGCAAGACAATCTCTTGCCGCTCGCTTCCGACACCCTTCCAATCTCCCAACTTAGCTCAAGAGCCTGCTCACGGAGCTTAATCCTCCATTATTTTTGACTTCGTTACGGCGGCGCCACCGTTTTCTCTGCCTTCTTCACCGTTGGCCGACGATTCGTTCATGGCTCCGACAAAATCGTCCACAATCACCTCTGTTGATTCGACTCGGCCGATCGTCCTGGTTGATTTGCAGAAGAATGGGATCCAACTCATCCACACCCTAATGGTTTGCACGGAGGCCGTTCAGTCGGCGATCTCCCAAGCGGAAGCCATGAGAAAGTTCACCATCTACTTTCGCAACCACCTTTGATTCTCCAAGACCGAGAGTGAGACCAAGTTTTTGAAAAACCAGACTCGACAGCGATTTAAGCAGATTCGGAAATCCAATCGGGATCAATGATGAAGAATTTGTAGAAGTTTGAAACGGGGAGCGGTGACATCAAGTTAAATTCCATGGTGAAAATATTAAAACGGCACATCTGCGTTGCTTAAAATCACCCACATGTATACATTGCTTTGTTTCTCTTTATCAATACGTTGTCTTGGTATCCCAATACTTCTACCAGATAATTAAAAAACTATTTCTAAATCTAAATTTACAAGTTCGTTTTGATTAGATTTACAATTTTACCTCCATAGGTTAGCTTTTTAATTGCCAAAAGATGAAACTATCCTCATTATCATTTTAAATTACACGTAGAATTTGGTGAAAGACAAGAACTAGAAAACATTAACTTCTTATAATCCGTCAAAAGTAACAAAATTTAGCTGACTTTTGTACTTCATGACTTTCTCTTTCTTAAGGGATGGGTTTCATAAAAAGTGTTTTACGGGACTTCAGAATTGTCCTGATACTTATTTATCAAACAAAAAAACCCTCAATACCATGCGACATCCGCAGTTTCGTTAACTTTATAGATAGAAGTGGATGGAGGGGGATCTTTGACATATTTTGTGCATTTCAGGTGACATAATGAATGCTTTTAATAATTCAAAGGGTAAAGTAAAATAAGGTACATAGTTTAGAGAGTATTGGTAAAATTAATCCTGTTTCTTTTTGTTTTTGGAATATTTTTTGATTTTTTATTCATCTAATTATGAGAAGAAAAAAAATATATTGTCGTGAAAGTATTCTTGTTTTGAGAGGTTTATTGATCTTTTGATTTCTAACAAGTCATGGTTGGTATCTGGTGGATGGGTCAGTGTGGGATTCAACCTTAAGAATCTCATCAAGTGGGAGATCACAGATTTGAATCCTATGCCAACCCAAGGAAGTTGTCCCTGCTTGTGTGAAGTCTTAAAAACGTGAAATAACATGACCACTACTAGATCCTTTATTTTAGTAGAAAAAAGTCATGGTTAGTGTCTGGTAATTTTCCACTCCATGCAAAAGACAAAGGATAGGGTAAATTGCCATAATAGTCCCCGAACTTTTAATGAGGGTACCGATTGGTCCTCAAACTCTTTGTTTTTTTTTTTTTTCCATTGATTGATCCCTGAATTTTAAAAAAGGGATAGAAGTTAGCTAACGTTTGGTTCGCTGGTTGAAGATGAAATTTTTAAGTTGGAGATGGTTGACTTTTCAAAAACTAGTTATAAATTTTGTTGATTTTTCAAAAAAAGACAAAACTTGAGATGAAAATGGACAATTTAATTAGAGTTAAACTGTAACACCAAACGAAGCCTAAAGTCGTTTTACTAGCAGATGTCTAAAAACTTCTACTTTTCCGATAAATCATCATAATTTGTCTTAGAGTAATTGCCTCAAATAGTCCCTGAATTCTTTAAAAGGTGACAGTTTGGTCCCTATTTTATTTTCTTTTATTTTTAGTCTAGAAGACCCTGAACTCTTAAAATGTTGGTCATTATAGTCCTTTCCATCCATATCCATTAAATTTCTAACGTAATGAATCATGTGCAATGCATGTGATCTAATTTGTAAGGGTATCTTAGTAATCTAATAATAATTAATTTAACAAAAATTAAAAAAATATCCTACTCTCTTCTCTCTCTCTCTCTCTCTCCGAAGACGCAGGGGAGGGGGGACCCAGATCAGCGAACTCCATGGGGGGGGGGGGTGATGAGGACATGGCAAGCACAAGAGGATGGAATGCTGATACTATTTTAGTTCTAGAAAATCTTGCCAGGGCTAAGTTTAATTTAGGAAGTTAAATTGAGTTGTAAGGCTTGCATGCCAAGATAGTTACTTTCCTCTATTTGTTTAGGCCTTTTTGACTTTTCATGGGCGTTTATGGCAGATAATAAAGCCATTTAAAAACTTCCAACTTTCCTTTTCTAGTGAAAGTGTGAGATCAGCCAATTAAAGGACAGATTGTTTCCTTTTGGGTGACTAGGGATATGCATATGTAAAAGGGTCAGCTCGAAAGACTCAAACAATCCAAAGATGGCCTAAATCATGTCCTTGGCAAAATGTAGTCTGGGATTTTGCCTCAAGTGAATATCAAATAGGTTCTAGAGTTCGTTTTGAGATTAAGAAGTTACTTAACCAGCATAAACTTCATCTAAATAACAAATAATCTAAATGATTATAGCTCGGGTGTCAAAAGTATCAAAGAATTTAGGGCATAGTAAAACCACACAAGAACCAAGCACACACACAAAAGCAACAATCTTCATCTTCTTAGAACCATATCCAATTTCAATCAGTTTCATATGATCAGCCTCATACGATTCAAACTAAAATTAATGCTCAAAATGACACACCTTTTTTTTTTTTTAGAAAGACACACACAACCTAAAATAAATTAAAAATACCAAAGTAGAACAGCTACCCCCAAACTTAAACAAAACATTGTCCCCAATGTGAAGAAAAACAAAGAGAAAAAGGTAAGAAAAGAAAAGAGAAAAAATACTCCCTCAACTACGTGAGTGCTCAATCTTCTTCTTCTTTCTCGTCATTCTCCTCATTGATGTGGAATGAGCATAGGTTAAGTCATCCATTGTAAATTTATGGTGGGTAGCCGTTCTAAGCGCCTGGGCGCAAGTTTCTTGCACTTAGGCAACAGTGTAAATAGCGTCCTTTATTATATATATATATATATATATTTAGAAATTGGCACCTAGGCGCCACTGAAATAGCCCTTAGGCTCAATGCTCTCGGGTTTTTGGTCCAAGGAACATCTTAATGGAGTGCCTAGGCGCAAAATTTTTTCTGCCTAGGCCCAGTTTCCATTTGCAGTACCCTCAGTAGCTGTTTGATGAATTTGAAGTCCCAAAGTTATAAATCTTCATATCCACTACCGTCAAACTTGTCTTGAACCCAGTTTTAACTGCAAACAAAATAGATTTTCATCAAACTTAAATCACAGAATGTAAAAATATATTTTTTTATATGAATAAAATACTAAATAAAATCATAACAAAATAACAAAAGAGACAAGATTAAAAACTTGGGTTGCCTCCCAAGTAGCGCTTGTTTTATAGTCTTCAGCCAGACTCTTCTTATCCTATGAAGATCCAAGGCGAATGGTGCTCTTCTGATTGTCAAAACCACCATCAATGTATGGCTTCAAGCGTTGACGGTTGACCTTGAAAGTTCTCTTCTCTGTATGATTAAGCTCAACCGCTCCATGAGGGAACACTTTCACCACAGTGAATGGACCCGACCATCTCGATTTGAGTTTTCCAAGGAATAAACGAAGCCTTGAGTTGTAAAGCAACACTTTTTGCCCGGGTAAGAACTCATTTCATCGGATATGTTTGTCATGCCAAGCTTTTGTCCGCTCTTTGTAGATTTTGGCATTCTCATAGGCTTCATTGCCGAATTCATCCATCTCATTGAGTTGTAATAGACACTTCTCACCTGCTACTTGCATATCCATGTTCAGTTTCTTCATTGCCCAATATGCTCTATACTCCAATTCTACCGGAAGATGGCAAGCCTTGTCGTACACCAATCTATAGGGAGACATTCCAATTGGTGTTTTGAATGCAGTTCGATATGCCCATAATGCATCATCTAGCTTCTTGGCCCAATCTTTGCGAGAGCTATGAACAGTTTTCTCCAAAATCAACTTTACTTCTTTGTTGGAGATATATGCTTGCCTATTAGTCTGACGATGGTAAGCAAGCGTAGTTCGGTGTTTGACCCTATATTTTGGCAAAAAAGCCTCAAATTGTTTGTTGCAAAAGTGCGACACTTCATCACTTATCATAGCCCTTGGAGTACCGAACCTCGTGAAAATGTTTTTTTGGAGAAAATTAAGCACAACCTTACCATCATTAGCTGGAGTTGCTGCTGCTTCAACCCATTTTGACACATAATCTACCGCAAGGAGAATGTATTTATTGTTGTAGGACGAACGAAACGGTCCCATGAAGTCAATGCCCCACACATCGAACAACTCCACTTCAAGAATATTCTTCAAAGGCATCTCGTTCCTTTTGGAAATATTTCACGTTCTTTGGCATCTATCACAAGCAGCAACAAAGGCTTGAGCATCCTTAAACAAAGTAGGCCAATAGAAACCCGATTGCAAGACTTTGGCAGCCGTTTAGTTTCCTCCAAAATGCCCGCCACATTCAAATGTGTGACAATGGTGTAATATGTCCCCCATCTCTTCTTCCGGTACACATCTCCTTATGATCTGATCCATAAAATGCTTGTATAACACCGGTTCTTCCCAATAATATTGCTTCATATCAAAAAAGAACTTCTTCTTTTGTTGTTGTGAGAGGTCCGACGGAATAATCTTGTCTGCGAGGAAGTTGACATAATCGGCAAACCAAGGAAGATTGTTTGTGGAAGAAATAGCAAAGAGTTGCTCATCTGGAAAGTGGTCATCAATGGGAGATTTTTGCAACTCTTTCTCTTCTGATAATTCGAGCCTGGAGAGATGATCCGCTACAAGATTCTCAGTGCCCTTTTTATCTTTTATCTCCAGATCAAATTCTGGAAGCAATAACACCCAACGAATAAGCCTAGGCTTTGCATCCTTTTTGGCCATAAGGTATTTAATGGATAATTGATCAGTGAAGACTATTACCTTATTGCCAATTAGATAAGGCCTGAATTTGTCAAAAGTGAAGACAATAGCAAGTAGCTCCTTCTCTGTTGTTGCATAATTAAGCTGAGCATCATTGAGGGACCTGCTAGCATAATGAATGACATGAAAAACCTTGTTCTTCCACTGTCCTAGAACCGCTCCTACTGCGTAATCACTTACATCACACATCAATTCAAACGGTAATTCCCAATCTGGAGCTACAACAATAGGTGCCGACACAAGTTTTTCTTTAAGCACAGTGAATGCCTTCTCACATTCTTCATTAAACTCAAAAGGAGTACCTTGCACTAGCAAGCTTGAAAGAGGCTTGGAGATCTTGGAAAAATCTTTTATAGAACCCAGCATGACCAAGAAAACTCTGAACTCCCTTGACCGAAGTTGGTGGTGAAAGATCGTCTATTGTTTCTATTTTTGCCCGATCCACTTCTATTCCTTTAAATGAGACCCGATGGCCCAAGACAATCCCCTCTTTCACCATGAAGTGGCACTTTTCCCAATTAAGCACTAAGTTGATATGTTCACATATCTCCAAAACCAACTATAAATTAGAAAGATAATGATTAAAGGAGCTACCAAACACAGAAAAGTCATCCATAAAAATCTCTATAATCCGCTCCACCATGTCCGAAAAAATCGCCATCATGCATCTTTGAAAAGTAGATGGTGCATTACAAAGTCCGAATGACATCCGACGAAAGGCAAATGTACCGTAAGGGCATGTGAACATCATTTTCTCTTGATCCTCCGGTACTATGGCTATTTGGTTATACCTTGAATAGCCATCTAAGAAGTAGTAGTACTCATGACCCGCTAACCGATCCAACATTTGATCAATGAAGGGAAATGGGAAGTGATCTTTCTGAGTTGCTTTGTTCAATTTCCGATAGTCTATACAAATCCTCCATCCAGTGACGGTTCTTGTTGGAATCAACTCATTGTTCTCATTTTTCACCACCGTCATGCCTCCTTTCTTTGGAACTACTTGCATTAGGCTAACCCATGAGCCGACATATAACCATTTCAACACTTCTTTGCAAACTACTTTTTTCATGGTTAGATTAAGTCTTCTTTGGGCCTCTACCGATGGCTTGCTATTATCCTCCATCAAAATCTAGTGCATACACATAGAGGGACTAATCCCTTTTATATCCGCTAAAGACCACCCAATAGCCATTATGTATCTTCTCAGCATTCTCAATAGCCTTTCTTCTTCTTCAATAGAAAGCATAGAAGAAATAATTACCAGTAAAGTCGATGATTCCCCCAGAAAAGCGTAGCTTAAATGATCTGGTAAAGGCTTAAGCTCAAGAACTGGTAGCTTCTCAATTGATGAAAGTGGTTTTTAATGGACCTGTTCCCAAATCTTCAACAAATCTCCTGTCATTGGGACCAAAAGAATCCAACCAATTCACAAATTCCACAACTTCTTCATATTCCAAGAGGGATGGATGTGGATGAATCAAACTCAATTCCAAGGGTTCTTTTGATTGGCCAAGGTGTTCAGAAACCAAGGCATCAAGAGCATCAATGCAGAAACAAGTGTCACTAACGCCTGGGTGCTTAATAGCATTGACCATGCTAAAAGTTACCTCTTCTTCATGTACCTGAAGTCACAATTCACCCTTTTGCACATCAATGAATGCTCGACCAGTCACCGAGAAAGGTCTTCCAAGTATAATAGGGATTTCTTTATCCTCGTCCATGTCTAACACAATGAAATCTGCAGGAAAGATAAATTTGTCCACCTTGACAAGGACATCCTCAATAACTCCCCTCGGATGTTTAATAGATAGGTCAGCTAATTGCAATGAGACCGTAGTAGGTCTAGCTTTATCTAATCTAAGCTTCTTGAAGATAGACAAATACATTAAATTAATGCTAACACCAAGATCACACAGTGGCTTTTCAAAAAATAGAGTTTCCAATGAGCAAGGAATAGTGAAACTCCCTAGATCTTAAGCTTCTGGGGTAATTTTCTCTGGATGATAGCGCTACATTCTTCTGTAAGTGCAATAGTTTCATAGTCCTCTAATTTTCTCTTGTTTGATAGGATGTCTTTCAGGAACTTCACATAACTTGGCCTCTGTTCAAGTGCATCTGCAAAAGGGATGTTGATGTAAAGCTTCTTGAAGACATCCATGAATTTGGAAAATTGCTTCTCAAGTTTGCTCTTTCTGAGACGCTGAAGAAAAGGAACCTTGAGGCCTGGTTCTTGAGGAGGCAATGGTCTAGCTTTAGGGATGGTTTCAGTTTGCTCTTGACCATCTTTATTAGGCTTTTCACCAGTTGAAGGAGTCTCCAATTCTCTTCCACTTCTCAAGGTTATTGTCTTGCATTGTTCTTTTGGGTTCACTTCAGTAGTGCTAGGCAAGTTACCTTGTTGGCGACCATTGAGCATGTTAGCCAATTAACCAACTTGAACTTCTAAATTTTGAATCTGTACAGCTTGATTCTGAAAGTTGGTCTGGGTATCGGCCATGAACTTGTCAGTGTGTTTGGTTAACTGAAGCATTGCTTGTTCTAATTTAGACTTATTCTCCTAAGGTGGCACTCTCTGCTGAGACTGGCCTATATTTTGGTTATTTCTCCAAGAGAAGTTTGGATGATTACGCCATCCCCGATTTAATGTGTTAGAGAAGGGGTTGTTTTGATGCCTGTTGTAATTTCCCACATATTGTGCTTGTTCTGGCTGAGGTTAAGGAAAAGCTCCCATTTGACATTCTTCAATGGGGTGGTTCCCTTGACATTAGTTACACATAAATGGAGGAGTCTGAATAGAGTTCACAGCCAAATGGTTATTCTGAAGCTGTTTAGGAAGAGAAGTAACCTAAGCAGTCAAAGCAGTTATAGCATCCATCTCATAAACTCCAGCTGCTTTCTTTGATACAACCCTCTCACTTGGCCATTGAAAATTATTGGTGGCTACGTCATCCAGCAACTCATAAGCTTCATCTTCAGATTTCTTCATGAAAGCTCCTACTGCAGATGCATCAATTACAATTCTGGCAGTGCCATTCAACCCATTGTAAAAATTGTGGACTATCATCCACTTAAGTAATCCATGGTGATGGCACTTCCTCAACAGCTCCTTTTATCTCTCCCAAGCTTCATACAATGTTTCGCCATCTTGTTGAGCAAAATTGTTAATCTCTATACGCAGTTTCACTATTTTTGCTGGTGGGAAAATTTTTGCTAGAAATTTATGCACTAAATCCTCCCAAGTAGTGATTGAGTCTACAGGCAAAGATGTCTGCCAATCTCTTGCTCGATCCTTCAGAGTAAATGGGAATAGTAGAAGGCGAATGGCCATTATGCTTGAATGTATTGTAAATTTTAAGAAAACTTGCAATATGAGCATTGGGATTCTCAAAAGGCAACCCATTAAATTGAGTTGCTTGGATCATCTGCATTTGCACCGCCTTGATCTCAAAATTGTTCGTAGCCATAATCGGTCTTCTTATAGCCGAATATAAACCAATTACAATAGGCAATGCATAGTCCCACAAGGCAGGTGGCGGGTTGTTCTCGTTTCTCACTTCACTAGTATCACCCATAGTTTCTTGCAAATGTCTAACTGCTTCCTTTCTCTCCCTTTTGTTTCGTCGACACAAACGCTCGATTTTAGGATCAAAAGGAAGTAAGTTCTCGCTTCCAAACTTTCGCATGCACCTAAGGAATACTCCTGAAAATCAGAAACAAAGACAATAATAAATAAAAGGAATTCAAAGTAAAATTATAATTATTTGACTCGATATTAGTAGGACTAAATAGTCCCCGGCAACGGCGTAAAAAACTTGATAGGTATTTTTCGCAAGTGCACAAGCCGGTTCAAGTAATAAAGTGATAAAAAGATATCATTCCCAACGAGGACTATTTACTACTAAGTACCGAATTACTTTAATCCAAATTCTATTTGAATGATAAATTTACAAGATGCAATAAAATAAAAGCAAATTAAAATAAACACAGCGCACGAGTTTAGCGAGGAGTAATTCAATATATTAGGATATCTATGATTTCTGATTTCACCGGATTAATCCTGCTCAAAGCACCAAATTTAATCACCCAACGCTTATTCCTATGCTAATGACAAACTTTCCTAATGTAATCATTAATCTTTCTCAAGCATTAGCAAATTACCACAACAAGCCAGTTTTCACCTCGGTCTCAAACTCCAAACCTAATTTTGATTCATTAAGAACAAGAAATTCATAGTATCGCACAAGTCTCATAGATATCTCTATCCTACGACAATCTCATGGTATATAATCGAAGTCTAATCCAACTATCAGTTCTCAGTCTCAAATTTGATCACAAATTAATGGGAAAGAGCGCACACACATCAATTAATATAAAACTAATTGATCAAATAAATGAATAAAATTTTATAAAATTAGTAAAATGGCCGTATTTTGAAGAAAAAAAATATCAATAAGTCAATCATTGATTGGCCATGATTAATCAATGATTGACTAACATTAATATGATCAATCATTGATTAATTATAGTGAATCACTAATTGATCATAGTGAATCATTTTAACGGCTATTTTCCTAAATAAAAAAAAGTTTGACCATTTATTTAGATAAAGTGCCTATATATGTAATCTTTCCTATTCTTAATTGTACATAAACTTTGGTATCCATCACAATTATTAAAATTCACTAGATATGTATAATATCATTGTATTCAAACATTTTGTTTGAAATATATATAAATTATTTTTGCTAGTGAGACATATGTGTCCAATAGCACTTCAAACTTGTAAGGAAAAAAAAGAAAAAAAAGAAAAAAGACAAGTATGAGAAAATACATAGCACATAAATTTTGCATGTACTCGATGTAGATAATTTATTATTTTTTGTTATAGCAATAGCATTTTCCCTCCGGTGCTTTGGCTGGAGATCTGAGGCAACGACCCTTGACGTTTGATTCGAATGGATAAGTTTCTTTACATCTCACTTGACAAGTATGATCATCATGACATGGTTGATTGTCAAGCAAATGAACTTGTAGTTTGGAATCTGTATTTTTATAAAATAATTTAAAATTGTAGAATAAAATATATATATATATATATATACACACACTTTTATTACTGTTTATATTTTTGCAATTTATCTAAAAACATATATTTCATTTTATTTATTCATTTTTTTAATGACAAGCAAAGTATAAGGAGTTTGGATCTCTATAGATATTTAATTGCAGTAAAATTGTTTTTTTTTTTTTTTAATTCTTGAAATTAGGTATTGACTTGTTCTATTGACAACAAAACATATCAAGTATCTTATTTAGTTTTTATTTATTATATATTAGTGTAATGCAAACTTAGATATATTTGTATAATATGCTTGTGTTTATTATATCAAAATCCATTCAATTATACATATTTTCAAAATCCTCTTTTTGCATTTTGTAAATATTTTACCTGAACAAATATTTTGATAAATATTTATGTCTTTAAACATAATATAATCTTGATTTTCCCTTAAAGAAAGTAAATTCTTGATTTGAAAAAAAAAAAAAAAAAAAAAAAAAAAAAAACTAAAGTACTACGTAAAGACTAACCTGAAGGTTTGAAGAAGACGAAAGGCAAAAATAGAAATATCAAGAAATATATGGATTTATATTGCGTGTCCATTTCCTCTTGTAGATACTTCTAGTTGAAAGAAAAAAAAATGATATTAGAGTTTAAATAGGAGGTATTGTTATGTTTCAATTTTTGCTTGAACATTTATTTTATAGTGTGTAATATATTGATTGTCACCAAAAGTTACAAATTATATTATTTTATTATTAAATAAAAAGGAACATGATTAATTAGTCACTTAGAAAAAGAATAAATATCTCGAAAAATATCATCTTCGTAAATCTATTATTATAGGTCTTTATTTGTTTTCATGAAGTTGATAATATATTAAATCAAATATATTTAATTTACAGGTTTATCTCAACTAAAAATAATAATTAAAGTAATTATAGAGACCCAAAAAAAGAAAAAGAAAAAAGACAATAAATAAAAAAAAATTTGAAGCTTAACAAATTTTAATTATATATGCTATGAAAAAGTGTATAACTAACAAAATCTATTATTGTTCTTCTAGATCTTGCATCAAGAATGACTAGTACATCATAATTAGTTTGGCTCTCACTAATCATCCTATCATACTCTAAGGTTTTGTTTGGCATTTAAATTTAACTCCAACTAAACTGTATTTTTTTGTCTCGATTTTTGTATTTTTCTAAAAAGTTAACAAAAATTTATACTAGTTTTTAAAAAATCAACCAACTCCAATTTAAAAATTTGAACTCCAACTGGCGATCTAAATAGAAGCTAAATCTTCCACTCGAATTTATTTTATATAATAAAAAAGTATGTAAACTAATAGTAGCGTAATATCATGTCGAATGGGGGGAAGTAAAAATAATATTAATAACAATCCACATGGGATAACACATTAAACTATATGAAAAAAAAAAATAAAGATTATTTATCTTTTTATATCATGTATTTTTTTTTTATTTTTTTTTTTTAAAGTATATTTGTGCATTTTGAAATGATGCATTTTTAAACCATTAGACTACATTTAACACACCAATCAATATTTTCCCCTTCGACGAGCGTACCCCCAACGCCACCAATAACCATGACGAGTCCAACGACGACTCATTCACGAGAGTCATAGTCCTAATTCTTCCCGGCGAACCCAACATTGACGCTCTCACGAGAATCCAACTTCTCTGTCTTCGCAAGCGTAGCTGCCCAACCCACGACCCCCTTCACCTCTGCGTGCTAGCAAGCGACGCCCTTACTGCCGCCGATCCCATGCAGCCTCCTACAAGTGCAAGCCCAGGTGCCTCCACACCCAGGAGCGAGTCCGTGGCTAGTCCCCCTTTACCAAGCCTACGACAACTTCCCCTAATGCAAGCCCACCGCAGCTCCTGGTGGTAGGCGATTAGAGAATATTGAATTAAAACGTAGTAGAATGAATTTCAACATTTTTTTTTCAAAACCCAACTAGGGCATGACAAATAAATAAACTATAACTTTCGACCGTAATTATTTACCTACTCTTTTATCTTCAATCTACCACGAATGCACTTGCTAAAGTAACGTTTCTCTTCCTTCCGATCTTCCAAGCTGTTCTTTTCTTTGAGAATCAACAGGTCTTTGGAAATAGGTGAATCTTCATGGACATTAATTCCCCTTCCAATCTTTCTTGACTATATGGCTTTCTATACTCTTGGCTGAGGGTGCAAGAACTTCCATTATATGAATGCCCCCTAAATTTTTCAAATTTGACAAGTTAATCCTTAAACTTTTTTTTTTCTAACAATCAACCTCCTGAACTTATAATTTTTGACAATTATAAGTCATTTTTGCTTAAATTCATTAAAATTAAGACAGTTTTTTTACACCATACTTATTCATCATAGCCCATGAGGGACAATGCTGATCTTTTTTACTTAATTTTAAAATAAATTTTAGGTTTAAGTTTGAGCATATCTGAATTAGGTTCAAATTGAATTGAAATTAAACAAAAATGATCAACAATAATCCTTTTGCTATTACCTATTAAGAACAAAATTTCCAAATTTAAAATAGATCAGGGGTATAATCACCAAACCTTCAAATGCTCACAAAGTTTACACTTACAACTGCAAAATATAAAATCTCTTTTAATTATGAAAGAAATGAGATAAACATTTATATATTAACAAGTCTCACCAAAATACTCTCTTAATGAAATTACAGTATTAGTAATAATAATAATGCTTCTATGAACGACAAGACAACCCCTTCTCCCGTACACAATTATCGTTCTCTCTTAAATTTGGTGCATTTTTGGGTTATTACAACTACAAACAAAGTATTTATCCTTCAAATGCTCACAAAGTTTACACTTACAACTGCATAATATAAAATCTCTTTTAATTATGAAAGAAATGAGATAAAACATTATATATTAACAAATCTCACCAAAACACACTCTTAATAGAATTACAGTATTAGTAATAATAATAATGCTTCTATGAACGACAAGACAACCCCTTCTCCCGTACACAATTATCGTTCTCTCTTAAATTTGGTGCATTTTTGGGTTATTACAACTACAAACAAAGCATTTAAGCAAACTTTTGTGTAGTGGTGGGTATGATAAAGGCAAAAGAATGAAAAAATGGCCAAAACACTGGGAGACTAATGACAAAATGTATTACAAAGCTAGTTACATTAAATATATATATATATATATATATATTTATACCAGGCAGTTTAATTAGCAGCCAGCTGCTTTCAAGAATTTGTCGTAGGGGCTTGAAGGTGGCAGCCTGAACGAATGCTGTCCGTACTCGCGCGAACAGATGAGAAGCTGTTCCTTGACTCGAACTTGCTCCTTGTTTATCACCATTAGGTGCCCTTCTGTATCCTCCTTTGTCCAACAAAACAGCCAAGAAAAACCCACATTAGTATGTTAATTCATTCTCGAATAAGACAACCATAAAGCTTAATGTCGCTAAACTTCTGCAGCTCAAAATAGTTAATCTACTCGGACAATTAGGAAAGTCTTGAACTCCTTTTTTTTTTTTTTTTTTTTTTTTTTTTGGTAAAAAGAGAAATTTGCTTACCTTGGCTGGTATCGCGAGATATTTATTTTCATTTACAGTGGAAAGGACTAATGCATTTGCTTCTTGCTGCTGCTTAAAACTATGGAGTACCGACATCTTTTTCTGTTTACCCGTCACAAGGGCTTCACACTGATCTTTCATCTGGTCATAAGATATTGGCATTGAGGAAACTGGGAAGCTTGCAACTTGTCGTGCTGTTTCCAGAACCTGTTAGTAGTGATAGAACCAAGTTATATCCAATCAATATGAATCGAATAGCAACGTTTTGCTGGAAAAACTTGGAAATTAGTAACAACATGAACTAAGCAAGAGACAAAGATCACCATTCAAAGGCTGTAATAGGAACCCTAATATTCTGTGGTTTCACGGTAGACTTTAAAGAAAATAACTGAAGAAGAACAAGGAGACTTCTTAATTGAATCTGAAAAACCAGTATGATGATTGAATACAAGTGTTGATACAATTTCAAGGGCCTATCTCATTCCCCACAGCATAAGCGGAACATTTCCCCACTAATTGGCTGCCTAACTAACAGGTTTTCCTCCCTACTTTAGCTAGTAAATTAGTTTTATTTAGAAACTCCAAATATTAGGAGGGAAAAAAAAAAAGAAAAAAAACCGTCACTGGCCTTTCTCCAGCCCATATACACAACTTCACAATAGAAATAGAACCATCGCCAAGAAAAATGTTCGAAAAGTGAATATATATTATACCATTCATATATAGATGAGGACAATGTCTTACTGATTCTAGAAGCTGATTTACGCTTAGAATGTCAAGGGTATTGATGGAGATTGATGTTTTACGACCGGATTGGCTTCCACTAGCTTCTGGGAAGGCTTCTTCATCCGTTAATGCAGCTGTAGGCATCACCTGAAAACAAACACTCGTCAAATAAAATGGTTACTACAGCCATGAAGATAGAGAAAAAAGAAAAGTTATTACCTCATCAAGATCTGGAAAATCCATATGGGCAAGAGGAGAGCACGGTCTCGGTGTTTCCATGAACAATGGAGCTCCTAATGGATACGCGTCATCAGGTGAAAATCCTTGTGACAGTTGCTTCTTGATGCTCGCTAACTCGTCCTTCAGTAAAGGGAAAAAAGAGGGTCAAATGTAAAACAAACCTGCTCGACCTATCATCCGTAGCTGTGTCGAAGTACTGATAGGACAGACACAGGTAGTTCTATTTGTCCTCCGAGACTCAATTTTAAACTCAAAAGAGCACCCAATGTCAAACTTGGAACATAAAATCGGGCTTTTGGTTTCTTCAACTAACTTGAAAGGTCCAATTCTAGCAATTATTTAGTGGAAACCCAGAAACATCTTGAACTTGGGTAAAAAATAAATAAATAAATTGATTGTAAAAATAAATTGCAGAAGAGAAATTGGTTTGTCACCTCTGACAATTTTGCAAATTTAGTCATGAAGTGGGATATAACTGTTTCTTTCAACCGATGGTCGTTCAATGGAATTGCTGACAGAGACTTCAATGCAGCAACCTCATCTTCCTGTGATCCGTAAAATATCTTCCCCTTATTGGACTCTATAAAAACTGCCTGTAGACGGGCATCGTCGACCAACTGAAGATGGGGATCGACCTATATAATTTAGATCGTTAAAAACGTTTAATACTATCTCAATGCCATTTCCAAGAACTTGACAAGGGAAATTAAAATTTAAAAAAAAAAAAGAAAAAAAAAAAAGAAGAAGAAGAAGAAAGGCCTACGAGATCTTTGATTTTATAAGGTGAAGAGATTAACCGTTTTATCTATCAAAGATGCTTTAACAAGAGGAATTAGCTCTGGGAAATTTCCAATCCTAGCTGAAAATATGAGCATGAACGATGCCAAGGTAAAAAGTGATCTTCTACGAGAGGGCTGCAGACCGCCTACAGTAAGCATCAAGTAAACATGCATTAGAAAAATATTAATGAGGAGATCTCCACACAATTTTTCTTTGAAATGAGTACCAGTTAACAATTATCTATTATTTATTTGTATATAGTAGTGTTGTTCTTATATGATTCAAAACCGAGGACCACACTGTCTATTAATCGGCAATACGAGCACAAAACATTTTGCAAAAAGTACAACCACACTGCAGGGGGCATGTGCTAAAGCTTGGAGTGGTGATGGAAAATCTGTGATTTGAAAATATCAAGGTTATTTTCTTTGAAATCATTTTTCCTCGTTGGTTGATAATCCACCTATTTGGTATTCCGTTCCTACTGTATGCAAATAGCGTCCAATAATTTGCTATTAGTTAAAAACCTTTGCTATTGTTCTTACAATAAAAAAGAAATATCGCAAAAGAAAAAAAAACCCGCTAACCTTCTTTATCCAGAGAGACAGTTCTCAGGGAGAATGCGAGCTGGAAGCATCTAACAAGCGCCGCATGACTGGTGGTCTGTCAAAGGCATAAGACATCATAAATAATTTGCTTCTATTTATCAGTTTTTGCCTTGTACTCATTATCTGATTTAGTTTGGTCTCTGTCATGCCTTTACTGCTTTTGGAGGATACCTTGTCCTACCTCCCTTATATATGGCTTATGTATCAATATAAGGGTGTTTTTTATTAAAATGTAATAATAAAATAAAAACTCCAAGTGTATTTAAACTTCTGGAAGAAGGGACGGGAATTCACACATTTAGAAGGTCAAGAAGCATGTTACCCAAGGATGAGAAAGGGAGTAAATGAAATAAACAATCATGAAAGGAAATGAGAAACAGTGTAACACCATAAAATACATGCAGCGTCTCACCTTAGATCGGGTGAACAGTAGAGCAATGTTATAAGTGTGGGCCATTGCTTCAAAATTTGCAGGAGTATTTTCAGCAGATGTTGCCTGAACCCAGATTGATGAAAGCAACAGACTCACTTGGTGACTGCTCAGCCGAAGCAAAGTTAGCTCCTGGAAGTTGTAGCAAGTTGACATTTGATCAACATGACAAGATATTTCCCTTCAATTTAGAAAAAAAATGAGCAAGAATAATCATTCATAATTGTAAGGTTTGTGTTTGTTCAATTCTCATACTGTTTTTCCTCCGACCAAAGCACCCCAAAAGGCATAGGATTGCCAAGATTGCTCCATATAAAAATCTGACAATTGATTTCGCTCCTCTGCATCAATGGTCTCTGCACTATCTTTACCGTTGTCCTCGGAGGAGAATCTTCCATAGCTAACATCCTGCAATGTACTGACTGAAAGTCCAGAAACATCTCCTGAAAGCTTCATTTTCGTGTCTAGCCAAGGAGAAAGAGCAGATGGCATTAGCACCATAGAGAAAATGCTGTGTGCTCCAACCCGTGTTTCATGGTCTGGATGGGTCATTGCTAGGAGTAGTTGATGAAATAAGGCGTCTGGAAAAGCCTGGAGAAAGGATGCAAGTTAAAAATAAAAAAATAAAAAAAAAAGTAAATATATATAGTTGTGAAGAACACAAAACATATGCAAGAAATTGCACTAACCTTCTTGTCGTGATATATGTTGGGGACAGATGAGACAACTTTTGCAGTTTGGTAGATTGCAGAAATAGTTGTTCTAGCAACAACTGTACTTGTCGGTATGTTCTCCAGCACACCAGCCATCATATCGAGAATGGGACCAACATCTCCAACCTATTAATGTAAAAACATTTTCACAACTCAGAATATTCTGATAGTATGTGTCATGCCTTTCCAAAAAGTACATAAGAACATTAAAAAGTAAGCAGAAACACCTGTCGGACAAGTATGGTCCCATTTATCTGTTTAACTCTTTATTTTATTTTCCAAGAAAAAAGACAAAAAAGAAACACACACAAACCTTCTCTGAGAGTTGTGAGATGCATCTTTCTAAGGCTGTTTGAAGATCAGATATGGATTCCGTACTCTTGGGGCTCGATGCTTCAGCTTGATTTTGAAGGCATTTACGCAAATGCTTCACCAGATCAGCAAGGGAACCGACTATTGCTACTGAAGCGTGCTGCTTTGCACTTTTTGCTAGGTTTGTGGTAACATTAATAATATTTATCTGTAAGAGAGGTTGTTTGATAACGTTCTTGTGATCCAAGTGCTTGACCAGTATAGATAATAAGAGATGGGAGTTCTGTCCTGGTGATCAAGAAGCTATGTGTCAATCATATCCACGGCCAGTATGACGAAAATATTTCAATTAACTATATAATCTTAAAGGTCTACTTCTTACCTGACTCCTCTAAAAGTGACTGCAAATATAACAAAACAGGATATGCAAGTCCTTTCTCTTGGGACCAATGGTTCTGGCTATCAAAATTTTGGAAAAGAGGCTCAAGTACACGACGAACTGTTGTTGCTTCTTTTGCCAGTTTGGCCATATTACTCAAGCAAAACCTGGACCAGTAAGAGGGGCTCTTGGTGTTTTCCCTGTGAAACATGAAATTTGAATCACGGAATGTCAAGGGCACAAAAACTTCCCAACGAAGATGACATAAACTATTCCTTAACAAATCTCCAAAAAAGCTAAAAGACTAACATATAATTACATTGTGATATCCAAATCAGGTTTTTTTAGGAGGTTTGGTAAAGACAGAGCCTTCTGATTCATATCTGGGGAAGATAAATCAGCAATATCAGCTGTCGACAGTCCATGAACCTGCTGGTCATGAGGTTGAGATTTTTCTTTGTCCTCCTTCGTGTTATTTTGGAAATCAGTGAAGTTTTCCAACATCACTGCTATAATCTGCAAGCCAAGAAGATTAAAGATATCAAAACTTGTATATCAGAACTCAACAGTCATGCATTTACCAACGTACTTTTAAATCTTTCAATCTTTTGTCTAAAAGATTAAAAAGTAATAAATAATTGGAGAATATCCATATCACCATACAGAAAATTCATTAGAAATGTAGGAGGTTTAGATCACTCACACTGTCAAAGTCCATGGATATATGAGACTGCTCACCCATGAAACGCACCTGCACACAAGATTATTGACACACGAATTAGAAGGCCTGAAAAATATGACCATAAGAAAAAGAAAAGTTGAAAGAACACCAGTCGATTTAGCAGAAGGGCTACTACGCGCCGGGGGGGTGGGATACATTGAAAATTATGTGGGAAAACTATTGAGTCATTTACTTCCAAAACAAAAGCATATTATTTTTTTCTGAGAAGAATTAAGTTCAAAACCTAGACAATAAGTAATACCAACTAAGGAGTGGCTACAAGCAATTTTATTTCTATTTTTATTTTTTTTCCCTTTCTTCTTCTGATCTATGAAAAACTAGGTAGCTATAAAAATAAAACCGTGAAAAAAGACAGAAGGCAATCATTATGGATGAAAGTATCACAAAAATAACCATATAGTTGCATAGAAGGTCACTATTAGACTGGAAAGAGGGAATACATACCATAAATGCCAGAACTTGCAGTCCAGCTGCCTGTAACTGTAAAGCTCTTTCATCGTCTCCAACTTCTTGAGCTAGTTGACAAAGTTTAGGAATGAGGCCCTCCAAGTTGAACATGTATGAACTATCCATCTACTTTTATTTGAAAATGTCAGTTTCAATCAACCATTGGCTAAGCAAAAATCCATGCATACTTTTTCCTCATCAATATCTGACATCTTAAGGTCTCTAGGAAAAAATTTAATGCGCCTAATACACAAAAACAAGGAAACAAGGGCAGGAGTTTGAATGTATCCCCCAATAGCATCTGAATCTAAATCGGGTCGTCTGATCTAGACATACTTCTTCCTCATCAATATCCAAAAGATTATATGAATTGTCTCTCTTTTCACTAACTTAAACCTCAGTACTTAACGTTAATTAGGAGCTTGTTAAAAGAGTCTACAAAAAATTAACTACCAAAACTGTAGACGTGTTATGAATAGAACAACATTCAAAATGAGTGTCACAAACCAGAGCATCACTTCTCTAGACAAACATGTACCTGGCTTCTTATAAAGTCCACAAGAGTATTACAACCCAGAATCCGCATTTCATGCTGCCGAGTGTGTTCCAAAAGAGTCCGAACAAGTCCTAATAAACTACTAGCAAACAATGGCCTGCAACCATTAAAGGGAACCAGTGAATATCATCATATGGTTACTTGCCATTTTATGGCAAGAACCAAAATGGGTCCCTACCAACAGCGGCCCACTAATCAAAGAAAACAAACAGTTCAGAATAAAAATTTGCCATTACTGCCGGTATTTCTTGGATAGTAAATACACGAGCATTAACATATTCCTCAAACATGACTTGATCCCATTCAATTGGTACAAAGCCTGACTATAATAGGAATGCTTTTTTCTTTTTTAAAATTTTAATATAGATAGATGGGTTGACTAAAATTAAAAAAAGAAAAAAAAAAAAAAAAAAGGAAAAGGTTTGACAAAAATTATCTTTTGCTAATGATGCCTTCTACCTTGTTGCATAAGGTAGAAAGGATTCTGCATGTAAAGAACTCAAACCTACAATTTTAAAAGAAGAAAACATCAAGTTGTGTATCAGGTGTGTTCATCTTCTTGTTTATCTATCTCCGTGTCGAAAAACTAATGTCATCTGTGGTATGCCAAACTTATACTCGTTTTATATTTTCTTGTTTAGTTAAGTAAGCTCGAGAGTTGCCAGAGATGTTAATGTCTCTATCACAATCCTCGGCTGCACTCTATACTGGATTTAAATGCTACATCATAAGTGATAAAACCCATGTAGGATGAGGGATTTTATACGTAGAAAAAATTCAACCTATGGTCCAAGTCATCTAAATATTTTCCTGCCAAGTATAAGGTTATTATGCCTTTGTTTTAAAAAAATCTCTTCTAAAGCTTCTTTCCTCCTGGTTGTTGACTGCACTCGCCTCATTCCAAAATGTAGATTGTACAGTAAATTGGGACTTACAAACAAAAAAAAAATCAAAACAGAAGATTAAAAGTTAATGAAACTTACATCTGGTCCTTGCATGACAACAACAACTTCCTATAAATACATAGTACAACTTTTACAGATCCAAAGTTCTCATTTCGCAAATCCTTGTAACACCTTTGCTCTAAGTGCTCGGTGATCTGCAAATAATACACATTTACAGACATGATGCATTTTTCTTAAAACCGTAAAAAAAACATTTATAATTTGGTAAGATTTTTTATAACCAAAAGAATTTTGAAAAGCTAAATTTATGCCGGACAAGCAACCTCACTTTTTATTTATTAAAAAAAAAAAAGAAATTTAAATTCCATTATTGAGCCACTTTTTCGGTTATAAACTATTATCATGATAACAAAGTATAATTTCTAAAACCCAGTTACAGCTAGAGCATTTCCAGAACAAAAGAAATGGAATCCAAATTCTTGATTTAGACATATTACAATACAGTGCAACTCAACGTGCAGTCAAGACAATATTAGCACAATAACCGACAAAGTGCAAACCCACTTTTATTATCTGGAAAAAAGAAGAAGATGCTAGCCTATTTAAATTGTTTATTAAACAGGACATAATAAAGCGCGAAGGGAGACTAGGATAATTTCTTTAAAATAAAAAATTGTTATCAAAACATCATCCAAGAGATTATTTAAGACACATAATTTCTTATGGAAAGGGAAAACTGCAGGGTAAACACCCTTGTGGGAAATAAGAAAATATAAACAAAAACACTTACTTTAGGGATTCGCAACGGATTTTTTGACGCATATTCACAAAGTTTCCCAATTTTTCTATCATTGGGTTCAGCATCCTGAAAAACAAACATAATTGTCAAGAACAACAAAGAGATAAGTAGATGCTCATGTACCAATAGGACATCAACCCAGATACACTAAAACAGCTTTTAATTTCTAACCAAGGTACAATTTTTTATACAGTTTCAATTGTGACAACAGCAACATTAAATCGTGGCCACGTCTTCGTGGTTAAAGATCACAGCACCAACTACTACAATTACAGTGATGTGAGGACTGAACAGAAACTTAAATTCAAGACCTCGGATGATCAAACTAATAATTATAAATGTATCACGTATTAGATTTTCTTCGACTATTTTGAAGTGGAGCGATGCAATGGGCTGATTAGATGTTAATGAGTTTTGTTGTCCTCATTTACTTTATACCCTTTTCAATATCACTGCAGGATGTCCGCTACGACAGAAAAAAAAAAAAAAAAAAAAAAAGAGAGCAGATTTTCACGACAACGTGGCTAAAAACATAAATAACCACACCATAACTCACGCAAAGACGGTCTGACTAAAGTGAACCTGGTGTTATTTCCGATGAGAAACACGGCATAAGATCGATTATAAAAGATATTATAATAATAAAAAGAGTTGACCTGATTACGAGGGAAGATATCAGCAAGCAACTTCTTGTAGCGTTTAACTGGCTGTCTTGATCTCGCTCGCATCGAAGGGCAGAAGAAACAGAGGTTGCCGCAGGCGGGCACGACCCGCCTCGACATAACCCCCATTGTCTACGGGGAAAATGAAACACTCAATCCCCTACTTAGCACTGAAACTCAAAATTCAATTAACTAATGCATCAATTTTCCAAAAACAAATATATGTGTATATACATATATGTATATGTACATATATAAGCTCTTGATCAGAATATTTTATACTGAATTATGCTCTTTTGGTGCTTCTCTCAAGAATCATGGAGGAGAAAGTTTTTATAAAATTAAAAAAAAAATGATGCTCTGAATCCCAAATCCAACTTACACAAAAAAAAAAAAAAAAAAAGAGAGAGAGAGAGAGTTCTAATTGAGAATATTCCGACCAGAATTAGCTTAAGCGTAGTTAAATTCGTCAGAATTCTGAGGTTTAGGAATAGTTTAACGAGCTAAACAGAAAAATCATGTCAAAAATTAACGTCAAATGATTAGAATTTAGAACAAAAAAGGAAAAAAGGACCAGAGTTGACAACAATTCACCAGAATAATTTCCACAGAATTGGCTTGCAAATTAAAAACAGAAAAAAAATTATGATGAACGTGAGCAGAGATTCCGAAATTCTTCACTTAAAAAAAAATAATGATAATAAATTGTCGAAATCCAAAGAGAAATTCTCAAAGAAAAACAGAAACGATACGCACCGAATGAGAAAACGGAAACAAAATTGGAAAATATTATTAGGGATCGCGATCTGAATGAACTAAGACGAAAGCCCGACGAGTTTGACGAAGAATAAAATGGTTAAAAGAAAATATTTAAATTATGAATTAAAGAGTGGATTTTTTTCTTTTTTTTTTTTTTTTTATTGGAAACTACCTTGATAAACCCCAGACCACACTCCAAGAGCCTGTTTTTTATCTGTCCTTTCTTGGATATTAATATGAGAAAAACAAATAACCTATTTTTTTTTCTTGTCCAGTTTGAAATATAATTACTTTTAGGGACTGTTTGATGGACCACCAATTTTTAGAGTTTTTTATGTTGTTTGTTAATATAACTCGATTGCAAATCTACGTTATTTTTCACCTCTGTTTTCATAAAACTCTAAGTTTATAATCTTCTTATTTCGATTAAAACTGAAATAATTCTTTTCTAGAAAATTAAGTTAGGTGGTCTTTACTCATCGTCTAAATTAATAAATGACTTAATTTTTTTATTTAATAAAATGATCGTTTATTATTTTTTCATATTTAGTCAATCACTGATTTATTATAAAATTTAGTTATTTATATTATAATTAATCAGTGATTGAATTGAACGTAATCAATCATTGATTAATCAAATTAACTATATTATATGGTCAATCAATCATTTAAGAAAATTGATTGATCATTTAAAAAAAAAAAAAAAGTCTTTTAACCAAATTTTTAAAATTTCGACCATCAGTTAAAAAAATTCTTTAAAAAAATACTATTTAGTTATAAATATTTTTTCCCCCTAAACGTTGAGAAACAAAACAATATGCATAATGTTATTTTTTCTAACACATTTCAAATTTTTACACTATTCAATATCATAATTAATTTTTAATTCATATTACAACCAGAAACGTATGTTCAGATATTTACTTATTTTTTCGAGTTTTGTTTGTGGTTAGCTAGATCTATATCCTAGAAATGTATTGGTTCTGCTGGACTTTTATTCATACAGAATTGGTGGTAAAATTAGTGCTATAAGTTACTAGCTCTTAATTTATCAGAAGATTTAATCAAAAGTAGAGGCCTTTTTAAAACAAGCTTTATATGAGCTCGAATATTAGTGTGTCGAAGAACTTATATGTTATTGAGTCTCGATATACAATTTTATCAGATTTTACTAATAGATCCGATCTTAATTGAAGATTCTTATCTCGTGTATTACATGGTTATTTATATCGGTGTTTGTAAATTTTGTTTAGTTGAATATCTCGTTAATTTTTCTTTAAAAAAATCCATAAAACTCCAACCTTAATTAGTTTGCGTTTGATTCGTCGGTTGAAAATTGAATTTTTAAATTAAAGTTGATTGACTTTTTAAAAATTAATTATAGTTTTTGTTGATTTTTTTAAAAAAGATAAAAATTAATCTGAGAAAGTATAATTTAATTGAAGTTGAGAAAATACCAAATGAAGCATTAATTCGGACGGCCCCTTAATTCCCATTATCTAAAATCTAAGGCCTTATTTGGCAAAAAGTTTAGTTTAAACTAAACTGTACTTTTTTCATCATGTTTTTTATCTTTTCCCCAAAAAGTTATTTGTCTTTTCTAAAAATTCAAAAAAATTCAAAAAAATTTACTATTTAAACTTACAAATCTTAACTCAAACTTACACACCAAACACCCCCTAAAATAATTAGAAAATTATGCAAACATCACAGCCTGGTGCGATTACCACCATGACAGTTCTCTAATGGCAGTACAGACATTCTCTAAGAGTGGGACCCAAAAGTGGTAAGTCTGACTGTCGCTGTTGTTATAGCACTGCCAAGGGAGGAATTTGGAAAAATGCTTCCAGTTGTCTTACTTTACTTGTTACTCAGTTAAATGCCCAAAGCGCAACGGTCCCGAGAATTAAGGGATCATTTCACTTTTTTGATTGCATTGACAAAAAGTCCCTCAACTATTTGCTTTTTTGACTTTTTGCCACGGCTTTTTCTAATTTAGTAAATATTAATACAAACGTTTTGTATTACTCTAATGATTATTTCGGGATGGGAAGCTAAACCCCACGCAAAATTGGCGGGGTTAACTATACATAAAGTGCTTCAAAACATAAAATTGTTTAATTTATTAATTGCTAAAGTAAATAAATGATTACGACTCTAAATATAATCTAACGATAATTTCATAACAAGTAGTATCATAAGATTTTTAAGAAAAAAAATATATTAATTTTTAAATTTTTATGATTAAATAAATTGTTAAACTTAAACAATAAACAAAATTTTCTTTGAAAAAATCTGCCAATTTTAAAAGCCACTTAAAAAATTAGTAGAAATGGCATATGTTATAGAAAATAACCTTTCTAAATTTCTCTTAAAAAAAAAAAAAGAGAGAGAGAGAGACTTACTTATAGTTTTGGGTCGTGTGTAATAATTATAAACATGAACCGTTAAAATAGTAATTTAATGATTAAAACATCAGTACCATTCATCTTTAACAATGCACATTAATGGTAAGGTTTTAATTGTTGTTTTCATCATACTGGCCACTTAATTTCTCAAACAAAAGAAAGAAAGAAAGAAAGAAAACTTACTCATAATTTGTTGTTCATTTTGAACTTGGGAGTGGGGGATTCAAATTTTACACTTTAACATGAAGTGAAATGTGAAATTACTGCTAAATTATGTCTACAACTACAACTTACTCGTAATTTTGAGTTGTGCGTAAAAAATTGTAAACATGAATCATTAATTGCGATTTAGTGACTAAAACATTAGTATCAATCGATCTTAAGCATACATTAATGTAACTTTTTTTATAGTTGTTCTTCATCATATATTGGCCACTGTTTGCCTCCCCATTAAAACATTTGTAAAAGTCGAGAGAACTGGTAATTATCTCTTCAATCAAATACAAAAGCATCCGTATAATTATGGTACCTTCATTAGCTACAGTCCCTTCTTTGTACTTATAAACACTACAAAAAAATTATTAAACTACAAAGAATCATGGAGTCCTATATCCTTTCCAATTAACTACTGCACAATTCTTCAGAAAAGAAAATTTTAAATTATTGGGCAATTAGAGTAATCAGAAATAAAATAATGTATGATACTCGTAATCCAAAATAAAGTAATGTATGATGCTCCTAGAATTATATTCTGACCCACCTTTTACTCGCAAAATTTCGCCTCTCAAATATGGTGATGTTTTAAATACTTTTGACAAAAAATTATCCCTACTCTTACATTTGACTAGAATAAAACTTTAAGAAAAATTTGAAATAAATATTCCATATGTGTTATATGGTTAGTTGATGAAACAGCAATATTAAATAGCAATAAAGGGACTGATAGGATTTCGTGTCCATCAATTGTCCAGCACATGTAACATTATCTATTGCCTGGTAACACATATTTATTAATATATAATATTTTATGTTAATACTTGTCAGTTGTAACAAAATTTTAAGAAAAGTTTGAATTAAATATGCCCATATACGTTATATGGTTAGTTGCTCGAACAACAAATATTAATTGCTTAGAGGTATAGTTGGTGTATAGGACTGGGGTTTGTCTCTTTAGGAGGCAAAAGCATATGCTCACCACCAATGTTGTTGTTCTTCACTTTTGGTGTCTTTTGGTGAGTTTATTTATTAATGAAGTGATAAGAGAGTCTCTTTTGCTGCCTTAAAGAGACAAATTCTAGCCACATTTACAAGGAAACGTTAGTTGGCTCATCACCATTCCATGACATGTGGTTTAGGTTTTGACTTCAATTTTCATCGTCTTTTCTTCTTCTCTTTGTTTGTTTTTCTTTATATTTTCTTGCGATAGAATCAAATGTTTTCTTCTGTAGATTACTAGTTGGAGCAAGAGCAAAGCACGTGAAATAGTTTATTGTCTAAATTATTTTATTAAGAAGGTTGTAGGAAAACATGCTTAAATGTGGATATACTTTAAAAAGAATTGGTTTAATAACAAAAAAAAAAAAAAAAAGGAACAAGCAAAGCAAAGAAAGAAAACACCACGTGACAAGCATTGGAGGCGTCACATGATGAGCATTAGAATAGGGACGAAAATACACATTTGTCTTTATACGTATACAACTAAAGCAAAACAAAAGTAAAAATATAAAATAAAATAAAATAAAAAATATTATATATAAAAAATAAAATCAATCCACGTGGCGATAATGTGACCACTACATAGAGATGACGTGGTGACCATGTGGCTGTTACGTGGCAAGCTAGAAAGCCATGACAAAAAAAGCTATTGGCTATTTTAAATATAGGTGAGAGATTATATCTATATACACACACAGACACACACATACGTAGTTAAAAAAATAAAAAAAACAATTAAATTGCTAATTAGTCTTTAAACTTTTAATCTTGGGCAATTTTGGTTCTTAACTTTTTTTTCATAATGTCCCTAAACTTTTAAAATATTATTACAAAATAGTCTTTTTCGTTAATTTTTAGATGGAATCTGATAGAAATTTGATCAAAAAGTGTTATTAACTACAAATTACGTTCAACTTAGTTCAAATCCAATGATTTAAACTTAGTCCACATAACTTCTTAACTCTGTCACACCTCACATCTCACACCTTTTTTTTTTTTTTTTTTTTAACTTGTACACTTCCACTACTATTTTGTCATTTTATGAATAAATTAAACTTACGTTAAAATATCAAAATTCTCGTTTCAACCAAAAACGAGCATTTCGGTTGAAATAAGGTGTACAATAAAGACTTTTTGAGCCTTCTTATATAGTATAGATATAAATAGATAGATAGAGAGAGAGAACCATTAATTAGAAGCGTCCATTAAGTGCAAGGCAAAAACCAACCAAAAGTGTATAGGTTTCAGCAACATACAGGACAAGAAATGCCCAAAGAAACAAACGCTTTCCTACAAGATCGTAAAAATCGTGTCAAAAATCTGGAATCATTGATAGAAAATTTACAAGATCTTAATAGTAAAATTTGCCATCAAGAAAGTGTAAACAGAACATTGAATTACAGTATCTATTACCTAAGCCGTGGAAGAAAACTCTTCATAGAAAATATATCCATCGCTCATCCAAGTGAAGGCCAAAAGTGTTGGAAAAAACCATTTTGAGGAGTCATTTTCATCTCATAATTTTGGATTATAAGTTATAGACCTAAAAACAAAGTTCAATATGCTTTCCAATAAAGTATCTTACGCCTCAAATGGATAAATATACAAATTTCGGTGAATTTTACAATTTAAGATTACAAACTAAGAGTTTTTGCTGGAACCCTATACCAGCCACGGGTTTTGTATGTTTTGGGTTTGTAAACCATCATGTTTTGTAAAACTGTTTTTAATGCATAAACTAGACATTATAAACTTTTTAATGACATATCTTTTGTCTTATTTTGACTTGTAAGTGAATTGTTATGACTTTTCTAAGTTTAATCACAAATCTGGGTATATGATACATACGTGAGACTAACAGTAACAAAACCTCATTAAACGGTATATGAAACTTCAAAACTTAAGAAAATAACTTTATGGTTATAAACTATACATCATAATGTTTGAAATAAGCTATCATACATTTAAAACGGATAAGTACATAATTTTTAATAAATCACACAACATTAGATTGAAATATGGTAAAATGAGATTTTACTATGGGAAAACGTCCATGCTAAGATTTGAAACCCTTGAGAATATGTAAAATAAATTATAAAGACAGAAACTAGATACTTCAGACTTTTCAAAAGGTCATCAAGTATCTAAAATAGAATTATACACAAATATAAATAAAATCTTACAAGTTAAAATCTCATACCGACAAAATGATTAAACATTAAAAATGTGACTTAAGTGTAAGTCATAACTTATGGACATAAATATTGATAAAATGAGTTGGTATTAAGTATATGATAAAATAAATATGAAAAAACCATAACTTTATAAAGTTGAATCACAAGTTTTAGATGAGCCAAGATAAAACAAACTAAAGAATTACAAGACATATACCAAGAGACTACCGTAGCCCAACTTAATGACCATGACTAATGAAATTGGGCTTTACAAGCTCAATACTAAATGGAAGACAACCCACTTAGGGTAAACACTTAAGTGACTCCTTGTCACTAAAGTGACAGAGATTAATTAATTAATTAAGAAAAAGATTAATAAACTAATAAATATATAACAAAATATATTTATGTTAAGAAGGCTAATAAGTAATTAATTAATTAACTATTAACTAATTAATTATAAAAGCTAATAAATGATTATTAGTTGTGTAAGTAAGAGTATTATGTTGAGTAACTACATAATTAAAATTTATTAGAAATTAATTAATCATTAATTATTGATATAGTTATTAATATAATTATGGATGATTAATTAGAGATTAATTAAACATTAATTATTAATATAAGAAATGAATAATTGATAATTATTATACGAGAAAGAATATTTAAGTAACATAATTAATTATTACTAAGATAATTATTAATTAGTCAATTTAAATTATGTAATTTATTTATAATTATTAAGTACTAATTATTAATTAATTGATTGATTAATTAATCAATTAAATTAAATTAAATTAAATTAATTAAAAAATAATTAATAGAAATTTATTTAACACTTAATAATTGGTATGAATTAATTATTAAGGTTAATTATGATACAAGTAAATTAAGCTCATATTAATTTATAAATATAATAATAGAATATATATATATATATAACCATGATTCGCTTTAATATTGAGGTATTTTTAAATCAGAACAATTCATCAAACTTATGTAGCATAAGGTGTTACTTTGGAAGTTTAAGCATATAAGACAGGTAAGTACAAACCTCATCTACAGCATGGAATAAAATATTTTCCTTGTTGATGTTCTATGTTTGCTATGATTTGCCTTGATGATATGATTAATATATGCATTATATATATTGCTTTGATTAATTATTTGACGTGCATAATTTCTCTTGCACTAATATGATCAAGATGCCTCATAGATATTTATGTCATAATAATAGTGACATGTAAATCTACACATTGTCATAATTAATAAGAATGAGGCTAACAAAAATTAGGATTAAGTGTCGTACCAACCCCCAATTAGTAAGATGATATGATAAGAATGAAAGTTATGAGCTATGACCCTGGAGGTTATTGGAGGGTCACTCCCACAACCCCTCATTGATTGCACACATATGAGTATGACATAGGGGCCCTTAAGTAGACAAGATATATATATATAATAAAACATAATTAAACACATATAGATAACATGCATTTTGAACATTTATGTTGTGACGTGTGATATGATCAATGAAAATATTTTGTGAGATATAGTTTGTGCTTGCTGAGCGAAAGCTCATATAGGTATGTTCGTGTTGTAGGTAACGCAAGTAAACAGCCCGCCACTTAGATGTTTTTTAGACTGGCAAAGCAGTGTAGAGGCGATCAAGGAAGGAAGTGGGATACCACCATGAATTTAATTTCCTCAGGAATACCATCACGAATTTAATTTCCGCATTTAGACTTCTTAAATTATTTTGTATCGATTATATTTATAACTATGTTTTCAATATTTTGGTACTACTAAACTAGTAAGAGTACTACGAGAAAAAGACTTTAGAGTCTTTTCTTTTAACTCACATGATATTATAGCTTTTTAAATATTATCTAAGAATGAATTTGAATATGATATTTATTATCTAGAGATTTTTAATTTCCTCGGTTAAAAATTTTAGTATATTTAACTCTTGAAGTACTAGTTTGATTTTTTTTTAATTTAATTTTTGTATTTTTGGAACCTAACATAAATAAGTGTTAATAATAAATGAATCAATAATAAGTAAGTTAGTTAACTGTACGGAAAGTCAGGTCATTACAAGAAAGCTGGGGTCGGGTTTTTGGATGAGGGTCGAGGTTGGAGTCGAGTTTCAGAACCAGGATCCAGTCAGGTTTTGGGACGGGGTCGATTTTTGAGGTGGGGGTTAGGGTCGGGATTCGGGATGATGGTTGGTTTTGATTTTAAGATGGAGGCCGAGATAGGGTATCAAAATCGGGGTCGGCTTTTGGGACGAGGATCGGTGTCGTGCTTCAGAACTAGGTTCAGATCAGGGTTTTGATACCTTACCCCGACCCATCCCCGTCCTGAAACCCATCCCCACGTTTCGAAAGCGTATCTCAACCTCGGTTCCAAAACCATATCACGATCTCGTATTGAATGTAACGACCTGACTTTTAGGACTATTAACTTACTTATTCTTACTTTTTATAGTCTTAACACTTGTTTATATTTGGTTCCAAAAATGCAGAATTTAAATAATTAAAAAATCGTACTTGTACTTGAAGAGTTAAATATACTAAAATTTAAACTAAGGAAATTGAATTTTCTAGATAATAAATATCATATTCAAATTCATACTTAGATAATATTTAAAAAATTATAACATCATGTGAGTTAAACAAAAGACCCTAAAGTCTTTTTCTCGTAAAGTACTCCTATTAATTTAGTAGTACCCGCAATATTGAACACATAGTTATAAAGATAATCGATACAAAATAATTTAAGAAGTCTAAATGTGGAAATTAAATATGTGATGGTATTCCACTCCCTTCCTTCATCGTCTTTGCACCACTTTGCCAGTCCAAAAAACATACACATTTGAGCTTTCGCTCAGAAAGTATAAACTATAACTCATAAAATATTTTCATAGATCATATCATCACAGGTCACAGCATGAATGTTCAAAAATGCATGCAATCTAGGTATGTTCAATTATGCTTTATTATATATATGTATCTTGTCTACTTAAAAGCCCTCGTGTCGTACCCATATACGCATAACCAATAAGGAGTTGAGAGAGCGACCCTCCTACAACCTCCAAGGTCATAACTTATAACTTTTATTTTTATCATATATTCTCACTAATTGGAGGTTGGCACGACATTTAATCCTATCTTTTGTTAGCTTCATTCTTATTAATTGTGACGATATGTAGATTTACATATCACTATATATCTATCATTATGGCATAAATATCTGTGAGGCATGCTGATCATATTAGTGTAAGAGAAAGTATGCATGTCAAATACTTAATCAAAGCAATACATATAACTCATATGTTCATCACATCATCAAGGCAATCCATAGCAAACATATAATATCAACAAAGAAAATATTTTGTTCTATGTTGTAGGTAAGGTTTGTACTTACCTATCTTATGTTCTTAAACTTCCGAAGTAATACCTCCTACCACGTAAGTTTGGGGAATTGTCCTGATTTTGCAATACTTCATTATTAGAATGAATTATGGTATGTATATTTTTTTAAAAAAAATTAAGATGAGCTTAATTATTTTGTATCAATACTGTAACGACCCAAAGAACTAATTAACGAATTAGGAAAATTAATTTTAGATTAGTGGTATAATCTTGAATTAATTGAATACGATTAGCATAATTTCTCGAGAATTAGATAAATTCTCAGAAGTTATAGGTTAACCCATAAGTATTGAGAAATTGTCATTCGACCCTCAAATGTGGAGAATTGTAGCCTTTGGCCCAAGTAGATAGGCCTAATGCATATTTTTCCCTTTTCTTCTCTTCCTCCTCTCATTTTCACTTATCAGATTCTCACTGTCTCTCTCTCACTCCCCTTCTCATGTTTCTCTGTCCTTCTCTCTTAAGCTCTCGGTCTCTTTCTCCTTCCTTCATGGATGAAGACTTCCAAGCTCCAAAATTGGGGGCTTTTGTTTCTTCCACTACGAAGAATCTGAATTTGAAGTCACACTACTACAAAAGTTAGAATAGACGATGGAGATTACACGATGGTTTTTCTTAAAACCGTCGTCTAAAAGGGATTGCCCTATGATTACACGACGGTTTATTGAAACCGTCGTGGAAAGTGGAGATTACACGACGGTTTCAATAAATCGTCGTGAAAATTGATAGATTACACGACGGTTTCAATAAACCGTCGTGTAATCTCTAATTAAAAATTCCTACCAGCCCTGATTTTATTTTGTAGAATAGTTCCGCAACCACGAAAAATAGTACAAAGACCTGCGAAATCAGATCTTCCACTGCCATTCAACGTCGTTACCACTGTCCATACCAACACTCTCTTATAGTCATTATTTGTAAGTGATTACTTACTCTTTTGAGTTATTTTGTATTCATTGTAAATATTTTAGATATATAAAAACTTTAGATTTTATTTTTTTTTAAAGCATGATTTGTTAAATTATACCAAAAGCTTGATATGTATTCTTTTAATTGTTAAAACTTGATTATTGAGTGTATTTTATGATCTTTAATTTGGATTTAGGCCGGGTTTTTGCAAATGGATCGAAAATGGATGTGGGCTAATAGATTGACTAGAAAATATCAAGATGGTGCTGAAGGATTTTTGTCATTTGTCAAAGCTCATATGAAAAATGATAAGATTCGGTGTCCTTGTGTGGATTATGAAATCCATAGGTCTCATTCAGTTGATGAAGTTAGAAGACATTTGCTTGTACGTGTGATTATTTATTCGTACCAAACATGGTATTTGGTCAAGAAGATGAGAAAGATTGCACCGACATTCAATCATTCACAAAGGAATTGCCACCGGTTGAGGAGATTGATGATTTCGATGATGATATTTCTCACTTGCTTTGACCCGATATTAAGTGGACACGTGTTAAGAAAGCAAAGAAAAAAAAGAGTAAAACTTAAACATTTTGTCATTTGTATATCATTATTGTTAATTGACTCCTTTTAATTACCATTTTATTTTAATTCGTTATGTATAAGAGTTTATTTTGTTATGTTGCTCGATATATATTAAACATTAATGTTGAACAGGGATCAATACTATAGCAGTTTGGGTCACTGCTTAAATAACACACGGGGTAGTAGGCCGTGGGATGACAGAAAAAAAAAAGGGAAAAAATTAAAAAAAAAAATTTGAGATTACACGACGGTTTCAACTACAAATCGTCGTGTAATCTCAAGATACGACGATGGTTTTATTTGAAAACCGTCATTGTATCTTCACAAAAAAAAGGGGAAAAAAAAAAGAATACACAACCATCGTGTAAACTTTCCGAAATTTTTTTTTTTAAATTTGAATTTTTAGGCTTTGAAATTCGCGTGAAAACCCTTTACTTATAAATTTACTTTCCTCATCATTTCTCATCATTTTCATCTTTCTCTCCCTCTCGACCACTCAAAGATTTCTCCTACCCACTATCTCCTTCGCCCGCCGACAGTGCCGCCGCCCTCCCCTCTCTCTCATTCTCCTGCCGACGCCGCCGACAAATTCCCCTCTCTCTCATTCTCCCACCGACACCACCGCCACCCTCCCTTCTCCCTCATTCTCCCGTCGCCCTCAACGCCGCCCTCCTCTCTCTCTCCTTCTTCCGCCGCCGTCACCGCCATCCTCTATTCCCTTTAAGGCCATGACTCTTTTACAGCAAAGAAAAGTAAGGTGACTTCCATATTGTTCAATTTCTTGTTTTCTAACAAAAATACAAACACACAATTTTTTGTAACTTTCTTAGAGTGTAATTTGTGTATTTATTATTGTTCAATTTTTTTTGGTTATTCTTTGTAGATGAATCTTTTGTGTAATTTTTTGGCAGTTTAAGATCTTTGTAGACTATATTCTGTACATTTTTTTTCCGCCCACCACATACTCGATGAAATGTCAAAATGGAATTTCGTTTGGTTAATCATATGGAATTTATTTCTAGTGTTTTTGTACATATTTTTTTAGGGCATTCTTGCATTTGCAGGGACAATATGTAGAATTATTTAACATACAAGCAAAAAAGTGGTGTTTTAATTACATAGATTTAGTGTAGTATGCTCATATTTTTTAACGTTCTTGGTGAACGTGAATTTGATTTGATTAAATTGGACCGATTATTTGTTTGTTTTGTATATTTATGTTGCAATAAATATAGATGAGTGTTCCGATAAAAAATGACACAAAATTGAGCTAAAGTATGCAAAAAGGGAAGACCACGAAGAAGAGACCCATTTAATCCCAATGTCGATGGTAAACGAAGGGCAACTCTAATGAAACGAGTCCATATAGTAAGGAAAAGAGGTGAATGAATTGAAGTCACCTTTGATGAGAAATGACAACCGGAAGAGAAGCATGGAGATGAATTGATGAGTTGGATTGGTGTACTCACTCGAGATAAGAAATGGGACGATTTTACTAATCTAATGAATATGTAAGTAAATTTTTAATATGTTAAATTTTGATTTAATCTTAATGGTATTCATCTTAATTATTTTAAATTTTGCAAACTTGCTAGGGCCCTAATGGATTAGAAGCTTATAGCCGGAGAATGAATTAAAAAGACACGAGACTATAAAATAAAAATCTCGTATCGTCCTTAACCTCCCCAAGAGAGTAGTATTGAATGTGGTTTTTTTTGTAAATCAATTCATTAAATATGATATGTAAACTTGAAATGTAATGGATGATATCTTTATATTGATACAATGTAGCTAATATTTTGTCAATCCTATTCTGGGTAGTGTATTGGATAACACGCGGGTTAGGCCACCTGTGGGAAATCACCAAAAAATACGATTTTTTTAATTCATGTTGAACTTTACAACCATACTTTGCACGACGGTTTTTACAAAAACCGTCATGTAAATTTCTCACATTAGCAACTTTTGCCGCCTTATTTCTCTATTCGGCGACCGTGTGAACCAACGTGAAATATCACCTAACCACGATGGTTTATTAACCGTCGTGGTATCTCAAACCATTACACGAAGGTGGATTACACGACGATTGTCTAACCGTTGTGTTAACTTTAGACGACGGTTAATAACCGTCGTCAAATCAAGAATTTTTACTATGTCAATTTTATGATCTGTGATTGATTTCATTGAGATTTTTTGAGCTTGAGGTAGGGTTCCGAAATCTTAATCATTGTAAAATGGGTTGCATGTCTTTTATCTGAGTTCTTTTCCTTTAATCTAGTGCTTGATTGGTGTTTAGCTCATGGATTTGGAGTCCTTGCTCTTAGATTGCTTTTGGTTGTTGATTTTTGGGTTTGTGTTTAATTGAACGTTGATTGATGTTTATGAAGTGATTTTTAAGTGTCAATTTCTACTAAATCTTGAAAAACCCCAAATTGTCTATATTAGGGTTTCTTTGTCCTTTTTTCAATCCTAATTTTTGCTTCCTTTGTGAGTAATTTCTTGAGCTAATCATGTTTACTTGATGTATTAGTCGTTTGAAGTGTCAAATTCACCTAATTTATGAAAAGCACTAATATTTAGAAATCTAGAGTTTACATTATCTTCTGTATGGCATGAGTTTCTTTGCATGTAGCTTTCTTAATGAAGTTTGTCCTAATTTTGTGAGGTATTATAATTGGCATGTTCTTTTCAAGTTGAAATTGTTAGAATGTCGTAAGAATTGTGCTTATGAACTTTGAACCTTTGAGGGTCTTCATTTAAGTTACTTAAGGGGTGTTTGGTTAAAGGTAATCAAATGTAATCAGATACCTGGGAATCTTTTTAAAGTAATCAGATTCCTAGAAATATTAGATTGTAATGTTTGGTCTATACATAAATAATTTTAGTGAAATTTTCATACTGTATAATTAGGTTTTGCTACTGTTGGTCGCACATATGGACCATATATTCAGATTTATGGTTAAATTTAGAAAAACCATAACAATTCACTCACAAGTCCAAATAAGGGAAAATATATGTCATTGAAAATCTTATAATGTCTAGTTTATGTACCAGAAATAGTTTTGCAAAACATTATGGATTATTAACCCTAAACATACAAAACCCAAGGCTGGTATATGGTTCCAGCAAAATCTCTCGGTTCGTAGTCTTAAATTGTAAAATTCAACAGAAATTGCATATTTATTCGTTTGACGTATAAGATATCTTGTTGGAAAGCTTAAAGAATCTAGGTTTTAGATCTATAAAACCCATGGCTAGACTGTACCCCAGGAGTTCCTTCTCTTTCTAGTTTTGTGTCACAATATCAAATGCACATAACTTGAGAGATACATAAGTAAACAAAGTGATTCCAAGCCTAAAATGAAGCCTGTTCTCTTTAGAATCTTACCATCTAATTTATTTTTCATATCAAAGTCTCTAATTTATATCATATTATCACAACAATCACAAGCTCTAACAAAGTTCATAAATCTTACCAAAATGCTCCTTGGATCCTTTAAGACCTCGGACCTTCAAAGTTCTTCTCGAAACCTTTTCCTAGGTAAGAAGAAGTCTAACATTAAGATTCTAACTAAACAACATGCTTTAGTTTCCTAGGTTACCTCTAGTAACACATCATTTAACTCTGCTTCACACTTCTTCAAACTTGGTAACGAGGTTGCTTAAAGCTTGAAAATTAAGGGAAATGGTGCTAAAAGGATGTTAGAGATGGTGAATCATGTTGGTGATTTTTTTTTTAATGGCTAGAGGAGCTAGGTTTTTTAGCTCAACTTGTGTGAGAATGAAATGAAATATTAGGGATATTTCAGTCAATGCATGCTTTAAAAAGAGTTGTATTTTGAGGGCTAAAAGTGGAAAATATTGGATGATTCCCACCTTGCATTGTCACCACTTGAGGGTGGGGTTTGGTGTGAAAATTTTGTTGAACAAAGTGGAAGAGAAATTGTCACTTTCAAGTGTACATTATGTGTGTCATTTTGTCTAAACAACCCGTACCATTTCTTGTTTGATGTTGCATGCATGCACAACATTCCCTTTTCATCTTAATTCAAAAGTCTTTGTTGACTAGAAATCCGATTCTCTCTAGCACTCTCATGATTTTCATTTTTTTTTTCTTTCTTCTAAATTTTCCACAATTAATCAAAGGTTGTCATCTTTGATCTCACCTATTGGATCATCCACCACACCAATCCTTGACCTAATATCTTATTGGTCACTTAGTGTGACGACCCGATCTCTCAGGCTGTCACTTAATACTTACTTACTTGGTTTTTCATCTAATATAAATCATTACTATTACATTTCTAGGTTTTCAAAATTTCAGGAAATTTTTTTTTTTTTTTTGAAAACTTTATTTATGGAAGAAGTGATTCTTTAAGAATCATAATAATTAGAATTAATTTTAAATAAAACATACAGACATAATATTTCAACTTAGTTATGCCGGTGTCTAATTAAGTATTTCATACCTAAATATTAAAATGTACTAACATCAAAATAACATTTAACAAATCCTCAAAAACATGTGCGGAATATAAGAGTGCGGGTGGCATCCATAGAACCCATCATACTTTCACCTATCACGCATCCGCACCGCCAGTCCATCAATGCTTAATATGTCATAGGTAACTTGCCTGAATTATCTATAGTGGGAAACATAAAAGGATGAGATAAACTCAGTAAGCTAGACGTGCAATCCCATAAATGCATACAATTGAAAATGCATGGCAGATTATGTAATTATCCATTTATTCATTCAATATCTTATAGGTTTTTGTGTTCGTACCAGGGTGCACGCGATCTTAAATGGTGAAGATGGGGAAGCGACCCAATCCGTCGCACCCAAGATCATAACTTTAACTTCATTGATCATAATTTTCTCCCATTTGGCCGGAGGCCAATATCCTCGCATTCGGTCGGAGATTGGTACGACACATCATTAGTTTAACTTTCTTAAATATTAAGCTATATGGTGAGCGTGCAAAAATGACATGTTCAATAAAGCGTGTATGTAAACACATCATTATGGCATCCTTTAGTAAAGCATGTAAATAAACACGTTATCATAACATACTTTTGTAAAGTGTGTAAATAACCGCGTCATCATGGCATCATATCATAACATCAAAAATAAACATCGAGTTCACATCGTGCATATCATATAAACAACCACACTGTAGGTAGGGTCTATACTTACAGAGCATCGCATAATTGTGTATCCGCGTAGATTGTTTATGACTCTACCCTCAAGTCAATGCGGTGTGCTAATTTTAAATTGACATCCGACAGTTAGAGGAAAAAAAAATTTTGAATCGTTTTCAATTATGGACATGTGTTCTCTTAATTAATAATTAATTTCAATTTAATTATTAATTTATCTCTAAGTTTTTTTTTTTTTTACCTTAAAAGAATAACACCCTTAATTATTAATTAGATAATTATTATAAATTAATTTCTTAATTAATAAGTAATTAATTTTAAATTTTAAATTAATTAATTATTAACTCATTAATGAGTTAATTATTTACTACTTAATTTATTATCCATCATTTCACTTAATTCCATTTTATTCATATTTGGGTCCATTAGGTGACCATAGATAACCATTGGGCATATTTGTGGATTGTGGGGTTATTGGGTCTATTGTGATCCATTTACTTATAATTGGCTTAAATCATTTCTAAATAGTATTAGCCTTATTATTATTTTGGACCCGTTAAGGCCCATTACACTTTGTTGTTTTTATCAAGTTTTGGTCAACAATTACATGGCATCTCAGCAAACCTAGTGGCAGGTTCTTTTCTTGTCACCGAGTCCTCGGGTACTAAAAAACCAATTTGCCCCAATTTTTGTGATTCAAGCATTTTTAAACTTAAACTTGTTAAATCTTTTAACCATAGTTTTTAGTAATCTCTCTTGCAGTTTTATAGGTCCACAAAACCTCTACCTACAGCCCAAAACGTTATCCCCATCAAATTACCATTTTACCCCCTTAGTTTGGTAAAATTATAATTTTGCCACTAGACACCCTTTTTAATCTAGACTTGTTGAATGGCTTTTAAAAAATTTATTCTAGAGCCTTAGAATAATGTTTACAGTGCCCCTAAGCTCTCAAAATGGCTTTCGTAACTTATTACATTTGTAAACACAATCAAATAAAAGTATTACATTTAAACCCATTTTATATCTTTTAAGGTCGTATATTTGACTATAACATAAACCATATTATTTCTTGTATTTATTTAGATTTATATATTGTTTTAAGGGTGACAAAGATGCTGTCTAATTATAGTCTAAGCAGATTTTATAATTTGACCCATTTATTTATTTCTGCATTTAAGTCTTTATTTTGCCCCAATTAGTTCCCAATACCCCTTTGGTTCACATTTTTTTATACTTAATGTCTTTATAAAGTGTTCTTATAGGATCAGGACTCATTTTTAACATGTTTTTTAGTTATATTTTTTACCCTAAATTTTCTATAATTACGTTTTGACCCCAAAAAATGATGTTTTAGGCATTTCTTATCCATTTATCACCAAAATTTGACACAAGGTCTATTTTAAGTCTATAATCAAGACTACAAATTTTTGGATTCAAATAAGGTCTCTAGGATGGTGAAATTATGATTTTACCCCTTGAGGGCAAAATCGTCATTTTTGATATTTTTATTTCTGATGAAGCTTGAGCTCTTCTTATTGCTTATGTCAAGAGTAATATTCTGTCCTTCTACATGAGTATGAAAATCCTACTAAAATTACCATTTTACAACTTATTAACATTTATGCCAAAATGTTATTTTTTGTACTTTATAATCATTAATTCTTATTCTAGCCTATTTGTGATGTCAAAATATTTTCATCACCATTCATGCTTCCATTAACAGAGGACATAACATATCACCATGCCATAATCTCCTATTCTTATACATTAATACTCATTTCAAGTCATATAACCATGAATATCACATAAACATACTTTTCATCATATTCCATACACAAATCATGTTTTCTAGCCATTTTAATTCATGGCAAGCACATATTTATCTCACTACGTAGCAAAACAATATTTTAATCATTTACCATGCCAAGATTTTCATTTTGAAAGGTAAGAACACATTTTGAAAGGTAAGTTATTAAGAACTTGGTAAACCACTAGTTTACAAGTCATTTACCTCTTAGAAAAGTAGTGGGTTCTTAGCTCCTCTTGAGGCTTCGAACCACTCTTGGATCCTTGAGGTAGAGGGCTAGAATGGAGATAAAACATCACTTTAAAAATATTTTAAAACATCATTTTTCTTTCTAGGAAACAAGTGGAAAAATATAAAAAAAATTTTTTTTACCTTGAAAAGCACTTGGAATGGCTCTTCCTCCTTGCTAAAAAAAAAATGATCTTGGGAGTGGATGGAAGGAGATAAAGAATTTTTTTGGCTTCTCTTAGCTACAAATTTTGTCCACAATGAAGGGAGGAAGCTTTTCTTTGCTTGTATGGATTTTATGAAAAAGAAAAGAGTGGTTTTTGGTTTACCTTAAAACCATTTTATAACCAAGCCTTATTGTGGGTTAAAAAATTAAAATTTTTGGATTTTAATCTTTCTAAAAACGTGCTCAGCTGAAGAGGATAAGTTGGGAGGTTGTTTTAATGGTTTTTCATGTATTTCTAAGTGATTTTAGTGAGTAGTCATTCAAGTAGTCTATTATCTTACATTGTAATCATTCTTTATTTCTTGTCTTTTCATTTTTGTTTTGCTTGTTTAGGAGTTGGATTTTGGATTTTCAAAAAACCCTTCTTGTGCGGCCTATTTTCTGAATATTTTTTTTTTTTAAATTGATGCTAGTTTACTGGCAGCAGATAGGCAGCTCACTGCCTGCTTGCATGGTTCAGTGGGCCTGAGCAAGGGGAGGCGTGCAAGGCACCCCTTCCCTTAAATTTTTTTTTTTCTGGCAGTAAGTAATTACCCACTGGGTGGGGGGTGCATGGGCACTCTCCTAAACCCTTTTTTTTTTTTTTTTTTTGAGATTGTAGTAGGATTGTTAAATTTAATTTAGTGAGTAAATTTTGACATGGAATAAAATTCACTTCTTAATTCACAAAATCATGATTATTCATTCATTATATATATATAAAATGAATTTGTACACATAATATTTTCACAAAATCCCAATTAAAATAGAGAATGAGAGTAACATCATATTTATATTTTCTCGTCACCAATAAAAAATGTTATTAATGGTGAAATGTACAATTTAATTCTCTATCTAGGAGGAGAATTAATATTATAAATTTTGAACTTGTTACGCTTAGTATCCAAAGCTTGGTCATTAATTTGCTTAGGATGCCTTAACATAAAATCTACACCATTGAATTCATATCTAATCACAACTCTTGATCAATCCTCCACCTTTGGATTTACTCCTAGTTAATCTTAACCATTCATTTCCTATCTATGTGACACATTAATTTTCTCAATCATACTCTCAATACTTAAATATTGATATGACCAAAATTAAATACTAGGGTCATCAAAGGGTGAATTAATCAAATAGCATAAGTTGATATTGAGATTTAACAAAATGGTAGGTTTTGAAAAAGTAGAAATTTATAGTATCTTTGATTGTAAAATCCTGGTTTTACCCCCATCGCCATCCTCTTCTCTCTCCATCTCTTTTCACTCATGTCGCCGTCACCATTGCCATTGCGAACCCATTGGAAAAATCACAACGGCAACAAACGGAAGAATTGCGATGGCGAGAATTGCGGCAATATCCATCTCAAATCATCTGGCAAAGAGCTGGAAAAAATGATAAGGAAAGTCGTTGGAAAATCTCAATGAAAATCACTGGAAAATTGCGATTTCCTCCTCGTCGCCGAATGGAATGAAACTCCAACTCACGGGTGGGAAGACAGTCGCTGGGAAACTCGCAGTCACGGCTCACGGAAAATCACGATCTCCACCTCGTGACGGTGAAATCACAAGTGAGATCCCGACGAGATCTCATTGACGGCGCGCGAGATCTTCAGTTGTCTTCTCCACGCCGATCAAGCTGTCTTCTCTAGTTTCTTATTTTCCACGCGCCAAGCATGTCGTCTTCTCCGGCAACGGCCACCTATGCGGTGGCTTTGGTGGGTTAGGCATTTAAATTTAGGGCTTGTTTTAGGATTTTTTTTTTTTTAATAATTAAAGGTTGAATATGTAATTATGAAAAAGGTAAGAAAATGATGATATTTATTAGTAAAGAGTGATATTTACCTGATTTGACATAATAAATCTTAATATTTATTGATAAAAAGAGTATTTACGTTATTATAAAAATTAACTATAGCATTTATGCAAATCAAAGTATTTACATCGAAATCTTAATATTTATTAGTTTATTAATTAGTCCTAGTATTTACGTTGTTATAAAAATTACAAATTTATCAAGAAAATAAAAATATTTACTCGTAAATCTTATTATTTACTTGGAAATCTTAATATCAACTAGTTTATAAGGGTTCGTTTGGTGAATGAGTTTGAGTTGAAAAAGTATAGTTTGAGTTGAAAATTTTTGTTGACTTTTCAGAAAAAAACAAAAACTTTTTCAAAAAAAGATAAAAACTGAGATGAAAAAGTACAGTTTGAACTTGTTAACCAAACGAGGCCTCTCTGAATATGTAATTATGAAAAATGTAAGAAAATAATGATATTTATTAGTAAAGAGTGATATTTACCTTATTAGACATAATAAATCTTACTATTTATTGATAAATATAGTATTTATGTTGTTGACAAGTGCACAAAAATGCACTTTTGATGTTTTTAATTGATTAATAAATTGAGTTTTAATTAAATATTTTCATGATTTTATTGCAAAATTTTAGATTGAAAATATTTAGTTTTAATTTAATTTATTTTGTTTTCAGGTTTATTTTTAAAGAAGCATACAAACGGGCCATTAAAGGAAGGAAAAAGAAGGAAAATTTCAGCCCAAAGCCAAGCATGATCAGCTGCCCAAGGAGCCACTCTGCCAAGCCGCCACAGAGTCGCGTTAGATGTGGGCCCCGCCACGTTTTTTTCTACAACCTAGCTCCCCCTTGCGCGAGTCAACTGCAAGCGCCAATCAGGGCACGAGTTTCTCGTCCAACGTGCGTCCACTCGCGTGCCTTTTTTTTCCACTTGGGTCCCGCATTGCGGCCAGCTGATGTTAGCGCTCCCATTTCCTCCACTCTTTGCTTCACATGTGGTCCGTGGGTCTTCACTTGTGCCCCACTAACTCAACATCTGATCACCATTTCTCTCTATGGCGAATCAAAAGATGCCATGTGTCAAAAGCCTTCCCATTTTGCATCAGTTTTTCAGCACTTCTCCCACTTAGTAGAGCAACTCCTCCATGAATTTCATTGCTCTTAGTTGAACCTTGACATGCCAAAACTCTATAAATAGGGGAATCAGCCAAGGCTTTTGGGGTTGTTGTCATTTAGTGTATTTTTGGATACACATTTTTCTTCACTTTCTAGTTTGTCTTGCAATTTATTTTCATATTTTCTTTCTAGAATTTGTGAAAATGATAAGCAAGCTAGGCTAATTCTTCTATTAGTGAGGTTAGAGATGAAATTATGTGTTGAGTGTTCTATTTATGATATTGATTCTCTTGTTTTGTAATGTTTACATTTTGAATGAATTAAGTCTTCTTTATTCTTATTTTTTTATTTCAAAATATTATGAGCCTTATTTTATATAAGTATTAGTCTTGCTTTATTTATGTAATTTAGTCACATAATTATTTTTCTTAAATTATTTTATAAGTTGTCTTTTACTACAAATTGTTATGAAATGTATTTTGTCGATTTAGGATAATTTATAATAATAATCTTTTGGAAATCAAAGTGAAGACTTAGTTTGTTTAAAATACATTTTGTGAATTTTTGAGAGCCTAAAATCCATATATTCCGATTGTGTATTTGAAATGTGAAATATGCAATTGAGTTATGTATGAATCAATTTTACCATTAGAATACAAAATACATAAAGGATTCTTGATGCCTTACCTTTTTCTCTTATTCAAGTCTCTAAATTGCATTTTCTCTTTTAATTTTTGCAAACAAAAATCCAAAAAAAATATTTCTCTTTTACTTTTCTCTAAATAATTACTTCTCTAACGTTCTTATCTGCTAACATTTCCTTGGTTGTTTTTATCACCTCCTAGTGGACACAACCGCCCGATCTAATTACAATTGACCGCTTTAGAAAGATAGTTTGGGCGTAACAACAGTTGTTATAAAAATCACCTAATTTATTAAGTAAATCAAAATGTTTACTTGTAAATTTTAGTATTTACTCTGAAATCTTAATATTTACTAGTTTATAAATTAGTCCTAGTATTTACGAGTAAATATAGTATCTACGTTGTTATAAAAATTACCTATTCATTAAGTAAATCAAAATATTTACTCGGAAACTTAATATTTACTAGTTTATATATTAGTCCTAATTTTTTTTAGATTTTAAATTATCTTGTAAATCTATTTATTATGAGGTAAACTAATATTTATTGTACATGATTTACTAAACAAACACAGTAAATTTGAGTATTTATTGTAAATCCAGTATTTACTAGTAAATTGATATTTACTAATAAATATAGTATTTGCCAATACGTATAGTATTTAGGTTATTATAAATTATCAATTTATCAAGTAAATAATAAGATTTACTAGATCTTACTATTTAATTGTAAATCTTTGTATTTGTCCTAAATGTTTTAAATTTAGAATTGTTCAGTAATTCTATTTAATGTTAATTACATGGTTCATTTGTAACTATAGTATTCACGTTCTTTACTTTATTGTAGTCAATATTAGTACTTACTAGTAAATACAATATTTACGTTGTTATGAAAATTATCAATTTATCAAATAAATCAAATACTGACTAGTAAATCTTAGTATTTACTAGTTTATAAACTAGTCATAAAAATTAGATTTAAAATTGTCTTGTAAATCTATATATTATCATGTAAAAGCAATATTTATTAGACATGATTTACTAGACAAATACAGCAAATCTCAGTATTTACTACTAAATCTAGACAAATACAGCAAATCCAAGTATTTACTAGTAAATCTAATATTTACTTTTTTCATTTATTATGATAAAAAATTTTCAATATAATGTAATCATACTAAATCTGGGTATTTACTAGTCAAACAAAACCTGGTTTTTACTCCTTTTTTTTTTTTTTTTTTTTTAGTTTTTTCATTTTATATGATATTTACCTTTACGTATTTCATGAAATGAACAAAATTACAAAAATTTTAAAAAAAATCTAAAAACAGCCCGAAAATTCCCTAAATCCAACAAATCTACCCCTACCACAAACCCTAACCCAATTCCTCCACGTTGCTGCCATAGTCACCGCCGCCACAGTAGCTGCTGCCACTGTCGTCACCACCAAAATCGCTACCGCCACAATTACCGCCACCATAATTATCGAGATAAAACCACGACCACTTTAACCTGCAAAACAAATCCAAAAACCCAGAGACAGAAAGATTGCGACGGAAAATGTCGACCGGAAAAGAAATGCGATGGAAGTCAGATCAATTGCACCCATAAACCACTGGATAAACATCAGACCGAGTTTTGTAGTGGCCATTGTAGCCTTGTTGCCAGAGAAAAAAAATAGTGATCGAGATTCGCAATGGCCATTGCAACCTCGTTGCCGGAGGAACATATCTTTTCGTTGCCATCGCGATCCCAAGACCATTGTCGTCCCGATCTCCGATCGACGAGGAGAGAGACAGACAAATGGGAAAGAGAGAGAGAAGAGAGAGAATAGAGGATAGGAGATTGATAGAGTGAAAAAGGGTAAAATGGTAATAAAGTAAAACATAAAATCATAATCTGCTATAATTTATCAACATTTGAAAATCTGCTATTATATTCATTAGTATCTTTAAAATATGCTATATGGTGCAATTTTCGGTCATCAAATTGACCTACAAATAATAATTGGGATTCCTTCTCAAAAATTGACATTTATGCCTAAATATGACATAATAAATTTTTTATATAATTTGTATGTCGTTCGACTTATTTTCTATATATCTAGAATTTCTTATTTAAAAAGAGAAATTCAGCATTATTAAAGCATCAACAACATCATATGGATGATATATATAAAATTATTCGTGATCTTGAAATTTAATAGTCATCAAAATAATTCATTAGAAGTATATTAATGAATGAAATCCATAATAATAATTCATGAAATCAAGTTTAGGAATTTCTAGGGCGTTATACTGAAACCTGATACCAATTTTGAAACCCGATCCCGACTCCTGTCCTGAAACCTAATCTCGACCCCCATCCCGAAACCTGACCTCGATCCCTGTCTTGAAACCCCGACCTTGGCTCTGATACCAAAACCTAACCCCTACCACCGTCCTGGAACACAATCCTCGCTCCCGCTCTGAGATCTATCCCCTACCCCAAACACGCCCTTGAAGTTTGATTTTCTCATCCATTTTTAGAAAAAATAGAATCCAACATAAAAATTTGCTCTCACATTTTTTTCTCTAAATTTTTTTTCTCATCTTTTTTTTTCCTACAAAAAAGGAAAAATAAAAATTTTTCTTTTCTCCTCTAAAGTCTGGTTCTAAACATACCCTCTAAAATTCAGAACTTTACTAATCTTGAGATTTGTTTGACAGAGTTTCCTTTAAAAGCTTTTTTAGCTTTTTGGTTACTTATGAAAAATGTATAAATGATCTATGAAAATATATGATAAAAAAAAAAACTCTTCTCAATACATTTAAAAATTGTATTAAAATTTAAATATGATGTGATAAAGTTCTTTCTTTTTTTTACATATTAAAAAATTTAGAATCTTCTTCCTTCTACCGACTAAAAGCAAAAACAAGGTTGGTAACTGTCATTTATACCACCAGAATAGTTTGTAAATATTGCCACCATTAATCCTCCAATAATATGGAACAACAATTATTTCTTTTTTACTATTGTATAGTATTCAACAATCTGCCATTTTCTTCTGAGTCAGAGACGCTGTTCTATACTGAAACACTCATGGAATGTCTAAATTATGCAGTAAAAATCATAAAAATAACAACAACAATAGTTTTTCTATATTACTATGTACGCTTTAATGTCCTAACTAATCTGTTTCTCGTCACATTTGATTCACAGAGGACCTACTATTTTCCACAATAAACCAAATAAATCACAAGTAGAAAGAAACCAACATGCCTCGGGAAACAAATTTTCACGTAAGAAAAGCCAAAAATACAATTATCCATGCATTTGATATAAAAGAAGATAAAACAATATATATATATAAATACATGTGCACTGTACTCTGAATCAAATGATAATGTCAAAGATTTAGATAAAGAGATTAAAAACGTGCAAGTTAAGAAGGATTAGTAAGAAACTCACCAGGAAAACATATATGTTTTGTCTTTAAGAAAGAGTATGAGGAAAATGTTGAGAGACCTGGACAGACTTGCCAGCTATTGGTTGTTTGGTGTTTCACAAACAAGTGGGAGCTTTTGGTGTTAAGATCTTATGGCAATTGGCAACGATGTGGTTTGTTTCTAATTGTCTAATAAGTATAATAAAGAATAATGTTATTTCGTCGTTATACGTTTAGCCCAACAGTAATATCACAGCCCATCTAAAAGTGTAGATTTTTAATCTAATCACCCTAAGTTCAAAAAAAGAAAAATAACAATATTGTTTTCCTTATTTAATCATCTGTTTAGGGTTCATTTGGTTCGTATGTTTTGGTTTTTATACAACGAAAATTTTTTCTTACTTTATAATGAAAAGTCACTTTTTTAATTCTAAAATAACGTTTGGATACGTAATTTGTTTGTCTCTATGAAAAATGTGAAGTCACTGAAATGGTATTTGGATAAAGGGTAAATTTCACTTTTAGCACCTATGGAATAAAAAATATTAAAATCAGCATCACTTTTTTTCCCCTTCACTTCTAGCACTGCCACGTCACTCTTCAGTCTGATATGTGGGGCCCAGAAGGATTAATTGTATGTCAAATTACTGGTTTATCCTCATCTCCCTCGCATGGCCCCGAAACCAGCATCTACAGTTCTTTAGAGAGAGAAAACGAAATCTAGAGAGAGAAACAGTTGTAATCGCTCGGAAACCGTCCGAAACCACCACGAAAGGCATCTACAAACAGCTTCGTGGTATACAAGGCAGAATAGTTTAAAAACTAATAAAAGATAAGTTAACGAATCAAAGAAGTTGAAAATTAAAAAAATTACAAAATCTAGTTTCAATGTCTAAAACGTTTGCGTTTAACGATTTGTTTGCAGAGGGAAAAAAAATTTCATTATTTTGAATTTGTTTAACAGTTGGTCTTCTCACAAGGACGGTCATTATCATAATGACCGCCTGGTAATTTTCGTTGTGACCCCTGTAACTGTTAAATCTTAGCGTATAATTTTGGTCACAACGATATTAACCAGGTGGTCATTATAAAAATGACCAGTTTTTGGTCAGACGTCCTTCCACAGGATCGGTCATTTTCATAATGACCCCATGGTCATTATCGTTGTGACCCCTGTAAATGCTCAATACGGTGACGTATTGGTCAAAGTGTTAGACACCGTCTGGTCATAACCGTTATGACCGATAGTATAAACCAGTGGTCATAACGGTTATTACCAGACGGTCATAACCGTTATGACCGTCTGTATAACACAGAGGTCATAACGGTTATGACCAGACAGTCATAACGGTTATGACCAGACGGTCATAACCGTTATGACCGATAGTATAAACCAGTGGTCATAACCGTTATGACCAGACGGTCATAACCGTTATGACCGATAGTGTTACACGATACGGTGACGTATTGGCGAAAAACCTTAGGCACAAAGAGGTCACAATGAAAATTACCAGGCGGTCATTATGAAGTTGACCGTCCTGTAATCTGCATTTTAAAATAAATAAATGGAAATACCAAGAGTCATTTAAATGTCGAATTACAGATTTACCCTCATCTCTCACCCGCCCAAAAGGCATTCTCCCTCGAATAAGCTCACAAAAATTTTCAACCAGCGTCTACAGTGTTTTAGAGAGAGAAACTCCGATTCTAGAGAGAGAAAGCTTTGCAACCGCTCTAAAACCGCTCGGAAACCATCCTAAACCACCACCGTAGCCCTTTATATACTGGTTGGACGTCTGTTAACGTCGAAAAATCTTTAAAAAATACCCATGTCGACGCCAACAAAAATGTCAGAGAAGAACACTACTCCCGAAACATCGCCGAAGGCTACTCAGGGGGAAAGCGAACTAAAAATCTCACAGATGTTCATGAGTGAACAAGACGATAATATATCCGATTCTGAAAAGGTAATGAAATATATATATATTTATTTTGTTTTTTATGTTGAAAAATATTTTCATTGTTATTATATATATATAAGTGTCGTATAATAAAAGATATCGGAAGCTGGATCGAATAAAAATTTGTTTTGGTCTTTGTGTTTAAAAAGTTTACACTTTTAGTATTTTTTAGTAAGAATATGCAGTATTTATTGATTTTTGAAAACAAAGTTTCCATTTTTATATGCGTTTTTTGATGATATTTCACTTTCCAGTTGATTTACTAAACAATGTTATCATATTGTACATAAAGTTAAGATTTTGATCTGTTTCTGTACCATAAAACATCCGTTAACTCAATTATATGTTTTGGTTTATATTTTATATTAGGGTTTTCGTCGATGTTTGTGTTTAAGTGTAGATGATCTCGGCTATTTGAAACAAAATGGAGTGGTCATTTTTTTTATGACTCTCTGGTCATAATAATTATTACTCAGTTTCAGTCTTCTGTTATGTCCGGTGGTCATTTTCATTATGACTTGTTGGTCATAATAATGATTACTATGAGTTTTTACTTATTTTAGGATGGTCATTTTAATTATGACTTGGTCATAATAATAATTACTCAGTGTTTTCTCTTTTTCATGTTGTTATGGCTTGTTGGTCACAAAAATTATCAGGTTTCTTGTTGGTTGCGGACTGTCATTTTCATAATGACTTGGTAATTTTAGGCCGACAATTTTTGTTTAATTGATGGTGATTAATTTTTAATTTTTTTGTTTTCATAATGCTGTTATTTTATTCCTGGTAATTTTTGTTATTACTTAACTGTCATAAGTATACTTACCCTTTTATGTTACGATTAACATTACCGCAGGTTCAATATAATCGACGGGTATCGGATTCTGACATTGCCAGGGCAAAAATAAACACTTTTATCAACATTCCTGAAACTTGTAAGAAACTGAGACAGTGGTTGTCTCCCCAACAGTACGAGGCCGTCCTCAAGCAGCCATGCATTAAGCATTTTATGGGATTAACCAATCTTGGTTGGGCTGGCCAGGTCTTCCACAACGTTGTGATGAGATTGACGGATCACTCAGAAATGGGTGATGCTCTTTGGTTCGATATCGGAGGTGAACTTGGCAGATTTTCCATCAACGAGTTTTGCCTCATCACCGGCATGAAATGCGCAGGCTCTACCCATCTCCCAGTGGTTGAAAGCCGATTAATGACAAGATATTTTTCGCCCTTGAGAGGCGTGTCGAGAGAAAATCTGGAGCTGCAGATGTCGAATGCGTCATTTGACAACGACGACGACGCTGTGAAGCTTAGTTTACTATACTTGATGTTCTGCATTCCCTTATCAAATGCAAACTCCGTCAAGATAGACGCTAAGTTTTTTTCCCTGGCCGATAACATTGCTGATTTCAATGATTTTCCTTGGGGCGTTCTGTCATGGGAGGCAACCCGGACTGCAATATGTAATGCAGTTGAGAACAGGCTGTCTACGAAGAGACGAGCTTCAAAAAGGCCCGACATTAAGCATTTTATGGGATTAACCAATCTTGGTTGGGCTGGCCAGGTCTTCCACAACGTTGTGATGAGATTGACGGATCACTCAGAAATGGGTGATGCTCTTTGGTTCGATATCGGAGGTGAACTTGGCAGATTTTCCATCAACGAGTTCTGCCTCATCACCGGCATGAAATGCGCAGGCTCTACCCATCTCCCAGTGGTTGAAAGCCGATTAATGACAAGATATTTTTCGCCCTTGAGAGGCGTGTCGAGAGAAAATCTGGAGCTGCAGATGTCGAATGCGTCATTTGAGAACGACGACGACGCCGTGAAGCTTAGTTTACTATACTTGATGTTCTGCATTCCCTTATCAAATGCAAACTCCGTCAAGATAGACGCTAAGTTTTTTTCCCTGGCCGATAACATTGCTGATTTCAATGATTTTCCTTGGGGCGTTCTATCATGGGAGGCAACCCAGACTGCAATATGTAATGCAGTTGAGAACAGGCTGTCTACGAAGAGACGAGCTTCAAAAAGGCCCGACAAAGTGCATTACAGTGTATCGGGCTTTCCTCATGCCTTATTCGTCTGGGCCTATGAGACCCTACCATCGATAGCATTGAAATTCAGCAAGAAGTACGAACATGCCTGTCCGCGTATGCTGTCGTGGACTACCGAGGACAATGTCAAGTTCGATGATGTCATAAATTCCTTTACCGATGTTGGCGAAGATCAGGTATTATTGTATAGGATGTCTTACGTATATTTATTATGTATGCAGTGTCAATTACAATTGTTGGTCAATTTAACATTTTCACAAGCCTGTTACCATAACAGTGGTTATAGTAGCATATTGATACAATCCGTAACCCCTACTGATTTTTTTTATTAACATCAAATGTGTTCAGAGTAAGTGTTTTTTTCTGATGCCAACCGAAGAAGAGTTGAAGGACCCATGGGTTGCGCGGCTATTTTTGAAGAACCCAAGTGTTGTGCCAAAATTACCTCCCAAGCCTCCCAAGCCTTCTGCACCCCGACCGAGCTCCGATACAAACTCTGATTGGCGGGAGTTTCAAAACGAAATCCGAGGAGAGGTTGTCTCCATTAAAGAAAAGTTGGTGGCTCTTGAAAAGGGCCAGTTGGCTCTTGACAAGGGCCAGAAGAATGCTAACAAACTCATGAGAAGTGTAATAAAAATGTTGGCCGCCAACTTTTCTGAGAAGGGGAAGGGGAAGGCACACACCGAGGAATTTGTCAGCAGCCGCCAGAAGCCTCAAGTTCACACGACTGATAATTATGAGCTCAAACCTACCTCACCTCACATCGGCACTGGCTCTCAAGATGATGTGATATTCGACTCTGACATCGGAGCCGCTGCTGATATGGGTGTTCAAGCAGCCATGGAGTTCCTCACTGCCGAAAAGGTGATTGTTCCTCGGGAAGACGTCAAGGTTGACGAGAATAAGGTACTCATTTAGCTGTTAGTCGAGTATTACATTAAATGTAGATTATCTCAACTGTATTCCACAACTAGAACATTGTATTTATTCTTATGTCATGTTGTGAAACCACACAGGAAAGTATTTTGCCCTCGGATTTACCAGCAACCGATCTAGAAAATAAGGTAAAATCTGCTCAATGTGTTGGAATAAAGGAGCAGATAGTGCAAGACCCGGAGAAGGATAGTTAAGAAAAAAACACAGGGATGGATATCGTGAAGCTTGAGGAGCCAGACGACGATGAGAGCCTCGGTGACGTGGTTGTTACGAATCTCTGTAACTTAGTTATATAGTCATTATAGTCATTGTGTACAATGTTAACTCGTTTTACATATTTCACTTATAGATCCGTAAGAAGAAGAGGGCCAGACTATCGAGGATTGGTCAACGGCCCTCTGGATCAATCACTGATGTTGCCTCGCCGTCAAAGCCTCCGACTAATCTGCTTACTCCCCTCCCTCCGGGTCTCGCAGATAAACCTTCGAAGGAGACGCTAGAGGAGTTCAGAGAGTGGTTCCCTAAAGGATTATTGAAGATGACTCCTGCAGGGTAAATTTTTTTATAATACAGATTATGCTCGATTTGAAATTTACAATATATTAACAACTTCATCACCAATTAACCAGACGGTACATTATGTTTAGTAAACGGCCTCCCCGATACACTGCAAAGCATGATGTTTTTGACAACCCACATGACCTCGGCTACATGATGGTGGAAAAAAAGAGTTGGTATTATGAGTTAGCTACCTCTCCTATTTGGCTATGGGATGAAGTAAGTACATTTCTTCAATATTTTATACTCAATGATACATTGTTTGTTATCCTGTATTTTTTTCCAATTTATTTGCATCTTTTTTGTTTGTGCAGCACATTGACGTTGCATTCTACTACCTGAGGAAGAAGATCAGGCAGTACCTTGAACTGGAACAACGAAAGGTGACAACCGTAGACACGTTTTTTGCTGCAAAAGTCCGTTCGTTGTGGACCGTCTACCAGGCAGCACTCGATAAGTTCGATTGGGCCTGCTGTGATTCTGTGTTCAGGATATGCTTGGCGTGCGTGCCCAGAGTGAGGCCTCGTGGTTTCACGTTAACACGGTGCTAATGTCAATTCACTTTAGCGAGCTGAAACATTGGGCATTAGCAAAGCTCGACCTAACATACGACTCTCTTCAGCATGAAGGACGTCATAACAATAAGGTCCGCGAAGGAATGGAAGGTCTGTCAAAGTTCATTCCATTTCTAGCTGAAAAAAACAGTTTGTTTGAGTTCAAACCACGGGTTCCTCCAGGAAATCACCCAATACCAGTCACCATAATGAAAGACATCCCTAAACAAGCCAATGGGTTAGTACAAGCATTGCAAATTATTTCATAAAATGAACTGTGTGGAGTGTGTTGCTTATTTAATAAATTTTTTTTCCATCTTTCTTGCAACAGGGGTGACTGTGGAATGTTTACAATCAAGTATGCTGAGTGCTTAATAGAAGGGAGGGATGTCAGATATTGGGTGATTGCTGAACGCATGCAAATCTTCAGGGAGTATTTTGCCTGTTACATGTGGTCCCATGCCAAAAATAAGCTAGCTGATACCTATAAAAGTGATGCTGATGAGTAGGAGGACGTTTAACATTTAGACTAACTATTTCAATCTTGTTATCTAACTTAACCAGACTGTTAATAGTGCTATTATTTAATTCTTGCTAATCCCCATTGATTGATTGTTTGTATATGGTCTATTGTTGTAAAATTACACACTCATCGTATTGATGATCAGGTGGGAATAAAACGTTTCATTATCAATGGAATGTATCTTTGTACATGATAATAATAAAAGCTTTCTGTCTTCCAATACTAATACAGAGGTCATAACGGTTATGACCAGACGGTAATAACCGTTATGACCGATAGTATAAACCAGAGGTCATAACGGTTATTACCAGACGGTCATAACCGTTATGACCGATATTATAACACAAAGGTCATAACCGATATTATAACACAAAGGTCATAACGGTTATGACAAGACGGTCATAACCGTTATGACCGATGGTTTATACTATGAGGTCATAACGGTTATGACCGTCTGGTAATAACCGTTATGACCACTGGTTTATACTATCGGTCATAACGGTTATGACCGTCTGGTCATAACGGTTATGACATCTGTGTTATACAGACGGTCATAACGGTTATGAGCGTCTGGTAATAATCGTTATGACCACTGGTTTATACTATCGGTCATAATGGTTATTACCGTCTGGTCATAACCGTTATGACCTTTACGTTATACTATCGGTCATAACGGTTATGATCGTCTGGTAATAACTGTTATGACCGCTGGTTTAATATCAATTATTCTAAAATAACTGTTAAGGGGTGAATAGTTTTTAAAGTTTAATCACAAAATAGGAAATAATTTTTATACAAGCGATATTAATCCTTATTGACAATAGGAAAAAAAAAAGGGGGTAAATTGCTCAATTAGTCCCTAAACTCTCAACAATATATAATTTTGGTAGCTGGAATGATCTTAAAATATTAAAATGTTGCTACAATACAATAACAAAGAATAAAATAACAAAGAATGCCACTAATCCCTTAAATTGTTGCTGCAATGATTTTTTAACAGAATCCGTCAATAATTTGGTCAAAAGTAATGGCACATAACGAATTATGTTCAAAAATTAACGTAAAAAGGCCTATTGTAGTACCCTGAACTTAGTACATATAAATATTAGTTATAACAAAATGAGTTATGATCATGAAAGAGTGGAATCACCAAAAAATATTTTGCGGCTATTAAAAAGAAGAAATATAAGACTAATACGTAAATCAAATTATCTTATAAGATTTTTCATTGAAAGAATATATATAAATATCTTTTTATTTATCTGTAATATTCCTAGAATAAATGGACAACTTTTTTTTATTTTTTTGAATCAAGAAAAAAAAAAGATGTTAATAAATATAGCTCCTATAATTCCTATAATAACTATATTTACAATAATGAAATAAATCAAGAGAAAATTGATAAAACAAATCAAAATATAACGCAGTTTATTTCGACTATAAAAGAGTTACTTTCTAATTCTAATATTAATAATAACAACTTACAAACTTTTTGTGACTTATCTTATTTGTCACAATCATATGTCTTTTATAAATTATCACAAAGCCCGTTTTTTAACGTTTTAAATTTATATAAGTTAAGATTAAGATCTGTCTTTCAATATAATGGAGCAACTCTTTTTCTTAAGAATGAAATAAAGAATTATTTCATTGGAACCCAAAAACTATTTCATTTCGAATTGAGACATAAGAACCCCCCCAATTCTGAAATAAATCAATGTAAAAATTGGTTAAAGGGTTAGTACCAAAATAATTTATCTCAGTCTAGATTAGTACCACAAAAAAAAAACAAAAACAAAAACAAAAAAAGAGGTAGAAATAGCATAACTCAACACTCTATACCTCAAAATAACCATTTAAACAAATGTGATTCATATAAAGAAAACCCATTAATTAACTTTAAATCCGGAAAAAAAAAATAAGGTTAAAAAACTCGTCGAATTTGGAAGGTACGTTGAAATAGCTGGTGGTTTTCTTTTTAATTTTTCTCGTGTTTTTTTTTTTTTAAGATTTGTAAATCGTTTTTTGGTTTGTTTTTAGCTTCTCATTTTCTTTGATTCATTCCCAAAATCTTCATTTCAATGGCATGCTAGTAGGAAAGCAAATTCACGTATCTGTTTGCTTGGTAAATGTGTACTGGAAATTAGTCAATTTCAACTACGAATGATGTTGTTTTTATCTAATCTTGTAGTTCCTGCATTTGTAGAATTACGTTTGATGTCGTTTTCAATATATTGTCAATTATCGTTACTGATTTCTGTTGCTTGCTAATGTTTTCTTGAGGTGTTTTCATTTTTTATTTCGTTTATATTTTATTTTATGCCTTTTCTTCATGTAATGTCGTATTGAAATTCAATGTCAGATAAATGTTGTCTTTATCTGTGGAATTTAAACATGAAGCATCTTAATCCATCCTTGAAGTGGACTTTCATTTTCGTTTTCAAAAATTGTAAATCTTATACCTCAAAATAATCATTTCAACAAATGGGATTCATATAAAGAAAACCCATTAATTAACTTTAAATCCGAAAAAAAAATTGTTAAAAAACAAGATAGATATGATCTTTTATCATCTAATTTTATTAATTATGAAGATAAGAAAAACTCGTCTATTTATAGATTAGCATTTACTAAGCGGTTTTTTATAATTACAACGAACATAGACGAAAAATCTTTAATATGCTAGTAGGTCTCCCTGGTAATAACGATTATGACCGTCTGGTCATAACCGTTATGACCGATAATATAAACCAGTGGTCATAACGGTTATTACCAGACGGTCATAACCGTTATGACCGATAGTATAAACCGTATGGTCATAACCATCACTATCATCTCATAGTATAAACCATCGGTCATAACGGATGGTCATAACCGTTATGACCTCTTTGTTATACAGACGGTCATAACAGTTATGACCGACCGGGTGGTCATAACCGTTATGACCACTAGCATATTAGATTAACGGTCATAACCGTTATGACCGATAGTCTTATATGCTAGTGGTCATAACGGTTATGGCCACCCGGTCATAACCGTTATGACCGATAGTCTAATATGCTAGTGGTCATAACCGTTATGACCATCCGGTCATAACCGTTATGACCGTTAGTCTAATATGCTAGTGGTCATAACGGTTATGACCACGAGGTCATAACCGTTATGACCGATAGTCTTATATGCTAGTGGTCATAACGGTTATGATCGTTAGTCTAATATGTTAGTGGTCATAACGGTTATGACCACCCGCTCATAACCGTTATGACCGATAGTTTTATATGCTAGTGGTCATAACGGTTATGACCATCCGGTCATAACCGTTATGACCGATAGTCTAATATGCTAGTGCTCATAACCGTTATGACCGTTAGTCTAATATACTAGTGGTCATAACGCTTATGACCACCCGGTCATAACGGTTATGACCGATAGTCTTATATGCTAGTGGTCATAATGGTTATAACCACGCGGTCATAACCGTTATGACCGATAGTTTTATATGCTAGTGGTCATAACGGTTATGACTGTTAGTCTAATATGTTAGTGGTCATAATGGTTATGACCACCCGGTCATAACTGTTATGACCTTTACTGGAAAATGCTTAAAAATGTTAGATTTTTGTTTTTAAAATTTTTTTTTAGACATAGGTCCACAACATCAATGACCTTTACTAAAAATGACCAAAAATATTAGATTTTGTTTAATTTTTTTTTTGTTAAATGAATGTGTTAAATTTTTTTTTCCGACAGTATGCGTTTCTCTCTCTAAATAGAAGTTTCTTTCTTTAGATAGAAGTTTCTCTCTATTATATGAAGATTTGGGTTTCAAAATGGGTGGGGGTATAGGCGGAAAAGTGAAAAAAAATAAGATTTTGGTGGGTGGCAGCTCTTTCTCTTTCTAGATTTCAGTTTTCTCTCTCTAAACACTGTAGATGTTGGTTTGAAAAAAAATTTTGGGCCATGCGAGGGAGAAGGATATTTGAGCTGGTAGGAGATGAGGGTAAATTCGTAATTTGATATACATTAAATGCTGCTGGGCTCCATATTAAGTGCTAGTAATGAAGGAAAAAAAATAGTATTATTTTTAATAATAAAATATCTACAAGTGCTATTAATGAAATTAGCCCTATAATTAATTGATCTTTATCAAAAAAAAAAAAAAAAAAAGGAAAGAAGAAAAAAAGAAAAATTAATAACTAATTAATTGATAGATTAATAGAATAGGGAATTTTTTTAAAATTAATCCAAAACGTTTTTTTTTAAAGATTTATAATTAAATAGTTTTTTTGATTTTTTTTTTGAATGACTGTGATAAAGTCCTTTTTATATATATTATCGATAAAACTCATTTTTAACTATTAAGATATAATCGAATGACTAAAATATTATTTGTGTATAATAATTATAATACAACTTATTTCATATTAGTATATATTAATAATTAATAATTAATAAATTAAAAGACCAACCCCTTTCTTGATGCCGGCGACTTCCCTGTCGATGCTGGTGACGGACCCCCTCCTCCAGAGCCAAATCTGCCCCACCTCCTCCCCGCATTGGTGTTGACCCCCCCTCTCGCCCCCGCGGACGCTGACAACGGACCACCGCTCCCCCTAACCAGATATGCTCTTTCCCCCCCGACACTAGTCAGCCCAGTCCCTCCCTCCTTCTCGATCCCGGCGACGAAAACCTCCCCTCCCCCTAACCTTTCACTGGTGAATGTGGATTTTTTTTTTAAAAAAAATTATTATATTTTAATTTTTTTAGTCAAATACTACTGTAAGATAAAGTATATGATAATTATCATACATAAGTAACATCTCAATCGTTTGATTACATCTGACGGTTTAAAAAAAGAGCTCTATTAATGAGTATATAAAAAAGATTTTATCTCAGATTTACCTCATTTATTTTCCCCTAATTTTCTTAATTTTTATTTTCTTTATAAATAAAAGAATTAGGGATAAGTCACACTACTCGGTAACCTAATCTTTCTATTTGCTTTGAAAGCCTCTTCTCCTCTCTCCTTCCTTCCATGGCACCAAGGCGTCCTTCCCATCTTGACGTACCCCCGGCGGCTTCTTCCTCGGAGGAAGAAGAGGAAACCTCTTCCGATGAAGAAGAAGATGAAGAAGAAGAACACCCAGAAGCAGAAGCAGAAGCAGAAGCAGAAGTAGAAGCTTCTGAAGACGAGGAGGTTCAACCAACCCCCAAACCATCATCGGTTCCAACGAAGAAGACGGACCAGTCCGAGTCCGATGACGAGTCCAGCTCCGACTCCGAGCCGGCCAAGGCGCCGGTCAAGCCCATAGCTTCGAAGCCGATGGAGGACAAGAAGGCCAGATCGAAGCCCTCCGTGGTGGCCACTCCGGAGAAGAAGTCGTCGGCGAAGCGGCCGCGAGAGGCCGAGGACTCGAAGAAGCGGACCAAGAAGAAGAGCGCCGCCGTAGCGCCTCCTTCTGATGCGGAGGAGGAGGAGGACGATGAGGAGGAGGAGGAGCCGAAGAAGTCCGGTGGAGACGAGTCGAAGAAGCTGTTCCAGAGGCTTTGGAGTGAGGAGGATGAGATCGTGATTCTCAACGGGATGATCGATTACGCCTCGAAGCGAGGTGCGGACCCAACCTCCGACATGAACGCCTTCCATGATTTCATCAAGAAGTCGCTTCACATCGAGGTCTCGAAGGTGGCGCAATTGACGGATAAAATCCGAAGGTTGAAGAGGAAGTACAGGAACAACGCATCGAAAAAGAAGTACAACCCGACCAAGCCGCACGAGCAGAAGGTCTTCGAGTTGTCGAAGAAGATTTGGGACGGCAACGCAGCCGAAGAGCCAAAATCAAACGGCACTGCGACGCCCGTGGCTGCGGCGAAGAGTAGTCAGAAAAGTAACGGAAAGGCTAAGTCAGCTTTGCCTGCGGTTCCAAAGGAAGGTTCAAACTTGATTAAAAGTGATGAAAAAGCAAGCTTTTCCGGGAGTTTGAGCGAGACGATCGGAATTGGTATGAAGAGCCTGCCGGAGCATGTTTTGAAGAAGGGACTTGATTTGATTCCGGAGTCGAAGAAAGCAGAGCTGGACGCGAAGTGGAAAAAGCTTCATATCGATGAGCTAGAGCTTTTTGTGAGGAAGAATCAGTTGATTAACGAACAAGTGAAGATGGTGCTCGAGAAGCTTAAGTCGTCTGATCATTAATGGGAGGTATACCTGTGTTGATGGGTATTTTTGGCCGTCTTAACTTATAATGGCTTCTCATTAAGGAGTTTGTATTTCGTTTTGTGTAGTGTTTATTGCTAATTTTGAAGCTTGTGGCTTTTAACTGCATCAGTAGTAGATATTTTGTTGAACTGCGTATTTTGTTTATGAAATTTAATCGGCTCGTATTGTTAAATTTTAGTTTCAATTTTGGCTTGCTTTGTTGTGATTGTGTGTTGTGATATCATTAGCGTTTACGGTTTATAGGCGAGGTTGAGATGTGCACTTTAGGTTGTGTAAGCCTGGCTTTAATCATCCTATATTTCTTGCTTCGAGTGTCTCGAGTTTGAAGAAAGGCTCGGGTTTTTTAGTTAACTTATTTGTTTGTTTTTTGAGTATGACAAGTTTGGACTTAGGAGAACCGCGAGGTTTTTAATTCTCACACGTTGTTGGTTTCAATTATGTCAAGTTTTTGAGAGCAATGAGGCTTCAAATGTTAATATATGTAGATTAATTGTTTCTTAGTCGATTATTCTGGCCATCGTCTGTTGTTGTTTTGGATCTGCCGCATCCGAATTTCTTCTATCTTTTCTATGGAGTCTAGTTTTGTGATTATTTATGATATTTTAGGACGAACAATTTCCTGCTACCCGCTCCAGATTTGTGTGTGTGTGTGTGTGTGTGTGTGTGTGTGTGTGTGTTTAGTGTCTTCCCTCATGTTTGTGGCACGTTTTGAGTGTTTTCCGCACGTTTACTGTTTGATAAGAGCCAGAGGCTTGTAGTGCCTAACGAAAGCCCATAGCAACCAAAAACTTATTTGACACTCCAAGATGCTCTTCCTTCTTTCTAGAACCTCTCCCGTTCTTCTATATGCAAGATTTTGCTTCGATCAAAAGCTCTTGTTGAAACATTTTAAATCATTAAGATACTTACTGTACCAGCAATGCTCGGAAAGTTTGAAGTTCTGGCCACAAACTCGGTCTTAAAACTTGGACAGCAGAAGAAGGGGGTTAAAGAATTTCCATGTTGTTGTTGTTGTTGTTGGTTTTTTTTTTTTTTTTTTTTGAACTCATACGTTCTTATTTAGTTAAATACTCAACTAGTTGATACGTGGGTAGGTTTAATTAGAATTGGAACCAAGTTTGTGGTTGAACATGTTTTAGTTGGAAGGTGATGGTGTCTTTATGGCTAAATTGAAAGGAAGCTTGTTTGATTTTATCAAGCCTATTGTTTCAGTTGTTGCATTTGAGCTAATTTGTACAGCTGATCATTTGATTGATAATTGGGTTGAAGAACTATGCTTGCTAAATGGAAACTTGCATCTTAAAGTTGCCCCTCTCTACTAGGGTCCTTTGTGCTACTCCTTTTTTTTTTGTAACTGTTTATGTATTATTCTGGTATGAATATTTATGACTGAACGAATTTGTTTAACAGTTTGAGTTATGCTTCAAATTACTATTCTGTTTGTTCTTTTTTAGTTGAGGTTTCTGGTATGTGATCATTTTCCTCACTTTTTTTGTTGTTTGTTTAGCTGTTTGATTTGGGTTACAGGTTTTGCGATTTTTTCTGCCTTTCTGTTCTTTGGCTCCCCCCCCCCCCCCCCCCCCCCCCCCCCCCCCCCCCCCCTCTTTTTTTTTTTTTTTGTTTTCTGGGTTCAATTTCTTTCCTTTTTATTTTTTGGATTAATTTTCCAGATTTCTATTCTTCATCGTTTTTTGGCAGTAGTTTTATGGGTTTGACTTGCATAGTACTAGTCTTTACATTTTAATTATCTTGTTTTAAGTTCTAAGCAAAATCGTTGCATATCTGGCATTTACCTCGAGTTTTGACGTCTTGTCTATAATGCCAATTTGACAACATCTGTTTTGTTTTGTATTTTCTGAGTAATTTGCATTGGTGTTTGTATTTTTTCTTACGTCCTGTAGTTGAAACCTTTCCCTGATATGCATGATTGATACAATATGCATTATTAGCTTTTCCATGATTTTTTTGTAAAGAGTGATTTATAGCCATCTTCTTAGGCATTCCAAGCATTTTCATCATGTTCGTGTGTATAATTTCTTAGATCCTCTTTTTGCTGGAAGGCTTTTCTCTTTGAATTATGGTTTTTTTTTTCTAATGTATATTTGTTGCTAGAATCAATGAGAAGCATTAAGAAGTTGCTGCATCATTTCCATAATCATTGCATATAGTCATAGATTCGTAAACTGTTTCAAGTTGTTTGTGGTCAGTACCATGAATTTGTCAGTGAAGGAAGGACTCGTTTCTTTGTTATGTGACGGTTCTGTTTCGGAAAACATGCATCAGTTTTGAAATGTCGGGGCTCATTGATATTTTTATCTTCTCTCCTTGTGCTTTGATGGGAGCTGGGTTTTTTATTTTAGGTTTCTGGATTTTGAAATTGTCTTCCTGTCTTTGGTATCATTCAACTCTCTCTGTATATGGTTGGTCGATATTTCGAGTGGTCGCCATACTTTTGGAACTAGTTGCTTTATGCTATCGAGAATAGACCTTTCATCTTTTAATTCCTGTTATTTGTGTTGAGACTCCCTTTCTAAAATAATGGTCCACAAATTCAGAACAATTTGTTCTCAGTTTGCAGTTGCAGCACACGAAGCAGACAGATGCGATTCTTGGTTATTCTTTCTCCTTCTTTAAGCTTGCTTTTTCTTTGATGCGTGCCTGGTCTTGTTTACCTTCATTATTCTTGGTTATTCTGTATTTGTTTGTTTATCTGGCGGCTAAATTAGTCATATCTAGGAGGGTATATGCATACACCAGATAGAGGTCTTGATTATAGCAGTAAGAGGCATACGCCTGTTTGAGTTGCTAATTATGTTGTTGGATGGTAACACCGATTTGGGAACCAACAGAGTCCGCCTGTTTCCGATGGTTGGGTTAGCCGTGTCGATTGGCCAGCACTTGGGCGGCACTTAAAACACCTTTTAAGTTGCAAGCGGAGAAGTATAGTGGTAGGCCTTGATTGATTTGAAGAGAGCGGTACTGTCAATCTGGAAATGCAAGTTCCACTTCAACTGAATGCTCAGGAGTTCACCATGGAAATAGACTGAGCACTATCAGTACATTGCACAACTTACCAATTGTAATATTCAATAACTTATTGAGCCATTCTCATACCCCTTGTGGCCAGGTTTTTAGTATAAACTTTTGCAATTTTCAACTATGAAACGGAAACCCTTTCATCTCATTTCCTGTTGACTATACAAGCTAGTTGCTGAGTTTGCTTAAATGACATTTATTTTGGGGAAAAAAGAAAACAATAAACAATAAACAAAAAACAAAGATGGGTTATATCTATTATCTAAATGCTTTTTTTTTTTTAAAAGCTCATTTTTGCTTTAACGAATGCCCGAAAAAAGATTAAGAAAATGGTTGTTTTTAATGGTCAATCATTTTTGTTAAGTGATCAATAAATTGATCATATAATATATTTTGATCAATCAATGATTTGTTGTAGTTAATCATTAATTAATCGTAATATAAATACCAATTTTTCAATCAATCAATTAATAACTATGATAATTTGTCGTAAAAAGAAAATATCAAAGAAAATCGTATTAGCTCTCGTCTTCTTTATCTCATGACATTGTGACCTTAGCTCATACGGGCCTTTACGAGTCTCTGGTGTCGTTGCCACTCCTCTAGCCCCCGTGCTTGTCGACTAGGAGAAGAAATTCGACTAGAGAAGTTGCTTTAATTGCCAAGGACTCTGTCGGTCTCGAACTCCATGAGCTGCCACGAGTTTGGGTCCAACCCCACCTATCACGAAGTCAGCTGCCGCTCATCTCGGGATTGAGATTTGCGACATTGTATGCCTGATCTCTAGCATCTCCGGATCGATGGCCATCAACAAATGGCCATCCACTGAATTGAGTTGCCAAAAACTCAACCTAATGTTCCAAAACAAAATCCCTTCACACTCCATTTTATGATATATGATTCAAATTGTCTTTCTATTCCTTAGCCTTTTTTTTTTTTTTTTTTTTTTGGTTTTTTGTTTTGTTTTGTAACACTCCAAATATTATTGAAGCATTTGATTCTAGGTTAGAATTCGGTTTAAAAAAAAAAAAAAAAAAAAAAAACTTTTGCGTGAGACATGCTTTTTTTTTTTTTTTTTGTAGAGAGCAGTTATTAATTAGAAGTGATTGTAATAACACCATCATCCTATAAGAATGATAGAATAACATTGATAGTAACATTTGCCACAACATATCAAATAAATATAATCCTATCATGTATAAATGAATCTATTTATTTATACATATAGATTTTATTTTATTTTATTTTATTAAAATCAAGGGTTCATATGATTTGTTATCACACAAGAAGTCTTTTTTTTTTTTTTAATTAGGTTTAATTTCAAGAATAAAATTTAAGGAAATTTTTATTTCATACCTAGCTTCACTTCTCAATACTTTCTTTTTTTTACTATTATCACATCAGGTTTTGTGGGTTTCACCTATTATATTACTAGAAATATCCTCACAAAAAACCTACACTAATTTTCCTATTATTTAATTTCAATAATACACTTCTAAAAATTTGTATTTTAAACCTAGCATAACTTTTTAATTTTTTTTTTTTTTAGTAACACTATCACATCATATTCGTGTGGGTTGCTGGTTGCATATGGTTATCATTATGCAACAATTATCAATAGTAATTTATCATTATGATTCACATAATCATTATGATAATCACTATTCGTAATTATTTTTGCGACTAAATAATATTATATTTCTAATTGTACAGGAATAACTATGCAATAAATATTCATTTGTTTGTCACTTCAAAAGAAAAATACTTATTTCTTTTGTCAGTTCAAAGACAATATTTATTTCCTTTGTCTCTTAATTTGTCTTTTTGTTTCTTTGTAATCAGATACATTTCACTTATTTTTTAATTTATTTGGCAAATTATGTTATACTCAAAAGATCGGAATAAGACAAAAAAGCCAAATATATTGTTTCTTCTTAACCTTCTATATCATTTCTGGTTAATATTGCATCTCATTTAGGTCTTTCTCAATTCTAAAATGAGATTTATAGCGAACTAGTGTTTTTTAAGAAGTTTTTTTTTTTTTTTTAATAAATAGTTGAAGTTTTAAAAATTAGTTAAAAGGTTTTTTTATTATTATTTTTAAACTATCAATCATTTCAATAAGTGATTGATCACATAACATAATTAATTTAGTCAATCAATGATTGATTACGGTAACCGTAATGTAAATCACAAAATTTTATAGTCAATCACTAATAGAGCATTAGTCAAATCATTAATTGATGAAATCTGAAAAAATGACAAACGACTATTTTGCTAAATAAAAAAATATTTGGTCACCTATTAGATTAGGTGACTAAAAAAAGCCACCAACCTAATTTTCATTCCAAAATTCATATTTAATTGTGAAAAGATAAGGATTTAAACATTAATATATCTTTTTCAATACCCTTGCAAAATAGATTATGTCTATATAATATTCATTTTGTTCTATGAACTTTAAACTTTAATCCCATTTTATTTCTTCTACCATAATTTCAGTTAAAAAACAGATAAAAAAAAGTGAGTTAAATGTTATTATGTGGTTTTTTTTTTTTTTTTTTTGTTAACAAAAATCTAAATAAAATAGACTTAGCCTACGTTTGGTGTTCGGGTTCATTTTGAACTCAACTGCACTTTACGGTTGGTTTTTTGTATTTTTCTATTAAAAAAAAAAGTCAATAAAAATTATAACTAGTTTTTGAAAAGTTAACTAACTTCTATCTAAAAAATTTATTTCATTTTAAGCTCAACCCGAATACCAAACGCACCCTTAATTTTGAAGAGAATTTGAAGTCTAAATAGGGGATAAAATTAGAGTCTTTGAAGTCTAGAATTTGAAGAGAATAATAAGCATATAAATGAAATCAAAATAATCCAAAAAGAAAAAGAAATAATTACACAAAAAGTTTAATTTTAGAGTATCATTTTAAAATATGTCCGTTTTTTAATAATATTACATAGATGTTCATTTAAAAAAAAAATTGTTTGTAGTATCTATTTCACCCTTTTATTATATTTAACATCATGTTCATTTATTATGATTCATATTTTTTCCCCTTATTTGTTTATCATTATTGTATCTTTTATCTTAATAACTAGTTCTTCATTGTAGTGATAGCTTATTAGTATAATTAAGGTTTTTTATAAACATATTTCTTAAGTATGATTAGATTTCTTAGAAACCTTATTTATTTATTTATTATGATTTATGTGTTTTTATGATAATTATAACGTTATTGTGATAATTTATTTATTTATTTATTTATTATTATTGATGTTATTTTAATAGTTAGTTTCTAAAGTTTAAGGGTGTATTTACTTACGCATAATTAGAGTGAGCATGAATCAGAATGAGTAGGATTCGGAGTGGACATGATTTGGAGTAAGGATTCGGAATCCGAATAAGCTATTTACTTTGTTCTAAGATTCGGAATCGGAGTCAGGACGAATCCCATTCATGCGTTTACTTGAACCCAAAATCAGAATGAATTGTTATAAATTTACTTGTATATCCCTTTATTTATTGTATTTTCAAAAATTTTAAAAAATGATTAATTTTTTAATTTATTATTATACTATTAATCAAAAGTAAAATAATCATTATGATATTAAGGCAATAAAATTAAATTGTGTAATTTTTTGTTTAAAAAATTTAAAAAGATTAAATAAATGAATTAAAATAAGTAAATTTAAAAAAAATATAAAAATAGAAACATAAAATATATTATGATAAAAAAGTTTTTTATTTACTCTAATAACGTTAATAGTAATTATGATAGTTATATAATATTAAGTTAATAAAAATATATATTAAATTTAATTAATAAAAATAATTAATATAAGTTGTTATTATTTTTTAATATATATTTTTTTTTCAAAGAAACTAAGGATAAAATGATAATTTAATATTAATAGTAGGAATGAGAGTCACAATTCGAAAAGGGACATGAGATTGCCAATCTCATTACTTAATCCCAAATTAGTGTGGGACCTACTATTCTCACTCCCATCCCAAGAAAAGAAATGAGCAAGCAAACAAATGATTGATTTTCATTCCCCACTCCTATTCCTTACTCCATAAATGTGTGATGAAATTATTTATTTCTTTATGATAGTTAATATATCATTATGATGTTTTTTTTTAGATGTGTTGTGTTATGTTTTTTTTCCCCTTTATGATATTACTATATATTTATGATGCCTTTTTCTTTATGATAATTACTATATCATTATGATAATTTTTTTTTAAAGTTTTAAAGGGTTTCATATTTCTTTACAATATTAATTTTATTTTTTTATATATTCGTTATGAATTTTATTTTAATGACTAATTATTTATTATAATGATTATTTTTTATATGTCATATAATTAATATCAGTTATGATTCTTTTTTCTTTATAATAAAATATGCAAAATATGTTTTTTTTTAATTTATAAAAGATTTGTTTAGTTTTATATTTTTTTAGATATTTTTTCTTTCTCTTTTTAATTAATGCTTTACTTATTTAGTTTCAATTTTTAATAAAAAAAATAATATAATTTTTATAAGTATTAAATTTGAGATTTATGTAAATAAAAGAAAAAATAAATATTTTTTAATCATAATCATCTATTCAGATATAATTAACCCAAAAGAAAAAACCCCAGTTTTTGGAAACGACGTCAGGAATCTCTTCCTCGTTTCTAAAACACAGCCGAGCTTGGAGCTATTCCAACGAGCCGACCACACCAAACTTACAAGACAAGACACCGCCCCCCGCCCCCTGTTGTCATTATATCATATCAGTTCTGGTACTTGTAGACCAACTCCATTTCCTTTTTTTACTTCTTTCTTACAGGTTAATCCTTTCTCTCTCAAACCCTAGATTCAGATCCCCCTTTGTATTCTCTTCAATCCACCCCCCTCTTTTTTTGATTTTTTTTTTCTTTGTTTCTTCAGATCGACCTTTTCTAGTCAGATGCTAACTAGCTCTATTTGCTGCAGAATTTAGTCCCGATCAAGCAAATATGTTTCTTACGAGGTTAATTTCTGTACTTTAAGCCTTTTCTTTTATTTTTTTATTTTTCCTCTCTTGCTCTCTTTAGTTTAGTTCTTGTTTGTATCAAATCAAATAATCTGGCTAAATTCTGGTGGGTTTTTTGTTTTTGTTTTTGTTTTTTTTTTTTTTTGGGGGGGAAAGGACTGAGTATGACAGAGGAGTCAATACCTTTTCCCCTGAAGGCCGACTGTTTCAGGTCGAGTATGCCATTGAAGCCATTAAGGTATGTGCTAATCCCAGTTTCTGAACAAGCAAATATTTTCTGGGAATCTAGTTTTATATATGTAATCTTCTGTCCGGCAGTCGGACAAGTCCGGAAATTGTAACTTTTTAATGCACAACTTATAGCAATTAGTTGACTTATTTATAACTTTTATATAAAATCTTTTTGTAAAATTATGTGTAACATGATACTTTTTGGCTACTGTTGTTATAAAAGATGAATATCATTTGAAAATATTACAATGAAATCAACTGGATGTTACAATAGTATACGATAAAAAGTTATAAATCCGGTTGTCGAAAAGAGAGTATACCCATATATGTATGTATATATGTAATTTGTGTTACTGGTATGTACCAATGTCATATGAGAACTAATATTTTCTTGGGAATTTTCTATGTGGAAAGAACAAATTTGTTCTAGTAGAGATGCCAATTAATACAAAGTTATAATTTTGAAATGGAAAATAATTTTATTTGTTTTTGTCCTTTTTTTATTTATTTTTTATTTTTTTATTTTTAAATTATCAATGTCAATTGTTGCTTTTACCTGGGTTTGATCGTTTTTATGGAAATAATACTGCAGCTGGGTTCAACTGCAATTGGGTTGAAGACAAAAGAGGGCGTAGTGCTCGCAGTTGAGAAGCGTATCACTTCCCCTCTGCTGGTACGCATTTGGATTTTTGTTGATACTTCTTATAGTTTTTTGAATGGTGTTTCAAGTGTAGAGGGAGGAGATGATCTCAAGTTTTGTTCCAGGAACCCAGCAGTGTGGAGAAAGTTATGGAAATTGACGAGCACATAGGATGCGCCATGAGCGGATTGATTGCTGATGCTCGTACACTTGTTGAACACGCACGAGTTGAAACTCAGGTCATTTTCTTTTTCTTCTTCTTCTTCTTCTTGTGAATTAGAATCTTGCAAATGCCTGGCCTCGGATTCTGATTTTTGAAGTCTTCATTCTTGTCCGCAGAACCATAGGTTCTCCTATGGCGAACCAATGACTGTGGAGTCCACTACGCAGGCTCTTTGTGATCTGGCCCTACGGTTTGGTGAGGGTGATGAAGAATCGATGGTATTAAACTAATCTAATAATCACACACACACATATAAAGATATATTGTTTATGATATTCCAGTCAATGTTTAAAATTGCCCAATCGGGTATTAAGGTGTTTTCCATTTGCGAGTTAAGGCGTAAGCCTTAACGCGTTTTGAGGCGTAAGCCTCAACATAAAACCATAAATATAAGTCAAAAAAATATTGAAAATCTAGTAGGTAGAAATCTCGTCTTCCTCAGCCTCAATCTCTATCGATTTCCTCTTCCTAGTCAATAAAAGAACAAGAGGAGAAGAACCACAAGAAGAACGAGAACAACGCAGCAGCCAACAATGAGGATTTTTGAACGAGGAGCAGCCAAATGACAAACGTTTGTTTCTGAGGATTGTCAAACTTCTTCTAGGGTTTCTTTCAGCCCAAAAGATGGGCTGATCTGGTTTTTTTCTTTTTTTCTTTTTTTTGGAAATTATAGTCTTGGGCCTTGGGCCTTTGGTCTTTTGGTTAGAAACTTCTAACAAATTGAGGCAATGCCTCTTCAATTGCGCAATAATACCTGCAATTTTGTACATCTCAAGTTAGAGAGGCGTAAGCAATTTTTTCTGCCCTTGAGGTTTAGGCCTCATTACTTTCTTTCACCGCAATTCATGGAGGCGTGCCTCTTATTGCGCAATTTTAAACCATGATTCCAGCAAATGATTAGGATTAGTTTTATTACTGTTGAAGTTTTTGAAGCATTTAATGTCTGTTGTTGAGTATTGTTTCGACTCCAGTAAGCTCACATACCCCTTTAAGCTTAAGCTTTAGTTCTACTGGGGTTCATGTGTGAGAACATTTATATATTATATAGTATTTAGTTATTATTCAACTCGTCTAAACATTTTTCTTGGGTCTGTTCTTGTTTGGTTGGCTCATTTATTTCGATTCGTGGGTTTAATTTCATTTTTGGAAGGAATATGAATAGGAATTCAACTAGGGTTCCGGGCTTCCGGCTCGGAAAATATGTGCCAGTTGTGGCAAGTCCTATTTGGAGGTGTATAATATTGGTTAAATTAAGTAGAAAATGAACAAGTAGTACCACAACAGTTTCATTTTACAATGTCTTGGTGCATCATTTGGGAATGCAGGGTGCATTCAGCATCACCGCTTTTGTCAATAGTGCATAGATTTATGAAAAATAGTTGAAACCATGGACTTACCAAGGACATCAAACCTATTTTTACGCTTTCACATCAAAGTGAGATATAATACTTAATTTTTCTTCATTTAATGCCTATTGGTGTTCCAAAAGTACCTTTTCGAAGTCCTGGAGACGAAGATGCATCGTGGGTTGAAGTATAGTGCGACTTGTCAGATATAGTTCACAGTCATCTCATAATATCTGCAAGGGTGGAAATTCTTATCAAGTTGCAAAGTTGTCATGTTCAGGTTTTCAGTTTTGGAATTTCATAGTTGTGTGTTTGTCAAAATTTGTGCATACTTAATTATATGCTATTTTTTTGCCCTCTAATGATCAGTACTTAAGCGGCGGTGTCATTACTGGATTTCAAGATCTTATGCCTATGTACTACCTTCTGTTCATGTATTTGAGGTTATTTCATAGGCTTCAAAGGTCAAATGCTCTTTGTTGAAGAGGATTCTTAATGAATTCCATTCTTCTATGCTTGATAAAAGACTTTTTATCTGTATTATTAGATCTTCAAACCATTCATGTACCCTTTCTAATCTATCTTATTTTCACATGCAGTCTCGACCATTTGGAGTATCTCTTTTGATTGCTGGTCATGATGAGAATGGCCCCAGCTTGTAAGTGTTGGTTTATATTGCATTTTTCCTGTCTTTTTTCAGCAGTGTGTTCGTATTGTCTGCACTGATTCATTTACGTCAATGAACATGTTTATCAATCTGGAACGTGAAGCAGAATATGATCATGTAGGTTAAAATATAATCATAAGGGAATTTAACGTTCGGTTGTAAGGTTTACTGAGAAAATTTTTTTCAAACTTTTCAAGAGTCGACCAAAATCGTAGGCTAAGCTGTTCAGTCTGGTCTGGGCCAGGATTATGGCCTCAGGGCTTGAGGTCGTAAGCATTTGGAACTTTTAAAACTCTTTAATAAGACAGGAAAGAATTAAGAAAGAAGAAACACTGCTCTTATATATCTTAATTGCAAGGAATGTGTTGTCTTTCCTTTTGAAGCAAAATACTCGCAGCTTAAGAGTTCGTCCCCCCAACCTCTTTATTCCTAAACCTAAACATTTGTGTGCAGATACTATACTGATCCATCTGGCACGTTTTGGCAATGCAATGCAAAAGCTATAGGGTCAGGTTCTGAAGGAGCGGACAGCTCTCTGCAAGAGCAATACAACAAGGTATCTTTTGTTACTCAGTGCATTGATTCTATGTCTCAATACTGTAGCTTATGTACTATAGTGCATTCTTGAAATATTAAAAGGGATTTTTATCATAATGGTATCATTTGTTTCTCCCCCTTCTCTCTCTCTCTCTATATATATATATATATATATGTATATATTATATTCCATATTCCTTCATACAGACATAAATGTTATGGAAAATATCAAATCGACACCTCTTTTATCACAACAGTGCCTCGATGCATAATTTCGTTGACAAGTACAAATTGAATTGATGCAATTTCCCTTTCTATCCCACAACAAGATATAACTCAAGATAACCTGCAATTTCGTCCATTTATATCTTAAATGTCACCTAAATTATGTCTTGGGGAACCGTCTTGCTAAAATTTGAATTACCAGATACCAATTTGATATTTTCTTTTACCGAGAGTCCGTTTGTTTGTTTGTTTTTTTTGTTTTTTTGTTTTTTTGTTTTTTTTTTTGTTTTTGAAAAGAAGAAAGCAGAAAGAAAACACAGTACCAAGATTAAAATTTCTTGTTTCAATGTGTGAGTTACGAAGCTCTAGCTTGGTTAGTAGGGTTTTTTCCCTTGTTAAAAAAAAATGTACAGTTAGTAGTTGTGGATGTCTGTCTATATCTTTAAAGTGTGAACTTTATAAATCTGAAATAGGGAAAAATAAGAATAAGGAAGGGAGTCAAGCATTTGATGCACGTAAACATTTACCATTAAGAAATAGAATTGCAATACTAATTTGGTAAGTGAAAACATACAAATGGGAGGAAAGGGAAACACTGGTCATACTTCTTTCCGTTAATGATAAGATAGCCCCCTCCTTCCCGTGCTCTTCTTGGTCTTGGGATTCTCTTCATGTAATGTAACTTCATTAGCTGTGACGCTGCTTTTAGCGTGGAATGGATGGGTTAGCATTTGTTGGGTCTTGGTGGAGTGGAAGCAAGATGTTAGCCTCGGAGAGGCTCTTGTTCTTACGCAGGCCATCTCTCTAGTTCGATCATCAGGTTGGGATTCGTGTCTGTGTGTTGATGACTGCCAACATCTCATCCGAGCACTCAATAATGAAGAACCAGATTGGATACCTAAAAATTCATGTGAAGATATATGGGGTCTCTCTGATACTATGCAGCAGGCAGCTTTCTAATGGAACCCCAGAGACTTGAATTGATTTCTCAGATAGGGTGGCCCAATGGGCACTCATTAATAAGCCTAGCTTCAATGGGGCTTGGCAAGTTGGCATCCACTCCTTTCGTCCCTGTTTTATATTTTCAGTTCTGGCAAGTAGCTTTGTCCACGGTTGTTTTTTCTGTGTTCTCCTTCATTTTGCCTTTTTTCAGCCTAGCCACTATAGTTTCTGGTTTTTAACTCTCGTTTGACTCCGTTTTGGATGTTTGATGAAATCTCATCTTAACAATAAAAAAATAAAAAAATAAAAAAATAAAAACCCTTTAGGTAGTATACAATAGAACGCAGACACAATGATTATTCGTTTCCTTTTAAGATCAGATGTTTTATTCTCGCTTATGTCCGCATATCCTGCGGACATGTTACCGTAATTTTAGTCTGCTTCCTGATGTAAATTGCCAGAGTATGTGATAACTGATAAATTGTTTTATTTTGCAGGACCTAACTCTGAAGGAAGCCGAGGCTATCGCTCTTTCTATCCTGAAACAAGTTATGGAAGAGAAGGTGAATAATTAAATCTGGCACCAACTCCATTGGTTCCTTTTTTGCTTATTTATTTTGTTTGACTACCTTATTGAAATTGATTGAGTTCTTTCTTTCTTTACAGGTGACTCCGAACAATGTCGATATCGCAAAGGTGGCCCCAACTTATCATTTGTACACCCCTGCTGAGGTGGAAGCTGTTATTAGTCGCCTATAAGTCAAGATTACCGTAATTGACAAATTTTCCTGTGATAGAGCCATACTTGCCTATGCTATTTTATAATTTGCTGGGGATTATGATTTCCATTTGTTTCTGATTGCTGTCCTTGGCTGTGATTCGTAACTGCTGCGTATCGCGACCAACTTAAAGAACTGATAACTTTTGGTGGAATGCGGATTTTCAGAAGTTCCGAACTTTCGTATAGTTGATCATATCTTCCAGTTAAAAAAAAAAAAAAATGAGGGTACCTTTATCGCTGCAGAGAGTTTTTTTTTGTCTTCAGAATTTGCACTTGTTTGTCGTTGGAGCTCGTTTAGGCATAGTGAAAAAAATGTATGGTTTTCATTTCTTGGTTGACGCCTTTTAATCTGAGTATGCCTTACTTGACTTGTTTCACTTTAGATGCCATGCCACAATTCTCCACAATCATATTTACCAGCTTGAGGCTACAAAATATAAATATAAGGTGCCCCTAGAACTTGTGAGATGTTGCAATTTGTATCTGGAGTTTTAAATTTTGGCAATTTGCATTATGAATTTACACATCTTTAGCAATCTACTTTTACTGAAAAAAAAAGATGTTTATTATTTCTTTTTTTCATGGAAATTAACATATGATTTATATATAAGCCGTCAATTAATGATATGAATAATCGTATTTATATATAGTAGGAAAAAAAAACCCCCCCCTAATCATAGATAGTTGGATGATTGTTAATAGCACTTATACTATCTCTCACTTTTTTCGGAAATAACTATTTGTTTATCTTTGTAATAAAAAATACTTATTTATCTGATAAATTTGTAATTTATTGTTATTTTTTAAGATCTTTCTTTTTCTTCCAAGCCCACTGCTTGCCTCTTTTTTCCAAAGTTAGAGAGTAATAATTTCAACACCCAAAAGAAAAGGTCCAAAGTAGCATGGAACAATTATTTAGGGCCTGTTTTGTTTTTGTTTTGTTTTTTTAATGGTTTTGTATTTGGAATGAAAATATTAATGAAAATACTTTAGGAATGATGTTAAAATTGTTTTTGAAATTGTATTTATTTGTGTTTTTAAAGATATTGATTTGGGTATACAAAAATGATAAATTGTGTTTAGATCTGTTTTTGAAAATATGTATCAAGTCATATAATCTTAAAAATGAAAACAAAAACAATAAACAAATTTTAATATGTTTTTATTTACTTCACAAAAATCATTTTCATTATTTTTTGCTTTTGTTTTCACTTTCAAAACATTTGCTAAAGAAACACTAATTAGAAAATGTTTTCGTTTTCGCTCCTCAAAAGACATGAGGAAGCATTTTCAAAAATAATTGAAAAAGATACCAAACGGGGCCTTAAATTTCACCGACCCATTTTCCTATTCAGTTCTTTTAATACTATTTGTAGGTTTCAAAAAAATTTATACCAAGACTTTGAAGTTGAATGAACTTTCTAGGTTCTAATAAAAATGAAAAAAAAAAAAAAAAAAATTTGTTATGAACATAAATCTAGGCCAAAGCTTGGATGAAATCATTAATATATCATGGAGTTCGGTTCACCACTCTAATGGATGTTAAGGTAGACATGACCTTTGTGGTAACTAGAATTTGGATTGGTCTATACGCTGATACTGGGAAAAAACAAATATTCTGTTCATATTCTAATGGAAAAAGAATGATATTCTACTTCTCATCACGCGGAAGTTTATATAATAAAGAGAGAAAATACAAGCTTATTGTCAAGAAAAATAAAAAAATAAAAAAAAAATAAAAATCTTTCCAAACAATTTAGTTCTTATCCGTTTTGAATCTTAAGACAAGATAAAAGTTGAACAAAGAAAAGAAAGGAAAAGAAATTCTTATCCTCCCTCCCATTATCACTGTCAATCTGTCACTTTATCTGCTATTCATTTTGTATGCTTTATTGTATTTCATATATTACGTTGGAATATAAATATAAAATGAATATGTCTTTCAAACAGACCATTAATCTTTGTTTACTGGCTGAACTCGTCCGTCCATTGACTGATCTCGTCTTTGATCAAGTTGACCTTCAAATTATGTGTTGAATGACAAAATATATATATATATATATATATATGATTTCATCAGAAGACATGTTTGATTATCAAGGATTTAGTTAAGATTTCCAGCCATCTTTTTCTAGCTTCTCTCTTTTCACCAAGACATCATTGCTTGTGTCTTCTTGATATTTACTCATTCTGCACATAATTTATTGCCACATCAACAACAAATTCAATGCAATCAACTTCATAACTCTGTTTAAAATAATAATAATAATAATAAAACTTCATAACTTTTTTATTATTCTAAAAAAAATATATATGCTTTCTTTAACCAAATGGACGATCTAACCTAGCTAGTAGATTGCTGTTGCCAAACACCCAGCATCCTTACTGCCAGCAAACCTGCGTTTGTGGCATTGTTTACAGCAAATGTTGCAACCGGGACGCCCCTTGGCATCTGTAGGATTAACGCAAAAGAACATTTTAGGCTACTTAACCGGAAACGAAAACCATTGAAAAGCATCGCATTAACATTAACACTACACAAAATCAGAAGCTACTTTCATGCAGTCATGATGTGGCATTATACAATATCAGTAAGCATATGTGTGCGATGGGATATTATGCATGCTAATGTGCATGATATGGTTTCTTCTACGCAAGGCTACTTTCACAAACCGAAATATTGACCATTTGCACCGGAAAATAAGCACACAAACACCCCTTTCACCGATAAGAAATGATTGGGAAGAGGAGTAATAAAACAATTCCAGTAAATGGGAATCTTCAGCTTTTCGGCAATAAGATGTAGGCAAAATGGATTTTGTGCAATGTTACCTGCGCAATCAATGACAATAAATCAATTCTGTCCAACGTAGAAGCACGTACGGGAACACAAATCACTGGCAAAGGAGTAAGTGCAGCTACCATACCTAATATTTAAAGGCAGAACTGAAATAATGTTAGAGTGACCCAAAAAAAAAAAAAAAAAAAAACCACACACACACACACATATGGAGCAAAGTTTTTATGAAACTAGTCAGGTAAATGGGCTGCGCCACCAACACCAGCAATGATAATCTTGTTACAGTGTTGGGACAATTTTGTCTTTCTAAAATTATTTATAGACAATTTTACCCTTCCTTTGTAGTTGTTTTTTTTTTTATAGCTACAGTAACTGGACATTGTTATCCTTTTAATGTGCATTTTCTCCTTTGAAGATATGCTAAAGTACAATATTTGTATATATATAATCTAACTAAAATTTATTTATTTATTTATTTATTTTTGTAAAAAACAGTAAATAAAAAAATAATAGAATTTGTTTTTGATTTTGTTGTTTTTTTTAATCTTTTTTCCCCCTTTTAAGTTTTTTTTTTCCTTTTGTTTTTTTGTTTTTTTGTTTTTTTTTTCTGTTTTTGTTTTTGTTTTTGTTTTTGTTTTTGTTTTTTTCTACTTTCTGAGATTTAAACTTTAAAGTTCAGTTTTTTATCCATCTTTTCTTCATATTTTTGTTATTTTATAATTTTTTACTGATTTTTGTTTCCACATTTCCGATTTTCAAAATATTTTTTATTCACTTTTTTCGATTTGTGCTTGGTTTTTTTGGCTTTTTCATTTGTTGGGTTTTGTTTTTTCAGATGTTATAGCTAATTTTTGTGTTTTACGTATGTATAATCTAACTGAAATTTTTTTTTTTTGGTTGTTGTAAAAAACAGTAAATTAGCAGTTGAAGAGACAAGCAAAAAACAAAAAACAAAAACAAAAAGTAAAAAAGAAAAGTTTGGACTTCTTTGGTCTGTAGAATAAAAGTCTGTAGAGAAGAAAAAATCGCAAGTGGTGGGTGGTTCGAGAACTTTTGCACTAGGTTTTTGAATATTTTTGTTAATTGTCATTCTCATTAGGAGCTTTGATTTAGGCTAAATTTCGTTTCTTTATTTATCTTTATTATTTCTATATTCCAAATTTTCTTTTGTGTTTATTGTGTTTTTGTACAATTTGTATTATTTCAATCAATTATTTCATTACTTGTATAGAACCTTTATTTGTAAAACAATTATTATTTTTTATTTTTATCTTTTTTTATTTAAAGTAATTGACCTAAATAGTCCTGAACTCTTTTGAAGGTGACAGTTTAGTCATAGTTCTTTGTTTTTTTTTTTGTACCAAGATAACTCTAAAATCCTGTTTTTTGGCCATTTTAATCGTTTCTGTAAAACTCAGTTAAATGTTTAACAGAATCTTGCGCAAATGAATATTTTTGTAATAAAAAGACTAAAATGCTAATCAATCTCTCAAAAATCCCTCTCTCCCCTCCTTTTTTCCCTATCCCTCCCTCGCTCACTCAGCGCCCGCCCCCCCGGGGAACACCAAACCTTTCCAGACATGTTGGCAACAACCTCCATCTCCTACCGTTGTCCTCGCCACCCCCAAGTGTCGATCCGGGTCCCCCCTAAGTTCCAAGTTGGGTTCGCCCCCTTCCCAATGCCACAGTTTCAAATCTGGTTCAAACCCCCCTCGGAGTTTATGGGTTTTCAACCCCCCAGCATCGTCGATCGAGTTTCGATCTGGTTGGGCCCCCCCAGTTTCTAGGTTTTTTGCCCCCGTCTCGCCACCCGCATTCATATCTGGTTCTCCCCAAAGTTTATGGGTTGTTCCACCCCCCCCCCAAGCCGAGTTTTTGGGTTTTTGTGCCCCCCTTCTCTGCCGATTTTCTGGGTTGTTCGCCCCCCCTTCCACCCCCAGCCGAGTTTCTGGGTTTTCCTGCCCCTTTTCTCTGCTGATTTTCTGGGTTGTTCGCCCCCCACCCCCAACCGAGTTTTTGAGTTTTCGTGCCCCCCCTCTCCACCGAGTTTCTAGGTTGTTCGCGCCACCCCCCCCCCCCCCCCCCCCCCTTCCCCCCACCCCAACCGAGTTTTTGGGTTTTCGGCCCAATTTCGATCTTGTTTGAGCCCTGCCCCCCTAACAACCTCCCGAGTTCCGATCTAGGTGGGCCCCCCGAGTTTCTGGGTTCTCGGCCCTACCCCCGCCACCCAAGTTCTGATCTGGTTCCTCGCCCCCGCCGGCGACCGAGTTCCGATTTGGTTCCCCCCTTCCGACCCCCAAGAAGAAAATTACCTTTTTGACCTTCAAAAAACACGAAATGTGCTTCTCACGTGACCGATCCATTAGTTTTTTGACGGAAATGACTGAAATGACTAAAAAATAAAAGTTTAGGGTTACCTAGCAAAAAAAAAAAAAAAATACAGAACAAGGACCAAATCGTCACATTTGAAAGAGTTCAAGGACTATTTAGGCCAATTACTCTTTTATTTATTTCTCTATGTATTTAAGAAGAGTTGGATTATTAGGGTGGATGGCTTATGTTTATTACCTAATCTAATAGATAATCCAATTTTCTTTTATGTAGTTAAATGACATAATATATGTTTTGCTTAATTAATTTTCATTTTTCCCAAATACTTCCCCTCCTTCTCTCTTTCTCCTCTCCATGTGATTGATATCCACCATTGGAAGCGGCACAGCTCGCCGACCAGATCTACAACTCGTTTCCCCTCTGAGATCCCCTCTGTTTTTGTTCTCATTCCTCGATGACCAGAGGACTAGCACATGTGACGAAGAAGATGTTGCGACAACAAGGGAGAGCCAACCTTTTCTATTCCCAATCTTGGCTTCTTCTCCGGCGATAGATCCTTTGCAATGGCCTATTTTCCATCACGATCTAGGATGTTGGTTTTTGTTTTGCAGGTTGAACCGTCAAGAGGCGAGATGGTCGGAGAGGAGATCGCACTATCCCGATGAAGATCACGAACGCAAACACGATGAAGACAAACTACTGACGGAGCTCGGAATATCATTTCACGCTGAGCTCCGGCGAAGTTGTGAATCACCGCTCCTGAGATCTGACGGTTCTGTGCAGATTTGAAGCGACGACGACGGCGGTGGCAATGTCTGGGAGCTCGCAGGGGTGTCGTAGGTGAGGGAGAGGTAGAGAGGGGAAGAGAGAGAAAGTTGTATTTTTTTAAAAAAATTTAATGGTAAATCAGTGATTTACTCATTGTAATCATTGATTGACTACAAAATTTGTAAGTTATATCAGTCAATTAGTGATTGACCAATAGTCAAAATTTGAAAGTTCTCATTCCCCGATGACCGGAGGACGAGCACATGTGACAGAGAAGATGTTGCGATAACAAGGGAGAGCCAACCTTTTCTATTCCCAATCTTGGCTTCTTCTCTAGCGATAGATCCTTTGCAATGGCCTATTTTCCGTCACGATCTAGGATGTTGGTTTTTGTTTTGCAGGTTGAACCATCAAAAGGCAAGATGGTCGGAGAGGAGATCGCACTATCCCGATGAAGATCGCGAACACAAACACGATGAAGACAAACTACTGACGGAGCTCTAAATATCCTTTCACGCTGAGCTCCGGTGAAGTTGTGAATCACCGCTCCTGAGATCTGACGGTGATGTGCAGATTTGAAGCGACGACGACGGCGGAGACAATGTCTGGGAGCTCGCGGGGGTGTCGTAGGTGAGGGAGAGGTAGAGAGGGGAAGAGAGAGAAAGTTGTATTTTTAAAAAAAATTTAATGGTAAATCAGTGATTTACTCATTGTAATCATTGATTGACCATAAAATTTGTAAGTTATATCAGTCAATTAGTGATTGACCAATAGTCAATCAGTGATTGACTTAGTGATTAATTAATGGTCAATCAGTGATTAACTAATGATCAAATAAAAAAAATTAACTAATTTTTAAAAACTTAAGCTTTTTAACTAATTTTTAAAAACTTGGGTCATTTATTAAAAAACTTACTAGAAAAAAGCCATTTAGCTATAAACCCCTTTAGAGTCTTGAAAGATATGGTGATGCCTTTCTTTTTTTTTCTTTTTTTTTTTGTGTTTTGTTTTGTTTTGTTATTTCTATCCAAAAAGAGTTAGTGTACGCCTTATTAAAATAAAAGGTTGGCTTCCCCACTTATTGATAATATAATGTAAATGAATATGCCTTCTAAATGGAGCATTAGTAAGATCCGATGAGAAGTTATGAGAAAAATAAATAAGTGAAGGTAGCAGATTATCGAAATTAAGACTGAAAAAAGTCCTGAAAACAATTTGATGAACAATGAATAACTGTACAGGATGGGTGACAGAAGTTGAATTACCACGGCCCGACCATCTTTGGTCAAGAACAACTAAACTAGAAACACAGCAGCACCTTCTAATCAATCCGTCCCAATCCCGACACTTGAGAAGATCGCTTGATCCAGTTAAAGAAAAAGAAAACTTCTTCCTTCTTTCTAATTCATTCACTTCAAGGCTGGTTCTGAACGCCGCGTAACATCATCTTCAACCAACCTCCATCGTACGTACCTTTCGGTGCGGCCACTAAAGAATTGCTTATACACTAAACAGCTATGAAGAGGGAAGCGACTCATTTAGATGACCGTCACGGGTGATCGCACTTTCGAGTGATTCAATAGACTCTTATAATTCATTTTAAATCTGAAATCACAATTAGTTTTCAACTGATTAGAATATTGGACTAAAGAAAAAGAAAACGAAAACAGAAGCTTCCTTTTATGCCTTCAAAATTTGCACTTGTTTGGCGTTGAAGCTCTTTTAGGCGTGGTGAAAAAACTGATTGGTCTTTTAGGCCTTCAAAAATGTCTGGTTAAGATGAGAAATTCTCAACATTCATGAGCCTGAGGTTGCCAAATAATTATTGATAGATGGATGATATTATCTTTGGTCGGGATTGGATTAAAAACTTATTTCTCATTTTATTAGTATATATAGCAACAAAGAATTTCTTTATTCAAATGAACAAAGATTTTCTTTTTCCTTCCAAAAGTACAAAGTAGCATGGAAAACACATCCTTGCACACACACCACAGTAATAATTTTACTGTCTTCTCAAACTTAATTTACTCTCAATTGGAACACACACTATAGTAGAATAACACATTCAAATATTTGTATACTACGAAACCAAAAACGAAAATTTAAGGCCTTATTAGGGAATAATCTTCATGTCCCTTAATCGACCAACCCACATTTTGACACTCTTGAGCGTATTGGCATACCCAAAAAACCCATATTCCCTACTCTTATTGACGCTACAAACATGCTGAAACTCCAAACACAAAACAGTCTTCACTACTTCAAAACAAGCAATCTCCTCCATTTTGGTCTTGCACAACCCATGCCTCTCCACAATCTCCTCCCACACACTTCCCTTCTCCTTCATCATCCCGACCCAATCGAACTCCCGATCTTCGTCCTCGAACGGCACGAATTCGAGCCCGAAAATCTCGCACATCACCTTCCACAAGCTCCTCCATGTGAAAACGTCGCCGTTTGTGCAGTTGAAAGCCTGGCCCTTTGCCTTGTCCGTCACGGCAGCCCATATGTGCTGCTGCGCAAGCACGCGCGCGTCCGTCGCGTCGCAGAAATGCTCCCAGGTGTACGCCGTGCCGGGGTATCTAAACGGCAAGTTCTCGTGGCAACAAACCGATGCGTAGACGCAGAGCGTGGACAGCATGTTGTGTAAGCTACGCGAAGAAGCGCCGAATATGATTGAAGAGCGATGGACAGAGGATGTGAAGGACATAGACTCTTTGTATTCATCCAAAACATCTTCTAAGCCGTAGTAGAAGTTGGGATAAGGCAGTCTCGGCTCGTCTTCCTGAAAGGGCGTGTCGTGGTGGACTAATTTGGTGGCGCCGAGAATCGGGTCGAAAATCGGTCCCATGTAGTGCTTTGTGCCGGTTTGGAGGGTAACATGCTGAAGTTTTGAGTAGTGATTTGGTGATTTAAGGGCTTCAAGGACGTTCCGGAGCATGGCGGCATTGGCGGCGATGTTCGATTCTTCGGTGTCGCGGTGTTGGATGGCGACCCAGAAGAGATGCGTGACTTGATCGGATATGGGGGAGAGTTTTTGGAATGTGTCGTTGGAGCTCAGCGCGTCGAATGACATGAAGTGATCAACGGCGTCCGAGGACGGAAACCACGGCGGCTTTTGTTGGCGGGCGGTGCCGTAGACTTTCCACGGGCCTCCGAGGGCTTCGGGGCTCTTGAGAGCCTCGGCCAGGCTCAGGCCTGCCATGCCGGTAACTCCGATGATGAGGGCCACGTTTGTTTTTGAAGGAACGTCTTCGTTGTGCTCCATTTTTTTTTTTGGCTTTCACAAGCAAGTGAAAGGTTTTTGTTGAAATATATACAAGGCTAAGAGTATTTTTATTTTGAGCCTTCTTCTTTTTTTTTTTTTTTTTTTTTTTTCCTTTTTTTCTTTTTTCTTTTGGTAAAGAGATATTTCATTAAAAACAAACAGAAGAACAACCACCATAACAAACAGAAACAAAAGAATTAAATTAAAGGGTAGTTTTTTTTTTTTTGTTTTAAAATGAATAATTTAAAGGGCAGTTGGGCATGTTGGATTTAGTCTTTCTGTACATACAAGACAAGAGTTGTTAATTAAATGGTAGTGTTATTTATAGTCTCGATCCAATCATAAACGTTCATCCAATATATATATATTTTTAGAAGGAATTCTGCCATGTGGCCGGCAGATGATCAACAATGTTTTAGGAATTATAGAGGTATTCGATTTTGACCACCTATTAAGCTTTTATTTGATTTGTTAGTTAAAGATAAAATTTTTAAGTTGAAGTTGGTTGACTAAAAGTAGTTATAAATTTTGTTGACTTTTCAGAAAAATATAAAAATTGAGATGAAAAAATACAATTTAGTTAGTATTAAACTCGAATACCAAACAAAACCTAAAACAAGACCAATTTTCATTTGAGAAATTACACATTATATCGTGTCTTTTAAACTTATTGTTAAAAAATAGCATGCATGAAAATTTATGGAAGAGTACAACATATTTGGTTTTTTTTTTTTTTTTTTTTTTTTTTGAAAAGGAAGCATTCAAGCATATTTGCAGTTTACTGAAAGTAGAATTCTTTTTTTGCCTTGGTCACGTTTGTCTTCTTTATACTCGATGACTGCAAAAGCTCCGATGACCTCACGACACGGTGACCATTCTGTAGAAAAGGTCAAAATTAAAAAAACAAAAAACAAAGACTAAATCATCACTTATTAAAGAGTATTAAAGAGTTTGGAATCATTTTGATCAAATTATGACGCCAGGGGGGCCGAGAGAGAAGGGGCAACGTAAGGAAGAAAGAGAGGAAGAGAGTGGAGAATGACTGTGGTAGAGTCCACTTGAGATACACTAATATAGAGTCCATTTTCTAGATCAAACGGTGTAATTAATCGAACTGTTGACAATATGAAAGTACACTGCAGTTAAGGTAGACCCTATTGTCTCTTATAATCTCAACTGGGAAATTTTTTTTGTTTAACTTGGGAAAAAACTAGTGTTGTTGGTGGTCTTTTCTTATTGGCTCTCTCTCTTCCATTCCATGTAGAAGCATGGCCCGAGCACTTGCGAGAAGATCAGCGGCGTAGCGAACTGGATGGGAACATACGTGATTTTTTTTTTTTTTTGAAGAACCAACCTCCCTATTGGAGATTTGGAGATTTTTATTTTTATTTTATTTTTTCAGTTTCTCTCTAAAGTGAAAAGACCAACCCTATGTTTGGATGAAATATCTAATTTCTAAAATTGAAATTTTTTTACAAAATTAATATTTGTCTCAACTTTTTCAATCATTCTTTTATTTTAAAAATAAAAATTATCTCATTTTCAAATTTACTTTGTACATTACCCATTTAGAAAAAGAAAAAGAATCATTTCAAAATCATATCACAATGTCCTATTCTCAATACTATTTTTTCTTATTCCAAACAATTTTTTATTTTCAAAAATAAATTTTTTTTATACATATAAACACTATCTGATTTTCAAAATGAAAAGACTTTTAATTTAAAACAAAAAAAAAAATTCTTTTTAAAAATGGTAAATTTCACTTTCAGCACCTGTAGAATATTTAATATTAAAATCAACACCACTTTTTTTCCCCTTCACTTCTAGCACTGCCACGTCACTCTTCAGTCAGATATGTGGGGCCCAGGAGGATTAATTGTATGTCAAATTACTGGTTTATCCTCATCTCCCTCGCATGGCCCCCAAAAACCAGCATCTACAGTTTTTAGAGAGAGAAAACGAATTCTAGAAAGAGAAACAGTTGCAGTCGCTCGGAAAAGCTCGGAAACCGTCCGAAATCACCACGAAAGGCATCTACGAACAGCTTCGTGATATACAAGGCAGAAAAAATTTAAAAACTAATTAAAGATAAGCTGCAGAATCAAAGAAGTCAAAAGTTGGAAAAATTACAAAATCTGGTTTCAATGTCTAAAAACTTTGCGTTTAACGATTTGTTAATAAATTGGGGAAAAAAATTTCATTATTTTAACATTTGGTCTTCCCACAAGGACGGTCATTATCATAATGACCGCCTGGTAATTTTCGTCGTGACCCCTGTAACTGTTAAATCTTAGCGTATAATTTTGGTCACAACGATATTGACCAGGTGGTCATTATAAAAATGACCAGTTTTTTGTCAGACGTCCCCCCACAGGATCGGTCATTTTCATAATGACCCCATGGTCATTATCGTTGTGACCCCTGCAAATGCTCAATACGGTGACGTATTAGTCAAAGTGTTAGACCATTGGTCATAACGGTTATGACCGTATTATGACCGTTAGTATAACGTAGAGGTCATAACGGTTATTACTAGACGGTCATAACCGTTATGACCGATAGTATAAACCAGTGGTCATAACGGTTATTACCAGACGGTCATAACCGTTATGACCGTCTGTGTAAACCAGTGGTCATAACGGTTATTACCAGACGGTCATAACCGTTATGACCGTCTGTGTTATACGTCGGTCATAACCGTTATGACCAGACGGTCATAACCGTTTTGACCGTCTGTATAAACCAGTGGTCATAACGGTTATTACCAGACGGTCATAACCGTTATGACTGTCTGTATAAACCAGTGGTCATAACCGTTATTACCAGACGGTCATAACGGTTATGACCGTATCGTGTTATACGTCGGTCATAACCGTTATGACCAGATAGTCATAACCGTTATGACCGTCTGTGTTATACGTCGGTCATAACCGTTATGACCAGACGGTCATAACCGTTATGACCTCTGTGTTATAGCAGCGGTCATAACGGTTATGATCGCCTGGTCATAACCGTTATGACCGTTAGTATAACACGATACGGTCATAACGGTTATGACCAGACGGTCATAACCGTTATGACCTCTGTGTTTTGGTCAATACGGTGACGTATTGGCGAAAAAATCCTAACAAAATTTTTCGTCACATCTCTCGCCCATTTCAATCGCGACATTACCTTATATATACAGTAACCAAAATTTTTGAAAACGTTTTCTTTCCTCTTTTGGTTTGTTATTCTCTCAGTGAAGCCTCACGATTCTTCTCTGCACCATTACCCACTGATCGAATCTCACTCTAAGTCCAACAAATCTGAACACATCTTTGTGCACCCTATTAATTCGACATCTGACCATCCTCGTCACAGTTATTGGCAGAATCTGCCAGATCTTCACACTTCCAATTAGCCAATCTGAGGTAATGGTGCTTCTTATTTGGTTTTATTTGTTAATTTATGATTTAATGGGCGTGCGTTTTGAAATATATTGTATAAACAAAATCTCTGTTATCAGTTTTGAGATATAATGGTGCTTGTTATTCGGTCTCCTGTAGCATATAACATAATCTTAGATAACAGAAGAAAACCAAATTATTGGATAACTTGATTCTGTATCATTCAGGAATGGATGCGGTTTGTGTTTTCGTAAAGTATAATGGTCAATGGGACGCCACAATGAGATATGTTGGTGGCGAAATGAAGGGAATATTGATGCCCGAGAACTTAACATATGTTGGTCTTGTTGAGTTTGTGAGAAGTGTGCTTGGAATTAGGAGCCCAGACAAGAATATAGTTATGAGATACGGTGTTGAACCTGGATTGCCTCTTGTGAGGATACAATGTGATGCTGACGTTAAATTCTACATACAACTAAAGAAGAAGGATGTTCATGTGCTTAGCAAATTTCCAGTTACAATCGATGTATTGGATGAGTCCGCTGCGGAAGCCATGGCACCAGAGGTAGGGGCAAGCAACCACATAGACATTCAACGTTCTAGGGAGGGGGGGACAGAGTGATGAAGCCGTGCAACATGTAAATGACATTAATATCATCCTAACCCCTCCTCCCCCTCCTCCTCCACATATCAATTCTCCAACAGTCGGTCAGGATTTGCACACCGACTATGGAATTGAAAATCAACATGAAACATTGAACAATGACTTAGGCACGGATCACGATGATTGTAATGCCAGGAAATTTAATGTTTCGGCTGATATTCATCGTTCAAACGAGAATAGTATCACAGCAAGCATTTGAGGCCATTCTATTGTCAACAATAGTGGATCTCAATATGACAAAGTATCAAGTAGTGACAGTGTTTCCGAAGGAGTCATTGTTGCTGATTATACACCTATCACGCTGCGCGTAAACTGTGTTTTTGATAACAAAAAGTTACTGCAATACCATCTTCATCATGATGCCATGAGTAAACACTACCAATTCAAGGTGAAGAGGTCGAACTCTACTCTATTACACGTTATATGTATAGATAATGAGGCTTGTCCATGGCAATTGCGTGCGACTAGGATGAAAGGTAGTGAACTGTTTGTTGTGAAGAGGTTCGACGACGTCCATACTTGTTCAATTGAAATCGTTCAAGGGCATCATCGTCAAGTGAAGAGTTGGATGATTGGGGAGTGTGTTAAAGCAAAATACTTGGATCCGACCAATTCCTTATATAGACCATCTGAAATAATGCGAGACATGCATGCCGAATTTGGAGTGTCTTTCAACTATCTTAGAGCATGGCGAGGGAAGGAAGCTGCACTGACAAGCCTGAGAGGCGATGATGCTGAGTCATACGAAAGTAATTTCCCTTGACTGGTTATACGTTCGTTACTGTCCTTATAACTATTATACTTAAAACATGGTGTTGATAATTTAATATTTACAGTTCTGCCAGCGTGGGCTGAAATGGTGAAGCGGAAAAATCCTGGATCCGACGTTGACATTGAGACAGACTCAGCAAATTGTTTCAAATTCTTTTACATATGCTTAGCTGCTTCGAAGCATGGTTGGCCTTATTGTCGTCCAGTAATTGTGGTTGATGGATCAGCACTAAAGGCCAAGTTTGGAGGTATGTTGCTTGCAGCCTGCGGACACGACGCAAATGGCTCCATATTTCCCCTTGCATTTGGTATCGTTCCGTCGGAGAGCAATGAATCATGGACATGGTTCTTCGAGAAACTAAGGGATTCAATCGGCACGCGAGAGTCTCTTGCTCTTGTGGCCGATAGGCATAAGGGTATCGAATATGCAGCCAACCTTGTGTATCCAGATGCTGTATTCGGAATATGCGTTCAACACTTGGCTGCAAACTTGAAGACTAGATACAAAGATTTCAAAGGCCCTTTGAAGACCTATTTTGACGGTGCCTCGAGAACGTATCTTTTAAGTGAGTACCATCGTCATATGGAATCCATCCGTGTTCGTAACCCCGACATGCATCGTTACCTTCTTCAGGCCGATCCTATAAAGTGGTCGCGAGCATACTTCAACGATCGAAGATATGCAATCATGACAACCAACATTGCAGAGTCATTAAACAATGTGGATCGGAAAGCCAGGTTAATGCCAGTTGGATTCTTGGTGGAATGGCTTAGGGGACTGCTACAACGATGGTTTGTCGAGAGACGTGAAGAGGCCCTTAAAATAACATCTAAACTGGCCCCGAAGGCAGAGAAATTGATTCGCACAAACTTCGCTTTAGGCCTAACAGTAACGGTTTGTGATAACAACCCCATTTTTAAATTTTATTATTATGGCTTCTCCTTAATGCGATCGCTTAAACTAATGTCTTAAAATTACATTTGTTACAGCCTCGGCCAGCTGAACAGTTTGAGTACGCCGTCACCAACAATGCTGCCCAAATATGGATTGTCGATATGAGCGAAAGGACATGTACTTGCAGACGATTTCAGGTCGATCAAATTCCTTGCCCTCATGCAATGGCCGTATGTAACCACCGGCGAATTGATCCTTATAATTATTGCTCTAATTACTACATAAAAGACTATCTGTATTCTTGTTATGCACATGTAGTCCACCCTATTGGCAGCCCCGATGGCTGGGACGTATCTGAAGAAGTAAGATTGCGAATTGTTAATCCTCCAACTACAAAGCGTGGGCCCGGAAGGCCACGGGTTCGTAGGATTCCGTCCCAAGGTGAAGAACAAGAGCCTAATCGGTGTTGTAGATGTAATGATTACGGACACAACCGTCAAACATGTACCAACTCAGTACCCTTACGAAAACGTCCAACCACAAGGCCAGATACAGAGTTCATAACACCAATTTCATAAATGTGATGATAGTGTATGATCATTTTACTTTGTTTTTTTTATTTATTTATCATTGTTGTATAACAATTTACTTTACTTTTTTTTTATCATTGTTGTATAACAATTTAGCTCAATTTATCACACTTCACATTAAACATGACCAATATTTTTATGATAAGTACAAAGTGTAATTTTTACTACAATAGATTGCTATAACACGCTTTTATTATAATATTATAAAAAAACATTAACTGTTAAGCCAAACATTTTTTAGGTGGATTTAAGACCAGAGGTAATAACAGTTATTACCGTCTGGTCATAACCGTTATGACCGATTTTATAACACAGAGGTCATAACGGTTATGACCAGACGGTCATTACCGTTATGACCACTGGTTTATACTACGGTCATAACCGTTATGACCGCTACGTTATACTAGCGGTCATAACGGTTATGACCAGACGGTCATTACCGTTATGACCACTGTGTTATTGAACGGTCATAACCGTTATGACCGTCTGGTAATAACCGTTATGATCGCTACGTTATACTAGCGGTTATAACGGTTATGACCAGACGGTCATTACCGTTATGACCTCTGTGTTATTGAAATGAAGTGAATTTGCTTTCCTACCAAGCAAACAGAGACGTGAATTTGCTTTTCTACTAGCATGACATTGAAATGAAGATTTTGGGCATGAATCAAATAAAACGAGAAGATAAAAACAAACCAAAAAACGATTTTCAAATGTTAAAAAAAAAAAAGGCGAGAAAAATTAAAAAGAACCAGCTATTTCAACGTACCGTCCAAATTTGACGAGTTTATAACCTTTTTTCCCGGATTTAAAGTTAATTAATGGGTTTTATTTTTGGTACTAATCTAGACTGAGATAAATTATTTTGGTACTAACTATTTAACCAATTTTTATATTGATTTATTTGAAAGACAGATCTTAATCTTAACTTATATATAAATTCAAAAGGTTAAAAACCGGGCTTTGTGATAGTTTGTAAAAGTCATATGATTGTGACAAATAAGATAAGTCACAAAAAATTTGTAAGTTCTTATTATTAATATTAGAATTAGAAAGTGACTCTTTTAGTGTCGAAATAAACTGCGTTATATTTTGATTTGTTTTATCAATTTTCTCTTGATTTATTTCATTATTGTAAATATAGTTATTATAGTCATATATGAGCTATATTTATTAACGTCTTTTTTATCTTGATTGAAAAAAATATAAAAAATTTGTTCATTTATTCTAGGAATATTACTGATAAATTAAATTAAAAGATATTTAATGCCGCAAAATCTTTTTTGGTGATTCCACTCTTTCATCATCATAACTCATTTTGTTATATTTTTTCTAATATTTATATATACTACGTTCAGGGTACTACAATAGGCCTTCTTACGTTAATTTTTGAACATAATTCGTTATGTGCCATTTATATGACCAAATTATTGACATATTCCGTTAAAAAATCCTTGTAACAACAATTTATGGGATTAGTGGCATTCTTTGTTATTTTATTATATGTTATTGTATTGTAGCAACATTTTAATATTTTTGGATCATCCCAGCTACCAAAATTATATATTGTTGAGAGTTTTGGGACTAATTGAGCAATTTACCCCCCCCCCCCCTTTTTTTTTTTTTTTTTTTTTTTTTTGTGAAAATGTCAATAAGGATTAATATCGCTTGTATAAAAAATATTTCATATTTTGTGATTAAACTTTAAAGACTATTCACCCCTTAAATTCTAAACTAGTGTCACTTAACCTTTTCTTGCTAGAATAATTGAAATTAAACCAGCGGTCATAACGGTTATTACCAGACGGTCATAATCGTTATGACCGATAGTATAACGTAGAGGTCATAACAGTTATTACCAGACGGTCATAACCGTTATGACCGTCTGTATAACACATAGGTCATAACCGTTATGACTGCTACGTTATACTATCGGTTATAACGGTAATGACCAGATGGTCATTACCGTTATGACCACTGGTTTATACTATCAGTCATAACCGTTATGACCGATTTTATAACACAGAGGTCATAACGGTTATGACCGTCTAGTAATAACCGTTATGACCACTGGTTTATACTATCAGTCATAACGGTTATGCCCAGACGGTCATAACCGTTATGACCTCTGTATTAGTATTAAAGATTTGCATACTTTTTATTATTATCATGTACAAAGATACATTCAATGGATAATGAAACGTTTTATTCCCACCTGATCATCAATTCGATGAGTGTGTAATGTTACAATTAATTTTACAACGGTAGATCATAAAAAAACAATAAATCAATGGGGATTAGCAAGAATTAAATAATAGTACTATTAACAGTCTGGTTAAGTTAGATTACAATATTGAAAAAGTTAGTCTGAATGTTAAACGTCCTCCTCCTCATCAGCATCACTTTTATAGGCATCGGCTAGCTTATTTTTGGCATGGGACCACATGTGACAGGCAAAATACTCCCTGAAGATTTGCATGCGTTCAGCAATCACCCAATATTTGACATCCCTCCCTTCTATCAAGCACTCAGTAAACTTGATTGTAAACATTCCACAGTCACCCTTGTTGCAAGAAAAATGAAAAAAAAGTTTATTAACTAAGCAACACACTCCAAACAGTTCATACATAGAATTAATTTGCAATGCTTGTACTAACTCATTGGCTTGTTTAGGGATGTCTTTCATTATGGTGACTGGTATTGGGTGATTTCCTGGAGGAACCCGTGATTTGAACTCGAACAAACTGTTTTTTTCAGCTATAAATGGAATGAACTTTGACAGACCTTCCATTCCTTCGCAGACCTTGTTGTTATGCCGTCCTTCATGCTAAAGAGAGTCGTATACATCAAGGGTCCAGTTTGTTAAGTCGAGCTTTGCTAATGCCCAATGTTTCAGATCGCTGAAGTGCATTGGCATTAGCACCGTGTTAACGTGAAACCACGAGGCCCCACTCTGGGCACGCACGCCAAGCATTATCCTGAACACAGAATCACAGCAGGCCCAATCGAACTTATCGGGTGCTGCCTGGTAGACGGTCCACAACGAACGGACTTTTGCAGCAAAAAACGTGTCTACGGTTGTCACCTTTCGTTGTTCCAGTTCAGGGTACTGCCTGATCTTCTTCCTCAGGTAGTAGAATACAACGTCAATGTGCTGCACAAACAAAAAAGATGCAAATGAATTGGAAAAAAATGCTTACATAACAAACAATGTATCCTGCTAACTCAAACAAATACAGTATGAAATACAGGATACTCAAATAAATTGACTATAAAATATTGAAGAAAGGTACTTACTTCATCCCATAGCCAAATATGAGAGGTAGCTAACTCATAATACCAACTCTTTTTTTCCACCATCATGCAGCCGAGGTCATGTGGTTTGTCAAGAACATCATGCTTTGCAGTGTATCGGGGAGGACGTTTACTAAACATAATGTACCGTCTGGTTAATAGGTGATGAAGTTGTTAATAAATTGTAAATTTCAAATCGAGCATAATCTGTATTATAAAAAAATTTACCCTGCAGGAGTCTTCTTCAATAATCCTTTTGGGAACCACTCCCTGAACTCCTCTAGCTTCTCCTTCGAAGGTTCATCTGCGAGACCCGGAGGGAGGGGAGTCAGCAGATTAGTCGGAGGCTTCGACGGCGAGGCAACATCAGTGATTGTTCCAGAGGGCCGTTGACCAATCCTTGATAGTCTGGCTCTCTTCTTCTTACGCATCTATAAGTGAAATATGTAAAAAGAGTTAACATTGTACACAATGACAATAATGACTATATAACTAAGTTACAGAGATTTGTAACAACCACGTCACCGAGGCTCTCATCGTCGTCTGGCTCCGAAACCTTCACGATATCCATGATAGTGTTTTTTGCCACGCTATCCTTCTCCGGTTCTTGCACTATCTGCTCAGATTTTGCCTTCATTTGCAGATCGGTTGCTGGTAAATCAGAGGGCAAAGCCTGTGTGGTTTCACAACATGGCATAAGAATAAATACAATGTTCTAGGTGTGGAACACAGTTGAGATAATCTACATTTAATGTAATACTCGACTAACAGCTAAATGAGTACCTTATTCTCGTCAACCTTGACTTCTTCCCGAGGAACAATCACCTTTTCGGCGGTGAGGAACTCCATGGCTGCTTGAACACCCATATCAGCTGCGGCTCCAACGTCAGAGTCAAATATCACATCATCTTCGGTGCCGATGTGAGGTGAGGTAAGTTTGAGCTCATAATTATCAGCCGTGTGAACTTGAGGCTTCTGGCGGCTGCTGACAAATTCCTCGGTGTGTGCCTTCCCCTTCCCCTTCCCCTTCTCAGAAAAGTTGGCGGCCAACATTTTTATTACACTTCTCATGAGTTTGTTAGCCTTCTTCTGGCCCTTTTCAAGAGCCAACTGGCCCTTTTCAAGAGCCACCAACTTTTCTTTAATGGAGACAACCTCTCCTCGGATTTCCTTTTGAAACTCCTGCCAATCAGAGTTTGTATCGGAGCTCGGTCGGGGTGCAGAAGGCTTGGGAGGCCTAGGAGCTAATTTTGGCACTACACTTGGGTTCTTCATAAACAGCCGCGCAACCCATGGGTCCTTCAACTCTTCTTCGGTTGGCATCAGGACAAAACACTTACCCTGAACACATTTGATGTTAATAAAAAAAATCAGTAGGGGTTACGGATTGTATCAATATGCTACTATAACCACTGTTAGTATAACAAGCTTGTGAAAATGTTAAGTTGCCCAACATTTGTAATTGACACTGCATACATAATAAATATACGTTGTGACATCCTATACAATAATACCTGATCTTCGCCAACATCGGAAAAGGAATTTATGATATCATCGAACTTGACAAATTCCTCGGTGGTCCACGACAGCATTCGTGGACAGGCATGCTCGTACTGCTTGCTGAATTTCAATGCTATCGATGGGAGGGTCTCATAGGCCCAGACGAGCAAGGCATGAGGAAAGCCCGATACACTGTAATGCACTTTGTCGGGCTTTTTTGAAGCTCGTCTCTTCGTCGACAGCCTGTTCTCAACTGCATTAAAGATTGCAGTTCGAGTTGTCTCCCATGACAGAACGCCCCAAGGAAAATCATTGAAATCAGCAATGCTATCGGCCAGGGAAAAAAACTTAGCGTCTATCTTGACGGAGTTTGCATTTGATAAGGGAATGCAGAACATCAAGTATAGTAAACTAAGCTTCACAGCGTCGTCGTCGTTGTCAAAAGCCGCATTCGACATCTGCAGCTCCAAATTTTCTCTCGACACGCCTCTCAAGATCGAAAAATATCTTGTGATTAATCGGCTTTCAACCACTGGGAGATGGGTAGACCCTGCGCATTTCATGCCGGTGATGAGGCAGAACTCGTTGATGGAAAATCTGCCAAGTTCGCCTCCGATCTCGAACCAAAGAGCATCACCCATTTCTGAGTGATCCGTCAATCTCATCACAACGTTGTGGAAGACTTGGCCAGCCCAACCAAGATTGGTTAATCCCAGAAAATGCTTAATGCATGGCTGCTTGAGGACGGCCTCGTACTGTTGGGGAGACAACCATTGTCTCAGCTTCTTACAAGTTTCTGGAATGTTGATAAAAGTGTTTATTTTTGCCCTGGTAATGTCAGCATCCGATACCCGTCGATTGTATTGAACCTGCGGTAATGTTAATCGTAACATAAAATGGTAAGTATACTTATGACAGTGAAGTAATAACAAAAATTACCAGGCATAAAATAACAGCATTATGAAAACTAAAAAATTAAAAATTAATCACCATCAATTAAACAAAAATTGTCAGACTAAAATGACAAAGTCATTATGAAAATGACAGTCCGCAACCAACAAAAAAGCTGGTAATATTTGTGACCAACAAGCCATAACCACATGAAAAAGAGAAAAAACTGAGTAATTATTATTATGACCAAGTAATAATTAAAATGACCATCCTAAAATAAGTTAAAACTCATAATAATCATTATTATGACCAACAAGTCATAATGAAAATGACCACTGGACATACTAACAGAAAACTGAAACTGAGTAATAATTATTATGACCAGAGAGTCATTAAAAAAAATGACCACTCCATTTTGTTTCAAATAGCCGAGATCATCTACACTTAAACACAAACATCGACGAAAACCCTAATATAAAATATAAACCAAAACACATACTTGAGTTAACAGATGTTTTATGGTACAGAAAACAGATAAAAATCTTAACTTTATGTACAATATGATAACATTGTTCAGTAAATCAACTGGAAAGTGGAATATCATCAAAAAACGCATATACAAATGGAAACTTTGTTTTCAAAAATCAAAAAATACTGCATATTCTTACTGAAAAATACTAAAAGTGTAAACTTTTTAAACACAAAGACCAAAACAAATTTTTATTCGATCCAGCTTCCGATATCTTTTATTATACGGCACTTATATATATATATATAATAACAATGAAAATATTTTTCAAAATAAAAAAAAAAACACAAAAAAATTTCATTACATTTTCAGAGTCGGATATATTGTCGTCTTGTTCACTCATGAACATCTGGGAGACTTTTAGTTCGACTTCCCCCTGAGTAGCCTTCGGCGCAGTTTCGGGAGTGTTCTTCTCTGACATTTTTGTTGGCATCGACAAGGGTATTTTTTAAATATTTTTCGACGTTAACAGACGTCCAACCAGTATATAAAGGGCTACGGTGGTGGTTTAAGACGGTTTCCGAGCGGTTTTAGAGCGGTTGCAAAGCTTTCTCTCTCTAGAATCGGAGTTTCTCTCTCTAAAACACTGTAGACGCTGGTTGAAAATTTTTGTGAGATTATTCGAGGGAGAATGCCTTTTGGGCGGGTGAGAGATGAGGGTAAATCTGTAATTCGACATTTAAATGACTCTTGGTATTTCCATTTATTTTAAAATGCAGATTACAAGACGGTCAACTTCATAATGACCGTCTGGTAATTTTCATTGTGACCTCTTTATGCCTAAGGTTTTTTCGCCAATACGTCACCGTATTGACCAAAACACAGAGGTCATAACGGTTATGACCGTCTGGTCATAACCGTTATGACCGTATCGTGTTATACTAACGGTCATAACGGTTATGACCAGGCGGTCATAACCATTATGACCGCTGCTATAACACAGAGGTCATAACGGTTATGACCGTCTGGTCATAACGGTTATGACCGACGTATAACACAGACGGTCATAACGGTTATGACCGTCTGGTCATAACGGTTATGACCGACGTATAACACGATACGGTCATAACCGTTATGACCGTCTGGTAATAACGGTTATGACCACTGGTTTATACAGACGGTCATAACGGTTATGACCGTCTGGTAATAACCGTTATGACCGTCTGGTAATAACCGTTATGACCACTGGTTTATACAGACGGTCATAACGTCTGGTCATAACCGTTTTGACCGTCTGTATAAACCAGACGGTCATAACGGTTATGACCGTCTGGTAATAACCGTTATGACCACTGGTTTATACTATCGGTCATAACGGTTATGACCGTCTGGTAATAACCGTTATGACCTCTACGTTATACTAACGGTCATAACCGTTATGACCAATGGTCTAACACTTTGACCAATACGTCACCGTATTGAGCATTTGCAGGGGTCACAACGATAATGACCATGGGGTCATTATGAAAATGACCGATCCTGTGGGGGGACGTCTGACAAAAAACTGGTCATTTTTATAATGACCACCTGGTCAATATCGTTGTGACCAAAATTATACGCTAAGATTTAACAGTTACAGGGGTCACGACGAAAATTATCAGGCGGTCATTATGACAATGACCGTCCCTGTGGGAAGACCAAATGTTAAAATAATGAAATTTTTTTCCCCAATTTATTAACAAATCGTTAAATGCAAAGTTTTTAGACATTGAAACCAGATTTTGTAATTTTTCCAACTTTCGACTTCTTTGATTCTGCAGCTTATCTTTAATTAGTCTTTAAATTTTTTCTGCCTTGTATATCACGAAGCTGTTCGTAGATGCCTTTCGTGGTGGTTTCGGACGGTTTCCGAGATTTTCCGAGCGACTGCAACTGTTTCTCTCTCTAGAATTCGTTTTCTCTCTCTAAAAACTGTAGATGCTGGTTTTTGGGGGCCATGCGAGGGAGATGAGGATAAACCAGTAATTGGACATACAATTAATCCTCCTGGGCCCCACATATCTAACTGAAGAGTGACGTGACAGTGCTAGAAGTGAAGGGGAAAAAAAGTGGTGCTGATTTTAATATTAAATATTCCACAGGTGCTAAAAGTGAAATTTACCCTTTTAAAAATGGACACTCCATCCAACTCTACCCTCAAAAAAAAAAAAAAAAAAAAAAAAAAAAACCAAGCCGAGAAATGCAAAGAATACCAAGTCAAATAGCAAGGAGGAAGAAGAAAATTTAACGATCGATGACAAAGCGGTTTTTGAAATTATTCTCTTGGATATGAAGAACTTTTAAGTGTACTGTTAACATCCAATAACAGAGTAATAATAAGAATCATTTGTTCAAAAATCTTATAATTACCAAATCAAAATCGTAAAGACTAGTTAAAATTTAGAAGAAGATACACAGAACCCAAATTCTCCTTTTATGAACGAGAATAGGATCGATCATTTTAGAGCTTCTTCTTCGAATCATCTGTTCTCTTCCAAAACACAAAACTCACTAGCAAAGGAAAAAAAAAACGGATTGATGCCGCATTGGACCTTCATTTATGAAAAGACGCCTCGTTTGGTGAACGAGTTCAAACTCAAAATTTTCATCTCAGTTTTTGTCTTTTTCTAAAAAGTTTTTATCTTTTTCTGAAAAAGTTTTTGTCTTTTTTGAAAAGTCAACAAAAATTTTCAACTCAAATTTAAACTTATCAACTCAAACTTAAAATTTTCAACTCAAACTCATTCACCAAACGAACCCTTACTATTTAAAATGAAAATACCAAAATAGCCACTATTAGTATTAATATAGGGTCCGTTTGGTTCGCAAGTTTGAGTTGATATTTTGAAGTTGAAATAGTAAATTTTGTTGACTTTTCAGAAAAGACAAAAAACTTTTTGGGAAAAAGACAAAGACTTTTGAAGAAAAAGACAAAATTTGAGTTGAAAAATTAGGAATGAACTTGCGAACCAAACGGAACAATAATAATGCTCCGATTATGTAAATGGAAAAGATTTCGTGCAACAAATTCTATTGACTATAGTTTCTCTCAATTGAACTCTCTTAGCGGGTGTTTGGTGTGTAAGTTTGAGTTAAGATTTGTAAGTTTAAATAGTAAATTTTTTTGAATTTTTTTGAATTTTCAAAAAAGACAAACAACTTTTTGAGGAAAAAGACAAAAAAATATGATGAAAAAAAGTACAGTTTAGTTTAAACAGAATTTTTTACCAAACAAGGCCTTATTCTTTTTAGATTAGTTTATTTTTAATTATTATTTTTTTATAATAAGGATTTATATTTTAAAACTTATTTAATTAATTCTTAAATATATACCACAATCCCCTAAAAAAAATGTCACATCACTAATTCTCTCACATTTGTGATAAAAAAGCATGAATGGGTAATTTGAATTATTATATATATATATATATATATATATATATATATATATCAGAAAGCACAATAAGCTGTTTTAATAATTCAAAAAGTAAAGAGAAATAGTATACATAATCAATGGGCGTTTATAAAATTAATCTCAGGTGAGCCAATTGACCATAAAATCCGAAAAGAAAAAAGGAGATGAACCATTTGTTTGAATCACTTATTTAATTTTAGAAATTGGAGAATTTTTATACAAAAAATGTTTTCTTGACCTTTTACATCATTTTCTCATTTTAAAAAAAAAATTTATTTTATTTTCAAACTTATTACAGTATTTTTTTCTAAGAAGAAAAAAAAATATTTTTCAAATCTTCTCAAAATACATAATTCATAACGTCATTTTTTTTTTTCATTTTAAATAATTTTTTGTTTTTAAGAATTTTTTTTTATATATTCAAGTATTAGAGGGAGTTTGGTGAATGAGTTTGAGTTGAAATTTTTAAGTTTAAATAATAATTTTTTTTGAATTTTTAAAAAAGATAAAAAACTTTAATAGAAAAGACAAAAAATTTTTCAGAAAAAGATAAAAACTGAGTTGAAAAATTTAAATTTGAGTTAAAATGCCAAACTCTTCCTTATTTTATTCTCAAAATGAAAACTTTTTTCACTTAAAAACAAGAAAAAAAAAAATTTTTCGAAATTAGATTTGCCATCCAAACAGAGCCGTAATTTCGTGAGAGAAACGTTGAAGTGGAACTGGGGCAGGGATTACAATGGATTCGATTTCCCACAAAGTGGCCACTCGGATTTCAGCTCTTTTTTTTTTTTTTTTTTCAATGAATAAGCTTTTCAGCTAGTATTTTTGTTCATAATAAAGATTTTATTTTATTTTTTTTGAAATTTGTTCATAATAAAGAATTAAGGATCAAGAAACCGAAATCTTGCGTATAGGCCATCTTCCCAAGGATCTCTTCCAATGGCGACAATGTCCAAACTCCAATCAAATCTGTCCTTCTTTATCTTCAACTTACTCCTCTTCTTTCATTTCTCGTTGAAAGCTTCCGCAATCAGGTCATCTCCTTTTTCCCTACTTTATTTTGTAGTTTTCCTTCGTATTTTCTTTTGGGGTTTCCTTGTTTTGATCGTTGGTGGGATTTTCCGTAATGGGTATGTGATTTTTCACTCAATTCGTGTGCTACCAATCAATTAGGAAAAAGGGTTCTTTTCAATTCTATCAGATTTTGGGTTTCTTTTTTTTTTTTTTTTTGTGTCTTTCATTTGTTGTGGTTAAGGGAAAAAGAAAGAAAAATTCTTGCTTTATCATCAATTTTAAATTAATTAATTGGTTGATTTCTTTCTTTTTGTTCTCTTTGAATATATACCCTTGTGTCAATATGGCTCTTGTTTTATGTAAAAATGTGTCTGTTGAGATTTTATACCATTTTTGAAATAATTATTCTATATATACGAGCTTGCTTGGACAAGAACCATAAGATATCAGAAGTAACTTTGAAATCTTACTTGTGCATAAGTTCATAATAACAATGCTGTGTTCTCTTTGTCAAGTTCTTAATCGTCGTGATTGCTGTCTTGTTGCTTAACATAACAAATTTTACAGAAATATCCTAGTAATCATAATCCTATTGCTTCACTTGTATGTTCACAGGAAGGATATTGGGTTCCTAGAAAAACGAATGTGCAGGAATACGGTTCAAGGACGATACCTGATGTCCGATGATAATGGTCAATGGTTTTTCTTCTCTAAATTTCTACTTCTTTTGTTTGTCTCCTTTTCATGACCTTTCGATTCCGTAACTCGTTGGAAGAGATATTCTGTAGATCTATTTTTCAATATTTAGTTGCTCTTTCTTCTTGATTACCATTTCCAGACAAGTAATGATGTTTAGCTGGTGAATTTTCCATCTGAAAAAAAGAAATTAAATAAAATCATTGTCCCCACAGTCACACCAATTTCGTTAGGCATTAAACTCATTAATAGTTATTTAGTAAAAGATGTTGCAGAACCTCAATAGCAAAAAGTTCCGTCATCTTTCTTCTACCCTCTATCAGTTTTGAATATGAAGTAAGTCCTGGAAAGAAAAGTCTAGGCATGCTAATGGTGATGGCAATGTCAAGAATATGAACAATTAAATATTGACTGACAAGAGTGATACCTATGATAGTATTCCAAAAAGTTACAACTTGTAAAGCCTGCAATTTTCAGTTGCTTGTTCCTTCTCTCAGGCTCATGCTCATTATTTGCATTGTAGGTTACGTTTGTGATGCTCTATCGGTTGATCCAGAGTCTCGGTGCTGTCCTGAATTAGGAGAGAAATTTTCTTGTCAGTGAGTTTTCTCTGAAATGAATCTTTGAACTGCTGACCTTAAGCAAAAAAGTAGACAAGTTTTTGATATTTTCTGCTTTGTTGCAGGGGATGCAACCTTCTTTCACAGTGTTGTAATTCTTACGAATATTGTGTTTCATGTTGCTTAAATCCATCGAAGGTTATTTCTTTAATGCTTCATTTTTGTTTTATTTTCTTTTCGCGATATATTAATTTCTTAATGATGTAATAACTAGCCAATTATATGTGTTGCTGGGATTTATTCTATAGACACTGAATCAGCATGTCTTAAAGATGAAGATTGCAAAACCAGCTTCCGCAGGTGAAATTATTATTCTCAGAAAATGAGTTCGCACCGTAGGTTTACTTTATTTATGGCTACTATTTAGACCTCATATCAGGGATCCTTAGATTAAGAAGTCCATTTATTGGAGGAAAAAGAATCACCAGTCCTGTTTCAGGAATCCTAAGGCTTTAATGCAAATTGATACTGGATTTTGAAATTCAACTAGGTTCTTGCAAGTTCTCAGTCCCGATTTGGATATGAGGGATAAGATTTAGCCTAATTCCATGTTGTTTTGTGTAATGAGTTACCTATCCTAGACCCTTTGGTGGAATTTCTTGCTGAATAACAAATATAATAACATTTTGGCAGGAACTTATGCAAGTGTATTTGATTTTTGTGCTGGAAGATGTCGCCATAACTCTGATAGTGTGGTAAGTAATACTTCAATGGACAGTTTTAATATTTTTTGTTCGTGCATGTTACTGAATTTTCTGAGCTTATAAGACATAATTGCCTTTATCTTCTTTGGGTGTGATGGTAATAACTTGTCTCATCAACTATGTTACTTTTCAGGAATAGTACCTCAAATGCTAATTGAGATTTTGGTGAAGTCTCAAAATAGTTATGTAGTTAGTGGTTGAAACTTTTATTATTGTTTTTCTTTCTTTCTTTCGTCCTCCTTTTTTTTTTTTTTTTTTTTGGTGAAGTAACAAAGAAGATAATAAAAGCTTCTCTAGCTGTTTTATGTGCTAAATTCATCTCCTTTTGACCATATCTCTTCTTTGGTTCTTGTTTAAATTTTAGAAGTTTTATTATTTGTTTTTTCATAGCTGTTGCGCTAACTCAATGAGATTCAACAATTCAGGTTCATGAAAATGCTTATTTGAGCGATTTTCATCACTGTTTCTCTATGTCATCGAAGTCTCCAGGTGAGATAAATGTTCGGCATTTATAATTTGTAACCCCCTAATTAATTTTCATTGGCTTCTATGCGTCTTTATACAAAGGCAATGGTTCCTTAAATTGTTCTCTCTTTGTGTTATCTGTGGCTAGGTTTCACTTGGGCGTTTTATTTCTTTCATTTATTCTTTTAGTATTTAGTTACCAATTTCTGTTCTTGGAAAGTATATATTTCCATTACACTAATGAAAACACGCTTGTTTTCCTTTTAAAAACATAATTACATGGACACATGTACGCATGCACATGCTTGTTTACCTTTTTCCCCGTAGGCTTTGACCGTTTAATATTTACTTCATAAGATTTTACTTTAGATTTGCTCTTCAGAATGCCTAAAAACACGACAAACGCACACCCATAACGTTATAAAAACTTTGGGGCAGTTTGAAATTATTGGAGAAGATTGAGCTGTGTCCATGTACGGCATGCCATAAAATCAATCTAAATCTTTCTGATACCTGTTTAGTTACACCACTAAACTCCCGTAGTTGAATTGGCAGCCTTACAACTTGCAAACTATAGAATGCTAAGTCGTTATTTGGTTTGAAAGTTTATGCAATGGCATTTGAGAACTCCCTCTTTTATCATGCCTCAGTTTATAAGGTCATTGCTGCTTTTTATTTTAGTTTTAAACATGTCTAAGTAGTTGGGATACGAGATAACTCAAATACCACTTGGGCATAAGCACAATATCTCATGTTAGGCACTGTTTATATGTGAGAAGGTCCACATTAAGATTATCATTAAGATTATCTTGGTAAGAGATCTTTTTATCCCTTTTTGTTGCCTTTTTAATTTATATTATATCTGTTATTTTGCTGAAATTTTGTTAACGGTGCAATAATATTTTCAAACCCAATAACTCTTTGTAATGGAAGCCAAGTACAGTGACCAGAAGGTTGATCTTATGTGTTTTAAACTCATGTTTGATAGGGGCAAACTCGACACAGCTAGAATCCAGACTTAACAGCATTAATGTTGTTATTGGAAGGTGAGGAATTTTGGTTTTAATTTTCTCTTCTTGGTTCTAGTGCATTCCATTTGAATATTTGAATGCTTATTAATGTTCTTGGTGATAGACAAGGGGAGTCATGCGATTCGGTTTGCAAATCGAATGGACAATCTTGTGTTCCGAATAAGCTCTTGGTGCTTAATCAATGTGACATGTAAGTTGTTTCTAATTTCTTCGTTTCTCTAGCACGCCGCTGTCTCCCTGTCCTCCTATAATATTCTCTGTCTTTTCCCTTGTTAGTATCATTTTTCTTGCTTGTAAAATTTTTAAACTAAAAACATAACATTTAAGTTGTTCATCTATTTATTTCATTTCTAAACTTGTCTTACTTATTCCTTTTGGTGAGATTGTTAAAACCTTCAGCTTGTTATCAATATTATCAGGGCAATCAGAATATTAGTTATCATAAATTATCAGTTTCCTTTCCGGCTTCTAATCATTAGACAGATCTGCTCCATAAATATGCTACGTAAGCTTAATTGTGGATATATGTATGTCTCGTCGTCCTTGTGGTGATAGGGTGTTCTCTTAGTGTCTCATGTACAATTTATAGCTGCACGGATATCAATTCTAAACTGTGGTACTATTATGTCATTATGATCTTGTAAGAAGGATGTTTATATGTACCTCTCCTGTACAGAATGCAGAAATATATGAGATGTAAAGGAGCATGTTTGGCTAGTATGGGAGCAGACCAGCCCGCTGAAGTAGTTGACGATGCTCCTAAACATTTGGTAGTACTTTTTTTCTCGTTAGAGTTTCAGTACTGAATCTGTTCCAGATAATTTGTGGGACGTACTTAATCTTGCTTCCGTGTATGAATGTCTATTTGGCTGCCAAAATGGTCCCGATCCATATGATGAAATGCATTATTGACATAATTGATATTTCTAATTGATTATCACAGTATTTCAGGCCACACAAAAAAAAAAAAAAAAAAAAAAAAAGCACCATCCTGATATTCCTGTTTAATATTACCCGCAACAATCTTTTTGAGCCACCCATGAATCTGACTTCTTAAATAGTACATCTCTCGTATTTATTGTATTGTTTAATCCGAAACTTATGATATTAATTAATGTTATCTATTTTCTATGACCATCAGAATCCAGGAGCATGTTTGTATACCCGGACACAGTCGATGCTTTCTTGCGATGGTTCTCATCAACACACCAGGAGGCTATGCCCTTGTGCGTAGTGCATTAACTTGGTGAGTTGGAAGTCCCATAACAATTTTATTTGAATTTTAATAGTCAAATATTTCATGGGTAAACAACAAATTCATTTACAATTTATGCTAGTTCTCTCTTTAAATTTAACTAGAAGAATGTTCTATGCATGGAAATGTGCACCTGAAGTTGCTGAATCTTTTATAGATGTTTTTACTGGTTCTCTGAAATTATCTGTGTAAAAAGATTGTGTATAATGATTTTTTTTTTTTTTTTCTAGAATATTGTGTATAAATTAGTAAGTGAAGAAGAAGAATTACAGTTATATGCCAGAGAGTATTAAGAAGGATGGTACATCGAGTTTCGCTTTGCGAAGCTTTATTTAGCATCATATTCGAGGCACTCAAATAGGGAAGGCATAGGTGCTTGAATGAAAAAGAGAGACTTTCGATATGGTTTCTTGTGCTGCTTTTCACCCCTTTGTTTCAATTTTAAAAGGCTAACCAAGTTACCAAGCAATCAAAAATCGTTTTAAGAGTTGCGTTTTGTTTGTGAGGGTTAGATTGATAGTTTTTCTCATGCCTTAATTTGCCTCCTTCCACTCTTCTTCATATTTTTGTATATGCACACATTGTAACTTGTAGGTTTCCTTTTTTTGGCTAATAATATACTCTTTTGAAAGTGTGTTTATACATATATACATAGCTAGTTTGTTCCTAGGATTTGAGCCTCGGATCTTTCCCGTAACCCACCCAAAACTAGGGCGTTCGCGGTTACATCGTCATATTAGTAGTCAAGGGTAGTTCTAGTTCCTCCATAGCTTTATTTTGTCTTTGAAAAACACACCGCAATGAAACTTGTCATCTCTCTGCTTTTTTTTTTTTTTTTTTTTTGAAGTATCTTTTGTCAGTGGATTTTATGTGCAAGTAGATTCTCCGTACTCGAGGCCAAGTGTTGATCGGAAGCGCAAAAGATGTCTGATTGTTTCTAATTTTGGTGGAAACTCTGAGCTGGGCTGCAAAGTTTTTGAAGGACAGTTTTGGTTTTCTTATTCAGCAAAATATATTTTTCCAATAGGTGAAAATTGAATTGTAGTGTAGGTAGTCCACATAATGCAGATAAAACTTGGTTGAAACGTTTATAAAATTTCTTGTGTTTCTGTAATTACGTTGTATGGACTTCTTTTTATGAGCATGTCTTTCTTCTTTTTTCTTTTTTCTTTTTTTGTCCCCGATTCCCAAAGGGGCATTAATGATATAGTTTTATTACGTCTGTCTTTTTTTCCCTTTCTCTTTCCCGTTTATGCTTGTGTTTGCCATTTGTACTTTGCAAATTGCATCCAAATGAATACCGGGTATTTAGCACTAATGCACTCTTAACTTGTTACTTTTTGAAAATTTGCCCCCAAACTTGTAATTTTGATGCCTTGTCCACTTAATTTCTAAATTACTGTAGTGTGTCTCATATGGCTTAGCTTTCTTGATAACGAAAAGCCTATGTAAACTTCATGTGAATATGGAAAATCTCATTTCCGATTAATATTAAACTTTTTAATAACAAAAGTGTGTAAAAATATTAATATGTAATCAGAAATAAAATTAGTCAACCTAATAAGTATTTTTTTTACTATATGGAGTTTCTCCTATATTTTTGTTATTTATTTCTTGTTTTATTTATTTATGACTTATAGCTGCACTCTCCATTTTCCTTACCAAAATTTTTATCAAGGGTTTCACATAGGAATATTTGTAGTTGAGACATTTTTTCTTATCAAATGTTTTGTTACGATGTAATGCTTTTATTAAGGAGTTTCAGACGATTGTTCTTCAAAGAGCACACCTAAGAATTATTGTCTCATTTATAGTGGCTTCATGATTAAATTTTATGTTTATATATGTTTATATATATATATATTTATTTACGATGTTGTTTTGTACTAGGTTATATTCGGTTGTTAAATTGTATTTCTTTTTAGTGTTTGTTGAATAGTTATGGAGAAGTATTTTTAAAAAAAATAATTAGTCACCAATTCCTTATAGAAAAAACTACAATAATGCAAAATCAAATAGAAATTTTACTTGATTTTCATATTACGTTGACTTATAAATTTTATCTTATTTATGTCGCTTCTGAATTAAAAGTCAGGCTCCGTCTATATTTCATAGGTTCAAATCTGTAAACTAAATGGTGGGGAAACCATAAAGCTTCGTTATAGTCTCTGGCAAAAAGCATAGCAAACTTTCTCTAAAGTTGAAAGTATAAAAGAGGATTAAAATAGTTCATTAAAGGATTATCACCAACAACATGATCTTTTCTTTTCTTTTCTTTTCTTTTGTTTTTTTTTTTTTGGAAAACATCAATAAAGTGATCTTGGTTCCTACGACAAGGAACAAAAATCTTGATACCTACACAAACAAAAAGGGGGAAAAAAGTGATATAGTTTATTTGTCTCCTTGTTGAATCAAATATTTGAAAGTAGTATTGAATTTCACATTGGAAAACGAAATTTACATAATCAATTTTCTTGTGCTGCACTCTTTCAAGGAATAGATATAATACATGTCCTGACGGAATTCAGCTCATATATTATTTTATTTTTGTCTCCTCCTACATCATTTCAATAATATTAGGACATTAATTAACAAACACGTTTTTGTTTTTTTTAATTTGATGTTATACAATATTTTAAATGAATTGAAACTTTTTTATTTTATTTTACGTGTCATGATTTAACTAGAGGGATATATAGAAATGAGACAGAAATAAAGGGTTATAGGAGTCGAATCTGTCAAGACGTTGGACCTAGAATTTTAGGACACAAAATTTTCAAGTAATTACAATTAAAAGTTTAAGTTTATGCCTCTGCTTTGTCCCCCCTCTTTTTTTTTCACCCTTGATTTGAAATCTCTTGCTATCCCCTAATAAAAACGAAAAAAAAGGCCTAGACAATTTCTTGTACTTCAAAATGAAGATCCTCAAGAATCAAGGCAATCATTTATAAGTTATGGTAGTTTGCCACCAGAAATCTAGTTTGGTTTATGGGACCAATCAGTTTTGGAATGGAAATTTAGGAAAAATTAGATAAACAAAAAGTTTTTTACCCTTAAATAAATGGGTTTTGCTATTGTCCCGGAGTTCAAATTAACGGGACAACTCCCTAAATAAATTTTTGAGGAGTTGAAATATTTAATTAATTTAAATGGGTACTGAAGGGCATCAAAGGACAAAATATTACTTTGATTACTGGACACCGGTTGAGTGTCATTAAACTTAAAAAAATAATAATAATAAAAATAAAAAAGCTTCAAAAATTTATCTCTCCTTTCTTTCTCTCTCTCCCTGCCCTTCTCGTTGATATCTCTCTCTCCCTCCTCCGACGCTGGCAATGTGAAGGCCTGCGGTGGAGTACATAGAGCAATGACAGGCACACTCCAACAGCCCGTTTGGACCAACAAGGCAATGCCTTGCCCGCAAGAACTAATTGGGTTTCAAAACCACCTCTTTCAAACCCATCAAAGCTAACTTGATCATCATAGCAAAAAAAGCTAGCTTTGTCACCAGCCGACCACCTTCCTCCATCTCTGTGCTCGACATTTCCTCCGGTACCTATATATATATATATATATATATATATTACTAACCCATTATCTATTTCATCAAAATTTTGTGGATCGGCCGTTTGTAAAATGTGATGCTTCTTTCAGGGATGGTTATGCTTGGCTAGGAGCTGGCCCGACGGTGTAATCTTAAAGCGCTGGTAAAAAAAAGTATGACAACTTCCCATTGGAAGCTGAGCTTTTGGCATGTGAGATGGCCTTTTGCATTTTGAAGAACTACAGTAGCCGATTCAATTTTGGAGAATGACTCCAAGATTTTGTGTGGAGGCCTTTGGAAAAAGTGTGAACCCCTTGTTGATTGGAAGGTCCTGGCTGCTTTTGTCAAAGACTCAAAAGTTGTAGAACCACTAGAGATGACTCCTTGGAGTACTGCTTTCATAGGAGTACTTATTTGATTCTACTTGTTTCGACTTTGCTGTTGACGAGGTGGTTCCCTCTGTGACCATGTTTTTGGGGCTTTTAACAAAGTTTTGATGACTACCCGGGAAAAAAAAAACCCGTCGTTTATTGATTTATTTATTTTTAATTTAGTATCAATATACAGGTTTTGTCGACTACGGACTATTAAGAGAGGATGATCCCGAGGTGCGTGCCATTATTGATAAGGAGATGCAACTTCAGTTGAGAAATCTTCATCTTATTGCTTCCGAGTACTCTACTTATCGTGCGATTATGGAGATCACTGGCTCTCGTCTGGTTCTACTCCGCCGATCTTCCACGATGCCAAGTTCACCGCCCATGGCAGCTCGACTACGTTGAGCATCATTATCATTACAAAAAGGGGAAAAATATTTCGTGGTCTAATGCTTGGTTTGGGCAGGCATTACAGTAAACGATAAAACAATAACAAAAAATAAGAAATAAAAGAAAAGTCCAAAATAATTCACCACTACATTCCATTACGTCAAGCAAAAAAGCATTCCATTACATTCCTTGGTTTTAACTTTTTGTTTGCACACTTTCTTATTCAACTCACTCTAAACTTAAAATATTATTTTTCATTATAAATTTACGCATTTATCCAAAAGAAATTTACAATTTTAACCTGCATATCAGCTTTTCATTGATAATAAATACTTAATTATAGTTAAAAGACATATTATCCTTATTTTTCATTTTAGATTTGTGTGTAGGTCAAAAAAGTTATCCTGTTGACTGGTATAGCCCATTGGAATTTTCAAAATTCACACTCTCTCATTTTGTTCTCTTCCGATATTTACGAAGTATCTTAACTTTTCTTCTGTATATTTTGCATTCAGACTTGTTTATCTGAGAATTGTAAATAATTAGATTCGATTTGATTGTTTTTTTTTTTCAATTGAATTAGATTTTCACTTCGATTCCGTCCGATTGCTTCCAAGGACTCACCAACTTGCAGAAACTGAGCATGTGCCAGAACTTGGATCTCCAGCCATGGGGCTTTACCACCGAACTCACCAACTCGACAAGTCTGGTCACTCTTTATCTTGGTTCTTGCAATATCTTCGATCTGATTCTGCACCTCTTTGGTTCGTTCCCAGATTTACAAGATTTGAGAGATAGAGATGATGAGCGTGAGAAGAGAATCTGGAAAACGAAAAATAAAAATTCAAAATGACATTTTTCTACCCCTTATCAGGAGTTTGCGGAGTCTTCACCATTTTTGAATGGGAGAAAATTCCTTGCTGAACGCTTTTAATTCTTCTTCATATTTGATGGGTCCTACTTTTAATCTACCTACTAGATCTTACCCTATCTCAGATAAAGTTACTTTCCATCATCGTAGAAGTCCACTAATAAGATATCTCAAAAATGAAAATTATACTTCTGTTTAGATTATTAGTTCGACTTAAAATTTTTAAATTAAAATGGATTGATTTTTTAAAATTAGTAAAAAAATTTTATTGATTTAAAAAAAGAGATAAAAATCTAATTAAAAAAATGTAGTTTAATTATAATTAAATTAATATACCAAATAAAATCAATTTTGTTTTATTTTACAATTGTCCGTCAACGTGTAACGTTTGCATTTGACGTGAAGAGAGAGCAATTCCGATACGCAAGTCAGAAGGAACATTCTTTAACCCTCAATTTCAGATAACATTGGCTTAGCATAATAATAATAATCATCATCATCATCATAATAATACGAACAATATTACTAAAGTCCCGTTTGAGGTCATGTTTAAAGACGGTATTTTAAAAATTAGAGATGATTTGAGTTTTATAAATATATGTTTGATGAAAATAAATTGTTTGGAGTGAAAAAGTGTAAAAACTTGAAACGTGTTTGGAAAAAAAAAAATTAGTAATATAGATCTTATTTCGTTTATTGTAAAATTCTATATAATTTAAAAATATATATATATCTTATTTCGATTTAAAATAATAAAGTTATGCCCATTTAAAGTTTAAATTATTAACATAAATGAATTATAAAATTAGAGAAATAAGACCAAAAAAAAAAAATTGGAAACATTGTTTCCTAAAGTGACCCCAACCACCTCCTAATAAAACAACTAAACACTATTGAACAAACAAACAAGCAAAATAACAAAAGAGCCAGGCTTTATTTTGAATCTTTCGAAACACCAAAACAAGATGCTGTAAATTTTTATGCGTTGGCCTTATTACTTAGCACATTCTTCGACCTCAATTTTGGTGTTTTAAGTTTTTCTTTTTTTGCTGGAACTATTTGGGTGTTAAGTAAATTCTTTACGCTTCTCATTTTATTGAGAATTCTATCTACACAAATAAATAAATAAAAATAAACAAACACACATTGATGAGAACAAGACAATGCTGGATTATAAGATAAAAACCATATTATAATGGAAAACATTAAAAACTAACGTAATTTGATAAAACAAATTAATGGTTAGAAAACCGATTAAGATATGTTTACAAATTAAGAAAATATAAGAAGTACCTAGAGAAAATGCTGCGTGTGTTTTTTCTTCTTGTATGAAACATCAAGCGTTTTTTAAATGACATACAAGTCCTGAGCATTGTTTTATATATATATATATATATATATATATATATATATATTATAGCTAACATGTACAAATTTTGATATTCTCTTATAAATTTAAAAGAGTATCATAAATTGTAATTTATACAACTAAAAGACAAATTATCATATACTCATACGAGGTCATCAATTCTTCTCATCGCACCATAAAAGTCCCCTAAAAAGTTGCCTCTTAATCTTTTTAAAATAATAATGGTGATAGTAAAAACAATGATTTAGTGACTCATAAAAATAAAAAAATAAAAAAAATAAAAAGACGATCTAGTGGGTTATTATCTGGAATTAAATTAATAGCATATAATAAAGGGAGCAGGTAAAATGATGGTACAATAAATTATATTTTTTCTTTCATTCCAAATTCGAAAACACAAGTCTCGCTTTCCTTCTGTATACACACAATACCAGCAGTAGTAGTTGTGGGAAGCAAAATGATCAAAAGCTATAATCCGGGTTGAAAACACTACCGCTCTTATCTCCTCCTCTCAATCCCTTCATCAACCCTCCTCCACCACCAACCTTCTTCTCTTTCTTTTCTTCTTCATCTTCAGCTCTTTGGTCTTCCTCTTCTTCAACGACGTCGTTGAACGCCGGGTGATTCAGAATGCTGTTGAGCAACTGGGTCCCTCTCAGGGCATTCGTCAATGGCAGATGGCCCTCGGGAGTGTCGTCGTCGTTCTCCCACATGAACTCCGCCGGAAACGCCCTGTAGTTGTACTGCTCGACCTCCGACGTCTCCAGCTTCTTCATCCACCCGACCTTGATGAAGAATCTCGTGAAGTCGTTGCTCACCTTCCCGAATATCTTCTTCTGCACACTGTACCCGAATTTCCCGCCGCTGGAGTTTCTCCAGAGCTCGTCGATTGCCTTGAGGTCGGAGGTCGGGATGTACTGCACTTCCGAGAAGAAGACGTAGCCGCGCTTCACGGCGGCGTCGCCGGCGAGGCCGATGAGGAGGCGGCGGGTCTCCTCGTCAGCCTGCCGGAAGTCGGCTGCGCAGAGGTGGCGCTTGAGGACGTCGGGGGAGGTTGAGGTCGCCGGAGTCGAGGAGGTGGTGGCGGAGGTGGTGGTGTTTGGGGAGAGAGAGAATGTGAGGTGGGTTGATAAGGAGAGAGAAGTGAGTTTAGTTTTTGTGGTGGGTTTGAGGAAGAGAGAGGAGGAGGAGGAGGAGGAGGAGGAGGAGGGGAGAGAGAGAGTGTCTGAGGAGGAGGAGGAGGAGGAGGAGTGGTGGTGGCGCTTGAGGAGAGAGTGGTGGTTGTGGGGTATGGAGTGGAGAGTGTTTGAGGCCATTAAGGAGAGAGAGAGAGAGAGAGAGATGGGTTTGTGTTGTGCAGTTTCTAATGTCTAGAGTGAGAAAGAGGAAGAAAGAGATGTTTTTCTTTCTTTTTTTCTCCCTTACTCTTTTGTTTTGTTGTTTTGGTAGTGGAGGTGGTGGGGTTAGAAGAAGAAAATGAGAGGGGAGGGAGAGGCGTTTAGATATGTGTACGGAGGAAAGATAAGATATGAGTGAAGAAGGAAATGGAAAGAGATCAACGTGTGCAATATAATGGCGGGTTTTGATTGGTCAGCTTTGGCTGAGGCTGGATTTTCTCTCTCTTTCTCTACATTTCTTTATTTTATTTTTTTATTTGTTATTTATTATCTTTTTGAATTCTCTACATCATAAATTTATGACTATATCCTTTTTTTTTTTTAATTAATTTGTGGCTATATCAATGTTTCAATCTTTACACTATTGATATATGGTAACTATTGATATATGGTCACTTGTTAAATGTTAATTTTTTTTCTTTGATATATGGTTAGTTTTTATTGTCATAATATTCACCACTCAAAAAAAAAAAAAAAAACAACAACAACAACAACAAACAAACATTTTAGTAATTCGTAGTTTTCAGTAAAACAAATAGTAGGTTTTTAAAATGTTTAGAGTAAATAACAAATTAAGTGAATTAATAATAAATTTATTAAGTAAATATTTAATTTACTACAAGTAAATTAAATTTACGTCAAGTAAATAGAGTTTTTATATAATAAATTCATTATTTATTTAATAAAATTACTATTTACTCTAAATATTTTAAAATTTTATTATTTATTTCAATTATTTACAAAAATAAAAAACAAAAAACTGCTATTACCTCTTTCTCTTTAAAACAAAGGCAAAAAAATTTTTTTGAAGGTAAAGTCATCCCAATTTAATATTAATATAAATTTAAGATTAAAAAAAAAACTATTTTCCCTCTATTTTTTTTCTTCTTTTAATGTTTTTTTTTTCGGCCTTCATGTTACCTCTTTCTCTATTCTTAAGTATCTTTTTCCCACCTCAAAAAAAAAAAAAGTAAGTATATTTTTCCCTCAAAATTAACGAAAACGAATTGATTATAAGAAAAACAAGAAGGAAATTTCCTACCATGACGGAGATTTTTGTAAAAGGTTTATTTGAGAATATTATTTTTATGAGAGAGAGATTAAAAAGGGTAAAGATGCGGTAGAACTCTTTTTATATATCTTATTGGAAGAACCCATTTTTAAACCGTTAGGATGCAATTAAACGGCTGACATGTTATTTGTGTATGATAATTATAATACACTTACATCATACTAGTTTAAACTAAAAAATTTAAAAATAATCTATAAAAAAATAAATTAAAAAGAAAACACTCATTCCCTCCCCAGTCGATGACCCCCTCCCCCCCCCCCCACCCCCCGAAGCTAGATATGGTCGGCGTTTGAGAGGGGGGGGGGCTGTGCGTCAGGGGAGGGGGGCTTCCTCGGTGTCGTCACTGGTGTTGAGTGGACGGTCACAATACCGGTTTTTTTTAGTTTTTTTTTTTTAATTTTTTTGAATTTCTATTTTTTTATTTTTAGTATATATTATTATAAGTTAAGGTACATTATAGTTATCATACATAAATAATATCTCAACCGTTCGATTATATTGAAACGGTTTAAAAATGAGCTCTACCGATAAGATATGTAATCCGATTAAAAAAACTGAAATAAAAATAAAAAACATTTGTATTTACAATAATTGCAGCGGTGAAGGAATCCCCTAAAAAAAAATAAAAATAATAAAAATAAAAATAAAAATAAAAAATAAAAAAGCAGTGAACGAGAATCAACCTAGTGAGTGGTGGTAAGTGCGCCACTCAAAATTTAACTCTCAAAAACTTGATTTTAACTCTCAAAGTCTTTATAGAATTCCCTACAGCATTAGAATTACAACTGTGCCCCCCTGAATAAATAACATACATAACTATGTCATAAATTAGTAGAATATTATCCTTAATTTTAATCCATAATGCCCCACTAAAAAACATTTCTTGTCTGGTCACTAAATATCAGAAGTTTGGGATCCACAATAATGATTAATTTGGGATGGATTTTCCACCAAGCACAAAGATTTGGCACTAAAAAATTAATTAGAAATTATCTTCAATAATCTTGGTCATGCACGGTTATGGAATAACAGTTCCTACGGAAATGAGTAAAAGCCTTTTTTCGGTTTCTCCAAACGAACCCTTAAATATAGTAATAATATCAAAGTCGTATGCTAAATAAGCTTCACAAAGAAAATAACTAAAAAAACAAAATTCCATTTCTTCAATGGTTTGTCGAATAGACAAGAAACGTGAGAATACAGATTGCGGAATAATGCAATGCCAAGTGATTAAGTGAAGATTTGGACAAAGAAAATGGTAACATTATTTGATAGAGGATTTTTTTGGGCCTAGAAAATTCTAGCACGGCCTAGAGCAGAACCCTCCATTTCACCTGTTGAAGTATAAATAAATAGATACGTTTTTAGCAATGTTGCCCTTTAAATTTATTGATCTTCAACAATTTACCCTCCGCTTTATTTTTACTTTAAGGATAGAAAATTATGCATCCGATGAGAAATCTTTACATTCAATTTAACCACTAACATAAATCTTCCAAATTCAAATTCTCAATTTAATCACAACTTAGTAAGATAAGGCATATTGCATCAAATCAAAAAGTTTAGAAAGTAAATTTTCAAAGGGTAAATTGCTCATTTAGTCCCTAAACTTTTAACCTTGTGCAAATTTAGTCCCTAAATTTTTTTTTTCGTAGCTGGAATGTTCCTAAACTTTTAAAATGTTGTTGCAATATCCTTTCCGTCAATTTTTAGACAGAATATGTTAGTAATTTGATCAAAAAATGGTGCTAACTATGAATTACGTCAAAAATTAACGGAAATGACTACTATAACAATTTTTTTAATAGTTTATGGTTATTACAGCTACGATAAAAAAGAACATATAATGCCCTTAAACTATTAAAATGTTATTACAATAGTCATTTTTGTTAACTTTGAAACGGAATCCGTTAGTAATTTGATTAAAAAAATGATGGTAACTAACGAATTTCGTCTAAAATTTAACGTAAATGACTATTGTAATAACATTTTAATAGTTTAGGGGCATTTCACCTACGAAAAAAAATTCACGGACCAAAATTGCACAAAGTTGAAAATTCAGGGACTAACCTAGCAATATTGTCAAAATTAAAAGTTTTGGGACAAGTTGTCAAAGATCGGCAAATTTACAAAGTAATAGTGCTAAAAAGAAACATGATTGGAACTTATAAAGAACCGCAATTTTTGCACAAATTTCTCATTAGTTTTCTTAAATTCAGTTTTCTGTTTCCAACATACGTGGTCGTGGTGATGATAGTAATCATCAGTATTCACCCATGGCTACCAAGGAGATTGATATCATGAAAGAGCATCTATGATTTAAATCTATATGGACCAAGTTTGGGTCGATTTTCAGTTAGCTTTACTTAACGAGCTACCTAATATATACAAATCAAAATGCATTCTGATGACAGAGCTTAGCTTGCCGAACTGCCTAGCTTCTTCTCCAGACTGATAGAGGCTTCAAAAGAAAGGCCAGATGGCAACAATTTTGTCTCTGTATCCTAATATTGATATTACTTGTTACTAGGCAAGAGGAGAGCCTATCAGTCATCCCGAAGACTCATATTATAACTGCGTGCCAAGCGGCGAGCAGTTCCGTCGGCTAAGAGACCATCTATCATCTCATACTTTTTGTAATTCTGTTTCAGGCTTTCTTGCTGCTGCTTCGCAAGCTCCTCTTCCTTCTGTTGTTGTTGCTACAAGAGGAGAAAAAAATTTTGAGCAACGTCACAGGACTACAAAACTTTCTAAAGGACGGTCTTGTAAAGATAAAACAAGAGTAATGTGGTCGTATGCTAATAACTAACTACACCAGGTTTACCTTAAGCAAGAATGCAGCCTCAGCAGAATGCTTTTGGCAAAGGTGCTTAAGTTTCTTTGCAATCTCAAAATCAGGATCGTCTGGATTTAGCCAGCGACATTGTATTTTTCTACCGGGCTTTATCGGTCGATCATCAAACATCTCCGCTTCAGCATGGCGTGCCCTCACAGGTCTTGGCATCCCAGACATCATGAAAGGGTACTGTGCTAAAGTTGAGACAACAGAAATCGCCTGCTTTGTGGTCTCCATTTCTATGAGTGCACAATTTGGAATATTTCCTGGCACTATGTAGTTTGGAATAAACTGTATATTCACGACAGTGCCAAACTGATCTAGAGCAGTTCTCAGGACAGATTCAGTAACATGCGGTGAGATATTGTCGATGTAAACTGTGCGTTTAACCTTATCTTCAAAGGCAGCATACTCTGATTTGTTGGGGGTCCCCATACATAAAATAAGAACTGCCAAAAAACAAGATCCAAAGTGAGAACCAGAGGGAAAAACTCAGAACTGTCACTCAAATATTTTAAAAGAGAAAAATATAGAGTTATAGAAATAAAGTGTTTGAAATTAAATCGATCATATAACACTCAGAAATCAGGAAAACAGTACAAACCAATAGAAAACTTTATTCGCACCCATATTTCGAGGATGTGCTACCACCTGAACAAAGGAGGTAGAGCAATCCAACCATGGATCCATATTTGTCCTGGATTTTCCATGTACATCATGTAATCATGCCTCATCTCTCCTACTAGGTTTTCCCATGATTTGTTGACTTGAACTACTATAAGATTTCTACCCAGAACCCATAAATTAAAAAAAAAAAAAAAAAAAATCCTTTTCTGATCAACTTCAAATAGAAAATTTCTGGTAATTTGGATAGAAAATTTGGGGGAAAGTCTATACGAGAGTGAGGACCCTATTGATTATTCATATACATGAAAAATCTAATTAACTTACTACTGGAAGGGTTTTACAATTTAATCATCATCAGTTACTGCTCAGTTAGTATGATCACATGTAACCTTGTTATACTAGATAACTTCTCAATTATATATGCCAAAACGTGATGCCTACAACAAGCAAACCCACACTCAAACTCCCCATCATTTAACATGAAGAAACTAAACTATATAAGAAAAACAAATTTGCAAACTTGAGAACTAATCTTTCCAAACAAGGTTCAAGAGGAGTTAAGTTGACTGCAAGCCAGCTGCTCTATCTAATAACCAAAACAACTCAAGCCTAATTGGATTTCGAATTATACCTTAGTCCTTAAGTTTTAGTTGGATAGTCCAAAGGACGGGATACTCGGTTCAGAGAGTCAGAGTTTTCCCTGGCTGATTGACCGTAGTTTTCAAGCCTAATCATGTTACAGACCATATAAAGAGCAATGATAAAAATCAAGAACATTATGAAAACCGCCATCAAAATTCTGCGTTTTACAATAGTCAAGTTATTTCCCTTTCCTAGTCTAAATCACTAACAACTTTAGTTTAGTAAGACCGAAAGAAAATAAGAAGGAAAGAAAGGTATATAACCTAGGTGAGAAAATTGGAGAGAAATGGGGAGGACCGTTCTCTTATGATGTTTGGTATGGATTTCCTCTCCTAATCCCTCCGTGATAGGAAGAGATTATAAGTGGGTTTCCTTGAAGGATTTTAAAATCCCGCATCCAATTCATCCCTCCTCTTTTTTCTCCTGCCAAACAATCACGGGTTCCAGAATCCTTCCAACCCCTTTCACTCCTTCACTTTTTCCCTCTCACCAAACAAAATCTTACCTTCGTTACATATCATTTTTCCCAGAATCATCAGTCCAAAATCATAGAGAGCTAACTTATCTTCAATTTAAAATACAAGTCTACTCCACAAAATCATCCCAATAAATAATAACAAATTCACATATTTTAGAGAGGGAAATGTAAATTCTCGATTAATAGGATATCATATTTTTCCAGCTGATTTCAATCAAAATTGATAAATGCACCCAAAAAAAAAAAAAAAAAAAAAAAAAGTCCTTTAAAGATGATTGTTTTATCAAGAACAGGCAAAATTGATACAACATAAATTAGCTCAACCGCAATGGATTTCATTACCATGTTTTCTTGACTAAATAGTGAACATCAAGGAAGAACCCTAGAGGAGAAAGTGAAAAATTGGAAGAAAGGAGACGAGAATTTGGGAATGGACTTACCAAACAGCGGATAGAAAACGACTGAGAGCGTTAAATTGGGGGGAGAGAATCGAAATGTGGCTGCTACTTGCTAGGGCATGAAAACTGGAGAGGAAATTATGGGCAAAATGGAAATTAGGATAGGTCTTGCTTGGGCACAGAGGTCATCGGAGAGTGAGAAATGAGCCTCTAGAGGAATAGAAGAGAGTACTGCGGGGAAAATTCTGATGAAATATCCGAGGAGGACGTAAAACGCCCGAATTAAGTGCCAAAGATGAGAAGTATATTATTTATCAAAAAAAAAAAAAAAAAAAGATTGAAAGTATAGATATTTGCATTCTTGTTTCCCTGATATTTTTAGGGGACTTCTACAATGGGGATGGTTACTTTACCCCTGAACGAGTTAAAAATTATCTACTTTCACATCAATTTTTAACGGTTTAAATAATAAAAAAATAAAAAATAACTAAAATTAACTTGAAATTTTTTTTTTTTTCAAACTTGAAATAGGAGATTCGAACTCTAGACCTTGAAGGCATGTGTAGTATTATCGTTTTGCAACAATTAATGTGAAATGTTTACACATGATTACAATGAAAAAAACTCCTTTTCCTTACTTTGTTCAAAGAAAAATGCTAGGACCACCAATTCAAATCCAAACTTTTGAGTATAAATCTATGTGATATATGAGTTATTGTTCTTTCATTGATAAGTGTTTAAAGTATTGTCACATCATTTAATCGCATTTACCAATAAAAATATGATACATAAATTGTTACCCAAAAAGTGGGATTAAAGTTGGTGTTCGTAGCAATACTCTTGTCCAAAACACTAAGTAGCAATGATGGTGGCTCGCAAGGCCGAGAAACTCCCAATGGTTTCACGATGGAGGGATGTGCTTATAAAGGGACACATGCCAACGAAGATCTGGGTTCATAATTGATGACGGAGATCCATGCTTGCAATTTGGGCTACAATGCCGGGGCTCATGATGTGGGCACTAGGCGGCTCACGCTCATGCTGGAACATGTCAACGGAGAAGTAGGTTTTGACTGAGACTAGGGATGGTAATGTGGCAGGTTCGAGACAGGATGATCTTCTCGTCAACCCATCCAGTGAATAAAAACACTCCTCATATCAGCCCTGTAACAAGTTTAAATTGACCAGGACGGGATGAGTTTTCCTGTCGCGCGTTCAAGATACACACAGGGTACCCCGTTAACCCGATTATTTAAAAATTGAAATGTCAAAATACTTTTATATGAGATTTTATGTTAAAATAGATCAAAACTATAATATTCAATTTTTCATAAATCAAATATGTTAAAATTTAATACTTAAAATCATATTATAAAATATCATGTACGATAATATAAAGATATTATATAACTAAACGGGGGTGAGTGAACAAAGAATATAGTCGAGGACCCTAAATCCGTCATCATCCCATAACTCGTGACAAGTTAGACTTTTAACCCGTTTATAACCCGAACATGTTTAGATTTGGTTTTCCTCACTCTATTTAAGGCGGGTCCCTGTGGATTAACGAGTTAGCAGGGGAAATTGTCATCCCTTTTGAGGCCCATCGCTAGCGAGTCATGCAAAAGCGGGTCAGAGAGATCCACTAGAAAATGGGTTTTGACCCACAAGTCATGACGGGAATTGCGACAAAGGCTGCAAGGGAATCACGATAGAGGTAGGGTTGGCAACTGTCCCCCATGTGCTATAGATCTATGTTGGAGATGGACAATCCACGAACCCCTTCCCTTCCGTTGAGTCTGTGCAACACATAATGGACGATGTTTGCAAGCCCTAAGGGGCGACGTCGACGACCTTGTTTACCACCTTCGATGACTCTTGCTTCCTTAACCTGGCTGATGGGATTTGGAAGATCTCTGATTTTATTTATTTATGTATTATTATTATTATTATTATTATTATTTTGTAATTGTCTTCTAATCAAATGTAGTTAGACACATAATAAATTTCATGTGCACTCAGTTTAATGAAATCCAACGATTGAAAATTTTTACCACATCCCATGATAGAATTTCTTTCTTTTCTTTTCTTTTTTCCTTTTTTGTTTTTTGTTGTTGATTTTTATTTTTTTTATAAACAATTAAACCCTTGAGTTTGAAAATATATGACAAAGATCCTAATTGATAACGGTGTTCCTTATTAAGGGAAAAAACCGAATGTGACATGCACATAAGATTTATCAGAGGTCATGGTTTTTAATTATTTTTAAAAATAAAAAAATTTTGCCAGCTAAAAATAAAATTTTTTGAAATAACTTTATTTAACATTTTATCTAAGATCAATAGAAATATCATTATTTTATATTTTGTAAAAGTTGAAAATCATTAAAATTAAAATAAGATACAAATACCAATAACAAAAATAAAACAACCGTGTGATATAAAAGACATAACCTTTGATTAAGTTTGATTCTATCTACAAAATTTGGTGACTTAGTGAGCACTCGAATTATATACTATGTATCATGTTGGTCTCTAATTTTTTATTTTGACACATCACTCTACTTAAATTTTTCTACTGTTATGCTAATGGTCTTTTCTATCAATATTCTGTATATAAAAAAAAGGGACATAAATTGAACATGTTCTAATCACATAATTTTTTTTTTTAAATAGATAACATCTTAAGATATTTTTGCAGGGAAATAGTTAGAGATATTTTCAAAGTAAACTATAGTTTTATCAAAGATCTATAGCGTTATCAAATATAACTTGGAGGTATATACAATATTTTTAGAAAACGTTTAGTTATGATTTTAACCTTCACTAAAAATCACATGATTTTAACATGATTAATTTATGTTTAGTTTTTTTTTTTTTTTTTAATGGCATACAGGCACAGGGATAGCTTGCATTATAGTATAAAAATTCGCATTAGTACAACGTGTGATAAGTGCATGAAAATGTATTTTTGTTCCTATAATTTATTAAATAATTTAAAGTTTAAATGCGTATTTTCATGATTTTAATTTAAAATATTTTATTTTTGGAAATATTTGATTTAATCCATTTGATTTAATATTCTATTTATTTTATTTTCCTTTATTTTTCCTTTCCTTTTCTTTTCTTTTTCTTTTTTTTCTTTTTCCTATTTTTCTTCCTTTTTCTTTTCTTTTTCTTTCTTTCTGTAGTTCAGCTCCTTCCCGCATGCGAGTTTTCTTGCTTGATTCTTGGGCCGAAAATCAAGCCCTCATTATTTCTGGGTTGCATCTTCCAAGCCCACGAATCACGGGCCTTGCCTCCAGCTTCCCTGATCTTCAGCCCCAGCTGGTTTTTCTGCGAGTCTCCAGCTAATTTACCAGCCTGGGTGGCGGATTTGTTGCGCCAAATTTCACTCCAAGGCCATCGAACCTCATGCCTATAAAAGCAAGGCAGTTCAGCAAAGCTTAGACGGTTTTCCCTCAGCATTTTTGGCTGAGTTTGGAGTGTTTTTAGAGTATTTCTTGTGTGTTTTTCTTCTCCTTATATTCTCATCTCATGTTTTTTTTTTTAGAATTTTGTGAGATGAATTGCAAGTTAGACTAGACACTTTGGTGAAGTTAGTAATGATCTCATGTGTGAAATGATTTAATTTGGGGTTGTTTTTCTTTTGGTTTGTAAAGATTATATGTTTTAGTAAATTGAATCTCTTTATCTTATTTGTCTATTCAAAATGATTCAGTCATGCTTTCTTTTTTTAATATTGTCACATTCTATTTTTACAAGATTTGTTTTATGAGCTGCCATTTAATATAATTTACTAAAAACAGTACTTTGTCGATTTTGGATAACTTGTAACGATAAATTTGTTTGCTTCAATATTGAGATTCAATCCACCAAAACACATTCGTTTATTTTTATTGATCTTTAATTCCATATTTTCTGATTGTTTGTTTGGGATATAAAACGTGCAATTGAGTCATAAATCAAAGATTGGATTCAAATCGAAGAAGGAAGCATATAAATGATTTATGACGCCTTGTTATTATTGAATTTTTCTCTACCTAAATCTTTTTTTTTTTTCATATTTCCTTTATCACAAAAATCGAGTAAAAATATCTTCTCTTTTTATTATTTTATTTTCTTATCTTTTTAACGTTTATCTCTAACAATTTTATTTGTTTTTGTTATCACATTCCTATGGATATGACCGTCCGATCTATATTACAATCGATCGCTTTATGAATGCATCTTTGGGCATTAATCAATGTGTAATATTAGTTTGGATGTAAAACTAAATGACTATTCATGAAAATAACATTTTGGGCTAATTGCATTTTTATACCATGTATTTCACTTTTATTCAGAAATTGTACCATACGTTTTAAACTTTTATATTATATATAAGAGTAATTAGCTTAAATAGTCCTTGAACTCTTCTAAAAATGATGATTTGGTCCCTGTTTTTTTAATTTTGACCGAGATGACCCTAAACTCTCTAACTGTTGACAATCTTAGTCTTTTCCGTCCAATTCCGTTAAGATGGAAGATACCATATATAATACATGTGATCTAATTTAGAATGGTATTTTAGTAATATAACAATAATTAATTTAATAAAAATAAAAATAATCATAAAAAAACCTCCCTCTCTCGTCTTTCTCTCTATCTTTTCATTTCTTCCCTCCGATAAACAAACCCAGATGGGGGTGGTACCAAGGTTTCAGAGACGAAGAAGCGGCCGGGGAAAGGGGCGAACCTAGATCGTTGGGGGGGGGGGGGGGGGGGGGGGGGCAGAGTTTGTTGAGGAGTGAGATCACAAACCCAGATCAGGTTAGGGGGGACCTAAGTTCGTCGCAACTTGGGTTTCAGTGGTAGGGGCAGAGGCCTGAGTTTCGGGAACGGAGATGCAGGGGCCTGAGTTTCGACGGCAGAAAACACGGGAGTTGCGTTCATCGATGGGGTTTGGGTTTAGCGATCAGTTGGGGGGGGGGGGGGGGGGGGGGATCTAGCTTGCTCTAACCTGCTTTATTCAACCAAAAAAAAAAAACAAAACAAAACAAACTGATTGGGGGTTGGGGGGGGCTGCATTCGGTGGTGGGGGGTGGCAGGCTATGTTTTGGTGACTGGCGAGGGGCTTGAGTTCATTTGCTAGGGCGATCGGCGATGGAGAAGAAGGTGGGGCTGGGGGGCTACGTACGTTTGGCAAACGGTAGGGAGGGGGGCGATTTACGAGGAGAAGAATGTGGGAGGTTGCGTTCTGCGATAGGGGGTGGTGGGCTACGTTCGGCGACCGGTGGGGCACTTAGGTTTCTTAGCTCTTTTTCTCCATCGCCTGAGATCGGCGATGACGAAGGCACCAGAGATCGGCGACTTAGGGGGGGCCGGTTTCTTAGCTCTCTTTCTCTTTTTTTATTTTATTTTTTATTTTATTTTTTATATATAATTTTTTTAAATGTTATTGGTGTGAGTTGTTGTTTTAATAAGGGTATTTTTATCTTTTGATTATTAATTGAGATCACATGAGGGGTCACGTGATCTCTTCCGTTAGAAAATTAATAGTTTTGGACATAAATGACTGAAATTACCAACATTTAGAGAGTTTAAGGTCATCTCGGTCAAAATTAAAAAAACAAGAATCAAATCATCACCTTCGAAAGACTTCAGAGACTATTTAGGCCAATTCTCTATATATAATTATAATGGGTTCGTCCCCTATCCCGTACTGTATAGTGTCCGGTAATGTAAACTTCAGTTACTGTGAATATAAATTTCAATTACTATGAATGTGAATTCATGCAGAATGAAATATAAAATGAGGGGAATTCACATTCACTTTAGTTACATTTCATTTTGCATGAATTCACATTTCTAGTAACTGAAATTCACATTTACAATAACTAAAATTCACATGTCGAATATCATACGGTATCTGATATGAGACTTTGTGTATAATTATATTAAATTTAATATTTAAATTTATAAATTTCTCGATCAATACTTAATTTTATTTTAAAATGCTCAATTTACCTTTCGAGTGTGTTTGGTGATAACTCTATTTTTATATAGTTATTTTACATTTAAAAACTTATATTTTTGCTATAATCTTATCATTTATATTGATTTTTCCCCAAAATAATAACGCTGTCCCAAATGTGAAAATTAATTATGTTAGTAGGGAAAAATTAGCAATTAAGAGCTTAAATGAAGTCAAAACATCAATAAAATGATAAGAGAATTTCCGAGACAATTTTCCCCAATCGTGCATGGTCACACACTCGCTCATGATTGTCGGATTAAGTGCAGCAGCAGCCCATATCGCGAGTGTATCAACTTGCCCTAGCCAGCGTGTCTTCAGCCACGTGTCAGCCGTTCAGAGGTCTGCCGGATTCGATGTGACGTGTTCCATCTCACTCGCATGCACCTGTGAGCTCCAGCCAAAGCCAATCCGCTATGCATCCAAGCTTAACATCCTCCCAACCCGGTCGCGCCACCTGTCTGTTCCGTGAGTCCCAGGACTGTTGTGCGTTAGCCTTTACAACAGAGAAAATAAAAGAAAAAAAAATAAAAAATAAAAAGGGAAAGTTGAAGTCGGTGGTAGGAGCTTAGAAAAGGAAGCCTAGGGCTCTGTAAAAAGGGTCTTTGACTGCTGGAGAAGCCCAAACCAAAGAAGAAAAATAAAAAATATATAATATATATATATATATATTATATATATTAAGTTTTAGGTTGTGTTTTCTATAAAATTCAGGAGAGATGATCTTGAATTATGAAGAGAAGGGGATACACATTTAGGAGAAGGTTTTTGAGACTTGTGATACTTCTTGTTTTATTTTCTTATATTTTTATTTTTATAATTTGAGAATGATTGTTAATTTGTTTTGTAGATTTTTATATATGAATTAATTTTCTTTTCTAGGGTTCGGTGTATTCTAATAATGATGTTTTGATTATTTTTTCAATTTAGTTGTTGATTTATTTTTCATGATTGAGTATTATTTACTATTCTTTATGCTTCTAAATAATTTGTCACTATTTAGTTGATTGGTTAATCATAATGAAACCGGAAGGATATTTATGTGTTTAGTTCATTGTGTTGAATACCATAGGTTGCATGCGGGATAGGAATATACCTTCATGGCTTGTGTAGTCGCTTCATAGGAATCACAAATTTTAATAAGTTCTTATTGGTTTTAATTCACATAGGAATATAGTGGATTAACTTCTAAGGATGTTTTTGTTAGACCTCAGGAGGGGCTAGTGATGAATTAGGGATTCTCGACTATCAATTAGGAAAATAAATTGAGGCTTTTGAGATTGAATAATTAAGACGAAATAATTATGGTGAAATCAAAACCCTAGATTTTTAGTATTTTTAGTTCTTCATTTTTATTTTTATTTTTATTTAATATTCCTATTCAGTTTGTTCAAATAAAATTAGAGTTAACCAATTTTGATAATTAGTAAACAGTTAGTACTCGTGGGAACGATACTCTATTCACTACTTTATTACTTCTTAACGATAACGTACACTTGCGTTAGAAAATCCGCAACATTTGGTAGGAGAGAAAAATGGAAGGAAGGGGAAGGATAGAAAGATTGGTGGAAGAATTTTGATAATTATGGTTGTTTGTGAGGAGAGAAGAGAGGAAAGAAAGGATTAGGAGAGGGACTCCTAATCATTCAAAAAACCTAAATTTTAATCTCTCCAAATTGGAGAGATTTAATCTATCTCATTGGCTAGAGATAATATAGTCATTTTACAAATAAAATCTATTATTTTCTTTCCCATGTATTTCTATACCAAACAAGAGAGATGATTTTTGTTTTCTTTCCTTTTTATCATATCAAAATATCATGATAGAAAGGATATCTCTCTCATTCCCCATCTCCCTTACCTAGGTGATCTACCACTCATTCCTTCTACTTTTCTCTCCTCCTACCAAACATAGCCGTAAAGGAAAAACTAGAATTTAGTATTGTTTACATTTTAATATGTTTTTGAGCATTTATAGGTTAAACTTATGTGTTAACTGGTAATATATATATATTAAAATATTAACTGTAATTTAATGATATGAAACTATAAAATTTTAAAATACTGAATATTTTAAAAGTAAAATACATGAAACAAAAATATAAATAACCCTATATGTTATTTTCACAAATAATCTCTAAGTTTTACATCCATTATAATATTAATTCATAACTTTTTAAGGATTATTTTCACAAGAAAAATATTAGGGACACTAACTCTAAAAATAACTTTTATGGCATTTGAGTTATCATTCTTTTTATTGGTAAGTGTTTAAAATACTGTTACATCAATTGATTGCATCTACTAATGAAAATATGACACATGAGTTAGTACTCAGAAAGTTGGGATTAGAGTTGGTGTCAATAGCACTACTCTTTTCACAAATGATGGTCCCTTATAGCCCATTTGGGATCACTTTTGTAAACAATGTTTGCAAAATTTTTTTTGTCATTTTCCTCCAATTTTACTATTCACTTTTCCAAACATTTTCAAAAAACTCAAACTTTAACAGTCCATAACTTTATCATTTCAAGTTGAAATGAGATAATTTTTTTTTTAAATTGTATAGTATTTCAAGAGGAATGAAATAAGATCCATATTGCTAATTTTTTTTGAACACATTTCCAGTTTTACAATTTTTAACTCTAAACAGTTCATTTTCATTAAACGTACATTTTCAAAACTCAAGCCATCTCCAACGTCCAAAATACTATCTCCAAAAATGACCTCAAATAGTTGTATCCGTCACCTTCATGAGACAGAGGGACCGCTGGTGTAATAACAGAAAAGTTGAGGGAATTGTTATGTAAAAAAATAAAAAATCAGAGGTAAACATAAAAATAGTTTAGGGGTTATCTATTAGTATACTTTAAGGCGCTATATCTCTTACTTCAACATCTTTGATAGCTTGCTTTTTTTTTTTTTTTTTTCTGTCTTTTTCAACATCTTTTTTCCCATCCTCAAAGTTCAAAAAAACAAATAGTTTAAAAATATATGTTTGGTAAAATATATTTCTTTTTTACTACATGCCCAAAACACATTACTTTCCTTCAAGACTAACACGTGGCAACAATACAACAGGAAGACTAAACCTCTGTTTGGTTCGTTAGTTAGAGATGAAATTTTTAAGTTGAAATTGGTTAACTTTTTAAAAACTAGCTATAATTTTTGTTGACTTTTCAGAAAAAGACAAAAATTAAAATAAAAATTTTGAGTTCCAATTAGAATACCAAACAAAAGCTAAGTGTCTTCTAGATAATGGGTAGGGAAAAAAATAATTAAAAAAAAAAAAAACAATGACATGGTATTTAGGGCCCGTTTGGGATCACTTTTGGAAACATTGATTCCAAATTTTTTTTTTTTGTCATTTTCCTCCAATTTTGTTATTCATTTTTCTAAATATTTTCAAAAAACTCAAACTTTAAATGTCCATAACTTTATCATTTTAAGACGAAATGAGATGATTTTTTTTAAATTACATATAATTTTGAGAGATAACGAAACAAGATCTATATTGTTACTTTTTTCCAAACACATTTCACGTTTTTAAATTTTTTCAATCTAAATAGTTCATTTTCATCAAACAGACATTTTCAAAACTTAAGTCATCTCTAACCTCCAAAACACCATATCAAAAAGTGATCTAAAACGGGCCCTTGGAGAAGAATAGAATAAGGACTATGATAACACGTGGTAAATTGTAAAATAATCAATTAATGTAGAGAATCCTAACATCCTAACATATATAAAAAAAGCCAATATTGTTATTTTCTTCTTTTTATACTTGTCAATACATGGTTCTTTCTAGCCCTTTCCAATTTTTTCCCTTTTCTATCTAATGGTTACATTAGTTCTTTCTTTTCTTTTTCTTAATCACATCACTGATATTCTTTTTGACATGTTATTCTTTTTCCCCCCCCTAAAACACACTATTTGATAATTATAAAAATATTCTATATATTTAAAATAAATTTTTGCCTTCAGCTTTTTTTTTTTTCACAATTTTACTATACTCTCTATATGTATTTGTTAAAAAAAAAAATTTATATTTTACTTCTTATTTTTTCACTTAATAAAGGGATGTTTGGGAGAGAGAAAAATGAATATAATGTGAATTTTGAAAAATTGGATTTGGATTTTAAATAAAATAAATATTTTTAATTTAAAATGGCCTGACAAACACATCATTAGTTTGATTCATATACGTTAAAATCATTATAGTATATTTTTGCACTAATTTAAAACAAACTTTAACACTCCTATTTTCTCTTTATTTCTTGAATATCCTATTAAAATTTTAGTTTCTCTTTCATTATCTATTTTTATCAAATGCAACATTCATAAAATATTTTTTTATCACCCTACTAAAATAAATTTTTACCGATATATTTAAACGACTTTCTCGTATATCCATATCAATACATTTTAAAATATATATACATATTTTATCTTAAATTGACCGGTTGTTTGATACACTATTTTCTAATGAAATAATTCAATTTGAAACAATAATTTAAAATAAAACGGAGTTTGGAAGGAAGAAAATAAGTGTAATATGGATTTCAAGTTTAGGATTTAAAATTAAATGATTTTTTATTTAAAATACATATCAAAACGCACCATTGAGGCTCACACATGTGAAGCACGTGTTTCAATTAGTATTAACTATAGGATAAAAGTGACATTACAAAAATAAAAATAAATCTTTTAAAATATTTGCTATATTTCAGCTCAATTATTTAGACCATGTTTGATTCACCATTTTTTTTTAAAAAAAAAAATCTTAACTTAGCTTTTGTCGTTTTTTTGAAAAGTCAACTTAGTTTACTGATCATCACTTTCAATTATAACTAAAAAACTCAAACTTTAAAAACTCATAACTTTGTATGTATATATAAAAATCCAAATGAGATTAATTTTTTTAAATTGCATATAATTTTGATACAAACGAAATAATAACCATATTGATTTTTTATTCCAAATATATATTTCAAGAGATTTTCAATTTTTAACTCTAATCAACCAAACGAAAACTCAACTCCAACTTAAATAAAAAACAAAAGTTCAACTCCAGTCTACCGGCTAAATGAATGCCAATATTGTCATTTAGTATAATTTTATTAGTCATGAACAATTAAAGTCTATTTTTTAAAGACCCGCTTGAATCATATATTCTAATCCGTAATTCAAATAGTAAACTTAAATTTTTGTAAAAGAAAATATCGTAAAAAAAATAGTCAAAAAGAGTTTAAATCAGAGTCTCTATTGAGAACTATTACTATGAGAATAAATATACTTTAAACATTAGGCAAATAATTAGATTTGTGTTTTTGTTTGTTATATTTAATTTTATATGCGATCTTTCCAAAATTTTGAAGTATAAGTTCAGATTGCGAACCTTTAGTCAAAAAAATAAAACAAAATAAAATGAAATCCTGCAAACAATTTCATTATTAATTACCGTGAATCAAATATATATTTGTATACACATAAATATATATTTTAAAAGAAAATTATCATTCAAATTAAAATTAGGTACAAACACCAATACCAAAAATGAAATAACCCTGTGATACAAGAGAATAATCCTCGACCACAATCTACTAAGATCGATTCCATTAGTAAAATTTGATGAAACTCAGTGAGGAGGACATAAGCCAAGATCCAATGACGGAAAAATTCATCGAATTCCTCGGCAATCTTATAATCGAGCATGCATAAAACTCTTTTTGAAAAAATATATACAATCGATGGAATATTCCGCTCGATTGAGAGACAGCCACTCGCAGTACAAAAGTTGCAACAAACTCTGCGTAGCCCTAATACTAATGGAACCCATAGACATAAGCCGCTAGAAAACAACTCTAGTGGAACACAAAATAAAATAAAATAAAATAAAAGGTGGGGGGAACTATCTCCTTCATTACAAAATTAAACTAAAATACAAAAACAAAAGCAAGAATATAAAATAACATCGTCCGCAAGATTCTCGCCCCACATGGAACAAGTACTCCGTCGCATGCCATAACTTAGAGAAAATCAATCGGTTTGATTGGAGATAAGAGATCGCCGCATCAACCATCGAATCACCAATACCTCGCTGGATCCCAAACCACCGGAACTCGCCAGGTTAGATCTAATCAAGAAACTCCCAATTAGGATCTTCCGACTCCATACCCATTGAAAATACTGAACCGCCGATCACTTTCGCCAGCCACAGCGTCAGCAGTGGTGGGAGTCCCACACAAAAGGAAACCCTAATTTACGAGAAATTTGAGAGAAAATGGGGAGAGAGAGAGAGAGAGAAAACCATAATTATCATATTGCTTCTTTGTTAGACAAAACATTCTACATATAAATTAATTACATTATGTTAGGATACGTGCCTTTGGCACGTGCCCAAACTAGTTTATAAAATTAATCCAACTTCTAATTTTTTACACATCACATTTATTTATTGGACAATTCTACAATGGGGTAAAGTCATTTTACCCCATTGAGAAGGTAAAATTTTACAACCTTTCGATCAATTTTTACCAATCAAAATCTAAAAGGTACATCAAACTTATTGTGAACCCTTCACATGTGATTATGTTGAAAAAAAAAAAAAAATTTCCCCATTCATGGCCTCCAAGGACACCGATCGAGCAACGGTGGTGGTGGCTCTCCGGCGAGTGATCGTGAGGCGGAAGGGCTCTAGTGGTGCAATAGGCCATTGTCACCGTCACCCCGATCGCCATGGCCCTGCTATCTCTGTCGCCGTCCAGGTTGCTCTGGTGCCGTCCACGCGACACCGTGCGTGAGCCCACACCGACCACCTCTCCCTCGCAATCTTCTCCAGCGTCACTGCGACTTCTCCTCCCCAACGCCACTGCGACTCATTGGCGCATTGGATTTGTCGATCCATACTGATCGGAGACAAGGAAGATGTTGGTTTCAAAAACCAGTTTTTCAAATTATTAGCGGAAGTATGGTACGGATAAAATCGCACTTATAAAAATTTTCTCAAAATTTTTTCGGCGACAATACTTATATTAATTTAACAAAATAAATTAAGAAGAAAGTTCAGAGATTGATCGTTGTCCGATTAGGTCGAAATTCTTGAATTCCTTTAAGAACCTTGTTGAGTACTCCAAATCTTTCAGAAACACCAATCTTCTTGAGAACTCCAAATCCTTCGAAAAACAAAATCTTCTTGAGAACTCCAAATCTTTCGAAACACCAACAATTCTTTCTCAGCGTTCTCCAGATCGCGATGAACAGGAAACGAGTGGGCGTTTCTGAATTTGGGTTTGATCACACACTTGAATTTTTGATTTACTTTGCGTTCTCAAATCATGAGACAAAGTGAAGGAGAAGAGGAGAAGAAACTCTCAGATAAAAAAATACGTATCATTTTCTCTCTGTCAAAAAGGAATTAATATTTCTTCCTCTTTTTTAGATACATCGTATGTACCCATTCTTTTTAGATACATCGTATGTACCCTCTTTTTAGTTTTACAGAGAAATAACTGACATATCCTTTTTTTTAATTTAAATTAATTAATTAATTAATTAATTAATTCAACATATTTGTGTGGAACAACACACACATACACCCACTTTCTCCATATAGTGGGCGTGTATGAGTGATATGAGAGAGAGAAAATCTCTCTCCCATTATCTAATCAGTTACTTCCTTTTTCTTTTTCTTTTTTTTAATTTTGAACTATTCAAAATAAAATAACTGATCTTTTCTTTTCCACATATATCAAAATTCAAAATTCAAAATTCCACATACACTTTGTGGATATTATGTGAACCACCCTGTGGTGCACAACTACGGTGTGATCCTTACCACACTGTATAATTCTTAATTTAAAACTATTTTAAATTTATTTTAAATAATCATATTATTTAAAAATACAAATTAATCCAATTAATTTGTTGTGTGAATATTAATATAGAATTCTCAATTCTAAATTAATAAATTAACCCAACATAAAATAATGTTCACATAATCCAATGGAGCCGTTGAGAGGAACTATGGACTTTATAATTTTAAGCTCCAATAATTTTGACAATTAATTAACACCTTAATTAAAATATCAAAATTATTAATTCCAAATTATTCCACTAAAAATTTGGAATTGCACTCTTAAAATTATAAAACTAATTATATTCAAAAGATTTGAATTGCCCATCGATATAGTCACTACATATAAATCAATCCTCCATAAACGGTTCATAATTAAAGTTAGATATTTTCCGTTAACCTATTTAATTATATATTTCTCCTTAAGTACAATTAATTCTCTAATGAATAATATATTTATGATTTAATCATAAATTGAGCGCTCTTATTATTCAAGTCCCAAATCAACACTTAAGGAAACCGTCCATCTAACTTCTTTACAAAGGAATGGATTTCATCTTGTATATTCCCGGCTATTTATTATATTATATTTCCAATATACCAAGAATTTCACACTATTCATTTGTGTCATTACTCGATATGTTAAAAAACATAATACAATAAATATGAGTCTATTAATTACTCAGAATTAAGATCGATTCATATATGACCATCATTGATTAATTTTGAATGCTCTATATGACAAAGAAAATTATTAGAGATTCATAATTAAGCGTGTTCCAGTCCTATATAATCAAATTATATAAAGCGCTTTCATTCTCATAATCTCATTATTAATAATCCGGATAAGATCATTTCATTCAGAATGTAATGAACCGCGTTAGTAATTTTAAATTAAAGATCCCAACTTTAATTTTTAATTATGGACAAATTTAGATTATTTTACTTTAAATATTATCCTCCTGTATATAACACTTATATACAATATTTAAAGTCACATTTAAATAATCTATGGTTTTCGATATTTATAAACCATCCAAACATGCATGTAAAAATAATATTGAAAAAATTCCTCAAATTAAATCAACAAAATAATACATCTCATTTGTTTATGGGCACATATCCCAACAATCTCCCACTTGCCCTAAAGCAAATGTGACATGTCTTTAAGTCCCATCCCTTCAAGATGTTGCTCAAAACTCCGAGCCGGTAATGTCTTAGTAAACGGATCAGCTATGTTATTCGCGGATGTGATCTTCTCTACTGAAACGTCTCCTCTACTGACAATCTCTGTCACCAAGTGAAATTTCCTCTCTATATGCTTTCCTTTGCGGTGATTTCTGGGTTCTTTGGCATTGGCCATTGCTCCACTGTTATTGCAATAGAGTCTAATTGGCTCATGCATATCTGGAACAACTTCCAAATCTCTCAAGAATTTGCGAAGCCAGACTGCCTCTTTAGCTACTTCACAAGCTGCTACATATTCAGCCTCCATAGTTGAATCAACAACACAAGTTTGCTTAATACTCCTCCAGATAATGGCTCCACTTCCCAAAGTGAACACCGCCCCAGAGGTAGACTTCCGAGAGTCTCCATCTGATTGGAAATCAGAATCTGTATATCCAATAGGAATCAAATCCCTACTAGAATATACAAGCATATAGTTTCTCGTCCTTCTCAGATATTTGAAAAAATATGCTTGACTGCCACCCAGTGATCTAATCTTGGGTTTGAATGGTATCGACTAACCACTCCCACTGCAAAGCATATGTCAGGTCTAGTACACAACATTGCATATATTAGACTACCAACTGCCGATGCATATGGAATTCGTCTCATATTCTCCTCTTCTTGCGGTGTTTTAGGACACTGCTCTTTAGAGAGATGAACTCCATGTCGAGAAGGCAAGTTCCCTTTCTTGGAGTTCTGCATCGCAAATCTGATAAGCACCTTATCAATGTACGAAACTTGAGACAATGCCAGAAGCCTATTCTTGCGATCCCGTATAATCTGGATACCAAGAATGTAGCTTGCTTCTCCCAAATCCTTCATTTGGAATTGGCTGGCGAGCCAATTCTTTATCTTTGATAGAGATTCTACATCATTCCCAATGAGTAGAATGTCATCTACATAAAGAACTAAGAAGACCACTTTATTCCCTTCTATCTACTTATAGACACAAGGTTCATCCATATTTTGTTCAAAACCATAAGACTTTATGGCTTCATTAAATCTGATGTTCCAAGATCTAGAAGCCTGCTTAAGTCCATAAATGGACCTTTGCAGTTTGCAGACTTTCTGCTCTTGGCCTTGGACCACGAAACCCTCTGGTTGGACCATATGAATGGTCTCTTCAAGATGACCGTTCAAAAACGCCGTCTTGACATCCATTTGCCATATCTCATAATCATAATGAGCAGCAATAGACAAGAGAATCCGGATGGATTTTAGCATGGTCACTGGAGAAAAAGTATCCCCATAATCTACTCTTTCTTTTTGGGTAAAACCCTTTGCCACTAGCCTAGCTTTGAAAGTCTCCACTTTCCCATTGGCTCCTCTCTTTCTCTTATAGATCCATTTGCAACCAATAGGCTTAACGCCTTCTGGTAGATCTATGAGCTCCCAGACTGAATTGGAGTACATAGACTCCATTTCAAGTTTCATGGCTTCCTGCCATTTCTCTCGATCAACATCATCCTTTGCCATCTTGTATGTCAATGGATCATCATCACTGCCATCAGTGACTGCAACTTGTGCTTCTCCATCTTCACAATAGCGGATGGGCAATCTTATTTCCCTCCCACTACGTTGTGGTGGCTGTGGTGTTTGATCTTGAGTAGTGATCTCTACTCTTTGTCGTTCAACAACTGTTGTTGGTGTGGGCCCGATCTTATCAGCCAGCAACACTTCCAAAACCACTTTACTTTTGGGTTTGAAATCTACCATATAGTTGTGCTCAAGAAACGTAGCATTTGTCGACACAAATACTTTGTTATTTTGAGTGCTATAAAACAGACCTCCTCTCGTTCCTTTAGGGTAGCCTACAGACATGCATACCTCCGAGCGAGGTTTCAACTGCCCAGTCTTTCCCTTTAGCACGTGTGTTGGGCACCCCCATATGCGGATATGTCTCAAACTAGGTTTGCGACCGTTCCACAACTTTAGGGGAGTCTTAGAGATTGACTTAGATGGAACTAAATTCAGAATATATACAGCTGTTTGTAGTGCATATCCCCAAAATGAGATAGGCAGAGAAGAATAGCTCAACATTGATCTAATCATGTCAAGCAAAGTACGATTTCTTCTTTCGGCAACACCATTTTGTTGTGGTGTTCCAGGTGCCGTGAGCTGCGACAATATTCCGTTCTCAATCAAGTGGTCCTTGAATTCATAATCTAGGAACTCTCCTCCTCGATCCGATCGAAGAGTTTTGATTGATTTGCTGAGTTGCTTTTCAACTTCAGCACGAAATTCTTTGAACTTTTCAAAGGTCTCGGATTTTCTTTGCATCAGGTATGCATATCCGTATCTTGAATAATCGTCAATAAATGTGACAAAGTATTCATAGCTCCCTCTAGCTTTGACATTCAAAGGACCACATACATCAGTATGTATGATCTCTAGAGGTGTTTTTGCTCTTTCACCTTTAGTCGAAAAAGGCCTTTTGGTCATTTTACCTTCTAGGTAGGATTCACAGACTGGTAGAGTGCTAACTTTTAGCTCTCTCAAAGGGCCATCCTTTGTTAGTCTTTCTATCCTATCTATGTTAATGTGACCAAGCCTTAAATGCCACAAATATGTGTCATTTTTATCATTAGAAATCTTTCTTCTTTTAGGGGTTGTTTCAGCAACTTAAAACATTTCGGTTTGAAGTAAATTATTGGAAATTGGTTTAACAAAATATAGACCATTATCCACATAACCAGAACAAATATTCATACCATTCTTATAAATTGAAACAGAGTCAACTTCAAAAGAAACTGAAATAAATTGTTCAACCAACTTTGAAATCGAAATCAAATTCCGTTTGAAATCCGGAATGAAATAAACATTGTCCAAAAACAAATATTTATTATTATCAAATGACAGTCGCACTGTCCCTACTGCTGTCGCTGATAGTCTTTCCCCACTGCTAACTCTCATTGTGAAAACTCCCTCTTCAAGATCCCTAGATGACTTAAGTATCTGCAAAGAAACACAAACATGGTTTCATGCCCCTGAATCAATAATCCAGCTTGAGAAATCATTATCAACTAAGCATGTTTTCATGACTAGTAAATCTGATTACCTTGTTTCTTCCTCTTTTGGACCTTCTTCTTGCCCTTCTGTTTTCCCACAATTTTCTTCTTGTTATTCTTAGAAGAAAAAACCTTCCCCTCAACTACATTGGCCTCGACAACATTTGCCTTGCTACCCTTATCATCGATAAAGGTCTCATAAGTTTGTAGCTCGTCCAGAAGTTCCGTCAGATTATACATCTTATGGTTCATGACATAGTTCGTTCTGAATTGGAGAAAAGCGGGAGATAGTGTCTCCAAGATCATGCCAACCTGGGTCTTTTCATCAATGTTCGTACCATTGATTTTAGCCTCGTTAAAACGATGAATCATTTTGAGGACGTGCTCATGAACTGAAGAACCATTCTTCATTTTGCCGTTCATAACGGCTTTCACGGCTTCGTGGTGGGCTTGATCGGAGGGGCGTCCAAACATGTTTTGCAAAGATTCCATAATCTCGCTAGCAGTCTCAAGGGCCTCGTGCTTAGCTCGAAGCACTTCATTCATTGCCGCTAATAGGTAGCAGCAGGCCTTGTTGTTTGCGACAACCCAATGGTCATACTTGTCCGAGACAGCTTTAGAGGCATTGGCCGGAGGCATTGGAGGACGATCCTCCTTAAGGACAAAAGGGTAGTTTTCATTTATCAGGAGAATATTCATGTTGCTTTTCCATTTGACAAAGTTTTCACCAGTTAAAACTTGAGAGGCGAGAAGTGAGAAAATTGGGTTTGACATATTTGCTGAAAATAATTAAGAAATGATTTTCAATAAATAATTGCATAAATATCATAACAAAATTAAAGGCAAAGTAAATATGATGCATGAATGCACATGTTAAAATACACAAAAACATGTTTACTTTAAAAGCCTAAGTAATTTTAATCACCACAACTAAGTGCCGCCCTAGGGTAGCTCAAATAATTGCTAATTAAAATGAGACATTCTCAATTAATAAATATTACCGGAAATATCTCATATTTCTAATACTTATTAATTTCCTTTAATTTTGGTCAAGAAAATAATTAACTAATTTTATTATCTCTTTATGAGTGTAACCCACCGTATCAGATTTTTTAGACTTAACTTAGAAATTGCCGCCGTAGGGTAGGTCAATTCTAAAATACATCTTAAAATCCTATCTCATGGAAGACAACCTTGGTATTGTATTTAATAGACATCTTCCGTAGGAAGGATGAAATCAAAGCGTCTATAGGCACTATTAAAAACTCACGATGTTGTACTAACGGTGGAGACCTTGGGTTTATATTGTCATATTACCCACTCCCACTCACTATTTTGTAAAAGTGTATTTTATTTATAAAACAACTTTTGTTTCATAAATCTTAGTAAATTTAAACACTTTAAATTACTAAGCCTTTATAATTTTAAACAATTTAAAATTATAAATTAAATCAATTGTGATATTTTAAAATTTAACACTTAAATTTTATAAATTTCACATTTGACCCACTAATTTTACAAATCCATTTGCTAAATTAATTTCAAATTTAATCTCATTAAATTTGTGACTAAACGCATTAAATTAATTGCTAAAACAATTTTAGAAAAAAAAAAATGCGTAAAATGCATGACATACAAAATTGGTAGGCACTTTTCTATCTTAGATGACATGTAATATGCATGGCAATGTAATTATCATCAACATAATAAAAACATTCAAACACAAGCGAAATGGAAAAACTTGGCCGGGTTCCATGGAAATCTAAAATTACAACCCAAAATAAAAAAAAAATATTATAAAAAAATGGGTCTTCTTGTAATTCTCCAACTTCGGGTCTTCTTGTAATTCTCCAACTTCTCTTTATGAATGGTGGTGGTCCTCCTTGAATTTCTCAAATTAAAAAAAATAGATTTCAAAAATATTAAAAAATTTTTTTTCTTCGGGTGGCTGTGCAGCTGGGCACTGCCCATGCACAAGCCGAATGGGCCTTCCTCATGGGCAGGCCTAGCCTGCTTGTGCTGCTGCCCAGCCAGGTGAGGCAGGCCCAGCTCGCGATGAACATGAAACGAGTGGGCGCTCAGCGTTCTCCAGATCGCGATGAACAGGAAATGAGTGGGCGTTTCTGAATTTCGGTTTGATCACACACTTGAATTTTTTATTCACTTTGCGTTTTCAAATCATGAGACAAAGTGAAGGAGAAGAGGAGAAGAAACTCTCAGATAAAAAAAATACGTATCATTTTCTCTCTGTCAAAAAGGAATTAATATCTCTTCCTCTTTTTTGGATACATCGTATGTACCCATTCTTTTTAGATACATCGTATGTATCCTCTTTTTAGTATTACAGAAAAATAACTGATATCTCCTTTTTTTTAATTTAAATTAATTAATTAATTAATTAATTCAACATCTTTGTGTGGAACAACACACACACACACACCCACTTTCTCCATATAATGGGCGTGTATGGGTGATATGGGAGAGAGAAAATCTCTCTCCCATTATCCAATCAGTTACTTCCTTTTTTTTTTTTTTTTTTTAATTTTGAACTATTCAAAATAAAATAACTGATCTTTTCTTTTCCACATGTATCAAATTTCAAAATTCAAAATTCCACATACACTTTGTGCATATTATGTGAACCACCCTGTGGTGCACAACTACAGTGTGGTCCTTAACACACTGTATAATCTTTAATTTAAAACTATTTTAAATTTATTTTAAATAATCATATTATTTAAAAATACAAATTAATCCAATTAATTTGTTGTGTGAATATTAATATAGAATTCTCAATTCTAAATTAATAAATTAACCCAACATAAAATAATGTTCACATGATTCAATGGAGCCGTTGAGAGGAACTATGGACTTTATAATTTTAAGCTGCAATAATTTTGACAATTAATTAACACCTTAAGTAAAATATCAAAATTATTAATTCCAAATTATGCCACTAAAAATTTGGAATTGCACTCTTAAAATTATAAAACTAATTATATTCAAAAGATTTGAATTGCTTATTGATATAGTCACTACATATAAATCAATTCTCCATAAACGATTCATAATTAAAGCTAGGTATTTTCCGTTAACCTCTTTAATTATATCTTTCTCCTTAAGTGCCAGTGATTATCTTATGAATAATATGTTTATGATCTAATCATAAATTGAGCGCTCTTATTATTCAAGTTCCCAATCAACGCTTAAGGGAACCGTCCATCTAACTTCTTTACGAAGGAATAGATTTCATCTTATATATTAATATTCCCGGTTATTTATTATATTATATTTCTAATATACCAAGAATTTGACACTATTCATTTGAGTCATTACTCGATATGTCAAAAAACATAATACAATAAATAAGAGTCTATTAATTACTCAGAATTAAAATTGATTCATCTATGACTATCATTGATTAATTTTGAATGCTCTATATGACAACGGAAATTATTAGAGATTCATAATTAATCGTATTCCAGTCCTATATAATCAAATTATATAAAGCATTTTCATTCTAATAATCTCATTATTAACAATCCGGATAAGATCATTTCATTCAGAATGTAATGAACCGCGCTAGTAATTTTAAATTAAAGATCCCAACTTTAATTTTTAATTAGGGACAAATTTAGATTATTTTATTTTAAATATTATCCTCCTGTATATAACACTTATATACAATATTTAAAATCACATTTAAATAATCTAGGGTTTTCGATATTTATAAACCATCCAAACATGTATGCAAAAATAATATTGAAAAAATTCCTCAAATTAAATCAGTAAAATAATACATCTCATTTGTTTATGGGCACATATCCCAACAGAAGAAAGCCGGTGAGTCTGGATTTGAGGCTCGGATGGTGGTGGGAGCTCGGGTGGCTATGGGTGCTCGACTGCTTACATCGGATTTGGTTTTTTTTTTTTCTTCTGTAGCAGCAACAACCTCTGGTGGGGTGTGAGAGAGTTGTGACGTCGCCAGTCGCCCCCCCCCCCCCCCCCCCAACTGTTGGATTTGGTTTTTTTTCTTTTGCGCATTCACCAATCGGGCCCCCTCCACCACGTGGCCGTCTAGCCCCCTCCGTCGCGAGCTGTTGAGCCCCTCCGCCGTGAGTCATCGAGTGCCCTCTACCGCTAGCCATTGAGACCCCATCTTACTTCGACTATGAGGCGGCGGCGGGGAGGCGTCGAAGTTGGGGAAGACGGGTTGGGAGAGGTTTGTTTGTTTGTTTTTTTTTTTGCAAGGGGTGGATATTATGTGGGAGGTCTTATTTTACCTAGATTGTCTTGAGGCGTCTTGGATTTTAATAAAAGGGTGCATAAATTTTTCCTCATCAATGGGGTAGAATGACTTTATGCCACCTCATTGTAGAATTGCCCTAATTTTTTTGGGCAAAATTGCTCTAAAACCCTTTTTATATACTCTATCGATAGAGCTCATTTTTAAATCGTTCAAATGTAATCAAACGGTTGATATGTTACTTGTATACGGTAATTATCATATATTTTACTTTAGTATTTGACTAAGAAATTAAAAAACTAATTAAAAAATAATTTTAAAAAATCCACCTTCACCAATGGAAGGTTGAGGGGAAGGAAGGTTTCTATTGCCGGGGTCGGGAAGGAGGGAGGGAGGGGCTTGTCGTCTGGTTGAGGGGGGGGGGGGGGGGGGGGGGGTTGCAGGCCTCAGAGGGCGGGGCTCGTTGTTGAGTGGGGGGTGGGGGGGTTGAAGGAAAAAAAGGTAATCTACGCAACGGAATTTTAAAATTTTTTTCTTAATATCATAATAACTAATGTTGCCATATATAATAAATTATTTTATAATATATGTACCATTAGAGAAGACAACATGAATGCCGGAGGATGTGATCAAAGAGAGCTTCAACAACTAGTCTTTTTTACTATTCTCCAATTCCTAGATGATAGAGTGTGTGGGTACTTGGTCTCTCGATCGGTATTCATGCTCGGCTTTCTCCTTCCAACAACCCAAAACTCTTGTAGCTTATCATTACTATAATGAGAGAATATAATAAGCTCGCTCACCTTAAAGTCTGTGGTCTAAATAAAATAGGAGCCCCTAGAGTCTTATTTATAGTGAATGGACTGAGTGGAATTTGAATTCGAATAAGACTAGGAAATTCAAAATTTATTTCAAATTCTTTTATCTCCAATTATCTTATGATAATATCTCCATGGATAATGTTTCATAACTCCAATATAAATTCAAAATAAAATCATTGCAACTTTATTTGAATTAAATAGTTATGTAATAAATATTCAAATAAAATCAATAAGGAGAAAATCTTTGTATTCCCTTATCCTATAGAAAACGCCTATAAAAGATAGATTATAATAAGATTTTGTTTCAATTTCAGATCCAAATAGGATAATTACCATATTTAATTTAAGCTATTTATTTAAATAAGATTATTTAGATATTTAAATTAATTATCCGAATAATTAATTTATCTATATCTCTTAATTTAAATTAATCTCATATTTATCGCAAAAGATAAATATAATTAATTCAAATTTCAAATCTTATCTTCAAATAAATATTTATTCCACTAAATATTTATCCAATTAATTAAATGAAACAAAATTCCCATTCTCTTTAGCAGAAAAAACGCCTACACCTTGTGGGAGGTGTTTCGGATTTTTCTCTTCATTAAGTCCAAGAATTAAAGCCATAATGAATATCTCAATTGTTTACCATTCGTTAAGGAATTATATTGAGCTAGTAAAGGGACAAATTAGACATATATAATATGGACTCTAATAATCTATGTACTTAATTATTCTATACCAAATATATTAATTACACAATTATTAGTTTCAGAGTCACACTACTATAAATCTGATACTGCACTCCCAATTATATAACATGTTATGTAAGCCAGTATGTAGTCGCAGTTTAATGACCTTGTCATATATGTAACACCATCATATGACATCCATGATAAACTTAAAGTCAAAGTTTATTCAACTTTTTGATCACGCTATCTTAAAGATCTATTATACATCAAATATGAAAATGATTATTCACCCAAGGTGAATAATTAGTCATTTGCCCAGCAAATGACCCGAGGCTTTGTCTATTTTCACATCCTGTATAATGCCGTTTAAGAGTATAACATTTACTCTTTATGGGAGCTATGATTCTATATCTCTAAGCAAAGCTCACATTGAATATAAGTTATGTACCCAACGAACAAGTTTAATAGCTTACTATTCCGAGACGCTTTAGCCTTTGGAATATTAAAGTGCACAAGTTATAAACATGAAATCATTTACTTACTCAGGATTATGGTTATTGCATAATAAACGTCAAAAGTGAATTAATCTAATACAGTGGACTAATAGACTAATAACACTTGTGAAGGTATAATATCATGATATTATATATACATATATATAATATCATGACGTCGAGTTTAACGCTGAGGGAATTATATATAAAAAAGACTCTACGTCAAAAGTTGCCCCCATAAATCTAGGATCTGGGGGCAACTTGCTGAGGGAAGTTCGACGCTGGGCAGGGGGAGGGGGGGCAGGGCTTCATTTGCATCTGGGGGGGGACTGGGTCGCCGGTGTCGTGGGGGTAGATCTATCATTAGGGGGCGGGGGATGTTGCTGGCGTCGGTGGGGATTGGGTTGTTTTAGTTTATTTTTTAAATTTATTTTTTATATATTATTTTTTAACTTTTTTAGTTTATATTAGTATGAGATAATGTGTATTATAACTATCATGCACAAACAACATATCAATCGTTTGTTTACATTTTAACGGTTTAAAAATAACTTTCTACTGATAGGGTATAAAATCTATTACATGTTAAAGTGATTTTATCCCATTGATAGAATACAAGTTTTAAACCCTTCGATTTTATTTGAATGGTTTTGATGTTGAGTGCACACAAAATCTATTGTGCATCTAACTCCACTTGATTATTAAAAAATTAAAAGAAAAAAAAAAGTAATTGACTTAAATAGTTTCTAAACTTTTTCAAAAATAACGATTTGATTCCCGTTCTTTTTAATTTTTGGCTAAGATGATCCTAAATTATTATGTTTTGGTTGTTATGGTCCTTTTTGTCCAAATTCATTACCTTGTGAGGGTATTTTAGTAATTTAACATTAATTAATCTAACAAAAAATTAAAAAAAATCATAAAATTATCATTTCATTTATCTTTTTTCTTTTCTTGAAACCCAGTTCGCAGGGGAGGGGCAATTTGCTACAGAGAGGGAGTGTGAGTTCAGCGGCGGTGGTGGCGGCATGAGGGGAGGGGGGTGAGTCAGATCTGAAGGAGAGAGAGGCATGGTGGCTTCAGCTTCGCGGTGGGGGGAGGGGCCTAAAAACCCAGATCGTGAAAAAGTAGGGGGGGGGGGGGGGGGGGGGGAACCAGATCGGAAGGAGAGAGGGGTGTGGGGGAGGTGCACAAAAACCTAGATCGCGAATTGGGGGGGTGGGGTGAACGGAGGCGAGATAGGGGGACTTAATCGTGGGGTGGGGGTGAACATTGACGGGAGAGGGGAACCCAGATCGCGGGGGGCGAACGGCGACGAGAAAGGGGACCTAGTTGCGAGGTGGGGGGCAAACGGCGGTGAGAGGGAGGTGGCGAAACTGAGAGAGGGAGTGTGGGGGGCAACGTCGGGGTTGAGGGGGCCAGACCGAGAGTGAGAGAGAAAGAGGGGGGATGGAGAGAGAGGAGATGATATTTTATTTATTTTAGTATAAAAATTAATCATTTCAGTAAGATTCGTTATAAATTTAACGGATGTGGATGAAAATGATTAAATCGTCACATTTTTAAAGAGTTTAGGGTCAGTACGGTTAAATAAAAAAAATAATAAGGATCAAAATGTCGTCTCTTAAAGAATTCAGAGACCATTTAGATCAATTACGAAAAAAAAAAAAGGCTTTTAGTTCCATGCTTGTCGTCGACGACAAGGAAGGAGGTGGCCACCGCCGTTGGAGGTGGCCACCGCCGTTGGAGGTGGCAGAGCCCATTGTATTCCGTCAGATTCTAGGCCGGAGAAGAAGCTCGCCGAGCTACTACGTCGTCGCGCCGGTGGTTGCTTGACCGACGGACCTCGCTGCTATACTCGCCGACGGGTTCCTCCCCACGCCAGATCTCGCGCCCCCACCGTCATTTCGTGTCATCACCGGCGAACTCGACCTCCGAGCGGAGCTCCCACAGTTACCCGCCGGTGATTCTCCATAGCCTGTACCATTCGTCGAAGCCTCGGAGCCTGATCATGGTCGCCGCCTCGGCCTTTGCCTATGCCCTGTGCGACGTCGGATCACCATGGCAGAGTCAGTGAAAGCTCTTCGATCTCCTGCGCGATGCTCCGGGAAGGCCGAGTGGCGGTGGATCAATGATGTGCTGGAGAGCGGCGACGGGCTCAGCCACGGGTTCGTTTTCAAGGCGAGGCTCACGCCGTTGTAATGACGGAGACAGGGGCCCTCGCCGACAATACCAGTGTGTTTTTTTGTTTTTGTTTTTTTAAAACTCTGGTTGGGAAGACGTCAAATGTGAGGAGGTTCTATTTTTATTCGGTGATCTTTAAGTCTTTTTAACCGTTTGATTTGAATCGTAAGGTGTAGAATTTGATTTGAATCTTAAGGTATAGAATTTTTACCCAACTCCCCTTTATTTATTTTTAACTTCGAAGAATTTGTCTGTTTCACTACCCTGTTTTCAAACAGAGTTCATTCAGCGCCACCACGCCCACTTTATTCCACACCTTTGATCTGACTCTCCTCTTAAAAACATTATAAACAAAAATTAAATATAAAAAAATAAAAAAGGGTGTGAAATATTGGTGTCAATTTCCAAACCCCTTCCGAAATAATCTGAATTTGCTCTGGCAATTTTCGATTGAGAGAAGAAGAATGGGGCAGAGTTCGAAGAAGAACAAGAAGAAGCGCAGCGGAGGAGGAGGGAGTGGGAGGAGGAGCAAAGGAAGGATGCCATTGAAAGACCTCGACTCTCACCATTCCTCCGATGATAATGACCTTCTTTCTGAGGAAATCACTGCCTTGTAAGTCTGTTCTTCCTCTTATTACCTTTAGATTTTTCTTTTTCTTTAGTCCAGATGATTCTTGTTTTTTTTTTTTTTTTTTTTTTTTCGGTTGAATTTGGCGAAGTCTTGATGAAGCAATTTCCACGAATTTGCATTTCTGATGAAGTTAATCTCTCTGGCCACGATCTTGATCAAATTCTCGGCCGGAGAGAGAGAATTTGGCTGTGATTTTAGTCCTTGAATTTCCACGAATTTGCATTTCTGATGAAGTTAATCTGTCTGGCCGTGATCTTGATCAAATTCTTGGCCGGAGAGAGAGAATTTGGCTGTGATTTTAGGCCTAGAATTTCATCGAATTTGCATTTCTGATGAAGTCAATCTGTCTGGCCGTGATCTTGATCAAATTCTTGGCCGGAGAGAGAGAATTTGGCTGTGATTTTAGGCCTAGAATTTCCACGAATTTGCATTTCTGATGAAGTTAATCTGTCTGGCCGTGATCTTGATCAAATTCTTGGCCGGAGAGAGAGAGAATTTGGCTGTGATTTTAGGCCTAGAATTTCCACGAATTTGCATTTCTGATGAAGTTAGTCTGTCTGGCCGTGATCTTGATCAAATTCTTGGCCGGAGAGAGAGAATTTGGCTGTGATTTTAGGCCTAGAATTTCCACGAATTTGCATTTCTGATGAAGTTAATCTGTCTGGCCGTGATCTTGAGCAAATTCTTGGCTGGAGAAAAAAGAATTTAGCTGTGACTAGAATTTCCACGAATTTGCATTTCTGACAAAGTTAATCTGTCTGGCTGTGATCTTGATAGAATCTTAAACCTGTTTTATAATGCCTTAACTGAGGGTGGTTGTTGTTCTTTTACTTTTTGTTTTTTGTTTTTTTTGGTTTTTGTTTTTGTTTTTTTTTTTTCAGACGTGGTTTTGGATCATGATAATGAAAAATCTGAGAATCTGAGCTTAAAATTGACTTAGTTGTGTTCTCGTTGACATTCTAGTTCTTGTAGGGTGTGTGTGTGTTGCTAAAGAGTGATATGTATCAGCGGTGATGATGTTGGGTTTATGTCAATGTACAAAGTAGTAACTACTGACTCAAATAGATAGATGTACTTCTGAAACATGCCATGTTTGATATAGGAATTGCAGTACGTGGAACTTTGTAAGATATTTAGAAAATAGTTCTTGTGTTCTTTGTGAATTTACTAGTTGGATTTTGGGAAGAAAACGAAGAGTTTAGTTGAACAAAATAGTCAAAAGGCTCATGTTGTATGATCTAATACTTGTACTGGCCAAGAACTCTTTCAGAGGGTATGTTTTTTGTCAAGAACATTATAAAACGGATAAATAGAAAAAGTTTGGCTCCTGTGACACAAAAATTGAGAGCTTAAATGGAAACACTTATGAGATATAGTTGTTTAAGGGCCAAGTCTTCCCTTCGCTGACCTTCAAAAGAAACACAGACGCACATACACACATAGGGGCTGGTGTCTTCTGAGGGCACACTAACTTTTATATGTTAGAAGTTTGTTCATTTTTCTTTTCCTTTTGCACTTCTAATTCTCTATGAGGGTTGAAAATAAAGTGATCAAAGGGGTTATTGAATTTGGTAAAATAGATTAATAGGAATCTACTTTATTCCATGACAATATCCATTGTTTCGTTCCTCACTTATTTTGTTGAGCTTGTGGGGTCATATATATGTCTTCTTGAGGATTTAAGCAATTTTCTAAAACGTGATCATTTTTTCTTTTTTCCTTTGGTATTTTTCATTTCTACTTCCTGTAAAGGACTATGCTGTAGAAAGGATAAGCCCCTCTCTTGTGAGCTGCCCTATATTTTGTTAAACTTAAGAAAACATTTAATCATTGGTTGCTTGTCGATAAGTAGATGTTTGGCATATTGGATACCTCTCCATTCTCTTTTATTTTCTCAATTTCTTTCTGATCTACTTTGGTTATTAATTGCAGCATTTTATTGCTATGCTAGTATGCTGTTTTCCCCCATTTTCTCTTTACTGAATAATGATCATATTTTGTAACTTTTTTAGTTCGATTTATTGTTTTTACTTGAAGGAAAGACATGCTCAGACGTTGTTAATAATTTGGTTCTAATTTCATTTTCCATGTCTTTACTTTGCTTATAGTTGGTTGTATTGATAAAATTTGCTTTTTAGTTATGCCTCTATAGCATGTTGACATGGAAATTATTAAAAGCTAGTGCGCTCCTTATATCTTTGTGCTTAATTCTCTCCCTTTCCATGATGCTTAGATGCGCAATTTTTCAAGAGGACTGCAAATTTGTGCCTGGCTCACCTCCTCAAATTTTCATCAAGCTTAGGTTGGTGTTTCTTGAAGTTGAATCAAACCCGATCATGAGGTATACTCTTCATAACTAAGGAGTCCCTGAAATTTGAACAGGCCTTACTCAAAGGATATGGGTTTCGAGGATCTAGATGTGTCTGCAGTTCTTCATGTTAGGTTGGTGTAGTATTCTTTATATCATTCCTATATTATTGACGATTATGTACCCCTCATAACTGTTTCTATCTTGTCTCTGTTTAATAGGTGCCTTCCAGGGTATCCTTACAAGTGTCCGAAGTTGCATATTACTCCAGAAAAAGGTTTATTGGACACTGATGCTGATAAACTTTTATCTCTTCTACATGATCAGGTAGTAGTTGAATCCGACATGGTTGTGGTTTTATGAATGAATCTGTTGTAGTGACACAGAAACTAGTGATTATTTTGTGATGGTTTTGTCGTACAAGGTAGCTTGGCATTCTGATTTAGTTGGGCAAGTTAGTTTCGTATGATCTTCAAGAGATGGGTAATGTGTCAATATAATAGATATTTGGAAAGACTACAGAGGAAGAGCAAGGACGGAGGGAAGCTTTGGAATGATAAAAAGGAATATGCTAGCCACATACACGGACCAGTTTTTTTACTGGTCTTGGTTGCTAGAGGAAAAAGGAGGAAGGAAGAAGGGGATAGAGATATATTGTTCATGGATGCCTTGAAAGAATTGCTCTTGTTAATTTCTTCAAAGTGGGTGTCACATGCCATGCAACTTTCCAACATTGAACATTAATTCATGGGATCAAACTTGGTGTAGATCTAGTAGATGTGAAATCTTAATACGACTGTGTATAGTAGAATCAGATTTCCAAGCCAAGGTCGTAAAAAGGTTAAATTTCCTTTTGAGTTAAATCGTCTATTGATGAACCACTACTTAGTAAAGATTCTTTTGGAAGCTCTTCATATTTACAATAAAAGAGCATCCACTTGTTGGAAAACTTTAAAGTGGTGGTTATGCTCCCACCTTTGATTCTCCATACACGCTCCTCACAAGCAATGCCATCTCAAAGTTGTGATAACTATCCGGAAAAAAAGAAAACAAAACTAGTTCTTTGATCACCATTGTATTTTGTTTGCAGTTTCTTCTCGTAATCATTTTTTTGTTCTGTTCAGGCAAATACTAATGCTCGAGATGGACGGGTAATGATTTTTAATTTGGTGGAGGCTGCCCAAGAGTTTCTCTCTGAAATTGGCCCAGTGGGCCAATCAGACGAACCTGTAAGATCTGTCCCTAAATCTCCAGTAACTTCAGATCATTAACTATTTGTTTTTTTTACATGGTAGATCTTTGTACTTAAAAGTTTCCATTAGAAAGAAATTTACTTGTAGCTAAGAAATATGGTTCCTTTTGTCTCACAGCTAGATCTTGTCTACTTTTATGCCAATGTGTAGGTCCATAAGAGATAAGGGAGTGACAGATAGAAACTAATTAAAGGAGAAACTTTAATTATATATACATATAAATATTTTTGGGAAAAGAAACCGAACTTTATTAGTTAGTAAATAATTATGTACATGTACAATAGGGGAAGAGATTTCCTCATAAAACAAAAGCGCCTATAGTTACAAATTCGAATCCCAATCCCTAACAAGATGTCATAACATCGAACTGTTAATCACCCCAAAAGTGGTACAAGATCAGATAGCATCCGAATCCCAATTCTCATAAAACGAAAGCACCTATACTACATTATGACATGTTATTACTTGACGTTCAACGTATCTTTGTAGCCTTGTCTTTTGTTACCATTATTATTATTATTAGGGGTTATTGTTATTTTATTCTGTTTTTTAGTAAAACTTGACTCTGGACCCTAAATTTACTAATTGTGAGATATCAAGCGTGCATTATAAATTTACTAAATTACTAACCTGACTTTGTAAAAATTTACTAAACTTACTTTTTTTCTTTTTTTTTTTCCTCTCTTTCTCTGTAAGCTTTGTCTTTAAGTTTGTGTGGAGTTGTCCTCATTTCCCTTTGTAATTGGTTTCAAAGAAGGTTGCTGCTTATGAAGGAAAAAAAAAAAAGGGATATTTGAAGATAGAGAAATGGAAGTGACAGATATTTTTGCGAAAGCAACGTTTTCAGCAACTTTATGGGCTTTGACGGATAAGGCTTTTAAAAATTTTCCCTTTCCCTAATTGTATATAACTGAAGGGGTGTGATTGGCCACTAGATTTTTGTTTCTAGCATTTTTGTTTTTTTAATTTTAATATCTTTTCTCTTTGCTGTTTTTGCTTTCTTGCTTAGAGAATATCTTATCCTCTTTTCTGTTTGTTTGATTCATTTATCAATACAAGGAGTCCGTCTTGTCAAAAAATTAAAAAAAAGAATTAAATGTGGAAAGAAAAGAAAACTCTTAAATCCACAGCTGAAGGGGCCCATAGATTTTAAATTATTTGTTCTAATTTGAACGCCATAACATAAATCAAAGTGTAGAGATATCCTGATAGGGACAACACTAGTTTTTGGAGTTTGATTAGAGATATCCCAATACTTTTGCTTGTGTTGGTTTCCTGTACATTTTGTTTTTTGTCATTTACCAGTTCCCCTTTTTGTTCATCAAAAGGATTCCTTATCCTCTTTATCCTTTGTTTTTGATTCGTTAGTCATTAAAGTAGTTTGTTCTTATACAAAAACTTAAATTGAAGGGTAGAGAGGAACCCTAGGTTGTACTCCAAACTGTTAGGAGACAGCATAATAGAATCGTTGATGATTACTAAATTTTAAGGGATACAAAATATCTGGTTGAAACTGTAGAATCACCCCAAAAGTGGTACATGATGTGCCAATATTATGGTGAAACATCTGGTTGAAACTGTAGAATCACCCCAAAAGTGGTAAATTATGTGCCAATAATATGGTGAAACTTTGTTGTTTCAACTCTTTTTCTGCTTTTTCAATGTTCTCTCCCGCTGCTGTTGAGCTTATTATTTTGCTAATGTTTATTATTTCATGACTTTGGCCTTTGGAGGATATCCTGTCTGCTACCTTTACTTATCTTTTTTGCATTTCTACACAATATTTGTTTTCTATGAATGGAAAAGATTTTTAAGTTTTTCTCTTATATTCTTTTTTCTTGAAGGTCTCATCTTCAAGAATGGATAGCGGTGGTCAATTGTTTCATCAGGATAATACCAATCTGGGCGGACCTTTTGTGTATGGTTTCATTGACCTTTTCAGTGGCTCAGGAGAGTCCTGGAATTGGGGTTTTGGACTGGATGAGAATAGAGGAATTAAGACTTCAGTTCCTGCCCGTACATTGGATGGCAAAAAAACTACAAGTAAGGCTCAGGAAAAACACGTTCAGAACTATGTGAGACCATTGGTTTTTCAAGAAACAAGACAAGATTCATTACTTTCCCCTATTACCAAATTACGTACTCTCAAAGAAGAGAGTGAAGGTGATAAAAACATATCGTCTACTGATTCAAGTACATCTTCAGAGGAGATATCAGTTGGAAATAGTAGCACGAGTGGGGAAGAAGTAAGTAGTCTGGATTCATTCTTGATGTTTGAATGCTTTATTTGGTCTTTGTTTCTTAGTGGCTCTTTATATTAAGGTTTTTATGCATTGATATTGATAACTGGAAAGAATAATACTAAGTTTCCCCCTCAAAATCTGTTTCATGTTAATTTTTCTCTCCTATTCTCCCTCTGTTTCTTCTTTTGTCCTGCATGGTCTCTTTATAAATGTGAGTATGTGACATATTGTATAAACATTCCATTCATTAACATATGTGTATATACAATTACCATGCCTCGATCTTTCCAGGATGATGCATTCAGCCAAAAACGTGGCGAGTCTGTTGACCGTTTGTTTTTGCATTGTCCTTTTCTCCTGTAACATATGGAGTTTGTTGACGAGGGAACTGGGTTTTTTGTGGGTTGTTCCCACTAGTTGTAAACAACTATGTGAGTATTCCCTATCACCTGGATCTAGTTTTAGTGGCAAACTGTGGAAGGTAGCAGTTTTAGTGGTTTTTTGGGGGTTTGGTTGGAAAGGAGCCAAAGAATTTTTGAGGATTGTGAGGAAGAAAGTCTAGAAAAACTATCAGAGAATTGGAATTCTATTATGTTCAGAATAATTGGATACAGGGAATATATACAACAAGCTAGAGCTATTATAAGAAAGTTTGAAATTCTACCAATCTCTAGTGTTAGTCTACAATCCCTCCCAAAAGCTTACGCTTTTAGGCTTTTGGGATGTATTGGTAATCAAACATGGTATCAGAGTGGAGGTCTCAAGTTCAAGGCCCTGTAATTGCACTCTTTTAGCCCCTTTAAATATTGTCATCACATGTTAGGCGAAACAGGAAATTCACTATCTACTGATTTGCAGGAAATCTTCTGTTGTTAAAATACAAATCTAACCCTACAAATACAGCTATACATGGAAATCTTGGGATTATAATCAATCTTGAATTTTGAACAGAAAATGCTGTTGTTTGGGATAGAGTGAAATATTGGGTGGCTTTATGGGTCCACTGTGATAAGGACTTTAGTGGTCTGTTTATCTCTGATCTTCGTATATGTAATACCGGAGTTTTTTGGTTTTGTGAACAAATTTTTATGAAAACATGTAGGGGTAAAGGATTTTAAAGTGTGCAAGGATCAAAATCTAAGAAAGAAGCCTCTGAGGCTGAAGAGCACAGAATTATATAGATTGAATTTTAGAGACAAACAGATTGTTAAAGTATTAGCCGACACTTTATCTAATTAGTGTATGTAGTTAATGTCTTTCTCAACCTGGTAGCTTGTTTAGTTATGTTCTTAGTTGAAAAAAATACAATCCAGTAACTCCTGAAATAGCTTTTGTACTCTTCGTAATTGTTAAACTTTGCAGGTCTTATAATTGTTGTGGTAGTGTGTCCACACACAATTGATAAATACTGTCAAAAAGTAATATAAAGATATAGAGAGAAGACACAAGATGTATTGTGGTTCAATCATTTAAGATTTACATTCATGACTTCACGGGACACAACTTAAAGCATTCTCTTCCTTAGATCAAACTCGCAAATCATTTGTCAACCTCGTTAAAATATCACTCCATTTTTCCCTTCTCATGTTGGCTAGGATGACTTCATCCATTTGGGACTCCTAGGCTGAGTTGGGCTTCTTGTAGACTCCTACAAAGAGAATTTGTAATGCATAACAATAATGATGCAGCAAAGTGGAATGATGCATACCACAATGCTATAGGATACATATCTATGTGCATGTATGTATGAAAAAACACCTCACAACAATTTGATGAATTATTCCACTAGGCTATATAGGATAGATAACAGGTTGACCAATATGGAATTTATATTTTAGAGAGTTCAACATCTTTAGGGCCCGCTTGGGGTCAAATTCTAGACGTTATTTTACTATCTGGATTTCAAAATCCCAACTCTATTTCAAACTTTCTCTCTCTTCTATTTTCAAAAAACTCAAACTTTAAAAGTTCATAACTTTCTCATTTCAAATCGAAATGAGATGATTTTTATGTCAAAATGCTCACAACGACGAGATGAATAAGACAAGATCTATTTTGTATATTTTTTTCAGAACACATGTCAAATTTTTGCACTATTTTCTATATCACATAAATTTTTCAAAACTCCCCCCCCCCCCCCAAACATACATTTCCAACCCAACTTTCAAAACACCATCTGCAGATGTCCCCCCAAACGGGTGTTTCGTTTTGTTCTTCTGACTTGTTCTATTTGAAAGGTATTTATGATGCTAGAAAGTACTTCAAACTGGAGCCTAGAGTTTTTTTATGCTGATAGGATCTTGCTCTCCAGGAATATAGAGAAGTGGATGATGAGAAAAGTGAATGTTCAAACTCACTGTCCTCTGCTTCTTTGTCTCATGAACCAGTACCCCAAGCTTCTCAAAAGGATCTGATTATGGTAAATCCAATTGCTTTTTTTTTTTTTTTTTCTTTTTCCTTCCAAACAGAGAGTTGAGTAAAATTTTCTTCCGTGTTGTTTCCTTTTTTGTTAGGCTCATTTGCTTCGCCTTGCTTGCACTTCTAATAGAGCATTGTGTAATGATATGCAACAAATCTCAACCGAACTGTACAATTTGGGGGTATGGATTTTGTAGTTCGTCACTTCTCTTTTTCTGAGATTGAAAGTTAGCTAGTCTAATTTTGATCTCTAGTTCTGTCCAGAATTTGATAGGTTCATTTGGTTTACAGATCTTTTCAGAACAGGCAAAGGAATTAGCTTCTGAAGCATCTGCAAGTTTTAACACAACATTTGATCATGCTTTCCGGCAGTATATGGTGTGCCCCCTTTTCTACAATCTCTTGTTACTTTCTCCGGTTTCTAATTTTTCATTTTTATTATAATGTGTTTTAATTGATTTTATCCAGGTTTCATCAAAATTTTCTGAATTTTGGAAATACACTTCTGTTATTGAAGGGCCAAGAACATCTCTCCCAAACTCTCGATATCTGAATGACTTTGAGGAATTACAGTCCCTTGGTAAAGGAAAATCACAATTTATTTGTTTTTGCTTCAAATAGTTTCAGTCATCATCCCCTCTCTTTCTTCTTATACGTGTGTATGTGTGTGTGTATATATATATATATGTAAATTAATTGATGAACATATTTGGGTGGAGTTAGTTAATAAATTTGATGTGTGCGTGTGCGTGTGCGTGTTGTGGGCATGTCTGCTTGTGCATACACATGTGTGTATCTAAAGGTTGCTTCTACATGTTCACACTGTCCGTGGAAAATTCACGCCATCTAGAAAATTGGAAAGCTATTTTTCCTCATGTGCATTGTTCCAAAGATTCTATTTCTTCTTTTTTCATACAAGTATTGTTTCATCTTGTAGTGAAATTTGAATTTTGTTTGATCTCAGAAATTGTTTGACTGTTCATAATTTTGTTCTTGAAATCTTACATACATAACAGGTCATGGTGGTTTTGGCCACGTTGTACTGTGTAAAAACAAAATAGATGGAAGACATTATGCAGTGAAGAAAATTCGCCTTAAAGATGAAAGCCTGCCTATTAATGATCGAATATTGAGGTATTTGTCAGTTTTGCTGCGGAGTACTTAGTCCGTAATGTGCTTTGCTTCACGATATAGTACTTGAAATTCTGGTAGGCCTTGGGTAGCCTGTTGGTTAGTTAGCTTGAATAATAGAGTAAGAAGTGAGGATCTGATTTGTTGTTAGGTTGGATACAATCTGTTCAAAGTTAGTTAGGGAAGCTAGTCAAGAAAATTGTGCTTGTGCAGAGTAGATAAGGGGATTGTAGTGGGTATGAGTGTAGGGGAAATTGTTCAGCTTAGTCTGTGGTTGTGAGACAGGCTTTTGAAATCCTATCAACATCTGTATTCAATGGCTTTACTGATTTTACAGATACAATAAAGCATTTTGCAGATTCCTTACAGCTTTGGCTTGAAGAATTAAAGAATAACTAGTAAAATGCTAACCAACTAACTGCCCAGGGCCTACTAAATTCTTACCTTGATTTTTGTTGTCCGTTTAATTTTGTGTCATTCGGTTAAAAATATATTGCTGTGTTTCAGTTTTAATTTCTTTTAATGGTTCTAAGACATAAAACTTTCAAGCCCCCCAAACAAGAAAACTAAAAGGAAAGTAAAAACTAAAGCAAGAATTTTTATGTGTCCATTCGTTCTTGGTCTAGGAAAGAACTATAATTGGAGTTCATCACCATTGCCTTTTTCCTTTGCAGTGGGGGTGAATTCTATCGCATCGATGCTATTCATGTCAAGAAAACTTGCAATTTGAACGAGGAATCTGTAGCTACTTATGTTTGTATTGTTTTCACATTTAGTATCTCCCCTTTCCTCCCTGGTTGTTTCGTGTCTCTTCAATTTTCACTGTTTCATGCCATCATTACCTACTCTATAATTTGGAGTAGTCGGGTTTTTGTTTTGTTTTGTTTTTTTTTTTTTTTGTTTTTTTTTGATGAAATTATATACCACTTTGAGTCATCATTTTGAATTTTGTTTATCAATGTTGTGTGAGGTACGTAGGGAAGTAGCAACACTTTCACGTTTGCAGCATCAGCATGTTGTCCGGTACTATCAGGTATGCGGTTTCTTGTTCCCCTTTTATATTTGTTGTTTCGGGTAAGAAATTTTCCTTTATTGATAATGAAATCAAATGCAAAGAAATTAGTATTCAGTATCCTCAATAAGCAGGGAAAAAAAAAAAAAAACTGAAAAAAAAGAAAAGAAATAGAAAAAATAAGGTCCTTTGCACCCTTTCACATCCCTCCAATTGAGAAAAATCAAAGAAAAAAGAAAATCTTTAAAATTTTTTCTGTTTACAGCCACAAAACAGCTTAAAATTTTTACATTGTCATAGCGAACAGTCTCCAATTCTTTATTGTAAAAAATCCTCGAGTTTCTTTCTCCTTTTATTTTCTTGACCATGCTTTATATTTGCAACGAGTTGCACTCATTTGATAAACAAATGCATAGTTGAAGAATATGTATAATTAGCAATTTTTGCTTACTTTGATAAACAAAGTTTTATTGCCCCGAGTTTTGTGTTTTACGATTGTTCTAGGAATTGTTGGAACTTATAGGCATGGTTTGAAACGGGAATTGCTGGTTCTTATGGTGACACCACTGGGGCATCGAGGACTGCAGCAAGCTCCAATTTCAGCTTCACTGGGACAAGCTCAGCAGATGCACTTGGGCAGGAGAATAAGGTTGAATCGGCATATCTCTATATTCAGATGGAATATTGCCCACGGTAGAGATTCTATTTTACAAATTAAAGTTTATCTTCTGATTTCTCAAGGTTTATTAAAATGTAAACGTAGGTATTATAATCTGATTATATTTCTTGCATATAGAAGACTCCCGCTTCATGTAAGGATTTTTAGGAATATTTATTGTCCTTAAACTGGTACAACTATGATAATTTGAAGTTGTTTCTTGATTACGTCTTGCCTCTAGAACATTAATTTGCAACTTAGAGTTCCTTTTATTTATTTAAATAGAAAACAGAAAATTGTATGGTTGTTTTTTTTTGAACAAAAGTTCATCAGATTTCCCTGTCTTTCAAACAAATAATTCAGCCGTTCATCTGTTATTTCTGCCTTACATCAGCTCTTGAAATTTGCAACTAGTGTAATTATTAGTTTGATTTTTCGTGTGTCCTCAAAGTGTTATTTTTGAGTTCTCAATTTGCCAATAAAGTGACATTGATTTTCTAAGATTGAGAGATCTTTTGATTAATGCATTTATCTTAATAATATCTAATTGTTTTATTTTTCCTTCCATTCTTGTCCATGAATCTATTCAAATATGTTCTGTTTCTTATATTTCTCTTTGCATGGAAGGACTCTACGCCAGGATTTTGATCCATACAGCCATTTTGACAAAGAATTTGCATGGCATTTTTTTCGTCAAATTGTTGAAGGCTTGGCACACATACATGGACAAGGAATCATCCACCGAGACTTAACGCCTAATAATATATTCTTTGATGCTCGCAACGATATTAAAATTGGAGATTTTGGTCTAGGTAAGATCCATATATATAGCATATAATAACTGAAATAATTTTTCCTTCATTGAGAGTGCACTTGAGGGATTTTGTCTTATGATTGGTAGAGAAAAAAGACACTATATTGGATCAGCATGCCAACATGTGTAACTGTATTTATACTTAAAGTTAATATGCTTTTGTTTTGTCATATCATTCTTTACAGCAAAAGCACGTTAATTGCCCTGATATAAGTATGAAAAGTGAAGAATCTCTTCTCTTCATAATTCGTCAATCTTATCTTCTTATGTAGTTGATTCTGAAAATTAGTGTTTCTTGGAACTTTCATTTTGGAAGAGAACCTGGTGAGAGAGGTAGTGGAGGTATTGGGTTGTTTAGAAGGAGTGAGACTGTGTGAGGGTATCACTTATATATGGTTGTGGGAATTGCAGGGTACAGGGTTGTTCTCTTGTAAATTGTTTTTCAAGTTCTTGATTGATAGCCGTTACTTTCGTACCTTTAAATTCTGTCTTTTTATTTCGAAAGGCTCAGTTCCGGATTAAAGTTCAAGTGTTTAGTTTGCTGCTCGCATCGAGTAAGCCTAACACTCAGGATATGTTGAAAAGGAGGAAGCGTTGTCTTCATCTTTCTCCTGGATGGTGTGTTCTTTGTTGGAGATATTGTGAGACGGTGGATCATCTTTTCCTTCACAGTCCCTTCTCCTTGAGTATTTGGCATTGAATGCTGGGAGGATTTGGGTTTTTAAAGGTAACCCCAAGTAGAATTGTGGATCTTTCCGATGGTGATTTTGTGGGTGGGAGGATTTATTATAGGAGGCTTTGGAATGTAGCTGTTCTTGCTGTCACTTGGGCATTATGGTTAGAAAGAAACAATCAAATATTTGAGGAAGTAGAGAAAGATAGTAGCAAAATGTGGGAAAGTATTAAGTATTGTGTGGCCTTGTGGATCTCTCAAGCAAAAAGGCTTTGCTGTGTTTCCCTTTTCTATTTTTTAAGGGGTGGGACACTTGATTTTGCAATGATTAGGAGACTAGGATTTTGTACAAGTAGTTTCCTTGGGTCATAATTCTCGGACTGCTTCTTTGGCGTTTTTCTTTTGTGTTTTAGGTGGACTCCTGGTCCCCTGTTGTACACCATTACATTTACCCCTGGAAAAGTTTGACTGTTTCTTATTTAAAGAAAAAAGAAATTAACTCTTTAACTTTCAAAGATTTTCCCTTTTCCTAGATTGTTCTTAATTGTAGGGTTGTGTTGGATCACCAAGTCTTGTGCTTTGTTCCTTCGTCCCTTTTTTTTTGTTGGTCCTTTTTATCTTTTGTTTTCTCTGTTCCTTGATTTTTCTTAATTGGAGGGCTGTAGTGGGTCACTGAAAAGTGTTGTTGTTGTTGTGTGTGCATGTGTGTTTTTTTTGTTTTTTGTTTTTTTTGTCCCCCCCCCCCCCCCCCCATCCCTTTGTAGTTGAGTTCATTAATAATAAACTAAGTTTTCTTATCAAAAAATTCTATCCCAAGTCATTTATGTATTTGCATATTGCATATGGGTTATTAAAATGTTTCACATCATTTGTATGAGACAGACAAATGAGATATAAACTCATTATTATATTGATTTATGCAAAAATTTTACTTGACTGCTGGCTAATTTTTCTTTTCCCCTTATTTTGTTTGTTAATTTCAGCCAAATTTTTGAAGTTCGAGCAGTTGGAACAAGATCTCAGTTTTCCTGCAGATACAACTGGAGTTTCCGTTGATGGTACTGGTCAAGTTGGTACCTATTTCTACACTGCACCTGAAATTGAGCAAGGATGGCCAAAGATTGATGAAAAGGTCAACGTTCTTCTAGATTTTTTTAATGCTTTTGTTTCTCCCCATCAGAATGAAAAATTCTGTTTGCTATATCTTTGAATTTAATTAATTTGTTTAATCAAAGGTGCAGCGTGCAAATATTTGGAAAATTTTGAATTGCAGGCTGATATGTACAGCTTAGGAATTGTTTTCTTTGAGCTTTGGCACCCGTTTGGAACTGCAATGGAAAGACATGTTGTCCTATCTGATTTGAAGCAGAAAGGAGAGCTGCCATCTGCATGGGCTGTTGAATTTCCAGAACAGGCATCTTTGTTGCGACGTTTAATGTCTCCAAGTCCATCCGACCGTCCTTCTGCTGTAGAACTCCTGCAACATGCATTCCCTCCACGGATGGAATCCGAGTTGTTAGACAGTAAGTAACATGGAGCTTTTACTTGCTATAAACTTGTAACTGTAGTAGTGCTGAAATTAGGTCATAAACAATATTAAACTGACTAAATTTTGTGTTGACACCATTCATCTTGGCATCAAGGATATATATAGGTCGTTGATTTTATAGGGCTTGTTTGGCATTGCTTCCTGGAAGCTGCTTTTGACTTCCTGGTTCCAAAAGCCACTTCCAAGGTGTCTGGATAACCTTCCAATAGAGCTTTCAGTCAAAACTGGCCTCTCAAAGAAGTTCTTTTGCAAAGCCTTTGAAACTTATACCAGAGCTTGAATTAGATTCTTTAAAAGCTCTGTTATTTTTATTGCCAATTAAAAAATTTAAATATCATTCACGTACCATCAAGCTCAGTTAAAATTATGATTCCAAACTCGAACTAGATAGTCTTTATTTTTAATTCCCTTCTTCTATTGACTATAAGCATAAGCAAAAGCAATGCCTAATGGGCCTATATAGTAATTTTAATGGAGTTATACCACCAATCATGTATATTTTTCATTACGATAAACAACATTGACGGCCTTGGGGAAAGGATAAAAAATAATATAATGGAAAAAAGTTTGAGAGAGAACAAAAAGTGGAGGTTACGATATAATGTATATTCAAATTTCTGAAAAGGTTACTATTGCCCTTAGCCCATTACAGTAAAAAAGTGAGCCCTTTTCCCCCTTTTGAAAGTTGTTTAGCTTTCTTCAATTTTCGTATTAGAGAAATATTAGAAATTAAAAAGTAGTTAAAGTTATTCTATAACCATGCAAGGTAGTATAACACACACACATAGAGCCAAAAAAAAAAGTAATGATATTAATTATAAAAATAAAATTTTACAATTGAGTGAACCTGAAAGATCTATACATATGTAGTTTATGGTACTTGATACTTGAAAGGACATTTTATGATGAGTAATGATTTGACAACTTTGTCTATTGTCTCTATCATATTATTCAAGGAAAAAAATCCAAAATTATCTTGTTTTCAATATTTTTATGGAATAGAAGAAAGTTATGTAGTTTTCTTGTTTCTGGTTTGGAGGACTTTTTTGGACAATTTGGATGGAAGGAACTTCAGTATCTTTGATAAAAAGGAAATGGTATGGATGAGATGGATCCCAATTAGAAGGCAAATTCTCAGCTTCTTTGAGGGCGTCGATGGATAAATTTTTTAAAGCTTTTCTTTTTTCTTTGATAGTTTTTTTTTGGAAGGATGTGACAGGATGCTAAGTTTATCTTTTAGTTTTTCTTCCATCCAATTCTTTCATCTTTTTCCTTTTCATTGAGAATTTTCTTGTTTTAAAAAAGGGTTTGGAGGACTTTTAGTTCTCCTAGGCTTTTTGTATGGTGTGCTTCTTTCCTCTCCAATAAAATTTCTGTTTTTGTTTTTGTTAGTTTACCAATTCTCCCAAAAGCTTAAGCCGTTAGGAGGTGTGCCAACAATAGTTTTGTATTTCAACACTCCCCCTCACGTGCAGGCCAGACAATGGGCAAACGTGCGGACAAATATTAATTTGAAAGTCCAACACAAATTATAAGAAGCCCGAAACATATTAAAGGTTCAACACGCAATAATAATAAAGGGGGTTAAATAGTGCAATTATAGGGGTTTGAACTCAGGACCTCCTGTTCTGATACCATGTTAGTTTACCAATTCTCCCAAAAGCTTAAGCTATTAGGAGGTGGGCCAACAATAGTTTTATATTTCAACAGTTTTCCTCTTTTGTCACAAGACAATTTTTGTCCAATTGTTTTCAGCTTTTGATCTATATGAACTAGGTGACTGGAGTCCAGTAAGTGTGGTTCTTTTGTATTTTCAGATATTCTACGTACTATGCAAACTTCAGAGGACTCAAGTGTATATGATAAAGTTGTCAATGCTATATTTGACGAAGAGGCATTAAGCATAAAAGAGCAGCATGATCATACTGGTAGATATAGGTTGCCAGGAGGCGATACTTCTGCCATTCAGTATGCTGAGTTAAACACTGAGATTCGTGACTACGTTACTGAAATCTCAAAGGAGGTTTTTAGAAAGCATTGCGCAAAGCATTTGGAAATAATTTCCATGCGATTGTTGGATGATTGCCCACAGTTTAATAGGTTAAATAATTGAATCCTTATTATCATGTTTTATTATTGTCCTTTTGCCATCATCTCTGAAAAGTAGATGCTAGCTCTCGCTGAGTGTGTGTATTAATGATGAAAGGGACACTGTCAAACTTTTGAGCCATGGAGGAGATATGCTTGAACTTTGCCATGAGCTGCGTTTGCCTTTTGTCAGCTGGGTGATCTCCAGTCAGGTATTGTGTATACTTAGATTGCCAGTACTCATCTTTATTGTCGGATTATATTTTACTTTAATTATACTTGATGAGATTACTGGCTTTTGTTCACCTTTTGTACTTATCTCTTTATTGATTTTTTTCTGAGTGTTGGAGTTATTCCTACTGAGTGAAAGTAGGTAGATTAGTTGACATAGAAGCCTAACCTACAGAATCAAGTGTTTAATTAATTGGATACTTTTGCTTGGCAAGATTAATACTCATGATATGATGCTAATGAGAAATCATTATTCCTCTCTTTCTCGAGGATGGTGTTTGCTTTGTGGGGGGAAAACGAATGTTTAGATTACATTTTTCTTCATTGTTCGTCCTCCTTAAGTATTTGGTACAAAATATTGAGGGAGTTTTAACTTCTTGGGTATTTCTAGGCAAAGGTAGTGATCTGTTGAATGTAATTTAATGATTGGTAGAAATAATAGAGGCAGGGGGGCTTTGTAATCTGGCTGTACTAGTCACTTGTCTTCGGCTTACTTGTACTCTTTTCTAATATGAATGAAGGTTGGCGTTTCTTATAGAAAAAAGAAAAAAAATTACAAAATCAATAAATGGAGCGACATAAGGGGTTTGAACATTTGCAGAGGAAAGAGAGTTGCAACTTGTTCCATTTGTGCCTGTCAAATAACAAATTGGGACTCTCTTTCAAGTCAACTTGTTTAATTCAAAAAACTAGTCCTTTCATGTCAACTTTTAATCCTCAGTTTCATAACTTATTTTTCTCTCCTGTAGTGTAAGTGGTATAGCAACACATTTGATATATACCACATTGTTGGCTTCTACTTGTATTTTTGGGTCTTACAAAAGACTCGAAGCAGATAAATCTAACAGTAGGTGATGTTTAGTACTTTTGTCTAGCTTAAGAGTTCTCAATAACTATTTGTGGTAAATATTCGGGTGGTTCTTCATCCTCTGAGTTGCCTAGAGGTCTTTATCACAAAATCTGATTTTTGCTCTCTAATTTTTATGACGTCAGCATATTTTCCCAGTAGTTGTGCTTGTACTATACAACATTAATCAAGTATTGAAATACGACAGTTCATAAGCTATCCTTTGAAATATTTAGCTGTTTGAAATATAATTTACCCATATTCTTTGTCAATTGCTGAATGCTGAATTTTAGTTTGCTGAATTAATTGGCTATACTACATTCTTTGTAGAAAACTTCATTCAAAAGATACGAAATTTCGTGCGTTTATAGAAGGGCAATCGGGCATTCACCACCAAATCGCTACCTTCAGGTATATGTTACTATATACCTTTACTGGAATGTAATATGCTTGTTAGTTCTTAGTTATTTATCTGAATATTCATTTAAGGTCTGGGCCCTTCTTAGTCTGTAATTTTTTACAGGGTGATTTTGACATTATTGGGGGTGCATCTGCACTTACAGAGGTAGAGGTTATTAAGGTGCTGTAATCTTCTGTTCATTCTACTCATCTCTTGCTTAGCTGTCTGTTGTTTTCTTACTAGGAAAATGCCATTTGGCTTTGGGAAAACTTTAACTCAAAGAACAGCTTACTTTTTTTTTTTGTTTTGAAATTTGTTTAATTAGCTAACTTGAACTGACTGATAAGCTTTTGGGAGAAATTCTAAATTAACATGGTATCAGAGTAGTAGATCCTAAGTTCAAACCCCTGTGATTGCACTCTCCAAATTGTCATATAATGTGTTGGGCTTTTGGTATGTTTTGGGCTTATAATTAACTATCCATTTGTTGGGCCTTCTAACTCATACTTACCCACATGATTGGCCATCGTGCAGTCCACACATGATGCGGAGTGTGAGGGTATAAATCTGTTGCTGGCCACTGCCTAATAGCTTAAGCTTTTAGGAGAAATGACTAATACTCAATCAATATGGTCCATTCTAGGAGTTTAGAGTTTGTCAAGTAAACTGATTTTTCAATAATTAGTTTGTCCTTTCTCTGCCATTTTTGTAATTTATTTCTTAGAAAGCATCGATAGTGGTACCTAGGGTTTTAGAAATGCGTGTTATAACTTGTAAGGTACTAGTTAAAAGATATTTTAGAACATGTTTTTGAGTGTCTAAACATCTTTGATAAGCAACAATTGCTACGACAAAATTCCTATTGAGTAATTTTAATTTTTTTTAGCACGAAAAGTACTAGCATCCATCAGCCCATAAGTAACTGAAACTTTATAGATTTCCGTGGTTGCGTTAATCAATCATCTCTATGTACCGCTTTTATGACTTTAGGCATTTTTCTAATCTGCAGGTTACTATGGACATTTTAACTCATTTTTTTAGTCCAAATTGCTGTGATATTCATTTAAATCATGGGAACCTACTGGAATCAATATGGTCTTGGACAGGAGTCAAGGCAGAGCATAGACAGAAAGTAGCTGAGGTACATCACTATACTTGCATCATTTTCATCAATATTGTGGAGTTTGACCTGATAGGCGCTTGCATTTCTGAGTTAAGCTTCTCTCCATGATGGGCTCCTTGCGTCCGCAATCCACTGAACGAAAATCAAAATGGGTGGTAATAAGGCGTCAGCTTTTACAGGCAAGAAGCTTTAAAATAATTTGTATATATTTATTTTGCTGATGACCATTTAATGTCATTTACTAAAAATTTTCAAGTCATATACTGGTATCAACATGTAGATTTCCTAGTATGGTTCTATATGAGTTTATAGTTCTTAAACCAATAGTGGTTTTCATTGGCTAGATATGTTCCCTTTGTTTCTGTCTTGTTCTTGCAACGTTTTTTTTTTTTTTTTTTTTTGGCATTTGTGGATGAAAATCAATTATTCATTGGATTTTTTCTGAAACTATGAAATAAGAAGGAAATTATACTTATGGTCTAATATTGATTTGTCAATGAAATGCAATCATTTCAAAGCCGTCCAAGTTACCATGAGTTCTAATGTTATACAATGGACTAGTTTCTGATATGTTTTTACTTAATTTCTTTTCACGTTAGGAAAAGATTTTCTTAAGATCTAGTTTGTTTGGTTTGTTAGATTATGTTCATTTGATTTTTAAATTTTAAGTTACTAAGATTCAAGTTAGATTAGATCCTGTAGTGTCATATATATATATATATATATATATATAATCTCTGATTTGATTCGATAAGAAGAAATCGTGTTTTTCTTCCACAAAATTACATGGTATCATAGCTGGCAGGGATTCTCTAAACCCTAATGGCTAAAAATACTAGTTCGAAGACAGCAATGACTGGTGATTCCCCTTCCTTCTCAGATGACGTTTTTGACCGTTCCATGGCTGTCCCTGCGTCGGCCAGTGCTCCTCCCAATGGCAGTGCTGACCTTTCCCCTGGATCCTCTTTTCAAATTACTATTCACAAGCTGAATGGTAAAAACTATCTAGAGTTGTCTCAATCGGTCAAACTAGATATTGATGGCCGAGGGAAATTGGGATACCTAACTGGTTATGTCAAGAAGCCCGCTGCCAATGATCTGACGTTTCCAACATGGCGGTCCGAGAATTCTCTTGTCACGGCTTGGCTCCTCAACTCTATAGAGGTGTTAATTGCCAAGCCGATTATGTTCTTACCAATGACAAAGGATGTCTGGGATTCCATCAGAGAAACCTATTTAGATTGGGAGAATTCTTCTCAAATCTTTGAATTGAAATCCAAGCTTTGGCAATCTAAGCAAGGTGATGGGGAGATTATTGTTTATTATAATGAGATGGTAACCTTGTGGCAGGAGTTGGATCAATGCTACGAGGATGTATGGGAAAATCCAAATGATTGCATGAGATTCATGAAGCGGGAGGAGAATGATTGTGTTTACATGTGTGTAAACTGCAGTTTGGACGATGTAAGGGAAAAATTCTTGGACGGAAACCTCTACCATCCATTTGTGAGGTCTTCTTTGAAGTTCGACAAGAAGAGTGCCGGAAGCGAATTATGTTGACCAAGACGGTACCCAGCAACCTTTCGGAGGTCAATAGCTTTGCCCTTATTTCTCGTGGATCTGATGGTGAGGGAGACAAGAGGAAGAAGCTATGGTGTGACCATTGCAAAAAACCATGGCACACACGGGAGACTTGCTGGAAAATTCACGGAAAGCCAACACACTTGATGAAGAATGGACGAGCACTTTAGACCATATCCGAGGATTCTCAAAAGTGATCGGTCAATTCAGGGCCATCTCTTTTCACGAAGGAGCAGTTAGAGCACCTGTATAAACTCTTTAAATCTCCACAATTCTCTGTCAATCCCTCATGTTCTCTTGCACACCAAGGTAATTCTTTAGTCACAGCCTTTTCTAGCATAAAAACCGATCCATCCTAGTTGTGAACAATTCTTTTCTTCCTATAGTCCGTGTGCAGAAAATAAAAAAAAAATCAAAATTGCAGATGGATCTCTTTCGGCCATAGCTGGAATGGGCTCGATCAAAATTTCCCATTTCTTAACCCTTCATAACATACTTCATGTTCCTAACCTTTCGTGTAACCTCTTGTCCATTAGTAAGTTCACTCTTGATCACAATTGTCGTGCTAATTTTTATACTTCCCATTGTGAGTTTTAGGAACTAGCCTTGGGGAGGACGATTGGCAGTGCTAGATAAAGTGGGGGACTCTATGTTCTTGAAGATGGGTCAAAAATTAATATTTAGTCCAAAGTTCTTGTTTTGAGTATACTTCAATCTCTGGTAGTGATGAAATAATGATGTGGCATTATAGGGTTGGCCATCCTAATTTTCAGTATTAAAAACATTTGTTTCTGACTTTATTTCGCAATAAAATTCATCTTCATTCAAATGTGAAATTTGTGTTTTGGCTAAACAACATTATGTTTCTTATCTTCCACGTCCATACAAACCCACTAAACCTTTTTCTTTGATACGTAGTGATGTTTGGGGACCCTCGAGGACTCCTACAATTTTTGGAAAAAATGGTTTGTCACATTTATCAATGATCATACTAGGATTAGTTGGGTTTATTTACTCAAAGAAAAATCGGATGTTGAAGGGATTTTCAAAAAATTTTACACCATCGCGGGGAGGTTACTAGGTGTGGAGGTGATTGCGGGGTTGGGAGGCCTGCGTTTCGGCGAAATGGAGGAGGGGAAGGGTCGTGGCTTTGACGGCACTTTCAGGTTGTCTACTTTGGTTGTGGTGGTCATCTTCTTGCCTACGGCTTTTCCGGTGTTGGTAGATTTTCATTTTGTTTTGGTATGTTTGTGTGTAGGTATAATAACTGCGTATCATACGCAGATCTGGTTTTATTTGCTGTTTTGGTGTGTTTTTTTTCAGTCCTTAATAATAACAATGGTCTTCTCATCGTCCGGGCTCGTGGTTTGTTCGCCAGATTTAGATCTTGGCGATTTGTTGGTCCTGCTAGACTTGTGGCTGTGTAGGGTGTTTGGTGATCTCTGCGATCTGAGGTCGTGGCTCCCAATTAATCGGCAGTTTCCATCATTGGTTGGGGCTTTGTTAAGTAGAGCTTGGTGCATGCTCATTTCTGGCATGTCGAGGTACTTTCCCGTTTTCGGGCCTCAGACTTGCGCCGTTCCTACTATGCTTAAGTTGTTTGTGCCGATGGTTGAGGGTTATGACCTCACAATTGCGGGATCTTTGCATTGTATTATTCAGTTTGTAACTCTTTATTAATGTTAATGCATTTTTCCCTTAAAAAAAAAATTAAATAAAATTTACACCATGGTAGAAACACAATTTCATGAAAACATTAAAATTTTTTTGAAGTGACAATGGCAAAAAAATTTTCAACTCTGTTTTGGGGCAATTTTTCATGGAAAAAAGGATTATTCATCAAAGTTTCTATATTGATACTCCGCAACAAAATGGGATAGCCGAAAGGAAAAATAAACAACTCCTAGAGGTCACAAGAGCCCTACTTTTTACAAATAATGTTCCGAAATATCTTTGGAGTGAAGCAATCCTTACGGCAATTTATCTCATCATTTGAATGCCTTAAAAAATTTTAAATTTTAAAACTTCTTTGCACATTTTTCCGTCCATTTTTCTAAATTCCCGGATTTCAGCAAATTTAGTGGTTAAAATTTTTGGATGTAGGCTTGCTTCAGGTTTAGCCTTTGATTGGTAGAGTGAGCGGGGACTTTGCCTTCTTCCTAAGCGTCTGAGACAGATCCGGGCTAGCCAAGGTGACCTCTAAATCATTAATTGGAAGTTGTTCAAGAGGTTCGCCATCTATGGGCGCTCAAAACAGATTATGTTGCCAGAAAACAGACTTTCTTTAGAACATAGTTTGGTAAGTATAGTATAGTATGGTGCACTGCTATGATAGAAAGTGGGATGGGACAGATGACCACCCGGGGGACATCCCAACACCCTAGAATCTGATTAAGAAAAAGTGAAGTTAGCTTGGATGACAGATCATTTCAGTTAGCGAACACAAGTTGGAAAGTCGCGGGGGTTCAGTTTGAGGATATGAAGCTGTCCCCTCTCTTAAGACTGGAAGTGAAGTTTAGTTTTAAATGTAGATTCCCTTTTCTCGCTCTAAAAGCAGTGAAGTTGAATTCGAGTGAAAAGTGTTTGTTCATATTTCTGATAGAAATCGTGGAAAGCTTGATCCAAGGCACGTAAGTGTGTCTTTTTAGGATATGCACCAACACAGAAAGGCTACGATTGCTTTGATCCGATTTTGAAACAAATGTTTGTTACCATGGATGTGTCTTTTTTTGAAACAAAATTGTTTTTTGGGTCTCATCTTTAGGGCGAGAACAAATTGGAAGATTTGAGTGTTTTTCAAAATTTGGATGTGGATATGTTTTTTCAAAAAACGCTAGATTTTGATTCGGTTCCAAATTTAAAAAACCCACAAGAAAATTCAGATTTGTTTTAACAAAGTGCAGAAAATTCATATTTGAATTTATTTCAAGATGATTTTATTCACTTTGAACAAAATTCAAATTTAATTACTTTTAAAAAAGAAATAGGTTGGAATTCAAAACAAGGAGATGTCGAAATTGAAAATTCAAATGTTTTAAATAGTGAAGAATCTTCTAGGCTGCCTATAATCTCATCATAGGTTCATGACCCCACCGGAAAAAGAGGCAACGCAAACATGGAAAAAAATCTTTGGACAGATTTACATAAAAAGACATCCAATTTAGGAAAAAGAGTCCCTGAGTTCTCCACACAGCCAATAGTTCAACCCACAGCAAGCCCAAGACTCCCAAGGTGTGTCCTAGCCGTGTCCATCCTCTCAGTCATGTCAACCTTCTTCGAGTTTACCCAATGATTTAGATGTTCCCATAGCCGTTCGTAAAGGTGTTAGTTCATGTTCAAATCCCCCAATGTCAAAGATTGTGTTGTATAATAGTTTGTCACCTTCTTTTTCAGCCTTTAATTCACAACTTTCGATTGTGGAGATTCCCAAAAATATACAGGATGCTTTACGGGTACCTAAGTGGAAGGAGGCGGTCTTTGAGGAGATGAGAGCGCTTGAGAAGAACGGAACATGGGAGATAGTGAATTTGCCGAAAGGGAAGACTATTGGTGGCTGCAAATGGGTTTTTACTGTGAAGTTCATGTCGAGTGGGACTCTTGAAAGATACAAGGCTCGCTTGGTGGCCAAAGGATTTACTCAAACTAACCGCATCGACTGCACGGGGACATTTGTCTCGGTAGCAAAAATTAACACCGTAAGAGTTTTGCTATCTATTGTAGCTAATCTTGATTGGCCCTTGTAGCAACTCGACGCCAAGAATGCTTTCCTTAATAGAGATTTAGAAGAGAAATTTGGCTCTAGAGTATGCCGGTTGCAAAAATCACTATATGGCCTCAAATAATCGCCGAGGGCCTGGTTTGAAAAATTTACCCGTTCCGTGAAGAACCAAGGCTACAGTCAAGCAAACACCGACAATAAAATGTTCGTGAAGCACTCAGATACTGGAAATATCACAGTCTTGATTGTGTATGTGGATGATATCATCTTGACAGGTGATGATTTGGAGGAGATGACCTGGCTGAAGAAAAACCTAGCCATGGAATTCGAGATCAAAGATTTAGGAGATCTCAAGTATTTTCTTGGGATGGAGGTTGCAAGATCGAAAAAGGGGGTTGTGGCGACTCAGAGAAAGTACATCCTAGATCTTCTCAGTGAGACCGGTTTGAGTGGGTGTAGACTCGTGGACACTCCGATTGATCCAAATGTCAAATTCAAAGAAGACAAGGAGGGAGAGCATGTTGATGTCCCACAGTATTAAAGTTAAGTGGGAAAGCTGATTTACTTGTCCCATACTCGACTTGATGTAGCCTTTGCGGTTAGCTTGGTAAGTCAATATATGCACTCACCAAGAAAACCTAGAGGCTACTTACTGGATTTTGAGATACTTGAAGAGTTGTCTGGGAAAGGGATTGTTTTTTCAAAAAACCAACGGGTGTGATGTTGAAGCCTTTACAGACGCTGATTGGGCAGGTTCCGTGACCGATAGGAGATCAACAACAGGATATTGTACCTATGTGTGGGGCAATCTTGGAGGAGCAAGAAACAACATGTGGTAGCTTGAAGTAGTGTGGAGGCAGAGTATAGAGCTATGGCTTGCAGTGTTTGGGAGTTACTATGGCTAAAACGAATCCTTTAAGAGCTACGGAAGCCTGTGACGTATCCAATGAAGCTATGTTGTGATAATAAGGAAGCAATAAGCATAGCCAATAATCCTGTACAACATGACAGAACCAAGCATGTGGAAACTGACCGGCACTTTATCAAAGAGAAGCTTGAAGCAGGGACCATCTGTATGCCATTCGTTCCAACATCACAGCTGATGGTAGACCTTTTTACAAAGGGATTGTTTAAACCTAGTTTTGAGTCTCTTGTTAGCAAGTTGGGGTTGATCGATATCTACTCACCAACTTGAAGGGGAGTGTCAAAAACTTAGGAAAATATTTTCTTAAGATCTAGTTCGTTTGGTTTGTTAGATTCTGTTCATTTGATTTTTAAATTTTAAGTTATTGAGATTCAAGTTAGATTAGATCCTAGATTTTAGAAGGTTAGCTAAGATACTTGATATCTTGTAGTGTCTTATATATATGTGTAAACGTGATGCACCCGGTTCACCGAATAATTTCTCTTTAAGATTGTGAAAGGTCCTTTTGAAAGAAACTTTCTTGGCGTTCATAAACAAATTCTGTAAAAAAGATTTGGAAGAATTTTTCCCATCTCAATCGAGAACAATAAAATTGCATAAAACAACTAAACAAAAGAAAATAGACACAAAATAAAGCACACAATAGATTTGTATTGATTTACTCTCAATAAAGAGCTACCTCATTTATTAACCGTCAGAGTAAATTCATAATGATAAACAAGAAGATTATACAATTAATTCTCTGATTTGATTCAATAAGAAAAAATCGTGTTTTTCTTCCACAAAATTACAGGGCGTACGAGTTAATTAGCATTGTATTGATTAGTTTTTTTTTCTTTTCTTGATTTACATTTCTTCTACGGTTCTACCCAAACTTTTTGATGACAACATTGAAGCTTTACAATGAAACAAGTCCTGGTACATAAAAGAATACACTACATTATAGCTCTTTAATCTAGATTTTTCTTTTATGTTTTTATTTTTACTTATTTCTTTACATTACAGCCCTTTAATCTAAACCTTTGTTCCCCACCTTCTTCTCATTCTCTTGAACCTCCTATCTGACTAATAGAAAGGAAAAACTTGTTCGTAGTTATGTTTGAATCTTTCATGGAGACGTATAACATTACTCTGACATATTTTTATATTTTTATATGCTTTCTTCATTTTATTGATTTTCCAGGAGCTTAATTTACCAGAGGCTGTTGTAAATAGGTTACAGACTGTTGGTTTAAGGTTCTGTGGGGCTGCAGATCAAGCACTTCCTAGATTGAGGGGAGCACTTCCAACTGGTATGGCTGTAATTATTTATTGTTTAGTTTTACGATGTATACGGGTATTGAGGTTCTTTTCCCACAATCTTATTGTAGACAAAGCCACTCGGAAGGCCCTTGATGAGCTGTCAGATGTCTGTAGCTACTTAAGAGTTTGGAGGATTGAAAGACGTGTTTATATAGATCCACTGATGCCACCAACTGAGAGTTATCATAGAGAATTGTTCTTTCAGGTATTTAGAGTTGTTTCCCTTTATGGTTATCTTTATTCTTCTGAAAGAAAAAAGCAAAAAAAAAAAAAAAAAACTATTTGTCTGAGATCTATTTACCACTACCTTGTGTGAAAAGTCCATCCATCAGATGTTTGTACCAAATGATGCGAAAATAATAGGCACATTCCTGTTAGTTGCAATAGAGAAACTGATTTCACTCCTAACACCATCAAAGCCTTGAGGTCATGAGGCAAGAATTTGACGGAAAGCCTTTAGTAGGAGAAAGATGATGACAAAGTTCCTAAAGGTCTCGATTTAAGAAAAGAGAATTGTGGACTGGTTAGCCCCTTGGTCAATAATGCAAGAGCATTTGTACTTATTTATTCTCCTGATGTGCCTTCTTATGGTTAAAATGGATCAATTTTAAAGCCATTGCTCTCCAAGATTTGGTAAAAGGTGGTTTGGAAATAAAATTTAAGACAAAGTTGGAACTTCTTGGTCAGGTGTACCTGATGAAGGAAAACAATTCTGGGACACTTACTGATGGTTCATTGCTTGCTATTGGGGGTCGCTATGACTATTTGCTTCACCAAATGTGGGGTCAGGAACATGTGAGTTATAGCTTTATTTTTTATTGCATAGATACATATAACCACAGTGTGTGTTTAATCTCTAATTTCCATCTTGGTGTGTGTTGTGCTAGCGGGACAAAAAATGATTTTATAATTTGTTCGTGCCTTGTCTGTTGGTATTGTGTTTCAAGTTTGTGGTTTTATATGCTCAAAACACTGGGATCTGGTGAGCTTATATGCCAGATTATCCCTTGGAACTGTAACGTTTTCTTTTCTTTTGTTGATTTTATTTGGTTTACAAATTGAAGGGCTTCCTCTTCTTCTTTTTGTTTTTTTTCCCTTTGGAGTAGATGCATGGCTATGACTCTTTCTCCTTTTTCCCTACTCAACAGTTTCTGTTGAACAGAACAAGATAAATACGGGTTTCAAATTTTAGCATAATAAATTTATAAGGATTTTCTCCCTTAGTTTCATTGAATTGGAGGGCGTTGTACGAATAATTCTTGTTTTATTCATTTTTTTAGTTTTATTTTATTTGTATGTTCTTTCTAAATATGCATGGATGCGGTGGAACATGGATAAGTAGGCAATGGCATGTGCTGTACTGCCAATGCCATGCAGCTTAATAATCGTATCTCTCTTTTTTATGATGAGTGGACGGAGGGCTCTTGGAAAATTTGGGTGTCCTTTATTGGTGTAATTATCTGTTGCAGTTCTTTCTATTTTTCTTAGAATTCATGTTTTGTTTTGTTTTGTTTTTTGTTTTTTGTTTTTGGTTTTTTTAATATTTTTTATTTATATTTCTGGAAATGCATACTTGTGTTGTTGTTGTTGTCGTTGTTTTCTATTTCTATTTTTTATTTTTATTTTTTAATAAGATAATGTTACTGTTATTTCTGATGGCAGAAATCAAATGCTCCAGGAGCTGTAGGGACCAGTCTTGCCTTGGAGACTATGATACAACCTTCTCTTGTAGATATGAAACCTATTAGGTCTATAACTCATCCTTTCTCATTTACCGTCTTAATTTGGCATTAGATCATTGACACTTGAGTTGTATTTCCTTAAAGATAATTTTCCAGTTTCTTGCCGCTGCAGAGTTGATGATAGTGTTAGTATTCTTGTTTGTTCAAGAGGTGGTGGTGGCCTACTGGAAGAGCGGATGGAATTAGTTGCTGAGCTCTGGGAGGAAAACATTAAGGTTCGAGATAGGAATATCTGTTTAAATATTAGCTGCACAATAATATGTTGATTTAACTCTTTCTTTGTACTAATTGATTGTCTGTGCAAGCAGGCAGAATTCGTTCCGAAACCTGATCCAAGCCTTACAGAACAGTACGAATACGCTAGCGAACATGATATAAAATGTCTTGTCATTCTAAGAGACACTGGTGTGACTCACAAGGGTTCTGTTAAGGTAATTGTTCTCTCTCTCTAGTTGAAAGCCCAAGTATTTTTTTTTGTCTAATTGGTGCTTCCCACTTGGTAGGGTTGGGGAGGTGGGTTACCAGAGATAGATCTCAGGCTCAAGTCCTAGGAACAACTATACCAAGGGAAAAAAAAAAGAGAGAAGAGAGAGAGAGAACCCAATAGGCCATGTTTGGTAGGAAGGAGAAGAGAAGGGTTCTTCCCTTTGTCTCAATTTTCCTCGTCTACTTCCTATTCTTTTCCGCTCTTACCAAATACAGCCTTAATCTTGACATTTGAATCTTCTCCTTAATCAAATTTATGAGAATTACATGCACTTGCACGTCAAACAACATACATAATGTATAGGCTAATCTGATCCTCCGACAACGACAGGTTCAGGTACGTCATCTAGAGATGAAGAAGGAGAAGGAAGTTGAAAGAGAAACCCTTGTTAAGTTTCTACTGGATGCAGTTTCCGTACAGTTCAGAAATCCTTCCATCTGGAATTAGACCTGTCCTCCCAGAGCAACATTTTCCTGTGGCGCATAACTCAAGCTACTGGGAGACTTCCATGCAGAATCACTCGGGAAAGTGTTGTTTCGAATTCCTTCTGCTAGTAGTTCGTGTTGCCTCTCAATTGAGTCTTTTTACGGACGAGTTTAGATTTTTCTGAATAGAAATTCGTTGCATTAAGCCCAGTTTTACAGAATTCTTATTTGTTGAGAGAGAAGAGAAGTAGATATCTTTTCTAAGAAGGAATGACAGTTTTGCAGGTTTAGGCTTTGTAATCCGATGTTATCTGAAGCCTCCAGATAAACCTGTAAATATGTTGTCTTGAAGGAGCTGTAAACCGTCTGTAAAGTGGTTTCATAATTTTGGTATAGTTTTTACTACAACATAAAATAGACATATTTTAACTCCGTTAATAATAATAGTCATTTCTATTAATTTTTTAATAGAATCAGTGAATAATTTAGTCAAACAATGATGTTAATTGACGGATTCTGTCTAAAAATTAATGAAAATTATTACTGTAGCAACATTTTTAATAGTTTAGGGTTTATCCAACTAAAAAAAAAAAAAGAACAACTAATATTACACAAACTTAAAAGTTCAGAAATTAATCTAACAATTTACTCTATTATTAATCCTCATAGTAATAAAACATACTAAATAAAATATTGATATGACTTGAACATTTCACACATCAACTTGCATCATCACCCGACTCTTTCTGCTCCCGTGGCCACTTATCCCTTTTCTACCTCGTCTCAACGAACCCATGCCGCTGAACGTGCACTTTCTTCTTTGCCTAAAGAGAGCTGTATATATGCCCAACGACAACGGAGTGGAAAGGGGCATGGTGGGAACAATGCTGGGTTTATGTATATATGTCGAAGCATGCATGAGGAAAGCTATTGGTAGAGTTGGGATTGTCAGAAACATTTTAGGATGGTGCTTCGGTGGCTCTAGGTTTGCGAGGTGGTGGGTGAGATGGTTTAAGTTGTTCTAGTGAAATTTTGAATTTGTTATTAGGAAATATAATTTATGAATCTTATATTTTTGTATTCTTGATTTGCTTGATTTGGTACGTAAAAATTTCTCCAATGTGGTCAGGGCATGGGTAGGGGGTGGGTTTTATTGGTGAGATGAGACGGTATAGGTACTGGTGTCAGGCTCAGGCGGGGCAGTGTGAAGGTTAGGGTGTGATAAAATTATTTGGGGTTTCTACCAAAATAAAAATTATTTGGATTTTATTTAGTTTTTTTTTTTTCTTTTACATCAGTAAGAATTTCTTCAATTATTACTTTTTATTCATTTTCAAGGGGTATTTTGAGCATTTTTTTATGTCAAAGTTAAGTATTGATCAATAAAATCTATAGATTTATGCATTAAATGTTATCTAATGATATAAAAACGTAGAACTTCAAAACATATTAAAATACAAGGTATAACAAGGTAAATTATACTTAATTTTTAGTTTGTTGGACATTTTTAGATTAATTTTAATAAAGACAAAATATGATATAGAAAAAGGTAAATAACCCTTAATTCCTCAAAAAAAAAAAAAAAAAAAAGGAAAAAAAAGGAAAAAAAAAAAAAAGAAAAAGAAAAATGGCTAGTAGCAATTAAAATAGTTGATATATTGTCTTCTAATCAATTAGTAATTGACCAAAATCAATAAGTAACTGGTTGGTAAATCAACTCATTAGTTAAGCATTAAGTGATTGATATTGCTCAATTAATAATTAACCACCAATGATCAATAACCATTTTTAAGAAAACGGTGGTTTTGTTAATTTAACTAAAGTTGAGACATTTTATTAAAATAATAGTAAAAGATGCTTTCAAATATATTAAAAATGTCTCATAAACGATGATTTAAGCGGTTGACGTATTTTAATTATTTATTTATTTAAGCCGATTGTTACATGCAAATTGCAAATTATAGCTTTTGTGATTATGCAATATAGCTTATGACATAAATGAACTAAGTTGAAATAATTCTTCTTTTTTATTTTAGGTAATAAATAATTATTCTTTTAATACACACTAATACTTATTCTTATTATCAACTTCGTAGTCGCAAAAGAGACGACGGCTAAGTTTCATAAATCCTTGTATGGACTGACCTTCATCTTCATTTTCTTCCTCTTTTTTGATTCAGGTAAGTTTTTATGGAAATTTCTAGCTCAAATTTACATTATGTTTGAAGGTGGAAAAGTCTAACATTTAGAGAGGTTACCTTTTTTTTTTAACACCGACCTTCACAAAGGTTGAGCATATTTTATTTATTCCATTTTTTCAGTATTAAAAGAAAGAAAGAAAAAAAAAACGGAAGCTTGTTTCTTGTGCATGAATGTTTTGGCAATTTAAAAATGAGCTCAAATCTGCTAAGCATTCTATCTGAAATTATTTCAAAGTCTTAATTATTGTTAAAATGGATTATAGTGAATGTTTAGTTTCAAGTTAGAAATAATTAGTTAAGTAGATATCTTACATAGCAAATTGTATGCTATTTTCATAACAACAAATTAGTAAAGTTCCATCCGTCTTTTTATCTTTGTGGAAATCGAAAGTCCACTTAGCAAATATAATAAATTTTGGGATTTTTTGAGGAAGTTTTACAGTTTTGGAAAGGAGAGAGATAGATGGGTTATAATTATGCAGGTGAGCGAATGGAAGGGATTTCTGAAGGCTAAGAAAGCCCCGGTTGATTCTCTTGTTCAAACTAAAATATTTTAATTTTTTTTTATTTTTTTCTGACAAGTCAACAAAATTTTTGATGTGAACCCCGCTAAGAATAACGAGACCCGACAATAGTATTTATCACGATCCGGACGTACTAAGTCTCTCTATTATTTGTTACCTTCTCTCTCTATTTTACTAGAAAAAAAAAAAATATATATATATATATATATATATATACACCATGACTCGATGTGGAACTATGTCAATTTCTTTTGTAACTCCTTTTGATTTTAAAGCCTTTCTTATTTAAATCACTTAAAATACCTTGATTTCATCAACTTTGATCAAACGGAAATATTTTTTAATTTTTCCCCTTTTTCCTCGAGTCTATGTTCAAGGAAATATTCTACTCAATTATCATTCATGAACAATTCAACAACGGCTAAAGATCATCCCATAATGAAGGCATTTTCAGCAAGGCTTTTCAATCCTAATTAGAAGGAATTTTAGTATTTCTACCATGTTCTAAGCTCCATTTCTGTTGGGGATTCTCTTCGTCTGGCTTTCCATGATCTTTCTTATTTCCTCCCACAATTCCCAATTTAATGACTGCAAATACTAATAAAAATAACAAAAAAAAAGTTATTCTATTAGACTTCAAACAAGAATAATCAAACAGTGGTGGAAATGAAATGATAATATTATAGGCAATAACAACTTGTATATATACATGTATAAATACATATATATATATATATATAATATTCACTCACATAAGACTTGAAAAATATTTGACAGCATTAAAAAAAAGTTCATGCATGTCTTATAGTTCTCTGGGAATTTAAGAATGTCCTTCCCCTTCTTGCTTGCTATTTTTATATATGTTTCAATGTCCTTCCCCTTCTTGTAGGCAGCCATGGATGTAATAACCGACTTTGTTACAAATTATGATTTCTTGTTTCTCAAGGAATCAAAGTTTGTATTATGTATAAGTATATGAATTGCCTGATTTGAGTTATCAGAATTAGGATTTATGTATGATTTTATTTCGGTCAAAGTTTGACCAGAATGATCTAAGATATGATTGAGGCGGTACTGCAGTATAATAAGTAGTATGAAAGTTATACTGTGAAAAACCGTCATTACGGATAGATAAGTAAGAATAAGGTACGGGAGCACTTTAGAAAAATTAAGCACAATATTTAGGACAATAAGGACTAATTAGCTTTAAGTCCTAAGAAAAACCTATACGCAGTCCAGTAAAACGCAGATGAATTCTGGACTGCAGTTTAGTATGACAGTACTGTTTTAGTTAAAAATAGTATTTGTTATATTTACATTAGTATGAAAATAGACTGTCTTTTAGAAAGAAAGCCAAACAGAGCCCTAGATGAGGGACACCTCATCTTATGATAAATATGTAATTTTTGGATTTTTGGGAAATTAGAGAAAGCATTACATTGAGCTTACTTGGGCAACAAGTTACCCCATGATGGCCGGCCACCTCTTGAGGACCTTTGATCAATTATTTTTTTTTGGTGAGGCTTGGAGTGCAAATAAGAGAATAAAAATAAATCAATAAAGAAATTAAAAAATCCACCTATAAATAAGTGTGGTGGGGGGTTGATATTTGGTTCATTTTATTAGAAAATACCCCAAAACTTTGGCCATTTCTCTCCTCACTTTCTCTCTCTCAGCCGAACCTCATAGGAAGAAAAACCAAGAGTGTGTGGTCGGATTTTTTTTTGAAGGAAAGCTAGAAAAAAAAATTTCGGAAGCCAAGCTTGAGATTATCTCCACGGTTTAGAGGTAATCCTCTCAATTTCCTAAGCCCTTTTTAGTAAATTTTTAAGCCAATTTTAAGTGAATTTTCAGTTTGGTTGTAAGAGCTTGAGCTCACCAATTATGTCCTTATTTTAATTGGTTTGCTTAGAATGTGCTTGATTTAGGTTTTAGTAAGTTTAAGTTATGGTTTAATGTATGTTTTGGATTGTTTGCCTTAGAAATTATGTTGTTTATGTGTGTGACCATTAGGTGTTTGTTATATGTCCCCATATGCTTAAAAATGATGTTGAATGAATGATTATGGAACTGAATGCTTGTATGATGAACTAGGGTTCAAGAAAACCCTAGAAAACCAAGTTTGGTGAAAATCACCAAACAGGTTTGAGTAAATAATTGAATGTTTGAAAATGAATGAATGATCATGAGAATGTTAGATTATACGCTGCATGCTTGATATTGGCTCACGGTTGCGACCGTTTGAGATAGGGTGTGTGTAATTTTATGTAAGAACCAACCGAAACCAAAACTGCCAGTTCGGGTGAAAACTGAGCAGTAATCTGGAAACGGTATTTTGAGGTCTTTAAAGGCCGAATTTAAGAAAAGTTAAAACTACAAAGTTGTAGGAAATTGAAAATACTAAGGGGTATTGCAGACAGTTTTTGAAAATAAGGCTCCAAAGGCCTTCTTTTTTACAAAAATCCGAGCCTGGACCGCCCAGACCCATGTGCACGGCCAGGCAGATGCAACAAGGAAAAAGTATAAGTTAAAGGTAGAACTGGGTTTTGAGTAAAACACGAAAGTTATAGGGTTTTTTATGATCTTAAACTTTTGTGAAGAAAACTTTTTCAAAATCCAAACAGATTTCAAAATAAAACTAAATCATAATAGTAAACTCCGGTATAGGAATTTCAAAACAGTGCATGCACAGGAAATTCCTGCACATGCACTGATAATTTGACTGCTTTTAGCAAATTCCCTCAAAACTTAGACAGTTTTACTAGAAAATAGTTTTAAATGGTTAATTAAACCCAGTTTTGTAATAGAAGAAATAAATAAACAAATTAGGCAAATTGGTAACCTAACGTAATCAGATAAGTTACCTAATTTTATTGGGCCAAGTTATTTAAGAACAAATGTTGTATGTTGGGCCTTGGGTCCAAGATTATTTAAGATAACCATACGGGATACCACTTTAATTATTGGGCCTTAGTAGCCCAACAGGCTTTTTAAATTTAAACCTAACTTAAGCCTATACCTAAGGTTACTAATAGTAACCTAATAGAATACCAAGTACCATTGGGCTTTAAGCCCAAAATTCATTAGGTAATCAAACAGGATACTGTTTGATTACTATTGGGACATGTGCCTTAGGATTACACTTGGTAACAAAAGAGGATATCATTAAAGTATTTGAGGGGGACATATAACTAGGGTTACACATAATGTTGGTTAAGGTACCAACATTAAATGAAATAATTTATGGTAAGATAGGATGATTCTTATCTTACTTCCTTTTTGGAAACAGGAAGGTAACCTATTGAGTTAACCTGTCGGAGCGATAAAACCCAAGACCTAGCGTAACCTGCAAGTACAACTCCGCCTACAGCATAGGCAAATTGTGTTACTACGTTGCATGTTTGTTTGTAAAGTTCATGCATTTATGTGGCAAGTATGATGTATGTTTATTATTGTGACATCATGAAGCATGTTCACTAATAATAATTCATATGGTAAGAAGAAGATTACGTTTTAATTAAGAACTGTTTTAAGAAAAATGTTTTCAAGTATGATGTTAAGTAAGTTTTCTTGTGTCATACCGACCTGCTCTAGGTCAGGTTTGGTTCATGGTTTGAGTTGGACTGGGCTGGCCGCCCCAACCACTTCATGACTACGCGCCACGGTACGTCCACTTATGTTAAATAGGGGCCCCAAACTATGTTAACTTACGAAAGCATAATGAAGCATAATTGGCTCATGCATTACTTTATTAAGTTTTGTTTTGCGGGTTCATAGTTGTACTTGTTGGGCGAAAGCTCACAATTTACGTTTATGCTGTAGGTAAGCTTCCTACTGGCAATACTTGATGCAAGGCAATGAGGCTTGGCAGGGCTATCTGTGAAATGTGGGATGGAGACTGCTACGCATTTTGAAATAAATATTTGTATTGTTTACTTATTACAAGTTATTTTACATTACGACAATTTTGAAAAGTAAATATTAACTAAGTACGTACGTATATTGTAAAATATGTAAGTAGTAAAGTTTTGATTCAAGTTGTTTTAAATATATATATACTTTATTTCTGCCTAAGTAGCTAAGTAAGTATGTCAAATTAGTATGTAAGATATGTACGGTAACGACCTACGTAAAACGGGTCGTTACAATGGAGTTCCTTACTGCCGATAAGGTGATCGTTTCTCATGAAGATGCCGAAAACGAGAAGAATAAGGTAATCTTGTATTTTAAAATTGAGTCTTCCATATATGTAGATGATAATTTTTGTCTTCCATATATACAACGTTGTATTTTTTATGACATGTTGTGAAACCACACAGGTAAATATTAGAGACCATTTAAAAGGAAATGAAAAAAGAAAATTTTTGTTAGGCAAAGTCCATGTCCACATCATCATCACTTTTATAATTTTGTTCAATCTTTCGCTTGGCATGGCTCCAGAAGTAATATGTTAGCCACTCCCGAAATAGTTGCATGCGTCCATGAATTGCCCAATAACAGACATCCCTCCCTTCTATCAAGCATTCAGCATATTTAATGGTAAACATTCCACAGTCACCCATGTTGTACGAATGAGAAAGATGAATAAAAATCACATGATCGTAACAGTCAATATTGTCGTCTGGAAATATTTTAATACTTGTACTAACCCATTGGCTTGTTGAGGGATGTCTTTCATAATGGTGACCGGTATTGGGTAAATTCAATGAGGTTCTCTTGGTTTGAAATCGAACAAACTGAGTCTTTCAGCCAGCAATGGAATGAACTCTGATATACATTCCACTCCTTCTCGGACCTTAGAATTGTGAGGGCCTTCATGCTGAAGAGAGTCATACACCTCAATGGTCCAGCTTGTCAGATCGAGCTTTACTAATGCCCAATGTTTCAGATCAGCCAAGTGTATGACCGTTACTAAAAATGACCAAAATGTTAGTTATGTCTCTAATTTTTTGTTTGTTAACTCCAATTATTAACTGCAATTATTATCATTCGTGTGTACTATAAAATACACCATGGTCCAGAAATTGTTATAAAAAATTCTATTTGTTTCACTATAGGCAGAACGGTCATAACAATTATGACCACCTGATCATAACAGTTATGATCACCTGGTCATAACAGTTATGACCGTTACTAAAAATGTCCAAAAATGTTAGTTAAATCAAGTATTTTTTTTTTGTAAGCTCCAATTATTAACTGCGTGTTATATCATTCGTGTGTACTATAAAATACACCATGGGCTAGAAATTGTTACGAAAAATTCACTAAAGGCATAGAGGTTATAACTGTTATGACCACCTGGTCATAACAGTTATGACCGTTACTCTAAAAATGCCCAAAAATGTGGACATTCCATGCTTATGGAGCATTAACATTATGGCTGACACCAAATTCCATAAACGCACATTACACGTACTTAGAATAAAGAACATAAATGTTTAATGTCAATTGTGCTAAAATTGTCATACAACATAAAAGTAAAAGTAAAATGACTGATAAAATCATCACAGAACTATACTGGGAGTTGTGGACATTGTCTGGGTCCTTGTTGTTGGACGTATTCGTAAGGGTACTGAGTTAGTATAGGTTTGTCGATTGTGTCCATAATCATTACATCTACCACACCGAATAGGCTCATGTTCTTTACCTTGGGAAAAAATCCTACGAACCCGTGGCCTTCCGGGCCCACGCTTTGTATTGGGAGGATTAACAATTTGCGATATGACTTCTTCAGAAACATCCCAGCCCTCTGCGCTGCCAAGGAATTTGATTGACCTGAAATCGTCTGCAGGAATAGGTCCTTTCGCTCATATCGACAATCCATATTTGGGCAGCATTGTTGGTGACGGCGTACTCAAACTGATTAACTCGTCACGGCTGTAACAAAGAGAATTTTAAGACATTAATTTATTCGATCTCATTTAGTTTAAGACAAAAATTTGCCTATACCGTACGTCATGATGTGGTCGTTATCACATAACCGTTACTGTTAGTCCTAATGAGAAGTTTGTGCGAATCAATTTCTCTGCCTTTAGGGCTAGTTTCGATGTTATTTTCAGGGCCTCTTCACGTCTCTCGACAAACCATCTTTGTAGTAGTTCCCTCAACCATTCCACCAAGAATCCAACTGGCATTAACCTGGCTTTCCGATCCACACTGTTCAATGACTTTGCAATGTTGGTTGTCATGATTGCATACCTCCGTCCGTTGAAGTATGCTCGCGACCACTTTGTAGGATCGGCCTGCATAAGGTATCTGTGTATATCGGGATTACGACTGCGGATGGATTTCATATGACGATGGTGCTCACTTAAAAGATACGACCTCGATGCACCGTCAAAATAGGTCTTCAAAGGGTCTTTGAAATCTTTGTACCTAGTTTTCAAGTTTGCAGCCAAGTGCTGGACGCATATCCCGAAGGCAGCATCTGGATACACGAGGTTGGCTACATATTCGATACCCTTATGCCTATCAGCCACAATAGCAAGAGACTCTCGTATGCCGATTGAATCCCTTAGCTTCTCGAAGAACCATTTCCATTATTCATTGCTTTCCGACGGAATGATACCAAATGCAAGTGGAAATATGGAGCCATTTGCGTCATGACCGCATGCTGCAAGCAGCATTCCTCCAAACCTGGCCTTTAGTTCTAATCCATCAACCACAATTACTGGATGACAATAAGGCCAACCGTGCTTCAAAGCAGCTAAGCACATGTAGAAGTATTTTAAACAATTTTCTGAGTCTGTCTCAATGTGAATGTCGGATGCAGGATTTTTCCTCTTAACCATTTCAGCCCACGCGGGCAGAACTGTAATTATTAAATCAAAATTTTCATGTCGTAAATATATAAGTTATAATGCCAGTCATGAACATATAACCAGATAAGGGAAATTACCTTTGTATGACTCTACATCATCGCCCCTCAGGCTAGTTAATGCAGCTTTCTTCTCTTGCTATGCTCTAAGATAATTGAAAGACACTCCAAATTCGGCCTGCATGTCTCGCAATATTTCTCGAGGTCTATATGAGGTATTAGTCGGATCCAAGTATTTTGCCTTAACACACTTCCCAATCATCCAACTCTTGGCTTGATGATGATACCCTTGAACGATTTCGATTGAACAAGTATGGACGTCGTCGTACCTCTTCACAACAAACAGTTCACTACCTCTCATCCTAGTCGCACACAATTGCCATGGACATCCCTCGTTATCTATACATACGATGTGCAATAGAGTAGAGTTCGACCTCTTCACCTTGAATTGGTAGTGTTTACTCATTGCATCGTGATGAAGATAGTATTGCAGTAACTTTTTTGCTCTCAAAAATACAATTTCTACGCATTGTGACAGGTGTATAATCAGCAATAACTACTGAGTCGGATACACTGTCACTACTTGGTACATCAACAGATTGAGATGTAGTATTATTGGCAATAGAATGGGCTCCAATGCTTGCTACCACAAGTAAAAATTGTGGATTACACGACGATTATTTACCGTCGTGTAAAGTTTACACGACGGTTAGACAACCGTCGTGTATTCCAGCGTCGTGGAAAATACCACTACGGTTCCATAACCGTCGTGGTATCTCAATATTACACGACGGTTCACACCGTCATCGAATCAAGAAATATAGTAGCCAACGCCACAAATTGAGAACTTTATATGACGGTTTTCCTCCAAAACCGTCGTGTAATCACTACATTACATGACGGTTTTGACCCGAAACCGTCGTGTAATGTGTACCATTACACGACGGTTTTGCTCAAAATCGTCGTGTAATTGGGCTTGAATTAAAAAAAATAGGCTTTTTTTTGGCAATGGCACACATTAATCCTTTTTTTTTTTTTTTTTTTGAAAATTTGAAAATTTGAAATTTTGAAATTTTGAAAATTTTTGGAGGATTACACGACGGTTTTAGATAACCGTCGTGTAATCCTTTCTTTTTTAAATTTGAAAATTTTCGGAGGATTATTACATGACGGTTTTATATAACCGTCGTGTAATCCGAGGATTACACGACAGTTTTTACTTCTTTTTTTTTTTGAAATGCTGCCGAATTACACGACGGTTCATCAAAACTGTCGTGTAATCCTTTGTTTACACGACGATTTTGTCAAACCGTCGTGTAATCTTGTTTAAGACGATGGTTTCACAAAAACCGTCGTGTATTTTCCGTCGTGTAAGCCAACTTCTGTAGTATTGTGCGATACTCTTCTCGTTTGAATGACGAGCATCATCCACAACGTTCAATTCCCCGGTATTATAATCATCATGGGCCGTGCATAAGTCATTGTTCAATACTTGATGTTGCTTTCAATTCCATATTCAGTGGGCAAATCCAGATCTACTGTGGGAGAAGGGATATGAGGAGGAGGAGGAGGAAGGATGACCAAATTACTATCTTTTACATGTTGCATGGCTTCATCACTCTGTCCACCATCCCTAGAACGTTGAACGTCTATGTGGTTGCTTTCCCCTACCTCCGGTGGCATCGCTTCCACCGCAGACTCATCCAATACATCGATGGTAATTGAAAATTTGCTAAGCACATGAACATCATTCTTCTTCAATTGTATGTAGAATTTAACGTCAGCATCACATTGTATCCTCACAAAAGACATTCCAGGTTCAACACCGTATCTCATGACTATAGTCTTGTCTGGGCCCCTAATTCCAATTACATTTCTAACCAACTCAATAAGACCAGCATATGTTGCGGTCTCGGGCACCACTATTCCCTTCATTTCCCCACCAACATATCTCAATTTGCCGTCCCATTGACCATTATACTTGATGAAAACACAAACCTCATCCATTCCTGAATGAAACAGCAATAAGTTATTCAATATTATTATATTTGCGTTACAAAGGAAGGAAAAATGATGACATATATAGAGAGTTGACTTATATCTCAAAACTGGTCACAATGATAATGACCGAATGGTCAATATGAAAATGACCAGGTTTTTTATATATAGAGAGTTGACTTATATCTCAAAACTGGGTCACAATGATAATTACCGGATGGTCAATATGAAAATGATCATTTTTTTTATATATATATAGAGAGTTGACTTATAACTCAAAACTGGTCACAATGATACTGACGGATGGTCAATATGAAAATGACCAGTTTTTTTATATATAGAGAGTTGACTTATATCTCAAAACTAGTCACAATGTTAATTACCGGATGGTCAATATGAAAATGATCAGTTTATATATATATATAGAGAGTTGACTTATAACTCAAAACTGGTCACACTGATACTGACCGGCTGGTCAATCTGAAAATGACCAGTTTTTTTATATATAGAAGGTTGACTTATATCTCAAAACTGGTAACAATGTTAATGTTCGGAAGGTCATTATGAAAATGACCTTTTTGGATCAAAACGAGAGGTGACTGAAAAACTGGTCACAATCATAATGACCGGATGGTCATTATAAAAATGACCTTTTTGGATCAAATCGAGAGTTGACTTATATATCAAAACAAGTCACAATGAGAATGACCGAATGGTCAATATGAAAATGACCAGTTTTTTTACATATAGATAGTTGACTTATATCTCAAAACTGGTCACAATGATAATGACCGGATGGTAAATATGAAAATTACCAGGTTTTTTATATATAGAGAGTTGACTTGTATCTCAAAACTGGTCACAATGATAATGACCGGATGATCAATATGAAAATGACCAGTTTTTTTTATATAAAATTGGTCACAATGATAATGATCAGTTTTTATATAAAACTGGTCACAATGATAATGACCGGATGGTTAATATGAAAATGACCAGTATTTTTATATAAAACTGGTCACAATGATAATGACCGGAAGGTCAATATGAAAATGACCAGTTTTTTATATAAAAGTCAACTAGCATGAAGCTGTTATATGACATCTCAATTAGGATGCCACCCCATAATAAAACCCACACTCTAATATTATCAGTAGGAAAGAAAATGCAAAAAAGTTTTGGGGATGAAAACAAAAGCAATAAAAATAGAAAGGACAAACAAAGACCAAAATAGTTTAAGCAAATTTCGTTCACAGCGGATAGAGCCAAACTCACATCTTATAACAAATTTCAAAGGAGACTAATTGTTAGAAATGTTAGTTATAGTGATTTGATTTAAAGCATCAGAATAAGCTTAATTTTCCACATTACCCAGAATCTAACATGTTTGTTGCATCAAATAATTAATTATTTATTAACAATTATTATCGACAGACTTTATCAGTCTTTCACAAAATGAACGTCCTCGTAAGGTGATAGAACATCCTCGTAAGGTGATAGATGATGATCTATCCTTGTATCCTCTAAATTTCGGTCGCAGCAAGAAAAGGAGCAAGCTTAAGCCTAAAGACCACGCAGGTTCGCATAAATTTTCCCTCACCTTTTCCTTGGCATGAAAGTATGCTTCTTAGCTGTGTTTAGTGTTGTTAACGTGCCTTCTTCTCCTTATTTATTTAATTATTATTATTATTTTTTTTTAAGGAAAAAGAGCTAGATTGGGTGTCACTACCATGCATGAAAGAGTGGATGCTGGATCGAATATTACGACCAATGTTCAAGGTTTGTTTTAGTTATCATCATGATTATTATTATTATTCTCCTTTTTTTTTCAATTTTTTTTTTCCAGACTTGTAACTAACTAAGAGAATTTCAAAAAATCAGGTGGGCGTGATGATACCATTTTGACAGAACCTGAAACCTCAGCCCCGACTCCGACTTTTACTACAGCCTCATCAGCTAATACTAATCCGGAGAGTTCCAATAATCCACAAGCTAGCCTCCTTGCTTGAATTGCTGCTGACCCAATCAAGTTCAATGGGAAGCGAACCTTCTCGTAGTCTTCTAGGGGGATTCGTTGGACTTAAAATGATAATAGTAATATATCACTAGAGTTCAGTTCCGAGCACATGGTAATATTCTCATCTCTCCTAAATCTCTATTTGATTTACTCACTTTTTTTTAAGGAAAGGCCGACTCATTCTTCCCATTGGTTTACTTCTTGTTATTTTAATTTTACTACTAGCCTTCTTGCTAAATGACCTGTTGGTTATTACAAATTGATCCTCTTCTTTTTCGTGTCCCTATGCAAGTTGCCAAAGCTAATCTAATTGACTGCAACTCTTGTTCAATAATATCGTTGGTTTACTTCACTAGCTATTCAACAGCAACCTGGCACGCGACTTTTTAAATTTTTTCTTGTGATATCTGCAGCATTTTCATTTATATTTCAGAGCATGCAAGCAATGATTTGCCTTTATGGTCTCCCCATTCTCTCTCTCTCTCTCTCTCTCTCTCTCTCTCTTTTAATTTTTTATTTTGGAGCTACTCACTTATTTGCAAGGAAAAAAAAAAAAGAGTATTGTCATTTTTCACTCCACTCCGTTGGATATTTTGATCACCCACAAATGTTTTGCCTTCTTTGTTTTTCTTTATAGCATGCTTTCGGGAGCCCAGATATCCATACTGCATCACAAGACATGGGTGCCGATAACAATCTTTGGTGGGGCATCCTTGGGGCTACAAAAGTTAACAAAGGGGTTGACAATTCTACCCAACACGAGCTCGTGTCAGGTAATTTTGCAATTTCTTATCTTACAAAGCACTTTCTTTTTATTCTTTTTCTATTATTCATCATTCTTATCCTGTCATTTTTTATTAGGTAACCTTCAATCACTTGGGGAGCCCACCGGTTGTAACTTATTTTGGTTGCCAACAGAAATGGAGATGCATTCTCAATGTTTCAGCTCGGATATTATAACTCCTAATATTCAAACGTTTTGCTTGGTTTACGAAAAACTAGATCCTGACTTTGCTACTCAACTTAAGGATTTAAGCTATTTCAAGAAACTTACTATTTCAAAAGCTGTGGGTTGCATTGTAGGGATCACTTCTTCTGCTCCGGCTGAGAAGGTGACTCCGTTTCTTCGTTCTTATCTGCTAGAGTGGTGGGAAGATCTTTGTAAAAAATGTGAGCCTCTGCTAATACGTTTTCCATTCTTAGAGAGAATGGTTGATGCCTGCAATGGTTCTCCACGACTAACGTCACTTGAAGAAAAGAAAAACAACATAATTTCTGAGTTATATCATTCTCGCGAGGAGATTGCAGCTGCTGAACAATCATTTCAACTGCATGAAAAGGAATATCTCGAAAGTAAGGAAAAGCTTTCAGCTTGGAAAGAAAGGGTCAAGTTGTTAGAGTTAAGTTTAGAACAAATATCGAGTGAAATATGTGAAGAAAATTTGGCCAATTGGTACTCCTTCCGCCGGCCATAATATCCTGCACAATTCAGCATTCAGAATAGACAGATGTTTTTTAATTTGCTAGGGGGTTTATTTTTTGGACACACCCCCTTTCTAAAAGCATTCTTTTGGTGATTATCATGGACAAGGTGGAACATGATCAATAGTAATTCCTTTTGTAATTGTAAATATTGCTCTTACATTGCAACATATATATATATATGTGTGTGTGTGTATAGTTTGTGATAACTTACAGACATGAAGTATAATTATGTCTGGCAGTCATGTTATCATATGATGCGTACCAGACCTTTTTTTTTTTTAGTCCCCTTTAAGATTTTTTTTTTATGTACTTGGTGTTTGTACATGGGGATATCTTATTGTTGTTTGAATTTCTAAGCTTGCAATAGCCACTTTCTGCTATTTCTTCTATTATATATGGTCCCTCATGTTAGAAAATATAGAGAGCATAAACAACAAACAAGTGATTCAAATAAAATATAACGAAAATTGTTATACCGAAATTCAACCTTTTGGTTAACGAATCCGCAATATTTTCTTTTGATTTTACATAGTCAATTGTTATGATTCCAGTTGAGATTAATTGTCCAACGGTATTGTGTCGACGACGAATGTGTCTTGACTTCCCGTTATACATGACATTCTGTGCCCTACCAATAGCAGATTGACTATCACTATGTATACATATTGCAGGCACATGTTTCGGCCATTCTGGAATATCTTCTAAGAACTGTCGTAGCCATTCAGCCTCTTCTCCGCTTTTATCTAAAGCAACAAACTCAGATTCCATCGTGGATCTGGTTATTACTGTCCGCTTAGAAGATTTCCACGATACCGCTTAGAACATATCCACTGGTGGCCTTAGAATCCTGTATATCAGATATCCAACTCGCATCTGAATACCCTTCTAGAACAGCAGGAAATCTAGTATAATGTAGCCCATAGTCACGAGTATATCGTAAGTACCTAAGTACTCTAACAATTGCTTTCCAATGGTCAGCCCCTGGATTACTCGTGAACCTGCTCAAACAACTCACAGTGAAAGCAATGTCTGGTCTTGTACAACTCATTAAGTACATTAGACTCCCTATCACTCTAGCATACTCAACTTGAGATATATTCTCTCCTTTATTTTTGAACAGATGTTGATTTAAATCAATTGGAGTTCTGATCGCACCAGAATCATCTTTATTGAATTTATCAAGTATCTTGTCCACATAGTGTGACTGATTCAATATAAGACCATTAGGCGACCTTATGATTTTAATTCCCAATATTACATCAGCCAGTCCCATGTCTTTCATGTCAAATCTTGAATTCAACATATCCTTGGTAGATTTGATCATCCGATCATTGCTACCAGTGATTAGCATGTTATCTACATATAGACAGAGTATAACATATCCGTCTTCTGTATTCTTGACATAAACACACTTGTCACACTCATTGATTTTGAACCCATTTGTCATCATGACACTATCAAATTTCTCGTGCCATTGTTTTGGGGCTTGCTTAAGTCCATACAAGGACTTCACAAGTTTGCAGACTTTCTTTTCTTGTCCTGGAGCTATATAACCCTCGGGTTGTTCCATATAAATTTCTTCTTCAAGATCTCCATTAAGAAAAGCTGTCTTCACATCCATCTGATGGACTTCAAGATTCCGCAGTGCGGCAATCGTCAAAATCATTCTTATAGAGGTTATTCTTGTCACGGGAGAATAAGTATCAAAGTAATCAATGCCTTCTCATTGTCTATATCCTTTTATTACAAGTCTGGCCTTATACTTATCAATTGTTCCATCTGCCTGCATTTTCCGTTTGAAAATCCACTTAGAGCCTAATGGTTTACTTCCTGGAGGAAGATCCACTAACTCCCAAGTATGATTTTGCAAGATAGAATCAATTGCACTCTTTATGGCTTCTTTCCATAAAGGACCCTCAGTTGAGCTTACAGTTTCTTTATACGTTTGAGGTTCAGCCCCTAGCATATAGTTCAGAAAATCTGGTCCAAACGATTTTTCTGTCCTTGCCCTTTTGCTTCGTCTAAGCTCTTCTTCCTCTTTTTCAGTTTCATAATTTTGCTCTTGGTCCTGACTATTCTCTTCAATAGTCTCATACATTCGTTTAGACGAACTTGGACCATCTTCCTTGGAATTACAAGGAAATACATGTTCGAAGAACGATGCATTCATAAATTCCATTATCGTGTTCTTGTATATATCAGAGTTTTTAGATTCATGCACAAGGAACCGATATGCACTACTGTTGTGGGCATAGCCAATGAAGATGCAATCAACCGTTTTAGGACCTATTATCATCTTCTTTGGCCCGGGTACCAACACTTTAGCAAGACATCCTCATATTCTCAAGTATTTGTAGGAAGGTTTCCTTTCTTTCCATAATTCGTATGGGGTTTTATCCTCTTTCTTCCGGGGAATCTTATTTAAAAGATAGTTAGCCGACAAAATGGCTTCCCCCCACATGTTCTGTGTCAAACCAGAACTTAACAACATTACATTCATCATATCTTTTAAGGTACGATTTTTGCGTTCAGCCACACTATTTGACTGAGGAGAGTAAGATGGCGTGGTCTCATGAATAATACCATGTTGTTCACAAAATTCACCAAATGGTTCTACATATTCACCACCACGGTCACTTCTTACCATCTTAATTTTTTTATTAAGTTGGTTATCAACTTCTTGCTTATAAGGAACAAATTTCTCTATAGCCTCATCTTTGCTTTTAAGCAAATACACATAGCAATATTTTGTGCTATCATCGATGAAAGTGATAAAATACTCGTTACCACCTCTTGTTTAAACAAACTTTAAGTCACAAATATCGCTATGAATTAATTCAAGTGGTTCAGTATTCCTTTTAATTGTTTGAAATGATGATCTTGTTTGTTTTGCCTCAACACAAGTTTCACACTTATGTTTTGAATCAATTTCAAAAGCGGGTATGTGATCCAAATTAATTAATCTACGCAATGTATCAAAATTAACATGTCCTAGTCTACCATGACATAAGTTAGAAGACCCAAGCATATAAGTGGAAGACTTTTTATTCTTATTGATGGATTTGGGCTTAACAGCCATTACATTCATTTTCGACATCCCATCTTTCACATAATCCTTTCCCACATACATTACATATTTGGACAAAACAATTTTCTGGGCCTCAAAAACCATCTTGAAGCCATGCAAGCTCATCATTGTTCCAGAAATTAGATTCTTCCGGATATCAGGCACATACAGCATATTGTGCAGCTTCAATTCCTTTCCGTACGTTATCTTCAGGAATACAGTCCCTTGACCCTTGATCTCAGAAGTTGCAGAATTGCCCATATACAGCTTCTCCCTAGTTTCCAAAGGAACTAGGTCAGCAAATGCAGCTCTATCCGCATAGATAAGACGGGTGGCACCCGTATCTAGCCACCATTCCTTTGGGTTGGAGTCCATCATGTTGACTTCAGAAACCACAGCTGAAAGACTGATTTCAGATACCTCTTGGGTGATGGCATCCACCACATTTGCCTCTTTCTTCTTGTTTCTTTTCGGCAGTCTACAATCAGCCGACTTGTGACCCATTTTGTCACAATTGAAACACTTTCCTTGGAATTTCTGCTTCTTAGAAACTCCAACTTTAGGTCCCAGTTTGGACCCCATCTTGTTGAACTTCTTGTTCTTCAGCTTTGACCATGCTCCACTATATTAGCCTTAGCGGAATTGGCAACAACATTGTTGGAGAGCTTCTTCTCTGAGCCTCTATTATCCTCTTCAATGCGAAGTCTCATAATGAGGTCTTCCAAATTCATTTCCTTTCTCTTGTGCTTCAAATAATTCTTGAAGTCTTTCCACGCAGGGGGTAGCTTCTCTATAATTGCAGCTACCTGAAAAGACTCACTAATAACCATTCCTTCAGCATGAATTCCGTAAGTGATTGATTGCAGCTCTTGAACTTGACTAATGACAGTCTTGCAATCCACCATCTTAAAGTTCATGAATTGTCGCACCAAGAACTTTTTAGCACCGGCATCTTCAAACTTGTACTTATGATCCAAGGACCCCCACAGTTGCTTGGCTGATCCCTTCATGCTATACACACTATAGAGTGAATCAGACAAGCCATTCATAATATAATTCCAACACAGGAAATCAGAATGCTTCCATGCATCAAAAGCAGGTGAGGTTACCCGAGGTGATGGCACCGGTGTCACAGATGCATTCTCAATTGACACGATGTTCATGTTTTCAGCCATTTCTGAAAACAAGCCAAATATTAGAACAAAACTAATTGCTTAACAATAATACCAAGGCCAATAGAGCCCGCGCAAGGGCAAGCTTGACGAACCGACATTCGCATCGCCCACGTCGTGCGGGCGCACACATTGGGCCCCTAACCCACCGGGGCTGTGATTTGCACCCCCCACCCCCTGCGCGTGAGAGAGCATCTTGGGTTCACAATCTTACCCAAGTCCAAAAGTGAAAATCTTTGTAAAGTACATCAAGCTTTCATGCCTAAGCAATGTGGGACTCCACATATATAAGCAACTTTCCAACAAAATCCTATTTCATTGGGCACACTTTGAGTATCAATTTCTCATTCACCCGAATACCATTTTGAGCGTATGAATATATGATTTCGATCTCCTCGCGACGAAAAACGCAAATTCACCAAGACCCGTTAATTCTATTAAGTGGGTCCCACTCAAATTTGGACCTCAAAATGGTTCCTCAAAATGGTTTAAAAACCATTTTTTCCAACACCTCCCAATTTGGGGTGAATTTGGTGGTGTGTGCATCTCTCTTGATATGATCTGCTGCTACGAGGACCGAGTCTCCTTTTTTAAATATTCTTGGCCTCACTAGCTTGTTGTATGATTGAGCAATTCTTCTTTGATATGTCAGCACGTTGTTTTGTGCTTGTGTCCGGCGTTCGTCCAACGCCTCTAGATCTTTTAAATCAGTGTGAGGAGTTTCCATCCCTACAGCCGCTGCAAGACGAGCTGACAGTATGCTGATTTCAGTAGGAAGGACTGCCTCAACACCATAGACTAGTGAGAAAGGTGTGAACTTGGCTGCACCTCTACGTGAGGTTCTGTATGCCCATAGGCTAATGGCAAGAATTCATGCCACATGTTGGGATTTTCATATACAGTGGGACTTAAAATTCCCAGCAGTAGTTTGTTAAATGCTTCTATGAGCCCGTTTCCTTGCGGATAATACCTTATGGATTTCCCATGATGTATTTGATAATCCTTTATTAATTTTTGAACTGCATTCTTCGTGAAGGGCGTTCCATTATCTGTCAATATCCTTCTAGGAATACCAAATCTGCAAATGATATGTTCTAATATGAAGAAAGCTACCGCTTCAGCTGTTGCTCTTTTTAGAGCTACGACTTTGACCCATTTGGTAAAACCTTCAATAGCAGCTAGGATCCATATCCGCCCTTTGGATGGCGGTGAATTTGGCCCAATGAGGTCAGGGCCCAAGTATGAAAAGGCCTAGGTATAGAAATAGAGTGTAGTAGTGAAGATGGGGTGTGAATGCGATTACCAAAAATTTGGCAGGCTCGGCACTTCTTCACATAGTCCATTGCATCAAATTCCATCCTTAGCCAATAATATCCTATGCGGAGTAATTCCTCGTATAATTTTTTTCCGCCTTGATATTCACCACAATTGCCTTCGTGAATTTCCTGAAGAACATCTTGGATCTCTTGAGGCCCTAAACAGCGTAACATATTCTCATTGAAGCCTTTTCGATATAAGATTTCATTTACCAGATAAAATTTAAAAATATGCCTTTTTAGCTTTTCAGCTTGTACGGTGTCTTCGGGCAATGTTTTATCTTTCAAATATTGAATATATGGTTTCCGCCAGTCTTCTTCGGCAGTTAATAGTACTTCTTCTTCCTTTTCCATCCGTATTTGACATTTTGGGCATTTCCTTTGAACTTTCATTGTATCAAGAAAGATGTCTGGCCACACAACTAATATTTATATTCAAATATAAAGTATGTACAACTCATAAATATCAATGTTACATGAAAAATTGCCATCCAACTGTCCTAGACATCTAATAGCCGTTTTCAACAATATAAAATCATACTGTCGATTGTCAATTTTTATAACAGTGTTTCTAAGATATACATCTAATTAATAAGCCAAGAATATTCTTATATCTTGACCAGATGTATGTCGAGCTAAAATGGGGACCAAGTGAACCTACTGTTTAAATCAAGTACATAATAGCATTCCCAAAGAAAAATTGACTTATTCCTAAACTAAAGTTTGTCGATTCCCACTGCATGAACTTAACCCATCTCCCCCGTGCCTACTTTTAGAGTGGATTCCTTGTCATATAACTTCCTTTAAACTTGAATCACCTGTAAAAAAAAGCAAACATGATTAGTGTTTCCAGAATCTACAACCCAGGTGTACATAGATATGTCCACCAAACCAATTTCAATGAAAAGTATTGTACCTTCCTTTTTTACCAAAGTGAGATAATCTTTACAATTTCTCTTCTAGTGGCCTTCTTTGTTACAATATAAGTCCTTGTCTCTATTATCAGGCGTCTTCTTTCTCTTAGACAACTTGCTCGTTTTAGGTGCTCTACTTGAACTACCCCTGTTGTTCTTTCTCTTCCTTTGTTTTTGCCTCTTGGAAGATGGATCAGCAACTGCTATGTTTGTCTCTGTTCTGGGGTCCCAGCGGAACATTAAAAAAAGAGAACAAGAGAAAATAAAGATGGTAAGAATTTTATTGATTTTGTTGTCAGGGTACAAAGGTCGTACAAAGACGACTATAGGCAACTAAATTGAAGTGGGAAATCCAATCTCCAAATGAAGAGAGATTGATTTGTTCTAAAAGTTACTTGTTCTATTTTTCACTTCTACATTTTTTGGATGATTAGACTCCCTAACTTCTTGTGATCTTTGATGTGTCGTAATGTTCTTCATCCTTGATATCAATGGTTCTTGATATGTTTGGTGTCTTGCTATGTATGCTTGATTTCTTGCTAGACTCAGTTGGTTGATTGTCCGGTAGTTTGATTGCTATCCTTGGTTGTTCTTCAAATGAGCTAAAATTGGCCCTATTTATGGTCTTAGCCAGCCATTCCGTGAGCGAGAAGTTTGTTGTTTTAATACCGTGAGGAGTCTTGAGTTACTCCAATCCGTGAGAAGCTTTGGTGGGCTTGGGCCCCTACCGTGGCTTCTCCTCACCTGCACATGCAAATCCCAATCTTTGATGGCTTCTAAATAATGGGCATATTAATTCAAGTTCTCACGGAACAACCACTTCCAGCAACCCATGTTCTTCCATTCCGTGAGAACAATGGACCTACATTTTGGGCCTCTGCTGTGACACTATAAAAACTGCCATGCCAAATAGCCTCCATGTAATAACCAAATTTTTGAACAAACTCGTGATTCCATATAGGAATTTAAGTCCGTATTATGTGTTTATATAATGTTTCATGTAAATTATGAATATTAATATGAAATTCATAATTTATTATGAATATGCTTGAGTTCTCGTTTAACTAATTATGATACTCAATAATAAGTTTTTGAGGTCAAGAACAAGGTCTTTTGATGAAAAGTCAGACTCATGATTTACGTTTTATTTTGACATAACTACGACGGTACTGTAGTATAATAAGCAGTATTGAAATTATACTGCAGTTAACCGTCATTACGAATAAGATAGTAAGAATAAGATTCAAAACCACCATAGAAAGATCAAGCACATTAATTAGGATATCAAGGGTCAAATGACTTTAAGTTATAAGAAAATTTTTATACAGTCCATTTTTACACAGATAAATTTTGGACTGCAGTTCAGTGTAAAATACTGTTATTAGTAGATAACAGTATTGAAAATATCTGTGTTAGTATAAAAATGGACTGCATATCAAGAGAAAAGCCAAACAAGGCCTTAAGATGACCTCACCTCACCATGGATTAATGACATCATTTCTTGAATTAAGGGAAAAATTGGAAAGAATTTTTGGATGGCTCTAGAACAATGTGGCCGGCCACCTAAGGGGGGGTTTTGTGCAAAATGTTGTTTCTTCAAGGACTTTTTGGCAATTTTGAGAAGTTCCAAATCACCTATAAATAGGTGGTCCATTTGTTCAAAAAAATTAGAAAATCTAGCCAAACCATGCCAAATTCTCTTCACCTTTTCACTCTCAAAAATCCGAACCCAAAGAGAAAGCAAGAAGGAAAAAAAAAAGTTTTTGGGGTGTTCAGTTTTCTTGTAAAACATCAAGCCAAGGTTGAAAAATTTTGGTACTCATTGGAGGGAGCAAGGCCGGTTGGAAGGAGACCAAGGGGGAAAGTTAGAGCCAAACCTCGCCATAGTTGGTGTTCAATTAAGGTAAATCTCCATTGGCCCTAAACTTTTTAAATTGAGCTTCAATTTGAAATTTAGGTGTATTTTAAGTTGAATTTGTAAGAGCATAAGCTCAATTTAATTTATTGCCCAAGTTTAGAAATTTAGGTTTTTGTGCTTGATTAGGTTTAAGGGTGGTTTGATTTATGAGCTTTGCATGATTATATACTTATGCTTGCTTGATTATTATGGTTTGCATGCTAGATGATTGATAATGTTATATGTCCCAAAATATGTTTAAGCATGATTTAGAATGGCATGATAAGTTGCTAGGATAGAAGTTTGAATAGTTTGTGCAACCTAGAACCATGCAAACTTTGGTTGATCCAAAATCAATAATGGTTTGCATGGGCATGATCGATAATGTGTTTAATGGAACTTTACGTTAGAAAAGCGCTGCATGACTAGCATAGGCTCTTGGCTGCGGCCGATTGAGGTAGAGTGCGCGTATTAGGACGTAAAATGAATCTAATAATGAAAACTGCCAGTTCGGGTAAAAACTGGCCAGTTTTCTGGAAAGCCGGTTTTGAGGCCCTTAGAGGCCGAATTTGAAAAAACGTAAAACATGAAAGTTGTAGAGAAGGGGTTTTCCTAGAGGGAAACTATGCCGGTTTTCCAAAATGAGGCTCCAACGGCCTCGGTTTTTACAAAAATCCGAGCCTGACTGTGCCCAGACTTCATGCACGGCCAGTCATGTTCAACAGGGGAAACAAGTGGGTTAGAGTCCGAATTGAGTTTTATGTAAAACACGAAAGTTGTAGGGTTTTTTGAGATCTAAAAATTTCATGAAAAAACTTTTTCAGATTCGACCTAGATTTTTAAATATAATTGGATTTCAAAAACTATGCAGGAGCAGGAAATTCCTGCACATGATTTTCTAAAACAGTGCAGGAAAAGGACATTCCTACACATACACTGATAAATTGGCAGTGAGAAACTGTTCCTAAGGCAGTTTCCAACACTTAACAATTTTTACAAACCCTACTCTAAAAGTTACAATTTTTGGTATTTAAAGAACATAGACAAAGAATACTAAGTTTTTCCAAAACAAGAAAAGTAAGTATTGGACTACAAGTGGTCTTAATAATTTGGTAATAGTATGAAGACCAACAGTAACTGGGTAGGATACCCAAGTTACTGGATTCGGCCCGGAGCCCAAGGTTACCTATAGTAACCCAGTAGAATATAATTTAAGAAATTGAGCTTTAGCAACCCAATAAGGGTAACCTAATACTATTCAAGTATGTTGGGCTTAGTATCCAAGGTTACTCTAAGTAACCTAACAAGTTATGATTTAAGTATGATAGGCCATAAACTCTATGGTTACTTGTAGTAACCAAGCAAGTTATCATGAGTATGGGGGGGGGGGGGGGGGGACATATAACTAAGTTTATGTGTGGATATTGGTAAAACTTACCAACATTTTATGGTTATAAAATCCTTACCCTATATCCTTTGTAATAGCAGAAAGAGGCATGTTATTGCAACCAGACTTGGAACAACACAGCCAAGGACATAGTATACGAGGTAAGTACAAACCTCACCTACAGTATGGAAAATAATAAACTATTTTCAAGCATAATTTATTTACATGTATACCATGATGTGCCATGTTTTGAAATGATGCATGTTTTAATAGGAAGCTATGCTTTATTAATATATCACAAGTCATTAGATGTTAGCGATCTTTATGTCATACTATATTTATGCATCATGTACATTATGACTATTAAGATCACATGTAAAGGTTCTTAGTCTTGAAAAAAAAAATAACAAGGCCAAGACTAAACCAAGACAAGTAAGGTGTCGTACCAACCTCCTGTTGATGCGGGAGGATCATGTATGTTCAAGAAAAATTCTCAAACCTTCTGTTGATGCGGAAGGGTTATGTTTCAAGATTCCCATAATTGTTAAGGACCTTGCAAACCCTAACTTTCTGTGGATTGTGCGCATTTGGTACGTACACTAGGGGCCAACATGTTAAGCAAGATAATAAGTGCAAGTTCATAATTGATCATAAAAGATCCATAATTGAACATAAGTGGTTCATGCATACGTTTTGTGAGATTATGTTTGTACTTGCTGGGCGAAAGCTCATCAGTATATTTCATACTGTAGGTAAAAAGCCTGCAACTTAATTGGTGGGTCATGCAGACGATGCGGCGGTGAGTGAAGGGCGGTGTGGGATACCACTACGTAAATTTTTCCGCAAGTTCTTTTGAACAAAGATATATGTATATATGTATTAGAATAAATTGTGTTACACTGTACATCTAAGGTATGACAACTCAAGTTAAATGTAAGGATTTGTATGACTGCTTATGATGATAAATAAATAATATGTGTGTATGAAAAGCTTACTTATATCGACTAGTCTATTTATATATATTTAAAAAAAAATTATTCTGAAATTTTCAAGTAAGTTTAGTTTAAGTATGTATGGTAACGGCCCTACGTAGGTTGGGGCGTTACACTCCATCTGATGAGTAAATTCATCTCACGGAACCTAAGAACGGATGACTACATAAAATCATCTCACCGAGCAGCCTCCAGCCTTTGACTTCAACAATCCTTCATAAGATTGCGATAATATTTATATCAAGGTAGAAGAGACCTTTTTTGGGTTAAAAGACTTTGGTTATTAAAAAACCTTAGAAAGAAGAGTTCTCTTTCACACTCTTTGTTTTTTTCATGTGTTGAGAGCCAAAATAAAGACACTAAAATAGTGAGTGAGTGAATCAATCCCTCAATGAAAATGTCCACTCGTTTGTTGAATCAAGCATCGGAGATTAGGTGCTAGGCATGAAAGAACTTGAAATCGAAGGAGTTGAAACGCTTCCGGATTCGGGTGAAATTATTCCAAGAAGAAGATTAAGAGTTATTGATATAATCGAACGATAGTAAAATTCACTTCTTTACCCTTTTTGTATATTAAATTAGTATATTTATAAAACGATAAAAAAGTTTAAGAAATTTATGTTATTTACGATCCTATGCTTCTGCTAATTTTTTTTTGTCAATATCGGTTTTTGAAACCAACATTACTGATGTCTATTCTCCTCAGTCGTTGGGGAGTTTGGATACCTTGACCGTGTCGTCGTTGTGAAGAGGGATCTGAAGATATCACTCACACACACTTTGTGAGCGTGCTGCTTTGGTTTGGCGAGCTTGAAGCCTTGGGCTTTTGTTGGGCCGGTTTCGGTTGGGCCCATTTAGTAGCTTGTGGATTTTGTGGCAGACCAATGCCCGAATGAAAGAATTAGAGATCTTTTGTTGGCTGACTTGGAACATTTGGTTGGATATAAACCAGATGTTAATTGAAGGGAGAGAGGTGGAAGCTTCATTTGTGTTGTCTGGAGCTGGGAGGCTTTGGACTGATTATAATTCATGTAGATTGATCGATTAGAGCAGTGGTGGAGCGAGACAAAAATTTTGAGTGGGGATAAAAATTAAAGGATAAAGTTTTAGTGAGGACTATATGAAAGTTTTTTTTTTAATTTTTAGTGGGGACTATATGAAGGTTGCTCAGTTATAAATTGAAAGATTTCTATTCTTTCAAATCCCCATTTCATTTATGCTTATTTTGATCAAAGGCTAAGGTTATATTTTTAGTCATTTCATTGAATAAGTGATGATCTAACTGTTCTTTTTAAGGAATTTTTGGACTTAGTTTGACAAGGTTTTATTGACTCCGTTCTAGCATGAATTTGAGGTTTTAATTGATTCATGAGGTCTCAACAAGAGAATTCCTATCCATAATAAAGAAAACAACAGTAAAGTATCATTACACAAAGAAAAATAATAAAGCAATAAAAAAAAAGGTAAATCGAAAATTCAAGAGGCTTGATCAATATATATATAATGAGCAACTTGATATTTTGGCATTATAACCCAAATAAGGAAAAGAGGTTTCGGGTTTTTATTCTTTCCTATCTTGAGAAAAGAGTGCATAATACAATGATAAGTGCACAAAAATGCACTTTAATTGTTCAAAATTGTCAAAATAAATTAAGTTTTAATTAGATATTTTCATAAAATTAATTCAAAAATATTTTGATGTGGAAATATTTTGTTTCAATTTAATTTAATTTTTTTTGTAGGAAAAAAGATTTGGGACACAAATTACAAGCAAAAATCAATCAAAAAGCCCAACAAAATGCAACCCATCAGCCCAAGCCACCCAAGCCGAGCAGCGAGAATCCCGGGCCGAATTCTCAGGCCCGTGATGCCAGCTCCAGCCCAAGCCACCAGCCTTCTCCAGCTGGCTTACCGCAAGCCTGAGCGTGACTTTCGGGCCAAATCTTCACTCCAAGCCGGCGCGCAATTCCCTCTAGCTGCCAGCCCAGCTCCTCCTCCAGCTGGCCCAGTGTGAGTTTCGAGCCGTGACTCCAGCCCAGCCCACGTGAAAGCAGTCAACTCCAGCTGTAGCTCCACTTCAGACCGTGACTTCAGCCAGGCCCGAGAATCCTCTGCCAGTCCGGGCCGTGATCTCAGCCCAACCAGCGTTCCCACCCAAGCCCGCGCGCAGCTAGCTGCTCCCTCCACTGCGCCAGCTCAAGCCCGTGAATCTGCAGCCCGCGTGATCACAGACCTGTGATCCATCCCATGATCCAAGCCCATGAGATTTCTAGGCTGCTCCAGGTCACACAAATCTTGGCCCGCGATCATAGCCCATGTTCCCAGCCAATTGTCAAGCGTGTATCCAGCCAATTTGAGGCTGATTTTGTGGGCCGAAATCTCTCCATCTCCACTGCACATTGCAGCCTATTAAAGCAAACCTTTGCAGCAAGCTTGGTGTTGTATTTATAACCAATTGTTGGTTAAGTTTAGAATCAAAATGTAGTCATTTTTCTATCTTTTCTTCTCCTAATTTTCTTTAGAGTTTTTGTGAGAATGTTAAGCATGTTTGGCTAAATTTCTCTTGGTAAAGCTAGAGATGAACTCATGTGTTGAGTATTCCAATTGAGGTTTTGTTTGTTCGGATTTATAATGCATATATATTTGAGTGAATTATTCTTCTCCGTTTTCTAATTTTCTTTGAATGCAAAATATTATATGCTAAGTTTTTATATAGATTCAGTTATGCTTTTTCTATGTAAATTTTATCATGAAATGTTTTGTAATTAGAATTATTTTATAAATTGATGTTTTACTGCAATATTGTCAATTTGATATATTGTCGATTTTAGATAATTTATAATAATAATATTTTTGGTCTTAATGTGAGAAGTTTAATTCATTTAAATACGTTTGTTGAATCAAAATTGAACTTGGAAAACAATACACGTGAGGGATTCTTGATGCTTTACCACATTTTGATTTTTGAATTTACTCTATGCTTTACCACATTTTGATTTTTGAATTTACTTCATTCTAAATTACGTAATCTTTAAATTTGTTTTAAAAATCACAAAAATATTCCTCTTCTTCTCTCTTTGATTACTTATTTCTCTAATGCTTCTGTTCCGCTAATCTTTTCTTGTTTGTTTTTATCACCTCCTCGTGGGATCGACCGTCCTTATTGTGCTGCAATCGACCGCTTGTTTTTGTACACATTTGGGCGTAATCAAATTTTGGCGCCGTTGCCGGGGACGTGTCAAGAAGCAAGATTGATCAGTAGATATTCTGTTAAGAGGTAAGTAATTTTATTTTTATTTTTATTTTCTTTATTATTTTTACGTTTAAAATTTTTTTTTCTTTAAGCCGAAAAAAATTGTGTTTAAGTTTGTATAGTTCACTGGTTCTTTGGGTTATTAGTTAGATTGCATTGGTTAGGTTTTTCTTTATAGGTTAGATTCTGTTAGTGTGTGCATATATATATATATATAATTATTTTTATTTATTTATATATATATATATATATATTTTTTTTTTATTCTTCTTTTTTTTTTTTTTTTGCACGTTAGTTAGTTTTTGTAGTATTGTTGCTTCAATTTTGTCCATTTGTTAGTTTTTGATTTCCTCGGTAGTAAATTTTCTTGTGGTCTGTCTTTTCCTTTACTATTGTTATTAGTTTCCGTTTTTGTAATTTTATCATTATTTTTTTTTATTTTGACCATTTGTCAGTTCTTTTAATTTATTGATTTCATATATATATATATATATATATATAAATATATATTTTTTTCTTTTTTTTTCTTTTGTTCCGATTAATTTTTTTAAAAAATTACTGTTCATTTCTTTCCGCTTACTATTATTATTAATTCTAATTAGTTTGGTAGTATCTATTTTATCAATTTACTAGTTTTTATTTATATTTTTATTTATTTATTTATTTTTTTGTTTGTTTTTGTTTTTGTTAATTTTCATTTTATAGCTTTTTTTAATTCTTTGTAATAATTTTAAGTTTTAATTGTTTAGGTTACTAATTTAGTGTTAATAACTTAGGTCTCATAATTTGTGTAACCTTAGGTTTTAGAATATCATTATTTTAGGATACTAATATCTAACATCTAACATTTCATAAAATACGCCATAAAATTTAATAAATTTTGCAAGCAATTGTGTGGAAACGTTGGAAAGTACGAACTGAGGGAGTTCTGTCCAAGGAGGCTGGGTTCTATTAGCGTTCTACGCCACCAGTCTTTCCTGGGAACGTTGTTTTGTCTAGGAGGTTGGTTTTTAAGGAGGCCTCGCCCCATCAATCTTTCCTGGGAGCACTCTTAGGGGTTGCAATTCGCGAATCTACATGATTGTTCTTTTTGTAAAATAATTTTCTTCCAAAAATAAAAATAAAAATAAAAAAATAAAAAAAAAAATTTAAAAGCTCAAGGTGAATGAATCGTTATAGAAACGAACTAGGGAGATTTGCAAGAAGACCTGAAGACCATAGTGAAATTTCTTCTTAGACGTCTAGCCTTCCTCCATCTCCAAACGCTTTAGCAATTCCAGATCCTTTTTCGATGGCTCAAATCGAGGAGGTCCAACACAAGACGTTGAACGATTACCTTCACCCTACGCGTACGGCCACACCGTCATGCATAATGTTTCCACCTAATATGTCGAATTTGGATTTCAAGCTGGGTATGATTCAACTTTTGCCGACCTTTCATGGGTTAGAAAGCGAAAATCCGTACGTGCATATTCAGGAGTTTGAAGAGGTGGTGGCCACTTTCCACAACCAAGCCGAGCTGGCAAACTGAGAGATCAAGCAAATCTTAGAGAAGACAATAACCCCTGACTGCAAAGATTGGTCATCACGTCTCTTAAACGCTCTTTGGGCTTACCGTACTGCATTCAAGTCCCCTCTTGGAATGTCTCCTTGCAGGCTTGTCTTTGGAAAAGCCTGTCATTTACCTATAGAACTTGAACATAAAGCTTATTGGGCTATCAAAGACCTGTTTTCTCCACATTTGTACATATTTTTAGACATCGAGGACACTCTCTGATTTTTGGTTGGGGGTGGTGAGGATATTCATGCGTGAGTTTAATTTTTGTCATTTTGGAATTTGGGTCAAATTTTTTGCAAAGTTATCTAAGTGTGATTTCAAAATGTTCAGTTTGAGTCAGTTTTTGTTATCTTGACTATTAAGAAATGATTTCCAGAGTTCTTTTTCTACACATGCTAAACCTTGTGGTAAGATGGTTGTTAACACATTTAGTTGAGAAAAATTCTCGAGTTTAAGTGTTTCATTTTTGGTGAGTTGTGAGAGTTGAGAAAACAGCTTTTTAAACTTTTATTGATCTTTCGAGTTGGTACAATCACTATTTGGAACACCACTACTTGACTTGTACTTTTGCTTGAGGGATGATTTTTGGTTAGATAGAATTGATATTTTGTAATAGAGCTTTATTCTTTTGTATTCTCCAAAAAAAAAAAAAAAAAAAAGAGCAAGAGCATTCATTTCATCATCAATATTCATGTAGTTCAGTTATAATCTCATCTGCTGCTGCATAGCAGTCAAAAGAATTCCTTACTACATTTGTTCTATTAAGCATGATGTCTCTTGTTAAAAAAAAAAATTAGTGTTGCATATTTATTTGTTTGTATTTTGCGGCTTTTAATTTATGTAATTTTCTATTTGATCCGAATGAAATCCTGAAAGCTGGTTATGGTGTAAGTGGTGTAATGTTCCAAATATTTGATTCGCCTATCACTTGATCAATGGTTGTTTATTAGCTTGTCCTTAAATTGCCTTCTCTCATTTGAGAGTTGACTGATTCTTTCCAACTACATGAGTGACAACGTCTGCATTAAAAAAAAATTTTCCAACACCCGTGAGGTAATGGAGTTGAAACTTTTTCTTGGTGATTTTTTCGATGCTATTTGTGTTATGGATTGTGGTAAGAAGGATATGGTTTGATGCACACACACACAACTTTGGAATAATGACCGAAATAGTTTTGATAGCATTTTCTGATTTCTTGCTGATGTTTTGTTTGAGTGCTTATATGATTTTGCAGGTTTCGATTTAAACTTTCAGCTTGACTTGATTTTTCTTCCGCTTGAATTGCTAGAAACTAGCAATAAGTTGGTTGGGGGTTGTGATAAGTGTACAAAAATGCATTTTTATTGTTCAAAATTGTCAAAATAAATTAAGTTTTAATTAGATATTTTCATAAAATTAATTCAAAAATATTTTGATGTGGAAATATTTTGTTTCAATTTAATTTAATTTGTTTTGTAGGAAAAAATGTTTGGGCCAAAAATTACAAGCAAAAATCAATCAAAAAGCCCAACAAAATGCAACCCATCAGCCCAAGCCACCCAAGACGAGCCAAGCCGAGCCGCGAGAATCTTGAGCCGAATTCTCAGGCTTGTGATGCCAGCTCCAGTCCAGGCTACCAGCCTTCTCCAGCTGGCTTACCGCAAGCCCGAGCGTGACTTTCGGGCCAAATCTTCACTCCAAGCCCGCGCGAAATTCCCTCCAGCTGCCAGCCCAGCTCCTCCTCCAGCTGGCCCAGTGCGAGTTTTGGGCCATGAATCCAGCCCAGCCCACGGGAAAGCAGTCAACTCCAGTTGCAGCTCCACTTCAGGCCATGACTTCAGCCAGGCCTGAGAATCCACTGCCAGTCCGGGCCATGATCTCAGCCCAACTAGCTTTCCCACCCAAGCCCACGCGCAGCCAGCTGCTAGCCCCAGCTGCTCCCTCCACGTGCGCCAGCTCAGGCTCACGAATCTGCAGCCTGTGTGATCACAGGCCTGTGATCCATCCCGTGATCCAAGCCCACGAGATTTCTGGGCTGCTCGAGGCCACACAAATCTTGGCCCGCGATCATAGCCCATGTTCCCAACTAATTGTCTAGCGTGTATCCAACCAATTTGAGGCTGATTTTGTGGGCCAAAATCTCTCCATCTCTACTGCACATTGCAGCCTATAAAAGCAAACCTTTGCAGCAAGCTTGGTGTTGTATTTTTAACCAATTGTTGGTTAAGTTTAGAACCAAAATGTAGTCATTTTTCTATCTTTTCTTCTCCTAATTTTCTTTAGAGTTTTTGTGAGAATGTTAAGCATGTTTGGCTAAATTTCTCTTGGTAAAGCTAGAGATGAACTCATGTGTTGAGTATTCCAATTGAGGTTTTATTTGTTCGGATTTATAATGCATATATATTTGAGTGAATTATTCTTCTCCGTTTTCTAATTTTCTTTGAATGCAAAATATTATGTGCTAAGTTTTTATATAGATTCAGTCATGCTTTTTCTATATAAATTTTATCATGAAATGTTTTGTAATTAGAATTATTTTATAAATTGATGTTTTACTGCAATATTGTCAATTTGATATATTGTCGATTTTAAATAATTTATAATAATAATCTTTTTGGTCTTAATGTGAGAAGTTTAATTCATTTGAATATTTTTGTTGAATCAAAATTAAAATTGGAAAACAATACACGTAAGGGATTCTTGATGCTTTACCACCTTTTGATTTTTGAATTTAGTCCATTCTAAATTACGTTGTCTTTAAATTTGTTTTAAAAATCACAAAAATACTTCCTTTTCTTCTCTCTTTGATTACTTATTTCTCTAACGCTTCTATTCCGCTAATCTTTTCTTGTTTGTTTTTATCAGCTCCTCGTAGGATCGACCGTCCTAATTGTGCTGCAATCGACCACTTGTTTTTGTACACATTTGGGCGTAATCATACAATTAGGAAGTTTCAAACACATATATGATAGAACTTGTATTTGGGTCTTTCCATTTGAGCCATTGGAGATGAAATTGTCATATACGGTTCTAAGGGGGTACCTCAGTTTACCTATCTCAATAAAATCTATGATTGGTTCGAAAAACGCCTTGAGATTCAAGCAATTGCAGATGATATAACTAGTAAATATGTTCCTCCTCATGTCAACATATTTTATTGTTTAGGAGAAATTAGGCTTACTTGTTTTTCAGTTCAAGTAGCTACAGGGTTTGCTATGACTTTTCATTATTGTCCGACTGTTACGGAGGCTTTTGCTTTAATTCAATATACCATGACTGAAGCTAAGTTTGGTTGGTTAATCCGATCAATTCATCGGTGGTCAGCAAAGTATGATGGTACTAATGATGACCCTCCACGTATTTCGTGTGTATCTCACTGGTGGCTTTAAAAAATCTTGCGAATTGACTTAGGTCACAGGTGTGGTTTCGACTGTATTGACTGCATCTTTTGGTATAACTGGTTATTCCTTACCTTGGGACCAAATTGTTTATTAGGCAGTAAAAATTGTAACAGGTGTACCGGAAGCGATTACTCTAATAGGATCGCCCTTGGTAGAGATATTACGTGGAAGTGTAAGTGTGGGACAATCCACTTTAACTCATTTTTATAGTTTTACACATTTTTGTATTACCTCTTCTTACTACTGTATTGATGTTAATGCACTTCCTAATGATAGGTAAGTAAGGTATTAATTCTGGCCCTTTTGTAGAGAGTCTATATCATAGTTATTTGTAATCAATCATTTATCACTTGGGGTAGGAAAAATAGTATTTCATTGCTACAAATATGAATTATTTAAAAGAATAAAACATGTATTTGGATATTTCTCTTCAACTGAACAAATTTTTAATGGTGTAAACTAGAAAAATCATAAAATTCTTAAGATAAAATTAAAAAGAAAAAAATTTAAGCATAAGCTATAGGCCCTAATTGCCCCGACCTACATCCGCCTTGAATAAGAGCATGCCACTCCTATTAATATTCCTTAACGTGCATAGTGGCAGGTTCACCAAGTTGGGATGATCAAAATAAATGTTGATGCAGCTGTTCGGGAGTCAACGAAGTGGGTCGGAATTGGCGTGGTCGCTCGGGATGATAGGCGCTGCGGTTATAATAATGTTGGGCTGCTACTCACAACACATGGACATGGTTGAGTGCTTTGCAGCAAGAGAGAAGGCAAAGATGGCAGTCAGGAATGGTTTTCAAAATTGGATCCTCGAGTTTGATGCGTGTAATGTCGTTTGTGCCATCAATAGGCCGGCGTCAAGGGTTCCAGAAGCTTCAATCATTGAGGATATTAGGGAAGCTTGGTAAATTAACAATAGTTATCATGTTTATTATATTTCTCGAAATGAGAATTTGATAGCCCACTATTTAACTATTATGTCTTTTTATATTGTACGAATTTTATTTGATGTGACTTAGTTCTTTCATTTTTGAGATCGCTTGTTTTAGACTATTTGACTTGAGTAGTAAAACACTGTACTTTCCTAAAAAACGTTATCTGATTGAAAGAGGAAACTTGGTGAGTAAACGTACTTAAATTGAAGGGGAGAGAAGCATAGGGGGATTTCCCTTGTGGTGTAGATGCGGATAAGGTAGAGAAAGGGGGAAGTTTTCATGTTTGTTATTCCTTCTAGATTGCTCTAGCTACTACTATAAATAGGCCCGTTAGGGTGTTATGACAGATTAGACCACAGAGACCGCTAAAGAGAGGTTAGAGAAAATAATCAATTAATTTTATTTTTTGTTAATAATTGATTGTTCCAAGTGATTTTTGTGGAAGAAAGGAGAGACAGCTACTGTATTTAAATATTCGGAGCTTTGCTCTGTCGGAGTATGCCAGCGGGGATTTGCTAGCTGTAGTACTGTGGTTGACTTATTATTTTTTATTTTTTAAGAAAACCACCGCACATTGCATTCCAAATTATATTACAGATAAACAAGATCTTAAAAATTTTAAAAATATGTATGTACATATCAAATGTATAATATACATATACATAGGAACCTGCATTCTCTTTTCAATTTTGGTGGTGTCCATTCCAATTGTTCCGGATCAATATTTTTGATATTAACCGTTTTCAGCAGGCAAATCAAACTTACGAACACTTTTGGTATTTCATGAAAATCTAAGGCATTCAATTGAATCGTCCAAAAATAATACAATGTATACACAAAACAATTACATGGGAGAAAACAAAGTAACAAGTAAATAACAACTACCAGTAACGTAAGACCACAATAAAGGAAAAAAAACATAGAAGCCTTAATTCAAAGCAAAATAGGTCCATAGAGACAAAACACAAATTTACTCTTTTTCTTCGTCACTCGTTCTCAATGAACAATTAAAAGAGCGCCCAAATGATGCACAATGGAACCCGCAACGCAAAATGCGACAAAAAGAGTAACACCAACGCTGTAATGCTAAATCATAAATTGAGTTGACTAACAAATATTAGATCGGCATGTCTAAAATGTTTTCTCAACTCGCTTCATATAATTTTTTTAGCATTCGTAGTAGTCTATTTAGCAATTTTTTTCTCCAAAAATATTTATATATACACCAAAAATAAAATTACCTTTTAGACCCTCAAAATTAACTCAACGCACTGAACCCACCTCCCTTCATCATCTGCCTAAACTCCTTGTAATTCACTCTTCCATCACCATCAACATCCACCTTCATGATCATCCTCTTGCAATCCTCTACGGTCCGTCCTTGCTTAACGCCGAGAGACACCAACACCGATCTCAGCTCATCGACGGAGATGAAGCCATCGCCATTCTGATCGAACACGTCGAAGGCCTCCTTCATGTCGTCCTCCTGGTCGCGCTCGTTCATTATGGATCGGTAGAGCTCTCCGAACTCGTTTATGTCGACGCAGCCGTCGCAATTGGCATCGATTTTCTCGATCATCTGAGATAGCTCCTTATCCGGAATGAAGATGCCTAAATTCTCCAAGGAGTCGTTTAGTTCCTTCTTGGTGATGTGTCCGTCCCCGTTCCGGTCGAACATTTGGAAGATCCGGTGTAGCTCGGTTTGGTCCATTCTCTTGTGGGCATGAGAGGAAGGCAAAGGCGAAGGCGAAGCCAATGGCAAAGGCAGAGGCGAAGACGAAAGTGATTGTTGTGGAGGTGCTTGGTGAGGGAACCAAGAAGAGGGTAGGAGGGAAATTAGCTTCTTGGGTATTAAAGAAAGGAAGAACGAGTTTAGGACGTTGTAAATAAGGAAAATCCTTAGCAAAATAGTTGGCATTTGAAGTATCAAAGTGAAAACAGAGAAAGAAATGGGATCTTGTTTGGCGTTTGTTGAGAAAATTTTGGAGACGAAAATTGGACAGAAGGACGGGGTCTATTTATTCTAGAGCGTGTATCTGTTTGACACTTTTTCACGCGTATTTGGAGGGTTACTTTATTTGTTTCCGTTCTTGAATATGTAAAATTAATTTACTATTTCCCAAGACGCGTTGCCATAATTTTTTATTTTTTTGGTGAATAACGCGTTGCCATAATTGATGTTTGGTGCCTCGTGTTTTTTTTTTATTTTTTATTTTTATATTATTGTTATTATTATGACTCGGTAGTGTGTGACTTAATCAATTTTTGTTATTTATTGTTAATGTTCTTCTTATGTGATATTGATCAATTGGGAAAGAGAATCTACCCCAAAAAAAAAAAACAAAAATCAATTGGGAAAGGGTAGGGTTGGTCGATTTCTTTTATTTTTGTTTTTCGCATTGGAAAGAGAGGAGTTGTTGTTGTTGTTGTTGTGTGTGTGTGTTTTTTTATTTTTTTATTTTTTTTATTTTATTTTTTTGTAACGAAGAAAGTTGTTTATTGGTTCTTTGGTTAACTTGGAGTTTAAAGCAATATATCTGTTCATCGTCAGTCTGGACTCAAACTTCATGTCCAATATTTGATAGGTTAAATAACACCTAATAAATAATATTATATTACATCATTTTAGAAAGTTTGAAATATTTAATAACTTTCTCAAAAAATTTTTTTTTTTACCTTTAGATCTAAGTTCATCCAATAATGTGTCATACTATGATCAATTAAAATCTCATATCTAATTTTTGATGTCTCAAATAATGTCTAACCAATAATATTATGTACATCATTTTAAAAATTATGAAGTACTTTATAACTGATCTTTTATACCTTAATATCCAACTCCATTCATTAATGTGTCATAAATCAATTGGTTAGATACGATTTGAGATATTAAAATTGGATAGGAGATTTCAATCTCTATTTGAGACATCAACATTGGACAAAAAATTTCAATCCCTTCCATCTAGTTGTTTGATTGAATCACAACTGTTACAGCTGGAATCCCAAAATCACAAGTAAAAAAAAAAATACAAAAACAGAAAAAATACAAAAACAAAAACAAAAAAAACAAAAAAAAAATTATGTAACCGTTGATAACGGATCTGAAATTCAGAGGGAACTAAAAAGCCGCAAATGATTAGGGCCGGCAGAAAACAAGCGTTGGAGTAGTTCAACGGCTACTTTCGCGTGATTGGTGGGTTTCTTACACATGGCCGGTCTTGAAAGGGAAAGCAGAAGGTGACCCTTTTTCTTTTTCGTTTTCTTTTTCTCTTTTTGGATAAGAAGGTGGGCATTTTGGCTCTTCATATTTGGGGTTTACTGCATCTTGGACGGTCATGAAAGTGACACTAGTGTATTTAAGTAAACAAATGTATATTGTATAAGGAGATGTCATATGTATTCATAAAAAAATTTAAAAAAAAAGGGAGATACAGTATGTGATGCCTAAACTAATAGTAAAAGCTTCAGGTAAAAATTAAAAACTATAAAATATAAAAAACCCTAATAGTAAAAGCATCTGATTAAAATGAAATTAAAAAAAAAAAAAAAAAAGATAAACTCCAATACTTGAATTATATGACAGCATCATTCCTTCAGAGTTAATTACACTATCATCTGTGTTTTGTCAAAATTACAAAACACCCATTTGACTGAAACAATCACGTCCCTACCGTGTTTTGTCAAAATTGTTGAAGGAAGTGGGTGGTGGAAAACTGTTTTGATGTAAAGAAACGGAATAGAATAGAGAAAATCGAAGGGTTTGAGGCGTAGGAATTACTTTCCTTAAGGTTTTATTTGTCCCCATTATAAACAATTTGCTATTGGGTGTTTTGGAAAATTACCTCCAAGATACAACAAACCCACGAATTTAATAAGTAGCAATCTTATTAAATTTCAGAAAAAACAATGAAAAAAACCTTGAATGATTTTCTGAATGAGGTAGAGAACCTGCAAATTTTTTCTCTATGTAAGGACTTCGACAATCTTTCTTTGGATGACAAGACAGGGGAGTCCTCATCAAATAGTCTAGTGCAACCGTCGTCTTATGGGTATCGTAGAACATTTCGTAATTTTTTACGTGCTACTTATTAAATTTCAGAACAAGATATGAAACCAATATCAGAAACTGGAGATTTATAGCCTTTGATATGCATGTTCATGAAACATTGCAACAGATACAACAATCGCACCTTTTGACCCAACAATCGCAACAGATACAATAATCGCACCTTTCAAATTAAAAGGTGTCGTTTCAGTCAAAAAACGTATATGATAAATGGTGCCTTTTCAGTCAAAAAACATAGTTGTTTCAACAGACATACCTGTTGGTCATCAGAAATAATTATGACCGTTAGATTGAAATAATTCAATTAACAGTTTAAATTAAATCTGAAATCTCTCAAATCCGACCGTTAGATCATGCCCGATCAAATCAACGGTCTAGATTTAATTTGGAAAAACACTAAATTGAAAAAAGGATTGCTCCTTGACTCCTTGCGACGATGCGTACGTGCGAAGTGCAAAGTGCACCTTAATAAGCGCCCTCGCCCTCGCGCGCGCACGCGCTTGTGGTGGTGCATAGTAGTAGCATAGTCCCCACTATACACTAGTAATCTTTACACTTCACTTGTTTCATTTTATACCACTATGCTTGCTTGTGTTTTTCCAATGTGAGACTTTTGTTTCCACTACCCAATGGTAGTACAAGAGATATTACAATCTCTCTAACAATCCCCCACTAGATTGTAATATTTCTCCAATATCTTATCGATATACTCATACTTACAAAAGGTATCTTTTGATTTAAACCTTCAATTAGTGACTGTACTTCAAAATACTCACAAGACAAAGTTGTGCAAAGAATTAAACCTCATCTTTTATGTCAATATCGGAAATACATCATATATGAGCTATCTCAGTTTCAAAATTATGTTCCATTTATAATAGCACTATTACGGCCATGTGCTCTATCTTGGTTTAATGAGCATTTACATGAGTAAACCAAACTCTTGTTAGAAAAGGCACAATTTCTTATGCTCACTTAGGTGAAGTTCATTGCATGTCTTAGCTATTCAAGACTTGAACTTCATTAAGAGTTTATACTAATCCTCCACACGTAGCTATTTGCACTGAACATCCTGGAAGGGACATAAACTTAAATTTCAGTGCTCGACCGATCACTTAACAGTAACTTGTTTTTACCCATTAAACTTTGGAGTAGTGGTAATACTACTACAAAGTTGGGTTACTATCATCGGTGATTCTTTCAAATATAGGTTTCAGTCCCATTGCACTAGATGTATCCTTGACTAGGTCCCTCGCTAGGCCTTTTGTCAAAGGATCTGCTAGGTTCTTATTTGTCCTAGCATATACAACATTAATAACACCATCTGTTATTAATTGCCTCACATATTCGTGTTTCAAGCTAATATGTATAGACTTTCCATTATACTCCTTATTATAAGCTCTAGACAAAGTAGCTTCACTATCACAGTACAAAGAAATTGACGGCATCGGTTGTGGCCACAATTGTATATCAAACAATAAGTTTATCAGCCATTTTGCTTCCTTGCTTGCAGCTGCTAGTGCTATAAACTCAGACTCCACTGTTGAATGAGTTATGCAAGTCTGTTCTTGGATGCCCAAGATACAGCTCCTCCACCAATAGTGAATATCCATCCTGAAGTGGATTTGTTATCACTTGCACTAGTTATCCAACTTGCATCAGAGTACCCTTCAAGTACTGCTGGATAGTCATTATAAAACAAACCCAAATTAATGGTTCTTTTGAGGTAACCAAGTATCCTCCCAATTGCTTTCCAATGCTCAATGCTAGGGTTACTCGTGTATCTAGACATTTTGCACACAGCAAATGCTATATCTAGTCTTGTGCAATGCATTGCATACATCAAACTTCCAATTGCACTTGCATATTCTAGTTGAGCAACTGCTCTACCAGAATTTTCTAGTAACTTAATACTAGAATCAAATGGGGTATTCGCTTCTTTAAATTTCAAATGTTTGAATTTAAGAAGCACTTTCTCAATGTAATGAGATTGGCATAACGAGTAACCCTCACTATTTTTCGTAACTTTGATACCCAAGATAGTATCTACTTCACCAAGATCTTTCATCTTAAATTGTGAAGTTAAATATTTCTTAGTATCATTTACTCCATGCATGTTTGTTCCAAAGATAAGCAAGTCATCAACATATAGACAAATGATCACACCAAAATCATCTACAAACTTAGAATAAATACATTTACCGGCATTATTGTGTTTGAAACCATATGATAATATAACCGAATCAAATTTTTCATGCCATTGCTTTGGTGCTTGTTTTAACCCATACAGTGATTTGATTAACTTACAAACTTTCTTCTCATTTCCAGGCAAAACAAAACCCTCAGGTTGTTCCATGTAAATTTCTTCATCCAGATTACCATTAAGAAAAGCCGTTTTCACATCCATTTGATGCACATACAAATAACGTATTGATGCAATAGCCATTAGCACTCTTATGGATGTTAATGTAGCCATAGGAGCATTTGTATCAAAATAGTCTATACCTTGTTTCTGTTTGAAACCTTTAGCTACCAATCTAGCTTCAAAAGTTTGTATAGACACATCCGTATTGTACTTTTTTCTAAATACCCACTTATTACTTATCGATTTTGATCCTGCAGGCAGATCAACCAAGATCCATGTATTATTTGACATAATTGAACCCATTTTATCATTTATAGCCTCTCTCCAAAAGGAAGCATCTCTAGATGACATAGCCTCACCATATGTTTTTGAATCTTCTTCTATATTAAGTAATAAGGGTATTTTGTTAAGTACATTGTTTCTATGTCCTTCAACCAAAAAAGATAAGGCTTGAGAAGAAATGAAATCAGGGGCTAATAGCTTTTCTTTCATTTCTCGTTGACTTCTCCTTGGTTCAAATTGTAATTCGAGTTCTTTTCTTTTGTTATTAATGAACGAACCAGGAGTTAAGTCACATGGTGAATTAGAATCATATTTAAATTCACATGTAGAATCATTATTAAATTTATTTTCAATAAACTCAACATCTCGTGATTCTACAATTACATTGGAATCTAAATTCAACAACTTGTATGCCTTGGAATTTTCTGCGTATCCCACGAAAACACTTTTAATCCCTCTAGGTCCTAATTTTGAATATTTAGGGTCATGCAATCTATAGAAGGCTAAACAGCCTCAGACCCTTAAATACATCAAATTAGGCTTTCTACCTTTCCACACTTCATATAGAGATACATGTGTTTTCATAGAAGAAATTCTATTATGAACATGACATGCAGTAAGTAAGGCTTCCCCCCACAGATTGTTTGGCAATCTAGCATTTAGAAGCATAGAATTAATCATATCTGTGAAGGTCCTATTTTTCCTTTCGGCCAGACCATTTTGTTGAGGAGTAAAAGGAGCGGATCTTTGATGAATAATTCCATGCTCTTCGCAGAAGGCATCAAAATCATTTGAAAAATATTCACCACCTCTATCACTTCGAACCATTTTAATTTTCTTTACCTTTTGGTTCTCAACTTCAGCCTGGAAAAGTTTAAACTTATCAAAAGCTTCATCTTTTGTTCTCAATAGATATACATATGTAAATCTAGAACAATCATCTATAAAAGTGATAAAGTATATTTTCCCTCCTCGAGTTAAATTACCATTGTATTCACAAATATCAGAATGTATCAAATCTAATATTTGTGTATTTCTTTCTGCCTTAGGAAAAGGTTTCTTAGTCATTTTTGCTTGAATACAGATTTCGCATTTTTCATGACTAACATTGCTACATGAAATTAAACCATGCTTGGACATATATTTTAAAGATCTAAAATTCAAAAGTGCTAAACGAGCATGCCAAGTATCAAAAGAGTCAACAATATAAACAGAATTCATAATTTTATTAATATCAAGGCTGAGTTTGAACATTCCATCACATGAGTATCCTTTCCCAACAAAAACCCCGTTTTTGGTGAGAATACAATTTTCAGACTCAAATGCAACCTTCAGACCATTCTTACATAACAGACTAGCAGATACAAGATTCTTTCTAATTTTTGGAACATAAAAGACATTGTTTAAAACAAGTTTCTTTCCAGAAGTGAATTGAAGATCAACGCTTTCTTTTCCAACAACTTTGGCAGCATTGTGATTTCCCATGAGAACCGATTGACCATCATTAACTTCTGCATATGAAGAGAACAATGCCTTATCATTGAAGACATGTATGGTAGCACCGGAGTCTAGCCACCAATCAGAGAATTTAGCCGCAGCAGCCATGTTCAATTCAACGATCATGCCTATTTGCATTTCAGAAACCATATCACAGATTTCTTCAGACTGATTCTCGATCACATTGACTTTGTTGGAATTGTTTTCTTTCTTCTTCTTCTTAAATCTGTAGTCACTTTGACGATGACCTATCTTTCCACAGAAAAAGCATTTTCCAGAAAACTTCGTTGAACCATCTTTCGACTTCTTTTTGAACTTCGAATCATTATTGACTTTGAAGTTCTTTTTGAATTTACTTGCTTCAGCGACATTAACTTTAGAAGAATCATGAGAAATATTCTTTGGATCACGAGATCTAGTCTCCTCTTCGATTCTCAAATGTTTCTGCAATTCTTCCAAAGTTATGTCATCCCTCCTATGAAGGAGTTTCTTTCTGTAACTATTCCAACTTTGGGGTAATTTAGCAATAACAGCCCCCACTAGGAATGATTCAGAAATCTCAACTTTCAATTCTTTAAGTTTCGTGAATAGAACTTGCAACTCATGGATTTGACCCAAAACAGACTTGGTATCAACCATAGTAAATTCGAGATACTTTAATATGAGAAATTTATCCGTACCTTCCTTCTCTGTTTTATACTTGTATTCGAGTGCATTCCAAATTTCCTTCGAACTCTCCATTGAATTGTAGAGGTCGTACAACCTGTCCGACAGAGTATTCAGAATATGTCCTCGACACATCACTTCGTCTTCTTGCCTCTTCTTCCTTTCGGCCTTCAATGCTTCAGAATCGTCATCTTTCGGTTCAGGAATTGGAGGAAGATTCGGATCCAGGACATATGCAATTTTCAGAATTGTGAGAAGGAAAAACAGTTTTCCTTTCCAACAAGTAAAATTCGTCCCATCAAAGCGATCAAGTTTGACATCAGGAGTCAAAAACGAAGTCATCTTTCCAGCCTCCATAGAATTAAAACCTTAAGATTGTTGAAGTAAGTGGGTGGTGGAAAACTGTTTTGGTGTAAAGAAATGGAATAGAATAGAGAAAATCGAAGGGTTTGAGGCATAGGAATTACTTTCCTTAAGGTTTTATTTGCCCTCACTATAAACAGTTTGCTATCGGGTGTTTTGGCAAATTACCTCCAAGATACAACAAACCCACGAATTTAATAAACGAATTTAATAAGTAGCAATCTTATTAAATTCCAGAACAAGATATGAAACTAATATCAGAAACCGGAGATTTATAGCTTTGATATGCCTGTTCATGAAGCATTGCAACAGATACAACAAAAATTACAAAAACACCCATTTGATTGAAACAAATCACGTCAACACTGCTTAATTTCTAACTCTGTTAATAACTTTCAGTGTAAAATGACTAAAATACCCAATCAAATATGAGCCATAGATCAAAACATGTTCTAATTTTAATCCTTAGATCTAACAATTACTACAATTTCATATCCAAAATGAATCTCCATCAACAGAGTCGCCGCCATTCTCGCGTCGGTGCTCCCACACCACAGTGGCCCCTGTCTCGGCACGAGGCCAGCCATGCACCACCCTTGTGATATCCCCCACCTCGCGGCGCCATGTCCACCTCGATGATCCCAGGCACGACTCGCCCCTTCGCACACAGGCCCAGTCACAATCTCAACATGCAGTAATGGTTTTTCAAGATACATTAATGATGTTTTCTTTTTTCTTTTCTAAATGAAGTATTTTAGATAATTGTTCAAGAAAGTTGTAAGCAAGATTGTAATATGTCACTCATTTGACATAAGATCAAAAGACACCATAGGGCCGAAAGGGTCGCGAAGACTGATAGGGCCAAAAGGGTCGTGAGGGCCAAGAGAGCGGCACAGCCGCACCACATTGGCGCGCTGCCGTGCGAGCTCTTTCCCTGCAGCCCGTCCAGTGGACTGAGAGGGTAGCGTGGCCACACCACACAGGTGTGCGGGCACGCTTCTTGCAACCAGCCCAGCAGGCCGATAGAGCGGCACGGTAGCACCACACAAGCACATGGGCATGCCGACGCACTCCTTTCGGGCCGAGAGGGCCACGCGGCCAGGCCAGTCAGGGGCGCGGCCACACAATTCATGCTAATATGATAATTTCGAATGTATCTTTTGAGTTATTTTGAACTATTGTGTATATTGATTGTATATTTTCAAACAAAACTGAGTTAATATCAATAACTGATATATCAGTTATGATAATTAAATAGCTACAAAAGAGACATATTTGAATTGAAAAGACACCTCTTGGAAAATGTTACATGAATTACCATGATTGTAACGGTTCATAAAAGACATCTTTGTGCTTTTAAAAACTCCAGATATTTATAGATTTCATATCTTTGTTCTGGAATACAATATTATTGGTAGATATTGTATTTAAGGGTTTGTTGTTAAACTCTTTAGCAAACTTAATAGTTAGGGCAAATAAAACCTTAAAAGAAAGTATTCTCAAAACGCCTCAAATCTATATTTGTTTTCAGTTTTTTTTGCCTCCATTGTTCATCTTGTTTTTTCTCATTCTCCAACAAAAGTACTCTAAATATTCTACCAAAAAAAAAAATGTACTCTAAATCAATTCAAAAAAAAAATTTGTAAATAATTATTTAAATTGGTTACGTTTACTAAATTATATTAAGAGCTTTTGTTTTCAAATGAAAAGTTTTGTTTTCAGTAAAAAAGCTTGAGAACGGTTGAGAATTTGAAGGAAAAAGAAAAAGTTTTAGTTAAAAAAAAGTTTTTTTTTATTTTATATTGGTGTACCCTATACTTATCATAAAGTTCTAATTTATCTAATGAATTTTTAATTTTAGCAATTTACACTATAAACTTATAAATCTATAGTAATTTGCACCCCATTGATAAACAATATTGATTTTGTAATGAAAATTGGTACTTCACTTACATATAGATTGTTAATTAAGAGGATGAAATTTCTTTTTTTAATCAATGTTAACTCAAATTTATATTTGAAACAAAGTTAATTCAAATTTTTATATTTTGGAAAAACTTAATTAAAGATCTTAACTTCAGTAAATTGGGGTTAATATAGATAAAAATGATTATTATATCATGAATTAACAACTCATGTACAAATCACATATCAATTTCCTTCAAAAAATTAATATTATTGTCAATTGGTGCAAATTGCTACATATTTATCAAATTATCAAATTATCAGAGTGCAAATTATCAAATTTAAAAGTTTAGGATGTAAATTGCAACTCTATAATAAGTTTAGGGTGTACAAAAAAACAACACTTTTTTGGGGGGACCTATTTTTTGGGTGCTAATCAGGGTAAATTAGGTGGTTGTAAGCATAACCTAGCGGTAATACCACACATGATTTTCATCTAAATGTGCAAAGTTCAAACCCCCCACTCCCAAATTCAAAAAAAAAAAAAAATGGTAAATCAACTCTCTTTTTTTTATTTCATAAAAGTTCGAAAAATTTTCAAGATGAAATGACGGGCATTTTTTACATTTTTTAATTATTTAATGGTCAAACTTACCATTTCTTTAACGGTCAACTAATAGATGGGATGTCTTTATAATTTATCTGAAAAGTTAGGGGTGTTGACGTGATTTGTTTCGATCAAATGGGTCTCTCTGTAATTTCAGGAAAATATAGGGGGTGTTTGTGTAGTTAATCCTTCTTTTAGGGTTGAAAAAGATTCATCCTTGAATCCAAATTGGCTTCAAATGAGATGGAGCATTCAGAATACATGAAGATTGAATTATGTCCATCTCATTTGAAGTATTCTGAATGCTCCATCTCTTATGAATAGTCTTGTAAATTCGGGTGGCCCAGCCAGACCCTTGAGGGTGGAAAGGGAAAATAGGGTCGGGCCAGGTTTGATTAATTGGCGGGCTGGGTTAAGCCCACGCCGAATTTTGAAATTATAAGCCCGCCGTAACCCGAAAACCCGACAGGCTTAAAATCGGGCTATGTAAACAGCCTTTTGAAAAAAAAAAGAATTAAAGGAAAAAGAGAGAGATAGATATGGGTGAGCTAAGGCCAGGCCCGACCCGGCTCTTATACGTGCACCGGGTTGGGCCCACCCTCAGGCTACAAATACTAGCAACGGGCTAGCCTGCTTAGTCTAGCTCACATATTATAGCACTACTTATAAAGCATTACAAAATAGTTGACGTTGAACAAGAAAATGATCCTTAATCTCCAACGAAAAATTTTCTTCATTGATGAGGGCACTAGAATCCAACTCGCTGTTAAATGATAAATTTTTTTCGATGATGATTGGGCAAGAATGGCATGCTAGCTTTTTTTTTTCTTTTTTTTTTTCCCTTCATCACCATGATTAAAAATTTGACAAAAATTAAAATTTTTCGATCCTCTTCTCCTTCAATTGCGTCGAAGACTGGATCAAAATTTTTTGTTGTTCTTCTTTTTCTACATCAATTTCATCAAAGACAGGAGAAAAATTGATATATTTTGATTCCCCAACACTTTCGTCATAGACCTAGATCAAATTTTTCACTTGCTTGTTTGACATCAAAATCTTGCTCGTCATCATAAAATCACCGTCCTCGACATTCAGAAGTGGCATGGCAATTTAGGGCGGTGGGGCAACCGACAGCAGGGAAAGGGCTATAATTTGTCTAGTCAAGTTCTTGACTTGGTATCGTAACAATCAAGCTCCAACGCTTGGACTTTTTGTTTAAGAAGGGTAAGCGCTATGGGATTGATAGCGGCAAGTGCGGCGACAAGCATTGACTGCTGAGCAGCGGCTCAACAATGGGACGGAATCACAAATAGCAAATTAGTTAAGGAACTTTAGGAACTGATACCAACTGATATAGTAGAAACATGAGAAAACACACAAATTCGTTTATATTTAAAGAATACCAGAAAGCATGCACAACATATTCAGAGAACTCTGAAAAGAATTTTATTAATAATCATTAAAACTCTACTACAAAATAACAAAAAAACCTTTAAATAGTAACCTTAATTTCCTAAAGCATCCGAAAGTTATACCGACTCCCACGTCCAAATATATTCACATAAAAAGTAACTTAAAACATCAAAATTCTAATGAAATAAACAAAGATAAACTCCGTTATGTAAATTTAATGACTGCATTAGGTGTTAGAAAATATAGAGCATAAACAACGAACAAGTGAATTCAAATAGAATATAACGAAAAATGATTACACCGAAACGCAACCTTAACTTGAAGGAAATAACACAAATAAGATGATCATCGAGGCACGTGACACACGCTTTCCTTAAAACAGATTCGTCCCCTCCGGTAAGTGCACGAGGCTTCAACAGACGTCTGTCTCCCAGGATACAACGACGAACAACAGTAGTCTAGCATGATCGAAAACCACTTCTGGCGAACTTGAAACCAAAGCCTTCCCTCTATCACCAAAACTCAAAACCCGACCACTACAAGGGAAAATGCTAGAACAAGAAAACAACAGAAAGAAAACTTGTGCTCTGGGATTTTTGTGTGTTCAAGTGTGTGATTTCATGCATGTGGAGGCCTCCTTTTATAGGCTCAAGGATGGGGTGTTACAAAAATCAAAAGTCATTGGTTTTAATCCGAATTAATGCAATGCCATTAGTGCTGCCATTTACACCATTCTTAACCTCTGGAATATCAACAATCATCCTTGGAATATGGACAGATGACTATTGACATTCTGGGAAGAAAAAAGAAAAAAAATTTCAGAATTTGAAAAACAAAGCCCGCGCGAGGGCAAGCTCGCGTCGCTCACGTCGTGCGGACGCACACATTGGGCCCCTAACCTACTGAGGTTGTGATTTGCACCCCCCCTGCGTGTGAGAGAGCATCTTGGGTTCACAATCTTACCCAATTTCAAAAGTGTAAATCCTTATAAAGTCCATCAAGCTTCCATGCCTAAGCAATGTGGGACTCCACATTTATAAGCAACTTTCCAACAAAATTCTTATTCCAATGGGCACACTTTGAGCATCAATTTCTCATTCACCCGAATACCATTTTGAGTGTATAAATATATGATTTCGATCTCCTCACGACGGAGAACGTAAATCCACCAAGACCCGTTAATTTTATTAAGTGGGTCCCACTCAAATTTGAACCTCAAAATTGTTTAAAAACCATTTTTCCAACAATCCCCCACATGAATGAAAATTGACCAACGACGAAGGAAAACAAAAGACACTAAACGATGATAGAGTTCTACGGTTAACATCTACATAGGATAGGTAGGTGTTAACCCTTGAACCTTCCCTTGTGAAAATATACTTACTTTACTGGCTGATCAGTAGACGCGTTGTCCTTGAACTGTTTTGTTGTTTGTGTAAATGATAGCATACCTCACACAAATATTTTCCTGACATAGTTTCAGTTCTCATGGTTATGTCCATTTTGGTCGTGGACATCGTCCTGGTTCTGCAAGAGTTTTAAAAAATTGAGCCCTAGCAATTCTTCTTTGAAGCGGCCACACTTCTCTCTTTCATAGGTGATTTCTTAATCAAGAGTATCCCGCATTACTCCGTTTAGATTCTCGATGCTTAAGAATCATTAAAAGCATAGCTTAACCTATCTCGTATGGGTATCACTATTTTCATCATAGGAATGAGCTGGAGGGTAACCCCCACAGTGATCCTACTCAGTCTATACAATTTAGTTATCCCATTGAACCTAGATCTTGGGATCTCCAGTCAACTAGGTTGGGTTTCCACTATTTCGACCTATTATATTGTGGGCTTAAGTCCCATTCCCCTTGATGATTTCTTAACTAGATCTCTATTTAACCCTTTGGTTAATGGATCTGCAAGATTTTCTTTTGACTTTTCATAGTCAATTGTTATGATTCCAGTTGAGATTAATTGTGTAACGGTATTGTGTCGACGATGAATGTGTCTTGACTTACCGTTATACATGACATTCTGTGCCCTACCAATAGCAAATTGACTATCACTATGTATACATATTGCAGGCACAGGTTTCGGCCATTCTGGAATATCTTGTAGGAACTGTAGTAGCCATTCAGCCTCTTCTTCGCTTTTATCTAAAGCTACAAACTCAGATTATATCGTGGATCGGGTTATTACTGTTTGCTTAGAAGATTTCCATGATATTGCAGCACCTCCCAAAGTGAACACATATCCACTGGTGGCTTTAGAATCCTATATATCAAATATCCAGCTCACATATGAATATCCTTCTAGAACATCAGGAAATCTAGTATAATGCAGTCCATAGTCACGAGTATATCGTAAATACTTGAGTACTCTAACAATTGCTTTCCAGTGGTCGGCCTCTGAATTACTCGTGAACCTGCTCAAACAACTCATAGTGAACGCAATGTCTGGTCCTGTACAACTCATTAAGTACATTAGACTCCCTATCACTCTAGTTTATTCCACTTGAGATATACTTTCTCCTTTATTCTTGGACAGATGGTGATTTAAATCAATTGGAGTTCTGGCCATACCAAAATCATCTTTATTGAATTTATCAAGTATCTTGTCCACATAGTGTGACTGACTCAATATAAGACCATTAGGCGACCTTATGATTTTAATTCCCAATATTACATCAGCCAGTCCCATGTCTTATGTATTCTTGACATAAACACACTTGTCATACTCATTGATTTTGAACCCATTTGTCATCATGACACTATCAAATTTCTCATGCCAATGTTTTGGGGCTTGCTTAAGTCCATATAAGGACTTCACAAGTTTACAGACTCTCTTTTCTTGTCCTAGAGCTATACAACCCTCGAGTTGTTCTACATAAATTTCTTCTTCAAGATCTCCATTAAGAAAAGCTATCTTTACGTCCATTTGATGGACTTCAAGATTCTGCAATGTGGCAATTGCCAAAATCATTCTAAAATTGGTTATTCTCGTCACGGGAGAATATGTGTCAAAGTAATCAAGGCCTTCTCGTTGTCTATATCTTTTTATTACAAGTTTGGCCTTATTCTACCTTCATTTTCCGTTTGAAAACCCACTTAGAACCTAATGGTTTACTTCTCGGAGGAAGATCCACTAACTCCCAAGTATGATTTTGCAAGATAAAATCAATTTCACTCTTTATGACTTCTTTCCATAAAGGACCCTCAGTTGAGCTTATAGCTTCTTTATACGTTTGAGGTTCAGCCTCTAGCATATAGGTCAGAAAATCTGGTCCAAATGATTTTTCTGTCCTTGCCCTTTTGCTTCGTCTAAGCTCTTCTTCCTCTTTTTCAGTTTCATAATTTTGCTCTTGGTCCTGACTATTCTTTTCAATAGTCTCATACGTTCGTTTAGACAAACTTGGACCATCTTCTTTGGAATTACTGTTGGAAAAATCGGATCCGATATTAGAATTTTAAAGGGCACACTTTGAGCATCAATTTCTCATTCACCCGATTACCATTTTGAGTGTATATATATATGATTTTGATCTCCTCGCGACGGAGAACGCAAATCCACAAGACCCGTCAATTTTTATTAAGTGGGTCCCACTTAAATTTGGACCTCAAAATGGTTTAAAAACCATTTTTCCAACATTAGGAAATGTCTCCTGTCTGGCTATTACTAAAAAAAAAATTTATTGGAATCAACCATTTGTTATAATAACATTAAAAAAAATGTTGCAAATATCGTTTGTAGAAGTGTCGAAAATAGATGTATATATATATATATATATATATGGAATTTATAGCTAAATATTTTTTCAGAAGTTTTCTAAGAGATGATCCATGTTTTTAAAAATTGGTTAAAATGTCTTTTTTTCTTTAAATGGTCAATCATTGAGTTACCATATAATATAGTGAATTTGTAATTGACCATAATATAAATCACCAATTTTAATAGTCAATCATTGATTAACCATAAACAAAATCATCAATTTTCTAATCAATCAATAATTAACTATGGTAAATAAGTGATTTACCAATTGAAAAATAATAAAAATTGAAAATTAAAAATTAAAAACCATAGCTTTCAGAAACCCATTCAACTCCTCCCTCTCACTCTGCTCTCTCTCTCTCTGCCATCACAGTCGCAGCAGTTGTGGCCACTACCAAGAGTTAAGCATCGTCTTCTTTGTCAACTGTTGTAAATCACCTCGAGCTCACGAAGAGGGTGAGAGAGAGCTTCTCACCATTGATTTAGTCACCGTTCTGTCGTGACCCAACTCCCGTTAATGTCGTCGTCTTCTCCACACAATCTCGTCGAAGCTTTGTTCGCGGCAGTGAACGAATCGGATGCTTAGGTTGCCTGATTTCAAAGAGAGAGAGAGATGGGGGGTTTGAGGAAGAGAACGAAAATTGATTGACTAAAACATGATCATCAGGTCATTTAATTAAGTAAAAAAAATGTTGGGCTATCTTGTAAATTTAGTTTTCAAAACGTGACACCCACCCTAATTTCGCTCTCTATATATATGTATGGAAATATGGTAAGAGCAACAAAATTAAATGATACAAAAGTAGATATGGTATAGATATAAATACCAATTTCGCACTTTGAAAAATAACTAAATAAGTAAACAGAATACCAATATCGACATGGCAAAAAGTTCATTCTAATAAGTTATTATGTTTGGATCACATGTCTATTTTGGAAAGAAAAATTTTCTTGTTTGAAATTTTATTTTGAGAATGGGATGACATTTGGATATGTAAAAAAATTTACTGCTTAAAAAAATTTATTTGGAACAAGAAAAAAAATGATGTTTGAAATAGTGCATTGAATGAAAATTTTAAAAAGATTCCAAAAGGACACTATACAAAGTAAGTTTGAAAATAAAATAGCTTTCATTTTTCAAAATATAAGAAGAATGATGAAAAAGGAAAATCAAACTTTTGTTATATTTTTTCTCTTTCTAAAAATGCGCATGCGAAACAAATATGGGGATTAATTACTAAACATGGTTCGACTGAAAAGTTGGAAGAATTTATTCAGGCATTTTCATTTTTAATTGATGTACCTATAACTGTATTAAGGGAAATAATATAAAACTTTATTTTTAAAAAAAATACTGTACTAAAATTCAAGTGGACCTTTATTTATAACATGAAGATTACAACTACAAAGTTATTTGGCCAAAGTCATATTTGAAAAAAAAAAAAAATTAATACAAAAAAAAAAGTGTGAGGAATCTATAATTATTTATGTCAATTTTTTTTTTTTACTGGTGTTAGCTTAAATATCCGGTTTTGTTTACTAAAATAGCGTTCAACAAAATCGGCCAGGACCTTAACTCGAAATGTGTAGTCTCTTATTTATGTGTGAAGACCTCCCTGTGTCTTTCTTGGACATCAATGTGTCAATTAACCTTTGTTTTTTGTTTTTTGTTTTGTTTTTTTTTTTGAAATTAATTAGTAACACTGTTAGTACAAGTAATACTTAAAATTCCATCTTTCAATTTTATTCCTTTTTTTTTTTTTGGGTAAAAAGAGAATAATTAGTGGGCAGCTCTTCTCCAATCCTGTTGGATAATTGTCCTTCATCAAAACATTATGATCTATTTAAATTACTATATATATATATATATATATATCTTTACATATAAATATATATAACGAAGTGAGGGCCACTTCCATGCATTTTAGCAATGCAAAATGAAAGAAAAATATAAGAAATAAAATAAGTTTTTTGAGCTAGTACATATCTCGACTGTTACTTTAAGAGACTATACTAAACCATTTTTGTTCAAGGAGATAAAGATGTGAATTCAGATAATTAATTTATCATTAATTTCTCATAAGAAAAAAAAGCGCACATTAATAAAATGACAATTGTAATTTTTTAATACTTATTATAACAAATAGTTGATTCCTATGTAATACTTTTCAATAACACTTATCATTTGCACTAGCAGGTTTAAATAGTATCATATTATAAGATTTCTAAATAAAAAGTTACATGTAGATCAATTAGTAATTACATGTAAATCAATTAATAGTTACAAGATTCTAACTAAGATATTACAAGTGACGGACCTATTTGGCTGTCAGACTTGAAACATTTTCCGAAAAAAAAAAAAAAAAGAAACTAAACAAAATATTACATGAAAATCATGGCTATTGTATCCTACGAAACTATTTAAAGTGAAAAAAAAAAAAATATTGGAGAAACTTTCATGTGGACTCATTGAGAAATGTTACCCCATCTTAATGACCTCCTTCTTCCCATCTCTCTCCCCTCTCGAGATCATGACCTCTCTCCGCGGCATTATGGTGTTGATTCGAGTACAGATATCTCTTTGGCTTCGATTTACGCAATCTCTTTGCTATAGATGGCGGTCTTTCTCTGCAACGGAAGATGTAGATTCAGACATCAATCACGCGATATCTTTGTGTTTCAATTTGTTTTCCTGATTTTTTTTTCGAAATAAATTTGGGGATTTTCAACTTGAGTGTTAGGTTTGTTTATAAATTTGGGGATTTTCATTTTTTTTAAGGGATTTTCAATTTGGGGTTAGGGTTTTTAAATAGTTAATAATTGATTTTTTTTTTTCATTCATGAAAGATATGATAAAATAAAAAATTAATCTGATAAATTATAATAAGTAATTATATATAAAGTATCATGGTAAAATATCAAAACATATTCTACCATAGTAGTCTCCTGCAGGTAATCTTGTAGAATCCTAATAATATTCTAACATAATACTCTCTGGCAACCAGAACTAGTGATTGGAGATTGCCAGTGGTCTGTGTTGACTCTGGCAACATAATAGCATATTCTATAGGTATTTTTGAAGTTTATAGCAGGTTTTTTAAAAGATAACTAATTATAACATATTTTATGGTAAATTCACGGATTTCCTTTTATTTTCTAAAAAATAACGGATTTGTAGTTAATTTTTAATAACATATTTATGCATATAGAAAGAGAAAAAGACAGGAGAATGAGGGGGAGACGATGAAGGATTTTAATTTATTTTAATTTATTTTTGATATTTTGTGATCATAAATTTGATCATATTATTTATTACTATGTTTAATATTTTATGCTATAATTAATTATTACTTTTTTCAAATATGTTACTTTGCTCTTTCCCAAATATATATATATATATATATATACATCTATTTCTTGTTGATGTTTTATCAAATGCCAGCCGCATTCACATTAAAAATTCCCATTGATCAACAGTTATACAAGGGAAGAATTGTAGCTTGAACAACCGCCGAATACTTGAATTAAAAATAAAAATAAAAGCATTAAAGAAAAGAAAAGAAGAGGATCTTTGGTGCTTTGGCTGGGAGAATTTTGACTCGTTTGATCTCCATACATGGACGCCACTAAGCAATGGGTGGGTCCAATTAAAGAAAAAGTTGAGTCACACTACATGTACCGTACTTCTTGTAGTTCATAGCTGTTTCCACTTAAGTTTACTTGGAAAAATAAAAATTAAAAAATAGAAGTCCCAATTGGAAGCAAAGTATCTCCAGCTATGTCCTATTACGGCTCTACTTTTTGGAAGAACAGGAGAAAAAGAAAAATGATAGGATATAGAATTTATCCGTTGGATCAAATTTAACAAATTCCATTAAAAATTATCACATTATTTTAATTTAATATGATTTTGATGTTATCTAACGGTAAAAAAAAATGTCGGCTTATAACTTACCTAATAATAAAATTCAAATTTATTTTGATAACATAAAGTAGTGCATGGAAAAGAAGAACAACATATTCACGTTTGAAAGACCTTTTTCTTGACTTTCGGTAACACTATTTTGTTATAGAAATGTTCTATCCTAAATTAATGGATCAAGACTTGATGTCAAACTTGCAAGCTGCTTCTAATATGTAGTGGAGTAGATAATGTTGGAAAGGAATCTACACTATTTGACTGAGATTCTCTCTCTCTCTCTCTCTCTCTCTCTGGCTTTTTGAGGTAGACGTTGTTATTCATTTTATATTATGTATAAAATATAATAAATTTTATATTTTCCTCCTAAACTTTGGATATTATCATAAAATACCCCATAAATTTTGATTTGTAACATCATATTCTCCGGAATTTTGTAACGTTGGTAAAATTCTCTCATTTGTTAAGTTTTGGATGGAAAAGCATATGTGCCAATCATTTATGAGAAACTTAAGGACATTTTAGTAAAATAACAAGGATTTAAGTTTTGTTTTTCTTTTTTCTTTTTTATTTTTTTATTTTTTTTGTGAAACTGCAGAACTAATAGGCAAAATCAAACCAAATAACATCAGCCAAGATCAAAGGTAACTTGCCTGTACCAAAAAAATTAACGTAATGAGAAAGTAAAAAGGTGAACAACTCTTTTCCTATTACGAGGAAAATATCTGCAAGTTCCACTGGTAGAAGAATATAGAATATTGGCAATATCCTCTATAACAGCACCATCATCACCGAAGGAATACTATCATTGATAGCTCTAATAACACATCTGATTCCGCAATTGCGACCTGTTTTTTGTGCAAAAAAAAAAAAAAAATGTTCTTCCCAATGAAGACACACATTTGACGGAAAAGTGTTGAGACCCAGATCCACCACTGGTGGGTTCGCGACCCAGGTAGAGGTGGGTTTCGATCCGTAGCAGTGGGTCTTCGACCATCTTCGCCGGTGGGGATCACCGTGGCTGGGCGGCAGAGGTGTTGGGATTTGATGGTGTTCGACTCTGACGATGCCGGCACAAGCTTCTACTATTGCAACTGGTGCTGCGACTGAGCAGACGTCAACGATTCTCCGATCGCGACTGGTAAATGTTGAAACAAGTGGGTAGTGGAAAACTGTTTTGGTGTAAAAAAATGGAATATAATAGAGAAAATCAAAAAAAAAGTTGAGGCGTAGGAATTACTTTCCTTAAGGTTTTATTTGCCCCCACTATAAACAGTTTGCTATCGGGTGTTTTGACAAATTACCTCCAAGGTACAACAAACCCACGAATTTAATAAGTAGCAATCTTATTAAATTCCAAAACAAGATATTAAACTAATATCAGAAACTTGAGTTTTATAGTCTTTGATATGCCTGTTCATGAAGCATTGCAACAGATACAACAATCACACCTTTTAAATTAAAAAGGTGCCTTTTTAGTAACACTGCATTGAAAAAGAGAGTGCTCCTTGACTCCTTGCGACGATGCATACGTGCGCCCTGAACACCCAATCGTCCTCGCGCGCGTGTGGTGGTGCATAGTAATAGCATAGTCCCCACTATAAACTAATAATCCTTACACTTCACTTGTTTCATTTTATACCACTATGCTTGCTTGCGTTTTTCCAATGTGGGATTTTTGTTTCCACTACCCAATGGTAATATAAGAGATATTACAATCTCTCTAACAGTAAAGGCGACAATGGCTGGCGGCAAAAACCGGCGACATGATGAGGTGCACAGTGATAGCCCGTGGCCCCAGTTTTTTTTTTAATGGTATATTTAGGGTGAATTTTGAATATTTAAACACATTATATTTCCATTTTCATTTTTTTAAACTTATTTTAGCTTAAAAGGTTTAAATTGTCATTTCACCCGTTTGGTTAATACCAACACCTCATAACTTGACACATGGCATTTTCTGTTACTAACAGAGGGGGGAATTTTGATAATGCTTCAAAGTTCAGGGAGAAAAAAATATTACAAATCAAAATTCGAGAGATATATTGTGACAAGATCCAAAGTTTAGGAGAAAATATAAAATTTGTCCTATACAATATTATAAAACGATGTTGTTTATGCAACTTGTGAATAAATAATTTATCTTCAAAAATTGCTTATGCAAAGGGTATATTGATTATTGATTGTGTATGAAAAACATATATATATATATATATATATATATTTTGGGTGAGAAAATATACATAATAAGTTGACCAAGCTACTAGTTAAGATGCTCCACTCATAACGAACAAGTAAGAGTGTTGTACTACTGTTTCATTACAACTTGCCATACAATTAGGAGACTTATCTGTCTCTGTATGTTCGTGAGCTGGCCTCTCTCTCTCTCTTTCTCTCTAAAAATGAGAAGCTAATAAATGTGCCAGATCTAGTCCTTTAATCACGCCAATGCTTGCTCCCAGTCATGCCAAAGGAGAGAGAAGAAATTCATTAATAGGTCAACTTTTTAGAGGATTATCATATACTAGAGATGTCAAACATCACGTTTCGATTCAGTTCATTTATCTTGAACCCACTAATATTTCAGATTGAGTTCGTGACAACCCGTTTAATAAACATTCCGTGCCTATTTTTAATTTATAATGTAAAGCATGACCCACGACCCAATTATAAACATGTTGTGCTCTTAATGTGCCCGTACCTTAATAGTGCCTAACGCTAAAAATTTTAAATAAAGATACAAAATAAGAACTTAATACAACCGAAAACAATGATTTTAAACAGAAATAAAGCATATTCATAGAAAAGAAATGAAATATTCATAAGAATTAAAAAAAAAAAAAAAAAAAAAAAAAAAGTCATAAGTCTTATATGAAAATTGTTAAAGAAATCATATAAAAAGAGTAACGTTGTCGTGTCATTTTCATGCCCCTTACCGTGCTCGTGCTCGTATTGTGCACTTAACGTGCTTTGTGCCGAAAATATTGCATCAAATATGGCCTATTTAATTAAACGTTCCGGGTTGGGCCCATTTAACAATCGTGTCGTGTTGTGCTATGCTCGTTCTAGCCCACTTAGCCTGGCTCATTTTGATATCTCTATTATGTACTAAGGTGACTTTGAGAGCAAAATGTTTTTCTTAGACACCTCCTGAACTTTTTCAAATTTCTTAATTTAGTCCACAAATTAATTTTCTTGACGACAGCGCTTAAACTTATAATATTTGACACTGTCAATCCTTCTTATTCAAACTCGATAATATTTAAACGGTTTTTTCATATGACTTGCACATTATAGCCCAAATAGGACATTGTAGATAATTTTTATTTAATATCAATACAATTTCCTTTTGAAAATTTGAATCTAATTCCATTATAACTCAAGCTTAAACCTAAATTTTAAAAGGAATTTGTATTGAAATTAAGTTAAAATATACAATAATGTCATTCTTGGGCTATAATGTGCAAGTCCTGCGCAAAAAACGTTTTAAATGTTAGCAGATTTGAGCAAGGACTTGCAATGCCAAAACTATAAGTTTAGAGGGCTGATTTTTAACAAAAAGTTTAAGGGACAAAATTGCTAAATTTGAAAATTTTAGGAGTGTCAGTACAAAATTAAAGCCAACACAAACAAAAGTCTAACAATGAGGTTGCTAGCGAGAGCTTTTACAGCTTCACGGACTATGCATTGTCGTTCAATTTCGTCGACTATGGAATATATAAGCGAGTCATGATAGTTTTGAGACTATTTACATATATAATCAAATTAACACCATTTTTAAAAAAATATCTACAAATAAAGTTACTTGTAAAATTAAACGAAAAATATAACTAACCATGTTGTCCAAACAAAATTACCCTCAAATCTAAGTTAAGAAACAAAAGGGGTCCATTACGTCTTGAAAAAAATAGCCAAAATTGAAATTTAAAAATCCCTAAAACATTCCCCATTCGTATCCACGTATTTAAACCCAATTTGTTTATGAATTACAAGTTAAGTTTTTTGTCATGAAATGTTTTATTTTTTATTGATGATTTTTTGTATTTGTTGTCAATATCATGTTGATGAGGTCACTATATTATGTGAATATGATTTTTTGTTATTTTATGCTCAATGATATAGTTAATACGTAAGTGATTTGAAAATCGATAAAACCTAGAGTATGCTAATTGAAATTTTTTTATAAAATAATACTATTAGTGCCAAATAAGTCATGACCATAAAATTACTGATTAAAAGTATGCAATATAATGACAAGGTTCTTAGAGTATAAATAACATATGAGAAAACATAATCGGTAAAATTACAGAGTCATTATCGTAATAATCATAACATCAAACATAATAAACATAAAAATCAAAGCCAAAATAAAAACTAATGAAGGACAAAGCTAAAATGACAAATCTAATGGATGAAAAGAAAAAGATCGTGCTTTCATAAAAATAAGAGGGAAAAAACTTCTTTCCTAAAAAATAGGTGAAGAGTTATAAAATTTAAGACTCAAATTAAGTAATAAATTACAAGGAATAAAGATGTTAGTTTATTCCATAAAAACACTCTGGAGGGGGGAAAACCAATTGACCAAGCATGAGAAATTATGAGAACACAAACATGAAGATAAAGGAGAAATTTTGTTTTCATAAGAAAAAAACTCCACAAAAAAGGGACAACGTGAAATGTGGAAGGGTAATTTGGAAGGAAAAATAATGAATTTCTAATTTCATTCAAATTTATAAACAAGTGGGAAACTTTTAATTGATCATTTCAAGTAAATTATTGGGTTGTTTCGACCCTGCTTTTTGTCAAGAGGGTTGTTTTTGTTAATTAATTTGTCAATACATCCTAGGTTTTGGAGTGTAAGGGTCTTCTGACGTGATTGATGGAGCCAATGACGAAGAACGCATGGTAGTAGGAGGCATGCTAAGGCAGTAGAGGGTCATGAACTCGGGATGGCAGGTGGTCAAGATTAGGCCACTTAGGCAATTTCCTATGACCCCATCAAAATAAAGTCTAGATGTTTAATCTTATCTTTATATGTATCATCTTGATATTAGATGTAAATTTAAAAACAAAACTAAATGTATAAAAGATTTTGGAGAACTAAGAAGTAGAATGGATATTCAGTTGAAAAATAGTTTTTTTTTTTTTTTGGTGAAAATTTTGAAAGTTAACAAAATTGATTTATTATTATTTTTCTCTAGTAATTAGTGACATATTATGTTTCGTACTAAAACACTATAGCCTCTGAAAATGATGAGATCCTAGAATCTCTCTCTCTCTCTTTCTCCAACATACAATATAAGCTTTATTTTAATTCCAACATTAGATGGTGTTGGAAAAATGGTTTTTAAACCATTTTGAGGTCCAGATTTGAGTGGGACCCACTTAATAGAATTAACGGGTCTTGGTGGATTTGTGTTCTCCGTCGTGAGGAGATCAAAATCATATTTTCATACGCTCAAAATGGTATTCGGGTGAATGAGAAATTGATGCTCAAAGTGTGCCCATTGGAATAGGATTTTGTTGGAAAATTGCCTATATATGTGGAGTCCCACATTACTTAGGCATGAAAACTTGATGGACTTTATAAGGATTTGCACTTTTGGACTTGGGTAAGATTATGAACCCAAAATGCTCTCTCACGCGCAGGGGGGGTGCAAATCATAGCCCCGGTGGGTTAGGGGCCCAATGTGTGTGCCTGCACGACGTGGGCAACCCGAATGCCAGTCCGTCAAGCTTGCCCCCGCGCGGACTTTTTTTTTGGAATTTTTTTTTTCTTTCTTCCAACACAATTCCGAATTTTTTTTAAGAATATGAATAGTCTTCATCTTTTCATATTCCGAAAACTGTTCATATTCCAATGGTGTAAATGGGCAGCTCTAATGATGCATTAATCCAGATTAAAACCAAAGACTTTTGGTTTTTGTAACACCCCATCCTTGAGCCTATAAAAGGAGGCCTCCACAAGCTTGAAAATACACCTTGGACACACAAAATCACACAACACAAAGTGTTCGTTCTTTCATTTTCTTTTCTGCCGTTTTGTTCTTGTAGTGGTCGGATTTCTTTGAGTTTTTGGTGATAGAGGGAAGACTTCGGTTTCAAGTTCGCCGGAAGCGGTTTTCGATCGTGCTAGACTACCGTTATTCGTCGTTGTATCTTGGGAGACGACGTCCGTTGAAGCCTCGTGCACTTACCGGAGGGGATGAATCTGTTTTAAGGAAAGCGTGACTCACGTACCTCGACGATCTACTTTTTGTTGGGTTTCCTTCGTGTTAAGGTTGAGATTCGGTGTAATCAATTTCGTTATATGATATTTGAATTCACTTGTTCGTTGTTTATGTCTCTCTTGCTATTTTTTATAACAGATAGAACATCAAATCTTTTTTGGCTGGAAAAACTACTTTTTGGCATTAATTATGAAACATTTTTAAGTGCTCCAACAATTTTTGGAAGCAGTAAGCACCCTTTAACCCTTTTTTTTTTTTTAAGTTGTTTAGATTTAATTGAATTTAAAAAAAATTAAACATTCAATTAATTTTTAAAATATAGTTACAAAATGGCCCTTTTAAGAATTTTTGCCTAAGGCTTCAAAATTGCTTGAACCGGCCCTCTCCCAAGTTCATATCTAACAGAGAAGAGAGAGGTTAGAAAGACAGCGATCTGAGATGGAGTAGCGTTTGTAGGGTAACGGGGTGTTTTAGTTACTTTATTAGACGGTACAAGGAAGAAAAAAATTTTATAGGGCACAAATCCAAAGTTGGGGAAAATTCTTAACTTGCATTTAAGGGGCAGCCCACCTGATTTTCTCTATATTTTTAGAGGTTGACAAATACTACCACTTAATAAATGTTTTCTATAAACACCCCCCACAAAATCATTAAAGATTCTTATTACCATTTCATACTACAATACCTTAAAACTTATTAAGAATGCTCAAACCCTCACGTATATGTAAATAGAAATGTTCTTTTAAAAAAAAAATTAAAAACAAACATCAAGTTAACTATAAATGGAAATAATATTTTTTTAAAGAAACAAAAAAAATTCGTTACAAATTTAATTAATGTTAATTTAATTTTATAAATCCTAAATTGTTTTTCATCAAATTTTTTTCTTATGAAATCTTTATAACTATATGAAAGTTTTCAATGGAGGTTTCAAATGAAATAAATATGAAAGAAAGAATGTCTCTTGAAGAACCAAAACCTATTGAAGTATGTATTTTTAATTTTTTTGATTCATTAGAATTTTGATCGTTTCCTTTTTTTAGAGATACTTTATGTTTTCTTTTCGAGAATGAAAAAGTATTTTTGGGTGTAAATAAAATCTCCCTATTTTTAATATTTCGCCTTTGTATGTGGTCCTAGATAAATGCAAATCCCAAACATTAATTAACTGATCAAAGGAACAAGAGGTTTGATTAGATGTTAGTTATTATTATTATTATTATTATTATTATTATTATTTTACATGTTAGTTTCCTAATACATTTGAATAGCTCAGTTATTAGGAGATGTGTCAATATACTAACGTCTTTTAGTATTCACTGTTTTTGTTTTGCTTTTGTTTAAGCACGAGGGTCAACATATTTTGGCCTCGGCTGGGCACTATCTTTGTTTCTCTTCTTTAGTTTTACAACGCTTTTCTACCCCCAAAAAACGAAATTGTTTGACTTTATTAGAACCATATATACCATCAATTCAATTATTTTGAATGTAATTTTCTGTGGAATTCCAAGCATAAGCACTCTTTTTTTAGTAGGTTTTTCTATTGAGTTTCATTAATAATGTTTTTAGTGAGGTCTATCATAAATATTGATATTTAAATATATAGTTTCAACTCTACATTTGAGTACATTAGATTCTGTTATGTTTTGTTTCCCACATGCCTTTATATTTAATTAGTTGTTTCACCCATTGTGGATATGGATCGTATTTGTTAGTTTGATTTGATTTGTGTTTTATTTTAGTCTAAATAAGAAGTGCAAAGAAGATACCAACCCTAATTGAGATATTCCAGTACATCTACTGATTTCAGTTCTCCACAACCTTATTTAAAAAAAATTATATCTATTTTGAATGTTGTTGAGGACGCTTTTTGTTTATACATAATAATGAAATTGTGTCTTGTGTATGAGACTAGATTAGATTATAAGATACGATTGTATTCGACTTAAAATGAGATTGCATTCATTACTGAAACCTTTGAGAGAGATATATATATATATATATATATATATTAACTTAGGACGGGAGAATTTGAACTTTTCACTTTATGGTGAAGTTATGTATGAAATTACTGTTAGGTTGAACCTATAACCATCCTTTTATATGATTTTAGAGACTTGTAATTCTAGAACTTTTTCTGACTAATAATGGAATATATCATGGGACATTAGATAAAAAACAATAATTAATCCTAATTAATTAATAATTGGCTTCCAACTATAATACAATCATTCACATTTTGGTAGTGTAATAATCAAATTGTTGCTGATGATATTAGCCTTTTGATTTAAGAATCATAGAAACTTTTGATGAGTTTTGAGCACTGTGCATAAATGTAATCGATGAGTTCACTCCCGTCGTTGCATGCACATTAGTATACTTTTGGTTGTTCGCAATCAAGTCTGTTTTGAATTTCTATAGATAATTTTGAAAGATCTGTTTTTAACAATTTATCAACTTTAATTAATTTTACCAACTTAATTCAATTATCAAAAGCAAGGTAAATAGAAAGACATATACAATTTTTACGAGGTTCGGAAACCCTACTCCTCGAGGCCACGCCTAGACGTTGAATAATCCACTAACTCTCAAGCGTTACAAGCACTAATGGACTTAAATAACCTAAAGACTCCCTCTTCTTATTGCTGCTGGTCGTTTTGTACCTAGTTAATGAATCTATCCTACGAGATTCCCTCGCTAGTTACGTTGAACTCCAAAAACAGCTAGAAAGTTAAGAACGAAAAACTCAAACTCAAACTGACTCCCCCTAAACTATTCATCTACCAACAAGAAATTTCAAAATCATTAGACAGTGCTTGCACTATCAGACTGACCGCCATCTTCTTCTGCGTAGGCAGCAAGAATGCTCTCTCGTTCACGTTGTCTTTGCTTGAGTTGAACCCGTTGCTGTTTCAGTAACTGAACTTCACAACTTTCTTGCTTGTGAAACAGAGGTACCAGCAGGTGTTGCAACATCTGGACCAAAACCAGTTTTCTCCCACTGAACAGCTGCATCTGGTTGAGCATCATAAGCATGCCTACCAGAAAGAAGTTTCTTGGATACCTTGAGAACACTTGGAATAGGCTCCACAGGATCATTTGGTTTCTTGATATCCTTTTGAGACGTCAAGATCTCATAGATTAAGGACGGAAACGGTAGATTGGTGTAGGAGACAGTTTCCTCTGCATAACTCACAATTTCATCAAAAATATGTTTTAAAAAAATCAAAGGGAATACCTGTACCAATCATGTAGAGTAAGGCAGCCAAATCTTCTGGAATGGAGGCTGTGTGAGCACTTGGTAACCAATTAGCAAGCGCTATTTTGTGCAAAATACAGTATTTAACTGTAAGATCAGCAGCAGAAGGAAATTTGTGATGTCCAGGCCATTTGGATAAAACAGAACTATCAATGCAAAGTCCAAGTCTTGATCAAGCTCACGGGCTTTTTCAGATGATAAAACTCATTAATCAAGTCAGGAGAAAATTCAAAAATGTGACCACCAACATAGACTATGCAAAACTTTGGCGAAGAAGCATTTCTGATTTCAGTGGACAGGTTGGAGTAAAATTCATGAACAATAGGACCCACATACGGATTAGCAGAAGTCTAGTAATTGAACAATCCCAAATTTACCATGATCCTCTAAATGCAACTGTCTCTCACTTAGAAATTTTCGTTATGAAAAGGATTTCCACAAATTCTGGTTAGTGCTTGCATAAAATGCTTTGGATTTTGCCTTAGAAAGAACATACCCCGACATCGGAGTTACTGGATTCTTCTTGTGAGATCGTTTTGAAGATGACCCTTTGGTATGTCGTTTGGAGGATTGGGGCTCAGAAACTGTTGGTTGAGGCACTGACGGAGTTCTTGGAGATGGAGAATTGTGAGCCACTTCCTCCTGAAAAATACCATCTTCATAACCTTTCTGACCAGTGAAATCAGATAATTCATTCTGTTTGGTCTCCTTGGGTTGACAGTCCGGATCTTGGTCTTTCCTCCGCTTTTGGGAACTTTTTGAGGCTGAACTCCTTATAGCTGCATCTTGCTTAGTTTTCAGTATCTTCTATGCAGGGTACCAAGAGGGAAAACCAGGAACTGCCTTGGACTTTATCAAATCTGGTACATCATCTGAATCGCGAACTGGTACAGATTCTCCGGCAGGTTGATCTGAAGCTGGTGCGGACATTACTTCTTCGAAATCTGGTTCGGTACAGTCTCCTTTATCTGGTAGCTTGCTAGAATCTCCCTTATTTACGGAAGGGCTTTGTTCATGAGACAAATTCATAGGAGCTGGACATGAACTCAGTGGACGCATGCAGGTTCACGTATACCTCTTTTGTCTGAGGCTCGGAGCACAAGAAGAGACAAGAGGAAGAGAAAACAGCCATTTTGTTCTAACAATTTCATTAGTTAACGTGACTAATTGTGCCGTCAGTGTTGTCGCAAAAAGAGCTGTTGGTTGTAGTCCGGATTCTCCTTCTTGGGAATAAGAGTAATAAAAGTTTGATTAATGCTCCTTACAAACTCACCATGCATGGCGAAAAATATCCTTGTAATTCGTGTAAAAGCATCCCGACACATCCCATCTGGCCCGGCGCCTTAAGCGGATATCCATACTGCAGACCACACACCTGACTTCCTCCGTCGACTGACAGTCGTGGAAGCGTCGAAGAACTGAGAATTCCGATCTCCCTCTTCTATCCAAGCTTCTCTAGATTTTTGCCGCCAAATATTTTCGTCTCCCACTTTTTATATGTTATTTTTCTAACATGATCTTGATTGTTATATATGTACACATCATACTATATATATAAATAGAGTTTTGCTTATACATTCTAATTGATTTTTACACACTTTTTCTAATTAAAATTTTTTATTTGAAAACCCCATAAGTAAAAACTAACTATTATAGATTTAATTATTTAATTAAATTGTATTCTAACAAAACCCAATAGTCCTTATTTTTATCTTTCTGTACACACATATGACATATCTCCAACTAATCAACATATAAACCTTTATTAATTGTAATTTATAACAACACCCTAATTTTCCATTATTTAATAATTACTTATTTTCTTTTTTTTTTTTCTTCAAAGCTTTTAATAAGTTAATAAAGGATGTAAAAGATACCCATTTTAGAGAATAAATAATCTTTTTTAAATTTCCAATTTTCCTAATGTATGAAAAAAAAAAATAGTCTTCTTGACTAAAGCTTACAAAAAAAACAAACAAATAAATAAGGATAAAGATAGCGAAAGGAGAATAATAAAGCATACAAAATAAAATAAATTATGGGTGTAAAAAGATATTTGAAGTTGTATATAATATTTATTTGAATAAACAGCTAAGTTGGTCTCTGAGCTTTTAATTTTATGCAATTATGATTCATGAATTTTTTTTACAGCTGAAATACCTCTAAACTATTAAAATGTTATTATAATAATCATTTACGTTAATTTTTGGATGGAGTAGTTAACATCACTTTTGACCAAATTACTAATGCATTTCATCTAAAAAAATAACAGAAATGACTACTATAGTAACATTTTAATAGTGTATGAGCATTTTCTATTTTTTTTATAACTCAAATGACCATAAACTATTGAAAATGTTGCTATAGTAGTATTTTCTATTAATTTTTGGACGGAATCTGTAATTACCATCATTTTTTGATTAAATTACTAATAGATTATGTCCAAAAATTAATAAAAATGACTATTGTAACAATATTTTAATAGTTTAAGAGCATGCAGCTATGAAAAAATGTTCAAGGACTAAAGTTATCTAAGATTAAAAGTTTAAGAACTAAACGAGCAATTTACTTTATTTATTTTATAAAAGTAGTTAAGGATAATTTTAGAATAAATGGGGATGCCCGATAAGTAAATTTAATTATTATGTATGTGCATTTAAATGGGGTCTAAAAGTTAAAAGGAGTGCACTAATAGAACACTAATAATTAAATATCAGTTTTATTCTCATAATTAATGGCAATCCACATATTGAAAAATAATTGGAGGAAGTAGGACTACACGGTGCAATCAAAACGTGACACGTGGCATCTCATTGTGCCCGCATGGCTTCCTCTCTCCCATGTAGGAGAATGGGTGTTTTCCAATAGTGGGGGGCATAGATGTAATTTTATACACCCATGCCACTCTTAGACGTAGTGTTATATATAAATAAAAAAAATATACTAAAGATAGCAACTATGATCCCAACTTTTAAGTATCAACTTATGTGATATATGAGTTATCATTTTTAATTAGTAAGTGATTAAGGTATTACTACATAAATTGATTGCTTCTACTAATGAAAAGATGAAACGTGAGTTGGTACTCAAAAAATTAATTAGAATTAGAATTGATATCTCTGTTACTCTGTATAAAAACCTGTACAGATATTTTCTCATTCGAATTTTTTTGGGCCTTCGTCTAGGATTCTTGGTCTCACCCCTTTAAAGAATAGGAGTTCATATCCATTAAGGATTGAAAGGAGAAAACTTATGCTGTTGAGAATTGGTAGGTGCCTACACACCGCTTAAATGGAAGAAGAGGAAATGGCATGCAAGGCTAAGAGTTGATACGCCTTGGAGTTTCCACTACCATTAAGGGTCCTTTGTTGTGCGAAAGATAGACAGACTCCGTAAATAACTGATTTGCCAATAAATAATTAGTTATTTTAACTAATTATTTTATACAATAAAGATGTGAGATACTATGTTATGGTAAAAAAGAAAAAAAAAATTTAAAATTAAACTCCACTCCTCTGCTTACTATATAAAATCATAACCAAAATTTATAACTAATTCTTTTTTTTTTTTTTTTGGAAAACATCTAAATGACACAATTTTAAAGACCATTGTATCAATATAATACACAAAATTAACATGATACAAAATTAAACTAAAATTATCTAATTTTATGTCATGTTAATTAAAAATGAGAAATTTGTAAAATGTTGGTTAATAAATGGCAAAAACTGGTTATTCAGATCATTTTCTCATTTTTTTTATTTACTGTATGATATATTTACAAATATATATATATATATCTTAAATGTATATCTGTTTAAAGATCATTAAAATTTTCCATATAATTGTTTCATTTGGTTACAATTAAAGTGTTTAGTACATTTACTTTGATTATATTGTGGGTTTTTTTAAAAAAAAATTGTTGTTCTCCCTAAAACCTCACCTTGCATCTTTTTTATTTATTTTTTGTTATACATCCTCACTTTTTCCCTTATATTTTTGAAATAATTACACAAAAAATCCATTTTAGGATCACGTTTGAAAACATCTCTATTTTTTTTTTTAACAATATTAAGCATATATATCTTTTTTTTTTTTAAGAAATAAATGTCTACAGTATGTATTTTATCATTTTAGTATAATTGAAATCATTTTATTTTTACACATATTCTTTTATTTTTCTTTTTTGTTGACTTCAGTGGTAAATATTTTTTGCTTATAAATGAGAATTACCTTTAATAAATCCAAATTATTTATAAGCATCAAAATAATTATAATAAATGTAAAATGTTTTATCCTTAAACTTCAGTAAAAAATATATAAAATGTTTATTGTAAAGTTGATAGTTTAGATCAAACAATAAATACCACACATAATATTAACGATAAAAATTGATAAAATTAAAATATTCATATTTTTCATATAAAAAACCAATTAATTTTTTATGAAAAAACCTATTTATTTATGTAATTCACTGCAAATCCAATGGTTATCATTTATGACTAAACAAAACAAATTGAAGAATAACACAACAAATGGTATTGAATTCATTACGAAAAAACACTATTATTTTAACACAATAAACGGTATCGAATTCGTTTGAAAAAACACTATTATTTATATAAATTAGTACAAATTATATCGAACATATCTTTATGATAAAGATTGATTCATTATACAAAATATATTTTTTTACATGTTCCTTTTTTTTTTCTTTGTTCACCTTATTCTCATCAATGTGAAATCTAATTTTGAGAAAAACATTCCATTTTGGTTCATTATTGATATTTACACATTTTTTACAATAAATCAAAAAAAAATTCATATTTTCCTTTTATATCATTTGGTTAAGCAATTCTATTAAATCAACTTTATCCCTATTTGGTAAACGTCTTAAATTTCATTTTTTTTTTCATTTTTTATAATTTATTTATTTGTTAATTCTCAATTCTTTATTAAGGGCAATATTATCTTTATAATTACTCTTTTAGACTTTTATATAAATGAAATGAAAAATGACACATTTCAATTCAACACTTCCAATTTGGACATTTATGTGAATGACCATATATTTTTCTTTATGATTCTTTATTTTCTTTAAATCTTATATATTTTTAACTACACCTTATTAAAATGTTTTTCCTTTATAACATATTCCTGTTAAAATTAATTTTGTCAAGTACATCCTTATTTAATTATTCTTTTTCACTGTATTTAAAATGTTTTACAAAAATTTTCACTAGCTTTGATTCTTTGTGTTCAGATTATGGTGAATAAGGTGAAGGGGGGTTTCTATGACAACTTGTAAGTAGGCCTCATTAGCAGGTATTTTTAATTGAATATCATTTTTGAACTGAAATAAATTTTGTTAAAAAAAATTGCTAAGAAACAGAGCAATATATTTTTTCGTATGAATGAAGTAGTATTTATTACAAAATGGCTTGAGAACCCATGTTTGGGTACCATTTTTGAAGCTTAATTTTGAGTGAGACACACAACATATATATGTTGAGTCAAGATAAATATGGTATGTATTCAAAATAATAAAAAGATGAATGAGAAATTGACTCTAAATGGCCACCATGAAGTTGAAGAATGTCAAAGAAAAATTACCGGCTCAAAAATAAATCCATAGTTAATTGGATCTTTACTATTGGAAGGTTATAAAGGCTTGTAACAGCCAACTTTTAAGTTTCAAAAATGTTTGGACTTAATTCTAAAATTACCATTGAGAAGTTAATTATGAAATAAATTCATACTTATGGCCATGCTTACATAAAAATCCTATAAAAGGAGTTCTCTTTTACTCTTCCAAAGACACTGAAAGTCGTTGCTCCGTCATGATTTTCCATGTTCTTAAGTACAACTACGATTCAGTGTGATAGGTTTTGGATACTCTTCAATTCGCCAAAATAGGTTCGTAGTGCTCTATCACTGCTTGCAGTCATTGTATCTTGGAAGCAATATATCCGTTCAAACCTCCGATACTGACGATGAAAGGGTCAACTTGTTTTAAGAAAATCGTGTGATACACGGGTTTCTGCTTCTCGTTTATGTTTTTATTTACAATTGTTTGCATTGTTAATAATTTCTGCTTGGTTACAATTTTATTTTATAATGCTTTTTAATTATAATTCCGATTATATTTTTGTATATTCCGAATTATATTTGTTGTTTTCCTTTTTATTTTTTAATTTGGTTAAATGTTTTAAGTGAGTTGAATTACAGGAGTCTATATTATGTTACCTTAATTTGTAAATTGAGATGTTATGATTTTAAATAAAAAATGATACTCCGAATGCCGAAGTTTCAGAAGAATAATGACCTGTTGATAAGTTATATCAACGGGATTTGAATAGATTAATGGCATGTTTTCTTATCAGGAGTAAGGAATGAGAGTGGAGAATGGGAGTCAATCGTTTGTTTACTTGCTCTTTTTTTTTTTTTTTTTTTTTGGAATAGGAATGAGAATGGTGGGTCCCACATCAATTTGGGATTGAGAATGTGATTGGCAATCTCATTCATACTGTAAACATTAAATTACTATTTTATCCTTAGTTCATCTGCAAAAAATTGTATTAAAAAATAATAACAACCTATATTAATTATTTTTATTAACTAAATATAATATATTTTTATTAACTTAATATTATATAACTATCCTAATTACTATTAACGTTATAAGAGTAAATAAAGAACTTTTTTTTATCATAATATATTATTATGTTTCTATTTTTATATTTTTTATACTTTACTCATTTTTTTTTACTCTTTTTAATTTTTTTAAATAAAAATTACACAATTTAATTTTATTGCTTAATATTATAATGATTATTTTACTTTTGATTAATAGTATGATAATAAATAAAAAAAAATTAGTGTGCGTTTGGCTCACAAGTTTAACTCAAACTAAACTGTACTTTTTCATTTTTATTTTTGTTTTTTTTTTTCTGAAAAGTCAACAAAATTTATAACTAATTTTTAAAAAGTCAACCAACTCAAATTTAAAAATTTCAACTCAAACCGTTTTACCAAACGCACACTTAATCCTTTTTTTTTTTTACTTTTGAAAACACAATAAATAAAGGGGTATACAAGTAAATTTACAGCAATCAACTCCCATTCATGTTCTAAGTAAACGTATGAATGAGATTGACAGTGATTCCGACACCAATTCCTGGAATCTAAGTAAACAGCATATTCCGACTCCGAATCCTGATTTCGAATTCAGCCCACTTTGAATCCTACCCACTTCAATTCATGCGCACTCCGATTATGCGTAAATAAACATGTCATAAGTTTACGGAAAAAAACAAGAAGAGTTTTGAAGTAATAACAGGAAGGGAACTTCTACAATGGGGGTAAAGCAATTTTACCACGTTGATCGATAAAAATTTTCAATCTTTTGATCAACTTTAACGGTTGAAATTGAAAAATTACATCAAACTTATTGTGAAACCTATTACATGTGATAATTTTAAAAAAAAAAAAATTACCCATCCATCGTCCCAAGAGACCAGCAACTATGGTGGCTCCTGGCAATGGCTCGCGAAGGCGGAAAGGGCTCCTGTGTGAGACAGGTTCACGATGGAGGGTGGGACGGGTGGTGATGGAAGGACGGGTGACAAATGGCGACTGCGATCTCCCAGCTTGCGACGGTTATGTGGGCGACTCACTCTAGAAGCCGTCAACGAAGAAGCGTGAGATCCATGACGGATCTCCGAGCTCACGATGTGGCTACAGCGGCGGGGCTGGCAATGTGGGCGGCTCGTGCTCGCTTGAGACGTCGTGATGGAGAAGCGTGAGATCCATTGCGAGGTTGACGGATCTTCGCCGGATCTGGACAATGGCTACCCCAGATGGTCCCAACGTCTGCAGTGAACGGCATCTGCAACGGCCTGCTGGGAGGCTTCGCCGCCATCACCATTGGGTGCTCCATCGTGGACCCCTGGGTGGCGATCATCTACAGCTTCATCGCTGCCGTGGTGTAACCTACAAAAAGAGTGCCGAGAAGCGGAGAAGGTAAATTGCAACCTCCGACGATTCCATATTTCCCGGCCACTGAGATTGGGAAGAAGAATCGTACTAGTTTTTTCTTTTTGTCCCGAAATCATATGTGGTTGAGTTCATAATAATTTTGTGTACTCACAATATCTGAATCGTTAAAATGAAATCTAACGGTTAAAATTTTTTTTCCCATAGGGAAAAGTGGAAGGGTCTCATTTTAAAATTAGCCTAACATTTAACTTAAGTCTAGTAGTTTTTGTTTTTATTTTTGTTTTTTTTTTTTGAAATTAACTTAAGGGGGTGTTTGGTGGATGAGTTGAGTTGGAATTTTTAAGTTTGAATAGTATTAACTTTTTAGAAAGTAGTTATAAATTTTGTTAACTTTTCAGAAAAAGACAAAAATTGAGATGAAAAAATACAGTTTAGTTGGAGTTCAACTTGTGAAACAAATAAACCCTTAAGTCTAGTTTAAGCTAAGAAATAACGAGTCCAAAAAGTCAAGCCGTTACGAAATTTGTGATTAAAAGTGGTCATTTTGAGTTTAATTTGTATATTGGGTTTTGTTGATGGGATCTCATTATGGATGGTGGTAATTTAAACAATGCATATGAGTTGCTTCATAATAATACTAAGAAGAAACCAGATCATTTCTCATTCTTCTTAAATCATTAAATTATCAACGAACTGATTGACAGGCAAATCATTGATTGATTGATTAATCATTGATGGATATGAGTCAATTAATAATTGTCCACCCAGTTAACAAGTCATTGGCTATATTTTCAATGATTGATTGTTTTTAGAAAACAATTTTTTTTTTTTTCCTAATAAACTTGGGCAATTCTACAATGGGGTAAAGTCATTTTACCCCATTGATGAGGTAAAATTTTACAACCTTTCAATCATTTTAATGATCAAGATCTAAAAGGTACATCAAACTTATTGTGAATCCTTTTACGTGTGATTACGTTGAAAAAAAAAAAAAGAAAAAAATTTCCCCATCCATGGCCTCCAAGTAGGGTTGGTAACACGAGTCGCGACATGACGACACGATTCGAAAACGACACGAATTTCATGGGTTCAGGTTGGGAAAAATAAGGGTCGGGTCAAATTCTAGTGACCTGAATTGGACACGGGAAAAAACGGATCAATTTTGGGTTGGACCCGTCTAACCCGAATACAACTCGTATTTTTCATGTGGGTCAATTTAGTGTCAATTTTGAGTCCGACCCGAACAGGACCCAGTTAGACACAAAATTAATTTTTTCACTGCTTTTTGGAGGAAAAAAAAAAAAAAAAAAAAAAAAAACCCCTAAAGCCCCTTTACTCTTTAGTTAGATCTGCCTCCTCCAAAGTCCAACACCAGCATAAGTGTCCAAAGTTCCAAACAACATCTCTCCTTAATCTCAAAGAAACCCTAACCCTTTCTCTCATCTCCCTCTTTGGTGGATCTTTGATTCTGCCTCTCTTTCTTCAATTCTTCGTCTTCATCTCCTTCTTCGTCTTCATCTCTGATTCTCCGTTTCTCCATGAGTCCGTGGTATGTTTCTTGATCTTCTTCTTCGTCTTCTTCTTTTTCTTCTTCTTCTCCGATCTCTTCTTCTTCTTCTTTTTTCTTCTTCTTCTTCTTCTTCTCCGATCTTCAGGTATCATTGGCATCTTATTTCAAACATGTTCAACAATTTTATTTTATTTTTCTTTTACATGTTTGAATTATCTGTCGGACTCTTGCAACTTTGTATTCAGGCTGAGTAAAATAAACTTAAGAAGAGAGATTCCATATATTTGCCGAAAGTGAAGGTCTTGAAGGTAAGCATTCAGTTTCTTAAACTTAATTAGTTTCTCAAGCATATGTATATAGATGTAAAACATATATTTAGCTATCGTTCTCTCTGTATAATCGGTTTTCTTCTCAGCTAAACTATCAGCATTTTGTTAAAGATACTTTTAATCTTTGCTTACTTTGTTGTGACATCCTACAATCTTATTTAGCTAATCATGAACAATTTGATCTAATTCATAATCAGATATAAAAGTTTAGAGATAGCTTAAAGTATCCTAGTTAAAAACAAAAAGCAAAAAAACAAAAACAAAGAAAAAAAAAAGGATGACAAGTTGCATCTTTACTACGATATGTGTTTGACATAGTAAAACATAGATTTGGGGAATTAGATTTGAAGGATTTTAATTCGAAATATTTCTCCTTATCTTATTGTGTTCTTATGTATTTTTTTTAATTTATAGATGAACCATGTTGATCTTGAGGTGCAAAATAAGAATATTGATTTAAAGAATGTAGTTCATATGAACATTGAGCTTGACAAAGATGTAATCGGACTTGTGGGCAGTGATCTTAATAAACCATTAAAAAAGAAAAGGTTGAAGTTGAAAGTTTGAGATTTCTTCGATGTTCTTCGATGTTCTTCCTCTTGGTCCAGATAAGAAGTTGAAGAGTGCTTGCAAGAAATGTGGACAACAATATATTGCCTCTAGCAAGTACCAGACATGTAATATGTTAAAGCATAGTAAAACTTGTCCAAGAACTGTAACTAGAGACATTGATCAAATGCTTATTACTCGTGATACTGGTTCATTGTCTTTTAGCTCTTATCAATTTGATTCTGAAAAATGGTGTGAATTGATAACTACTAGCATCATTTTGCATGATTTGCCATTCCAATTTGTTGAGTACAAGGGCTTAAGGGCAATGCTCCAATATTTGTTGCCTGGTGTGGAATTAGTGTATAGAAATACTGCTAAAGCCGACACTCTTAAGTTGTATCAAAGGAAGAAAGTCAAAGTGAAAAATATGTTACAAGCATGTCCTAATAGAATAAGTTTGACATCTGATTTGTGGACTTCTTTGACTACTAATGGATATTTGTGCTTGACTACTCATTATATTGATAAGAATTGGAAGTTGCATAAAAGGATACTGAATTTTTACTTTATGCCACATTCACACACTGGTATAACAATATATGATAAGATCTTTTCTTAATTGAGTGATTAGGAAATTGAGGAAAAGATTTTCAGTATCACTTTAGACAATGCTGGTTCTAATAATGTCTCCGTGGATGTATTACAACTTCGATTGAATTTGCGTGGTTTGTTGTCTTACCATGGTAAATTCTTTCATTTGAGATGTTGTGCCCATATACTTAATCTAATTGTGCAAAATGGTCTAAAAAGTATTGATAAGGCAGTTGGGAATATTCCGGATAACATCAAATATGTTAAAGGTCACAACAAAGGAAGCAAAAGTTTTTAGAATGTGTCAAATTGGTATCAATGGGTAGCAAGAGAGGCTTGTCCCAAGACGTGATTACTCGGTCGAATTCAACTTACCTCATGCTTGAAAGTGCCATCTTTTACCAATGTGCTTTTTAGCACTTGTAGTTGAGTGATTCGAATTATAAGTATTGTTTTCAACCGAGAAGTGATAAGTGCATAAAAATTTAACATTAATTTTTGTCATTTTTCCTATACTTAAGTGTTGGTTTCATGATATTTTTAGATTAGTTATTATTATTTTTTTTTTTGTGTGTTTTGTAGGTGTTTTGATGCCGAAAAGAATAATTTGAAGTAAAAAAGGGGATCAATTTGGGCAAGTTTGGACACTTCAATTTTGAAGATTGGGCATAAAGGCAATTAAAAATTAAAAAGAAAAAGATAAAAAAAAAACATAAAAGAAAAAAAAAGGGTTATATACAACCCACGACCAATTGGCCGTGGGCTTGGCGCAGCGGAGTGCCTATTCATAACAGCCCAGGCCATTTGTGGCCTGGGAATAGCGCTGCATGGCCCAGCGTAAATTTTCTGTAGGGCCGTGGCATTATGACTGTGATTTTTTGGGGTTCAAAATTAAATTCAAGCCTGAAATTTCCCTTTTTGATCTCAACTTTTGTAGCCTATAAATAGGTCATTCTAGGGTTAAATCAAGCACCTTTTTATCTGTTTTCTAGCCACCTATGGAGAGAGATAAAGAAGCTGAAAAGAAGAAGATTCTTGGGTGATTCAAGAGAAGGATTGTTCGCGTTGAAGATTCATCTCCCTATAGCCATTCTTCTTCTCTTTCTTCCTCTTTCTTTCTAAAGTTGTTAGTTTTCATTATGGATTTCATATTTAATTTTACAATTATGTTGGTCTAGATTTCTTTTCGGTTAAGAGTGATTTCAAAACCCTAGACATGGCTTTTATGATTGAATGAATTGATTTTTTTTTTCTTATTTTCCAATCGAAATCGTTTATGTTCTTCCAAATTTATTATTCTTGAATATTTTCTTGTTTAATTTGGGGTGGCCAACTAAATAGGACTTGAGAATTTTCTATTGCAAGATTAGGAATCTTGATCCGTAATTGTCATGTTTTTCTAATCATTAGTTGTAAGTGTGATAGTTGATTACGGGATATTTTTGTGTGATTGCATGTGGAACATAACATGGGATAAATAAACCGAGCTTGTGTGTTTGTTTTCTAAATCAACATATCTTTCTCATCTTAATGGTTCCATTAGATTAAATTTAGAAAGCTAGTGCTAGGTTGTTCAATGGGAAAGGAATTATGTAAAGAGCTTGTTTTGTCTAACGACGAATTAAGGAAAGATTGGGATAATAAAGCTTATTATTATCAGTTTCAATAGAAAATTGGGAATAACACCATGAATCAATCAAAAGTCAAAGTCTAGTGGTGGGGAATGATCTTTTAACCTGCTTTCTTATCATCGTTTTACAATCTGATTGAAATTTGCACTTTGTCGATTCTAGTTTTCTTTTAAATTTTTGTTTCATTAGGTTAAAAATCCAAAAATCCCCTTTTATATTTGTTATTGCACAATTGATAACGAATTAATTAAGACTAATCCTCAGCGGAAATAACCCTTGCTCTCCACTAAACTCAATAACGATCATAATAAAAACAAGGTTTTAATTTGGTGTTGGTGGGTCTTCGGCGAGGTGTTGACCGAAAAGCTGCCAGAGAAGAATTTGTCGTCAGAGAAGATGATGAACTCTGCCGGTGACACTGAGCAGACACCAGCGAGGAAGATTGCGATTTTGGATCGCAATTCCCGCGATATGGGTTCGATTGGGATGGCAGTAAGGACGGCGACAACCGTGACTTTTTCGGCGTGGGGAAAGAATGGTTGACGACACAATGGTTGACGACGCAATTCTCTGACGAGGGGTGGCAAAGAGAGAGTTAGAGAAGAGAGATTAGAGGGGAGAGAAATTTAGGGGTATTTTTAATTTTTTTACCTTGCTATTTTATCCTAAGAATGCTTTTTGATAACAATAGTTTAGTTTATACTATTATTTTAAAAGCTTATATTGTATTATGTTATTTTGACTAATCCCTCAATTTCAATCATAGAAGAAAATAACATAATTCCTCTTCTTCTTTCTCCCCCCCCCCCCCCCCTCTCTCTATCACTTCTCATCTCTTTTTCTCTCTCTAACATTAAATTATACACATAAATTTATTATTAAAAATTGATCATAAATCTGTTATTTTTTAAAAACTAAAGATTTACTAGAAAATTCAAAGATTTTCCCAAAAATCCAAACATATAATTTACTACAATTTCCCAATTTTAAAAGATAGATAAATAAACTTTCAGAAAAAAGAAAAGAAAAGAAAAGATAAATAAATAAGATAAATGATCCAATTGAATCTGTTCGTGAATCTTCCGTAAATATTGGAAAATGAGTTGCTCTACTTCCCTGCCCGCAATCAAGATTGGCTGGAGAACTCACATCAACCGTCCACGTGGCTTGGCACCTTTTCAGAGCCATCCATATTTTCGATAAAACGTGATGGAGGTTATACGAAATCATTTCCTCACTCCCCGGATATAAACAACAGACAGAACGTCCAAAACGCCAACGGATAAGTCACTTATTTACAAAACTGCCACTCTACTCTTCTACAGCCCTTTTTGTTTGGGTCTGAATCGGGCGGAAAACGAAGACCAGATTTTCCCAAGACTTTTTTTCGCTTTGACTGAGCCTCCCCCAACTTCTTCTTCTTCTTCTTCCACAAGCAAACCCAGATTTTCCCTCATTTTCTCGGAAAGATTCCGGGAAAAACACCGCATCAGGTAAAGCTTCCATTCCACCTCTCTTCTGGAAACAACTCGAAGCTTCTGTTTGTTCAGAAAATGCCGCGCGATTCTTTTTCTTTGAATAATAATTTATTCGAATAAATTCTGGACTTGTATTTCTTGGTTTTGTTGATTTCTCCCCCCATTTTCCTGGTTTCCAAACTTACGGGTACAAGTAAGAAAGATGCGAGCTCAAGAAAACGAGGGAGGAGAGAAATCTGACCTGATTTTGAAAGACATATGAAGGAAATCAGATAAAATATTATGCGAATTTTGAGTTCGTCATTTCTAGTTTGATTTTGTTTTCCTTCTTTAATCTGAGATATCTTATTATTCATTTGTTTTTCTAGATTTATATTTAAAAGAAAGCATTTCAAAGATAACAGTAGTTTTGTTTTGTTTTGTTTTGTTTTTTTGTTTTGTTTTTTTGTTTTTTTTTGTTTTAAGTTGAGTAGGGGATTTCGGCACGATACTGGATGTGAAATTGGGGCTCGGCTAAACCTATAATGATTTTCTGTTATTTTATTTTGTGTCATTGTCACGCCAGATTATTATTTTCTAATTAATTTTCTATGAAAGTATTTGTTAATCCGAATCTATGAGAGACTGTTGTTCACAAACTTTGATATTCTTTGAGTTCAGATTATGGTGAACAAGGCGAAGAAGGGTTTCTATGACAACTTGTCAAGGAAAGAGTTGCAAAACATGTGCAAGCTATATGGTTTGCCTGCCAATAGGTCACACTCGGAGCTCGAAAAATCATTGTTTGCCTACTTAGAGGTATTTTTCTTTTCATTAAACTGAATTAAATATCGATTGATAATATATATCCTTATGTTTGAATGAATGTATGATTTTTTCATACTATATTCACTTTTCGGACGTTACCCACCTAATTGTTTGTTTATCTTTTTATAATTAATTCATCTGAGGAGTCATATGTGGGACGTAGTACAGTTTGAAGTTAGGTAATACGGGTTAAAAGGACAAGCAAAATAAAAACCAAAAGTTGTGAACGGTTACTTTGGAATATCCATCCTTTTGGTTCGTTATTAATGTTGTTGTTGCAATAAAATCAATGTGGATCGAATGCTTGCATCTTTGGTGAGCTTATTTCTGATTCATTATTGGAAGAAGATGTTGAACTTATTCCAATATCAAAGGTTGATACTTGGCATACCCATATACAGAGAAGATGCTTCTCTCTCATATCCATTTTCCAGAAGGTTGAGCTTTATTTTTATATATGCTAGAGTAAACTCAACGCGCGTTGAGATAATTTATAGATGATTTATGTTCGTATTGCTCTTTTTATGGACAAAAGGTTATCAGTTGAATGATTGCAGAAATGGAAAACTGCAGGTTTTCAACGGTTATGAGCTTAAAAAAGAAAAAACTACCAAAATTGGTTTCCTATCTAGTGTGCGGTTTTTCTTTTCGGTCTTTCATTATTAAATAGAAGATCTTTCTGTACCATCTGTAACATGCTTTTATACATCTTAGGTTATTGCTCTACAAGTCTTCATGGCACCTTCTTTGTGAATCTAGATTAGCATTTTAATTGGAGGGAGAAGTTAATCTTCCATCTAATGAACTTGGTTGCTGATTTTCACTGGAGAATACCGTTTTAGTAAATAAATCTGTTTCAAATAGGCATATATAGAAAAACATAAACAGGAAAGAAATGTGTTGACATTTTGGCACAAGTGTTGAGAATATGTCCTGATATAATATTCTCTATATTTCTTTTCAGGAAGGAATTAATGGTTCCATCAGTAATCTCCAGAAGGCATCCCCTATCAAATGCAACGGAAGTAGTGTGAATCGTAGGAAGGCCCTAAGAAAAAGCTCGACTGAGAATTTTTTGAGTTTTCCAAGGGGTAATTTGGTGGAAATTATGCCCCAAACTAAATGTAGAGATGCAGGTGATGATAGAAGTCCTGCAGAAAATACTTTTGCTTCTTCTGTTGAAACCTCTTCAAAAGTTCGTTCCAGTCCTTTTGAGTTTCATGTCAGGTCAGAAGAGGGGATTAATCTTTTTGTTGATTTGAATTCGAGCCCATCAGACTGGAATCAGAAATTCAAAAATGAAGTTCACATATTTGAGAATGTGCAGAACAACAAGTCTCGGAGTCTGCATGAGGACCTTGGGTGTCTCAAGGAGGGGGACAAAGAAATGAGAAGTTCTTTTTGGAATATACCTGCTGGAGAAATCAGGGATGGACACATAGATACCCAATCTTCTCCGAGTTCAAAAACAACGAAAGATGATCATTCCGGACTTGATCAACCAGAAAAAGGGGAAGCATCACCCCATGCAATACAGCCATGCAGCACCTCTGCAGATGTTTCTGACGAATCAATGGTAGCTCAGCCTCTTAAGTCGTCTAATCTTAATTCTGGTGCACAAGACCATATAATTTCTGTTGCTGACTCCTGTGCTAAAGATGGATGTACTATGGTTCTTGACTCAGACAACATAGATGCTCCTGACATCAACTCTGTCCATGATACTGCTGTCAACTCCATTTACAGTAATCCATCGAGTCCTGTTACATTGGAACATGCAAATTCTGATCTAAGTCGGTGTCAAAATACCATCTTGCAAAATGATTCTAGTTTGATTAACCCTTCAATAATATGTCGTGGTTGCTCAGTGAGTGGTTCCATAGAGATCCAGTCATCAGAAGTTGCCAGCTGCAATAAAGATGAAAATGGAGTTATCGGTGTGTTTGACACAAAGCACTACACAGAAACTGAAAAATATGATTTGGCTAAAACAAGTGAGGTGAATCCTGATGTTAATGGGAATCATTTTCCTGTTCCTGCTGAAGAAGGGGTATGGTCATGCTTCCTTTATCTTTCCACAGAAACAAAACTATGTTTGTTTGGTGCTTTGTTCATTCCTTTTCCCTTTCTTTTTGTATTTGAACCTTTTTATCATTTTATGGTTCATAGTTCATTAAATTTTTATCGACATTCCTATAAAACTTGAACGTATTAGGTTTGCTAATTAGCTGTATCTGTAGGGAATCAATCTTATATTAGTGAGCATTTGGAGACTTGGGGCATATCGAATTGTTCTTCCCTAATGTTATGTTTTTTCAGTTGTTTTCTCAATTAAGATTTTTTTTTACCAACCCTTCCTTTTTTCTCTGTATCTCTGTCTCTATCTTTCACTCTCACACACATACTTTAGAATGAAATTATGCATTTTTTTTTGTCATGAAGGATTTTCTTGAATATTCTGGTACAATTGCTTCAACGAACTTAATTCATAGTTTACACTTTAATTTGTAATATTTCGCATTATTTATTCCACTGTCTTATAGAACATCCTACTGTTTACAGGAGAAAAGCAATATTTTGAACGAGACGGATAGTTCAGAGTAATCTCTTTTGATTGAAAGCTCTTGTTTTTTCAAGCTGTTGTTTTATCAATTTTATGGCGTGCTAATCTTATCCATAATTTGCTCTTTCAGATGCTCACTAATCACCAAGTCATTGAAGAAGACATGCTTCAGCTCTGATATTACGGAAACTACAGAAGGACATAAGAGAAAAAGATCTGTTGAGGATAAAAATCAAAGTAGCAATGCTGGAGCTAACACAAAGATACTAAGAAGTATGAAGCGTTTTCCGAGAAGATCCATGCGGCTGATGTCTAAGGTTTTCTAACATTTTTCTTTGGCCATATGATTCATTATGGTGTTTGTGTCCACATTTGTTTTTTACAATCGCTAGCTAGAAAAAGAAATTGTTCTGCGTTTGTCTTATCTTCTTTGTGGTTGTTTTTAGTTTCCATTGGTGAAATTAGCCTTAATTATGATTAGCATTTGATGTGTGTGTATCAAATTATGCTTAGATATTTAGGTAATTACAGAGCATCGTGTTTACTCTCATGTTCGCCTAGGGACCATTGTTTTGCATGTCTAGTATGTGCTATTGGTGCATTAACTTTTCAAGTAGTGACAGTTTGGTCCCTTGGGTTATTTTTGTCGCCAATAAGTCCTTCAATTTTGTATTTTGCAGCTGTGGTTCCTAGCACTGAAATTGACTATTTTTATTTTTAATTTTAACGGAGGTAGTCACATGCCGAAGCGTTAAAACAGGAAATTTTTTACAAAATAATACCATGATAAGCAAAATATTCTAATTTTCGAGAGCAATTAAGATAACATTTTGCATCTTATATGATTGATTTGTAAAATTTGAAGTTATCATGCGATGAACATATGATTACCTTGATTAATTTTTGAAATTCGCAGTGAACTTAACGGCGAGGGACCAAAATTGCTAAAATGTAAAATTAAGGGATTAATCGACCAAAAAAGATATCAAGGGACCCAGCTGTCCCAATGTTAATAGTTCAATGACTAACAGCACCAAAATCCTTTATTTGTTCGCATGCTGTGCATTGTGAATCAATGGGTGAATTCATCTTTATTTTGCTTTAAATGCTTAATCCGTTAATTGTCACCAAATTTCGTAATCTTGTCAATGTCTTCTTTTCCATCCTTCCCTCTTCTTACTTTTTAATCACATTTTCCTTTTTAATCCAAGGGTAATTTTGTAACATTGGCAACAAGATTACCCGACTAGTATCATATTTTTCATGTTGCATGAATGCGAACGCCATGCACGTAAATGTGTGAATCACTTGGAAGTTAATGTTTTCTCCTCAAGATCATAGATTATTTAAGGACTTCCATTATCATTCACTTTTCTATTGTTCTTCCTTTTATTCTGCTTTTAATTTCGTTCACTTTTCATCTCCAGTGAGTTTTCGAAGTCCATGCAGCCAACAATCGCAGCATCTGTTTAAGTGAAGCATATTCTAATTCTATGGTTTGAAAGCAAGAACCTGATCTGCAGTAAGTGTGTTTTTTCTTTTTCTTTTTTTCTTTCTTTTCTTTTTTCTCCAAAAGAACTTCGGACTTCAAAATCCATGACAGATTAGATACTAGTTTGAATTGACACTCATGTCTCTTTAATCACTAGCTTATTGAATCTCTTGTTGCTTTTTTGTGTATGGTGCTATTTAAAGGAATCTGTTAAGTTCTTATTGTATTTAAATAATAGGTACAACGTTTTTTAAAGGCGTAGTCTTGGCTATTTCTTTTGGCGTCGGTTATTGTAGAGATGGTTTTTCTCTTGTTTTGTTTTTTCTTATGGCCCTTGTAGGTGGTTTTTTTCTTTTGTGGAATCTTTGTATTTTTATTTTCTTTGTGATTATTAACAAGGTTGGGTTGAGCTCAAGTATGGGGGAGGGGTTTGTTAGTGGGTGTCAACTTAATTGGAATGTGCTTGCAATTCCTGATGCTTTAGCTTTCTTTCTTTATTAAAAAAAAAAGTACAAATTTATTATTATTGTTGTTGTTTTTAGGCTTTTTTACATTGGTACACCTTAAACTTATTATAGAGTTGCAATTTACACCTTGAATTTTTAGTTTTGACAATTTGCACCCTGAACGTACAAATATGTAGCAATTTGCACCCATTGACAATAATATTAATTTGCTAAAAGAAATTGATATGTGATTTGTACATGAATTGTTAATTCATGACATAAATAATCATTTTCATCTATGTTGATCCCAATTCTTTAAAGTTAAGATCTTTAATTAAGTTTTATCAAAATATAAAAATTTGAATTAACTTTGTTCCAAATATAAATTTGGGTTAACATTGATTAAAAAGGAAATTTTATGCTCTTAATTAACCATCTATATGCAAGTGAAATACCAATTTCATTAAAAAATCAACATTGTTTATCTATGTGGTGCAAATTGCTATAAATTTGTAAGTTTACGATGTAAATTGTCAAAATTAAAAATTCAATGTGTAAATTGCAACTTTGTGATAAGTTTAGGGTGCACCAATACAAAAAAGCCAATAAAATACAGGTGTCATTAGTTAGTTTGTTTAGAACTACAAATACAGAATGCTATTTAATGTAACATAAAATCATTCAAAAAAGTCCACAAAAAGAGTTCCATACAGACACATTTCAATACAAAATGTGTTTCTTCACTTCCACTGATTGCATTTGTACATATATTGTTTTCGGTTCAATCTTAAAATGTTTTATGATTAGCATTAGAGACATTAACTTTAATTTTAACTTTTTCAGTACCAAATCATGTAGCGATGAGGTGTCATCTTTTTATTGATAAATATAACCAATTGATGTGTCAATCCTGTAAAAACCTACTAATAAAAAAAGTCAACTCACATACCACATAGGTTAGTATTGAAAACCTAGGATTAGAGGTGGCGTCCGTGATATTTTTCAATGTTTATCTATCAAGTACATTTACAAAATTGCACTTAACATTTGGCTTGAATAAATTATTACGATTGTTGACAATATCATTGTGGTGCAGGATGCTGCAATTGCTGAGGCTTGATTCTGATTTCCAAGAAAGGATTTAAGTCCAACTCCGACGGGGACAAAATTAGACTTAAAAAGAATATTCATTTTGGGGCGTTGAATGCCTTTTGACAAATTTTTGTTTCTGACTGTACAATTGCAGTTACAAAGACAATCATGAACTAGAGGCGCCTCAAAAGAGAAATAAAATGTGGTACTTTTTTTTTTTTTTTTTTTTTTTTTTTTTAATTATTATTTAAGATTGGTATAGGGCCTCCCAGGTTGAAAACCAGGGACATAAACGCTAAAACCCTTGTTCTCATCCGTTGAGCTAGTCCCAGGGGCATTTTGTTCTTATTTTTGTTATAAAGTGACATACATTGATTTTTGATGTCAAGTTGGTCGTATTTTTAGTTCTACATTAATGGTTTTTCATGACATGAAGTGATAGAGAACTGGTTTATCGATCAAATCAAGGAATTAACTTCCTTTAACTCATGCTATATATTAATCTTATTATCTGATTTTGACTTTTGTGACCAATTCCGGGTATGAAAATGTCTCTTACAACTTCGCGCCGGGGGGGAAGGGAGAGGGATATCAAAATACAACATTTTATGAATTTTGAGGACCAAAGAAGTAATTATCATTTCGGGTGTGTGTGTGGAATTTACTTATGGAGATATGTTTAATTTTGTCTAAACGGACCAACCAATTCTACATTATCTAGATTTAGTTTTAGTTTAAGTTCTATAAAAAATTTCAAATTGCCTCAAAGTGATCAAAAATAGATTAAGTCTCTGTTTGGATTTCAAGTGTTAACCTAAGTTTTTCATCTCAATTTTTGTTTTTTTTTTTTTTTTTTAAATCAACAAAATTTATAATTAGTTAAAGTCAACCAACTTTAACAAAAAAATTTTATCTCAAACTTGTGTTCCAAGCAGGCTAAAAGGCTTTGATTTGATCGGTGGTTTTTCTTTCAAAACCCACCAAACATGAATCTTATTGTAGTATGAATATTCCGTTAGTTGCCCTATAAGGATCATTTGGCTTTCATGGTTCTGTTCAATCCAACTGAAGTCGATTATTTAGCTGCAATGATTTTCTTTAATTTTTTTCTTTAAGAAACTAGTTTGAAAGCACGTCCCATGTACGCGATTATTGAGTTTGTTGAATTTATTTATTTTTTAAATAAAACAAATCAATACTTACATTTTATTCAAATTGCATGCTCGGGTGAAAATTGGAATACTGCATATGTTAAGATGGGTAGAGTATATTTTTATTTAAGAAGAAAAAATTTTGTAGGAAAAAATTAGGTATTGTGTACATTTGAAAAGGAAAGAGACGTTTGCATAGGGAGTATTTATGAATGGCACATTTTGTGAAATAATATTTAGAAGATTAACAGAAAAAAAATGTTTAACTGACGGTGTATTTGAAAAAAATCTTATCTCAATAGGTACGGGAAAAAAATATATATAAAGCTTTAGGATGCAAAAACAAAGAAAAAAAATATACAGTAATAAGCAGGGGTGGTTGAAAGCCCATGAATAGTAAAGTTTTTGACACTTCTAATATATATATATATCAGAGTAAGATTATACGACAGTTGTTTTTTTTTTTTTAATCCATAGTTGAAAGTCCATGTTTTAACACCCCCCCCCCCCCCACCCCCTTTTTTTTTTTTTAAACAATGGTTAAAAGTTAACATTTAAGACATTACCCGGCGCGTTACATGTACATTCAATGACAATTTCTAATCCTTGTGATGTTTCATGACGGAGGATTAATTCTTTCAGTATTATTTAACAAAATGACCCTATTATTAATTAATATGTTATAGACAATCTCCAGAATAATGGAATATATATTTTTAAAAAAAAATTTGTTAGCTCGAGATAGCCTAATCCCATTTCTCTGTCCTCGTTTCTTGCAAGCATTGTTTATAGAACTATCTGTCAAAATCAATGAAGATTTTCAGGGATATATGTGCTGGAAACGCAAGGAAAACACCACCATCACCCTTTCATTGATATATTCCATAAAATTCCCTATATTACATATCCAAGTATATTAACATCTTTGTCCACTTTCTGGCACTTCCATTTAAAGAGGAACAAATAATTTTTACTGTTTCGACACTCCAATAGATCAAAAAGTCAACTTTGCGGAGCTTTTCATGTGGAAGAAACTTTTTTTTTTTTTTAGTTTAACTAGTCTTAAAGATAAAACGGGCCAATTTCAAACTTTGGTAAAATAACATTTATGGGGCTCTAAATTGACTAAATATACATAATCTTTGTAGCAAAGTGCTAATGAAAGATTTGTTGGGGGTGAGAAAGAACACAAGCAAAAAAGTAAATTAAAGTACTGAGAAAGTAAAGAACATTTAAATTTATAGAAGTTCGCCTTTCAATTCAATGTGAAGATCCATAGTCTTCTTTGTAGTTGAGAGAGAATTCCATTGTGTTGATAAATTAGAGCGCTAGCTTAGTTTATCAGAAAGTGCTTAAGGTTTTCTAAGTAGCCTGCAAACCTTTTTAATTATAACCCCCCCTAAAAGCATTCTCTGTGCATTTAGACTTAATTAAATATAAATATTCAAATAACGATTGTTGAATAATCCGCATATCTCGATTCTTATCTCGTATTTTTGTTTGAATGGCGGCTGAAAGATCTTTTGATGTAAATTCCGTAATTTTCGGATATTAAATATCATCACATGTCAAATCTATCTAACTACGGGCTGTTTTGTACAAATACCTAATGAACTTTTCGAATTTTATAGTTTAGTTCTTTATTGTTTTTTCTTGTATATCAACACTTTGAACTTATAATTTTTTACATCATCAGTCCTTTTCACTCACGTCCATTAAAATTTAGGTTGTTTTTTGCATGTGACTTATACATGATAGTCCAAGAAAGACAATGATAATCATTTTTATTCAATTTTAACATAAAATTAGTTTAAAACTTGAAACTTATTCAACTATAACTCAAACTTTGAACCTAAATTTTAAGAACTTACTGATGATTTATTTTTCTAAACGTCAACTAAAGAATCGGGCATTGTCATTGGTTGCTCTGCGCGAAACATATCCCAATGCCATTTGCAAAGGAAAGGCAATGAGGCGGTGAGGTGGCAAAGTCGGAGTCACGACCTTTGCTTACAACGTAACAATGAGCGCCGGCAGTGAGTCACGAAGAAGGCTCGCCATTCTCGCCGTTGTGAGGCCAAGGGGGGCCTCGCAGTAGAGCGTTTAAAGGGGCTTCGTAACTCTTGTCATGCGAGGCTGACGGAGCCTCACCATTCTCGCCGCGAAACTGTTTTGGTTGTCAAAGAAAGAGAGGAGAAGAGAGGGAAGACAGCTAGGGAACAAGCCAGATGTTAGGGTTTATAATAAAATTTAAGTGGGGGTAAATTTGATATTTTATTTTATAAAAAAAAAATCTGGATTTTTTTAATTATTACTATTTACTTTGATTTCTTAAAAATCATGCTACTATATATTTTGATTCACCCCATCAGTTATGATATTTCGCTTATTATCTCTGGAACTTGCAAACCAAAGAAATGCAAATTGAGAGACTTTTTACACTTCAATAGAATGAATTCAGTAATGATAGAATATGCCCCATGCCAATTCTATTGCGAAAATATTGTGCCAAACATTAAAATCCGATTTGCAATTTTTGAAGAGAGTGAAAGTTTTTTTTTTTTTTTTTTGAAACTTGGAGAGGGATTGAAAATTTATAATTTTATAGCGGAATTAAGTTTTAAATTATTATTGTTAAGTTATATATGTATCTATTACTTATATTTATGTATATATGTAAAAGCATGAATGTGTTTTTCGTCTTATCTTTAATGACTGTCACGTAGCAGTCATATGCACATCAATGTCACGTGATTACTTTCGTGATGACTCAGTTAATATCACATGGTGTCTTTTTTTTTTTTTTTGATCTATTCAACACGGATGTAGCGTGTGCAAGATAACTAGTTTATACAAGTACTTTAATCAATTAAATATTTGCATTTCCAAAGTCGCCACATAGAACTACGTTCAGGTGCAAATTGTGAGGTCTTCATTGGCCACTTGGGTATTAATTTGCTAGAATGCCCCTACAAATATACCTTCGATATTTCACAGTCGGTCCATGACGTTAAGAACGCGCTAACAATGCTATAGGGGGTTGGGGATAGAATAAACAAAGAAAATTCAGATGTGATAACTTTGTTTCTAGGAGTTCTACTTAGTGGTCAAACAACTAAAGTTGTTGTTGTTGTTGTTGTTTTTTTTTTTTGGCGCTCAAGGGAAAAAAAAAAAAATCATGTAGCATTTAATCTGAATATTATATCCAATTAAAATCAAATGAAAATTAAAAAACTATATAAAATGAATAAAACATATATATTGTGATAGAATGTGCTACCAATATATTTGTGACAAGTAATCTGCAATTGAAATGGCGCATAGCAACATGAAATAACTCTTTAAGTCTAGATATGTGCGTCGCGGACAAAATATCATTAGACAACTAGTTATAACCGATGATGATGTAAAGTTTGCGTGAAGGCCAAACAGACAACCAAAAAAATTAACGAAAATGTCACGTGAAAATTTAAAGATAATTATAAAACAAAAATTTACGTAATTGAACTTATATATGACACACATGTGATTTATTCAATCCAATTTTTAACTTTTTTTTTTTTTTTTACTAAAAATGATCATTTTACACCTTTTTAAAGAATTTTGGGGAACTTTTAGCACAAAAAAAAATATTGGGACTAAATCATAACTTCATAAAAGATTAGAGACTATACAAGCAATTTATCTGTTTATAATAGAGTTAAATATGAAACTACACTCTAACTATAAAAGTGAAAGTATCTTATCTTAATCAATCTGCTAACAATGCTATTGGTTGTGGAGTTGAAGAAATAAACAAAGAAAAATTTGCTTGTGATTACTCAGGGGCCAAACAACTGAAATTGCGCTTAAAAAAAAAATAACTGAAGTTGCAGTGTCTCGTCAAAAAGAAAAAAAAATTAAATAAAAAATCATGAAACACATATATTTTTATACTAAAGTTGATTAAATCACATAAAAATTAAAAATATAAAATTAACAAAGTTTTGTGTACATCTAAGTGTTTAAATCAAAATCTTATTTATAAGTAAATTTTTCATACCCAATCCTAACATTCTAAAGCTAAATTTTGCGTCTTAAGTTTCATAATAAAATTCATGTCTAATTTCTTCTCAATCATCAGTAACAACTTTTAATGTGACTTTAATTAGATTTATAAGTTAATTTGTCATACGTACCCAAACCTAACATTCTAAAGTTAAATTTTGTTTTTTAATTTAGTGGAAGTACTCAAGAAATCTATCAATATAAAAAAGATTATTTTATCCTCTTCCAAAGATTATCAGCTAGTAAAGTCCATAATATTAAAAATTAAGTAAATAGATAGTTTTTAAACACTTTATTAAATAAATAACTGAAATTAACTTTTTTATTTAGGAAAAATGACCGTTAATCAATGATTGATTACAATCAATCAGTAAAAAATACATAAAGAAAATTTTTATTACCTGTGGCAATCAATAAAATTAAATACTTTTTTTTTTTATTACCTGTGTCTACTATTTAGGCAGAATACTGTCTATAATTCTTAAAGAAAATTTTAAAATTTACCCAAATAATTTTATTTTTAAATACTCACGTTTGAAATTTAGTAAGTCAAATGAATCAAAATTAATTACACTACTGTATAAATTACAAGTTTAGTTCACTTAGAAGCGGGGAAAAAACAAAGATACAAATTGATAAATGATGACAAATGGTTTCACGGTCTGTAACTTTAGTTCAATTTTTTTTATTTATTTAATTCATGTTCCTCTCAAAATATTTTCTGACTCCATCACTGGTTATAGGCATTTTAGCCGGAACAATGTTAATAATAATAAAGTGGTGTATTTGACATGTATGTATCATTTGAATTGTTGACAAGAGTGTAAACTTGTCTTTTTAACATTCCACTTATATTCCAGTAGATTTCGAAACTGATAGCATGGGGATATCTCAATAGAAATTTGGGATTTACTTTTAGCATAATATTGCCACTTGCAACGTTTCTTCTTTTACATGACAATTAACAAACACAAAACTATTTTTTTTTTGCTTGAAAAGCACAAAACTAATTTGATGTTTGATTAAGCATCTTCCAATTTCCACCATATGTATGTTTATGCATGCGGTCATGGTCCAGTATATCTTACAAACGTCAAAGTGCTCTAGAAGTGTGTGTGATGAGGGCATGGCTGCTAAGAAGCCTGAAGTTGAAGAATCAATCAAAGTTTCCATGGGTCCGGTAACAAGAGCTCGAGTTAAACACTCCAAGAAATAACTCAACAATTTAATCCAGAAGGTTCAGCAAGAGGATTTGGGTGTGTTCACCAATGAGGGACAACAAAGGTTGGTCCACCTTATCAAGGTCAATTCGGATCAAGAAGTTTAGCTATGCAAATCCATGCAATAGGCGTGTGAATCAAGCAAGAGAAACTCAAAACTATTTAGTTTCTTTTTCTTTATTAGCTCATTAGTCCACTTTCCTTTTCTATATTTTTGGCATGTACAACCATTTATTTTTGTTAGATTATTTTGTTTTCCTTTTCTATTTTAGGCAAGTAAAAGCTATTATTATCAGATTTTAACATTGGTTAAGAAGGCATGTAATTAAGCTATTTTAGGAACTTTCTTTGTAATAACTCAGCCTATTAATAGGCTCCCATGGAAAAGAAAGAATGAGGTAATTCATTCAGAAATTTGAGAGCTTTTCTCTTTGGTTCTTTAAAGAACTATTCGAACTTATCAAGAATTATTCTTGTGGCGTTCAACAACGACTTAGCAAACGGATTTCTATCACCGTTTGTGGCGTCTACAAAATACCGAGGTTCTTATTTCGTTATAAACAACGGGTCAAGGTTCCATTTAAATCTGATTGTAGAACGATCTTGGGTTCCTAATTGTGTTTGGGTCTCGTTATTCTTGACGAGGTTCGTATCATTTGGTATTAGAGCAAGGTTCTAGCCTCAGGTTTGCTTATCCCTTTTGTTTTCCAGCCTAGTTTTCCAATCTCTTTCCAAACTTTAGTTGGCCGAACTTACCTTTTCTTTTTGGTCAATTTTTTTTCCCTCTTTTACTTGCTGTAGCTTTAATTTCAGTTCTTGATATTGCTTAAAAAAAAAATTCAAAAGAAGAAGAAGAATCATTGAATCTAATTGAGTTTCTTTTGAAAAAAAAAATATATATAGTGTGACATTTATGCTTATTGGAAATTCTTGTTGGAAAATTCGTGTGACACATTCGGTGTTCTTAAAATCAAAATTTCATTGGTAAGTTGTGAATGAATTGTTGCTGGAAATTCTTGTTCTTGTTTGATTAGTTTGATAAGAGCCAAAAGAGAAGTACCACGAGTGGAAAAAGGCAAGAGTGTGAGATTATTTGAGGGTAAAAGCCGAATATTTTGTGTGAAAAACACGAGTGTTGAGTGAAACATAATCCTTAAGTGAAACACAAGAAGTAGAGAATTGTGAGATCTTTTTTTTTTTTTTTTTTTTTTTTCAAAAGCAAGTCAATGAATGGTTGGACAGAGTGGAAAATGCCAATCGAGGGTAGCCACAAATGGCTCCCAATGTGCATAGGAGGGAAAGAATTCAACCGAGACGTGTCACGGAGGACTTTAAGGAGTTCAACGAGGGAGGTTTTGAGGAGGAGGACGGTAGACACTCGGTGGGCAGCGTTAGGAGTTTTGGACAGATTAGAAGAGATAGGAATCAGGAGGATAATAATTTGGGCAGCATTAAGATGAAGGTGCCTTCGTTTCAAGGCAAAAATGATCCTGAGGATTATCTAGAGTGGGAAAAGAAGATGGAGCTAGTTTTTGATTGCCACAACTACTCCGAGATGAAGAATGTAAAACTTGCAGCCATTGATTTTTCTGTCTATGCCATCATTGGTGGACGCTTCGAATGAGGAGTGTGTTGCTCATGGTGAGTTGACCTTCGTGGCAAAGAGAGCCTTAAGTATGCAAGTTAAGGAAGACGAAGAGAAGCAACGAGAAAATATTTTCCATACTAGGTGCCATGTTCAAGACAAGGTGTGTAGTATGATCATTGATGGAGGGAGTTGTACCAATGTCACTAGCACTACTATGGTGGAGAAATTAGGGCTGCCAACAACAAAGCACCCACGGCCTTACAAGCTGCAATGGTTGAATGATTAGTACGAGGTGAGAGTCAACAAGCAAGTTCTCGTTTCATTCCGGATTGGGAAGTATGTAGACAAGGTGTTATGTGATGTGGTTCCCATGCATGCGGGACACATACTTCTTGGAAGGCCTTGGCAGTTTGATCAGCGTGTGAATTATGATGGTTTCACCAACAAGTACTCTTTGGTGAACAATCAACGAGCCATCACTCTTGTTCCATTAACTTCGAAACAGGTTTATGAAGATCAAGTGAAGTTACAAAAGGAGAGTGAGCAAAAGAAAGAGAGTGCAAGAGAGAGAAAGGAAGAGAGTTAAGAAAGAGAAAGATTGGTGGAGAAAAATGAGAGTGAAAGGGAAAAGGGGGTTTCAGCCAATGAGAGAAAAAAAAGAGAGAACACAAAAGAATTTTTATGCAAGAGCAAGTGATATAAAGCGAGCATTGATATTAAACCAGCCAATGATTTTACTTGTGTACAAGGAGGCTGCATTTTTAACTAACCAACTTGACCCCGCTCTTCCTAATTCTATTGTGTCTTTTTTGTAGGATTATGAGGATGTTTTCCCCGAGGATACATCACACGGATTACCATCAATCCGAGGGATCGAGCATCTAATTGATTTAGTGCCCAGTGCAACCATTCCAAATTGACTAGCCTATAGAAGTAACCCGGAGGAGATAAAGAAGCATCAAAGACAAGTCTAGGAGTTGATGGAAAAAGCGTACGTGAGAGAAAGCATTAGTCAATGCGCAGTTCCAGCATTGTTAGTACCTAAGAAGGATGGGACGTGGAGAATGTGTGTTGATTGCCGAGCCATCAACAACATCATGGTAAAGTATCGCTTTCCCATTCCTCGTTTAGATGACATGTTAAATGAGCTGCATGGTGCTTGTGTATTTTCTAATAGTGCGTTTGGTAAAACGGTTTGAGTTGAAATTTTTAAGTTTGAGTTGGTTGATTTTTTAAAAACTAGTTATAATTTTTGTTGACTTTTCAGAAAAAGATAAAAACTAAGATGAAAAATGTGAGTTTAAGATGGTTTGCCAAACAGAGGGTAAGATTGATCTGAAAAGTGGTTATCATCAAATAAGAATGAAGGAAGATGATGAATGGAAAACTGCATTCAAAACTAAATATGGATTGTATGAGTGGTTAGTTATGCCTTTTGGATTAACTAATGCACCTACCACTTTTATGCGTTTAATGAATCATGTTTTTATGTCTTTTCCTTGGGAAATTTGTTGTGGTTTATTTTGATGATATTCTCATTTACAGCAAAAACTTGGATTATTATTCGAAGCATTTACAATCGGTTTTGCTAACCTGAAAAAGTATACTTTTGCACCAATAAGCTTTTTCTCTTAGGTTATGTTGTTAGTGCCAAGGGAATTAAGGTTGATGAAGAAAAAGTCTACACAATACAAGAATGGCCGAGACCAACTGATGTAGGGCAGGTTAGAAGTTTTCATGGGCTTGCTAGTTTCTATAGGAGGTTCAAGAAAGATTTTAGTACCATCGTTGCTCCCCTTACCGAGGTCATCAAGAAGAATGTTATATTCAAATGAGGAAAAGAGCAAGAGGCAGCATTCTCGTTGATTAAAGAAAAATTAACAAACCCACCTTGCTAGCCTTACCTATTTTGTCTAAAGCATTTGAGATTGAATGTCATGCATCAGGTATATGTATTGGAGTTGTTTTAATGCAGGATGGAAGACCAATTGCTTACTTCAGAGGAAAACTAAGCGGGGCAGCCTTGAACTACCCTACTTATGACAAAGAGATGTATGCATTGGTACGAACATTGGAGACATGGCAGCATTACCTATTGGCCAAGGAATTTGTGATCCACATGGATCATGAATCTTTAAAGCATTTGAAGGGGCAATACAAGCTGAACAAGAGACATGCACAATGGATGGAGTTCATTGAGTCATTCCCATTTGTGATCAAGTACAAACAAGGTAAGGAGAATGTAGTGGCCGATGCACTTTCTCGCAGGCATGCATTGATTTCTACTCTTGATGCTAAATTACTTGGTTTTGAGCACATTAAAGAGTTGTACCCGATAGACCAAGATTTTAGTGAGTTGTATTTGTCCTGTGAGAAGGATGCCTTTGGGGAATATTTTAGGCATGATAATTATTTGTTTCGGAAAAATAAGTTGTGTGTGCCTAATTATTCTTTGAGGGACTTGTTAGTGAGAGAAGCCCATGGTGGAGGGTTGCTGGGGCATTTTGGTGTAGCTAAAACCCTAGGAGTAATACAATAACATTTTTATTGGCCTCGCATGAAAAGAGATGTTAAGAGGATTTGTGAGAGATATGTCACTTGTAGGCAAGCTAAGTCAAGAGTTCAACCCGACGGTTTGTACACCACATTACCAATTCCTAGTATACCTTGGATTGACATTTCGATGGATTTTGTGTTAGGATTGCCTAGGTCAAAAAGGGATTGGGATTCTATTTTTGTGGTGGTAGATAGGTTTTCTAAGGTGGCACATTTTATTACATGTCACAAATCTGATAATGCTTCTAATGTTGCCAATTTGTTCTTTCGCGAAATTATTAGGTTACATGGTTTGCCTAGAATAATTGTTTCGGATAGAGATGCTAAGTTCTTGAGTTAATTTTGGAAGACTGTGGAGTAAGTTAGGAACCAAGTTATTGTTTTTTACAACTTGTCATCCACAAACTGATGGTCAAACTGAAGTAGTGAATATGATTTTGTCTACCTTATTAAGAGCAATCATTAAAAAGAACATCAAAGCATGGGAAGAGTGTTTGCCATATGTTGAGTTTGCTTACGACTGATCTGTTCATTCTACTACTAAATTTTCACCTTTTAAAATTGTGTATGGTTTTTAATTCATTAACTCCTTTGAACTTAACTTCTTTACCTTTGTCTGAGCTTGTGAATTTAGATGGTCAAAAGAAAGCTGAAATTGTTAAACCTATTCATGAGACGGCAAGACTCAACATTGAGAGAAAGATGGAGCAATATGCCAAACATGCCAACAAGGGATGAAACAAAGTTGTTTTTGAGCCGGGCGATTGGGTGTGGTTGTACATGCGTGAGGAGAGGTTTCCAGCTCAAAGACGTTCAAAGCTTCTTCCACGGGAGGATGAACCATTTCAAGTTCTTGAGCACATTAATGACAATGCTTACAAATTGGATCTACCAAGTGAGTACAATGTTAGTGCTACTTTCAATGTTGCTGACTTATCTCCTTTTGATGTAGGTGATGATTTGAGGACAAATCATTTTCAAGAGAAGAGGAATGATAAGGGCATGGCTACAAAGAAACTTGAAGTTGAAGAATCAATCAACGTTCCCGGGGGTCCGGTAATAAGAGCTCGAGCTAAACACTTCAAGAAAGAACCCAACAATTTAATCCAGAAAGTTCAGCAAGAGGATTTGGGCATGTTCACCAATGAGGGACAACAAAGGTTGGTCCACCTCATCAAGGTCAATTCGGATAAAAAAGATCAGCCATGCAAATCCATGCAATAGGCGTGTGAATCAAGAAACAGAAACTCAAAACTATTTAGTTTCTTTTTCTTTATTAGCTCATTAGTCAACTTTCCTTTTCTATATTTTTGGCATGTACAACCATTTATTTTTGTTAGATTATTTTGTTTCCTTTTTCTATTTTAGACAAGTAAAAGCTATTATTACGAAATTTTAACATTAGTTAAGAATGCATGTAATTAAGTTATTTTAGGAACTTTTTTTGTAATAATAATTCAGCCTATTAATAGGTGCCTATGGAAAAGAAAAAAGGAGATAATTCATTCAGAAATTTGAGAGTTTTTCTCTTTGGTTCTTTGAAGAACTATTCGAACTTATAAAAAATTATTCTTATGGCGTTCAACAACAACTTCTCAAATGGATTTTCATCACCGTTTATGGCATCTACAATATACCGAGGTTCTTATTTCGTTATAAACAACGGGTCGAGGTTCCATTCAAATTTTATCGTAGAACAATCTTGGGTTCCTAATTGTGTTTGAGTCTCGTTATTCTTGATGAGGTTCATATCAATGTATGTGTGTGTGTGTGTATATATATGAGGAGAAAAACAATTGAGATAAAATCGTAAACAAATAACAATAAAAATGAAAACATAACATTTCTTTTTGAATGGAAAAAAAGAGACATTTTAAGACCAGATTAACACTATATATATGTGTATATATATATATATATATATATATTTATAATAAATTAATGCCCTGTTTAGAATATGTTGATGCCCGAAATTTGACACAGCTTAGGCCTAACCCACATCTTGCAATATGGGCCAAAAGCGATACGTGGACCCAATCCACGCTTCGGGGATCTTTGAGTGGGCTGTGATTTGAAAGATCAAGGAATATGAATGGGCCCATTTATTTGGTCCAATTAGACTCTTAGCCGACTTGGGAGGCTTTGAGTCTATGAGAAATTAGAATAATATGGGTTGTGGATAACTTTAAAAACCCCCCAAAAGCTTTAACCTAATCCAATAAGCCTAGATAAGCCCAATACATGCCATAAAACATCTCGTTTTTTCTCTACAAATTAAGACTTTAAATCTTGTTAATACGGGAATCAACAATACACCATTTAGATGAGACATTTCCCTTTCAAAAGCCTCTGGTGTGTCTGGAAAATACCTAAAATAGCCCTCATAAGGTATTAAAACAGCTAGCTATCTCCCTAGGCATCCATTACCAAGGCAACCCTTTTTGACCAAGTTCAAATAGTCAATGGAAGAGTTCTCCCACCTCCTGAAGCAGTCACTCCGAGAAAGAGAAGGAAACCATGGCCGGAGAAACCCCTAACTAGAGCCTCCAAGTGGAAAACCTTCAAACTAAACTAGAAAAAATTTGGTTGCCATTAAATCCTCCACCACCTATAAATATCACACTATTCTCATCCCAAACATAGACCTTCAGCCCAGAACACTGCAAACAACCCCTCTTTAATCTCCACTCACGGCCAAGAGAGGAAACCCTTTCTAGATCAAATGGCTCCTCCGACAAAGGCGCACTTGAAGTAGGAATCCATTCTCGAGCACATTGTATTTTCTACCTTACCAACCATCCCTGACCACATCATCAGATCCCACATTCCTTTAACACTTCTAAAACCATCTCATTTACCTTTCACTCACCATTTTCGGCTAAAAGAGGAAACCCTCTCTACCTCAACTGACTCCATTAACGGAGGCGCACCTGAAGCATGGAACAATCACAACCATTATCACAAGAGTAGCATTTCTCTCACCATTCCTCACCCATAACAAATGGCCAGTAGAGGATACCCTCTTCAATACACCATGACTTCCAGCGACATCTTCGATGGTGGAGAACCTCCGGATTAGGCGTTCCCAAATATACAATCAGCCCCTTAATCACAATTAGCAACAATTTGCCTCACCATTCATTCACCTTACGCGGCCAAGAGAGGAAACCCCTTTAATTTCGATCATATTCTGCCAACAAAGGAACACCTGAAGTTTAAAGCCACGCTTAGGCACTACATTACGAACCTTATACACAAATCATAACATTACTACAAATCTAAACCCTTATACTAAGTATCAAACAAACCTTCCCTTGACCACAAACATCTCTCCACAAACCACTCATGTTCCCTTCCCACACCATATGGTCATATCAAGATCCCTTTTATTAAGACATCTTCATCCACATGGGGCCGGAATCGCAATGGGTGTCGCCCTCGGAACGGTCTTCCTCATGGTCATCTGGGTTTAGCTCGTCCCAACCGGGGCCAATATTGTGGCTTACAAGAGAGAGCACTACAAACGCTCCTGCTGATTGTTTGGGTGTTCGACCTCCTGACGTAGCTTGCGATACCTCCGGCGGCACATTCCCTCGACGCCAACTGGACCAACCGAAGGAGGTCACGAACACCAACCCTCTAAGTCAGCATGGCCACCACAAAAAAGCCCCATCAGAATATATATATTAATTTTGTATTATATTTCAATGTAACATATAAATATAATGTGTGCCCTTTTTACATATTGTACTTAAATATATGGTACATTTGGATACACGATTGTGTCCACATGGAATACAAATGCAACACAATGTGTATTGGGTACCTCAATATTGTATTCAAATACAAATACAATTGTACTCAAATACAAATACTTTTAGATTATGAATATAATATAATCACTATTTATCATTATATTTTTCTCTTTATTTTTACTAATCACATCATATATTCTCTCTCACCAATAACCCAAACATATATTATATTTGAATATGTAAGAAAAAAAACATCCAATCGTATATTGTGTACTATTGTATTATATTTTAATATAATACAAACGAATGTTGTTTTCAAATAAATCAGTAACATGTGTTTGGGTTATTTACATATAAATAGTTATTTTATTATAAATTGATAAGAAAGAGAATATGTGATATAATTGGTAAAAGTAAATAAAAAGTGAATGGATGAATGTCAAATGAGTGGGGTAATTTTTCAATTGTATTTGCATTAATAGAAAATCTGATATATTTTTTGAAACCATTTTATCTCTTGAAATATGTTCTTATTTACCTATTAAAAAAAAAGGCTGTTATTACCGTACTAGATATCAGCTGAAGTAGTACAGTCATGAAATTATCAACGAGGGAAGGTTGGTCAAAGTCGTGTATTTCAAAAATGTTGGGGGGTTATATCTTAGTAAATGTGAGAATTCAAAGTGAGACAATTAAATATTTTCTATTTACCATTTTTTTAAATAAAAATTAAATATTTTCTTTATTGAGGGAAGAATTAAACATTTTCAGATTTAAAAAAATTCCAATAATCAAAAAAAAATTTATGGAAATTTTAAGTGATCAAAAAACAAAATAACTCCAAATATAATTGATGAACCATTTTTTTTAAATGAGATAATTTGAATTTTATAACTTTTTTTTTTTTGAAAGAGTCGAGTGAAATATCTACGACTACGATAAAGCATCTTAAGGAAAAAAAAAAAAACAAAAATGAAAAAAAAAATTGAAAAGTGACGTAAAAGAAATAAGAAGCATGCATGCAGAAAAGTGAGAAAACAGACATTTGAAGGCCATAATTTTACGCAAGCGTTATAATATTAATATATGAAAGGAACTGGGCATAAAATTAGCAAATATTTGTTAAAGATTTTTTTCAAACAAAAACGAGCAAAACTTGCATACATACATTATTGATTCTCCATAAAATCTACAAAAAAATAATAATAATAATAATCTACAAAAACTATATATATATATAGAGAGAGAGAGAGAGAGAGAGAGAGAGAGAGAGACATTCGAGAGGGAAGGTGGAAAAGTGTGGTGGTGCTTTAAATATCGAGGGGCTTGGAAAGATCAAAATGTCATTAACTTCTCAATTAATGCCCTCACCTACACTCACTCCATTTTCAGAACTTGCAGTTTCTTCGCATTTATTGCTTTCTCTCTCTCTTTCTCTTTCTCTCTCTGACTCTCTCTCACTCTCTCTCTCCACACATTCTTGCTTCTGCAACAGCAATACCCTGCAACTCCCTGCTCCAAAGCTATCCAACTTTTTTCTTTTGAGTTTTTCTTTTCAAACAAATAAAATTACTATTAATATCACTATTCACAACTATTGGCGAGATTGACCTGCTGGGTTTTGTGAATGAACTTCAAAGGAAAAACCAAGCAAATTTTTTCCCACCATTTTTTGACAAGGGTATGTGTTTTTCGCACATGGGTTTTGGAAGAAGAAGAGCAAAAATTGCTTTCTTTTTACCAGGAGGGTTTTTCTGACTGGGATCTTGTTGAAGTTTTGACTCATTTGTAAGTGTTTTTGGCAAGCTAGTTTATTACATTTTCCTTGCATTTTTTGGCTTACTATTCATGTTGTTGAAGTGCATTATGATCTGCTGAGTTTGTTAACTATGTTTTGATCCTGTGGAGTTTGGCATTGAGAGAGAGAAATGTGGACTTCTCCAATGGGAGTTGGGATAATTCTTGTGGTTTGTTCAGATTTGTTGTTGATAGTTTCGGTTTCGGGACTCGGCTCAATGTCCTCCATTGCCGTTTCTTATGGCGAAAAGGGTCCAGTTTTCTGTGGCCTAAAATCGGATGGGTCTCATCTTGTGACCTGTTATGGCTCAAATTCCGCTATTACATATGGAACTCCGGTGCATTTACCTTTCGCCGGTTTAACCGCCGGCGACGGTTTTGTTTGCGGCCTTCTCGGCGATACGAATCAGCCGTATTGTTGGGGAAGCAGTGGCTATATCCATATGGGAGTTCCTCAGCCCCTGGCTAAAGATGCTGAGTACTTGGAAATCAGTGCCGGTGATTACCATCTCTGTGGATTGAGAAAGCCCTTGACTGGAAAACGCAGGAACACTTCTCTTGTTGATTGTTGGGGCTATAACATGACCAAGAACTACGTGTTTGATGGGCAGGTTCGGTCGATATCCGCCGGCTCGGAGTTTAACTGCGGCTTGTTTGCTCAGAACAGGACCGTTTTCTGCTGGGGCGACGAGACGAGCAGCCGGGTTATTAGCTTGATTCCGAAAGAGATGAGGTTTCAGAAGATTGCTGCTGGTGGGTACCATGTTTGTGGGATTCTGGAGGGTGTGAATGCGAGAGCCTTTTGTTGGGGGAGGAGCTTGGACATCGAGGAAGAGATCTCGGTAGCGTATTCGGGTAATCAAGGCAATGTCGATTTGGCACCAAATGATCCGATGCTGTCGGTTGTGGGAGGGAAGTTTCATGCTTGCGGGATTAGGAGTTACGACCGCGGAGTTGTCTGTTGGGGTTTCGTCGTTAAACCGAGCACATCTGTCCCTAATGGCATTCGGGTTTACGAGATTGCTGCTGGGAATTACTTTACTTGCGGAATTATTGCCGAGAGATCGTTGTTACCTGTTTGTTGGGGTTCCGGATTTCCTACTTCTCTGCCTTTAGCTGTCTCTCCGGGACTATGCAAGTCTACTCCGTGTGCTCCGGGGTTTTATGAACTCGGCCATAAGAAGGCCTCTTGCAAAGATCCTAATTCTCGAATTTGTCTGCCGTGCAGCGCGGGATGTCCTGCTGATATGTACCAAATAACTGAATGTACATTGGGATCTGACAGAATGTGTGATTATAACTGTTCGATTTGCAACTCTGCGGAATGCATCTCAAACTGTTCTGCTTTGTATTCCAATATCATCACGGCTAAGAAGAACGAAAGGTTTTGGTCGCTGCAGTTGCCAGTCATTATCGCAGAGATTGCTTTTGCTGTGTTCGTAGTGCTTGTTGTGTCTTTAACCGCGGTTTTTTATGTTCGGTACAAGCTGAGACACTGCCAATGCTCCACCAAAGATTCCAAGTCCAAGAAGAGTAATAGGAACTGCTCGAGTTTTCAGAAAGAAAACGGAAAGATTCGTCCAGACTTGGATGACCTGAAGATCAGGAGGGCTCAGATGTTCACTTACGAGGAGCTAGAAAGGGCGACGGGCGGTTTCATAGAAGAATCTTTAGTGGGGAAGGGAAGCTTCTCTTATGTTTTCCGAGGGGTTTTAAAGGATGGCACCGTCGTTGCCGTCAAACGGGCTATAATGTCGCCAAACATGCAGAAGAGTTGGAAAGAATTCCACACAGAGTTGGATCTACTCTCGAGATTGAATCATGCCCACTTGCTCAATCTGCTTGGTTATTGCGAGGAAGGGGAAGAAAGGCTTCTTGTTTACGAGTACATGGCTCACGGATCGTTGCATCAGCATCTCCATGGTAAGGACAAGGCCATGAAGGAGCAGCTGGATTGGGTTAGAAGAGTAACCATTGCAGTCCAGGCCGCAAGGGGGATCGAGTACTTGCACGGTTATGCTTGCCCACCAGTGATCCATCGAGACATCAAGTCCTCAAACATCCTCATCGACGAAGAGCATAATGCCCGAGTGGCTGATTTCGGTCTCTCATTGTTGGGGCCTGCGGATAGTTGCTCCCCATTGCCCGAGCTTCCTGCAGGAACTCTTGGCTACCTCGATCCAGAGTACTACCGGCTTCACTACCTCACCACCAAATCCGACGTCTACAGCTTCGGTGTCTTGTTGCTGGAGATTCTAAGTGGGAGGAAAGCTATTCATATGCAATATGAAGAAGGAAATGTAGTTGAACGGGCAGTGAACATTGTCGAATGGGCAGTGCCTCTGATCAAGTCGGGTGATGTAGCAGCGATTTTGGATCCGGTCTTGAAGCTTCCATCCGATACAGAAGCCTTGAAAAGGATAGCCAATGTGGCTTGCAAGTGCGTAAGAATGAGAGGCAAGGAAAGACCGTCAATGGACAAAGTGACGACGGCGTTAGAACGAGCTCTTGCGCTGTTAATGGGAAGTCCTTGTAACGAGCAACCGATTTTGCCCACCGAGGTTATCTTGGGGAGTAGTAGATTGCACAAGAAGCCCTCTCAAAGGTCTTCGAATAGGTCGGCCTCCGAAGCTGATGTGGTTGAAGCCGAGGATCAGAGATTCGAGTTCAGAGCTCCTTCATGGATAACTTTTCCTAGTGTTGCTTCTTCTCAGAGGAGGAAATCCTCGGTCTCGGACGCAGATGTTGAGGGGAAGAATTCCGAAGCCAAAAATTCGGGCAATGGCGGAAGTATTAACGACGGGCTGAGGAGTTTGGAGGAAGAGATTTGTCCTGCTTCTCCTCAAGAAAACTTGTTCTTGCAGCATAATTTCTAAAAAACAAATTAAAAAAAAAAAATAGTTGCTCAATCTCTAGGAGGATATGAATTGTTTTCAAGCACTTTCTATCAGTAATATTTACTACTTTGACTACCACCTCTTTATTTTTCTGAGATCAATCTTGCTTCTTTCATGTACTTGATTCTAACACTTCGGTGGTCTAATTATCAAATATTGTTCTGTATTCATAACTTGTTCGGAACTAGTTCTTGTTCGAAGTTTGTCGCCTACCAGTGACGGAGTCAGTAGTAGGGATCAAAAAATTTTTTAATCAAGATTATACTAACATATGAATATATATATATATATATATATAAGTTTTTGTTTATTATATTCATGATATATTAATACATGAAAACATCAGTATTATTATCTAAATAGGATAACATGTAATTAACAATTATATGTAATTAAAAATAAAAATAATGCAAGAAAGAACCTGAAAATTGAAGTATTGATCTTACTATCTTCATAATACCATAGTCATTCAAGTTTCACACCTTAAAGCTCAAAATCTAATATATCTTATAAAAACGAAAAAAATATATATTTAATACACTTATAAATAACATTATTCTCTTAATATGTTAAATTCATATATATCAAAATATCATTTTCTTTTCTTAAATATAAGTTGTGTTCGACGATTTTTCATAGAGACAAACTCATCTATAATTGATTCACTATTAAATTTTATAGTAATTTCCTTTTCAATGTAGATAATCGAGTAGTCATTCAAAAAAATTATCTTTTATATACGGCACCAACATTATTACAACACATGAGTCCAAAATTCTTCACACACAAAAAAAAAAAAAAGGCATGTCTAAATTTATCACAAACTAAATTGAAAAAAAAATAAAAATTGTATTTAAATCCAGAATATTAAATAATGTTCGTTCTAATTTTCTCAGTTAAAATCTACAATAAAAACTAAAAATCAGTAATTTCTAGCAGAATATTTCCAATTTTCTAATCGGAATTAGCATATTATCACCAATACATAAGGACAAACAAAACAAATTCAGAAAAAATAGTAGCTTTGTAGCCCGCCAATTCCACATTAAGACAAATAGAAAAATCACAATCAAATTTAAAAAAAAAATGAAAAGAATAAAAAAAACAAGCGAGAAAAAGAAATACAAATCTAAAGTGGAAACAAGAAGTTGAAGAAGAATAAATTGACAGACTAAGACAAACTTGTCTCAAGTTGAGAATAAATCCAATACAGTAAACCGAAGAAAAATAAAAATTACACCTTGAACAACATAGCAAATTTCCAAATTTGTTTGGGAATGATGGAATGGGAAAAGTGAAAAGTTAGCTTCTTTTAGAAGTTTTTAGTTTATGTGTAGACAAAATACTACTTAGTATATTGGGTCAATCTTTTAAAATACTGGGCTATTAAAATTGTAGTTCAAATTTAAATTTTAGATCAAGTCATTAGACCCACTAATATATATGAATTTAATAAAATTGTTTTATTTTTTAAAATCCAAATTATTTGTCTAATAAAATATAGAAAACTCTTAATTTATGAGAGGACAAGACTAGTTTATATGCAAACCAATTTTTTTAAATTAAAAAAAAAACCCACTATATAAAAATCTCACTAAAAATTGGGGGGTCATGCCCCAACCCCCCTCCCCACGCCATTGTAGCCCACTTTAATATAGTGTTGCACTCGTTATATAAATTTAAAGATCATTATATCAACATGATAAAAATTAAAATTAGGTTAATATAATACAAAATTAAACTAAAATTAACTAAAATTTATGTCATATTGATCAAGAATAAAAATTTTGTTTCATGTTGATCAATAAATAATTATTTAGATAATTTTCTCTAATTTTTCTTTTTCAAATTCAAATTGGAATATTCATTTTTTCGGGTAGAATTAAAAGTCGAGCTAGCGTGTTATTCATTTATACATATACATAATGAGAAACAATTGGGGGCAAAAAAAAAAACAAAAAGAAAACAAAAAGAAAAGAAAAGAAAAGAAAAAACTCCCTTGTGTTGAAGCATAATTAATCATACATAATAAAAAACTTAGATAATTTTCGTATATCACCAACATGAAATATATATATATATATATATATATATATTTATTGACAGGGGACGTGGGGCCTCGTACTAGTCATCTATGAAGATTGTATAAATTTTCCCCTTCGGAGGAAAAAAAAAAAGTATAACATTTTATGTACGTAGTTGATAAACATTAAACACAATTACTCTAATGTGAAGCAGAAACATTTACCCCGTGGCTGGAATCGACGTTTTTGACAACCGTCGCTCAACTCTTAATGATCGAGATGCATATTCTTCTTCACATCGTATCTTACAAACATCATCATCATTGCAATATTTTATCTCATCAAGCACATGAATTATTATCTCGGATTCTGTGTTTCAAGAGCAACAATTAAACAAAGTAAGAATCGCCATCTTTTGTACATATGTGTGTGTATATAGCTAATTTAAATTTGTAATTTCCTTCTTACTTTTAGGATAATGGCTTCTGCCGTCAATTTATACCATCAATGTCGCTTATATGAAAATTATATAATAATTAAAAGATTAAAGACTCATTATTTTGAAAATTTTACATTATTTCGAATTCGAAAATGTTTGACATATGTGAAAAGGGTCAAAGTTGATAAGTTGGAATCACATACTGAATGGTAAATAAGGTTGCATCTAAAACCATACATAAGACTCTCGTAGAAATTTGGGTGGGACATAAACGTAGTTTACGTAATATCCTAATCTGCGGATGTCCGACACATGTAAAAAATGTCAAGATTAATAAATTAAAGTCACATAATGAAGTATGTCTTATTGTAGGTAAAAGTGCTTGCCACTTTTTATTTCACATTGTAAGAGGACAAAAATCCTAAAGTCATTATAGAAGGGCAATTTACTAGAAATGTGTTTTCTTTGGGGCATTTCTCAAAAAATCTCTAAAATAATTGACAATGAGAGGGTAAATCTATCTCTTTTGCTTAAGTTGTATGTGATTAGAAAAATAGAAAGAGTGCTTATCTCTTTAGAGAGATAGGCGTCAGCTAGGGTTTTGGATAAAGAGATGTTGAAACAACCTAATTAGTGCATAATTTGTAAACATAGATATTTTCTCCAAAACATGTAAATTTTTATCTTTTATGTGTTTATGTTCATTTTCGTCCTTCAGTTCGTTTTTCTGTTATATTTGGGAATTGGGGTTTTTTGCTTTCAATTTTGATTTTTGCCGAGGGTTTAATAAATAGATGACTAAGACCATATAATTATAAATAAATAAACGCGCACACACACACATTTTGAAGTTTGGGTAATGCAAAAATTAAGGGCAAATTTTAAAGTCTTTGATTGATAAAGAAAATGAATATAGATTCTAAAGTTATAAGACTAAACTAACATCTGATGTATTTTTTCAAGCGCTAGAAACTTGTATTTAGTTTAACTGTTTATAATTTAATTATGAAAAAATTATAGTTTGCATAAAAAGCAATTACCTGAATTTTTGAAGACTATGGAGGAGATAGAGAAAAAGGCCAAGAAATATATCAAATGAAACCTCTTTGCAATTTTTTCTTGATGAGCTCCTTACCACGAAAAACAAAACAAAACAAAACATTTCTACAGGTTTGTATAACTTGAAATGAAAATTTCCTTTTTCTTAGGAAAAAAAATGAAAATATCATTCTCAGAAAGAAAATAAAAACAATTAAATCTTGGTCTTTTTGAATTTTATAAGTATGCAATTGATCTCTCCATGAGATGGGCAGTTGGTTGTACTAAAAGTACTAACAATAAGAAAGCTACCTTTGAAGATAACTAGTTTATTACAAAATGAAATAATAAACAAACAGCGTCAAGACGTAAATATCATCTCAGAGAAAAAAAAAAAAAAAAAAAAAAGACGTAAATATCATCACTATTTTGTATTTGAACTGTGTGGAACTCTTATGAATTTCGAACTATAAAAAAAAATAAAAATAAAAGTAAGAAAAGAGAAGAAAATGATTTAACGTGAAGAAAGTGATCCACAAACTAGGAACAAAGAGAATAATTTACTAGTAAAAAGGGAAAATTATAGCAAATAACATATTTTTTAGGTACCTTTGAAGTTTATAGCATGTTTTTTAAAAGATAATAAATTACAACATATATTTCTAGTAAATCTTTAGATTTCCTTGGATTTTCTTAAAAATTTAGGATTTACGGTTAATTTTTAACAACAAATTTATGTGCATAATTTAATATTAGAAAGAGTGAGAAGAGGAAGGAGAGGTTTTTTTTTTAATGCTATTTATTACTATGTTTAAAATTTTATACTTTAATATATTATTACTCTCTTCAAAAATGCTATTTTGCTATTTCTCTCACTCAAAAACACTACAAGTGGGACTCTCTATAAATATAAATTATAATGTATAAAATTGAATAAATTGTCTAATACTTATAAATCACTTAAACAAAGAGATATCCAAAATAAAATAAAAAACAAAAAAAAAAACAAATAAATAACTTTCCCTAATTTGAAATAGTAAGTTTCTCCAATACCACAAGACTATTATTGTTAGTTTTTAAGTAAACAACTATAAAAATGATTGATTTAAAAAAAGATCACATGTATGTATATATATATATATATATGTATACATATAGCGAAATTCATACGCCTTTATATCCGTCATCAAATTCCATGCTTTCAATGAAGTTTTGGCTTGGCCTTTCAATCCCTCAATAAATATATTTGCAATTAACTATTTGATTTGCTTAGTGAATAATAGTTAGATGCATGGGGTATTTTAATTAATTAACTAGACTAAAGAAAGTCTTAAAACATTCCAAAAAAAAAAAAGGCCTTAAAAAATAATTTGGACTTTTCACATGTACGATTTGCTCTCTCATATATATATATATATATATGAGACAGCAAATAGGAAATATATATATATATTTCCAATTTGTTTCTTTTTCCAACGATTAATGTAGAATCTGCAACTTTATTTGCATATAAATTGAAATTTTATTTGCAGAGCAAAAAAAATAAATAAATAAATTTATTTGGATTTACTTGTTATCCCAAACAAAGAAAAAGGACATATGATGCAAGATGTCACTTCCTTTTTTTTTTTGCCACATCGATCTGCTGTGGAATGGGTGAAGAAAAAACCAGCACGCCCTTTTCCTTTGACAGTAAGGGCCTCTTGACGTTTGAGCAGACATAGCAACCCGTCATTTCTTTTAAACGGCAGAGTCTATAGATAATTATTATGCAATAGTTATTTATTTTAATTCTTCAAAGAACTTATTACATTTTTTCTATGTAATAAATAATTATATTTTATTGGGAATATATATTTAAGTCAATGCATCAATTATTTTTAAAGGGAGAAGAAAATTTAGGACCAGTCATGAATCGAATAACAGATATATTTTTAGAGAGAAGAAAATTCAAAGACCAATCATGAGTTAAATTTAATTGGATGTATTTTTAGAGGTCAATTTCATCGATCTTCTGGCAACGCCAGCTACATGGCGTGTGCAACAGGTGCAGGAACTTGTCTGGAGCCGGCAACGCACCATTGCCACATCTACTTGCTCGGCCTCACGAAGCCCCGCCTAAACGACAAACCCTTCCCTTCCCTTCCTTGAACGACCTCAACACAACCAACAGTGCTGGAGTAGTTGCCTTCGTCGCTGGCGCCGATGACACGCCATTCCCATATATGCTTGCTCGGCCTCACAGAGCCCCGCCTCCGCGACCAACCGTTCCCATCCTTGAACGACCCTGACACAACCAACGGTGCCGGAGTAGTCGACTTTGTCGCCGGCAACGCGCCACTGTTGCATCCACTCTGCCACCTACTCTTCTATTCTTCATTTCAACCAAAAAAAAAAAAATGTATTTAAGAAGCTTTTATTTAGTACACAAGTGTGCACTGGAAGTTGTGTACTCCTTTGAATATTTAAAGGTTGAAATTCATCGAACAGCCTATAAAATCGATCTCTATAATAGGGATTATAAAAGGATTCTACCACAACTATTTCCAATAATAATAGCTGAAATAGGGAATCAAAATTGTTTTTTTTTTTTTTTTCTTATTAAATGTTTCCTATAAGTAAGATTGCATTACAATTCTCATGGGAATAATATTTACGCCTCCCATACTCCCCATCTGTATCTTGTGTGTTCACATGTTTGTTGTTGTTGTTGTATTATCATTATTTTTTTTTTTTAAGAAACAAAAAAACTTTTATTGAAGACGAGTGTTAGAGATCATGTCAGTCGTCAGGGGACGAGAAGCCCACCAAAGCCTCCTACTATTATTGCTTCTTCCTTCCAACCAATAAATCACCCATTGAAAAGATCCACATGTCTTGTTGGAATCACCCAAGAAATCCCAGACTTCCCCAGCACTCAACGGTTGATACTAGATCCTCTCGAAGAAGGAATAGTGAAGGAAAAGACGGTCCAGCATCTCGTCATGTATCCTACAAAGAACACAAGCCATGAGAGATAAAGATTAGGCTTCCTCCTTTGCAACATATCCTGAGTGTCAAGTTCACTCAATGCACGCAGTCAGTTAAAACACTCAAACTGTAGTAGGAACCGAGGGTAAAGGAAGGAAAATCAATCATGAATTCGATAAACAATTTACAGTAAAAGCAGAAAAAGAATTAAGAACATATAAGAGTCCTACCTCTTTCGTATTTAGAGACCAAATTCTCAGCCAGTTGCCCCCAACAACCGTATATCCTGATTTACAAGAAACTCCCCAAGAGTTTGTGTGTCCAAGCAAGTCATGTCTGCAGTCGCTTTCCACATTTAAATCAATGATCCTTGATTAAATATATAGGAACTAAGTTGCATTCCTCGAGTCAATTTCTTATCTTCGAGTTTGGCCCATTTGTCACGAGTTCTTTCTCTTGTAAAGTTCTTTCAATAGCTTCTCAGCATCAGTTTTCTTACCCGGTCTAGCAAAAGTAGAACTTATACAAAGCTGTGTACTTTCACAGGGAACATACCCTTTTTCATGCATTTCTACCAACAATCTTTTGGCCTCACCCAGATACAACTTCCTCTGTGCCCTGTCCAATGCTGGATTCTTTGACAGCTTACACCAGCCGCAGATTAGTATGTCGTAAGTTGAAGAGTTGGGCAATCTTCCTCTTAACAGCATTTCGTTCATAAGCTCCCTTGCTTGGCTCATCTTTCCCACCTTAGCAAAATCACCAATTAGCACGTTGTATGTGCCGGCGCTAGGAACAAAGCCATTTCCTATCATTTCACAATAAAGTCTCATATAATCCCTTCTATTCCCGACTCTACCATGGCCAAAAACCAAAGTGTTGTATGTAGAAACATTAGGAACAAAGCCTCTTTCTTTTACTTCGTCCAAAAATCTCTCTGCCTCTCTCATAAAACCAGCACCGCAAAGGCCCCTTAAAAGAAGGTTGTAAGTTTCATTATTTGGAGAAACTCCCTCGGCTAACATCTGTGAGTATGAATTAAAAGCCTTCTGTAGATGGCTACTTAAGCAATATCCATGTATAAAGGCATTGTACGTTGGCGTATCAGCTGAAAATCCTGCTTCTATCATTTCTTTCAACACTGAAGTGGCCTTTTTAGTCATTCCCACGCTGCATAGTACTGTAATGAGATTATCAAAAACCTGCCGATCAAGTTTAAGACCAAAACCTATGAGTTTCCCATGCATTTGGAAAATTTCATCAGCCCGTCGACTCTTAGAAGACGCGTCAAGAAGTACTTTATGAGTATTTGAGGTGAGAACAGACCGACTAACCGATATTTGCTTCAAGAAATCCATCGCTTTTTCAATCTCACCAGTATCACAAAGGCCTTTTATAAGACGACTAGAAGCATTTGAATTTGGCATAAAACCTTGACTTCTCATCTCATTCAAAAGCTTATAAGCATTTTGAACATTCCCCTGTCTACAATATGCACTAATCATGGTGTTGTATGTCGCATTGTCAGGAGCTAAACCAAACTCTCTCATTCCATTATAGATGGATTCTGCTTCATACTTGCCAAGCCTCGATAGACCATTTATCAAGACATTATATGCAACAACATCAAATCCTAGATTTTTATCTGTCATTTCTTGGGCCAAGCTAAGAGCTGCAGACTCGTTTTGCATTCTAAAGAAACCATCCATCAAAGACGTGTAATTAACAAGGTCAAGCAACAAGCCCCTGGAAGTGATATCTTTGACTAATCCCTCGACTTTATCCATACTCCTGGTGTTTTTCAAGTTTTTCACAAATGCATCAAGTATAAATCGGTTTTCCTCCAATCCTACCGATTTCATCTCATTGTACAGGTCAAAAGCAAATTCGTGCTTACCCGCCTTGAAAGATCCATCAATTAATGCCGCAAAAACAAATGCATTTGGGAAAATATTTTTCTGCCTCATCTTCGTCACTAAGTGAATAGCTTCATCGAGCATGCCTTTCTTCACATAACCATTTATAATCGAGGAATAAGTGATGCAATTTGGGTAAATATGCTTTTCCTCCATTTCTTGAAGGATGGACAACGCGTTGTTCATGTCTCCCAATTTGCAATGTCCGGTTATCAATATAGAATACGTGATGTGATTCGGAAGAAGATTAAGCCTTAAAAGAGTTTTGTACATCTCCTCTGCCTCCTTGGCTTTACCAACCTTAAAAAGTCCATCTATGAAAACACTCAATGCAACTACATCAAAAGTAAGACCTCGCACCACCATCTGGCTTTGAAGCATAAAAGCTTCCTCCACTGATCTCGACTTAAGCAAGGAATCAATTAAAGTAGTGTACGATACATGATTAGGATCCTCGCCCATCTGCTCCATCTCCCTCATAAGCATTTTGGCTTCATAGAATCTCCCGTGCTTACAAAGGCCATACAGGATAGAGCTACACATGACCACATCAGGGAAGAACCCAGTTGTAACCATCTCTTCATACAAAGCAAAAGCCTCGTCAAGTCCTTGCTGCTTACAATATGCTCCAATAATAGTGGAGTACGTAACAAGATTCGGTTGAAGATACACCCCTCTGTCATGACTCCAAACCTCATCAACTTCCAAACCAGCACAAGCACCACCACGACTTTGAGATCTCAAAATCTCATCAATAAGACTCTTGGCCTTATCAAAATCACCCATTTTACAAAACCCATTTATCAAAGCATTGTAGCTAACAATATCCAGAAAATAACCCTCCCTCTCCCAACTATCCTTCAACTCGACCGCCTTACTCATCTCTCCGAGTCTGCAATATCCATCAATCAATGTGTCCAAACCTACAACATCCTTAGCAATCCCACCCTTCACTAAACTATCAAAAACCCACTCGCCATATTCGACCAACCCGATTCGGCAAAACCCCATGACCAACGTATTGCACGTGTAAGAATCAATTAGAACACCCCTCTTCACCATTTCAGACAAAACCCCGAAAGCCCGAAAAGGCAATCCTTGCTTACAGAAACCCCAAATGACAGTATTATAAGTGACAGAATCAATTTCATGGCGTCTAAGCAAATCCAAAGCCGCAGACAAATCTCCCAACTTGCACAAAGAATGAACCAATATGTTGCGAGTGAAAACATTGGGGACAACCCCAGATGAGAGCATGTCGGAGTAAAGAATCCGTACCTGAGAGACCAAACCAGAGGCGTTGAAATCGTACAGAAGGCGATTCCAGAGAGGCAAAGCGGGAACGAGACCGTGATTTCTCATGAGAGAGAAAGCGTCGGAGGCGTTGAAAAATCTCCCGCAGGCCAAGTAAAGGTGTATCAGAGTACAGAAAAATGAGGTGTAGAGGTGAGTCTTTGATGGAGGAATGGTGGTGACATTGAGAAGAGAGGGGTTTTGATGATGGGTTTCTGGGATTGAGGGATGGGAGCTGCAGAAATAGTGTTTGGTTGATGGGAAAGTGAGCGGCATCAGGAATCGGAGAGGCTTTGAGTGCTTGTTCAAAGCCACAACAAACATTTTCTGCCTTCAAAGCTTGAGAAAAAAGATTATGGAACTTGGCAATATAAAGAGAGAGTGCGATACCGTTCACTCTTTCTCTCTCGCGCGCGTTGCTGTTCGACCGAACCGAAGGGTGCCGCGCCGGTGAGAGACCGTTGCGATCTCCGGCAGATCGTGCGAGAGACTGTGGTGACGGCGCGACGGATCTGCTCTCTGCGTTTGTTGGTTTTTCGTTGCAGGTCTGGTCGGATTGCGACTGTCTCCGGCGCCCAGCTCTGTTAACTCCGGCGAGGTTTAGGCTTCTAACAACGACGCGACGGTACTACGGTGTCGCAATCTCCGGCGCCGAGCTCTGTTAACTCCGGCATGGTGTAGTGTATCTGTTTTGGGGATTGGGGGTTAGGTCCCGGGGATTTTTGGGAATTTTTGAACTTTGGGGCTGATTCAAGAAATTTTTTTTTTTTTTTAACTAGTTCTTAGCGCACGTGGGAATAATTTTGTATCAATTCATATGTTAAAATTTTGATTATGGTGCTGTTATTTTTTTATATTTTATTTAGTAATATTATTTTTTACTTTATTTTTATTTTTATTTTTTGTTAAAAAATTATTAGAATATTGTCAACGCTTTCATAGTTCAAAAATATGAATTGTAATATTCAAACATTATGCAAAGTTTGCTTATATCTAATCTTATTAGTTAAACATTAACCTCCCACGATAATAGTCCAAAAGACTCCGAATGAATAAACTCATTAAAAATTAAAAATAAATGTATCAAATTTAAATTGGAACATGTGCACGTAATAATATAATAAATAGAACATAAAAAAAATAAAAAATAAAAAGCGGAACTTAACATCAGAAAAAAATTAAAATGGGTGAAAGAAAGAAACATTGGAGGCAATTTAAAGAGAAACTGACTTATAAGTTTATATGAAAAAATTGAATTTAGCAAGAGCGCAAGTAAAGATATTAAAGAAAATAATATTTTTTCAAAAAACATAATAAAAATGTTAATTATAAATAATTAGACGTATGAAAATGTATACTTAAGTCAAAATAATATCTACAACAGCCTCTCCCTAATTAATAAACCTAAATTAGTTTTTCTCTCATTTTTTTGAATTTTGAATTGATTATGAAAAACCCCATTTATATTCTTTTTATGTGGTATTCATTTTTTCTTCTTTCATTTTTTGTGTTTGGTATTCCGGGTATGTCAAGAACAATATTTTCTTTATGTTTACCATTTTATATATCATTTGTAACTTTATCTTAATAATAAAATTATTGGGTTAATTTCACTTTTAGCATCTGTGGGGAAAAGAATATTAAAATCAACATTTGTTTTTCATCCCTTCATTTCTAGCACCGTCACATCATAAAAGCCGATGATATGTGGGGCCCAGCTGCATTAAATGTAAGTCAAATTACGGGTTTACCCTCATCTCCCTCGCATGCCCCAAACAACTGTGCCAAACCAGCATCTACAGTATTTTAGAGAGAGAAAATGAAATCTAGAGAGAGAAATAGTTGCAATCGGCCGGAACCGCTCGGAAACCGTCCGAAACCACCACGAAAGGCATCTATAAACAGCTTCATGATATAGAAGGCCACCTACTTAGAATAGTTTAAAAAACCGGCACCAGATATCGAGAGAATGGTGGCCGATGAAGGGTTCAGGGGAAATCGAAGTTAACGAATCAAAGAAGTCGAAAGTTAAAAAAATTACAAAATCTGGTTTCAATGTTAAAAAATTTGCGTTTAACGCTTTGTTTGCAAAGGGGAAAAATTTTCATTATGAAAATGAATTTGTTTAACAGTTGGTCTTCTTACAGGATCGGTCATTTTCATAATGACCGCCTGATAATTTTTGTTGTGACCCCTGTAACTATTAAATTTTCGCATATAATTTTGGTCACAACGATATTGACCAGGTGGTCATTATAAAAATGACCAGTTTTTGGTCAGACATCCTTCTAGAGGATCGGTCATTTTCATAATGACCACATTGTCATTATCGTTGTGACCCCTGTAAATTGTCAATACGGTGACGTATTGGTCAAAATGTTTGACGATCGGTCATAACAGTTATGACCACCTGGTCATAACTGTTATGACCCCTGTGTTTGACTGTCGGTCATAACAATTATGACCACCTGGTCATAACTGTCATGACCTCTGTGTTACACTATCGGTCATAACAGTTATGACCGTCTGGTCATAACTGTTATGACCACCGTGTTAGACCAGAGGTCATAACAGTTATGACCACCTGGTCATAACTGTTATGACCTCTGTGTTAGAATGTCGGTCATTTGCATGATGACCCCCTGGTCATAACTGTTATGACCTCTGTCATTGGTCAATACGGTGACGTATTGGTCAAACCCTAACAAAATGTTTTGCCCACTCTCCCGCCCATTTCAATTCCGACATTACAGCACCCTAAATTTTGAAAACTTTGTCTTTCGGTTTTATTCGTCGTTTTTCTCTCAGTGAAGCCTCACGAATCCTCTCTGCACCATTACCCACTGATCGAAGCTCACTCTAACTCCAACAAATCTGAACACAACAAATCGCACTCTGTTACAGTTAAAATTTGATTGATTCGTTCGGTCATTATGAAAATGACCGAACGAATTAATCAATCATTATGAAAATGACCGAACGAATCAATCAAATTTTAACTGTAACAGAGTGCGATTTGTTGTGTTCAGATTTGTTGGAGTTAGAGTGAGCTTCGATCAATGGGTAATGGTGCAGAGAGGATTCGTGAGGCTTCACTGAGAGAAAAACGACGAATAAAACCGAAAGACAAAGTTTTCAAAATTAGGGTGCTGTAATGTCGGAATTGAAATGGGCGGGAGAGTGGGCAAAACATTTTGTTAGGGTTTGACCAATACGTCACCGTATTGACCAATGACAGAGGTCATAACAGTTATGACCAGGGGGTCATCATGCAAATGACCGACATTCTAACACAGAGGTCCTAACAGTTATGACCAGATGGTCATAATTGTTATGACCTCTGGTCTAACACGGTGGTCATAACAGTTATGACCAGACGGTCATAACTGTTATGACCGATAGTGTAACACAGAGGTCATGACAGTTATGACCAGGTGGTCATAATTGTTATAACCGACAGTCAAACACAGGGGTCATAACAGTTATGACCGGGTGGTCATAACTGTTATGACCGATCGTCAAACATTTTGACCAATACGTCACCGTATTGACAATTTACAGGGGTCACAACGATAATGACAATGGGGTCATTATGAAAATGACCGATCCTCTAAAAGGATATCTGACCAAAAACTGGTCATTTTTATAATGACCACCTGGTCAATATCGTTGTGACCAAAATTATATGCGAAAATTTAACAGTTACAGGGGTCACAACAAAAATTATCAGGCGGTCATTATGAAAATGACCGATCCTATAAGAAGACCAACTGTTAAACAAATTCATTTTCATAATGAAAATTTTTCCCCTTTGCAAACAAAGCGTTAAACGCAAATTTTTTAACATTGAAACCAGATTTTGTAATTTTTTTAACTTTCGACTTCTTTGATTCGTTAACTTCGATTTCCCCTGAACCCTTCATCGGCCACCATTCTCTCGATATCTGGTGCCGGTTTTTTAAAATATTCTAAGTAGGTGGCCTTCTATATCACGAAGCTGTTTATAGATGCCTTTCGTGGTGGTTTCGGACGGTTTCCGAGCGGTTCCGGCCGATTGCAACTATTTCTCTCTCTAGATTTCATTTTCTCTCTCTAAAATACTGTAGATGCTGGTTTGGCACAGTTGTTTGGGGCATGCGAGGGAGATGAGGGTAAACCCGTAATTTGACTTACATTTAATGCAGCTGGGCCCCACATATCATCGGCTTTTATGACGTGGCGGTGCTAGAAATGAAGGGATGAAAAACAAATGCTAATTTTAATATTCTTTTCCCTGCAGGTGCTAAAAGTGAAATTAACCCTAAATTATTTACTATAATGATTGTTTTATACAGAATATACGACTTATATCTACTATGGAATTTGATGATGGTGTTATTTTGTTGTATCATTATTATATCTTTATTTTAATGATCAATTCTTTATTATAATGATTGTTTGTTAGTATGTTTTAGGTTTTTTATAAACATATTTTTTAAGTATGATTTTTGTTTCTTAAAAACTTATTTTTTAGTATGATTTTAAGTTCTTTATGATATATGTAACGTTATTATGATAATTTTTTTCTATTTTTATTGGTATTGTTTAATAGTTAGTTTCTAAGGTTTGATTGTGGTTTGAAATTGCTTTTTTTTTTTCTTTTTTTTTTTTTTTTTATAATGATTACTATATCATTATGATTTTTTTTAATGTAGTAATTTTTTTTCTTTAAGATAATTATTTTAGCATTATGTTATTTTTTTTTTTTTTCATACTCTATCATATTACTTATATCTGACATGGTTTTTTTCTTTATATTAAATCAAGTAAAATGATTTTTTTCCTTTTATAAAGATTTGCTTAGTCAAACATTTTTTTTTTTAGAGATTTTTCTTTCTTTTTATATAATTCTTTATTTGTTCATTTTCAATTCTTAATTAAAGGGTAATGTGGTCTTTATAAGTACCAATTTAGACATTCATATTAATAAAAGAAAAAATAAATATTTTTTAAATTAATACCTCTAATTTAAACATTCATGTAACTAACCCAAATTTTTATCCTATTAATGGGGTAAATTAGCTTTACCCCATTGTAGAATTCCTCAATAAAAATAATCATTTTTTTAAAAAATTCCTCTAGATTTATTGATAACAAGTAACAACTTTCCCACAAACTATAAAACGTTCGTCTTTCCCCCAATTTTTGAACTAAAATTCATCCTTCCACTAATTTTTGAACTAAAACTGGAACTTATCTTCATAATGAATATGTGGGATAGATATCGGTTCTTGCGTGATACCAAAAGAATTTTCTCAAAAAAAAAAAAAAAGAAAAAAAAAAGGCTATAATTTTTATTTTCAAACGGCCTGATTAGGTTTCATGATACTTTAAAGGAAAAACAATTCGGTCAGAATATGTATGTGTTTACTAGAGTATTTTTTTTTTCTTTCTGATATTAAAAAAAAAAAAAATCATATTGATACACTTTAAAAAAGGATTGGATCGGAGTATGAATGTGTCTATTAGAGTACTTTTTCTTTCTGATATTGAAAAATAGAATAAAAAATCATATTGATACAATTTCTTAGACTATGATTTGTGAATATGTTAGTATCTTTTTAATTTTTGTTGAATAAAACAATATCAGTTCAAATTAACTTATGTAAGATATTAAGTGTAATATTTATAATAAGGATGAATTGTTAAGTTAGTCTTTAAATTTTTTAAGTTTGTGTAACTTTAGTTTTTGTTCTTTTTAAATAGCTTAAGTAACCCAAAACTACTAAAAATGTTGCTATATTAATCATTTCCGTTAATTTTTCGATTAAAACCATTAGTGAACATCACTTTTTGACCAAATTATTGATACATTCTGTCTAAAAAGTAACGAAAAAAACTATTTATAATTACATTTTAATAGTTTAGGGTCATTGGCCACAGCTTCTTTTTTCTTTTTTCTTTTTTTAAAAAATCTTTGAGGGTGCCGTTTTGAAAAATTAAATAGTACACTAGGAATAACCGAAATTTAGCATAGGATTAAAGAGTAATCTTTTGAACAAATGCTAAATTTTCAGCATTATCATAGCTTTTATAGCACATGCAATAGAATTATCAATAGTAGAGAGCTTTGAAAAGTAGAGTGAAAAAAAAGAAAAAAAAAAAAGAGAGGGACAAAATCCATACTATACAAGCATAAATAAATGGGATTCCGCATGAAACACAATGGAATAATCCAATTTTTCCTTGGGATAAGAGATTTCCCCCCCTTTATGAGTGATCTACCCAAGGATGGGCTCAATGGGAACCTATACGTGACTAAACCCTAATTTCTCCTTCTCCTACCACCACCCCCAATCGGTTTTCAACAATGGCGCATTGTTTATACAGACACCAAATCTAATGAATGCCATTGGCCCAAACATCCAATCTATAGGAAACTAACTAAAAGTACCTAATAACGAGAATGAAGCACACAACTGAGTAGAGTTGCGGGATATTGTACTACCCGCAGCGTGCTTCAAACCATTGGCTGATTTTGTTCTCTCATCAAAACCCAAAAAGAAGCTTCAACTCACCGACACTATCTACGACCTTGCTCCTCTTTCGTTTCCATGCCCTTCACACTGTCTACTATGTGCTGGATCTTCTTTGATAAGCTCTCGTTGTGTTCCTCGATATGCTCGAATATCAGTTCTAGATGCCTTTTGTATGTCGCCGCTCGCTTTTTCTCTATAGCCAGCTGCTGGGACAGTTCCCTGATCTTGTCGTGCTCATTCTACAAAAAAAAAAAAAAAAAAAAAAAAAAGGCGTCGAAAAGAGAGTTATGATACCAATCAAGGGCTATACTATTACATGTCTTATGATTTCAGGATCACGAGATCTAATCCCCATTTGACAACCAGTTTTAATTCTGCCACAAAAGTCCAAAGAAAACCCAAAAAAAAAAAAAAAAAAATCATTAATTCTACTTACTCATATGTTTTACCATAGGAAAATTGCTACGACTGAGCAAAGGAAAATTGCTACACAGTTTCCAAATTAAGCCTACTAAAACTCAGTTTCAAAATCCATAACAAAGAATAAATCTGCTGGATTTGAGATAACATTAGACTCAAAAAAAAAAATAAAAAATCATTTGCTCAGGTGACAGCAAGTATACTTAATTTATTGGGATATGTGTATGTGTGCGCACGTGTGGGTAATACATTCCAGAGAATTGGCCGAAAGCTCATATCAAGAAATCAGAAAAATAGCATAACGAGTTGGATAAGATTCCATCTCAACCACATCAGAAAGCAACAGGCAACAACAAATGGGTTTTAAATAATCCTATAAACTGAAACAGCCATCCAACTCAGAATAAATAGAGCGGAATATGATTTAAATTCCTCTATCTAAAGATACTGACATTAAAAGCCTATATTTTACTCTACCCGCCATTTTCTCCAGGTTTCCAGCAAAACATTGTAGTAATAATAACTGCGACAAAATCTACATTTGAGACTCATCTTAAAGATATTATATTGCCTTTATTTATTTGTAAAGACCGCACCATTCCCCAAACTTCCAGCTTCTTACTGCTTTCAAACCACATAAAATTCTCATAAAGAGAGAACCCCACCCTAGCGGGAAACATGCATAATTAAAGCTTCCTTCAATAATCTAAAACAAGTTCATTGGCATAGGACAATGCAAAAAGACGTTGTTAAGTCAAGAACTTCAGGACTTGATTTGCAGTAAACACAACAAGAGGATGACAGAAAGGCTGAGGCCTCCTCCATTGAATGTAGTCACGAGTAAATCTGAACAAATTGGGATATCATGATTCATGAGACAAAGATGAACAATAAAATCATTGAACAAACAAGACAAAGGTGATAAACCCTCCACTTGTTTCCGGGAACAATTTTCTCCCTTCATCACAGCAAAGTGAAACGACAAACGAAAGAAGAACCCTGAACCACAAATTTCTAGGGATTTGTGAAAGAAGTAGGCACCAAATTGGAATCTCAATCACTAGCTTAAGTCTGTGTTCCTGCTAATGATTTTTTTTAAGGAAAAAAAAAAAAAGAGAATCACATTCTGATGGAAATATCAAAACCAGTTACCTAATAAATCAATGTTTTTCTTTATGAAACAAAGATCCAGCACTAAACTCGCTAAAAATTGATATCCCATGCTTTTATGATGAATTCGAAGAATGCAATCTTTTTATTTTTTAAGTTATCTTTTTGTTTCAGTTTATTTAGATGGATTCCCTGTTTCCCTTCCTTCTCCCTTCTCTCTCTGGCACCCTTACTATCACTCTACATTCTTATAATAAACAGAAAGGAAGTACAAAAAATGGGAGATTACTGTGAGCCCCAGAATCAAATTAAAATTAAATAAGAAGGAAAAAAAAACATAAAAAAAAAAAAAGAACTCCTGACCTTGATCAAAGAAGAGTCACACGACTTAGTCAGACCAAGTGTCAAGCAGTAAGGAAAGAAACTTTTCCTTTTATGAAGAATGCATTGATTTTAATAGGAACTAGAAAAACTTTTCATGTCACATTTGTCATCATTTGACGTTAAAGTTGAACGTAAATTTGTTATTTTACAGCTTAAAGTGACAAGCTGTCCACAGAAGTCGTTGCTCTACGTAGTGCATGTTTTAGGAAGGACCATTTAAAAAAAAAAAGTGAGAATAGCAAATGAGAAAGCATTTTAAGATGTAGAAAAGAAAACACCAAACTAAAATTTAAAAACAGCGCCACCAAAGTGATTGGAAACTTATACAGCACAGAGGTGATTTCCCTTTTTTTTTTTTTTTTCTCTCTCTCTTTTAAGTAAAGAAATATATTGCCCTTTTTCTAGATATGGAAACCAGAGGATAGCAACACTTCGACAAAAGATATGAGCAAATGTGCAGGGGAAAAGTCACAAGGCGTTGTTTAGTATCCACCTCCTAAAATAAATTCTCATCTGCACTTAAATTTGTGAATAATATTTAACATCTATTAGAACAGAGCTGAAGCTTCAGGGGATCTATCATCGGTTTATGAGGGTTGCTAATATATTCTTGTACTTGCCCTAGACCATACAAAACAATCCTTGGATGTCTAAATGCATTTTAACAGTTGTTTAACCCGGCACTAACAAATACTAATTGGTGGTATCCTTTCATGGTAATCTAGCAGGAAATGTATCTTCAGTCTAATATTTGATAAAACAGGTTAACTAGGAATGCAAACACTTCTTGAAGTTTTAAAAAAATGGCATTTACAAGTGTAAGCATGGCAAGCAGAGTCATGAACACCGTAATTGTCTTAAATACGATCCAAAGCCCTTACCAGTTGCTATGTTGAAGAGGGTCTAGTACAGTCTATGGTTTATTGCATTCAATTTAGTTACAAAAAACAGAGCTTTCATGAGAAAAGAGAAGTAATAACACGGGAAGAAGGGGGACATAACTCTCATTTGAAGAGTGAGTAGTAAATTACATACACGATAACAAATCACAAAAATCACGGGAGATTTCGTCAAGGTTCACCCAGATTTGCTAAAATACTAGTATTAAAATATAAAGAGAGCAAATTATTTGAATTGTTTACTTTTCATATTCAAAACAGTAGTACTGTGTATAATTATGGATAATATGATGAATGAAGAGCATGAACTAACCGGATATTGATCATAGATGCAATCTCTTCGACCTTTTCCAGGAGTCAAAGGATGAGTATGCTCCTTCACAAATTTTGTAACAACCCATTTCCCCGAACTCACTTTCCTCACCAAAATCATTGCCCTGCAACCAACTCTTGTCTCCGCCCTTTGCCTTACAATCTTTTCACGCTTGTCAGGCATTCTATACCCCTCTTTGTTACAAACGAGTGCACGGCCAATTGCAGATCCATCACGCCTTGAACGAGAGAGTTTGCTTACACGGATGACAAAACCAATGCGTGTGGCATAGGCGTTGTAAAATGCATGCGCAGATGCTTCCGATTCAAATTCCTGCCCCACATACGGCTCATCTGCTTGTACCATTGATGTAGCCGGTACTCCTACTGGAATTAAATCTATCCCAGAAGAATCTTGAATCATCTTTTCATCCTGATCCTGTTGGAATGCACCCTCAACCGAACTTCCACCAGTTTCATTTTCATCCCCTCCCCGACTAGTCTCCACCTCGACTGAATTTCGTAAAATGTCCCCATTAACATCGCCATCGATGCCAAACTCCACTACATCAATAAAAAAATTTCTCTTAATGAACTTCCAATTCCCTATTTACATCATAAATTCAAATGCTAAACCGGTATTTTCCTTCTAAATTTCCCAAAATAATGAGAAATTAACAAGTAACAAAACAGAAAAAGGTGATTTGAATTTATAACCCCGCCACTTGAATTTAAATCCCAAGTCCAGTTTTTAATAACAAGGTCAATTAGTGGCTAAAAAAGAAAAGTAAGCTGCTTAATTTATTTCCTTCCCAGAATTTTATTGTGAAAAAGAAACTATAATCGAGACAAAAATCATTTCAAATAATTCTTCAAAAATCCCAAATTTCTGCTAAATTTTCAGAAGAATCGAAAACGAAAAATCAATAAAAGGATCAACTTGATCAAACAAAATCGTTGCGGATTTCTAGGTTCTAAATACATGAAATTTATAGCCTCAACAAAACAACTACATGAAATTTTGTGAACGTAAAAAAAGAAAAAAGGCACAAAACGCGATTAAACTCCAATTGCCAGTAGAAAATCAAAATAAAAAATTTCCATTCTGAAACATCTTCAAATTTATCACAATACAGATATCAAAACTAGAACAGAAAATGGGTAAAATTCTGCAAGTTGGTCCGCCCAACGCAGGGAAAAATAAGAAAACCCTAAAAAAAATTTCCTTCACAATAATTGAAAGATATAAAAATTTACAACTGAAATTCGAAGATAATAAACAGTAATCTTACTGAAAAATCTGCGACCCGATTCTGGTCAGATGATCGTTAAGAACATGGAAAGGCGTTTGCTTAGGTTTCGAGAGTTGAGAGAGAGAGAAAGAGGAGAGAGAAGGTGAGGGGTTCATGTTGTAAATATGAGGGCTCAATTGCACCTGACGTGTAACGATATGATTGGTGAAACTGCAAAAGTAAAAGTCAACTTTTTGTTTCCAAATATTTATTTTGTGACACGTGGCCCACAAGCTGAACCACAGCTCGGAGGATCATCGCTCAACGAATTCAAAAATTACAAGCCGGACCGGTCCAGGACGGGTTGAACCGGGTTCAGTTAGACCGCTTGTCGTTCAACCTTTTTAACATTCTCCGACGAAAGTGTTGGGGCAAAAAATGGCGAAAGTTTTGTTTCGTAGCTTCTCCAGGGCTTCTTCTATCTTCAGACGCTTACCTCCTAACCCTTTATCTCTCAGGTATGCTATATATATATATATATATATATTTATAAACACATATACATAGGTGTATATATGTGTGTGTGTTCAGTTCGTCTTTTGCTCGACATGTTTCATTTTCGTTTTCTTTCTACTTTCCGAAAAGTTTTCCCTCCATCCAAACACTTAAACTATGACTAAGAAACTAAAACCCATTTCTGGGTTTCAGTGAATTTGAATTTGTTCTTCGTTTTGTTTATTCATCCGCATAATTCACTTACTGTTAGGTTACTTTTCTAAATTAGTCTAGGATTTTATTTTGTTAGATATTTTATTTCATTTGTAAAATCTGTTTTGGATTATTATTTGTATCAGGTTGAATTAGTCTAGCTAATTGGTTTAAATTTTTTCCGTTTGTTCCTTCATTTGGTGGAAGTGGTAATGCTGAATCGAGTGTATATACAGAAGTTTGAAATACTTTGAAGGGTTTAGGAGGTTTGTGTTTCTCGAAAACCTTATAATGAAGATCTAGGCTCCATCGAATGAACCAACTAACTGCTTTTTTTACTTTAGTAGTTACGGATTCATAGCACATACTGGATAACATAAAATTCTTCCCCGCCAATTTTCGTCCAGGTCGGTTTCCCCGGTGCAGCAAGCATCTATTTTCTGGCAATCCAGACACCTGATTCATCCCGTCCCATCCAACCCATTATTGTTTTGGAGAAATTTGAACCATGGTTCGGTGAATCTGGTGATATCGCAAGGGAAGCCCAAGTTCGAAACGCACAGGGTGGATCCTCCGAAGAAGGAGAAGTGGCTGACAAAGAAGAGATTGAAGCTGCGGAGGAAGAGAGAGAAGGAGAAGAGAAAAGCAGCGAATAAGAGAGACCCTCGTAGGCTTAATGTCAAGGGTAAGAAGAAAAAGTTTGCCAATGCGGAAGAGAGAATCAAGTACAAGCTTGAAAAGGTGGGTGTAAGTTGAATCATTTCTTAGCAACAATACAATGAGGAGAGAAACACTTTCTCCATCATAATTGACGTTTTAAAAGACTCAAAACTTTGAGTAAACGCAACTTCTAATTTTTAGGGCTGATTTCACTTATGATTCCGAACTTCAATTTGTGGCGTCCTTCAGTAAACTTAGAAATATTCGCAGTGTTTGCCTAATGATATATACGCACATTCTGCCAATTTTTTTGACTGGGAGATGAGGGATAGATAGCAAAGATTTCTGCTGACAATTTGACAGAAAGTGATCAATGTCCAAAAACAATAATGAAATGACACCAAAGTTAATGAACTAAGACAAACTCCTGAGTTAGGAACTGTGGATGTAACAGTCGAACTACTGTTGCAAAGTAAGATGACCTTATAGTTTGGAGACTTTAGTGAGATTGTTTCCATGTTGTGAGCTAGTGTGGTTATAGAGTAGCAGTTTAGTGTATGGTTTTCCTAACATCAACGTATAAATATTGACATGATATTTCTTTTATTTTTGAGTTGTTGGAGATCTTAAGGCTTGTTGATTATGTTCTTGTGGCAACTACTAATTTCAACATACTATTGAGTTTGTGTTCTCTTTACACACCCAGAGAGCTGTCCGTATTTAACATTGTCCCAAATGACACCATAATCTTCCTTGTTACTCTCAAAAGTTCTATGGTTTCTCTCCAACCAAACCCCCCATAGAAATGCTTAAGCTGCAACCATTCCTAAATGTCTTTTCCTATTACCAAACCTGTGCTGGAAAGCTGTGATAGCAAGTTCCTTAAGACTCCAAGGGAGGGAGTAGCAAAGCTATTTGATTGTGGAGGTGTTTAATGCTCACTATTTTATGGGCCATTTGGCTTGAGAGGAATTCTTGAATTTTTTAAGGCAAATTTTAGAGCAGAATATTTCGATGGAATGGGGCTCTCTCTCTATCTTTCTTTCTTTCTTTCTTTCTTTTTTTAAATAAAATTTTTTGGCATTAGAGTAGAGTAGTTTCTACTTTCTACTTGCTTTAGACCTTTTCTGTTTTTTCTTTTTTGCTTGTGAGACCCGTCCTTTGGCTGTCCCGCTGTTTTTTCTTTTTCCTCTATTAAAACAGAATGATATCTTTCCACAGTGGTTCTGGAGAGATCAGACTAGGATGGTTATATATTTTCCTTAGGCTCTCGACTGGTGTAAGAAGATGGGATTGGTTATGGCAATGGAGGATTTCGTATCAAACTGATTATAGAGAAGAGAACAATACTTTTTTTATCAGCAATTTTTCCTTTATTTTTTCAGTTATTCTTATTTGTTAGTGGCAAACCTAGGGGGAAATTCAGTGCTTCTAAGCGATAGAGATCCCTTGTTCTCGTTTTCATTTTACCATGGTGGTAGACATGTTGCGTGCAATGAAGCAAGGGACTGTTGCAATATAGTAAGGGATAGTATCATACCTTGGAAGTACATTTCATAAGGTCATTTCAAGTTCTTATCACCATTCTTGTAGTAGTATGGGGTCCGATTCTCCCCCTACAAGAAAATATGGAGAGAAATTTTGTTCCAGCTTTAATTCTCTGGTTAAAAGTTAGATTCTGGTAAAATAATTGGAGTGTCGTTTAAAACAACTTTTGACGCATGTGCCAGGCGCGTTTTAACTCGAGGTGGTGAAAGCACGCCCCGAGGTGCATGTCTGTTACTCATGGATTGAGGCGTACAAATTGAGCCAAGTCATGCACCTTAATGGATAGATTCATGTGACTTGAGGCTTTTAGGAACTGAGGCATTTGAGTTGGAGAGAGTTTTCAGCCGTTTTGAGAGAAAGACTGGGTGTCCCCAATTTTGATATTATTAAAACACCGAGGGTACTTCCATATTAATGGAGAAAATACAGTTTACCAGGATGATAATTACCCTTTTCTTATTCCCTGCAGACTTCTTTTCAAAACCGTTTTTTAATTGTAGGACCAGATAAATATCTATGGTTTCTTCAGGCAACTCTTCTTTGAAATTATGGCTACATAATTCCTATTTTTATCTTTCTCAGGCCAAAATTAAGGAAGCTTTGCTGATTGAAAGACTTAAGCGGTATGAAGTTCCAAAAGTACAAGGTCCTGTTGTAGAACCAGTCAACCTGACTGGAGAGGAACGATTCTATATGAAGAAAATGGCTCAAAAGAAGTCTAATTACGTACCGATCGGCAGAAGAGGAATTTTTGGAGGTGTAATTCTAAATATGTATATGCACTGGAAAAAACATGAAACCGTGAAGGTCATTTGCAATTCCTCTAAACCTGGCCAAGTTCACGAGTATGCACAAGAAATCGCCAGACTAAGTGGCGGGATCCCAATTCAGATAATTGGAAATGACACCATTATATTCTATCGAGGAAGAAATTATGTGCAGCCTGAGGTTATGTCACCCATAGATACGCTATCCAAGAAAAGGGTGAGGCTTACTAACTTGCAACTTCTGAAATGCTTCAATTCAGTACAAATCAGTTAGCTTATTTCTAACCATGGCTTTTATCCATTCAGAATTTTCATTGTTTTCATTCACAAGTAGTTGTTACATAAAATGTTCACTAGCTGAATGCACATTCTACTTGGACCAATATGCTTTGAGATTTTTCAAATAACTATTACTAATGGACGTCATAATCCTATATTAAGCACTTATGATAGGCATAATTATAAGGTTGAGAGTGATTTAATTTCATTAGTCCTTGGTGTAGTCCTCAAAGCATCAAATATTGACTGCCGAGTAGAGCCACCAAAGTGGAAAGGACTATTGATGGTTTAGTATTGATAATGTGGACCACCTGACCCAATCGTGGTCAGTTGTTACAAACCACCATGTGATGTTGCGACCAACCCACCGAAATGTATGTAGTTATTGAGATGCCTTGGCAAGATTAGTGGCACCAGAGAAGCATGCTGTCGTGCTCTACTTTCCAAATTGGAACTATAATATATGCAACTGTCTGTTTCGACACTGCAAGAACCACACTTCCTTAACAAGGAAAATGATGCGCTTGTCGAGACAGCTTCAAGGCAATATTTTGTCTTGCATGTGTACCCATTTTGTGTCGTGTTGTTTTTGTTTTCTTTTTGCTTCGGAAAACTTTTTCCCCTTGTCCTCGCATCACAAGTTTACTTAACTTTTTGGCTTTGTGTTCGCAGGCTTTGGAAAAATCAAAGTACGAGCAATCACTTGAGTCCGTACGACAATTAGTTTCCATCGCTGAGAAGGAACTGGAGCTATATCACAGCCACATTGCACTTTATGGTGACCCAAATGATAGGAATACCATTTTGATCTTGGACGGCTCAAGAAAAGGCACCACGGAATCAGGGAAACCTAAAGAATTAGAAAAGTGTGCAAGTGATTGCATTTCCACAGGTGTAATAGAGATGGAAGCTGATTCCTTGGAATCGGAACTCTTCAAGACAGAGACCAATGATGCTGATAACTTTTCGAATGGAAGCTTATCCGTAAGTGAATCCGATTCTGAACTTGACAACCATTTTGGTTCCGGTTCTGATCATGAGGAAAGCTCCTCCAAGACGGAAGAGAGTTCCACCATGCAAGTTCAGTCATCAATTTCTTTAAAGGAATGTGACTTTGACAATCAAAGATACTGCTAAAATATTTATTATTTTTTCTCCTCCTATTCAATCTAGTTTTCCATCACTTCACTTTTCCCCTCCATATTTGGATTGCCCAGCTAAAAATTCCCCATGACCTTGCACTTTTTCTGGTTTATTGATTTTTTTTTAATGGATAAATTAAAAAATAAAAATTTGTGCTTTCCCTCCCTTTCTTCTATAATATCGTTAAATCAATAGTTGATGAGTATCTAAAAAGTGATCAATTATTATAACGATATTAATTGTGTGATATAATTATTTTGAGACTCCGACACCGTAAAAATAAATAATAAATAATAAATAATAAATAAAAATAAACGCTTACCAAAACTCCAGTATCTGCCCTTTAAAAAAAATTCAAAAAAAAAAAAAAAAAACCTCCAGTATCCGAATAATAGTCTTAATCATGACAAAACCAAACAGAGATAATTCAAGACAGCAATCAAAACTGTAGTAGTCTTAAGGTTCAATAAAGACAACTATATGGACATTTTTGTGAAACATTAGGAGGGTTTTCCTTTTTCTCTCTCCGTCTTTTTCACATTCTCAAATACTAGGGTTTCCATTTGGGTGGGACTTTCGCCGTCGTCGTTGTGGTGGCTGGCGAGGGTGATCGGCAGTTCGGTGGTATTGATAGGGATGGAGTCAGATGGTTCTAATTGGGAGTTTCTCGATCAGATATAACCCAATGAGCTTCCGGCGGATAGCAAGGCCTTGGTGATCCGATGGTTAGTGCCGCAATCTCTTACTTCTAATTGAGCCAATTGATTTCCCTTGAGTTTTGGCATGTGGCGGAGTGGTTGTTCCATAGGGGGCAAGAATTTAGTGGTCGATGTTATTTTATATTCGTATTTTGTCTTTGAGTTTTAGTTTTAATTTTTTAATAAATGAGGTAGTTCCCCAGCTCCGGTTTATTTGTGTGTGTGTGTGATCCGCTTGAGTTGTTTTTTAGCAGTATATGCCTATTAGTTCCGTTAGTACTATGGCTAGGCGAAGTTTATTACAGTCTCTGTATTGTGAGTAACTGTTTCTCGATCAATCGGAATATTTCATTGATTGTAGATTTTTTTTTAAATGAGCTTTATGCATGCTCGATTATAGGACTGTCGAGAAATTCAAGGAAATTTCCCATCACTAGATCTTGGCTTATGTGCTCCTCACTGAGCTTCATCAGATTTTACTGATGGAATCGATCTTAATCGAGGGTTGTGTCTCTTGTACCATAAGATTGTTTTATTTTTAATATTGGTGTTTGTATCCAATTTTAATTTGAATAATAATTTCTCTTTCAAAAAAAATAATAAAGATAATCATATGGCTACTTTTGCGGTTTGCCTATATACTTATCATTATCTTTGTTGTTATTATTGCCATTATTAAAGATAATTTATTTTATGTACTAAATATCACAGTTTCACAAATTCTCATAATTTGAGACAAAAATACATGTTTACATTCGTTATATTTACTTAAAGAGTGATTTTATTTGCACCCACAAAAGTTATTAATGTCCCTACCAAATCATAAACCATCTTTATTACCATTTTATCCTATAATTACAATAAAACCAATTAAAAGTACATCTTTATACACCCCATATTAACTATAAATAAATAAAGGATGTTTTTGAAAAAATAAGAAAACACACCCCACATTTACTATAACTAGGATACAGGTGCATGTTAAATTTGTAAGTTTTTAGTGATAATGAAAATTTTTAAATAAAAATGTTTTTGAAAAAAAAAATAATTTTAACATAAATAAATCATAAACAAAAAGTAATTTCACAAGGTATAGTTAAAAAAGGAACATATGTGGTAGAGTCCTTCTAAGGAGCACTATCGTAGAGCTCATTTTTTCAGCCATATAATCGAAATTCAATGGTCCTGTGACTAAGATATATTAGGTGTAACGTAGATCTGGTTGTATTTGATAACTCATTAAAAAAAGAAATTAAAAAAAAAAAAATAAAACCTTGTTTACGGGCACAACGTCGCCGAAGGGGTCCTCATCATCGGTTTCTGGGTCGGGGGGCTCACACAGATCTGTCGCGGAGTGGGGGGGCTCGTCGCCAGGGTTGGGGGGAGGGGCGCACGGATCTAGTACAAGCTGGGGGGAGGGGTGGTCGTCTCAGGCGTCAGGGGGGAGGGGCACACAGATCTGGTGTGGGCTAGGGGGAGAGGGGTGGTCATCGCCGGCGTCAGGGGGAAAAGGACACAAGGATCTGGCGCGGGCTGGGGGGGAGGGGCGGTCGTCGCCAGTGCCGGGGGGGAAGGGGGCCTTGGTCGTGGGGGGGCTCATTGTCCAGCGGGAGGGAGGGCCTCGAGGAGGTGGGGGGGCTCATCAATGGAACGGGGTCGTCGGTGTTTTTCTTTATAAAATTTCTTTCAATTTTTTTAATCTTTTAACATATAATTCCATAAACTAGGGCACATAGTAACTTTTATACACAAGTATCTAAACCATTGAAATTAATCGATCGGTCTATAAAATGACCTTTATCGGTAGGGTATATAAAAAGAACTATAACACAAATTTTCTCAGTTAAAAATATAAGACTTAAAGTGGTTACAGATATAGTCTACATATAATTTCACACTTAATTCGACTACACGATGTAAAGTTAAATCCCCCTATCCTCAAATAAAATATATATATATATATATATATATATATAAGAATTAAAGAAACAAATAAATTAGAAAGAAAAAATTAAAAGGAAAAAGGTAATGATACATTTGAGAATATTATTTTAATAAGAACAAATTAAAAGGAAAAGGAGTAAGATCTAAATAAATGGAGAAAACAAAATGAAATTATTATATAGAAAAATTAACTACGGTATTTTTTTTAATAAGAAAAAATGTTTAAATAGAGAAGAAAAAAAAAAGGAAAAGAAAAAAGATATATGATAATTAAAATAAGAAAAGTAAAGAAAAAACAAAAAGAGAAAAAAAAAAAAAAAGGTAAAGAAAAAAATGAATGTCTCTATTTGGTATTCAAGTTTAACTCCAATTAAATTGTACTTTTTCATCTTAATTTTTTTTTTTCTGAAAAGTTAACAAAATTTATAACTAGTTTTTGAAAAATCAACCAATTCCAACTTAAAATTTTTATCTCCAACTAACTTATCAAACAGAGATATAATATTTCACATAAAAAAGAGTTTAACAAAAAGCATTAAAAATAGAGAAGGAAAAAAAAAACAATAATAATAAGGCCAAAGGAGATAAAAAGCCAAACGGTGAAGAATGGAAAAGACAAAACGCTACCATTAAAATAAAAAACAAATAAAAAAAAAGGGGAGTTATACAATGAGGTAATTTTTTTTACCCCATCATAGGGTCATTTTTTGACCATTTTTTGACCATTAGATTGGCGAGATCGAAAAGATGCACCAAAAAATAATAAAACATAACACTTATTCTCTTTTACAAAAGATTTCAAAACAATAAATAAATAAATAACCGTCCACCGGCAGCCCCTCTTCCAACTTCATCTTCCCAACTCCAAATTATGAAAGCTCGTTAATAGGGCTTTTGTCCATGGCATATATTATCATGTAGAATCTTCATAGAATATTCATAATTAAGATTAAGGTTGAAATTCTGTTTTACCTTCTCAATTATTTTATCATTAAAGTTTTTGTCATTTCATCTTATTATTTATGAAATCCTCCATAAATAGAGAATCATTCAATAAATAAATTACAAAACAACCAAGATCTTTTATTGTTTAATCAAGTCCAGAATGATCATTCATTGACTCTCATGAAAAAGCTATGGATTTTACATCTATGAATAACGTTATCATCCTCTATGCAACGCATCGCCAACTTATCCAATAAAAGTTGTCATTCCTGTGGTGCCCTTTGATAAATCAAAAGATACATCACACAGATGTGCAATCATTTATCCACTCAAGATTAAGATATATACAAGAATATATGTCAAATTAAATTGATTTATCTTAAACGAAATTATTATATAAAAATATCACTGTAGGTCCAGTCCAATACACATGATAAATCCCTCATATATCAATTATTTATCCATTCAAGATTAAGATGTCTACTAGAATATCTATCAAATTGAATTGATTTATCTTAACCGGTGTTATTACATAAATCAATATCACTTTAGGTCTTGTCTAATACATATGATAAACCACTCATATATTGTTGGGGTTAGACTTCGTCTTCCCATTATGACGTTAGCTTTAACAGTTTATCTGACGAACGATGAATACTGATCGCTCGTATTTGGGCCGAACCCAATTCATTGTTCTGTTCAATCGTGAACATTGATCGCTCGTATAATTGGGCCGGATCCAGTATACCATTCTAAATGCGGTCATTCATATTTGAACATCGAACATCGAACCAACAGATCAAACATGATCTTTCACACATTGACTCTACAGGCTGCGAACGATAGATCACAAGGACGAAGCCTTGTTTTCTACCCATCGTTCGTTGTTCATACCCAACAAAGCTTATAGGGTATATTCTTCATAATCATCGAACCAATGTCGACGATGATGTGTCATGCCCATTATGAAAACTGACAAGTTCATAACTGACAACGACATTACATTCATAACTACAAAGGTCATAGCCTGAGGTTAAGGTTCACTCCGGTAACCGTTCAATCCAGATCACAAATAGCATGCTTACACGTGTCCCTAAGGACAGCAGAAGGAAACTACTCATTGACAGTTACGGGCACAAACCCATCTTCCTCTATAAATAGAGGAAGACCCTCTCCTTCAGAAAGACAATCTTTTTCCCGGAGAATTGCTTACTGTTACTCTGTCTAAATATACCCAGAAATTACTTTGTACTTGAGAATACTCATATACAGTGAAACGAATCTCACACACACAGAGGAAGTAGCACATCGTTGGGCGAACCTCTTTAAATCTTGGTGTTGATTAATTTTCTGTTCATTTTCTGATCTGATTATCTAATTTATGTTCATCTTCTGACATGAATATCATTGTTCTTATGTTGCTTTGTAAATTTCATTGCGATGTCCAATGACCCAAATAATCAATTATTATATTTTCCATACTAATTTTTTTGTTAAATTTTAACTGTAGAAAACCGACATCTACATATATATCAATGTTTCTACTTGGAAAGCCTCATTCTAATAGTCAAGACAAACTATTCCACAAGAGTAAAAGTAGACGAACATTATAGTCTTACTGAAATCAAAGTTCTCACCTTTGCTTCACGATTATGGACTCTCAATTTAGATTATCACTTCAATATTATATCTTTTAACATACTTTCTTATGGATAATATTAAAGTTATTATACCGACAATCTTTGTGCTATTTGCTTATAATAAATCTATACTAATGAAAGTATCCAGTACATCTGATATATGAAATAAATAAATTAAAATTATTGATAGATAAATGTCTAAAACCATGAACAAATTTTTGTTTTAGGGCACTAATCCTAACAAAAGGAAATTAAAAAAAAAGAAAAAAGAAAAAAGAAAAAAGAAAAAAGAAAAAAGAGCATTCTATAATGTTCTAATCCATTAATTACAAAAAAAGGGGAAAAAAAAAAGCTGAAAATATATTTCGATGCCTTAAACCGTTTGGTCTAGTGGTACCGGAGAGTTTGGATGGGGTCGGATTTTAGAAGGAAAATTGCAGGTTGGATCTTGTCTTGCATATATATAAATATATATTTATGTATATTTATTACTAAAAACTCTTTCATTATTGCTTAGATGCCTTCCACCATGCAGCAACGATCGGGTGGCCCGTTTAATGGTTCTTGCCTTTCAAGGCAGCTAATTAATAGTTATGGTCTGCATTCCTTTTCATAACTTTAAACCAAGTTGAATTATATCATCGAATGTTTCCAGTTGGTATTATTTTATTTTTATTTTTATTTTATTTTTCTATTTCTTCAAAGTCTTTTTCAGTTTTCTTTTTTAATTTTATTTTTTTTCAATTAATGATTAGTTTTTTGTTGGGCAAATGGAAATATACTTTTTTTTTTCTTCCTTTCCTTTTTTCTTTCATTTTTATTTTGGAATGGGGCAAGACATTTTCTGCGTTTCTTCTTATCAAAGTGACTTAGATTCTACGCAGTCATAATTCATAAAATAATTAAATTTCGAATATCTATGTTATATTTTGATCTACCCAAAAACTATAAGCATATATTTATATAGGTAACTATAGAATTTAAATTTTTTTTAATATTATTCTAACATTTTTATATTGATTCCATCATAATATTTTTAGGTGTTATTTATTTTTTACATAAAGAGTTGTTAAGACATAATTGTATATAAAGTTACAAGTAAGTCAACTAAAAATTATGAGTAAGTTACATAATTTAATAAATCATATATTAAAAAGTTACAATTGTCGGACTTGTCCTGCTATTTATTTAGATAAATGCATTTATTTTAATTAGAAAAATTCCCAATGAATTATAGATTTTATAATATTTTGCCATTCGAATTTCAAAACAAAATAAATATTCCCTCTGATATTTATTCCATTGATAAATTTAGTTCTTCTATTACTTTGATAGATGGAAATTAAATATATCAGATATTAAGCATAGTTTTCGAGATATTAATACATAATTACTATTTTACCCTCTATTCTAGTGTACATTTTAAACTTTTAATTAAAACTATAAGAAATATAAAAATAACATTTTTACAAAACAAAACATAAATAAACTTATATAGAAGGACTTTATTTGTCAATGAAATTAGATCGGTGGGAACGGATATTATGTATTTAAAATTAGTGGGGGAAAGTGTTCTAAGATCTAAAATCCATGAAATTTTTTTTAATTAATTTCTTTATGTGCATGTCACATGAATTTTTCCATAAAAAAACTAACAACAGAATAGGATAAATTTGTTACGATTTTAAAATTCAGGAAGAATGAATGTTGCATGTACATTTTGATATTTGAGAGATAAAATATTAAGACGGCTGTAATTGGAATTTTGTAATTAGCTCTTATACGGATATTAAAATAAGATTTACGAACAAATACATTCGCAGCTTTTGTGACGAGCGTGTTTCCGCTGGCAGCTCAGGTTCGTAACACTGTGCATGATTGACAGCATGCAGATTATTTGCCTTTACATTAGCGTACCATATAACTGGTACACCTGAGACACACAAACATGCAGATGCAGTATATGTAGATACATACTGTTTTTTTCGTATGTATACGTACACATACACACGTACATATATACAGCTAGAGTCACATTAAGGCCAATGAAGTATGACAATAGAATTTTTAGCCAAAAAAAAAGTATGACATTTAATTAACCATGGTCAATATATATACAGATTGAGACAATATTATTGGAATCTAGATCAAGGAGGGAGTCGATATTTTATTTTATAGTGTTACTACTAAGAACTTTTCTTCTTCTTCCTTTTTTTTTGTTAATTTTTAATTTTTTTTTTATTTCACCATTGTTACTTTTTGTTCAGTTCTAACAATTGTTCGCCTTAATATATAAATATATATATATATATTTGAAGTTAAAATACATGAATTTAAATTCTACACCTTTTGATGGATTTAACCAAGTGTGAAATTACCACTAGGTTATATGTAATCAGAAGTAAATATTTTTCATGATCATTTAAAAATTAAATTAATAAAAAATATTTATATTGAATATGGTATAATACCAATGGCCACTTTTACAACCTATACTATTTCGTGTTTCAGTAATTTAAATAATTAAGCGAATAAAGATCAAAACAAATTCCCAGGAAAAAGATGTAAAAGTTCACATATAATTAATAATCACAAACGAGTTCAATTAAAATCTTATTAGTTATTGAAACTAACAATCTCTGATAGCAATCAAAGATTTCTATAAAAGTGTTGAGAAAAAAAAATGATAAAGAAAACGATAATAGATACTGAATAAGCTTATTCAGCTAAAAAAAAAAAAAGTGGCTACAGTGGAAGAATAGAATGGTATTGGAGATGGCGAATACAATGCTAAAAGAGAGGGCTCTTACATAGTAATGGGATATGTTCAAGAAAATATTTTACATTTGAGAAGGAAAAAGAAAAAAAGAAAAAGCATTTGATAGGGGCGGCGCATTTGAAAATCTAAATTAATATATGTGGGGGCAAAAAAAAATTAAAAATGCAAAAAATTAAGTAGGGTCACATGCCCTCACTTGTCTCTACACAGTAATGGGCTAAGTAAGGAAAGTAATTACATATTCTTATTATGTAACTGCAAGATTTTTTTTTTTTTTTTGAGAGACCAATCTTGAAACACAAATCAATGAAGCAATCACGCACAAGCGGTTTGTTGAGTGTATATATAAGTTGATATGCTGAGAAGAAATGTGAAATATGGAGTTCTCCACTCTGTATTCGATCTATATATCACGAAGATTAGATATATCATGAAAATCAATTGGCAATATGTTTTGATGTGCGAGCGAAAGATTAGCTAAATAACGCGAATGTTGTCACAACAGATGACCGGTTTGCAAGAGGATTGAACAACAATTAGGAGAGTAACTTGAATTTATTTATAATTCTATGTATAGTACGTATAGTTATATATATGCAAAATGTATGTAATTGAGGTTAGCTGATCAGTTGATCCTATTTAATAGGTGTGAGTTATTTTTAATGTATGTCATGTGATACAACAATATATATATTTTAGAGAATCTAAATGATAAAGTTGCAAGAGAATCATATCCAAAACTCTATATAAATAAAACTTGATTACTTTCTATACTTTCAGCACATATTAATTAACTTTCTTTGCCCATACTTCAGGTCTAACAATATATATATATATATATATATATGTATATATACACAATTATATCTCCTTCGGAGTTGAGCGAATAATATTCTATATGTGTCATGCCTATGTAAACTTCATGGGGCTATATCTTCATTAGGTCTTGCCTTACAGTAAAATTAAGAATAAGTTCCAAAGCTTTGATTTATCCTTTCTTTCAATCATATCAATATTCTTCTTATCATGAATACAGGAACGTTCTTTTCTTGATTCTGTCCGTCAAAGCAATGTATGAGATTATGGGCAAAAAGAAGACAATTGGCATGGGGTGTTTCATTCCAGCTTAGCGGATTATAATTATTAATAATGCTAAAACAAATGAGAATTTCCTTCAAATTTGCTTGACTCACGTGCCCTTAAATCCTAATCATTTAATACGTTACAAGTACATATATACGTACAAAAAATTTACCCAAAAAAAAATTTATGTACAAAAAAACTCCTTGTCTTTAAATTCACCGAAAGGTTCTTCTCTTATACTAACGATAAATATTTACATGATTTTATTTCATTATAGAAATATTAAATTAACTTCAAATCTTCACAAAGTTAGAACTAACACAAATTAATATCATCATAAAAATTTTCAAACTCATAAGCATCGTTAATGTAATTTTTACGTATTTTACAGTCAGTACACAAATCTTCCAAGCTTTTTCTGATAAATCACGCAACATAGACAAACAGATTTTTATCTCATAATTAATGACTGTTTAAGAAACCCAAACTTTTCATGGACATATGATACATACAGAAAAACATGTCAAAGGTTATTATACTAAAATACAGTCAAAAACTATTTATTTAGAATTTCACAAAATGAGTATCAGGTTGAAGTACAAAATTACAACAGTAAGTCTCAAAATTTTTATGAAATCATATCTTCTAAAGGAAATTAATATATATATATATATATATATATATATCAGAGGCAACATATGTAAATTTGTGCCATTTAGAATTTCACAAAATGGGTATCAGGTTGAAGTGCAAAATTACAACAGTATGTCTCAAAATTTTTTTGAAATCATATCTTCTAAAGGAAATTAAAAAAAAAAATCTAGATCAGAGGCAACATATGTAAATTTGTGCCACAAAAATTTGGGGTCGAAATGAGATATTAGAGTTTTACAAAAGCCATCATAACCAATTTTTTATTTAAATTATAAAAATTCATAAATTCGAACAATAATTCTATTTGTATAGATCACCTTTTTGTATGATTTTGTTGGCATGTGCTAAATCAACAAAATCACAAACAATGTTTTGAAGGAATATTAAAAATAAAAGTATGAAAGTCTAAAGCTAAGAGTTTATCTAAAGAAAAATTCAATCAGTTATATAAATTGGCTCTGTGGTACAATTGGAGTTTATATATGTTTTCTTTCAATTGGGCTTCGTGTGAGAGTGAGAGGCAGAGAGGGCGTATTTAAAATGTTCTAGTCCTAGATTTTATATGCTAATCTAAAAATTTTATTGACTAACCCCGAAAAAAAAAAAAAAAAAAAAATATATATATATATATATATAGGGGGAATGTCACAAATGCCACTATTTCAAAATCTCTTGACATTTTTGACATGGACCCTTTGCTTCTTTACCACCCAATAGTACTAATCAAGTGTCGAAGGATACCGGTGAAAAGTCAACATAATATGTTTTACTCAAATTACCTGTATTAATAATTAAAAAAAAAATCTACAAGAAATCAAATTGCCTATAATGTGGAAATCCTACAAGAATATTTTGTGTTCTCAATATGGATAGCTGAACGTCTCTAACATGAGACATCAATGCTAATCGCTAGAATATTCTAGTAGAATATTTTGGATATTCTACTAAAATAATTTATATTTTCAACATGGATGATCGGATACCTCTCGACCGCTGACGCCGGTCTTTGGAATATTCTAGTAGAATTCTTAATTCTACTTAAATATTTTATGCATTTAATATGGATAGTCGGAAATCTCCGACTCCAGTTATTAGCACCGATTGTGGGTACTCTACTAGAATATTTTGGATATTATGGTACAATTTTACAATCTTATTCTAGTAGAATTTTTGACTCTATCCATCGATGTTGGTTGTCGGATAAATTCTGTTAGAATACTTTTTGGATTCTAATATAATATTTTTTAGATTATGTCAAAATATTATTCGGATTCTATCAGAATATTTTTTTATTTGAATAGATTTTGATAGATTATTTGTCATATTCTACTAAAATATACATTTGAAATCTTCTTTAGTAGAAAAACAAAAAGAACAAACGTACATAAACAACCACAAAAGTATGTGTTACAGGATTGCTGCAAATTAAACATCAAAACCTGCGTAACTACATATCACCAGCTCCGACGCCGCCACAACCGCCGCTCCCTCTCTCCCTCTGGTCTAGACATGCGTGTTTCAACTCCAATAGACAAATTTTTTAGTTTCTCAACTCTAACCAAGAGGCAATGGGCAACAAAGAACTCAAAAAAATTTTGGATTATAACCAAATTCTTATGTTACAAAACTGAATCAATGGACACTTTTGGGCACCAAAATTGCAAAAAGTAAACCTAATAATATAATTTTTCAATTGTTCCCGTAATTGGTTAGAAGCCAAAACTATACAGAAAAAAGAAACAGAGAGAGAGAGAGTACCGAGCCAATGAGATGGGGAGAAGTGAAGAGGCTTTTGGCGCTCCAGAGAGGATCGTTGAGGTCCACGCCATGGCGTTCGAGCTCCGTCGCGAGTTCGCCGTCAATCATGGCTGCGCCGGCTGACTGGCGTAGGAATTCCGTCATCAAAGATTTGTTGCAGTAGATCGGCAAGTAGTCGGCACATACGAGACCTTCCACAGCTAACAGCTCGAGATCGCGGCAGATCTTCCGCGAGATCTGACCACTTTAACTCCCCTCTCGAGCTCCCTTGATAGGACGGTAACAAGTCGGTGGGAAGCATTGATGTGAAAGAGTAAGACCTTGCTTTCATTCCTGATATGAAAAAGGCGGCTTGCGCGAGGATGCTGTGGATCTGCCAGACTCCGGCCACCTTCACGTGAGCCATGTTAGGCAATATATATAGGGAGCATAAACAACGAACAAGTAAATTCAAATATAACGAAAAATGATTACACCGAAACTCAACCTTAACTCGTAGGAAAGAACACAAAAAGTAGATCGCCGAGGCACGTAATTCACGCTTTCCTTAAAACAGATTCGTCCCCTCCGGTAAGTGCACGAGGCTTCAACGGACGTTTGTCTCTCAAGATACAACGACGAACAACGGTTGTCTAGCACGATCGAAAACCGCTTCCGGCGAACTTGAAACCAATGTCTTCCCTCTATCACCAAAACTCAAAACGAACTCGACAACTACAAGGAAAACCGAAAAATCAAGAAAACAAGAGAAAGAAAGCTTGTGCTTGTGCTCTCGGATTTTGGGTGTGTTCAAGGTGTGTTTTCAATCTTGTGGAGGCCTCCTTTTATAGACTCAAGAAAGGGTGTTACAAAAACCAAAAGTCTTTGGTTTTAATTCCGGATTAATGCATCATTAGAGCTGCCCATTTAACACCATTGGAATATGAATAGTTTTCAGAATATGAAAAGATGAAGACTATTCATATTCTTAAAAAAAAAATTCGGAATTGTGTTGGAAGGAAGGAAAAAAAATTCCAAAACAAAGCCCGCGCGAGGGCAAGCTTGACGGACCGGCATTCGCGTCGCCCACGCGCACACATTGGGCCCCTAACCCACCGGGGCTAGAATTTGCACCCCCCCCTGCGCGTGAGAGAGCACCTTGGGTTCACAATCTTACCCATGTCCAAAAGTGCAAATCCTTATAAAGTCCATCTAGCTTTCATGCCTAAGCAATGTGGGACTCCACATTCTTAATCAACTTTCCAATAAAATTCTATTTCAATGGGCACACTTTGAGCATCAATTTCTCATTCACCCGAATACCATTTTGAGTGTATAAATATATGATTTCGATCTCCTCGCGATGGAGAATGCAAATCCACCAAGACCCGTTAATTCTATTAAGTGGGTCCCACTCAAATTTGGTCCTCAAAATGGTTCCTCAAAATGGTTTAAAAACCATTTTTTTCCATCAAGCCGAAGATCTAATCGGGAGATCGCGATTCTGGCGCCGCCTTCGCGCGAGCTCTAGCCACCAAGGATTTCATCGCGAGTTCCTCCCGACTCCGGCCATCTCATCAGAAGCTCTTCAGGTCACCGACGCCGCCTTCACTCGAGCACCGACCCCCGAGGATCTAATCGCGAGTCTTCATGACCCCAATGTCGCCTTCGTGCAAGCTCCGGCCACCAAGAAAGCTTAGCCTACGTTGGCAAGAAGAAAACAAGAGGAAAAGGAAAAACGGAGGTGAAAGAAAATATAAGAGGGAAAAGAAAGATTTAAAAAAAATAGTGTAATTTTTATTTTATTTATTCATATATATTATTTTATTTTAAAAATAAGGATAAAAAATAATTTTAGTAGTTATTAGATGAATTTTAATTTTTCTTTTACTCTTGGAGGGAATAAAAAAATGGATTAAATTACAATATTTTTCTATTTCATTTTTCTTTTCCTTCTCTTTCCTTTTTATAAAACAATCAATTCAATCAATTTTCATCTATTTTTTCTTTAATCCACTTCCTTCCTTCCTCTTTTCCACCCAACCAAACATAGCATTAGGCAGAGAGTGAGAGGAGAGAGAGAAAACTGAGGAAGAGAGATGAGAGAGAGAGTGAGAGAGGAGGAAAAAAAAAAGAAATTTAAAAAATAAGGTAAACATAAATCAGAGTAAAAAAATAGAACCAAAATAGCTACCGTGTCATAGAAGTGAATGAGTGTAAAATAGTGGCAAAATTTTCCATAAGGCACAAAACAGTGGCTACACAGGTAATTTTCTCAAGAAGTATAACCATCAAAATCTCATAAAAGGATATAATCATTCACCAAAAAAATATAAATATAATTAGCAGGGCCCTAAACATAAAGTTTAGCACACAATCAAACCAGTAACTTTTAAACGTAGGAATTGAATCTGTAAAAAGTGAATTAAGTTCCTGACGGACTAACTATAAATATTAATTATATCATTACATTAATTTAGTTAGCTTTTTCATCTAATGATATTTTTTAATTACATTTATCTCTAATTTCTTTGTGAAGTAAACAGCAGAATATAAATTTATGTTCTCCTGTAACTTATTTTTGAAATAATTAGAGAAAAAGTCCATTTTTAAGGTCCCGTTTTAAAATATATCCGTTTTTTTAACAATATTACGTATATATCTATTTTTTAAGAAATAAATGTCTGTAATATCTATTTTGTCATTTTATTATAATTGACATCATTTTATTTTTTTACATTTTCTTTTATTTTCCTTTTTTGTTTTTTAACTTTAATTGTAATTATTTTTTTATTGATAAGTATAAATTATTTTTGATAAACCCAAATAAGTTTTTCCTTCACTTTTTTGAATTTTGAATTGATTATGAAATAACCACATTTATATTCTTTTTTAGTGGTACTCATTTTTTCATCCTTCATTTTTTGTGTTTTGCATTCCGGATATGTCAACAACAATCATTTTTTTTTTTATCGAACATGATTGTTTTATTCTTTTTCTCACTTTTGTAGTCCATGAATATTTGTTTGTGTTATATCTTATCATGGCAAAAATTAACTTCATCATTTGATTATGAAAAAGGTTCTTTTACTTCAACATATTACGTGAATACCTTGCAGTCTATGTTTTTCGTTTCTATAATAATATTCTTTCATGAATAAAATGTCTCTTTAGCATAATTTTCCATCATTATGATTCAAATTATTTTCCTTATTTTTAATCATTACCATATTTTTATCTCACTAACCAATTTTTTATTAGAATGATTGCTTGTTGTTTTATGTTATTTTTAAACATATTTCTTAAGTTTGACTTTGGTTTCTTAAAAACCTAATTTTTTTAGTATGATTTACGTTTTTTTTTATAATTGTAAAGTTTTTATTATAATTTTTTCTATTATTATTGGTTTTTTTTTAATAGTTAGTTTCTAAGGTTTAAATGTGGTATGAAATTACTTATTTTTTTTATGATAATTACAATATCATTATAATGTTTTTTAAAATATGGTTGTTTTTTTTTTTTTTTTTCCTTTATTGACTCTATTATTATGTGGTCTTTTGTAGGTTTTTAAGTGTTTTGATTTTTTTTAAAGAAAAGTGTTTTCTATTTCTTTATAATTTTAATTTTTTATGTATTTGTTGTAAACTTTATCTTAATGATCAATAAATTATTATAAAGATAGTTTTTTGCAAACATTACCAAACAACTTATATGTGATGTGGTTCTTTTTTCTTTATAATAAATCAAGTAAAATAATCTTTTTTTTTTCTTTTATAAATATTTGCTTAGTTTGACCTTTTTTTAAAGATTTTTTTTTTCCCTTTTTATAGATTATTTACTTGTTTATTTTCAATTCTTAATTACATTAGAAAAATTATTAATTGAAGAGTATTGGGGTCTTTATAAGTATCAATTTAGACATTGATGTAAACAAAATTTTTTTTTGACATTTTTCAAAACATGGTTTCCAATTAAAACATTTATGTAAATAACCCCTTATTTTTTTGTTGATTAAAAAAATTTAATACAATTCGAGAACTTAATTTCATGGAAATCAAAATTTTTTTCCGTGAAACTTATTTCTCGTTCTTTCAATTCCTGAGTAGTATTATTTAAATATTAAACACATATAATCATTGGATTAAATCATTTATTAGTGTTCTAAATTATGTCATGCATCTAAAATTACTAAAATAACAAAAGGATTCAAAGAACTGAGGGTAAATTTCTTATTTGGTCTCTAATCTTTTGATGAAGTTGCTATTTGATTCTCAAAATTTTTTTTTAATGGCTAAAAGGCATACACTCTTTAAAAGGGTGCAAAATTGTCCTTTTTGTTAATAGACGTTAGAAATTAAAAAAAAATCACATTAATGACGTATGATTTACTATTTAAGGTTAATTCAGAAAAAAAAATTACGTGATTAAGTCAAATACGTAATTTATTTCATTCAATGTTTAACCTTTATAAGTAAAAAAGGACCAAATTGCAAGTTTAAATAAAACAATTAGAGGCCAATCGAGCAAATTACTCACGAACTAATTGTTTACACACACACACACACATATATATATATATATATATATATGTATGAGAAGGAGCTGATCAGCACAATGCACCGTGGCGTGTTGTGGTATTTTAAAACATATGTGTTCTGTTTGTGATGTAATGTAGCACAAGGGGAATCAGGTATATCCATTATTTCTTTATAGTTCTTTTTTTTTTTTTTTGTTCAAATCTTTTGTACTTGTTTCATGCATGCGTGCTGCGATTGTTGGAATGATCAAATCGTTTTTTTTTTGTTTCCCTCCGAAACACATGCTTAAATAGCATGTATCATGCAAACCTCGAATTATTAGTTGATAACTAATTTTCTCAAGTTCTATGCAAGACTTGGGGTAGGTGCTCAAACTCCGAGCCTTTTGGTAAAGTCAGATATAAAATTACCGCTGGGACTATTGTTAGAAAACAAAAACATAAAACAAAACATTAACTTTCATGTAAGGTCTTTATATAACTTTACTACTGATGTGAAAAAATAAAAATAAAAAATAAAAAACGTTAAAACATGTATCCATAAAAAATATTACATGTTAACAATCTTAATGGTACATGTCATAAGTCTTATATTAGAAGTCCTATTTAACAAGGGTGTCATATACATAAGACATACCTCTCTATTTTTGCTGCATGCACTACTACAAAAAGTAGATTCCACGACGGCACTTCCACGATCGTTTTTAAAAAAAACCGTCGTGCAAAATACACAAAAACACGGAGCGGCTTTGAATTTTCGAAAACCGTCGTGGAAGCTACGGCTTCCACGACGGTTTCTAAAAAAATTTTTTTTCAAAATTTTTTTTTGACCTACCACGACGGTTTTTTCCAAAAAACCGTAGTGGTAGGTCCAAAAAAAAAATTTTCACCTACCACGACGGTTTTTGGAAAAAAACCGTCATGGTAGTGATCTACCACGACGGTTTTTTCAAAAAACCGTCGTGGTAGATCAAAATTTTTTTTTTTGAAATTTTCAATCTACCACGACGGTTTTTCCAAAAACCGTCGTGGTAGGTATGAATGCGGGAATTTTGAAATTTTTTGAAGTTGTTCAACTTTTTGGAGCGTATATTAAAACCCAAAAAAATACCCTCTTTCCCACCCCATTACACTCCGAGCCTTTCTCGCTTTCTAATACAAACTCTAACTCCAAACCCTAAAGCCGCCTATATCCTCCCTCTATTTATCGCTCTCCGCTCCCTTTCTACATTCTCGCCGCCATTCCTCCCTCTCTCTCTAACTCCGAGCCTTTTTCCCTCTCCCTCTCGCCGCCATTCCTCCATCCCCTACATTCTCTACCACTCCACCCGTACCACGCTCGACAATCCGGTAAGTTGAAATGTATCTTGCTTGGGTAAGGCAACGGATTGGGAATTTTCTGTCCAAAATGTTGATTTTGTTGATTGTGGTTGTTGATTGTTAAATTTCCGTCCAAAATGTCAAAAATCCACAATGTTCCTTCCAAAATGTTGATTTGGTTGATGTTGATTTGGGAATTTTCTGTAGAAAATTGTCCAAAATCCGTCCTTTCGGTGATTGTTGATTGTCGTTGTGATTTAGATTGCTTTAAATTGATTGGGTAAGACACGGATATGGAAATTTTCCAGAAAAAAATGTTGATTTTGTGAGTTAAATTTTCCGGATTTGCCACCCATGGGAAACGAAATCAATTCGAATTTTTTTTTTGGCGGACTCTACCACGACGGTTTTTCTGAAAAACCGTCGTGATAGGTAGACCTACCACGACGGTTTTCTTGAAAAACCGTTCTTGATAGGTCCGCCTACCACGACGGTTTTTTACGTAAAACCGTCGTGGTATGTTCTTAAATGTCCACATTTAGGCATATTTTTTTGGCCTATTCCACGACGGATAAAAAAACGTCGTGGAATCTGAAAAGATTCCATGACCCTGGATTCCACGACGGTTAGAAAAACCGTCGTGAAAATATTACCACGACGGTTAAAAACGTCGTGGTATCCACATTCTGTACTAGTGATGTATAAATAGAGATAACAATACAAGTTTTTAACATGTTTTATCCAAAAGTTTAGTTTTATTAATTGTTGAAGACTCCTTACTTTAGGAGCATAGTGAGTGACATACCCAACGAGCGCCAGTGAAGAATGCAAGCAAGGCTGGGGCTCGGGCGTTGTTATATTCTGTCAAGAGAAAGGAGGCAGACTGGTTAAAAAGGCCCCGACCACATAGGGGGAGCTAGCGAACCGAAAAGCTCAATGTTGTGATCAATATTTCCTGTGTTTTTTGTTAACTCATAAGCAAAAAGACTTTGTGAGTGGCCATATTTTTGTTAACTCGTAAGCTAAAAGACTTTATAAATGACCATACTACCCCTGTGAAGCATTTCAAAACAATAAAAATTAGATACCCTAAACTGATTGCCAAACATCCTTTTAACTTAGATTTCTTTAAAAAAAAAAAAAAAATCAAACATGAAAAAAAAAAAATCCAAAAAAGAGTAGGGTCTGCTTTTTCTGGGTGACCACCAAAATTCTTAAATGAGTTTACTCATCTACACCATCGTCACGAAAATATTGGTCACATCCTACCTTTCATATTTTGGAAGATAATTTTCGTTTTTAGAAAATTGACGTCTAACCAACTAAAATATGTCACATCATTTAGATATTAAAACATAGAATAATCTATTAAAATTAATATTTTAATATAGTAAAATTTTGTGATTTGTTACTCATCATTTTGAAGGCAGAAAATTAATAGGAGATACCACAACCTCTTATATATTAAGGTCTAAAAGTCCAATATCTCTAGTTTTAGAAACTAAAATTGAGATATACAAGACAAATTTAAAAATTATCTAACTTCTTTTTAATTCACGGAAAGCTTTTGTAAAAAGCACAAAAAATTCAACAAAACCACAATAGTAGAATAAATCTTTTGTTGGTTGCAAAAACAACTTAACAGCGAATTCAAAGCTATAATGTATAGAGTTTAAATCTCTCTGTCTCAATTGAAAAAGCAAAAAAATAAAAAATCTTTTGCAGCAAAAACCACCAAAAATGCCTGCCCGATATTATTTAAAATGCAGAGTATATAGCTAGGTTAGGCACTTGATGAAAACAAGGAATTTGATGGCCCACTAATTAAACGGAATAAGAAACAACGTGGTTGGTGGACACTGGTTTATTTAGTCCCTCGAAAAAAAAAAAATGCAATTCCACTATTTTATTATTATTATTTCTAGTCGCTCGGATCATTCCCTCAGAAAATGAACAATAATGGGGAAAGAAAAAATCACTCCTTGAAAAGAAGAAGCAAAAATATTTCTTTCTTGTCGTTTAGGATGTCCCCAAGGCAAAAGGGTCCCACTGCTGGCAAGTTGATGAATGGTTAAACAAGTAGTTGCAAGTTGATGAATGGTTTTTTTAAAACAAGTAGTTGCAAAGTGAGATTATGGTTTAAGACTTGAGAGATCACCTGATTGCCCCGTGACCAGGGCTCTTAACCTCAAAACCATGGAATGGGGAAAAAAAGTTGGAATGAAAAAAAAAATTCACAAAAGAAAACAGTGTGTACATTTTTGTGACTCCTTGTTTTGTTTTTGTCCTGAATAACTCTCTGAAAAAATTATACTACTATTATGTCTTTTGATCTCGATCAATTGAAGTTTTTCAGTGATTATAAAGTACCGTAGGTGTTCTTGGTCATTGATGCGCCTTTTTGGATTTTTAATGTTGGAAGTCGGTATACTTTTATCCCCTTGTATGTTTTATTAGAATTTAATGGTAGAGTTCTAAGTGATTTGGGTTAAGGTTCCTTATATTATAAGGTCATTTGGATCGATATTAAGGTTTGTATCTCATGATTTAGAATATAATTATTTTTTAAGAAATTATGGTTGTAAATCAAATCTTTTAATTAAATAACCAGCTTGTCAAAAACAAAGTCATCTCAAGGGGATTCAAATCTTTTGTTCAATATTTGTTGTCCCAAATAGTATCTAATCAGGAATATTACGTCACATCATGTTAAAAGTTTAAAATACTTTATAACTGATTTTTTGTAATGTAAAAATCAACTTCATTCAATATTGATGTGCCAAAATATAATTAATTTAAACAAAATTTGGGATATACAGAGAATGATGGTTCCTCACAAGTAGGGTGCCTAGGTCTTTGCCACTACGGGTGTTTGTGGGAAAGTTTCAGACGCGATGGAGGACATGAGATTTGTGAGGTATGGTTTTGAGTTTTTACACGGAGGCCCTAAGCAAAAGAAAACTAAAATTATCCTTGTGCTTTCTTCTTAATTAAATTATCTTAGATCATGAGGAATATTAATAATGATACATAAAACTAGTTACAATGATAAAATTTGATTGGTTTTTTTAGTGCATAGGTTTGTGTGTAATAATGTGATATTTTTGTCATCTTTTATCTAGGTGTTGTATTTCTGTTGTTAATTCTAATAATGGAGGTGGTTTTCTCACCTTCCGCATTGATTAGATATCCATCAAATCTAAGTCTTGGCAACTTATTGGTCCTGTTAGAATTGCTTCTATGCAGAGTTAGTTGTGATCTTAGTACTAGTAAGTATTGGCCCTTGATCAACCGGGAAATTCCATCTATTGTCAAGGTTTTGTTGAAAAGAGCCTTACATGTGTGCCAAGGTATATACATATTATCGAACTTCAAAGCATATATTTTTTCTTTCAAACGTCATCAAACTTACTGACAGATCTATTCTTATTGAAGGGTTTTGTCTCATGTGAACTGCGGGATCATTGTTAGGTTTGTTTTTTTTGTATTTCCTTAGTAAGTTTAATAAAATTTTTCCTATTAAAAAAAGGTTCAAAAACCAATCAGTAAGTGATACTTGCAAGTTAATAAGTTAAATGATTAACTAATATCCAAACAATGTCAATCAATAATTTACTTATAATAATTGACTAACCTAGCAATCATTTTTATAGCCACTGGCCTTTTAATTTAAAAAAAAAAATTCTTGCCATCTTCTAAAATAAGTGTCAAAAACAATCATTTAACCTAACTAGTGTGCTATCATATACTTGAATACCAGAAGATATAACCCTGTTAGGGTTAGTTTAATTAGTGGGTTGGAGGGGGTGGGGTTTGGGTAAGAGCTTTTAAATTCAAAACTTGTGATTGTTTTTATTTTTGGTTTTGTTTTCTTAAATAACTTTGTTAACCGTAAACTACATATCATAGAATATACAAGTAAATAAATAATATTTACCACAAGATAACTCAATCCTTCCCATTGTTAAGCTTAATTTTGAAATAGTAAAAACATTCACAAACTTTAAAAGATGTTTTTCAACTTAAAATATAAAAACTCAAATTCAACATCTCATAATTGAATCAAGCGTTGTAACTACCTTCTGGTGACTTAATATAGGATTTAGGGGCTTGTGTTTAATCGCACAACTTTTCATTAGTTACCATTAATTTTTTTTTTAATTTCTTTTTAAGTGGAATGACCCAACTAAATTTCAAAAAACAAATTAAAAATTGATTTCTTTGTTTTCTCCTCATTAGTTGAGACTCCTGTATAATGGACCCCCACATATTATTTTTTTTAAATTATTATAAAACAATAGAGTAATTGATATAAATGGTCTCTGCACTCTTTTAAGAGGTGACACTTTAGTCCATGTTCTTTTTTTTTTTTTTTTTTTTTTTTTTTTTTGCCGTGTTGACCCTAAACTCTCCAAAACGGTGACAGTTTGGTCCTTCCATTCAAAGACTTACGGAATGATCACGTGAGAAGCACATTTTGTGTTCTTTGAAAAAATTTCCCCTAAACATGAAAATACCCTGAGAGAGAGAGAGAGAGGTTTGACGCCCTCCCCCCGCCTCCCCTCTCTCTCTCTCCCCTTCCCCTCCCTCCCTCCCTCTCTCCCATAGGTCTAACGCCAGTCGTCTCTCCCTCCCCCCCGCCCAGCCAGATCCGACGCCAAGAGACAGAGAGACAGTCTTTCTCTCTCGCCCTTCCTTTCCTTTTCCTTCCCCTCCCCCCCCCCCCCCCCCTCTCATAAATCCGATGCTGGAACCCCAGATCCGACGCCAGATGCTGGAGATCACTCTCATCTTCTCCGTCACCAGGCCCCTGCCTTCACGACAAGTGCGAACGCCCCCCTCCCCCAGACAACCCAGATTCGGGTTTGCTAGGAGCGCGAACTTTGTGGGGGGCCAAACCCAGGTCTGGGTTGTGTGGGGGGAGGGGGACGTTTGAGGGTCCTTGGCGAAGGTGGGGGCCGGCGATGGAGATGACTAGGGCGGTCTCTGGCATCCAGCGTCGGATCATTTTGGGGGGGGGGGGGGGGGGTGTCCCAGTGGTCGGATCTATTTTGAGGGGACGTGGAGGACGCCGAGAGGGAGGGAAAGGGAATGAGAAAGAGAGAGACGATCTCTCCGTCTTTTGCGTCGGATCTGAAGGGGGAGGGAGGGAAAGACGGCCGGGTGTTCGGACATCGGCGTCGTACCTGTGGGAGGGAGGGAGGGAGGGAAGGGAGGAGAGAGACACGCTCCTCTCCTCTTTTTTAAATTTTTTTAATTGATATGGATAAGGGTCTTATTTTTATCTTTTTAGGGGTATTTTCCTTCAAAAAACACAAAATGTGCTTCTCACATTACGATTCCGTGAGTTTTTTAATAGAACCAGACGGAAAGGACCAAAACCGTCACCTTGTTAGAGAGGTTTAAGGTTAGCACGGCAAAAAAAAAAAAAAAAAAAAAAGAACAGAGAACCAAATTGTCACCTATTGAAGAGTTCATGGATCATTAGGTCAATTACTCATAAAAATATATAAGCTTTGGTTGACGTTACAGTTTAACGCCAGCTAAATTGTATTTTTTTTATCTCAGTTTTTGTCTTTTTCTGAAAAATCAACAAAATTTATAATTAGTTTTTGAGAAGTCAATCAACTCTAACTTAAAATTTTCATCTCAAACTGACAAAACTAACGCAAGAAAGAAATATTATAGTTCAGCAAAAACAGAACTCTCTTTTTTTTTTTAAGAACGAAACTAATTATTTTTTTTATATTCAGCAATAATTATCTTTGATTTTTTTTCACAAAAAATAATTAGCTTTTAATTAATACTTCCAAAAAAAAAAAATCAAAATTTATCAAATTGCCCATAAAAATTATCAAATATATCCAATTATCATTAAGAAAGTTAACAAATTAATGTAAATGGGATTATGATAATTTTTTGGAGGGGAGGATTATGGTAATTTCGATATGCAGTATGTTCTTTTCAACGGAATAAATTTTGATATATTAAAAGATAAGTTTATGGAAAATATTAATAAAAAAGATAATTATTAAAAAAAAAAAAGATAATTGTTTCCTTCTAATCTTCAAACAGCCCGTAATCCAATACAGCCTATTTTTCTCCCTATAAATACCCTCCAAATCCACTACATCTTCCTCCTCTACTTTATCAATTTTCCCGGTCTCCTTCTCTCTCATAAACTCTCTCTCTCCTCTTTCTCTCTCTAGAAATCCCCTTCCCAATTCAATGGCAGCCAATGGTGTTCCCTCCACAGGCAAGGGCCTAATCGTCAGCTTCGGCGAGATGCTGATCGACTTCGTCCCCCCGTCTCCGGCGTCTCCCTCGCCGAGGCTCCCGGCTTCCTCAAGGCCCCGGCGGCGCCCCTGCCAACGTGGCGATCGCCGTCGCCAGGCTTGGCGGAAACGCCGCCTTCGTCGGTAAGCTCGGCGATGACGAGTTCGGCCATATGCTCGCCGGAATCCTCAAGGAGAACGGCGTCTCTGCCGCCGGCATCAACTTTGACCAGGGCGCTCGCACCGCCCTCGCCTTCGTCACCCTCCGCGCCGACGGCGAGCGCGAGTTCATGTTCTACCCGGAACCCTAGCGCCGACATGCTCCTCCGCCCCGACGAGCTCAACCTCGAACTCATCAAATCCGTACGATCTCTCTCTTTCCCTCTCTCTCTCACTATATATAATATATATATATATATGTATATAAATGCAGAGTTTCCTTTTCTGAGAAAAAAAAAAAAGAAAGGAAAAAAAAAGTTTCCATGTTTGTTGTACTTTTCTTTCTCGCTGTGATTTTTTCCTGGAAATTTCTCTGGCGTCACTGTGCGGTCACGGGGTGAAAGTGGGTCCCTTAATCTTGATAGGTAGATCTAGGAAAATCAATTTGCTAAAAAATCATGTCGGCCATCTGATTCTGGATCGTTGTTCTACATTTTTTGTTCAATTTTTTATTATTGTTTTTTTTTTTTTTTTTTTATATATGGTTTCCGGTCGTTGGTGTTTCTTGTAGTTCTTCGACTGTGTTGTGTTTGATTGAACCACACGCTTATCTGAGCGTGTGGGACTGTCAGTTTCGTGATAAACTGTGCCTTGGTGTTGTAAAGAAAAAAAAAAAAAAAAAAAGAGAAAAGAAAGAGTTGTGCTTTGGAGTCTGAGTTTATGGCGTTTTTTGTTGACTGACACCCACTTTTTTTTATTCAAATCCATTATTTTTTCACTTTTGACTAAGAAGCCACGCGCCTTGCGGTCTCCACTCGCGCGAGTGGCTTTCGGCGGCGTCGGTTGAGCTTTCGTCGCCGTGTCGGCTGGCGGATTTTTTTATTTAAATTTTTGATTCATTTTAGATTGTGTTATTTTTTGCTGTGGATAGTTTCTGTTTTTTTTTTTTTTTTTTTTTGTTTTAAATTTTAAATATAGATTGTGGTATTATTTTGACAAATAAGTTGATTGGGGTATTTTGATTAGTCTAATATGCTTAATGTTGTTGTGGCGTTTTCTTTTCTTGTATGCATGAAACGGCCTCTCGTTAAGTCATATATTGTTATCGTTATTCTTAATTTTTAGAGGGATTTTATTTTTTCAATCTTATCACATAGGGTTCCGACTATTTTGCATAAACTTTTGAGTTTGGTGCCCGTGCTTTGTGAGTCGCACCTATCTATTCTCTCACCAGCAGTAGTTCAATTTTTCTTTTTAAATTTTAAAAAGAAAAATACAAGGAAAAGCTAATAGATATAAATTAATGAACTTGACAAATTTGTCCAGATTCTTCAACAAAGAATAATTAATATATATAATTTTTTTTAAAGAAGAAAACTATTCTTCGATATTTAATTGTTTAGTTTGTGGGTCATCATGAAAGTCACGTTTAATGCAAGTTGACATTTAAAAATGTAAATAAGTAGAATAAATTAATAGGTCACTTAGACTCCACGCTAACCAATAGTCCGATCTCATCAATCACGCCGCACTTAATTCCTAATCCATAAATCTAATCTCCCAAATATCATTGTTGACCTTTTCAATTTCCCCATTAAGAAATTAAGAATCTCCCTCACTCCGGTTCAAACCGGACCGGCCCTGTATATATTTTGTTAAATCTTACCTATTTTTTATTTTTTAAATAATTGTTGGAAAAAAAAATCGTTAAATCTTATGTTATATTTGTATGTTTTTTAAAAGAAAGAAAGTAATTTTTGGATGTCGTTTATGGTTTATAGGCGAAGGGGTGTTCCACTACGGGTCCATCAGCTTGATAGTGGAGCCATGCAGATCGGCGCACATAAAGGCAATGGAGGCTGCAAAGGAGGCCGGAGCTCTCCTCTCGTACGACCCAAACCTGAGACTTCCACTGTGGCCGTCGCCCGAGGAGGCGCGCGAGCAGATCCTCAGCATCTGGGACAAGGCTGAGGTGATCAAGGTCAGCGACGTCGAGCTCGAGTTCCTCACGGCAGCAACAAGATCGACGACGAGACCGCCTTGTCGCTCTGGCACGACAACCTCAAGCTCCTCCTCGTCACCCTCGGCGAGCACGGCTGCAAATACTACACCAAGGTAAAAATATTAATTAATTAATTAATCAATTTTGACGTTACGAATAATAAAAAAGATTCAACATGCAGTTTTCTTTTTTGTTTTTGTTTTTGTTTTTATTTGTCTTTTCTTTATTGTTGAGAAGAATCTGTGGCAATTAAATCGGGTGGGTGGGTGGGTTTTTTCTTTAAGAAAAGGTGTTGGTGAGTGAAAACTGCTGACAAGTATTGGCTGTCAAACAGCGCATGCCGACAATGGAGGTTGGAAATGTAGGGCCCCTTTTCTGATATTAGGCGTTGTGCTGTTGTTTTTTTCTCTTTTGTGTGTGGTTGATCATCACAAAGTACGTAGATTTTAAGGGTTTGGTTATACATGGAAATACACACACACACACACACATGAGATTGGCTGTCATGCTTTGATTTTGATTTTGCAACTTGGGGTCGATCGAAATATGGTTTGGAAGACGAAATTACCTATGTGGTCAAGGGTTTAGTGTTTTTTTTTTTCTTCCAAAATTTATTAAACGTAATACTGCAAATAAAAAAAAAAAATAATAATACGTATATGAGATTGGCTGTCATGATTTTGAATTTTCAACTTGGGGTGAATCGGAATATTTTTTGGAAGATGAAATTACCTATATGTAGTCGAAGGTTTTTGAATTTTTATTTATTTGTTTGTTTACTTTCAACTTGAGGGTTATACAACATAATGCTATTAGGCATAATTAAAGGGTACATATAGGAGATTGGCTATCATGCTTTGATTTTGATTCTAATTTTTGCAACTTGGGGTCGATGGAACTATGTAGTTTTGTAGGACGAAATTACCTACGTGGTCAAGGGTTGGTTTTCTTTATTATTTATTTTTTAATTTTGATTTCCTAATTGAGGGTTATTTAAAGGAACCTATACTATTGTCTTATTCGTAACGTCTTTTTTGGTTGAATTAAGTTGCCAAGGGATTTAGCTAACGTTGTGTGACAAGTACGTACAAAATTAGAACATAAAATGCTATTAGACAGACAGAACACGATTGATTAACATGTACAAGGAAACATTTGTCTAATAAACCTTGCTTAACGCGGTTACGTAATTACAGGATTTCCGTGGGTCAGTTGATGCTTTTCATGTCAACACAGTGGACACCACTGGTGCTGGTGATTCATTTGTCGGTGCATTGTTGGCCAAGATTGTTGATGATCAGTCCATTATTCAGGTATGTTTCTTATTTCCTTCAACTATACCTCTCTTTTTTTCTGTGTGGTTAAAAAAGATTTGTACTACCTACCCTTTGTTTTAAAACGAAAGAATCATACACATCAAAAAAAGGTCTTATCAAAAATATCACGAATGACCGTTTTTTGTTCCCCTTTTTATTATTTTTTTTAACTGCTAACAAGTTTTTTTTTTACTTCAACTCTTTAGCTCTTTTTTTGTGTGGTAAAAAAAGATTTGTACTACTTACCCTTTTTAGCAATCATACACATCAAAAAAGTCTTGCCATGAATATCGCAAAGGATAAATATCCTTATTCCAAAGCTAAAATGTGTTTTCTATCCTAATAAGTTATTTTTAGTTTCATGATATAAACCATTTTCCTCGTTTTGATGTTAAAACTTTTTTTTTTTTTATTTATTTAAATTTGTGATGAATTTCAGGATGAGCAAAGGTTGAGGGCGGTTTTTGACATTTTCGAATGCAAGTGGAGCCATAACAACCACCAAGAAAGGAGCAATCCCGGCTCTTCCCACAGAGACAGATGTCTTCAACCTGGTCAAAGGTGCCTAAATGGGAGGGATAGAGGATTTTTTCATTAGTTTTTGCCTCTTTTTTTCTTAGTCTCTGTTTTCTTTTAACTTTTTCTTTTTTCATTTTCTTGGAATTGCTGTTTTCCTTTTTGCTTTCTTAGGAGCTGCTTGCAAGTTGAGAAAAGCGGATTTTTCGACTTCAGTTATTTTCTTTTATTTTTCGTTTTGTCTCTTTTAGTTTCCTTCTTTATCACATCTTTCTGGATGTAATGATCAAAAAGACCATGTGCCCTCCCAGGGCATTATTTCTCAATAAATTCTTTTACTTTTATTTTATTTTTTTAAAAAAATTGTTGGTAAAAAGGTCGCACATCTCTATTTATTTACACATGCTTGCAATCATTAATGTTTCAACAATCAACATTGTACCAATAAGATGTAATTATAGATAATGAGATTGCATCAAAAGACGATCTATAAGTTGAAAATATAACTCGCACAAAATGATGCGTTAAAACTAGTTTATGATAAAAATTAGTAGTCAAGAAAAGGAAAAAAAAAAGATATGAGGAGAAGGTTGCTTCTGACTATAACCAACCAGTCTCTTATCAACTCTCTTGATTGTAATGATCATAGACATAATTTTATAGTATTTTATACGTCTCATTTTATCATAAAATGTAGAGTTTGAATACTTAATTAAAAAAACAAATTAAGGGTTAAATTAGACTTTTTTTTTTTTTTAATTGTGAGAAAGAGTGGGTTATATAAGACTATTATTGGATGTTCTTAGGCCTTCTCCAACCGAGCTCCAAGTTGGCACAAACGTGGATTTGGAGTAATATTTCATCTCCAACAAGGCGCCAAATCCTGCGCCAAATTGGTTGGGATGAACAGTGCTGCGCCATTGTTGGCGGATTAGCGCAGACTTTCCTACTCTTTGTTTTTTTTTTTTAATTTTTAATTTTTAGATTTTAAAATTTTAATTTTAATCATAAAAAATTCTTAAAACATGTTTTTCTTTTTTATTTTGATAAAATTCTTAAAACATGCTAGACATTTTATGTTTTGGCCCAATTGTTATTATTATTATTATATTCACAAAATGACATTCTTTTTTAAATAATTGTTTTTAAATTTATTTTATTTAATTATTTTAATCCATATCATTATAATTGTTACACAAAAAAATAAATTAATTTTTAGTTATGTAATACAAATAAATAATTAGTTTTGCCAAGAGTTGGATAAATAATTAATTAAACATTTGTTATTATACTAATATGTTAATAATTATATAATAAGTATCTAGTTGATGAAAGAAAATTTGTTTTAATGACTAGAATAAAAAGGAAATATACCGGGAATATTCTTTTTAGAGTAAAATTTGAAGTAGATGGGTTGAAGATGAACTTTAAGTTTGGTGCAAAAATTTTGGTGTAAATGACATTTAAAATAGAGTTATGAGTTGGAGATGACCTTACTTTAGAGACTATGTTAGTCCAATTGCTGACATGTTGCTGCTTATTTTATGTATCATTAGTGTTATTATTTGGCAAAGGGTTGATCTTTTCCTTAACAGGCGTTGGAAATACTTGTTAAACGTGGTATCCCTTTTTGTTTTAAACCTGATTTTGCATGGGGTTGTCATCACAAAGATGGGTCTGTGGAATTCAAAGTCCACTCAGAAGTTAAAAAGAGCTAGAGACAATTCAATATAATTATTTTTGCTATAAATCTTTACCACAAGTTGCTAAGTAAAAAATAAGAAATAAAAATTTGAATACCGGAGAAGGGGAGATCATAGTTGGTTGAACCAATCCTGCCAGGAAAGAAAAAAAAAAAAAAAGGAAAAAGAAAATGACTGGTTCAAATTTGCTACATAGGATAAAACATGAAGAAATTTTCTCCACATAGTAAAGGACGTTTCATATATATAATTGGTGTATAGCTATTTCTGTCTCAAATAATATCTCATTCAGTAATATAGTCTCTTCTTTTGGAGAGCTCAAGAGTCCATGTTCTCAAATTGAGAATAAACTATTATTTAGTTTCAGTCTCATATTCAGCACTCGTATAAAACACACTTGTAACTTTTTTTTTTTAATAGGTTCATGGAACAATCAATTCATTCCAATAGAACAGTTTTCATAAGCTTCAAACAGTTTCATGTTGCACATAAATTTATATAAAATTACATGTAAATCAACTAGCAGTTTAAACATATCTAAATAAAAAGTTACACTTACCAGACATGTCGGGCGATAAGATAGTAGACTCATCCCTACTACTTGTAGTGACAAACAACTTCCTCTAAGCACTATATATTCATTTACTTGAGAGTAGGGGAATAAAATTACAACACAATGGCTTGTGGATAACATTCACGAACATCCATCCGCAAAGTCCTCCAAGCTTGCTTGCATCTTTCCCACTTCATCTGCATTTGATCCAAATATGCCTTCGCCCATTGTTCATTGCGGCCACCCAAGCTCAAATCGAACGGCACCGAGAAACTATTCAAACCATTTTCACGGAACGCAAGAGCAAGTCAACATTCTGCAAATAAACACAATTTTCGCATACAATATGCATACTTTTTTGTCTACTCATCTCGCAAGCACATGATCTGTAGGTGTAGCTTAGCAAAGTGTTTTTCACATACAATGTGTGAATCAGTGTTTCATTTCAAAATAGTCCCTTTCTAATCACTTCGGATTTTCAGCAACAACAAGGTGCTTAAAAAGTTAGCCCAAAAACCATGATGCTAACAAACATCATGTCCAAGAAAGGAGTATTACTATTACCTCAACAGTTCCTCCAACTGAGATCCTTTACTGGCCGTGCCATTCCTGCAAGTGTTGTGCATGAATAAGATAGCATCAAGAAACAATACATTAGTGCATCAGTAAAAAAATATACTGTCACTAGGAGACAATTGATTTCTCCATATACTCCCTTTTATCCGCAACTTAATTTTCCTAGGCATGGAGTTTTTATCTTGATAAAAATAGCACCTGTATCCCTAGATTTTGAAAATAAACCTAACTCTACGGGGACACTTTGGAAGTAATCCGTATGTTGGAAGTTGGAACACTCGGGATTGTGGGGAATGCAGAGGAGGGTATTACACCATCACTTCTCAAGTGAAAACAAAAAAAAACTAATCATTCAAATGTATTTACGGCATATATTCGAACAAGAAATTAGTAAAAGCTAAACCTGCAAACTGATACTTCTGAAAATATGAAGAGGCTTGGTGGAGAGATTATAAATCGCATCCGAGATATGATCCTTTCCAAAGGCGTAGACTACAGGATAACCAAGAAGCCATCTGAAGCATATGAAACAGTGTCATCATATTTTGGCAGGGTTGAAACTATATTAGAAGCATTGCAGGGAAAATAAGTCTAGATTTGTAAGAACTAAAGTAAAAATGCCAAGCAGTAGCACAGAACCAGAATTCTATCTTTAGATTGTCCGCTCGGGTGATGACTTAACCATTCTTCTGGTGATTTCAAATTTAGAAGTTAATTGGAAATTCTTAATCCCAGAATAGATTTGGACCTTACAAGTGTAATAAGAATGGAGATTTATAAGCTGTATATATTTGTGTATATCCAAACTTAATTGCTAGGTTGGACATGGGTACTCTTACCCGCCTTTTTCTGTCAATTCAACTAATCTGTAGTCTTCAAGTAGAGTTATAAGATCTTTTTCAATTGATGATGGATTTCCATCACCTGAATTAGTTGGCCGTACGGGAAATAAACGCCTGTGTTTTTTTAACATTTCTAGTTGGGGATTCTTCATTGTCATCGTGTCGTCTGCCGGAGATCAGAACACACTTGTATTTTTCAAAAATACTTTATAAAAAGAAAACATAATAATTTTTCTATCTTTGAGCTCTAAAGATAAAATTGAAGTTAATATTTTCAAACTTGTAATCAAAATAATTTGCATGAACTACGTATTTATCCTTTTTTCTTTCTCAACTTGCTTCTTGACTTTCAGTTACAACAAGTTCAAGGTAACTCTTTCCAAGTTTTAAAGACGTCTTATATTCTTGGTGCTATCTATTATTTTGGGAATTGTCAACTGACATCCCTAGGAACAACCAGCAAAAATCATATATACACCATGCCGAAATGTGATACATTCAATTACAGATTCAACATAAATTCCTCTATTTAACTTCTAGTTGTGGAGAGTAGCTGCTCAGCTATAGTATACTCCTCTGCAAGTATATATTATGTTTCTGTCAATAATTATGTATGAATTCTTAGTAAAATGAAGAATGGCAAAAAAAATCCTAGCTGTAAAGCATCTGTATATTAAAGTCGTCGAAAAGGAAATACCCATTTAAAGTTGGCACGGTGACTTCAGTATCTTGCAAATAGCTACTGAGATCAATAAATTCAGAAGATTGAGAAGTCAGACCGTCATTGACAGGGGATTTGGCATTAACCATGCTATCCGTCCTGTCACTTGACGCACAATCAATTTTTGCTTCTTCACTGTAAATAATGATGAGAACGACTTTAGAACTGCTAGAAGCTGCATTCCTAATGGGGTTTTTCTCAGGCTGTGTCATCATCTGGAACAAAACGAAAAGAGAACCGTCAACAACTAGGAAAAGTAAGCATGTCCATTGCAGAGATCAAAGAAATAGTAGTCCACAGAAAGACCTTTGGAGGATCGTGTTCAAGGTCCACAAAGAGAAGCTGTGAATTTGCGTTCAAGCTTGACTGAACGCTGTGCTGCGAAGTTCTCTTAAGTGTATCAAATAAATCATATCTTCAATGATCATTACTCTTAGATGCTCAAAAATGCACAACTCCTGCACTTTCAGCGTAAGATGATTCACAAGGTTAAAAAGGCCCATAATTGAAGGTAATATGGACAAGATAGTTATACCACATGATAATGTGATCACGAATTTTACATGATAGATACTGCACCTAGATAAATCATGTCAATGGTAACATAAACTGCAAAATTTCCCAACAGAAATTTAACCAGGAAAATGAAATAAATTCCATACAAGTGAACTAGGACTCTGAGAAATTGTAAGCTGTAAAGGCTACAAATTTGTTGTAAATAATCGTTTTAAAAGTAGTACAAAGTTAGCATAAATAGATGATGCAGGAGATTTGATGATATGGGCATTCCTTTTGTCCTTTCTTTGTGTTACATTTCATGTCGTTTTGTCGTTTTGTCCTTTCTTGTTAAGACTTCCTAATTCACATAAACTTTACTCATAAAGTGCGTCTGACAGAAAATAAAGTGGCAACGGGGGTGGTAAAAGGTTCGTCAACTAAGTAAATATCCAACAAAGAATACCTTTTGAATGGATTTCAGAAGTGCACACAGTCGTTCTTGTAACTCAGGCATCTTTCCCCCATAGTCTACCATTACAACTGGCCTCATTCCCGTGCATAACGCAAGAAACATCTGGCCAAAAATAATTCTTGTCAACAGTTTATACACTAAAATAATAAAAATAATAAAGAAAAATACTAGTTAATCATGTAGGGGTCTTGAAACATCACATTCTAAGATCATCATACGTTTAAGATCTGGTTTTTCTTCTTTTTGTATTCCTTTTCTGAGAAAAATTCCATTGTTAAAAATTGTTCACTAATAAAAATAAATTTGATGAAAAACTCAAATAGTTTTTTGAACATATTGCATCAAAACAGTTACATTCAACAATAGATCATAACTCAACTGAAAACCTATAATTTTTTTTTCCCCTAAGGGGTATAAAGAAACCCAAGTCTCACATCGTGAAAATATAACAGCACCGTATTGTGTTTTCTTCTCAATCTTAATTTCATTTTCTGACGAACCACTTATATTTCAAAGTACCCATTTCCATACTCTTGAAATTTTGGGAGGAAAAAAAAAAAAAAACCCCCTTCAATAGGGATGCACATCCAAGATGCCCTATGCCATGTTAAAAGAGAGTTATCCAAAAAAGAAAAACAGAGCTAATAGTAACAGGCATAGTTCTCATCCAGCCATAAACAAGTCAATTTTTTGAACCCAAAATGAGATTTGAGTGATTGATAGTCGACTGAAAATTCAGTTAGAAGTTTGATAGTTAACAAATATATGTACACGCCCAGATGCATATATATATATATATATATATATAGCGAGAGATGAGAGAGAGAGAGAGAGCGAGAGACCTATATGGAGTCGACGTCTTGCTGTAGCTTTGAGACGCCATTTGATAAGGGAAAGAGAAGAATCCAAGACCTTTAGGGCCTCATCCAACTCTGCGACATCCGGTGAGAATTCCTGCTCTATTTGGCTTTGCTGCCCATTCTCCATTAACACCCGACCACTGTGCAATGGCTTTGCTCCTCTACGGGTTGGAACTGGAACTGGGAATGGAATTGTAAGAAGCAAATAAATAAAGTAAGTACCCTCTTTCAATCATGTCTTTTAAGACTCCAACCCAACAATCTTTCGTAAAATAATCATTCCTTCTTCTTCTGTCTTCTTCTTCGAATTCTTCTTTTTCTTTCTTTTTTTTTTTTAAGGTTTATTTTAATTTTATTTCTGGGAGAGGCTCTACTCTCAGTAGTAACTACCGGTAGAACTCTTTTTTAAACCATCAAGATTTAATTAAATAGTTGAAATGTTGTTAGTGTGTCACACTTATCATACACCTTATCTCATATACCTTTCCCATCCCAAGTCTTCTCTGTCGGCGGTGACCTTCTCGCCGCCACCGCTGGCGACCCCACCCCCTGCCCCCCCACCCTAGGCCCCAGCCCCTACCGCCCCCCACCCAGCCCCGGCACCCCCCCTTCCAACCCCCTGCCCCCAGCCCGCCCGGCTCCCCCCCACCCCACCCCACCCCAGGTCCCCCCCCCCTCCCCCCCCCCCCCCCCCCCCACCCACACCCCCACCCCAGGCCCCCTTCGCCCGGCCTACCTTGACACCCCCCCATCCCCTCTCTCTTCCCGGCCTACGGCCCCCCATCCCCGGCCCCCCCGGCCCACACTCCCGAAGCGATCGACTCCCCTTGGCGAGAAGAGAGAGAGAGAGAGAGAGGAGGGTTGGGGGGGGGGGGGCGGAGGCAGGGAGAGGGAGAAGAGAGAGAGAGGGGGAAGAGAGAGGAGAAGAGAGAGAAAGGGGGCCGGGGAGGCCTGGGTGGGGGGGCCGCCGGGCTGGGGGTAGAGGGGTGCCGTGGAAGGGGGGGAAACGACGGTGGGAGTGGGGGTCGGGGGGGAAGGGGGGGCTTGCCGGGGATGGGGTGGGGGGCAGGTCGGGCCTGGGGTAGGGGGCCTTGGGGTGTGGTCGCCGGCGTCGGGGTGTTGCCCCGCGACGGGCACAGGGTTTGCAGCGACGAAGAAGATTGGGGTGGGAAGGGGAAGATGGTTCTAAGTGTATGATAATTAGCTACACAACAATATGTCAACCGTTCGATTAAATCTTAATGGTTCAACAGCCTCTCCCTTTATTTCATTTCTAAAGTTAAGTTTAGTAAATTAACAAAAATTGAGATTTTCCGCTATTAAAAATTGGGATTCAAATGTTATAGATAATAATTGAGGAGATCCGATCAAGCAATTAAATCAATTTGTTAATGATAGTTAATGGATTCCGTAAAAAAAAAGACTTGTTCCTTCTATATTTTTGGAAATTCATGTTCGTTTCAGCTTTAAAAAAAATGTTATAGTTTGTTTTTAGATGGTGTATTTAATACCTAGCAATATTAAACTCTCTCTCTTTTTAAAGTAATTCTAAAGAGTTTTTAGTCAAATGATTTAGAGTATATATCTAAAACGCATATTAAAAATAATATTCCCTTAAAAAAAATTCTAACATATAGTAAAAAACAAAAAACTGAGATAAAAACTTATGTTTGAACTGAAAGTCAAACGAAACCATAGTACTAACAATATTAAATTATCTATCTCTTCAAGGTAATTCTAAAGAAATTTTTTAGCTGAATGATTTAGAGTATATATCTAAAAGCATTTAAAAATAACAATTCCTTAAAAAATTTCTAATTTACAACATATTTTATAACTATTTTTGAAAATTATACCATAATTTTTAAAGATAATAAATTAGAGTATAGTTTTACGGATAAAACTTGGGATTTTTTAGTAGATAACAAATTTACAAGTAAATAATAATCGACTCTCACGATAGTACCGGCTTCGATGATGTCAATAAGAGAGAGTCACAGTAGATAGAGACAGGGGAAGAAGTTGTTTCGATAGACTATAATTTTAAATTAGAGTTTTTAAATATGTATTTGGCTTTTTATCTTAAAATAGGAAAAATTATAGCATTTTTATAAATACTATTGAGATAAATAAAAGTTTTTTTAAAATAATGATAGATAATAGCATATTTTTTACTTTTCTTTTAAAATAAGGGGAAATGCTGCAGTACAGCCCCTTTTAAGTACCCTATTGATAGAGGTCATTTTTAAATTATTAAGATGTAATCGAACGGCTAAGATATTATTTGTGTATAATAATATAATACACCTGACATTATACTAATATAACTAAAAATTTAAAAAAATATATATAAAAAATAAATTAAAAAAAACTTACACCCCTCAACCTAGTCCCCTTGACGCTGGTGATGACCCCTTGATCCGCGACCCATTCCTCCCCCCTAACGTCGGCGACGAGCGCTCCCCCCCCCCCCAGACGCCGACAACAATCCCCCATCCTCTCGTGACTAGCCCTGTTCCCCCCTACGACGCCGATGAAGCCCACCCTACCCCCTGGCAATGAACTCCGCTGTGTGCTGACGATGAACTCCCCCGCGAGCTGGAGATGAATCCCCCTGTGCAATCTCTAACGAACCCACCCCACCCTTCCGTCCGTCCCTCCCATATCCAGGCTAGAAGCGGCCCCCCCCTCCACCCCTCCAGCCCCTGTGACCCCCCCTTGTAACGACCCGACTTTTCAGACCGTTAACCAACTTATTTATTTTTAATTAATATAATTTCAACACTTGTTTATGTTTGGTTCAAAAATATATAACCTTAAAAAAAAAAAATCATACTTGTACTCAAAGAGTTAAATAAACTAAAATTTTAATTAAGAAAATTGAAATTTCTAGATAATAAATATCACATTCAAATTCATACTTAAATAATATTTAAAAAGCTATAATATCATATGAGTTAAAAAGGAAAGACTCTAAAGTTTTTTTCTCGTAAAGTACTCATACTAGTTTAGTAGTACCGAAATCTTGAAAAAATAGTTATAAAGATAATTGATATTAAATTATTCAAAAAGTCTAAGTGCGGAAATTAAATTTGTGGAGGTATCCCACTCCCTTCCTTCTTGACCTCTGCACCAATTCGTTAGTCTAGAAAATATCTAAGTGGAAGGCTGCTTACCTGCGTTCTCTACAACATGAACATACATATATGAGCTTTCGCCTCAGCAAATACAAACTATATCTCACAAAATATTTTCATAGATCATATCATCACAGGTCACAACATGAATGCTCAAGAATGTATGTGATATATTATGTTTTATTATATACATGTCTTATCTACTTAAGGGCCCTTGTGTCGTACCCATATGCGCGCAACCAATAGGGAGTTGGGGGAGCTACCCTTCAACAACTTCCAAGGTCATAACTTATAACTTTCATTATTATCATAACCTCTCACTAATTAGAAGTTGGTACGACACTTAATTCTAATTTTTTGGTAGTCTCATTCTTATTAATTGTGGCAATATGTAGATTTACATGTCACTATTCATCTATCATTATAGTATAAAATATCTGTGAGGCATGCTAATTATATTAGTGCAAGAGAAATTATGCACATCAAATGCTTAATCGAGGCAATACATTTTACTCAAATATTCAACACATCATCAAGGCAGTTTATAGCAAACATAGAACATCAATAAAAAAACATTTTGTTCCATGTTGTGGGTGAGCTTTGTACTTACTTGTCTTATGTGCTTAACTTCTAAAGTAGTACATTCTATTATGAAAGTTCAGAGAATTGTCCTGATTTAACAATACCTCAATATTAGAGCGAATCAAAGTTATATATATATATATATATATATTTATATAGATTAAGATAAGCGTAATTGACATGTATCATAATTAATTTTAATAACTAATATGAATTAATTTTTAGGTGTTAAACAAATTTCTACTAATTATTATTTAATTAATTTAATTTTACTTAATTTAATTGATTAATTAAATTAACTAATTGATTAATTAATTAGGTAGTACTTTAATATCACTTTATTTAGTTCAGTAATTATAAATAAATTATATAATTTTAATTGACTAATTAATAATTATATTATTAATAGTTAATTATGTTAATTAAATATTCTTTCTCATATAATAATTATCATTTATTAATTCTTATATTAATAATTAACAATTAGATTATACTGATAATTAATGTTTAATTAATCTCTAATTAATCATCCATTTTAATTATATAGTACTCAACATAATAATTCTGCTCACAACTAATAATCATTTATTAATTCTTATAATTAATTAATAATTAATTAATTACTTTAATTAATTACTAACTAACATTCTTAACATAATTATATTTTGTTATGAATTTATTAGTTAATTAATTAATTTCTTAATTAATTAATTTTCATCACCTTGATGATAATGAGTCACGCAAGTATATACTCTTAATTGGGTTGTCTTCCATTTAGTATTAGGCTTGTAAGGCCTATTCCTAATAACTATGGTCATTAAGTTGGGCTAAAGTAGTATCTTGGTGTATGTCTAGTAATCCTACTTTATCTTGGCCCATCTAAAAACTTGTGATTTAATTTTATAAAGTTAAGGGTTTTCATATTTAGTTAATTATAGACTCAATACCAAATCATTTCATCAATAATTATATCTCCATGTTATGACTCAAATTATGTCACATTTTAGAGTTCAATTGTTTCGTTTGGTGTGTGAGATCTTAACATCTAAGATTTTATTTAAACATGTGTATAATTCTGTTTTAGACACTTGATAACTCGTTGGAAAGCTTGAAATATCTAGTTTCTATTTCTATAATTTATTTTCCAAAATTTCAAGTGTTTTAAATCTTAATATGGACATTCTCCTTAATGTCCCACAGTAAAATTCCAAAATTTCAAGTGTTTGAAATATAATCTTGTATGATTTATTTAAAATTATGTACATACCCGTTTTAAAAGTATGATAACTCATTTCAAACTTGAGAAGTCTACTTTACAACAAACAGTTATTTTATTAATTTTTTACCTTTACATGCTTGTATAATGAGGTTTCGTTACTGTTAGTCTCATATATGTATCATATGCCCAGATTTGTGGTTAAATTTAGAAAAATCATAACAATTTACTCGCAAGTCCAAATAAGGCAAAAAATATGTCATTGAAAAGTTTATAATGTCTAGTTTACACATCAAGAATAGTTTTATAAAAAATTATGATTTATTAATCCAAAAGATGCAAAACCGACTAGTATACGGTTCCAACAAAACCTCTCGATTCGTAGTTTTAACTTGTAAAATTTTCCAAAAATTACATATTTATCCGTTTGAGGGGTATGATATCTTATTAGAAAGCTTAAGAAATCTAGGTTTTAGATCTATAACTTATGATCCAAAATTGTGAGCTTAAGAGGTTCGGATTTCATAAAACCTGTGACTATACTGTACTCCAGAGGTTTCTTTTCTCTCTAGTTTTATGTCACAATGCACATAACTTTAGACATACAAAAGCAAATCAAGTGATTCCAAAGCCTAAAATGTATCTTATTCTCTGTAGAATCTTACAATATACTTTATTTTTCATGTCAAAGTTTCTAACTTATGCCATATCATCACAACAACCATAAGCTCCAACAAAGTTCGTAGATCTTACCGAAATGCTCCGTGAATCCTCTAAGACCTCGAACCTCAAAGTTCTTCCCAAAACCTTTTCTTAGGTAAGAAGAAGTCTAACATTAAAATTTTAACTAAACAACATGCTTTAGTTATCAAAAAATGACTAAAACACAAAGAAAACCACTTGGTTACCTCTGTCACACTTCTTCGAACTTGATAATAGGTTGCTTGGAGCTTGAAAATGGAGGGAGGAGGGTGCTAGAGGCTTGTTGGGGATGGAGAACAGTGTTGATGGTTTTTTGAGCTTGATGGTGGCTAGAGAAGCTAGGTTTTTGAGCTTAACTTGTGTGAGAATAAAATGAGATGTTAGGGTTTATTTTCAGCCAATGAGGGGGTAAAAGTGGAAAATATTAGCTGATTTTCTCCTTGAATTGTCATCACTTTGTAGGGGGGGGGGGGGGGGGGTTGATTTGAAAATTTTGCTATACAAGCTACAAGACAAGTGATCACTTTCACTTGTACCTTGTTTGTGTCATATTGCTAAAACAACCCACACAATTCCTTACTTGATTTTGCATGCATGAACAACATGCCATTTTTTTCATTTGATCAAATTTCTTCTTGCTTTTGACAACAACAATCCGAATCTCCCTCTCAATTTTCCTTTTTTTTTTTTTTTATTGGTTTTCCTTTCTTCTAATTTTTCCCATCATTGATCAAAGGTTGTCATATTTGACCTCACCCATTGGATCTTCCATCACACCAATTCTTTCCTTAAGCTCTCATTGGTCACTTAACATCCAAATCTTGTTCATTGATTTGCATAGGATTCTTTAACATAAAATCTACACCATTGATTTCAAATCCAAGCACAATTTTTGATCAATTTTCCACCTTTAGTAAATCCTAATCATTCATTTCCTATCTATGTGACATATTAATTTTCCTAATCATACTCCCAAAACTTAAGTATGATATGACCAAAATAAATATCAAGGTTATCAAATTGACCTATTAACAATAATTGGGATTCCTTCACAAAAATTGACATTTATCTCTCTAATATGACATAATAAATTTTTCACATAAAATTTTATATCGTTTGATATAATTTCTCATTTAAATGGAGAAATTCAACATTGATAGAGTATCAATATCATCATATGGATGATACATAAAAATTCATTTATGATCTTGAAATTTGATGTTCATTAAAATAGTTAATTTAAAGTATATTAATGAATGAAATCTGTGCTAATAATTCATGAAATCAAGTTTAGGAATTTCTAGGGTGTCACAACCCCCCCCCTCTCGATTTGCAGAACCACCACCCCAACCCCCCCCGACTATCGAACCCCCCTCCCCCCCAGCCAGATCTACAGGACCACCGCACCCCAACCCGCCCGACTACTAGCCTCTCCTTTCCTCCCCGACCATCTTCACTCGTTGCCGCCAGTCCCATTGGCCGACGTCCCATAAAACCTCCATAGATGGAAATAGGATTTTTTTTAATTTCTGTTTTTTTTCAAATTTTTTTTTTTAATTTCTTACTATTATAAGGTAAGGTGCATTGTAATTAGTATACACATGCAACTTCTCAACTGTTCGATTATATCTAAACAGTTGAAAAATGAACTCTATTAATAGAGTATATAAAAAGGGTTTTATTACAGACTTCCCATAAAATAAGTTGGTTGCTTCACAATGTTGGAATTTTTTTTTTGGTGTGTGACAATATGGGAATTCCTTTTCGGTGCAGGATTGTTGAAAAGTTAAAGTTGTTGAAACTTAAGCTCTAAGTCTCAGAACATAATGTTTTTGGGAATCTGTTCCACAGGGTGGATATGGCTTAACAACATCTTGAGGATATTCAAGTTGATATTTCTATCAACGGCTTCTATGAGGAGCATTTAAATTAGAGATAGAAGCTCACAATTCATTTAACTGGCATTACAATCATTTTTTTTACGGAGGCTAGATTGAAATGGCTTGAAAATCAGTGGCTGCAATTTCGAAATACTATTCAAAGTTTTGGTAACGTTATTTTGTCATTTTGGTATTTTGTTCTGCTTTGAGTTTTCTTTATTCCTTCGGCCTCGCCGCCGGAGGCGGCTGCGTCCGGCGAGGGAGCCGACGGCGGCGGCGCAGAGGAGCGACGGCGGAGGAAGCGGCGGAGGCGAAGGCGGCGTAGCGGAGCGAGAGATGGAAGCAGAACCGCCGAGGAGGCACGGCGCGAAGGAGGAGAAGGAGGGCGAAGAAGGAGGAGGAGAAGGGGAGTCCCCCTCCCCTCCTGCTCCCCCCCCTCCTGCTCCTCCTCCTGCTCCTCCTCTTCCCCCTTTTCCTCCCTCCTCGCCCCTTCTCCTCTTTCTCAAGCTCCTCTTCTTCTCCTTGAATGACCTCTTCCTCCCTCCCCCTCCTCCTCCCTCCTCCCCCTCCTCCCCTCCTCTTCCTCTTCTTCTCCTTGAATGGCCTCCTCTTCCTCCTCCCTCCTCCCCCTCTCTTCTCCTTGAATGGCCTTGGCGAGGGTAGACGTCATCACCGGAGTCATCTTCACTGTTGAAACGGATTGATGTCCTCTTCGTTTTCGTTCGCATTGTTCGCTTCATGCCTAGGTGGGGATCGCCTTTCATACTGCTCAAGGCGTCACTATAAGTGCTCGATTGTTCTTCTCATTTCCTCTATATCGATTTCCCGTTCTCTCTCGTCGACCAACTCCTCTTCTTTTCCTTGAATGGCTTCCTCCTCCTTCCCCTCCTCCTCTTCTTCTCCTTGAATGGCCTCCTCCCTCCTTCTCCTCCTCCTCTTATTCTCCTTGAATGGCCTCCACCCCCCCGCCCTCCTTGAATGACCATGTTTTCTAGTAGTGATGTAGTTAATATAATGTATCTACGTACGATTTTTTTTCTTTCCCTTTTTGTTATTTGTGTTTTTGTTTATTCCTCGATTTTTATGTTTAATATAGTTCATCAAGAAAATTTTTTAAAACTTTTTTTGTATTAAATTTTTTTTTCAAATATATACCTACATAAATTTTTTTTTTTTTTTTTTCTAAAAGCTATCAAAAATATTATTTTTTCCAAATATGGTCTTTATAAATGCTTTCGTTTTTTTAATTGCCTTACTAAATTATTTTTTAAATGTTCCTCCTATTTAATGTCTTTTTATATTTTAAAATTTTTTCTATTGAAATTTCCTTTTCTTTTAAATTATTCATATTTGAGTAAATTCTTAAATCTGTTCCTTTTTTTTTTTTTTGGCAATCCTTATCAATTGTATTCCTCAATTCTATTTGATTTTATCTGAATTAATTTTTTCTAAAATATATTTTGCTTATGTATGTGATGCGAATGAGGCTGCACATCCAAGCATACATGACGGGGGACTAATAGGTGGGCTTGGAGGGATTCAAGGTCAGCACCCACGTGATCCATTAAGCTTGCCAATTGGGCCAATTACGAGACTTAGAGCCAAGCGATTTAAAGAAGCATTGAATGGGCTGATTCAATAAGTTTGGAATCAAGTAAATTCATGGAGGCCCATTGAGCATGGTCCGCGTTATCATCAGAGGAGCATCACCATGATTGGAGTTCTAGAAGAGTCTGGTAAAAAACAAACTTAATTTCAGCATGACTACTTTCCTTTTTAGTGTGTTAGGTCTGACTTGAAGGCTTGCATGCCAATTTATTTAACTTTCTTTATTTAGGTGTGATTCTTTTGGTTGTAATGGCTGATAATAAAGCCAAATTAAAAAGTTAATGTTTCATTTCTAGTTTTAGGCATGAACTAGGAAGAGTAGGTCAGTTTTCCTGATTTGTTTTTTTTTTTTCCTTTTGGAATTAAATCTGACTTTATTAGAGAATAATTTAGGAAAAACATATTTGTATTCAACATCCTATAAAAAGGCATGTTTTGGAAGCTAAGGAAGTTTTGGAGAATTCAGAAAAATGTGAGAATTGTGTTTTCTTACATTCTTGAAAAGACTTTTGAACTTATCAAGTTATTCTTGTGGCGTTCAACAGCCAAACTTATCATCTAGGTTCTTGAGACGTTCTTGAGAGTCTTGGTATGGCGTTTGTCAATATCCGAAGTCTTGGTTCTTATCTTTTTAGGTAACGAGTCGAGGCTCAAACAAGCTTGCGTCTTGAAGGTCTTGGGGTTTGAATCCACATTTGGTGTTGGGTGTCATCGTCTCATCGGCGAGGTTCATATCAGTTGGTATTAGAGCCTAGGTTCCAAGGCAAGTTTGAATTATCCTTTGATTGCTTTATTGTTCTTGTGTTTGGATTATATATATATATATATAACGTCAGGAAAAAAAAAGCATTAAAAAAAAGGTTGTTTCTTGTTTCTGCTGGGCATCAAAAATTTTTTTTTTTTCGGATTACTACTCATTTATTTGTTTTCATTCAGACCTATTGTTGGAGATTGTCCTAAAAAAAAATTTCGGATTAAAAAAAAAAAAGCAGAAGAAGAAATTCAAATTATCAACAAGTATCATATTCATTACTGTAATTCATTGTGGTCTTGACCTAGCATCTCTTACCTTAGAACCATCTTTGTCATTTTAATTGCTTGCACCGGTTTCTTGGGAATTGCCTATTGAATCTTTGTGGTTTGTTTTGGTTGCTTTTGTCATCGAATTGTTGCTTGAATCTTGATTGTTCTTGAGTCTAATTAAGAATCAACGAAGGCACAACGAGTGGAAGAAGGCAAGAGTGGTGAGAACATAAGAGGGTAAAAGCCAATTGAGTGACAAACACGAGAGTCAGCGAATCATTCTGGAGTGAAACACGTGAGGGAGGGCTTGAGAGGTTCATTAACCTTATTTTGCAGATTCTAAATATGTCTCGTAATCAAGAATAAAACTCAACCGAAGAGGCACAACAACCAACAATTTCGAACCTACAAGTACAGATGTTGTTGGGGGAGATGAGATGGATGATGAGGAATGAATTAGAACAAATTCATGAGAGAATGGATAGGTTGGAAGAAGAGTCAACTCGGGGGCAGCCACAAAATGCTCCTATTAGACAACCATATAGGCGAGTCCAACAAGGGGTGCAATGGGGGGATATTGAATATGAAGAGGAGATGGAGGAGTTAGAAGAGCCACCAATGAATCGGGGCAGGTTTGGGTGTGGTTATGGGTTTAGAGAAGCTAGGAATCGGGGAGATAACCACTTGGCTGGTATTAAGATGAAGATTCCGTCGTTCCAAGGAAAATCTGATCCCAAAACATACCTTGAGTGGGATAAGAAAATGGAGTTTGTGTTTGACTGCCACAACTACTCAATCAAGAAGGTAAAATTAGCTGTGGTTGAATATTCTAATTATGCTATTACTTGGTGGGATCAACTTGTTTTAAACAGGAGATAGAATGGAGAACGACCAATAGAGACGTGGGAGGAGATGAAAACGGTGACGAGAAAGCGGTTCGTTCCAACTCATTACTACAAGGAGTTGTATAAGAAGCTGCAAGGTCTTAGGCAAGGAAGTCGGAGTGTAGAGGATTATTATAAGGAGATGGAGGTTGTCATGATCTGAGCCAATGTAGAGGAAGATCGAGAGGCTACAATGGCTAGGTTTCTAATGGGACTAAACCGGGAGATCCATGATCGGGTTGAGATGCATCACTACGTGGAGTTAGAAGACATGGTGCACATGACCATCAAAGTGGAGCAGCAACTTAAGAGAGCGGGGTGGTATGCGTGCAGGCCATAACTTGAGTTCCAACCCTTGGAGACTGAGTACCGCAAGGAAGGAAGACAAGCCTCAAACATCTTCAACTCCCAAGTACAAATCCGAGGCGAAGTCTGAAAACACCAACCGGATTTCTAAAGGTAAAACCGATCCTTCTACTTCAAGAAACCGTAACATTAAGTGTTTCAAGTGTCAAGGCAGGGGTCATATAGCTAGCGAGTGCCCAAATAAAAGGTTGATGGTGATAAATGCTCAAGGAGAGATTGAGACAGAAGATGAACAAGACGATGAAGTCGATGAAATGCCACCTCTTGAGGACGCTTATGAAGGACAGTTTGCGGTGGAAGGAGAGTCATTAGTGGCAAGACGAGCTCTTAGCGCACAGTTTAAAGAGGAAGAAAACAACCAGCGAGAGAATTTGTTCCATACTCGGTGTTTTGTAAATAACAAAGTTTGCAGTGTTATTATTAATGGAGGAAGCTACACCAACGTGGTTAGCACTGAATTAGTGGAGAAATTGGCATTACGTACCTTAAAGCTGTAATACCCGAAATTTTGATGACTTTAGATTTCCTTTGAAACAAGGAAAACCTAAGTCTGAATCATGATCAGAGTGGAGTAACAGTATAGGTTTGAGTTCTCGTTTAATTAGTTACGAGACTCAACAATAGTTTGCTTAGGCAAATATGAGACCTTTTGGAGAAAAGGGCAAAATAGGAATTTTGATTTTTTATTCCTGTCAAGGTTTGACCAAGGTTGACTTTAGGTTGATCAAATTTGACTAAGATGATACTGCAGTATAATTAAACAGTATGAAAAATATACTGTGAAAACCGTCTTTACGGACCAGATAGTATAATTAAGTTTTAAAACCACCATAGAAAAATCAAGCACCAAAAATAGGGTATTAAGGGCCAAAGGGCTTTAAATAAAAAGAAAATTTTCTTACAGTCCAACTATACACAAATAAATTCTGGACTGCAGTTCAGTATAACAGTACTGAATTGTACTGTGTATTAGTGAAGCACAGTATTAGAAATATCTGTGTCGGCTTGAAAATGGACTGCATTTGAAGGAAAAAGCCAAACAAGGCCTAAGGTGAATGACATCACCTCACCTTTTATTTATTACATCATAATTTATTTTTTTTCAAGCTTGGAAAGAAATTTTTGCTTGTTCACCAAGCATATGGCCGGCCACCTCACCCTCCCATTATGCAATTTATAATTTTTAGGGGTTTTTGTGTAATTTAGCAAAGTTTCTCCACCTCTATAAATAGGTGAGAGATTTAAATCATTTTATTCAAAATTCTAGCCAAATCCTTGCCATTTTTCTTCAAGAGATCCGAAGCCTTGGGGGAGAGAGAGAGAGGAGAGAAAACTAAAAAAATTCTCAAAGGGGTTTTACTTAGGAGAATTCGGATTTGAGCTAGAGCCAAGAAAAAGTCTGAAAAAAATTTTTGAGCCCACTTTGGCAAAGTTGCCAAGTGTGCGGGAAAAGAGAAAAAGGAAGAGAAAACAAAAATTTTGAAGAGGGAGGTGCTAAGGTGTGGCCAAACTTGAGGTGAACCAAGCAAGAGACCAAGAAAATTTTGGTGCCCCTAGCTAGGGTAAGAACCGGTTGTGTTGACCTAGGAGGAAGGAGAAATTTTTGGTGCTCAAACCCTAGTCTTGAGCCAAGGTATTTTTCTTTAAGCCCTAAGCTTGCAATTGAGCTTTCAATTTGAAATTTATTTGTATTTCAAGTTGAAAAATGTAAGAGCATAAGCTCAAAGTTATTTTATTGCTTTAGGTTAGTTTTGGTGGTGCTTGATTAGGTATTAAGGGTGGTTTGGTTTAATGGCTTTGATTGGTTATGTTTATGTTTGTTTGAATGTTAGGATGCATGCTAGATGGATGATGAATTGTATGTCCCCTGTTTTTATGTGCAAGCCGGTTCTAGAATTGCATGCTAGGTTGTTAGTTTTGATTATGGAATGGTATGTGAATGAATGGAATGATGAGACAACCTAGAACCATGCAAACCTAGGCTAGGACAGTTCGGTTTTTGGTTTGCATGGGCGCGTTTGAGTTGCATGTTTGTTCATGTGGGACGTTAGAAAATGCTGCATGTGTGCTATCTAGGCTCCCGCGTGTTCGGTTGAGGTAGATTGCGCGAAGTAGGACGTAAAATGAATTTAAGAACAAAAACTGCCAGTTTGGATACAAATTGGCCAGTTTTCTGGAAAGCGAAATTTGAGGCCTTTAAAGGCCGAATTGAGAAAAACGTAAAACATGAAAGTTGTAGAGAAGGGAATTTCCTAGAGGACAGCTTGGATAGTTTTTGAAAATAAGGCTCCAAAGGCCTTCATTTTTTCAAAAACCCGAGCCTGACCGTGCCTAGGATTTATGCACGGCCAGGTGAGTTCAAACGGCAGTATGAACATGTTAGAGTCCGAATTAAATTTCTCGTAAAACATGAAAGTTTTAGGATTTTCGAGAGCTAAAACTTTCATGAAGACAACTTTTTCAAATTCAAATTGGATTTTTAAACTGATACGGATTTCTAAGACTGTGCAGGGAACATGAAATTCCTGCACAGGAATTTTTAAGAACAATGCAGAAAAACTGTATTTTTTCATAGAACCCAATGTTTTGACTGAGAAAAACTGTTCCAATGACAGTTTTCAACCCTTAATAATTTTTATAAAACCCCACTTAAGAACCATGAATTTTATAAGTTAGATTTTTGGATTTAAACTTACCAAATTTTCCAAGACAAAGAAAATGATTTTTTAAGCCAAAGTTTAGAAAAACAATAATAACATATGGTAACCGGGAAGGATACCCGAGTTACTGGGCCAAGCCCAAATCCCAAGTTTGACCCATAGAGGGTTGACCTTAGTTAACAAAAAATGTTGACTTTGGTTGACTAAGTTTGAGCACCTCAAGGGTTACCCAATGTAACCCAATAAGTTATCATGTGTATAATTGGGGGACATATAACTAAGATTGTGTATAAATATTGGATAGGTCACCAACATTTTATAGGATCCTTATCCTATGTTCTTTTTAATAGCAGGAAGTAACCTGCAGTTACGATCTGAGTTGAAGCAACAAAACCCGGAACATAGCATATCAGGCAAGTATCAAACCTCACCTACAGTATGAAAATAGTAAATACTATTTTCAAATATGCTATGTTAAGCTATGCTATTTACACCATATTTTCAAGTGTACATGCTATGTTGTACTATGATATGTGATGCCATGCGATGATATGCTAAGATATGCTATGACATGTTATGCCATGTTACAAGAATGTCATGTTGACAAAAATGTCATGGTTTCAAAAATGCCATGTTTTCAAGAATGCCATTTTATGGCAAGTGTTAGGTATGATATGACATAGTGACATCATGAAGCATGTTCACTAATGCTGAACCACATGGTAAGATAAATCAAGTAAGGTGTCGTACCAACCTCCCGTGATCGTGGAGGCTACATGTTTCAGTTGTGATATTTACCTTCCGTGATCGTGAAGGGTCAAGTTATAATTCCCAGAACTGTTAGGGCCTTGCAAACCCTAGCTTTGTCTGGAGGCTGCGCGCTTTTGGTACATACACTATAGGCCCACATGTTGAGACAAGATAATAAGTTAAAAATTGAGTCTATAATGAAGCATAAGACATTCAAATCGATCATAAATGGATCATGCATAAATTACATAATGATTGGCATGTTTTGAAGAGGTTTTAAATGTTTTGTGAGATTATGTTTGTACTTGCTGGGCGAAAGCTCATCAGTATATTTCATACTGTAGGTAAAATGGCTGCAGCTTTATTTGGTGGGCCATGGAGACGATGCAGCAAGTGAAGGGCGGTGTGGGATACCACTACGCAGATTTTTCCGCAACTCTTTAAATTACGAACTAGTACATGTATGACTAAGTTATATGTACTATGTTATGTATGGAATGTTTCAAAGTCCGGTTTAAAAGGTTGTATGTTACCTTTTAATCGGCTTAGCAAGTAATGGGTAGGCATGGAGAAGTTTACCCAGATGGGCAAGTTTAATTAAGTTATGAAATTTTCAGTATGGTATGCATACATGACAAGTTTTTGTCTTCAAGATAATCTATGTATTTATGTTAAAAAGAAAAAAAACATTTAGTCTCAAATTTTCAAGTAAGTTAAGTACAAGTATGTATGGTGTCGACCCGGCTTGGGAAGTCGGGGCGTCACAAAAGCATCCACGACCGTACCGGCTGTAGTGGCTAAACAATTGCAGGGAAGTCAAGGTAACGAGACAAGTGATGGTAGCGTTTTCCATTGGCAAGTATGAAGATGAGGTGCTTTGCGATGTGGTACCTATGCACACATGTCATATCCTATTGGGCTGACCATGGCAGTACGATTGGCGGGTCACACATGATGGATTCACCAATAGGTACTCCTTCATCATTAAAAAACAGCCCATGTTACTTGTTCCATTAACTCCAAAACAAGTTCTTGAAGACCAACTGAAGATGCAAAGAGCGAGTGAAAAAATAAAAGAAAAAGAGAGAGAGGCCGAGATTGAGAAGAAAGAAAAAGAAAAAGAAAAGAGAGAAAAAGAGAAAGCCATAAACGAAAAAGAGAGTGAGAGGGGAAAGGAGAGACTTACGGCCTTGTTGAGCGCAGGAGAGGAAAAATACAATTTTATTGCAAAAAAAAAGTGAGATCATGTACAAGGAGGCCCTTTTGTTTACTAATGATCTCGCTGGTTCATTGCCGAGCAATGTTGAATCTTTTTTGCAGGATTTTGAGGATGTCTTTCCCGAGGAATTGCCTTCTGGCTTACCACCAATTCGAGGAATTGAGCATCAAATTGATTTCATACTCGGTGCGACAATTCCAAACTAACTAGCCTATCGAAGTAATCAAGAGAAAACGATTGAACTTCAACGGCAAGTCCACGAGCTGATGGAAAAAGGGTATGTTAGAGAGAGCATGAGTCTTTGTGCGGTTCTAGTAATACTAGTGCCTAAGAAGGATGGGACATGGAGGATGTGTGTTGATTGCCGTGCCATCAACAACATTACGATTCATGAGAAAGCAAAGCAACACATAGAGCGGCGAACGGAACAATATGTCGAGCAAGCCAATAAGGGACGTAAGAAGGTTATTTTTGAACCGGGGGATTGGGTTTGGCCGCACATGTGGAAGGACCGATTTCCTGAGCAAAGAGGTTCAAAACTTCTCCCGAGGGGTGATGGGCCGTTTCGAGTGTTGGAACGCATCAATGATAATGCCTACAAGCTTGAATTACCAGGTGAGTATGGTGTTAGTGCGAGTTTTAATGTTTCTGATTTATCTCCTTTTGATGTAGGTGACGATTTGAGGGCAAATCCTCTTCAAGAGGGGGAGAATGATGCGAATGAGGCTGCACATCCAAGCATACATGACAGGGAACTAATAGGTGGGCTTGGAGGGACTCAAGGTCAGCACCCACGTGATCCATTAAGCTTGCTAATTGGGCCAATTACGAGACTTAGAGTCAAGCGATTTAAAGAAGCATTGAATGGGCTGATTCAAGAAGTTTGGAATCAAGTAAATTTGTGGAGGCCCATTAAGCATGGTCCGTGTTATCATCAGAGGAGCATCACCATGATTGGAGTTCTAGAAGAGTCCGGTCAAAAACAAACTTAATTTCAGCATGACTACTTTCCTTTTTAGTGTGTTAGGTCTGACTTGAAGGCTTGCATGCCAATTTATTTAACTTTCTTTATTTAGGCGTGATTCTTTTGGTGTAATGGCTGATAATAAAGCCAAATTAAATACTTAATGTTTCCTTTCTAGTTTTAGGCATGAATTAGGAAGAGTAGGTCAGTTTTCCTGATTTGTTTTTTTCCTTTTGGAATTAAATCCGAATTTATTAGAGAATAATTTAGGAAAAACATATTTGTATTCAGCATCCTATAAAAGGCCTGTTTTAGAAGCTAAGGAAGTTTTGGAGAATTCAGAAAAAAGTGAGAATTGTGTTTTCTTACATTCTTGAAAAGACTTTTGAACTTATCAAGTTATTCTTGTGGCGTTCAACAGCCAAACTTATCATCTAGATTCTTGAGACATTCTTGAGAGTCTAGGTGTGGTGTTTGTCAATATCCGAAGTCTTGGTTCTTATCTCGTTAGGTAGCGGGTCGAGGCTCAAACAAGCTTGCGTCTTGAAGGTCTTGGGGTTTGAATCCACGTTTGGTGTTGGGTTTCATCGTTTCATCGGCGAGGTTCATATCGGTTTTCTTCAATTTTTCTTAGCTATTTGTACCCCAGTTTCTCATTTTTCCTTTACTTTCCTTTAGCATGTATGAAGAACAGAAACCATATCTATGAAGTGAGCCTGAGGATTGACAGGTATGATCCATATGCTTCTACCTGTTTTTTTTTTTTTTAATTAATTTCGGAATTCCTTAAGTGTACTTTTGCATTGAATATGTTTAAGAGAATTACTCAGGCTTCTTTCTTTACCTTGCAGGTCAAGGAATTTAACATCTTTAGACGCCTTTGGGACCTGAGATTTGTTGAGAAAATATATCAAAGTGCAAGCTGCTTCATGCTACAAGTATGCTTTATAAAAAGTGCAAGCTTTCTTTACCTTTCTTTATTTATTTTTTTAAGCTGACTGATCATGTGATCTGTAATGTTGCAGATAAATTATCTCGAAGGTGGGTTTTTCATGTAACTTTCTGGCTAGGCAAGAAGATCTAGTAGTTCGTTGGGGGAGATCTGTCTAGGTATATTGCTTACATTGCAGTATTATTAGCTTGTTTTGTCATTCATTTTTCAGTTTAAAAACAAATATATGATTGTGGCCTACGTTTTTTATTTTTTATATAGATGTCTTGAAGAACAATGTTATTGCAACCAAGAGGCTCGACTTTATCTCGGGTAGGAGGGGAGACAGGTATTTGGCTTCTCCTTCTTTTGCTATTGAGATTTTGAAGTCTTTTATGTTTGGAGATTTTGCATTTTTTTAAAAAATTTTTCTCTAACTGATAATTGAACTGTTCTCTTTTCATCTATGTAGGAAATGTTCCTGCCAAAATTCAAGTGATTGCTTTGTTAGTGGGCTAAAATGGCTTAATGTTTGTAATTTTCTCGGAACGCCTCATGTCTCTATGTCACCATTAAGGCATCACGTTCAAGGTATAGATTATTCTCTAATAGATGATACCACTTAACCTTTAATTATTTTACTTTTTTAGCCTGTGGTTAAGTCTTTGATTTTGTATTTGTAGGATTTCCCCCCCTTTTTTTTTTTTGTTTTTTTTTGTGATTGAGTTTTTACTCTATTCTTATTTGTTCCAGGCCTACAAAGGAAATCAATGATCATGCAATACATTTTTCTGCAAAGACATGCTATGAGTGTCAAAAGATACGAGGTTTGGGAAAAAACAAACTATTTCTTTATTTGCATTGTAGAATTTAGTCTCTCGCTCGCTCTCTCTCTCTTTCTAATTAAAAAAATGTGCTTGTATGCAGGCTAATTCAATTCGGCTTCATATATGTCTTGACTGATGCTAGGATTCCAAGTACTCAAAAGAGGTCGCTTCTTTTGTGGTAACTACTTTCATGTACTTTTACTTGTTAGGCTCTAGGAATATCATTTTCCTTCACGAATTCCTCTTTATTGAGGCAGTTGAATATGCTTCTTAGAAACTTATTTGCCTCTGTTTGAGGTTTCAGGGCTTTTAGCAGTTGAGCACTTGGTGGAGGACAATAATAGATTCCTTCTCCACAATGGTCCTTATCCGTATAGTGTACTTTCTCCATGGGGTTCCTTGATCATTTGCTTGCTTGTTATTTTCTTTAATTTGTTTTTATCCTTTTAATTATGTACTCAAATATTTGTAGTTGTCTGATATTTTTCCCAGCTATTTATGCACCAATTTATCATGTTGCCTATTCTTTCTAATGGTATGTATAAAGAACAGATGGTAGACCTACAAAGTAAACTTCAGGTGAGGACATGAAATGAAAATAATATCAAAGTGCAAGCCGCTTTGTGTTACATGCAATACGGAAATAGATTTAGGGTTAAGGTAAGCTTTATACAAAATTTCCTTTATTTATAATTTGCTACGTGGACTTAAAATCTTACTGATCGTATTATCTCTTATTGTAGATAAATTGTCTTGAACATGGATGTTTCATGTAACTTCCTGGCTAGGCAACAAGATCTAGTAGTTCTTTGGTTTATCTAGGTATATTGATTATATTTCATTATTGTTTCATTGTTTATAACTGATGATACCACTTCACTCTTAACCGAACTGTACTCTTTTCATCGATGAAGGAAACGTTCCTGCCAAAATTCAAGTGATTGCTTGGTTAGTGGGCTAAGATGGCTTTTATGTTTGTAATTTTCTAGGGAAAAAAAAGGCTTAATTCTTTGGAACTTTGTTTCTAATTTGCCTGTAATTTCTTTTATTTATGTTTATTTATGTTTTACTATTCGTGTGGATAGCTTACAACCTGCTTGTGAATGCATCAAGTGAAGAAATCAGAAGCTATTTTTTTGGCAGGTAATTATTTATTTAAACTTAGTTTCTGATTATTTGTCTATTATCATGAATATAACCAAATATAGCTTATATGATTTTTCACTTATCTACAAGTTCAGTTTGCAACTTTATGTCTAACTTTCCGAATATTATTTTCTCCGGAACATTATATTGCGTATTTTATACTGTTGTTCCAGTTGGTAACCTAAAAAAGGCCAAAAAGAAAGAAAGGAAAAAGGATAAAGTGAGAGAGAGTAAAAAACATAAAAAATAAAGAGAGAGAGAGAGAGAGCGCGGGGGGGTTAAAAAAATAGTTGAAGTAAAAAGAGAGAGAAAGAGAGAGGGAGAGAAAGGAAGGAAAAAGGGAGAGAGTGGAGAACAAAAGTGTAAAAAAAGAGAAAAGAAAGAACAAAAAAAGGAGAAAAGCTTGAACTTCCACTATTCCAGAGAAAAAAGTAGGAACATAAGGGTGAAGCAATGCATGAGTCATTATGGGAATTTACCAAAGTACACTTTGAAAAGGTATGTTATGTGAAATATTTTCTGATAGTGGATGAATTTGTAATCTCTCAGAATTATAAATTCTCAGAATTGACACACACCTGCTACATTGTTTTTGTTTCCTAGGCGTATGATTTTGCTTTAGTTATTGCATACTGTACGTCTGTACCAAATTTCAAAGGAGGATTTAGCTGATATTTGAGCTACCATTTCGTGCTTTCGTGGTGTATCAAAATTCAGTATTTGTACAGTTCTTAAGTCTGATGTTTGTCTAACTTCAAGGATATTATTGTACCAGGATGTTTGATCTCTTGTACCGTACCAGAGAGGGAGAGATTTGGGGCAACTAAGTATCTTGTTGGAAACTTATGTTAGTTACGAGGGACACCTGTCCTCTTGTATGATGTGCTAGAGAGAGAGATGAGGGATATTAAAAAAAAAAAAGAGAGAAAGGAAGAAAAAAAGACAGGGAAAAGAGAAAGGGAGGGAAAAAGAATTAAAAGAACGAAGGGAGAGAAAAGGGAGGGATGGGAGAGAGATAGGAGGGATGTTAAGAAAGAGAGAAAAAGGAAGAAAAGAAAAACAGGGGAGGGATGGGGGTGGGGCAGGGAGGGAAGGGAGGAAAAAGAATAAGAAGAATGAAGGGAGAGAAAGACGAGAGATGTTAAAAAAAAGAGAGAAAAAGGAAGGGAAAAAAACAGCGAAAAGAGAGAGAGGGAGGGAAAAAGAATTAGAAGGGAGAGAAAAGGGTGGGAGGGAAGAGAGATAAGAGGGATGTTAAAAAGAGAGAGAGAAAAAGGAAGGAAATAAAACGCAGGGAAAATGCTTAAACTTGGAGCAACTGAGTAATACTACTATAAGAGAGGAAAAAAAAGACCACCTAAATTCGTTGGGAAGGTATGTTATCTGAAACAGTGTTCTGATAGTAAAGGTAATGTTTAATTTTCATGCTGATGACAAGCTGGATTTTTATTGTACTGTAGCAACTGCTGTTTATGTCAAGGATCACACTCCAATGTCGACATGCCAAAGTTTCCACCGGTATTGTGGTATCTTTCGTCAGGGTATTAACAAATAACAGCTTACATTTTTTTATTGTTATTCTATATTTCGGATGATTTGCATTTGTTTATTGTTCCCTAGCAAGTTCAACCCAGCATTGGTCATGGTATTGTTAGAGTTTCTGAAAAATAGGACTAAAAACAAACTGGGTAGGTGGATCTTTCGAATTTTAGTTGGCTTAATATGATTGGTTGAGATCAATTACTTAAGATTATTTTGTTCTTAGCCGTCCTTTAGGTTTGATAATTTATAATGATATGGTTTTAATTTATTTGATAATTAAAATGATAAATCCACTCTCACAAATGTTAGGGATCTGCTTTCTGATGTTGAGATGAGAATGACCAAAAGACTACTGCCCCCAAACTATATTAAATGGATCTTTTGGTATTTCTGACATTTTCGTTTTTCTTTTCCTTTTCAGGGACCAAAGTGAATTATGTATGCCATCATATTTGATCAAAGTTTGTAATTTATCATATTTGATCTTGAAAAAATCTCAAAGTGCAATCTGCTTCACACCACAGGAAATGCGAAATAGGATTGGGGGTTAAATGCTTTATATATTTACCCTTATTATTTCAAACTTGGAGTGGAGTTCTTATTTATTATTTATTTTGTTGGCTCTAACTATGTGATTTTTTTCATGTAGATAAATTCTCTTGAAGATGGATTTTTCATGTGATCACTGATAACGAGCTAACTGGCTTGGCAAGAAGATCTAGCTTGTATCTAGCTATGTTGCTTATATTTCATTATTGTTGATTTTTTTTTTTATTATTATGCATTTTTTTGGTTGAAAAAAAAAAAGAATTTGGCGTAATAATTTTTGGGGTTAACGTTATTTATTATTTATATAGATGTCTTGAAGAATGTGGACAAAGAAGAGTGTCATTGCAACCGAGAGGGTTAGCTTTATCTCAGTTAGGAGTTGAGACAGTTCTTTGGCTTCTCTTTGAAAATGAGCACTCAACGTTGGTTGGTGATGAGTTCGTGTGCGTGTGTGTATGTGTGGGTTTTTTTTTTTTTTTTGGACAAAGTGGTGTAGTCTTTGATTTTGTATTTATAGGTTGATGCTTGGATTCAAGTTTAAGAGAGGGTTCTTCTTTCATGGTAACTACTTACATGCACTTTTGCTTTACTTGTTAGGCCCTCAGTGAGATTATTTTCCAATTTTTCTTTTATAATTATTTGTGCATAAAATGCTCTGGTTGTGGTTTCAGGACTTTTTTGCAATTGAGTCCTTGTTGGAGCTCTTGGACAACAACATATTCCTTCCCCACAGTAGTCCTCCAACCCAATAAATGTATTTTCTCCAGGGGGATTTTTTTTTCCTTGAATATTTGTCGTTTTCTTCAATTTTTCTAGGCTATTTGTACCCCAATTTCTCATTTTTCCTTTACTTTCCTTTAGCATGTATGAAGAACAGAAACCAGATCAATGAAGTGAGCTTGAGGATTGACAGGTATGATCCATAGGCTTCTACCTTTTTTTTTATTTTTATTTTTATAAATTTCGGAATTCCTTAAGTGTACTATTGCATTGAATATGTTTAAGAGAATTACTCAGGCTTCTTTCTTTACCATGTAGGTCAAGGAATTTATCATCTTTAGATGCCTTTGGGACCTGAGATTTGTTGAGAAAATATATCAAAGTGCAAGCTGCTTCATGCAACATGCAGTGCAAAAATAGGATTGGGGATAAAAGTATGCTTTATATAAAATTACCTTTATTTTTTTTGAGCTAACTGATCATGTGATCTGTAATATTGCAGATAAATTATCTCGAAGGTGGATTTTTCATGTAACTTTCTGGCTACGCAAGAAGATCTAGCAGTTCATTGGGGGATATCTGTCTAGGTATATTGCTTATACTGCAGTATTATTAGCTTGTTTTGTCATTCATTTTTCAGTTTAAAAACAAATATATGATTGTGGCCTACGTTTTTTATTTTTTATATAGATGTCTTGAAGAACAATGTTATTGCAACCAAGAGGCTTGACTTTATCTCGGGTAGGAGGGGAGACAGGTATTTGGCTTCTCCTTCTTTTGTTATTGAGATTTTGAAGTCTTTTATGTTCGGAGATTTTGCTTTTTTTTTTTTTTAAGAGTTTTTTCTCTAACTGATAATTGAACTATTCTCTTTTCATCTATGTAGAAAATGTTCCTGCCAAAATTCAAGTGATTGCTTTGTTAGTCGGCTAAAATGGCTTAATGTTTGTAATTTTCTCGAAACGCCTCATGTCTCTATGTCACCATTAAGGCATCACGTTCAAGGTATAGATTATTCTCTAATTGATGATACCACTTAACCTCTAATTATTTTACTTTTTTAGCCTGTGGTTAAGTCTTTGATTTTGTATTTGTAGGATTTCCCCCCTCTTTTTTTTTTTTTTTTTTTTTTTTTTTTTTTTTTTTTTGTGATTGAGTTTTTACTCTATTCTTATTTGTTCCAGGCCTACAAAGGAAATCAATGATTGTGCAATACATTTTTTTGCAAAGACATACTAGGAGTGTCGAAAGATACGGGGTTTGGGAAAAAACAAACTATTTCTCTATTTGCATTGTAGAATTCAGTCTCTCGCTCGCTCTCTCTCTCTCTAATTAAAAAAATGTGCTTGTGTGCAGGCTAATTCAATTCGGCTTCATATATGTCTTGACTGATGCTAGGATTCCAAGTACTCAAAAGAGGTCGTTTCTTTTGTGGTAACTACTTTCATGCACTTTTACTTGTTAGGCTCTAGTAATATCATTTTCCTTCACGAATTCCTCTTTATTGAGGCAGTCGAATATGCTTCTTAGAAACTTATTTGCCTCTGTTTGAGGTTTCAGGGCTTTTAGCAGTTGAGCGCTTGTTCGAGGACAATAACAGATTCCTTCTCCACAATGGTCCTTATCCGTATAGTGTACTTTCTCCATGGGGTTCCTTGATCATTTGCTTGCTTGTTATTTTCTTTAATTTGTTTTTATCCTTTTAATTATGTACTCAAATATTTGTAGTTGTCCGATATTTTTCCCGGCTATTTATGCACCAATTTGTTATGTTGCCTATTCTTTCTAATGGTATGTATAAAGAACAGATGGTAGATCTACAAAGTAAACTTTGAGATGAAAATAATATCAAAGTGCAAGCCGCTTCGTGTTACATGCAATGCGGAAATAGATTTAGGGTTAAGGTAAGCTTTATACAAATTTTCCTTTATTTATAATTTGCTACGTGGACTTAAAATCTTACTGATCATATTATCTCTTTTTGTAGATAAATTGTCTGGAACATGGATGTTTCATGTAACATCCTGGCTAGGCAACAAGATCTAGCAATTCTTTGGTTTATCTATGAGACGCCCCGACTTCCCAAGCCAGGTCGTCACCATACATACTTGTACTTATCTTACTTGAAAATTTTAGAATAATTTTTTTTTAAAACATATATACATAGATTATCTTGTAGAGAAAAATTTGTCATGCATACACACTATACTGAAAATACATTCTCAAGTCTTCAAACTTTATACATACTGCATAACTTAATTTACTTTTGAGATATATATATATATATATTAACTTAAAAGTGATTGCAGAAAATTTTGCGTAGTGGTATCTCACACCGCCCTTCACCCGCCGCATCATCCACATGGCCCACCACTTAAGCTGCAGGCTTCTTACCTACAGTATGAAATATACAAATGAGCTTTCGCCCAGCAAGTACAAACATATCTCACAAAACATTTTAAACCTTTTAAAAACATGCCAATCATCAAGTAATTTTTGCATGATCCATTTATGATCGATTTGAATGTCTTATGCTTCATTATGGACTTAATCTGGAACTTATTATCTTGTCTTAACATGTGGGCCCATAGTGTACGTACCAAAAACGCACAGCCTCCAAACAAAGTTAGGGTTTACAAGGTCCTAAACAGTTCTGGGAATCATAAACTTGACCCTCACGCATCAACGAGAGGTTAATAATCATAACTTAACTTGAACATGTATCCTCCTCGATCACGGGAGGTTGGTACGACACCTTGCTTAACTTGGTTTAGTCTTAGTCTTGTACATTCCAAGACTAAGAATCTTTAGTTGTGCTCTTATTAGTCACGGTGAACATGTGACATAGACATGGTATGACTTATCATGACTTAGCATGATATGACATAACATTCTTAACATCGCATGACTTAGCATAACTTCTCAGGGTATAACATGTCATAGCATAACTTAGCACATCATAGCATGGCATCACATATCATAGCATGAATTAGCATAACATAGCATGTATACTTGAAAATAGTATTTACTATTTTCCATACTGTAGGTGAGGTTGGTACTTGCCTGTTATGCTATATCTTGGGTTTCGTTGCTCCGGCTCAGGTTGCAACTGCAGGTTACTTCCTGCTATTAAAAAGAATATAGGATAAGGATCCTATAAAATGTTGGTGACCTATCCAACATTCTAGTTATATGTCCCCCATACATGTCTTAACCATTTACTAGGTTACTAATTGTAACCCTAGGGTTTATGGTCGACCATACTTGATTTATTACTTGTTAGGTTACTATTCCTATTATTGGGCCTAAGCATAGTAACTGGGGTATCCTACCCGGTTACTATTGGTCATTATCTTATTACCAAATTTAAAGATGACTTTAGAGTCCAAAACTTGTTTTTCTCTTTGCTCTGGAAAAACTAGGTTTTATTTCTTTATAAAAACCCTTGTTCAACTTTGAAAAATTGTAATTATTTGACAAAGGTTTGTAAAAATTATTAACTATTGGAAACTGTCTTTGGAACAGTTCCCTGCTGCCAATTATCTGTGTATGTGCAGGAATGTCCTTTTCCTGCACTGTTTTAGAAAATCCTGTGCAGGAATTTCCTGTTTCTTGCACAATTTTGGAAATCATGTTTTAACTTTAAAATATGTTTAGAATTTGAAAAATCTTTCTTCGTGAAAGTTTTAGATCTTGAAAAATACTACAACTTCGGTTCTTTACACAAAAACCAGTTCTGCCTTTAACTTGTTCATATTCTGAGTTGAAACTGGCTGGCCGTGCACAAAGTCTGGGCAGACCAGGCTCGGGTTTTTGTAAAAATGAAGGCCTTTGGTGCCTTATTTTTGAAAACTGTTCACGCTGTCCCCTAGAAAAATCCCTTATCTACAACTTTCGTTTTATGTTTTGCCTAATTCGGCCTCTAAGGGCCTCAAAATTGCCTTTCCAGAAACTGGCCAGTTTTTCCCGAAAACTGGCAGTTTTGTTCTTAACTTAGTTTTACATCCTAATACGCGCACACTACCTCAACCGCCCGCAGCAGGAGCCTAATATCAGTCATGCAGCGGTTTCTAACTTTCCATTCAATCATCACAAATTCATAAATCATTCATGCATTCACATGCAAACCCTTGGGTGTGCATGCACCAAGCTAGGGTTTGCATGATTCTAGGTTTGCCTAACCATTCATCACATCAAACACTTAGCATGCATGTTCTAGCATAAACTTAAACATACTTGGGGACATATAACTAAATCATGCTTCAAACATGTAAACTCTAATTTCGTGCAACCAAAGCATAAAATCATGAATACTTGGTAAATTTCACCCAGAATTCTAAGCAGTTCGGGAAGAACAAGAGGAAGGGGAATGCTTCCAATCAGGGCCAACAAAGGAATTACCCTAAGAAGAGGAACAGCCAGAGCAATGGGGGTAATAACAACAACTATCCCATTTGCACAAGATGTGGAAAGAAACATTTTGGAGTATGCAGAATGGGGACAAACGCCTGCTACCTTTGTGGCAAGGAAGGCCACTATGCCAGGAATTGTGCCTTAAATAATCAGAATCAGAATTAGCAGTTCTCAAACAGGAATTCAAGCAATCAGCTTCATGCGATGCAAGCAAAGATTGAAGGCCCGTCGATTGTTCAGGGGAGATTAGAAGCTCCTGAACCATAAGCCAGAATCTATGCTTACATGAAAGGGGATGTTGAAGCTGGAACTTTTCGTGTGGTAACAGATCAGATTTCTATTGCCACCTATGATGCAATCGTTTTGTTTGATTCTGGTGCCGCTCATTCGTTTGTATCGATAGAGTTCAACCAGAAATTAGGAAGATCAGTAGTTAGATTAGAGCAGCCTTTCAGAACCTCCCTTTCGTCGGGAGAAATACTATTGTCCGACTATTGGGTATGAAATGTTCCAGTAGTCATTTGTAGCAAAGAGTTGTATGTGGATCTTGTTGTGATCAAGCTTCAGGATTATGACGTTATCCTAGGAATGGACTTCTTAGGAAAGTACAACACTAAGATTGACTGTCGTAAGCGTTGCATTATGTTTAGTCCCATCGGCGAGGAGGAATTCAACTTTTATGGTCAGTCACGAAGTTCAACATCAAGGTTGGTATCAACAATGAAGGCATGGAAGATGTTGATTAATGGATGCGAAGGATATTTAGCTAGCATAGTGGACAAGACGCAGGAGATGGAGTTAAGACTCGAAAATGTCCCGATTATAAGGGAATACGTGGATATCTTTCCTGAAGAATTATCAGGATTTCCTCCAGAGCGGGAGATTTCCTTTGAGATCGAGCTATGGCCCGGATCAGCATCAGTATCCAAAGCGTCTTATCACATGGCTCCAGCTGAACTCAGGGAACTGCAACTGCAATTGCAAGAGTTATTGAATAAAGGATTTATTCGATAGAGCCATTCACCTTGGGGAGCTCCAGTTTTATTCGTCAGAAAGAATGATGGATCGTTGCGAATGTACATCGACTATCATGAGCTGAACAAGATCACTATCAAGAATAAATATCCTCTCCCTAGAATTGATGATCTTTTTTATCAACTCAGGGGAGCATTGGTATTCTCAAAAGTTGATTTATGATCAAGATACCACCAACTCAGAATTAAGGAAACGGATGTTCCGTAGACAGCTTTTCGAATGCATTGCGGACATTATGAGTTTCTTGTCATGCCGTTTGGTCTAACCAACGTACCAGCTGCTTTCATGGACCTGATGAATTGGGTATTCAAGTACTTGGATAAGTTTGTTATCGTCTTTATAGACGATATTCTAATCTATTCTAAGTCCACAAACGAGCACGAGGAACACCTCAGACTTGTTTTGGAGACATTAAGACAGAATCAGCTCTACACCAAGTTCACAAGTGTGAATTTTGGTTGGAAAGAGTTCATTTCCTAGGCCACGTTGTCTCAAAGGAAGGAATTTTCGTCGATCCTGCTAAAGTTGAAGCGGTCAACAAGTGGCCGGTGCCGAAAAATGTTATGAAAATATGAAGCCTTCTCGGCTTAGCTGGATATTATCAACGTTCCGTCGAAGGATTTTCCAAGATAGCTTCACCTCTTACGACTCTTACACGAGAAGGGAAGAAGTTTGAACGGACACAGAAGTGTGAAGAAAATTTTCAAGAACTTAAGAAGAGGCTTACTAGTGTACTGGTGTTGATAATTCCTAACGTGAAAGCAGGAAATTTCGTGATTTATAGTGACGATTCCAAAACTGGACTGGGAGCTGTCCTAATGTAAGAAGGAAAAGTAGTTGCCTATGCCTCACGACAATTGAAGGACCATGAATGGAACTATCCGACGCATGATTTGGAACTTGCGGCGGTAGTTTTTGCATTGAAGATCTAGAGGCATTACCTGTACTGAAATGGATGTGAGATTTATACGGGTCATCAGAGTCTTAAGTACATCTTCACCCAAAAGGAGCTTAATATGAGGCAGCGTAGGTGGTTAGAACTTGTAAAGAATTATGACTGTGAAATCCTTTATCATCCTGGAAAAGCAAACAGAGTAGCAGATGCTCTGAGCCGGAAATCATTTGGTACATTGATGACCATAGGTATGCTATCAAAGCCACTTCAAAAGGAGATTAATGATTTTGGTATGGAGATGATAACAGGGAAGTTATATGTTCTAACTCTCTAATCTAATCTCCTAGAATCCATTAAGCTCCATCTAGAGAAGGATGTAATAGTCAACGTTTTATGAAATTACGATTTCCTTTTCAAGGAATTTAGGATGTACTATGTAAGTACTTATGAAATGTTTGATATGATTTTTATCAGATTTTGTGTGAGTTCTTATAGTTTATAAGACTCAATAATAAGCATAAGACCTTTTGAGTAAAAAGGTATAATAAATTTTATGATTTTATGTTGGTCAAAGTTTGACCAAAAAAAGTCAAAGATATGAAAATGATGGTACTGCAAGATAGCAAGCAGGATATGAATTACACTGTGAAAAACCGTCATCACAGATAAAATAGTAAGAATAAGGTTCAAGACCACTATAGAAAAATCAAGCATATTATTTAGAACAATAGGGGCTAAGTAGCTTTAAGTTATAAGAAAAGTTTTTACACAGTCCAATAAAACGCAGATAAATTTTGGACTATAGTTCAGTAAGACAGTACTGTTATTAATAAAAATAATATTTGTAATATCTGTGTTAGTATGAGAATGGACTGCATTCAAGGAGGAAAGCCAAACAAGGCCCAAAAAGGGGGACAGCTCACCATTGGATAATAACTTGAATTATTGGATTTTTAGAAAATTAGGAAAGAATTAGGAAACTTGACACCCAAGGCTCCCAATGGCTGGGCACTTTAAGGGTTTTTGGGCAAATATTTTGCTCATAAGGACTCATATGCAATTTTGAAGATAAAAATAAATCCAAAAAGAAATTTTATTTTTCACCTACAAATAGGTGATAGGGGGGCGGGGGGGGGGGGGGGTGGATTTTAGAGCATTTTTGTGTTACCTTACCAAAACTCTTGCAAAATTTCAGCTCACCCTCTTCCCCTTTAGCAGCCGAAACCCCAAAGAGAGAAAGAGAAGAAAAAAAAAAAGAATAAGAGAGAGAGAGGAAGTGGTGGTCAGATTTTACGGAGAAACCAAGCAAGAAGGAAAAGCTTGATTCAAGGTCTAGAACCAAATTCCAAGCTTAAAGGTATTCTTCTGCAAACCTTTAAGCTATCCAATTAAGTTTTGGTTCAAGATTTATGTGTATTTTATGTGGGTATGTAAGAGCATAAGCTCATTGTATTAGCTTAGATTTGCGTTTGACTAGGATTAGTAGTCTTGATTTATGGTTATGTGTATGTTTATGATTTCAATTGCTAGAGTATGTATGGTATGTATGAATGCCTAGTAAATGTTTGTAATATGTCCCCACACACTCAAGAAGATGTAGAGTGTGATTGATCATGTTGTAATTTATGTATGATGCTAGAAGGGTTATGAAAACCCTAAAACCCCTAATTGGTAATAATTTACCATATGGGTTTGTATGTATGATTTTATGAATGAGAATGAATGTATGGCAATGAAAACAGTATGTAATGCGCTGCATGACTTGATGTAGGCTCACGGTTTTAACCGTTCGAGGAAGTGTGCGCGTAGAATTACGTGAGAATGAATTAAAACAGAAACTGCCAGCCTCAGGTTAAGACTGGGCAGTAATCTGGAAACATGATTTTGAGGCCTATAGAGGTCAAATTTGAGAAAAGTTAAAACTGCAAAGTTGTAGGAAATGGAGAATCCTAGCGAGTAGCATGGACATTTTTTTAAAAAAAGGCCCTAAAAGCCTCTGTTTTCACAAAAATCCGAATCTGGTCATGCCTTGACCCTGTGTTCCTAACTTTGAATTTCTCAAGAAGCAGATCTTGTTAGAAGCACATAAGACGCCATATTATGTGCATCCCGGAGCTTCCAAGATGTACAAGGACCTCAGAGAGAACTATTGGTGGTCAAATATGAAGAATGAGATTGTCGAATTTGTGTCAAAGTGTCTAACATGCCAAAAAGTTAAGGCTAAACATCTGCAACCTGGAGGAGATCATCAGAAAATCGAGCTTCCGGAATGAAAATGGGAACAAACTACCATGGGTTTGGTAGTTGGATTACCCAGGACCACAAGTGAGAATGATGCGATTTGAGTTATTGTAGACAGATTAACCAAATCAGCCCATTTTATTGTTATTAAGACTACCTTTTCGGTAGAAAAACTTGCTGAGACTTATGTATCCTAGATTTTTAGGCTACCAAAATCTATCATTTATGACCGTGATGGACGTTTACCTCTCCATTTTGGATAAGCGTTCACAATGCTATGGGGTCAAAATTAAGGTTTAGTACCGCTTTTCACCCCCAAACCGATGGACAATCGGAAAGAACCATCCAAACACTGGAAGATATGTTGAGGTCATGTGTTTTGGATTTTAAAGGAAACTTGGATCAGAAGCTACCTTTGATCGAATTTTCCTACAACAACAGCTATCACGCCTCAATTGGTATATCTCCATTTGAAGCGTTATATGGAAGGAAATGTCGATCTTCTATTCATTGGCAAGAAGTTGGGCAGAAGCAACTCCAAACTATGTATTTTATTAGAAAAACTTCCGAGGATATCAAGCTGATAAAGCAGAGACTCGACGTTGCTTTTAGTCGACAGAAAAGCTATGCTGATAAATGTCGTAGACTATTGGAATTCCAAGTTGGAGACTCTGTTTTTCTAAAAGTTGCTCCTATAAAGGAAGTAATGAGGTTTGGCTAGAAATGAAAGCTTAGTTCAAGATACATAGTGTAACGACCCGCCTAACGTAGGCCGTTACCATACTTATCTTACATAATTACTTAACTTGTTTAACTCGGCAGAAATATAGAATTTTTTTTTAAACAACTTGACAACTGAAAATCTAACTCATCACATATTTACATATATATATATATACATATATATATGTATATTTTCTTAATTGAGTACTTTAGTATCAAACTTATTTCAATATATATATATATAGCATAACAAATACAAGTATTATAATTCAAAACGCGTAGCGGTCTCCATCCTAAGTTTCACAACTAGCCGTGCCAAGCCCCACTGTCTTGTATTAAGTATTGCCGATAGCTTGCTTACCTACAGCATAAACGTAAGTCGTGAGCTTTCACTCAGCAAGTACAACTTTTAATCCGCAAAACATTTCGTAATAAAAACAATGCATGAACCAATTATGTTTTTATTATGATGTCTTAGGTTAGCACGTTTTTGGGCCCTTTATTTAATATGAGTGTACGTACCGTGGTGCGTAGCCATGGAGTGGTTGAGGCGGCCAGTCCAATCCAACTCAAACCATGGACCAAACCCGCCCTTGTGGCAGGTCGGTACGACACGAGGCAACTTGCTTGCCATCATACTTGAAAACTTTTTCTTAACTTGTTCTTGAAAACAATTTCTTAAAAATAGTTTTTTTTCTTGAAAACAATTCCTTTAAAATAGTTTTCCTCTTGAAAATAATTTTCTTCTCGAAAACAGTCTTTTAAAACAGTTTCTTACTTGAAACTGGGTTCTCATTCTTACCAAGTGATTTATCATTAGTGAGCATGCTTCATGATGCCACAATAATAAAGCATAGATCATATGCACCTCAACATGCATGCATGAGCTTGAAAACAGACAAGCAGTTAAAAACACATTTTTCACCTATGCTGTCGGTGGAGTTGTCCTTACAGGTTATGCTACGTCCTAGGTTTGTTGTTCCAACAGGTTGCAACAACAGGTTACTTCCCTGTTTCCAAAAAGGGCATAAGATAAGGATCATTCTATCTTACCATAAATCATTACATTCAATGCTGGTATCCTAACCAACATTCACCAGTAACCCAGTTACATGTCCCCCATGTACTACAATGATATCTTATTCGGTTACTAAATGTAACCCTAGGGCACATAACCCAATTACAATCAAACACTATCTTGTTTGATTACTTAATGTAACCTTGGGTATAAGGCCCATTTATACTTAAATAGTATCTTATTAAGTTACCATTAGTAACCCTGGGTATAAGCCCAATCATATTTAGACTAATACCCTATTAGGTTACTGAGGCCTAATTACTTTTAAAGTAATACCCTATTAGGTTACTATTGGTAACCATGGGTTTTAGGCCCAATCCAATAGCTTGGGTATCCTATATGCTTACTAATGGTCATTATTTTGTTACTATATTTTCAAAATAATTTTTGGCTCATGTATTTATTTTTTCTCTTTTCTTAACAAGACTTTATCTAATTTTTCTTTTAAAAGTCTTTTGTAAAACTTTAATCCCTTAAAACTGTATTTTTATAAAACTGTAACTTTTAAACAAAAATTGTTAAATTCTGAAAGCAATATTTAAAAATAGTTCCATAATTTTAGTTATCAGTGCATGTGCAGGAATTGCCTGTTCATGCACTGCTTTGAAAATCCTGTGCAAAAATTTCCTGTTTCCTGCTCAGTTTTTAAGATCTAGTTTTATCTTAAACTCTGTTTTGAATTTAAAAAAGTTTTCTTCATGAAAGTTGTAGACCTCAATGATTCCTACAACTTTCAATTGTTTTTTCAAATCTTAATTCTGCCTTTATCCTATCCTTTTTCCTTGTTGAAATTGCCTAGCCGTGCATAGGGTCTGGGCAGACCAAGTTCGGATTTTCATAAAAACGGAAGCCTTTGGAGCTTTTTTTTCAAAATCTGTCCATGCTAGCCCCTAGGGTTTTCAATTTTATACAATTTTGTAGTTTTAACCTTTTCCAAATTCGGCATCTAAAAGCCTCAAAATTCCATTTCTAGATTTCTGCCCAGTTTAATATGAAACAGGCAGTTTTCAACTTTGGTTGATTTTTTATGTAAAATTACCCACTCCCTACCTTAAATGGTTGAAACCGTCAGCCTACGACAAACATGCAGCGCGTTACGTATGGTTTCCATCATCATGCATTGGTTTTCCATTCTTACAAACCCAAATGGTAACCTTTACCAAATTCGGGTTTTGGGTTAATTTTTAACCCTCCATTCATCATACATCATCATCATCATTCTTATTCGTACAATACCTCTTCTTGAGTATGTGGGGACATATTACAAACACATAATACGGATTCACACATACCACATAGTTTCTAACACATAGTATCACAAACATACACCAAATCATAAATCAAGACCACTAAACCCTAATCAAGCACATATCAAGCAATCTAGGCTATTGTATGAAAAATAAAAGGTGAGCTTATGCTCTTACATACCCAACATGAAATATACTTAAACTTTTGAATCACAACTTAATTGAATTGCTTAAAGGGTTTAGGAGGGTTACCTTTAAGCCTTGAGAATAGTTCTAGGTCTTGGATTAAAAATTTCCCTCCTTACTTTACTTCCTAAAAAATCCGACCCTTACTCTCTCTCTCTCTCTCTCTTTTTCTTTGGCTTCGGTTCCTAGGGGAGGGAGAGAGAGTTGAGAATGAACTAGAAAGTTAGGGGTTTCACTAAATGATCACAAACTCATCCCACCTCACCTATTTATAGGTGAAAATTAATTTTTTTTCTAGAATTATTTTTATTCCTAAAATTGCATATCTAACCCCAAAAATAAAATATTTTCTAAAGGGATCCTTGAGGTGGTCGGCCAACATTGAGCCACCTTGCCCCTAATTAATGCTTAATTATACATTTAAATTTTAATTCCAAAAATGGCTTATTTAACTTTAATGAGGTGTCACCCCATAAAACCATGTTTGGTACTTTCCTTAATATGCAATCCAATTTCTCACTAACTCAGATAATACCAATTCTGTTTTCAACTAATAACAATATTGTCATACTGGACTACAGTCCAGAATTCATCTGTACTTAACTAGGCTGCGTTTAAATTTTTCTTAGGACTTGGAGCTACTTAGTCCTTATTACTCTAAATACAGTGCTTGATTTTTCTAAAATGGTCTCGTACCTTATTCTTACTTTTTCATTGTGATGACGGTTTTTCACAGTATAAGTTTCATATTGCTTGCTATACTGCAGTACTGTCATAATCACGCCTTGAGTCATTCTAGTCAAATGTTGACAGAAATAAAATCATAAATTCTTATTCTGCCTTTTTCCTCAAAAGGCCTCATGCTTGGCTAAGCAAACTATTATTGAGTCTTATAAGGCTATAAGAATTCAAATATACTATGATAAAATCAGATCAGACATTTTACATAAACATTCATATTCCTCAACAAATCAGCAAAAAGGGCGGCTATTACACATAGGGCCGTTTGAAATTCTTGAAAGGATTGGGAAAGTAGCTTATAAGCTGGCCATGCCACCAGAATTAGCTTCTGTGCATAATATTTTTCATGTCTCGATGGTGAAAAAGTATGTACTTGACCCTTCCCATGTTCTAGGTCAAGAACCAATGGAAGTTCAAGCAGATCTAACGTATGAAGAAAAGCCAGCTCAGATTCTGGATCGGGAAGAGAAGGTCTTGAGAAATAGAATAATTCCCATGGTTAAGATTTTGTGGCGGAATCACAATATTGAAGAAGCGACGTGGGAACGAGAAGATGAGATGAGGAAAATCTAACTCAACTTGTTTTAATTTTCGGGGACGAAAATTCTTTAAGGGGGGTAGATTGTAATAACCAAATTTTTACATATTCATGATTTCCTTTTGAGCAAAGGAAATCCAAGTCTGTATTATGTATGTTAATATAAATGAATGTTCTGATTTATCAGTATATGTATGAGTTCTCGTGTAATTAGCTATGAGACTCAATAATAAGTTTATTATGTCAAGAATGAGGCCTTTTGGTAAAAAGACAGAATCATCATGTTATGGTGAATAAGATTGAGTTGGAACTTCACAAAGCTGTCAAAACACTTCAAACAAAATGTTGGTAGAAATCAAAAGATGCTATCAGAGATTATTTCAGTCATAACTCATAGGTGTGTGTGTGCTCCAAATCAAAACCGTCTTACCACAAACCAAAACACAATTAGGTTAAAAAATTCACCAAGTAAAAGTCTCAATTCCATTGTCCTCACGAGTGTTCAGACAAGTAGATAAAACAAACATTGATCAAAAGATAGGTGAGCCGACTCTTTAGAACATTCCACAATTCTTACTGTTGGGATCTATATGTGCCCTAAGGATAGAAAATCAATTATAGGGATTTTCTGTAAATATGACATTTTGATATTAATAAAAAGAGGTTATTCATGTTTAATAAGTTGTGTCCTATTTACTTCCATTTGTTGATTGTATGATTATTTTGAGCAAATAAAAAATACTCCTAGGCTGTTGGTAATATATCGAATTACTATATATACGGGGTATACATAGAAGACGTGGTAATTTGATAATAGTCTAAATAAATGGTCCGCAATCAATGGAATAAGATTTGAGGATCTTATTCATGATAAGATTGTAAAGGCTGTCTACTTCCTTAGAGAAATGGTTTGTTTTGACCATCGGATAGGATCCGGTTAGAAACTTTAATGTATACCAGTATTGAGGTATGACATTGGACTGGACCTAAGGTATTAAATTGATTCGGTTTAATAACTTCGTTTATAAGAATCAATGATGTTTTGATTATCATCCTGCATTAATCTCAATCCTAAAATGAATACTTGAGTTCGCATCCATAACTTATGCACTTTGATCCATTATAGGTGAGACACTGATAGTTGATGGTCTATATACTTGTGTTTTGGGTGTATGACTTATGGATGGAGAAATCAAGATTCATAGATACGAAATTCATGGCTATCTTAACGATAGTACATGTTTTCTACTTAAAGGCATTATTAGGGAATTGAAAGATAATATAACAAGATCTTGGCCATCGGTTTAATTTGTGTTCTCTAATGGTTTACCGATTGTATGGCTTTACAATTGGTGGTTCTTTCAATGGAGAATAATGGAACTTTAAGTTAAAATGATTGAAAAGGTAAAACAGAAAAAGTCCTTAATTCAATCATGGATAACATATGGGGATTAAGTAAGCGATGAATAAATCATACAAGAAGCACTGCGTTAGAGAGCTTTCGTAATACAGTATGTAAACGGGAGTTCAGCTTCAGACTTTTAGTGGAATAGTCCTGAAGTTGATAATTGATGAATAATTAATCCGGGATTAATTTTTCGCAATTATAGGAGTCTCTTTTCATATTTTCATCGGGTCCCTCTACTAGCTCATATAGTTCCACGAAGCATCTCGGGATTTGTTCCTAATGAGATCGGTAAATTAAATAAGAATTTAATAATGTCTATTAAGACATGGTTCCCTCTAACATGCAATCCAATCCCAAAAGGATTGGACATGTGAAATTAATGTAGACAAATAATGTGATTTGTCAACATATGATTGGTTGCAAATAAAATAATTATTTTGGTTAATTGAATTTTGGAAATATGATTGTGTTTGAATTATTTATTTTTTGAAAACAAAAATTTTCTCTCCTAATTTATGGTGCACAAAGTTTTAGTGGATGGAGGGAAGAAAATTTTGTTTCAAAATTGTTTAAATATGTTACAAACATTAAATTATTAATTGATTTAAATAATGACGCTTATTTGATAGATTTTCTTTTCTTAAAGAATGGTGCACGTTTTTTTGGTGGAAAGGAAATCTAAAATATTCCATTTATTTAAATTAATTAAATATGGATAATGTTTGTGGAAAATATTTATTTAAATTCAAATAAGAAAATCTTATTTAAATTCAAAGGTTTAAAAAGAGTTTGAATCTATATAGGATTAGGACTTTTTGACTAGTCTAGATTCTTGATTTAAATTTGAACCACCAATCAAGCTACACATAAGGTGGAGCACGAATTTTTTGAGCATTCTCCAAGCAAAAAACCGTCCATAAGGTTTAAAGAACCTAGCCCGAAATTCGAATGATCCTTTGGTTCAAAAGATTATCCAGAAAAATAATTATTAATTATTTTTCAACTTGGAGATATTTTTGAAAAAGGATTAAAGTATTAGATAAAGGCTAGGGGTTCTTAAAAAAAGCAAACTATCATCATACACTCAAAGAAAGGGGACGGTTTTTTGGGAGAGAGAAAACGCAAAAAAAACTAGGTTTTTGTGCTTGAGAAAATTCGTCCTTCTTGGGTGTGAGAAAAAGAGAGAAATTTTCATAGAATCAAAACTGTGAGGAAGGTTAAGCCGAGTGATATTTTTCATAGAAGGTTAACTGGTTCCTATTTTATAGTTTTGAAGAATGACCCCGGATCGAATTCTAAACGAGGTACATCGGAATTGAGAAGGTGGAATCTAAACTTCGGAAGAATTACCGGTCGCTTGGATTCATAGCACGTGTGCCCACACACATTCTAAGACTTGGGACTCGAGAATAGTAGAGAAGACACGTTGGTCGACGCTCTAGCAATTCCGGAATCCGAGAAACAAGGTACGTTTGACATGTATTTAATTTATTGTTTTATATATCATGAGCTTTTCTGAATCGGCATAAAAATTTTAAAATTTTCACTGCGCCGTAACTCTGATATCGGAACCATGTTTCCAACACTTACCACAAACCAGCTTTTGGGATTTCATCATAGTCGGAAGAAAACTAACAACTTATAAACAAAGAGAAAATACAAAAAAAAATAAAAGAAATGAACTTCATAACTTTTTTTTTAAAAAAAATTTTTAGCTTTGCCTTTTTTTTTTTTTTATTATTCATTTAATTTTCTTTTCTGTGTCTTTTTTTGTTTTTGTTTTTTTTTCATTTTTTTTATTTAATTTTTTTTTTTTTGTGCTAATATACATAAGATCACTAATAACTATTCAAGAAAGAGATCTAAAAATTACAACAAAAAAAGTTCCTATTCAGCCAAGAATCATCCCTTAAGCAAATATACCAATCATATCACAAACCGTGTAATATAGTTCTAAACAGTGACTAAAACCAACACTCAAGATCAATGAATGTTCAAAAGCTATTTTCTCTACACTCACAACTTACAAAAATGAAATACTTGAACTTGTTGGGATCTAAATATGCCCTAAGGATAGAAAATCAATATTAGGGATTTTCTGTAAATATGACATTTTGATATTAATAAGAGGAGGTTATTCATGTTTAATAAGTTGTGTCCTATTTACTTTCATTTGTTGATTGTATGGTTATTTTTAGCAAACATAAAATACTCCTTGACTGTTGGTAATATATCGGATTACCATATGTATACGGGTTATACATAGAAGACGTGGTAATTTGATAACAGTCTAAATAAATAGTCCGCAATCGATGGAATAAGATTTGGGGATCTTATTCATGATAAGATTGTAAAGGTTGTCTACTTCCTTGGAGGGATGGTTTGTCTTGACCATCGGATAGGTTTCCGAGTAGAAACTTTAATGTATACCAGTATTGAGATATGACATTGGACTGGACCTAAAGTGTTAATTGATTCGGTTTTATAATTCCATTTATAAGAATCAATGACACTTTGATTATCATCCTGCATTAATCTTAATCCTGAAATGATTACTTGAGTTCGCATCCATGACTTATGTACTTTAATGCACTACAGGTGAGACACTGTTAATTCATGGTCAATATACTTGTGTTTTGGGTGCATGACTTATGGATGGAGAAATCAAGATTCATAGATACGGAATCCATAGCTATCTTAACGATAGTAAATGTTATCTACTTAAAGGCATTATTCGGGGATTGAAAGATAGTATAACAAGATCTTGACCATCGGTTTACTTTGTGTTCTCTGCTGGTTTACCAATTGTATGGTTTTATAATTGGTGACTCTTTCAATAGAGAATAATGGAATTTTAAGTTAAAATGATTGAAAAGTTAAAATGGAAGAAGTCCTTAATTTAATCATGGATAACATATGGGGATTAAGCAAGCGATGAATAAATCATGGAAGAAGCGCTACGTTAGAGTGTTTTCGTAATATGGTATGTAAACAGGAGTTCAGCTTCAAACTTTTAGTGGAAAAGTATTGAAGTTGATAATTGATGAATAATTAATCTGGGATTAATTTTTCACAATTATAGGAGCCTCTCTACATATTTCCATCGGGTCCCTCTATTAGCTCATATAGTTTCATATAGCATCTCGGGATTTGTTCCTAATGAGATCGGTAAATTTAAAAGGAATTTAGTAATGTCTATTAAAACATGGTATTCTCTAACATGCAATCCAGAAAGGATTGGACATGTGAAATTTGTAGACAAATGATTTGTCAACATGTGATTGTTTAATTTGAATTTTGAAAATAAGATTATGTTTGGAATTATTTAATTTTGGAAAACAAATTTTTCTCTCCTAATCTAAATGTGGTACACGGTTTTTAGATAGGTGGAGGGAAGAAAATTTTGTTTCAAAATTGTTCAAATATATTCCTAACATTAAATTATTAATTGATTTAAATAATGGAGATTATTTGATGGATTTTTTCTTTCCTTTAAAATGTTGTGGACGGTTTTGAGATGAGAAAATTTTCAAATATTCCATTTATTTAAATTAATAAATATGGTTGATGTTTGAGGAAAATATTTAATTCAAATAAGTGAATCTAATTTAAATTCAAAAAGGTTTAAAAGGAATTTGAATCTAGATAGGACTAGGATCTTTTGACTAGTCTAGATTCTTGATTTAAAATTTGAACCATCAATCTAGCTTAAATTTCAAGTTGTGGCCGAAATTTTTGAAGTATTGTCTCCCATTGGAAAAACATTTTTAGGTTCAATGAATCTAGCTCTAAAGTTGTATGATCTTTTGGTTCAAAATTTATCCGGAAAAATAATTATTAATTATTTTTAAAGGAGATAAATTTTGAAAAAGGATTGGACTTCTATATAAAGGCTAGGGATTCTTGAAAAACCAATTTTTTGGTAATTCACAGAGGAAAAACGTTTTTGGGAGTGGGAGAAAAACCAATAAGGGTTTCTTCTACTTCAATAAAATTCGGCTATCTTGTGAGAGAGAAAAAGTGTAATAACCAAATTTTTGAATGGACTCGTGATTCCATATAGGAATTTAAGTCTATGCTATGTGTTTATGTAATGTTTCATGCAAATTATGAATATCAATATGAAATTCATTATTTATTATCAGTATATGCTTGAGTTCTCGTTTAACTAATTATGAGACTCAATAATAAGTTTATGAGGTCAAGAACAAGGCCTTTTGGTGAAAAGTCAGAATCATGATTTATGTTTTATTCTGACTTAAGTACGACGATACTGTAGTATAATAAGCAGTATTGAAATTATACTGCAGTTAACCGTCATTACGAATAAGATAGTAAGAATAAGATTCAAAACCACTATAGAAAAATCAAGCACATTAATTAGGACAACAAGGGCTAGATGGCTTAAAGTTATAAGAAAATTTTTATACAGTTCATTTTTACACAGATAAATTTTGAACTGCAGTTTAAGATAACAGTATTGTGTATTAGTGAGCACAATATTGGAAAAATCTGTGTTAGCATTAAAGTGGACTGCATATTAAGGGAAAAAGCCAAACAAGCCTTAAGGAAGCTTACATCACCTAATCCCAAATTAATGACATCATTTCTTTAATTAAAAGAAATGATGGAAAGAAATATTGGGTGGTTCTAGAGTGGAGTGGCCGGTCACATGGAGGGCTTTTGGGCAATTATTTTTGCTTCAAGGACCAACAAGCAAATTTTGGATTAAAAATAAATCCAAAAATTAAATTATTTTTCACCTATAAATAGGTGGAAGGGGGGGGGGGGGGGCTCATTTTGGTTCACAAAAATTGGAAAACTTCCCTAAACTATGCCAAAATAATTCCTCATTCTCTCCCTCTAAAAATCCGAACTCAAAGGATCAAAGAAGGAAGAAAAACAAAAGAGTGAAGAAAGGACTTGTTAAGGGTGACTGGATTTTGGTTGAACATAAGCCAAAGTGGCCGAAATTTTGGGACCCCATTGGAGGGAAGTCCGGTTGTGGAAGGTGGCAAGGAGAAAGGGGAAAGTTGGAATTAAGCTAGCCAAACCCTTAAATTGATTAAGGTAAGCCCCTTTGGACCCTAAGCTTTTCAATTCAAGCCGCAATTTGCAAATTTAAGTGTATTTCAAGCATTGGATGTAAGAGCATAAGCTCAATTTAATTTTCATGCTCTAGTTTAGAAATTTTAGGTTTGTGCTTGATTTAGGTGCATAGATGGTTTTAATTTGCAAAGTTATACATGATTATGTGTTTGGTTGCATGAAATTAGGGTTTGCATGCTTGATGTATGATATGGTTGTATGTCCCCTAAATGTTCAAGAATGTTGTAGAATGTGAATGTTAAGTTGCTAGATGTATGGAATGGATTATGCAAACCCTAGTTGATGCAAAATAACCAATGGGTTGCATGAGTATGATTGAGCATGAGAATGATGAAACTTTACGATAGAAAAGCACTGCATGTCTGATTTTAGGCTCCCGGTGTAACCGGTTGAGGTAGAGTGTGCGTATTAAGATGTAAAATGAATTTAAACAAGAAAACTGTCAGTTCGGGTAAAACTGGCCAGTTTTCTGGAAGACAGGATTTGAGGCCCTTAGAGGCCGAATTAGGAAAAACGTAAAACATGAAAGTTGTAGAGAAGGGTTTTTCCTAGTGGACTACGTGGATCGTTTTCGAAAATAAGGCTCCAATAGCCTTGGTTTTTACAAAAATCCAAACTTGACGTGCCCAGACTTCATGCACGGCTAGGCATGTTCAACAGGGGAAATGAGTAGGTTAGAGACCTAACCGTAGCCCAAGGTTACCTATAGTAACCCAGTAGAATATAATTTAAGAAATTAGGCTTTAGCAACCCAATAAGTTAAACCCAAGATTAAGAAGGGTAACCTAATAATATTCATGTATGTTGGTCTTAGTACCCAAGGTTACTCTAAGTAACCTAACAAGTTATGATTTAAGTAACCAAGCAAGTAATCATGAGTATGTATGGGGGACATATAACTAAGTTTATGTGTGGATATTGGTTAAGGTTACCAACATTTTATGGTTATAAAATCCTTACCCTATGTCCTTTGTAATAGCAGAAAGAGGCCTGTTATTGCAACCAGACTTGGAACAACACAGCCAAGGACATAGTATACGAGGTAAGTACAAACCTCACCTACAGTATGGAAAATAGTAAACTATTTTCAAGCATGATTTATTTACATGTATACCATGATGTGCCATGTTTTGAAATAATGCCATGTTTATTTACATGTCATGTTTTAAGATAAAGCTATGCTTTATTAATATAACACAAGTCATTAGATGTTAGAGATCTTTATGTCATACTATATTTATGCAACATCTGTTTTATGACTATTAAGATCACACGTAAAGGTTTTTAGTCTTGAAAAAAAATAACAAGGCTAAGACTAAACCAAGATAAGTAACGTGTCGTACCAACCTCCTGTTGATGCGGGAGGATCATGTATGCTCAAGAAAAATTCTCAGACCTTCTGTTGATGCGGAAGGGTTATGTTTCAAGATTCCCAGAATTGTTAAGGACCTTACAAACCCTAACTTTCTGTGGATTGCGCGCATTTGGTACGTACACTAGGGGCCCACATGTTAAGCAAGATAATAAGTTCAAGTTCATAATTGATCATAAAAGATCCATAATTGAACATAAATGGTTCATGCATAAGTTGCACCATACTTGTTATGTTTTGTGAGATTATGTTTGTACTTGCTGGGTGAAAGCTCATCAGTATATTTCATACTGTAGGTAAAAAGCCTGCAGTTTAATTGGTGGGCCATGGAGACAATGCGGCGGCAAGTGAAGGGCGGTGTGGGATACCACTACGCAAATTTTTCCGCAAGTTCTATTGAACAAAGATATATGTATATATATGTATTAGAATAAATTGTGTTATATTGTATATATAAGGTATGACGACTCAAGTTAAATGTAAGGATTTGTATGACTGCTTATTATGATAAATAAGTAATATGTGTGTATGGAAAGCTTACTTATATCGACTAGTCTATTTATATATATGTTTAAAAAAATTTCTGAAATTTTCAAGTAAGTTTAGTTTAGGTATGTATGGTAACGGCCCTACGTAGGTTGGGGCGTTACAAAAAGAGAGAAAATTCCATTGAATCAAAATTGTGAGGAAGGTTAAATTGAGTGATAATTTTCATAGGAGGTTAACCGGTTCCTGTTTTGCAGTTTTGAAGAAAGAAGTTGGATCATATTCTCAACGAGGAACATCGGAATTGAGAAGAAAAGATCTAGACTTTGGAAAGCATTACCGGTCGCTTTGATTCATAGAACGTGTGCCCACACACACTCTGAGACGTGGAACTCAAGAATAGTAGAGAAGACACGTTGGTCAAACGCTCTAGTAATTCCGGAATCCAAGAATTGAGGTACGCTTGATCATGAATTTAATTTATTGTTATATGCATCATGAGCTTCTTTTCCGAATCGGCATAAAAATTTTAAAATTTCCGTTGCGCCGTAACTCTGATACCGGATCCGATTTTTCCAACAACTGGTATCAGAGCCAGGTCATGATCATGTATATAACATTAATTATTTGATCAAATAAATTTCTCTCTATGCATTAATGAAATATTTTAGAGAGTTGGCACTCTAGGTTTTATTTTGAGTGTGTTAAATATATTATGAATGGATGTACGGATGAATGAATGCTTTATATTATTTTTATAATATATGATGCTTGTTCAATTTTGCCGGTCATGATTCCATAGAGGTTAGAATTTGTATCTAGGTTTTTCAAGTGTAATAGATGCGGTCTATTATCACCACTATGTTGTTCTTTCAAGTCTTAGAATTTTTGTAAGCCGGAAACGGCATAGGAATTTTTTTTTAAAATTCGGGCTACAATGGATTCAAGGAGATTTAAGATAAACGAAGGTATGAAAATTTTCAAAGGATGTGATTTTTTGTTTTTTGGAATTTTTTTTTAAATTAAAAACATTTTTTATATAAAAATAATAAAAAAATCACAGAATCTTTTTGAAAATTTAATTTTCCAATGATATGTGATCTTGATAATTTGAAAATCAAAATTAGAAATTTAATGGATATTATTATGAATTTTAAAATTTTAAGATTTAAATTTGAAATTTGGAAATTTGAAATTTTTGAAATTTAAAATTTAAATAACTGGATTTTTTTATTTAAATTTTGATATTTTATAATTTTGATTAAAATTAAAAAATACATAATGATGCGAACTCCGCCAACTTGTGATGAGACCCGTCAACGAAAAGGAACCCAAGAACGTTCTACAATCTCGTTTGCATGGGAGACCTCGACCCACTGCTTCAACAAAAACAAGAACCTTGGTATATTTGACCTCAACCCATTGTTTATTGCGAAACAAGAACCTCGGTATAAGGTAGACGCCACAAACGGTGGTGGAAATCCGTTTGATAAGCCGATAGTGAACGCCACGAAAAATTCCGATAAGTTCGAATGGTTCGTCAAAGAACCGAAGAAAAAATTCTCTCACATTTCTGAATTCCAAAACTTCTGAACTCACTATTACAAAGATGCCTATTTATAGGCTGAATGTTACAAAAAGATTCCTAAAATAACTACACTAATTAAGGCCAAAATCTGATAATGAAAATTTCTTACTTACCTAAAAGAAGAAAAAGGAAACAATATGCCATTTAATTGGCTGATCTGAAATCATAACTAGAAAGGAAAGTTTGACATTTTATAAATGTCTTTATTAGCAGTCATAAACGTCCATCAAAAGTCAAAAGTGCGTATTCTTCTAGAACTGAAATAGGATCCGCATTCCATGCTCTTGTGCTGGCCATGTCTTCATCATTCTCCTCCTCTTGAAAAGGATTTGTCCACAAATCAAGTTCATCGGCTGCGAGAAAACGCATTTGCGAAGATATTTTCTTCTTCTACACTTTTTTTTTTTAAATACTCCACGAATAGGAATTACAGCTGGAACTAGAAATTACTTATTAGAAACAAATTCGGAAACACCTTTTTTTTTTTTTTTTTTTTTTTTTTTTTTGCAGACTCCTTTCTGTTTTCTTTTTTTTTTTTTGGACGTTTTTTTTGTGTGTTTTGACCTATCAGGAACTGAAAATAAACTAGGATTTGAAAAAAAAAATAAAAAAATAAAAATTTGAAGGATAGATAAACCTGAGACTAGAACCGAAGCTCTGATACCAAATGATGCGAACCCCGCCAACTTGTGACGAGACCCGTCAACGAAAAGGAACCCAAGAACGTTCTACAATCAGGTTTGCATGGGAGACCTCGACCCATTGCTTGAATCGTGACACGAATCTTGGTATAGAAGACCGCAACCCAATGTCAGCCCGCAAACAAGAACCTTGGTATTGTCGTAGACGCCACAAACGGTGGTGGAAATCCGTTTGATAAGTCCATAGTGAACGCCATGGAAAATTCCGATAAGTTCAAATGGTTCGTCAAAGAACCAAAGAGAAAAATTCTCTCCCATTTCTGAATTCTAAAACTTCTGATCCCACTATAACAAAGACGCCTATTTATAAGCTGAATGTTACAAAAAGATTCCTAAAATAACTACAATAATTAAAGCCACAATCTGATAATTAAAATTTCATACTTACCTAAAAAAAGAAAAAGGAAACAATATGCCGTTTAATTGGCTGATATGAAATCATCACTAGAAAGGAAAGTTTGACATTTTTTAAATGTCTTTATTAGCAGCCATAAACGTCCATCAAAAGTCAAAAGTGCGTATTCTTCTAGAACTGAAATAGGATCCGCATTCCACGCTCTTGTCCTGGCCATGTCTTCATCATTCTCCTCCTCTTGAAAAGGATTTGTCCTCAAATCAAGTTCATCGGCTGCGAGAAAATGCATTTGCGAAGATATTTTCTTCTTCTACACTTATTTTTTAAATATGCCACGAATAGGAATTACAACTGGAACTAGAAATTACTTATTAGAAACAAATTCGGAAATTTTTTTTTTTTTTTTTTTTTGCAGACTCCTTTTTGTTTTATTTTTTTTTTTTTTGTCTTTTCTGTTTTTTTTTTTGGACGTTGTTTTTTGTTTTTTTTTTGTTTTTTGACCTATGAAGAACTGAAAATAAACTAGGATTTGAAAAAAAAAAATAAAAAAAAAAATTTGAAGGATAGATAAACCTGAGACTAGAACCGAAGCTCTGATACCAAATGATGCGAACCCCGCCCACTTGTGACGAGACCCGTCAACGAAAAGGAACCCAAGAACGTTCTACAATCAGGTTTGCATGGGAGACCTCGACCCATTGCTTGAATCGTGACACGAATCTTGGTATAGAAGACCGCAACCCAATGTCAGCCCGCAAACAAGAACCTTGGTATTTTCGTAGACGCCACAAACGGTGGTGGAAATCCGTTTGATAAGTCGATAGTGAACGCCATGGAAAATTCCGATAAGTTCAAATGGTTCGTCAAAGAACCAAAGAGAAAAATTCTCTCACATTTCTGAATTCTAAAACTTCTGATCTCACTATTACAAAGACGCCTATTTATAAGCTGAATGTTACAAAAAGATTCCTAAAATAACTACACTAATTAAGGCCAAAATCTGATAATGAAAATTTCTTACTTACCTAAAAGAAGAAAAAGGAAACAATATGCCATTTAATTGGCTGATCTGAAATCATCACTAGAAAGGAAAGTTTGACATTTTTTAAATGTCTTTATTAGCAGCCATAAACGTCCATCAAAAGTCAAAAGTGCGTATTCTTCTAGAACTGAAATAGGATCCGCATTCCACGCTCTTGTGCTGGCCATGTCTTCATCATTCTCCTCCTCTTGAAAAGGGTTTGTCCACAAATCAAGTTCATCGGCTGCGAGATAATGCATTTGCGAAGATATTTTCTTCTTCTACACTTTTTTTTTTTTTAAATACTCCACGAATAGGAATTACAGCTGGAACTAGAAATTACTTATTAGAAACAAATTCGGAAACACCTTTTTTTTTTTTTTTTTTTTTGCAGACTCCTTTCTGTTTTTTTTTTTTTTTTTTTTGGACGTTTTTTTTGTGTGTTTTGACCTATCAGGAACTGAAAATAAACTAGGATTTGAAAAAAAAAAATAAAAAAATAAAAATTTGAAGGATAGATAAACCTGAGACTAGAACCGAAGCTCTGATACCAAATGATGCGAACCCCGCCAACTTGTGACGAGACCCGTCAACGAAAAGGAACCCTAGAACGTTCTACAATCAGGTTTGCATGGGAGACCTCGACCCATTGCTTGAATCGTGACACGAATCTTGGTATAGAAGACCGCAACCCAATGTCAGCCCGCAAACAAGAACCTTGGTATTGTCGTAGACGCCACAAACGGTGGTGGAAATCCGTTTGATAAGTCGACAGTGAACGCCATGGAAAATTCCGTTAAGTTCAAATGGTTCGTCAAAGAACCTCTCACATTTCTGAATTCTAATACTTCTGATCTCACTATTACAAAGACGCCTATTTATAAGCTGAATGTTACAAAAAGATTCCTAAAATAACTACACTAATTAAGGCCAAAATCTGATAATGAAAATTTCTTACTTACCTAAAAGAAGAAAAAGGAAACAATATGCCATTTAATTGGCTGATCTGAAATCATCACTAGAAAGGAAAGTTTGACATTTTTTAAATGTCTTTATTAGCAGCCATAAACGTCCATCAAAAGTCAAAAGTGCGTATTCTTCTAGAACTGAAATAGGATCCGCATTCCACGCTCTTGTGCTGGCCATGTCTTCATCATTCTCCTCCTCTTGAAAAGGGTTTGTCCACAAATCAAGTTCATCGGCTGCGAGAAAATGCATTTGCGAAGATATTTTCTTCTTCTACACTTTTTTTTTTTTTTAAATACTCCACGAATAGGAATTACAGCTGGAACTAGAAATTACTTATTAGAAACAAATTCAGAAACACCTTTTTTTTTTTTTTTTTTTTTGCAGACTCCTTTCTGTTTTTTTTTTTTTTTTTTTTGGACGTTTTTTTTGTGTGTTTTGACCTATCAGGAACTGAAAATAAACTAGGATTTGAAAAAAAAAATAAAAATTTGAAGGATAGATAAACCTGAGACTAGAACCGAAGCTCTGATACCAAATGATGCGAACCCCGCCAACTTGTGACGAGACCCGTCAACGAAAAGGAACCCTAGAACGTTCTACAATCAGGTTTGCATGGGAGACCTCGACCCATTGCTTGAATCGTGACACGAATCTTGGTATAGAAGACCGCAACCCAATGTCAGCCCGCAAACAAGAACCTTGGTATTGTCGTAGACGCCACAAACGGTGGTGGAAATCCGTTTGATAAGTCGACAGTGAACGCCATGGAAAATTCCGTTAAGTTCAAATGGTTCGTCAAAGAACCTCTCACATTTCTGAATTCTAATACTTCTGATCTCACTATTACAAAGACGCCTATTTATAAGCTGAATGTTACAAAAAGATTCCTAAAATAACTACACTAATTAAGGCCAAAATCTGATAATGAAAATTTCTTACTTACCTAAAAGAAGAAAAAGGAAACAATATGCCATTTAATTGGCTGATCTGAAATCATCACTAGAAAGGAAAGTTTGACATTTTTTAAATGTCTTTATTAGCAGCCATAAACGTCCATCAAAAGTCAAAAGTGCGTATTCTTCTAGAACTGAAATAGGATCCGCATTCCACGCTCTTGTGCTGGCCATGTCTTCATCATTCTCCTCCTCTTGAAAAGGATTTGTCCACAAATCAAGTTCATCGGCTGCGAGAAAACGCATTTGCGAAGATATTTTCTTCTTCTACACTTTTTTTTTTTATACGCCACGAATAGGAATTACAGCTGGAACTAGAAATTACTTATTAGAAACAAATTCGGAAACATTTTTTTTTTTGCAGACTCCTTTCTGTTTTCTTTTTTTTTTTTGGACGTTTTTTTTGTGTGTTTTGACCTATCAGGAACTGAAAATAAACTAGGATTTGAAAAAAAAAATAAAAAAATAAAAATTTGAAGGATAGATAAACCTGAGACTAGAACCGAAGCTCTGATACCAAATGATGCGAACCCCGCCAACTTGTGACGAGACCCGTCAACGAAAAGGAACCCAAGAACGTTCTACAATCAGGTTTGCATGGGAGACCTCAACCCATTGCTTGAATTGTGACACGAATCTTGGTATAGAAGACCGCAACCCAATGTCATCCCGCAAACAAGAACCTTGGTATTGTCGTAGACCGCCACAAACGGTGGTGGAAATCCGTTTGATAAGTCGATAGTGAACGCCATGGAAAATTCCGACAAGTTCAAATGGTTCGTCAAAGAACCAAAGAGAAAAATTCTCTCACATTTCTGAATTCTAAAACTTCTGATCTCACTATTACAAAGACGCCTATTTATAAGCTGAATGTTACAAAAAGATTCCTAAAATAACTACACTAATTAAGGCCAAAATCTTATATTGAAAATTTCTTACTTACCTAATAAAAGAAAAAGGAAACAATATGCCATTTAATTGGCTGATATGAAATCATCACTAGAAAGGAAAGTTTTACATTTTTGAAATGTCTTTATTAGCAGCCATAAACGTCCATCAAAAGTCAAAAGTGCGTATTCTTCTAGAACTGAAATAGGATCCGCATTCCACGCTCTTGTCCTGGCCATGTCTTCATCATTCTCCTCCTCTTGAAAATGATTTGTCCTCAAATCAAGTTCATCGGCTGCGAGAAAATGTATTTGCGAAGATATTTTCTTCTTCTACAGTTTTTTTTTTAAATATGCCACGAATAGGAATTACAACTGGAACTAGAAATTACATATTAGAAACAAATTCGGAAACACTTTTTTTTTTTTTTTTTTTTTTTGCAGACTCCTTTCTGTTTTCTTTTTTTTTTTTTTTTTGTCTTTTCTGTTTTTTTTTTTGGACGTTTTTTTTTTGTTTTTTGACCTATCAAGAACTGAAAATAAACTAGGTTTTGAAAAAAAAAAATAAAAAAAAATTTTGAAGGATAGATAAACCTGAGACTAGAACTGAAGCTCTGATACCAAATGATGCGAACCCCGCCAACTTGTGACGAGACCCGTCAACGAAAAGGAACCCAAGAACGTTCTACAATCAGGTTTGCATGGGAGACGTCGACCCATTGCTTGAATCGTGACACGAATCTTGGTATAGATGACCGCAACCCAATGTCAGCCCGCAAACAAGAACCTTGGTATTGTCGTAGACGCCACAAACGGTGGTGGAAATCCGTTTGATAAGTCGATAGTGAACGCCATGGAAAATTCCGATAAGTTCAAATGGTTCGTCAAAGAACCAAAGAGAAAAATTCTCTCACATTTCTGAATTCTAAAACTTCTGATCTCACTATTACAAAGACGCCTATTTATAAGCTGAATGTTCCAAAAAGATTCCTAAAATAACTACACTAATTAAGGACAAAATCTGATAATTAAAATTTCTTACTTACCTAAAAGAAGAAAAAGCAAACAATATGCCATTTAATTGGCTGATCTGAAATCATCACTAGAAAGGAAAGTTTGACATTTTTGAAATGTCTTTATTAGCAGCCATAAACGTCCATCAAAAGTCAAAAGTGCGTATTCTTCTAGAACTGAAATAGGATCCGCATTCCACGCTCTTGTCCTGGCCATGTCTTCATCATTCTCCTCCTCTTGAAAATGATTTGTCCTCAAATCAAGTTCATCGGCTGCGAGAAAATGCATTTGTGAAGATATTTTCTTCTTCTACACTTTTTTTTTTTTAAATATACCACGAATAGGAATTACAACTGGAACTAGAAATTACTTATTAGAAACAAATTCGGAAACACTTTTTTTTTTTTTTTTTTTTTGCAGACTCCTTTCTGTTTTCTTTTTTTTGTTTGTCTTTTCTGTTTTTTTTTTTGGTCGTTTTTTTGTTTGTTTTTTGACCTATGAAGAACTGAAAATAAACTAGGATTTGAAAAAAAAAAATAAAAAAAAAAATTTGAAGGATAGATAAACCTGAGACTAGAACCGAAGCTCTGATACCAAATGATGCGAACCCCGCCAACTTGTGACGAGACCCGTCAACGAAAAGGAACCCAAGAACGTTCTACAATCAGGTTTGCATGGGAGACCTCGACCCATTGCTTGAATCGTGACACGAATCTTGGTATAGAAGACCGCAACCCAATGTCAGCCCGCAAACAAGAACCTTGGTATTTTCGTAGACGCCACAAACGGTGGTGGAAATCCGTTTGATAAGTCGATAGTGAACGCCATGGAAAATTCCGATAAGTTCAAATGGTTCGTCAAAGAACCAAAGAGAAAAATTCTCTCACATTTCTGAATTCTAAAACTTCTGATCTCACTATTACAAAGACGCCTATTTATAAGCTGAATGTTACAAAAAGATTCCTAAAATAACTACACTAATTAAGGCCAAAATCTGATAATGAAAATTTCTTACTTACCTAAAAGAAGAAAAAGGAAACAATATGCCATTTAATTGGCTGATCTGAAATCATCACTAGAAAGGAAAGTTTGACATTTTTTAAATGTCTTTATTAGCAGCCATAAACGTCCATCAAAAGTCAAAAGTGCGTATTCTTCTAGAACTGAAATAGGATCCGCATTCCACGCTCTTGTGCTGGCCATGTCTTCATCATTCTCCTCCTCTTGAAAAGGGTTTGTCCACAAATCAAGTTCATCGGCTGCGAGAAAATGCATTTGCGAAGATATTTTCTTCTTCTACACTTTTTTTTTTTTTTAAATACTCCACGAATAGGAATTACAGCTGGAACTAGAAATTACTTATTAGAAACAAATTCGGAAACACCTTATTTTTTTTTTTTTTTTTTTGCAGACTCCTTTCTGTTTTTTTTTTTTTTTTTTTTGGACGTTTTTTTTGTGTGTTTTGACCTATCAGGAACTGAAAATAAACTAGGATTTGAAAAAAAAAATAAAAAAATAAAAATTTGAAGGATAGATAAACCTGAGACTAGAACCGAAGCTCTGATACCAAATGATGCGAACCCCGCCAACTTGTGACGAGACCCGTCAACGAAAAGGAACCATAGAACGTTCTACAATCAGGTTTGCATGGGAGACCTCGACCCATTGCTTGAATCGTGACACGAATCTTGGTATAGAAGACCGCAACCCAATGTCAGCCCGCAAACAAGAACCTTGGTATTGTCGTAGACGCCACAAACGGTGGTGGAAATCCGTTTGATAAGTCGACAGTGAACGCCATGGAAAATTCCGTTAAGTTCAAATGGTTCGTCAAAGAACCTCTCACATTTCTGAATTCTAATACTTCTGATCTCACTATTACAAAGACGCCTATTTATAAGCTGAATGTTACAAAAAGATTCCTAAAATAACTACACTAATTAAGGCCAAAATCTGATAATGAAAATTTCTTACTTACCTAAAAGAAGAAAAAGGAAACAATATGCCATTTAATTGGCTGATCTGAAATCATCACTAGAAAGGAAAGTTTGACATTTTTTAAATGTCTTTATTAGCAGCCATAAACTTCCATCAAAAGTCAAAAGTGCGTATTCTTCTAGAACTGAAATAGGATCCGCATTCCACGCTCTTGTGCTGGCCATGTCTTCATCATTCTCCTCCTCTTGAAAAGGGTTTGTCCACAAATCAAGTTCATCGGCTGCGAGAAAATGCATTTGCGAAGATATTTTCTTCTTCTACACTTTTTTTTTTTTAAATACTCCACGAATAGGAATTACAGCTGGAACTAGAAATTACTTATTAGAAACAAATTCGGAAACACCTTTTTTTTTTTTTTTTTTTTTTTGCAGACTCCTTTCTGTTTTTTTTTTTTTTTTTTTGGACGTTTTTTTTGTGTGTTTTGACCTATCAGGAACTGAAAATAAACTAGGATTTGAAAAAAAAAATAAAAAAATAAAAATTTGAAGGATAGATAAACCTGAGACTAGAACCGAAGCTCTGATACCAAATGATGCGAACCCCGCCAACTTGTGACGAGACCCGTCAACGAAAAGGAACCCTAGAACGTTCTACAATCAGGTTTGCATGGGAGACCTCGACCCATTGCTTGAATCGTGACACGAATCTTGGTATAGAAGACCGCAACCCAATGTCAGCCCGCAAACAAGAACCTTGGTATTGTCGTAGACGCCACAAACGGTGGTGGAAATTCGTTTGATAAGTCGACAGTGAACGCCATGGAAAATTCCGTTAAGTTCAAATGGTTCGTCAAAGAACCTCTCACATTTCTGAATTCTAATACTTCTGATCTCACTATTACAAAGACGCCTATTTATAAGCTGAATGTTACAAAAAGATTCCTAAAATAACTACACTAATTAAGGCCAAAATCTGATAATGAAAATTTCTTACTTACCTAAAAGAAGAAAAAGGAAACAATATGCCATTTAATTGGCTGATCTGAAATCATCACTAGAAAGGAAAGTTTGACATTTTTTAAATGTCTTTATTAGCAGCCATAAACGTCCATCAAAAGTCAAAAGTGCGTATTCTTCTAGAACTGAAATAGGATCCGCATTCCACGCTCTTGTGCTGGCCATGTCTTCATCATTCTCCTCCTCTTGAAAAGGATTTGTCCACAAATCAAATTCATCGGCTGCGAGAAAACGCATTTGCGAAGATATTTTCTTCTTCTACACTTTTTTTTTTAAATACGCCACGAATAGGAATTACAGCTGGAACTAGAAATTACTTATTAGAAACAAATTCGGAAACACCTTTTTTTTTTGCAGACTCCTTTCTGTTTTCTTTTTTTTTTTTGGACGTTTTTTTTTTGTGTGTTTTGACCTATCAGGAACTGAAAATAAACTAGGATTTGAATAACAAAATAAAAAAATAAAAATTTGAAGGATAGATAAACCTGAGACTAGAACCGAAGCTCTGATACCAAATGATGCGAACCCCGCCAACTTGTGACGAGACCCGTCAACGAAAAGGAACCCAAGAACGTTCTACAATCAGGTTTGCATGGGAGACCTCAACCCATTGCTTGAATCGTGACACGAATCTTGGTATAGAAGACCGCAACCCAATGTCATCCCGCAAACAAGAACCTTGGTATTGTCGTAGACGCCACAACGATGGTGGAAATCCATTTGATAAGTCGATAGTGAACGCCATGGAAAATTCCGACAAGTTCAAATGGTTCGTCAAAGAACCAAAGAGAAAAATTCTCTCACATTTCTGAATTCTAAAACTTCTGATCTCATTATTACAAAGACGCCTATTTATAAGCTGAATGTTACAAAAAGATTCCTAAAATAACTACACTAATTAAGGCCAAAATCTGATAATGAAAATTTCTTACTTACCTAAAAGAAGAAAAAAGAAACAATATGCCATTTAATTGGCTGATCTGAATCATCACAAGAAAGGAAAGTTTGACATTTTTGAAATATCTTTATTAGCAGCCATAAACGTCCATCAAAAGTCAAAAGTGCGTATTCTTCTAGAACTGAAATAGGATCCGCATTCCACGCTCTTGTCCTGGCCATGTCTTCATCATTCTCCTCCTCTTGAAAATGATTTGTCCTCAAATCAAGTTCATCGGCTGCGAGAAAATGCATTTGCGAAGATATTTTCTTCTTCTACACTTTTTTTTTAAATATGCCACGAATAGGAATTACAACTGGAACTAGAAATTACTTATTAGAAACAAATTCGGAAACACTTTTTTTTTTTTTTTTTTTTTTTTTTGCAGACTCCTTTCTGTTTTCCTTTTTTTTTTTTGTCTTTTCTGTTTTTTTTTTTGGACGTTTTTTGTTTTGTTTTTTGACCTATCAAGAACTGAAAATAAACTAGGATTTGAAAAAAAAAATAAAAAAAAAATTTTGAAGGATAGATAAACCTGAGACTAGAACCGAAGCTCTGATACCAAATGTTGCGAACCCCGCCAACTTGTGACGAGACCCGTCAACGAAAAGGAACCCAAGAACGTGCTACAATCAGGTTTGCATGGGAGACCTCGACCCATTGCTTGAATCGTGACACGAATCTTGGTATAGAAGACCGCAACCCAATGTCAGCCCGCAAGCAAGAACCTTGGTATTGTCGTAGACGCCACAAACGGTGGTGGAAATCCGTTTGATAAGTCGATAGTGAACGCCATGGAAAATTCCGATAAGTTCAAATGGTTCGTCAAAGAACCAAAGAGAAAAATTCTCTCACATTTCTGAATTCTAAAACTTCTGATCTCACTATTACAAAGACGCCTATTTATAAGCTGAATGTTACAAAAAGATTCCTAAAATAACTACACTAATTAAGGCCAAAATCTGATAATGAAAATTTCTTACTTACCTAAAGGAAGAAAAAGGAAACAATATGCCATTTAATTGGCTGATCTGAAATCATCACTAGAAAGGATAGTTTGACATTTTTTAAATGTCTTTATTAGCAGCCATAAACGTCCATCAAAAGTCAAAAGTGCGTATTCTTCTAGAACTGAAATAGGATCCGCATTCCACGCTCTTGTGCTGGCCATGTCTTCATCATTCTCCTCCTCTTGAAAAGGATTTGTCCACAAATCAAGTTCATCGGCTGCGAGAAAACGCATTTGCGAAGATATTTTCTTCTTCTACACTTTTTTTTTTAAATACGCCACGAATAGGAATTACAGCTGGAACTAGAAATTACTTATTAGACACAAATCGAAAACACCTTTTTTTTTTTTTTTTGGCAGACTCCTTTCTGTTTTCTTTTTTTTTTTTGGACGTTTTTTTTTGTGTGTTTTGACCTATCAGGAACTGAAAATAAACTGGGATTTGAAAAACAAAATAAAAAAATAAAAATTTGAAGGATAGATAAACCTGAGACTAGAACCGAAGCTCTGATACCAAATGATGCGAACCCCGCCAACTTGTGACGAGACCCGTCAACGAAAAGGAACCCAAGAACGTTCTACAATCAGGTTTGCATGGGAGACCTCAACCCATTGCTTGAATCGTGACACGAATCTTGGTATAGAAGACCGCAACCCAATGTCATCCCGCAAACAAGAACCTTGGTATTGTCGTAGACGCCACAAACGGTGGTGGAAATCCATTTGATAAGTCGATAGTGAACGCCATGGAAAATTCCGACAAGTTCAAATGGTTCGTCAAAGAACCAAAGAGAAAAATTCTCTAACATTTCTGAATTCTAAAACTTCTGATCTCACTACTACAAAGACGCCTATTTATAAGCTGAATGTTACAAAAAGATTCCTAAAATAACTACACTAATTAAGGCCAAAATCTGATAATGAAAATTTCTTACTTACCTAAAAGAAGAAAAAAGAAACAATATGCCATTTAATTGGCTAATCTGAATCATCACAAGAAAGGAAAGTTTGACATTTTTTAAATGTCTTTATTAGTAGCCATAAATGTCCATCAAAAGTCAAAAGTGCGTATTCTTCTAGAACTGAAATAGGATCCGCATTCCACGCTCTTGTCCTGGCCATGTCTTCATCATTCTCCTCCTCTTGAAAATGATTTGTCCTCAAATCAAGTTCATCGGCTGCGAGAAAATGCATTTGCAAAGATATTTTCTTCTTCTACACTTTTTTTTTAAATATGCCACGAATTGGAATTACAACTGGAACTAGAAATTACTTATTAGAAACAAATTCGGAAACACTTTTTTTTTTTTTTTTTTTTTTGCAGACTCCTTTCTATTTTCCTTTTTTTTTTTTTGTCTTTCCTGTTTTTTTTTTTTGGACGTTTTTTGTTTTGTTTTTTGACCTATCAAGAACTGAAAATAAACTAGGATTTGAAAAAAAAAAAAAAAAATAATAATTTTGAAGGATAGATAAACCTGAGACTAGAACCGAAGCTCTGATACCAAATGATGCGAACCCCGCCAACTTGTGACGAGACCCGTCAACGAAAAGGAACCCAAGAACGTTCTACAATCAGGTTTGCAAGGGAGACCTCGACCCTTTGCTTGAATCGTGACACGAATCTTGGTATAGAAGACCGCAACCAAATGTCATCCCGCAAACAAGAACCTTGGTATTGTCGTAGACGCCACAAACGGTGGTGGAAATCCGTTTGATAAGTCGATAGTGAACGCCATGGAAAATTCCGATAAGTTCAAATGGTTCGTCAAAGAACCAAAGAGAAAAATTCTCTCACATTTCTGAATTCTAAAACTTCTGATCTCACTATTACAAAGACGCCTATTTATAAGCTGAATGTTACAAAAAGATTCCTAAAATAACTACACTAATTAAGGCCAAAATCTGATAATGAAAATTTCTTAATTACCTAAAAGAAGAAAAAGGAAACAATATGCCATTTAATTGGCTGATCTGAAATCATCACTAGAAAGGAAAGTTTGACATTTTTTAAATGTCTTTATTAGCAGCCATAAACGTCCATCAAAAGTCAAAAGTGCGTATTCTTCTAGAACTGAAATAGGATCCGCATTCCACGCTCTTGTGCTGGCCATGTTTTCATCATTCTCCTCCTCTTGAAAAGGATTTGTCCACAAATCAAGTTCATCGGCTGCGAGAAAACGCATTTGCGAAGATATTTTCTTCTTCGACACTTTTTTTTTTTAAATACGCCACGAATAGGAATTACAACTGGAACTAGAAATTACTTATTAGAAACAAATTCGGAAACACTTTTTTTTTTTTTTTGCAGAATCCTTGCAGTTTTTTTTTTTGGACGTTTTTTTTGTGTGTTTTGACCTATCAGGAACTGAAAATAAACTAGGATTTGAAAAAAAAAATAAAAAAATAAAAATTTGAAGGATAGATAAACCTCAGACTAGAACCGAAGCTCTGATACCAAATGATGCTAACCCCGCCAACTTGTGACGAGACCCGTCAACGAAAAGGAACCCAAGAACGTGCTACAATCAGGTTTGCATGGGAGACCTCGACCCATTGCTTGAATCGTGACACGAATCTTGGTATAGAAGACCGCAACCCAATGTCAGCCCGCAAACAAGAACCTTGGTATTGTCGTAGACGCCACAAACGGTGGTGGAAATCCGTTTGATAAGTCGATAGTGAACGCCATGGAAAATTCCGATAAGTTCAAATGGTTCGTCAAAGAACCAAAGAGAAAAATTCTCTCACATTTCTGAATTCTAAAACTTCTGATCTCACTATTACAAAGACGCCTATTTATAAGCTGAATGTTACAAAAAGATTCCTAAAATAACTACACTAATTAAGGCCAAAATCTGATAATTAAAATTTCTTACTTACGTAAAAGAAGAAAAAGGAAACAATATGCCATTTAATTGGCTGATCTGAAATCATCACTAGAAAGGAAAGTTTGACATTTTTTAAATGTCTTTATTAGCAGCCATAAACGTCCATCAAAAGTCAAAAGTGCGTATTCTTCTAGAACTGAAATAAGATCCGCATTCCACGCTCTTGTCCTGGCCATGTCTTCATCATTCTCCTCCTCTTGAAAATGATTTGTCCTCAAATCAAGTTCATCGGCTGCGAGAAAATGCATTTGCGAAGATATTTTCTTCTTCTACACTTTTTTTTTTAAATATGCCACGAATAGGAATTACAACTGGAACTAGAAATTATTTATTAGAAACAAATTCGGAAACACTTTGTTTTTTTTTTTTTTTTTTTTGCAGACTCCTTTCTGTTTTCTTTTTTTTTTTTTTGTCTTTTCTGTTTTTTTTTTGGACGTTTTTTTTTTTGTTTTTTGACCTATCAAGAACTGAAAATAAACTAGGATTTGAAAAAAAAAATAAATAAAAAAAATTTTGAAGGATAGATAAACCTGAGACTAGAACCGAAGCTCTGATACCATATGATGCGAACCCCGCCAACTTGTGACGAGACCCGTCAACGAAAAGGAACCCAAGAACGTGCTACAATCAGGTTTGCATGGGAGACCTCGACCCATTGCTTGAATCGTGACACGAATCTTGGTATAGAAGACCGCAACCCAATGTCAGCCCACAAACAAGAACCTTGGTATTGTCGTAGACGCCACAAACGGTGGTGGAAATCCGTTTGATAAGTCGATAGTGAACGCCATGGAAAATTCCGATAAGTTCAAATGGTTCGTCAAAGAACCAAAGAGAAAAATTCTCTCACATTTCTGAATTCTAAAACTTCTGATCTCACTATTACAAAGACGCCTATTTATAAGCTGAATGTTACAAAAAGATTCCGAAAATAACTACACTAATTAAGGCCAAAATCTGATAATTAAAATTTATTACTTACCTAAAAGAAGAAAAAGGAAACAATATGCCATTTAATTGGCTGATCTGAAATCATCACTAGAAAGGAAAGTTTGACATTTTTTAAATGTCTTTATTAGCAGCCATAAACGTCCATCAAAAGTCAAAAGTGCGTATTCTTCTAGAACTGAAATAGGATCCGTATTCCACGCTCTTGTCCTGGCCATGTCTTCATCATTCTCCTCCTCTTGAAAAGGATGTGTCCACAAATCAAGTTCATCGGCTGCGAGAAAACGCATTTGCGAAGATATTTTCTTCTTCTACACTTATTTTTTAAATATGCCACGAATAGGAATTACAACTGGAACTAGAAATTACTTATTAGAAACAAATTCGGAAACATTTTTTTTTTTTTTTTTTTGCAGACTCCTTTCTGTTTTCTTTTTTTTTTTTTTGTCTTTTCTGTTTTTTTTTTGGACTTTCTTTTTTTTTTTTTTTGTTTTTTTGTTTTTTGACCTATCAAGAACTGAAAATAAACTAGGATTTGAAAAAAAATAAAAATAAAAAAAAATTTGAAGGATAGATAAACCTGAGACTAGAACCGAAGCTCTGATACCAAATGATGCGAACCCCGCCAACTTGTGACGAGACCCGTCAACGAAAAGGAACCCAAGAACGTTCTACAATCAGGTTTGCAAGGGAGACCTCGACCCTTTGCTTGAATCGTGACACGAATCTTGGTATAGAAGACCGCAACCCAATGTCATCCCGCAAACAAGAACCTTGGTATTGTCGTAGACGCCACAAACGGTGGTGGAAATCCGTTTGATAAGTCGATAGTGAACGCCATGGAAAATTCCGATAAGTTCAAATGGTTCGTCAAAGAACCAAAGAGAAAAATTCTCTCACATTTCTGAATTCTAAAACTTCTGATCTCACTATTACAAAGACGCCTATTTATAAGCTGAATGTTACAAAAAGATTCCTAAAATAACTACACTAATTAAGGCCAAAATCTGATAATTAAAATTTCTTACTTACCTAAAAGAAGAAAAAGGAAACAATATGCCATTTAATTGGCTGATCTGAAATCATCACTAGAAAGGAAAGTTTGACATTTTTTAAATGTCTTTATTAGCAGCCATAAACGTCCATCAAAAGTCAAAAGTGCGTATTCTTCTAGAACTGAAATAGGATCCGCATTCCACGCTCTTGTCCTGGCCATGTCTTCATCATTCTCCTCCTCTTGAAAATGATTTGTCCTCAAATCAAGTTCATCGGCTGCGAGAAAATGCATTTGCGAAGATATTTTCTTCTTCTACACTTTTTTTTTAAATATGCCACGAATAGGAATTACAACTGGAACTAGAAATTATTTATGAGAAACAAATTCGGAAACACTTTGTTTTTTTTTTTTTTTTTTTTGCAGACTCCTTTCTGTTTTCTTTTTTTTTTTTTTTTGTCTTTTCTGTTTTTTTTTTTGGACGTTTTTTTTTTTGTTTTTTGACCTATCAAGAACTGAAAATAAACTAGGATTTGAAAAAAAAAATAAATAAAAAAAATTTTGAAGGATAGATAAACCTGAGACTAGAACCGAAGCTCTGATACCATATGATGCGAACCCCGCCAACTTGTGACGAGACCCGTCAACGAAAAGGAACCCAAGAACGTGCTACAATCAGGTTTGCATGGGAGACCTCGACCCATTGCTTGAATCGTGACACGAATCTTGGTATAGAAGACCGCAACCCAATGTCAGCCCACAAACAAGAACCTTGGTATTGTCGTAGACGCCACAAACGGTGGTGGAAATCCGTTTGATAAGTCGATAGTGAACGCCATGGAAAATTCCGATAAGTTCAAATGGTTCGTCAAAGAACCAAAGAGAAAAATTCTCTCACATTTCTGAATTCTAAAACTTCTGATCTCACTATTACAAAGACGCCTATTTATAAGCTGAATGTTACAAAAAGATTCCTAAAATAACTACACTAATTAAGGCCAAAATCTGATAATTAAAATTTCTTACTTACCTAAAAGAAGAAAAAGGAAACAATATGCCATTTAATTGGCTGATCTGAAATCATCACTAGAAAGGAAAGTTTGACATTTTTTAAATGTCTTTATTAGCAGCCATAAACGTCCATCAAAAGTCAAAAGTGCGTATTCTTCTAGAACTGAAATAGGATCCGTATTCCACGCTCTTGTCCTGGCCATGTCTTCATCATTCTCCTCCTCTTGAAAAGGATGTGTCCACAAATCAAGTTCATCGGCTGCGAGAAAACGCATTTGCGAAGATATTTTCTTCTTCTACACTTATTTTTTAAATATGCCACGAATAGGAATTACAACTGGAACTAGAAATTACTTATTAGAAACAAATTCGGAAACATTTTTTTTTTTTTTTTTTTTTGCAGACTCCTTTCTGTTTTCTTTTTTTTTTTTTTGTCTTTTCTGTTTTTTTTTTTGACTTTTTTTTTTTTTTGTTTTTTGTTTTTTGACCTATCAAGAACTGAAAATAAACTAGGATTTGAAAAAAAACAAAAAAAAAAAAAAATTTGAAGGATAGATAAACCTGAGACTAGAACCGAAGCTCTGATACCAAATGATGCGAACCCCGCCAACTTGTGACGAGACCCGTCAACGAAAAGGAACCCAAGAACGTTCTACAATCAGGTTTGCAAGGGAGACCTCGACCCTTTGCTTGAATCGTGACACGAATCTTGGTATAGAAGACCGCAACCCAATGTCATCCCGCAAACAAGAACCTTGGTATTGTCGTAGACGCCACAAACGGTGGTGGAAATCCGTTTGATAAGTCGATAGTGAACGCCATGGAAAATTCCGATAAGTTCAAATGGTTCGTCAAAGAACCAAAGAGAAAAATTCTCTCACATTTCTGAATTCTAAAACTTCTGATCTCACTATTACAAAGACGCCTATTTATAAGCTGAATGTTACAAAAAGATTCCTAAAATAACTACACTAATTAAGGCCAAAATCTGATAATTAAAATTTCTTACTTACCTAAAAGAAGAAAAAGGAAACAATATGCCATTTAATTGGCTGATCTGAAATCATCACTAGAAAGGAAAGTTTGACATTTTTTAAATGTCTTTATTAGCAGCCATAAACGTCCATCAAAAGTCAAAAGTGCGTATTCTTCTAGAACTGAAATAGGATCCGCATTCCACGCTCTTGTCCTGGCCATGTCTTCATCATTCTCCTCCTCTTGAAAATGATTTGTCCTCAAATCAAGTTCATCGGCTGCGAGAAAATGCATTTGCGAAGATATTTTCTTCTTCTACACTTTTTTTTTAAATATGCCACGAATAGGAATTACAACTGGAACTAGAAATTATTTATGAGAAACAAATTCGGAAACACTTTCTTTTTTTTTTTTTTTTTTTTGCAGACTCCTTTCTGTTTTCTTTTTTTTTTTTTTTTGTCTTTTCTGTTTTTTTTTTTGGACGTTTTTTTTTTTGTTTTTTGACCTATCAAGAACTGAAAATAAACTAGGATTTGAAAAAAAAAATAAATAAAAAAAATTTTGAAGGATAGATAAACCTGAGACTAGAACCGAAGCTCTGATACCATATGATGCGAACCCCGCCAACTTGTGACGAGACCCGTCAACGAAAAGGAACCCAAGAACGTGCTACAATCAGGTTTGCATGGGAGACCTCGACCCATTGCTTGAATCGTGACACGAATCTTGGTATAGAAGACCGCAACCCAATGTCAGCCCACAAACAAGAACCTTGGTATTGTCGTAGACGCCACAAACGGTGGTGGAAATCCGTTTGATAAGTCGATAGTGAACGCCATGGAAAATTCCGATAAGTTCAAATGGTTCGTCAAAGAACCAAAGAGAAAAATTCTCTCACATTTCTGAATTCTAAAACTTCTGATCTCACTATTACAAAGACGCCTATTTATAAGCTGAATGTTACAAAAAGATTCCTAAAATAACTACACTAATTAAGGCCAAAATCTGATAATTAAAATTTCTTACTTACCTAAAAGAAGAAAAAGGAAACAATATGCCATTTAATTGGCTGATCTGAAATCATCACTAGAAAGGAAAGTTTGACATTTTTTAAATGTCTTTATTAGCAGCCATAAACGTCCATCAAAAGTCAAAAGTGCGTATTCTTCTAGAACTGAAATAGGATCCGTATTCCACGCTCTTGTCCTGGCCATGTCTTCATCATTCTCCTCCTCTTGAAAAGGATGTGTCCACAAATCAAGTTCATCGGCTGCGAGAAAACGCATTTGCGAAGATATTTTCTTCTTCTACACTTATTTTTTAAATATGCCACGAATAGGAATTACAACTGGAACTAGAAATTACTTATTAGAAACAAATTCGGAAACATTTTTTTTTTTTTTTTTTTTTTGCAGACTCCTTTCTGTTTTCTTTTTTTTTTTTTTGTCTTTTCTGTTTTTTTTTTTGGACTTTTTTTTTTTGTTTTTTGTTTTTTGACCTATCAAGAACTGAAAATAAACTAGGATTTGAAAAAAAACAAAATAAAAAAAAATTTGAAGGATAGATAAACCTGAGACTAGAACCGAAGCTCTGATACCAAATGATGCGAACCCCGCCAACTTGTGACGAGACCCGTCAACGAAAAGGAACCCAAGAACGTTCTACAATCAGGTTTGCAAGGGAGACCTCGACCCTTTGGTTGAATCGTGACACGAATCTTGGTATAGAAGACCGCAACCCAATGTCATCCCGCAAACAAGAACCTTGGTATTGTCGTAGACGCCACAAACGGTGGTGGAAATCCGTTTGATAAGTCGATAGTGAACGCCATGGAAAATTCCGATAAGTTCAAATGGTTCGTCAAAGAACCAAAGAGAAAAATTCTCTCACATTTCTGAATTCTAAAACTTCTGATCTCACTATTACAAAGACGCCTATTTATAAGCTGAATGTTACAAAAAGATTCCTAAAATAACTACACTAATTAAGGCCAAAATATGATAATTAAAATTTCTTACTTACCTAAAAAAAGAAAAAGGAAACATAATGCCATTTAATTGGCTGATCTGAAATCATCACTAGAAAGGAAAGTTTGACATTTTTTAATTGTCTTTATTAGCAGCCATAAACGTCCATCAAAAGTCAAAAGTGCGTATTCTTCTAGAACTGAAATAGGATCCGCATTCCATGCTCTTGTGCTGGCCATGTCTTCCTCAAATTTGCTCCATGGACGTATATGTATTAATCGGAAGGGATCCATGTTCTTGGCTAGTTATTCTATGACTACCCCTCGATAGCTTAGAAAGCAGAAGCTAGGAATTATCGTTGTAAGGTATATGTTTTAAGGGTTTACACATAAACATTTAGATTGCATATAGATCTTTTTGTTTCATTACAAAACCATATTTTATAAACTGATAGGATGTTTGCTCATACTTATTACATGTTTTCTTATTATAGATCAAAATGTCGAGCCCTTTATCTGTGATACTTACGCAAAACAAATTAACTGGCGAAAACTTTAATGACTGGAAAAGGAACTTGCTTATCGTCCTAAACTTTGAGAAACACAGTTTCGTCCTAACCCAACCTAGACCACCTACGCCTGCGATTGATGCTCCTGATAGGGATTTTGTAGTGCTTGAGCGCTGGGACAATTCCAACCTAAGTGCTATGTTCTATATTCGGGCGAGCATATCTAATGTGCTCCAGAAACAGCATGAAGAGCATCAAATTGCTAGGTAGATCATGGATAACCTGGAGGAAATGTTTAGTGAACAAACTATCCAGGCTAAGACCGATGCTATCAAAGGTCTCATGAACTGCAGGCAGAAGGTTGGAACTCCCATCAAGGAGCACATGATGAAAGTCATGGCTTATTTGTCTGAAGCTCAGGCAAATGGGGCTGAGATCGATTCTGCAACTCAATTGGTCATGGTTTTCCAAACCTTGTCCAAGGATTTTGATTTGTTTCAGGAATCCTACAACCTTAACCGGAAGGAGATGTCTTTAACGGAATTGGTGAAAGAGTTACAAGCCTCTAAGAACATTTTTAAGGGTTTTGGATCTAAGGCTGAGGCAAATGTGGCTTAACCTAGTTCGCCTGCTCCTAATCCCAAAAGGAAGAAGGAAAAGGGAAATAACAAGGGGAACAAGCCTGCGGTGAATGCACCTGCTTCTAAGAAGTCTACCAAGACTAAGAAGCAGAAGGTCGATCCCAAAAAGGTTAAGTGTTTTCACTGTGGGAAGAAAGGACATTTCATGAAGGATTGCCGAGAGTACCTGTCTATGCAAAAGCAAAAAGGTAATTTCGTTGTTCTATATCTTGAGGGTTGTTTAGTGGAAGAATCTAAGGACAATTGGGTTATAGATTCTGGAGCTACTAACCATGTTTGTATTTCTCTACATGGGTTTAAGGTAACGAGAAGTCTGCATGAGGAGAACTTCACGTTAAGAACCGGTGATGGCACATTGGTGTGAGTTGAAGCAGTGGGAGAAGTGCATCTTTATTTTGATGAATTTAGGTTTATTGTTTTGAGACATTGTTTTTATGCTCCTAGTTTCAAGAGGAACCAAATTTCGGTAGCTTGTTTGATTAAAGATTCTTATTCAGTTTCTTTTAATAATAAAGTTGTTATTAGGAAAAACAATTCTCTTATCTGTACTGGATGGATGCATAGAAATCTTTATTTTATCAAACCTAAGATGCACTCACTGTTTGATACAGAATTGGAAAAGAACTCTAAAAGACATAAGTCTTCTCACTCTAACAAATCATATCTTTGGCATTTACGACTTGGTCACATAAGCCTTAACAGAATTTAAAGGATGGTAAAGGAGGAATGCCTTGACTTGTATGAGGTTGAACCTTGGCCACAATATGAATCCTGTTTGGAGGGCAAGATGACTAAAAGGCATTTTGCTGCCAAGGATGGTCGTGCCGAGGAACTATTAGAACTTGTGCATACGGATGTTTGTGGTCCCATGAACATAGAAGCACGTGGTGGGTATGAGTATTATATCACTTTTATTGATGATTACTCAAGGTATGGATGTGTCTATTTGATGATCCGCAAAAGTGAAGCCTTTGACAAGTTCAAAGAATTTCGGGCTGAAGCAGAGAAACAATTAGGCAAGTCCATTAAGACACTTCGATCGGATCGAGGTGGGGAATACCTATCGGATGAGTTCTTAGGATATTTGATAGAGAATGGGATACAATCCCAGTTGACTGCACCTGGTAATCCTCAACAGAATGGTGTAGCTGAGAGAAGGAATAGGATCCTATTGGATATGGTCCGGTCTATGATGAGTTACTCCACATTACCTTTATCATTTTGGGGGCACGCCATAAAAACTGCATGCTATCTTCTGAATAACGTTCCCTCCAAATTGGTTCCTAAAACTTCTTACGAGTTATGGACGAGTAGGAAACCTAATTTGAATCATATTCGAATTTGGGGTTGTCCGGCAAACGTCTTGGATAAGGAAGCGAAGAAGTTGGAGTCACGATCAGAAGTGTGCTTGTTTGTTGGCTATCCAAAAGGGACAAAAGGTGGTCTGTTCTATAATCTGAAGCAAAATAAAGTCTTCGTTTCGACACATGGAACATTCCTAGAGGAAAGTTACATAGAAGACTTTAAATCTCGTATCAAAGTAGTGCTTGAGGAGATGACTTTGGGTTTGGATGTTCCTAAAGTCACAAAAAACCTTGTGGAAAAACCGCTAAAGAATCAACAACCAGGGGAGCTTCGTCGTAGTGGGGGGATTATCAGGGAACCTGAAAGGTATATGTTCAATGGTGAAGTTTTTGAAGCAGAATCCATAGAACATGATGATCCGACTACGTACAAGGAAGCTATGGAGGATGTTGATTCTAGTCTTTGGCAAAAGGCTATGAACACCAAGATGGAGTCTATGTATTCCAACGGGGTCTGGAAACTTGTAGACTTACCCCAAGGCATAAAACCGATTGGGTGTAAGTGGGTATACAAGAGGAAGAGAGGTGTGGATGGGAAAGTGGAAACTTTCAAGGCAAGACTTGTAGCGAAGGGCTATACGCAGAAAGAAGTAATAGACTATGAAGAAACCTTCTCGCCTGTAGCAATGCTCAAGTTAATCCGCATTCTTTTATCCATTGCGGTTGCTCTCGATTATGAGATCTGGCAAATGGATGTCAGGACAGATTTCTTGAATGGCTCTCTTGAAGAAGATATCTATATGATACAACCAGGCGGGTTCAAGGTAAAAGGCCAAGAAGACAAAGTATGCAAGTTGCTTAAATCCATTTATGGATTAAAGCAAGCATCTCGTTTCTTGGAATATTAGGTTTGATCAAGTGATCAAAACCTATGGATTCGAACAAAACATTGATGGACCATGCGTTTATAAATGTATCAAGAATGAGAAAGTGGTTTTCCTTATACTTTATGTGGATGATATATTGCTTATTGGAAACGATGTGGCAACATTATCATCCGTCAAAGTTTGGTTAGCCAAACAGTTTGACATGAAGGACTTGGGAGAGGCTAGTTATGTTCTTGGTATTCAACTCTTTAGAGATAGAAAGAACAAAACGATAGCACTCTTTCAAGCTTCATACATTGATAAAGTACTTGAGAAGTTTTCTATGAAAGATTCCGAGAAAGGTGCCCAACCTTTCAGGATTGGAATCAAACTTTCTAGAGATGACTGTCCCAAGACATCGGAAGAAAGGGAGTGTATGAAAAATGTATCTTATGCATCAGCAGTAGGTAGTCTTATGCACGCTATGTTATGCATTAGGCCTGACATTTGTTTTGCGGTTGGTATGGTAAGTCGATATCAGTCGAATCCAGGACCGAACCATTAGGGTGCGATGAAGCATATACTCAAGTATCTACGGAGAACGAGGCACTATATGCTAGTGTATTCCAGTCGGGACCTTGTTTCTAGAGGATACACAAATTCTAATTTTCAATCAAATCAGGATTCAAGGAAATTAACTTCAGGATCTGTTTTTACCCTTGGAGGTGGTGCCGTTGTGTGGAGAAGTATTAAGCAATCTTGCATTGCTGACTCGACCATGGAAGCCGAGTATGTAGCAGCCAGTGAGGCATCAAAGGAAGCGGTATGGCTCCGCAGGTTCCTCGGTGACCTTGAGGTCGTTTCTGGTATGGATAAAGCTATAGTGCTCTATTGTGACAACAGTGCAGCAGTAGCTAATACCAAGGATCCTAGGCATCATAAGAGGAGTAAGCACATTGACAGAAAATATCACATCATCAGAGGCTTTGTTGAGAGTGGAAATGTGACGGTTTGTAAAATCGCATTAGAGGACAATCTTACTGACCCGTTCACGAAGACTTTGGTGGCCAGAAGATTCGAAGAACATGTTGAAGGCATGGGGATGCGTAATATGTCACATTTACACGCTTAGGGCAAGTGGGAGATTGTTGGGATCTAAATGTGCCCTAAGGATAGAAAATCAATATTAGGGATTTTCTGTAAATATGACATTTTGATATTAATATGAGGAGGTTATTCATGTTTAATAAGTTGTGTCCTATTTACTTTCATTTGTTGATTGTATGGTTATTTTGAGCAAACATAAAATACTCCTTGACTGTTGGTAATATATCAGATTACCATATGCATACGGGGTATACATAGAAGACGTGGTAATCTGATAACAGTCTAAATAAATAGTCCGCAATCGATGGAATAAGATTTGGGGATCTTATTCATGATAAGATTGTAAAGGTTGTCTACTTCCTTGGAGGGATGGTTTGTCTTGACCATCAGATAGGTTCCAAGTAGAAACTTTAATGTATACCAGTATTGAGGTATGACATTGGACTGGACCTAAAGTGTTAATTGATTCGGTTTAATAATTCCGTTTATACGAATCAATGACACTTTGATTATCATCCTGCATTAATTTTAATCCTGAAATGATTACTTAAGTTCGCATTCATGACTTATGTACCTTAATGCACTACAGGTGAGACACTGTTAATTCATGGTTAATATACTTGTGTTTTGGGTGCATGACTTATGGATGGAGAAATCAAGATTCATAGATACGGAATCCATAGCTATCTTAACGATAGTAAATGTTATCTACTTAAAGGCATTATTCGGGGATTGAAAGATAGTATAACAAGATCTTGGCCATCGGTTTACTTTGTGTTCTCTGGTGGTTTACCGATTGAATGGTTTTATAATTGGTGATTCTTTCAATAGAGAATAATGGAACTTTAAGTTAAAATGATTGAAAAGGTAAAACGGAAAAAGTCCTTAATTCAATCATGGATAACATATGGAGATTAAGCAAGCGATGAATAAATCATGGAAGAAGCACTACGTAAGAGAGCTTTCGTAATACGGTATGTAAACAGGAGTTCAGCTTCAAACTTTTAGTGGAATAGTTTTGAAGTTGATAATTGATGAATAATTAATCTGGGATTAATTTTTCACAATTATAGGAGCCTCTCTACAGATTTCCATCGGGTCCCTCTATTAGCTCATATTGTTCCATATAACGTCTCGGGATTTGTTCCTAATGAGATCAGTAAATTTAAAAGGAATTTAGTAATGTCTATTAAGACATGGTGCTCTCCAACATGCAATCCAGAAAGGATGGACATGTGAAATTTGTAGACAAATGATTTGTCAACATGTGATTGGTTAATTTGAATTTTGAAAATAAGATTATGTTTTGAATTATTTAATTTTGGAAAACAAATTTTTCTCTCCTAATCTAAATGTAGTACACGGTTTTTAGATAGGTGGAGGGAAGAAAATTTTGTTTCAAAATTGTTCAAATATATTCCTAACATTAAATTATTAATTGATTTAAACAATGAAGATTATTTGATGGATTTTTTCTTTCCTTTAAAATGTTGTGGATGGTTTTGAGAGGAGAAAAATTTCAAAAATTTCATTTATTTAAATTAATAAATATGGTTGATGTTTGAGGAAAATATTTAATTCAAATAAGTGAATCTTATTTTTATTCAAAAAAGTTTAAAAGGAATTTGAATCTAGATAGGACTAGGATCTTTTGACTAGTCTAGATTCTTGATTTAAAATTTGAACCATCAATCTAGCTTAAATTTCAAGTTGTGGCCGAAATTTTTGAAGCATTGTCTCCCGTTGGAAAAACGTTTTTAGGTTCAATGAATCTAGCTCTAAAGTTGTATGATCTTTTGGTTCAAAATTTATCCGGAAAAATAATTATTAATTATTTTTAAATGAGATAAATTTTGAGAAAGGATTGGACTTCTATATAAAGGCTAGGGATTCTTGAAAAAACCAATTTTTGGTAATTCACAAGAGGAAAAAAATTTTTGGGAGTGAGAGAAAAACCAATAAGGGTTTCTTCTACTTCAATAAAATTCGGCTATCTTGTGAGAGAGAAAAAGAGAGAAAATTCCATTGAATCAAAATTGTGAGGAAGGTTAAATCGAGTGATAATTTTCATAGGAGGTTAATCAGTTCCTGTTTTGCTGTTTTGAAGAAAGAAGTTGGATCATATTCTCAATGAGGAACATCGGAATTGAGAAGAAAGGATCTAGACTTCGAAAAGCATTACCGGTCGCTTGGATTCATAGAACGTGTGCCCACACACACACTCTGAACGTGGAACTCGAGAATAGTAGAGAAGACACGTTGGTCAAACACTCTAGTAATTCTGGAATCTAAGAATTAAGGTACGCTTGATCATGAATTTAATTTATTGTTATATTCATCATGAGCTTCTTTTCCGAATCGGCATAAAAATTTTAAAACTTCCGCTGCACCGTAACTCTGATACCGGATCCGATTTTTCCAATAGAACTTGGGAATTCTCTCAAGTTAAGTGCATTCACAGCCATCTTACCACAAGGTTTGGTGACATGCACAAGTATTCTGAAGATATTCCCTGGTAACCAATATAATACAATTGACTCAAACAACATCTTGAAATCATGTTTATACAGCTGCAAAATTTTTAACTCAAAATTATTCACACAAACACATAATTCCTTATGCATGAATATGCATACCACCCCCAACCAAAGTCAAACAGTGTCCTCAATGTCATAAGATACATGCAATAGAAAAGAATAGGGATAGAAAACACCTGGGTGATGCGTGGTTCAACCAAACTGGGATGATCCTTAAAAAAAACACAAAATATTAAGGAAATGCACAAACAAATAAACGTAAAATGAAACAAACCAAAGCAGAAATATGGTACAAAGAGAAAGTTGTTGAGCTTACTACTTAGGATTAATAAACTAGGTTGTGAAGGATAAACTCCTCAACCTGACTTACCTGCTCCATGTAGTTTTTCAATCCCTGGACATTGACTTTAAGTATCATCCCATCGTTTGGGTCCTCGACCTCAACAGCACTATCTAGAACGACTCGTTTGACTACAAATGGACCAGTTCAACCTCAACTTACCAGGGTGGAGATGCAAACAGTGTTGGGAATGCCGTAAGAGTGGAAGACATTTTAGTTGTATTTCATTTATTTTGAACTGATTAATAATATATTTGAGGTTTTTTCATTACATATTTGTAATACTGTCCTCATTTAGATTTACATATTAAAGTAAATTAAAGTAAACATGGCATATTACTACTAGGTGTTTAAATTGTTAGAATGTCACATGTAATAGGTTTTAGTATATGAGAAGACAACAATCTAAAGTAAGTAGTCTAAATCTATTGTCCGTAGTCTATGGAGTTAGAGTGAGCATCTAACTCAAATGAAAACTATTATGTTATCTAAAGCCAATTGGGGAGATGGTTTGTCTTGACCATCTGGAGCGAGCCAACTCCCAAGTAAAGACATAGATATATTGTCTAATGGTGGTGATATATTGGACTGGACCAAAGTGTAATTAATCTATAAGTCTGCTTGATTAGATTAATTCACTTTTGACGTTTATTATGCAACAACTTTAATCCTGAGTAAGTAAATGACTTCATGTTTATGATTTGTGTACTTTTATGTTCCAAAGGTTAAAGCATCTCGGAGTAGTAGGCTATAAGACCGGTTTGTTGGGTACATGACTTATATTTGATGTGAGCTTTGCTTATAGATATGGAATCATTGCTCCCATAAAGAGTAAAGGTTATTCTCTTAAACGACATTATTCAGGATGTGAAAATAGACAAGGCCTCAGGTCATTTGCTGGGCAAATAACTAATTATTCAATTGGGTGAAAAATCATTTTCCTATTGGATGTGTAATGGATCTTTAAAATAGCATGATCAAAAGGTTGAACGGACTTTGATTTTAAGTTGATCGTGGATAACATATGAGGGTGTTGCATATACAACAATGTCATTAAACTGCAGCTACACACTGGCTTACTTAATACGATACACTGGCTTATGTATAGATTGGATCTCCAATGTTGGAAAACGTGTTTGAGCATGTTCTAATTGAGACCATCCAGCGACGATTCAAATAACATATGGATCAAATTTCGTAAACAATGATTACACACTCAAGACTAATTTAATTATTAACCTTCCCTAGAAGCTCTATTAATTAAATTGGTGGCCAAATAAACGGTTATTAATATATGTCTTGATCTTGGAGAATTTAAGGCAATATATATTAATTGGAAAAGTCCATGTTTTTGGCTATTTGTTTCACGATCACCCCTCGGTGGCTTGGAGCAATAGATGCTAAAAATTACCGTTGCAATGCTACATATTTTTTCTAAGTTTTTCATGTAGGAACATATTAATGTTTTATTTGCTAAATCTTTTATTTATATTTGCTTGTGCATTGATGTGATGATCATATATATTTATTTTCAGTTCAAAATGTCACCGACACCTCTAATTTCAATTCTTATTAAAAACAAATTAAATGACGATAATTATAAAGATTGGAAAAAAAAACTTGCTAATAGTTCTCAGCTGTAAGAGACATAAGTTCATTATAGACGAACCTTGCCCACCCGGGCCACTTCCTGATGCACCTCTTGAAGAGGTTCCTGTCATGTTTACTCATTGTAGAGAATCGAATGAGATAGTTCGATGCTACATTTTGGCTAGCATGATGAGTGATTTACAAAAGTAACATGAAACCTATCAAGTTGCTAGGGAGATCATGGATAACTTGGAGGACATGTTCGGAGGCCAAGAAAATTGGCTCGACAGTCCACTATTACAAGTATTATGAACTCTAAACAAAAGGTGAATACTTCAGTAAAGAATTATACGCTTATGCTTACGGGTTTCTTTGCTGAACATGTCGAAAATGGTGTGGAGTTGGATTACAACACCCAAATTGATCGGGTGTTTAAGAGGATTTTATCAGTTTTAAGACATCATATAACCTTGGTAACAAAGAGTTAGGACTCACCGAGCTTTTGAGGCAATTTCAAGCTTATGAGCTTATGATCAATGATGGGGTACCGGTCTAATCCAAGGGAGAGGCCAACTTAGCTATTGCTACATCTTCTGGTCCTTTGGGGAACAAGAAGAAGAAGCAAAATCAAAAGAAGCAAAGGGCGTCTAGCTCTTCCATTCCTCCTGTTTCTGACGGGAAGAAGAAGAACAAGAAGCCTAAGGACTCTAAGAAGTCTAAATGCTTCCATTGTGGTAAGGTTGGTCACTTTAAGAAGACTTGCAAGGAATTCCTAACCGCCAAGGACAAGGAAGGTAAGGATCTTATTTACTTAGAAGCTTGTTTGGTGGAAGAGTCAAAAGACAATTGGGTCATTGATTCGAGAGTCACTAATCATATTTATGTTTCTCTGCAGGGGTTCAAGGAAACGAGAAGTCTACATGATCGGTATGGATCAACCTAGTAGTAGTTACGAATCTCAGCCAAGAATTTTCGTTTGCCTTGGGCACTCTGCGCGGAAGGAATTTCACCTGTCACCAAGTAGTTGATGATGTGAGCATACCAAGGTAGTTTGGTGATGACAAATAGATATTCATCGGGGAAGTCATCTCGGATGCCAGGACTGTCGGCAGGGTCACTAAATTCCAGTCGAGAGAGGTAGTCCGCTACAACTTTGTTGGCACCTTTCTAGTACTTGATTGTGATATCAAATTCCTACACCAAGAGGATCCATCTAATCAATCGCGCCTTAGTATCCTTTTTGGAAAATAGATACTGTAATAACTGAAATTTTTATGGACTCATGATTTCCTTTTATATAAAGAAATTTAAGTCCGTGTTATGTGTTTATGTGATGTTTCATGAAAATTATGAATATCAATATGAAATTCATAATTTTATCAGTATATATTTGAGTTCTCGATTAATTAGCCACGAGACTCAATAGTAGTTTGCTTAGTCATGCAGGAGGCCTTTTAAGGAAAAAGGCATAATAAAAATTTATGATTTTATGTTGGTCAAAGTTTGACCAAGAAAATTCAAAGGTATGAATGTGACGGTACTACAGTATAACAAGCAGTATAGGAATTATACTGCAAAAAACCGTCATCACAGATGGAATGGCAAGAATAAGGGTCAAGACCACTGTAGAAAAATCAAGCACATTATTTAGGACAATAAGGGCTAAGTAGCTTCAAGTCATGAAAAAAATTTATACGCAGTCAAATAATACGCAGATGAATTTTGGACTGCAGTCTAGTATGACAGTATTGTTATTAGTAAAAGCAGTATTTGTAATATCTGCATTAATATGAAAATGGATTGCATTTTAAGAGGAAAGCCAAACAAGGCCCAAAGGGGAGGCCACCTCACAGGGACTAAAGTGCAAATATTTTATCCTTAGGGGCCAAAGTACAATTTTAAGAAATGTGATGTAAGCTTAGTGAGGTAAGCTTAGTAAGGCAAGCAAGGTATTACTTGGAGCCTAAGTAAGAAAAGATAAATATGTGAATTTTGGGATTTTTGGAAAAATGGAATAAATTGGTAGTTTTTGATTGGATGACTAGATGCATGAACATGAAAGGCTTACTTGGCCTTCAAGGACCCTTAATGGCCGGCCACATCAAGGGACTCTCGAGCAAATATTTTGCTTTTAAGGCTAGATATGCAATTTTAGGAATAAAAATAAATCCAAAAATAAATTATTTTTCACCTATAAATAGGTGATTGGGGGGGGGGGGGGGGCGGGGGTGGGTTTTTGGATCATTTTTAAGTGACTCTACCAAAACTCTGGCAAAGTTTTACCTCAACCTCTCGTCCCCTTAGCAGCCAAAACCCCAAAGAGAGAGAGAAAGAAAAAAAAAAGAAAGAGAGAAGCTAGGGTGGTCGGATTTTTTTGTGGAGGAACCGAAGCAAGAAGAAAGTTTGATTCAAAGATTAGAACCATTCTCTCTTTGGATCATTTTTAAGTGACTCTACCAAAACTCTGGCAAAGTTTTACCTCAACCTCTCGTCCCCTTAGCAGCCAAAACCCCAAAGAGAGAGAGAAAGAAAAAAAAAGAAACAGAGAAGCTAGGGTGGTCGGATTTTTTTGTGGAGGAACCGAAGCAAGAAGAAAGTTTGATTCAAAGATTAGAACCATTCTCCAAGCTTAAAGGTATCCTTCTAAAACCTTTAAGCTATCCAATTAAGTTTTGATTCAAGATTTATGTGTATTTCATGTGGGTATGTAAGAGGATAAGCTCATTTTATTTTACATGTAGTAGCTTTGATTTGCTTAGATTTGTGCTTGATTAGGGTTTAGTGGTTTTGATTTATGGGTTGATGTATGTTTATGATGTTATGTGTTAGAGTATGTATGGTATGTATGAATGCCTAGTATGTGTTTGTAGTATGTCCCCACACACTCAAGAAGATGTATGGTGTGATTGATTATGTTGATTATGATGTATGATGCAAGGAGGGTTAGAGAAAACGCTAAAACTCTAAATTGGTATAGATTACCATTTGGGTTTGCATGAAGATTGTATGAATGAAAAGTGAATGCATGGAAATGAAAACATTAGGTAACGCGCTGCATGCTTGATGTAGGCTCACAGTTTTAACCGTTTGAGGTAGCGTGTGCGTAATTTTACGTAAGAAACAATTAAGATGAAAACTGCCAATCTCGGATCAAGACTGGATAGTAATCTGGAAATCGGATTTTGAGGCCTTTAGAGGCCGAATTTGAGGAAAGTTAAAACCGAAAAGTTGTAGAAAATGGAAAATACTAAGGGTCAACGTGGACATTTTTTAAAAAATAAGGCTCAAATGGCCTCTGTTTTTACAAAAACTCGAGCCTGGTCATGCCCAGACCCTGTCCACGGCCAGGCAAGTTCAACAAAGAAAATGAGTAGGTTAAAGGCAGAACTGGGTTTAGAGAAACGAACAAAAGTTCTAGGGTTTTTCAAGATCTAAAACTTTTGTGAAGAAAACTTTTTAAAAATCCAAATAGATTCTTAGATACAACTGGATTCTAAAAACCGTGCAGGAAACAGGAAATTCCTGCACAGGATTTTCAAACGCAGTACAGGAAAAGGAAATTCATGCACATACTCTAATAACTGGCAGCATGAAACTGTTTTCAAGGATAGCTTTCAAAACTTGACAAGTTTACTGCCCTTACACAAGAAAAAAATTTCAGTTCACACAAGGATTTTTATATAAGGAAAGTTAGACAACAAATACTAGGTTTTATCAAGAAAATTAAAAATAAATAAATAATTAGGCCAAAAGCTATCTTGAAAACATGGTAACAGTATAATGACCAATAGTAACCGAGTAGAATACCCAAGTTACTGGGTTGGGCCAAAATCCCATGGTTACCAATAATAACCTAATAGGATATAGCTTTAAAAATTGGGTCTTAATAACCCAATAGGGTTTGATCCAAATATGACTTGGGCTTACACCTAGGGTTACTAATAATAACCTAATAAGATACTAGGTATGATTGGGCCTTGAACCCAAAGTTCATTAACACATCAAACAAGATACTGTTTAGGGTTACACTTAGTAACCAAATAAGTTATCATAAGTGTGTGTAGGGGACATATAACTAGGATTATTATTGAATGCTGGTTAAGGATACCAGCATTGAATGCAATGATTCATGGTAAGATAAGATGACCCTTATCTTACATCCTTTTTGAAAAACAGGAAGTAACTTGTTGTTGCAACCTGATTTGGAGCAACAAAACCTAGGACATAGCATAACAGGTAAGTATAAACCTCACCTACAGTATGGAAAATAGTAAATACTATTTTCAAGTATGACTTGTTTTCATATATGCCATGATATGTCATGTTATGCTAAGATATGCCATGTTAAGCTATGATATGCCATGTATGCTAAGATATGTCATGTTAAGCCAAGATGTGCCACGATATACCATGTGTATGAATATGTTATAATTGATATTATATTATGTTTTAATATAGTGATATCATGAGGCATGTTCACTAACATTAAACCACATGGTAAGAACATATTTTGAAGTCATAAGATAAGATACGCAAGGTGTCGTATCAACCTCCTATTGATGCGGGAGGATTATGTATGCTCAAGAAAATTCTCAGACCTTCTGTTAATGCAGAAGGGTTATGTTTCGAGATTCCCAGAATTATTAAGGACCTTGCAAACACTAACCTTCTGTGGAATGCGCGCATTTGGTACGTACATAAGGGGCCCACATGTTAAGCAAGATAGTAAGTTCATAAGATGTTCATAATGGAGCATAAGAGATTCATAATTGATCATAAATGGTTCATGCATAAGTTACATGATGCTTGACATGTTTTGTGAGATTAAGTTTGTTCTTGCTGAGCGTAAAGCTCATCAATATATTTCATACTGTAGGTAAAAAGCCTGCAGCTTAATTGGTGGGCCATGTGAACGATGATGCAAGAGGAGGGCGGAGTAAGATACCACTACGCAAGTTTTTCCGCAAGTTCTTTTGAACAAAAATATGTGTATATATCTATATATTATAGAATAAATTATGTTATACTGTATATATGAAGTTTGAAAACTCGAGTTAAATGTAAAGATTATGTATGACTTCTTATTATAATAAACAAGTATGTATATGTACAGAAAATCTTCTTATATTGACTAGTCTATTTATGTATGTTTAAACAAAAATTATTCTCAAATTTTCAAGTGAGTTTAAATTATTAAAACCGAGATTTAGTTTAAGTAAGTATGGTAACGACCCTACGTAGGTCGGGGCGTTACACCCATTCCAGCTGTACCGATTCAGGAGATTCCTCCACAGGAGGAAAATGCAGACGATGCGGAGATGGACCCAGCTGATCATCTGGCTGACCCAGAAGAAGACCCGCCAGTGATCATCATTGCCAGCAATGACGAGGAAGCGATTAAGGAAGAGCAAGATGAGGAAGAGGAAGATCCTGAAGAGATCCTGTTTAACAATGACGAGGAGTGGGATGTATTTTCTGATGTTACGACGGAATAGTTAGCATTGATTGTAGTTTTGTGTTCTTTGATTCTTTTTGAATTTATATTGTATATATGTATATGATGGTAAAGTGGTAGACACTTCCATCCTGACTATGTATATGAGACCTGACATGTATCGGACAAGTGTTAGACACTGCCAGAAATCTATACTCTTTTTGTACAATGTATAAAATGGTACAATATGTATATGAATGTATATATGATGATGTTATGATCAAGTGTTACTTTTCATGACAAGATTATGATGAGTTTATGATACGAGATGATGAGATCTCAATGGATCTCTAATATGATGTTTTTACGATACGATACAATATGTTATGATATGATATGTTATGGTATGATGAGATCGAGATGAATCTCGAACATGAAATGATAAGTTATGATATTTTTATGACATGATACGATATAAATAAAAGAATGGATATTAGAAGTATAACAATATCCTTTCTTGTGATTGAATAGGAATTAGAAGATGGTTCACCCACGTGTGCGATTAAACCAAATTCCGCAAGAACCTAACCTTGCAACTGTGGTAGCCGACTTGCAACGGCAATTGTTGGAGCAACAACAAGAAACAAATAGGCTTCAAGACCATATAGCTAATCTGAATCAGATGCCTCGTGCTGATAAAGTCCCACCTCGGAACAATCATGTGCCCCTGGTAGCTCCTCATATACTGGAAGTCCATCAAGGGATTCCATAGAATCCCAAAGTCCCGCGAGCACCAGCCGCACAAGCCGCACCAGCTGGGATACAAGCGATTCCGCCCATGGCTCGAGAAGACTTGCTGTACGAATGATTTTGGCATATGAAGGCGTTTGATTTTGAAGGGCTTATGGACCCAATTGATGCAAAAAACTGGCTGATGGAAATCCAAGTAATCTTGGAGTTTATAGGACTCACTGAACAGGAAAAAGTCCTTTGTGCTTCCTTTGCACTCAAGAAGGATGCACGACATTGGTGGAGAACAGTCCAGTTACGCAGAAATGTTGCAAACATGAGCTAGCAGGATTTTGTGACCGAATTTAGAGCAATGTACTATAATAGGGAAATCCTTGCGGTTTAACAGGATGAGTTTAATAATATAAAACAAGGATCGATGACAGTACTAGAAGCTGTCAAGAAATTTGAACAACTAGCTCGCTTATGTCCGGAACTTGTACCAATTGAAACAGAGAAAGTAAGAAGAATGACGAAGATGTTTTAAACGGATATTGCTAAGCAAGTAAGTGCTGGGAGTAGCCCTCCAACCCTTGTAGTTTACTGTATAAGTCGAGCTATAAGAGCCGAGTACTGGATCAATCAGGATAAGGAGGCGAGGGCTCAGATTCTTAAAGTCAAAAAGGAAGAGAAGGCTGTATTGAAGCAGTCATAGCCTAAGGAGTTTTACTCGAAGGGCCAGACTAGTAATTTCACCCAGAATTCTAAGCAGTTCGGGAAGAACAAGAGGAAGGGGAATGCTTCCAATCAGGACCAACAAAGGAATTAACTTTAGAAGAGGAACAACCAGAGCAATGGGGGTAATAACAACAACTATCCCTTATGCACAAGATGTGGAAAGAAACATTTTAGAGTATGCAGAATGGGGACAAACGCCTGCTACCTTTGTGGCAAGGAAGGCCACTATGCCAGGAATTGTGCCTTAAATAATCAGAATCAGAATCAGCAGTTCTCGAACTGGAATTCAAGCAATCAGCTTCATGTGATGCAAGCAAAGATAGAAGGCCCATCGATTGATCAGGGGAGATTAGAAGCTTCTGAACCACAAGCCAGAATATATGCTTACACGAAAGTGGATGTCGAAGCTGGAACTTCTCGCATGGTAACAGATCAGATTTCTATTGCCACCTATGATGCAATCATTTTGTTTGATTCTGGTGCTGCTCATTCATTTGTATCGATAGAGTTCACCCAGAAATTAGGAAGATCAGCAGTTAGATTAGAGCAGCCTTTCAGAACCTCCCTTCCGTCGGGAGAAATACTATTGTCCGACTATTGGGTACGAAATGTTCCAGTAGTCATTTGTGGCAAAGAGTTGTACGTGGATCTTGTTGCGATCAAGCTTCACGATTATGACGTTATCCTAGGAATGGACTTCTTAGGAAAGTACAACACTAAGATTGACTGTCGTAAGCGTTGCATTATGTTTAGTCCCATCGGCGAGGAGGAATTCAACTTTTATGGTTAGTCACGAAGTTCAACATCAAGGTTGGTATCAGCAATGAAGGCATGGAAGATGTTGATTAATGGATGCGAAGGGTATTTAGCTAGCATAGTGGACAAGACGCAGGAGATGGAGTTAAGACTCGAAGATGTCCCGATTATAAGGGAATACGTGGATATCTTTCCTGAAGAATTATCAGGATTTCCTCCAGAGCGAGAGATTTCCTTTGAGATCGAGCTATGGCCCGGATCATCACCAGTATCCAAACCGCCTTATCACATGGCTCTAGCTGAACTTAGGGAACTGCAAGTGCAATTGCAAGAGTTATTGAATAAAGGATTTATTCGACAGACCCGTTCACCTTGGGGAGCTCCAGTTTTATTTGTTAGAAAGAATGATGGATCGTTGCGGATGTGCATCAACTATCATGAGCTGAACAAGATCAATATCAAGAATAAGTATCATCTCCCTAGAATTGATGATCTTTTTTATCAACTCAGGGGAGCAGTGGTATTCTCAAAAGTTGATTTAGGATCAATACAGCTTTTCGAACGCGTTGCGGACATTATGAGTTTCTTGTCATGCCGTTTGGTCTAACCAACGCACCAGCTGCTTTCATGGACCTGATGAATCGAGTATTCAAATACTTGGATAAGTTTGTTATCGTCTTTATTGAAGATATTCTAATCTATTCTAAATCCACAAACGAGCACGAGGAACACCTCAGACTTGTTTTGGAGACTTTAAGTCAAAATCAGCTCTACACCAAGTTCACAAGTGTGAATTTTGGTTGGAAAGAGTTCATTTCCTAGGCCACATTGTCTCAAAGGAAGGAATTTTCGTCGATCCTGCTAAAGTTGAAGCGGTCAACAAGTGGCCGATGCTGAAAAATGTTACGAAAATATGAAGCTTTCTCGGCTTATCTGGATATTATTGACATTTCGTCGAAGAATTTTCCAAGATAGCTTCACCTTTTACGACTCTTACACAAGAAGGGAAGAAATTTGAATGGACACAGAAGTGTGAAGAAAATTTTCAAGAACTTAAGAAGAGGCTTACTAGTGTACTGGTGTTGATAATTCCTAACGTGGAAGCAGGAAATTTCGTTATTTATAGTGACGATTCCAAAACTGGATTGGGAGTTGTCCTAATGTAAGAAGGAAAGGTAGTTGCCTATGCCTCACAAAAACTGAAGAACCATGAACGGAACTATCCGATGCATGATTTGGAACTTGCGACGGTAATTTTTGCATTAAAGATCTGGAGGCATTACCTGTACTGAAATAGATGTGAGATTTATATGGGTCATCAGAGTCTTAAGTACATCTTCACCCAAAAGGAGCTTAATATGAGGCATCGTAGGTGGTTAGAACTTGTAAAGGATTATGACTGTGAAATCCTTTATCATCCTGGAAAAGCAAATAGAGTAGCAGATACTCTGAGCCGAAAATCATTCGGTACATTGATGACCATAGGTATGCTGTCAAAGCCGCTTCAAAAGGAGATTAATGATTTTGGTATGGAGATGATAACATGGAAGTTATTTGTTCTAACTCTCTAATCTAATCTCCTAGAATCCATTAAGCTCCATCAAGAGAAGGATGTAATAGTCAACGTTTTATGAAATTACGATTTCCTTTTTAAGGAATTTAGGATGTACTATGTAAGTACTTATGAAATGTTTGATCTGATTTTTATCAGATTTTGTGTGAGTTCTTATAGTTTATAAGACTCAATAATAAGCATAAGACCTTCTGAGTAAAAAGGTAGAATAAAATTTATGATTTTATGTTGGTCAAAGTTTGACCAAAAAAAGTCAAAGATATGAAAATGACGGTACTGCAAGATAGCAAGCAGTATAGGAATTATACTGTGAAAAACCATCATCACAGATAAAATAGTAAGAATAAGGTTCAAAACCACTATAGAAAAATCAAACACATTATTTAGAATAATAGGGGCTAAGTAGCTTTAAGTTATAAGAAAAAATTTTATACAGTCCAATAAAACACAGATAAATTCTGGACTGTAGTTTAGTAAGACAGTACTGTTATTAGTAAAAACAGTATTTGTAATATCTGTGTTAGTATGAAAATGGACTGCATTCAAGGAGGAAAGCCAAAAAATGCCCAAAAAGGAGGACACCTCACCATTGGATAATTACTTGAATTATTGGATTTTTAGAAAATTAGGAAAGAATTTGGAAACTTGACACCCAAGTCTCCCAATGGCCGGCCACTTTAAGGGTTTTTGGGCAAATATTTTTCTCATAAGGACTCATATGTAATTTTGAAGATAAAAATAAATCCAAAAATAAATTTATTTTTCACCTATAAATAGGTGATGGGGAGGGGGGTGGATTTTAGAGCATTTTTGTGTGACCTTACCAAAACTCTTGTAAAATTTCAGCTCACCCTCTTCCCCTTTAGCAGCCGAACCCCTAAAGAGAGAAAGAGAAGAAGAAAAAAATAAGAGAGAGAGAGGAAGTGGTGGTCAGATTTTACGGAGAAACCAAGCAAGAAGGAAAAGCTTGATTCAAGGTCTAGAACCAAATTTCAAGCTTAAAGGTATCCTTCTGCAAACCTTTAAGCTATCCAATTAAGTTTTGGTTCAATTTTTATGTGTATTTTATGTGGGTATGTAAGAGCATAAGCTCATTGTATTAGCTTAGATTTGTGCTTGACTAGGGTTAATGGTTTTGATTTATGGTTATGTGTATGTTTATGATATCAATTGCTAGAGTATGTATGGTATGTATGAATGCCTAGCAAATGTTTGTAATATGTCCCCACACACTCAAGAAGATGTAGAGTGTGATTGATCATGTTGTAATTTATGTATGATGCTAGAAGGGTTATGAAAACCCTAAAAAACCTAATTGGTAATAATTTACCATATGGGTTTTTATGTATGATTTTATAAATGAGAATGAATGTATGGCAATGAAAACAGTATGTAATGCGCTGCATGACTTGATGTAGGCTCACGGTTTTAACCGTTCGAGGTAGTGTGCACATAAAATTACGTGAGAATGAATTAAAACAGAAACTGCTAGTCTCGGGTCAAGACTGGGTAGTAATCTGAAAACATGATTTTGAGGCCTACAAAGGCCGAATTTGAGAAAATTTAAAACTGTAAAGTTGTAGAAAATGGAAAATCCTAGTGAGTAGCATGGACAATTTTTTAAAATAAGACTCCAAAGGCCTCTGTTTTCACAAAAATCTGAACCTGGTCATGCCCTGACCCTGTGTTCCTAACTTTGAATTTCTCAAGAAGCAGATCTTGTTAGAAGCACATAAGACGCCATATTATGTGCATCCCGGAGCTTCCAAGATGTACAAGGACCTCAGAGAGAACTATTGGTGGCCAAATATGAAGAATGAGATTGCCGAATTTGTGTCAAAGTGTCTAACATGCCAGAAAGTTAAGGCTGAACATCGGCAACCTGGAGGAGATCATCAGAAAATCGAGCTTCCAGAATGGAAATGAGAACAAACTACCATGGATTTGGTAGTTGGATTACCCAGGACCACAAGTGAGAATGATGCGATTTGAGTTATTGTGGACAGATTAACCAAATCAGCCCACTTTATTGCTATTAAGACTACATTTTCGGTAGAAAAACTCGTTGAGACTTATGTATCCCAGATTTTTAGGCTGCCAAAATCTATCATTTATGACCGTGATGGACGTTTACCTCTCGATTTTGGATAAGCGTTCACAATGCTATGGGGTCAAAATTAAGGTTTAGTATCGCTTTTCACCCCCAAACCGATGGACAATCGGAAAGAACCATCCAAACACTGGAAGATATGTTGAGGTCATGTGTTTTGGATTTTAAAGGAAATTGGGATCGGAAGCTACCTTTGATCGAATTTTCCTACAACAACAGCTATCACGCCTCAATTGGTATATCTCCATTTGAAGCGTTATATGGAAGGAAATGTCGATCTCCTATTCATTGACAAGAAGTTGGGCAGAAGCAGCTCCAAACTATGTATTTTATTAGAAAAACTTCCGAGGATATCAAGCTGATTAAGCAGAGACTCGACGTTGCTTTTAGTCGACAGAAAAGCTATGCTGATAAATGTCGTAGACCATTGGAATTCCAAGTTGGAGACTCTGCTTTTCTAAAAGTTGCTCCTATGAAGGGAGTAATGAGGTTTGGCAAGAAAAGAAAGCTTAGTTCAAGATACATAGTGTAACGACTTGCCTAACGTAGGCCGTTACCATACCTATCTTACATAATTACTTAACTTGTTTAACTCAGTAAAAATACGGAAATTTTTTTTTAAACAACTTGACAACTGAAAATCTAACTCATCACATATTTACATATATATATACATATATATATGTATATTTTTTTAATTGAGTACTTGAGTATCAAACTTATTTCAATATATATATATAGAGCATAACAAATACAAGTATTATAATTCAAAACGCGTAGCGGTCTCCATCCCAAGTTTCACAACTAGCCGTGCCAACCCCCACCGTCTTGGATCAAGTGTTGCCGATAGCTTGCTTACCTACAGCATAAACGTAAGTCGTGATCTTTCGCTCAGCAAGTACAACTTTTAATCCGCAAAACATTTCGTAATAAAAACAACGCATGAACCAATTATGTTTTCATTATGATGTCTTAGGTTAGCATGTTTTTGGGCCCCTTATTTAATATGAGTGTACGTACCGTGGTGCGTAGCCATGGAGTGGTTGGGGCGGCCAGTCCAATCCAACCCAAACCATGGACCAAACCCGCCCTTGTGGCAGGTCGGTACGACACGAGGCAACTTGCTTGCCATCATACTTGAAAAATTTTTCTTAACTTATTCTTGAAAACAATTTCTTAAAAATAGTTTTTTTCTTGAAAACAATTCCTTGAAAATAGTTTTCTTCTTGAAAACAATTTCCTGAAAATAGTTTTCTTCTTGAAAACAATTTCTTGAAAATAATTTTCTTTTCGAAAACAGTCTTTTAAAACAGTTTCTTACTTGAAACTGGGTTATCATTCTTACCAAGTGATTTATCATTAGTGAGTATGCTTCATGATGCCACAATAATAAAGCATAGATCATATGCACCTCAACATGTATGCATGAGCTTGAAAATAGACAAGCAGTAAAAGAAACATTTTTCACTTATGCTGTCGGTGGATCTGTACTTACAGGTTATGCTACGTCCTGGGTTTGTTGCTCCAACAGGTTGCAACAACAGGTTACTTCCATGTTTCCAAAAAGGACGTAAGATAAGGATCATCCTATCTTACCATAAATCATTACATTCAATGCTGGTATCCTAACCAACATTCACCAGTAACCCAGTTACATGTCCCCCACGTACTACAATGATATCTTATTTGGTTACTAAATATAACCCTAGGGCACATAACCCAATTACAATCAAACAGTATCTTGTTTGATTACTTAATGTAACCTTGGGTATAAGGCCCATTTATACTTAAATAATATCTTATTAAGTTACTATTAGTAACCCTGGGTATAAGCCCAATCATATTTAGACTAATACCCTATTAGGATACTGAGGCCCAATTACTTTTAAAGTAATCCCCTATTAGGTTACTATTGGTAACCATGGGTTTTAGGCCCAACTCAATAGCTTGGGTATCCTATCTGGTTACTAATGGTCATCATTTTGTTACTATGTTTTCAAATTAATTTTTGGCCAATGTATTTATTTTTCTCTTTTCTTAACAAGACTTTATCTAAATTTTCTTTTAAAAGTCTTTTGTAAAACTTTAATCCCTTAAAACTGTATTTTTATAAAACTGTAACTTTTAAACAAAAATTGTTAAATTCTGAAAGCAATCTTTGAAAACAGTTCCATAATTTTAGTTATCAGTGCATGTGCAGGAATTACCTGTTCATGCACTGTTTTGAAAATCCTGTGCAGGAATTTCTTGTTTCCTGCTCAGTTTTTAAGATCCAGTTTTATCTTAAACTCTGTTTTGAATTTGAAAAAGTTTTCTTCATGAAAGTTGTAGACCTCAATGATTCCTACAACTTTCAATTGTTTTTTCAAATCTTAATTATGCTTTTATCCTATCCTTTTTCCTTGTTGAAATTGCCTAGCCGTGCATAGGGTCTGGGCAGACCAAGTTCGGATTTTCATAAAAACGGAAGCCTTTGGAGCTTTTTTTTTTTCAAAATCTGTCCACGTTAGCCCCTAGGGTTTTCAATTTTATACAATTTTGTAGTTTTAATCTTTTCCAAATTCGGCCTCTAAAGGCCTCAAAATTCCATTTCCAGATTTCTGCCCAGTTTAATCCGAAACTGGCAGTTTTCAACTTTGGTTGATTTTTTACGTAAAATTACGCACACCCTACCTCAAATGGTTGAAACCGTCAGCCTACAACAAACATGCAGCGCGTTACGTATGGTTTCCATCATCATGCATTGGTTTCCCATTCTAACAAACCCAAATGCTAACCTTTACCAAATTAGGGTTTTGGGTTAATTTTTAACCCTCCATTCATCATACATCATCATCATCATTATTATTCGTACAATACCTCTTCTTGAGTACGTGGGGACATATTACAAACACATAATAGAGATTCACACATACCATATAATTTCTAACACATAGTATCACAAACATGCACCAAATCATAAATCAAGACCACTAAACCCTAATCAAGCACATATCAAGCAATCTAGGCTATTGCATGAAAAATAAAATGTGAGTTTATGCTCTTACATACCCAACATGAAATACACTTAAACTTTTGAATCACAACTTAATTGAATTGCTTAAAGGGTTTAGGAGGGTTACCTTTAAGCCTTGAGAATAGTTCTAGGTCTTGGATTAAAAATTTCCCTCCTTACTTTACTTCCTCAAAAATCCGACCCTTACTCTCTCTCTCTCTCTTTTTTCTTTGGCTTCGGTTCCTAGGGGAGGGAGAGAGAGTTGAGAATGAACTAGAAAGTTAGGGGTTTCACTAAATGATCACAAACTCATCCCACCTCACCTACTTATTGGTGAAAATTAATTTCTTTTCTAGAATTATTTTTATTCCTAAAATTGCATATCTAACCCGAAAAATAAAATATTTTCTAAAGGGATCCTTGAGGTGGTCGGCCAACATTGAGCCACCTTGCCCCTAATTAATGCTTAATTGTACATTTAAATTTTAATTCCAAAAATGGCTTATTTATCTTTAATGAGGTGGCACCCCATAAAACCATGTTTGGTACTTTCCTTAATATGCAATCCAATTTCTCACTAACTCAGATAATACCAATTATGTTTTCAACTAATAACAATACTATCATACTGGAGTACAGTCCAGAATTCATCTGTACTTAACTAGGCTGCGTATAAATTTTTCTTAGGACTTGGAGCTACTTAGTCCTTATTACTCTAAATACAGTGCTTGATTTTTCTAAAGTGGTCTCGTACCTTGTTCTTACTTTTTCATCTGTGATGATGGTTTTTCGCAGTATAATTTTCATGTTGCTTGCCATACTGCAGTACCGTCATAATCACGCCTTGAGTCATAAATTCTTATTCTGCCTTTTTCCTTAAAAGGCCTCATGCTTGGCTAAGCAAACTATTATTGAGTCTTATAAGGCTATAAGAACTCAAATATACTCTGATAAAATCAGATCGGACATTTTACATAAACATTCATATTCCTCAACAAGAAAATCATGAATCAGCAAAAAGGGCGGCTATTACACATAGGGCTGTTTGAAATCCTTGAAAGGATTGGGAAAGTAGCTTATAAGCTGGCCATGTCACCAGAATTAGCTTCTGTGCATAATATTTTTCATGTCTCGATGGTGAAAAAGTATGTACCTGACCCTTCTCATGTTCTAGGTCAAGAACCAATGGAAGTTCAAGCAGATCTAATGTATAAAGAAAAGCCAGCTCAGATTCTGGATCAGGAAGAAAAGGTCCTGAGAAATAGAATAATTCCCATGGTTAAGATTTTGTGGTGGAATCACAACATTGAAGAAGCGACGTTGGAACGAGAAGATGAGATAAGGAAAATCTATCTCAACTTGTTTTAATTTTCGGGGACGAAAATTCTTTAAGGGGGGTAGATTGTAATAACCAAAATTTTTACATATTAATGATTTCCTTTTGAGCAAAGGAAATCCAAGTCTGTATTATGTATGTTAATATAAATACATGTTCTGATTTATCAGTATATGTATGAGTTCTCGTGTAATTAGCTATGAGACTCGATAATAAGTTTATTATGTCAAGAATGAGGCCTTTTGGTAAAAAGGCAGAATCATCATGTTATGGTGAATAAGATTGAGTTGGAACTTCACAAAGCTGTCAAAACACTTCAAACAAATTGTTGGTAGAAATCAAAAGATGCTATCAGAGATTATTTCAGTCATAACTCATAGGTGTGTGTGTGCTCCAAAGCAGAACCGTCTTACCATAAACCAAAACACAATTAGGTTCAAAAATTCACCAAGTAAAAGTCTCAACTCCATTGTCCTCATGAGTGTTGGAAATATTTTGGTGTAAAGTCTTTCTCTCATGAAGTTGGAAATAAATCAGAAACCACTCAAATGTGAGATGAACCATTTCAGACAAGTAGATAAAACAAACATTGATCGAAAGATAGGTGAGCCGACTCTTTAGAACATTCCACAATTCTTACTGTTGGGGTCTATATGTGCCCTAATGATAGAAAATCTATTATAGGGATTTTCTATAAATATGACATTTCAAAATTAATAAAAAGAGGTTATTCATGTTTAATAAGTTGTGTCCTATTTACTTCCATTTGTTGATTGGATGATTATTTTGAGCAAATAAAAAATACTCCTAGGCTGTTGGTAATATATCGGATTACCATATGTATACGGGGTATACATAGAAGACGTGGTAATTTGATAATAGTCTAAATAAATGGTCCGCAATCGATGGAATAAGATTTGAGGATCTTATTCATGATAAGATTGTAAAGGTTGTCTACTTCCTTGGAGGGATGGTTTGTTTTGACCATTGGATAGGTTCCGGGTAGAAACTATAATGTATACCAGTATTAATGTATGACATTGAACTAGACCTAAGGTATTAATTGATTCGGTTTAATAATTTCGTTTACAAGAATCAATAATGCTTTGATTATCATCATGCATTAATCTTAATCCTGAAATGATCACTTGAGTTCGCATCCATGACTTATGCACTTTGATCCATTATAGGTGAAACACTAATAATTGATGGTCAATATACTTGTGTTTTGGGTGTATGACTTATGGATGGAGAAATCAATATTCATAGATACGGAATTCATGGCTATCTTAATGATAGTACATGTTATCTACTTAAAGGCATTATCTACTTACATGTTATCGGTTTAATTTGTGTTCTCTAATGGTTTACCGATTGTATGGCTTTACAATTGATGGTTCTTTCAATGGAGAATAATGAAACTTTAAGTTAAAATGATTTAAAAGGTAAAACAGAAAAAGTCCTTGATTCAATCATGGATAACATATGGGGATTAAGTAAGCGATGAATAAATCATAAAAGAAGCACTGCGTTAGAGAGCTTTCGTAATACGGTATGTAAACGGGAGTTCAGCTTCAGACTTTTAGTGGAATAGTCCTGAAGTTGATAATTGATGAATAATTAATCCGGGATTAATTTTTCGCAATTATAGGAGCCTCTTTACATATTTTCATCGGGTCCATCTACTAGCTCATATAGTTCCACGAAGCGTCTCGGGATTTGTTCCTAATGAGATCGGTAAATTAAATGAGAATTTAATAATGTCTATTAAGACATGGTTCTCTCTAACATGCAATCCAATCCCGAAAGGATTGGACATGTGAAATTAATGTGATTTGTCAACATATAATTGGCTACAAATAAAATAATTATTTGTTAATTATTTTGGTTAATTGAATTTTGGAAATAAGATTGTGTTTAAATTATTTAGTTTTTGAAAACAAAATTTTTCTCTCCTAATTTATGGTGCACGAATTTTTAGTGGATGGATGGAAGAAAATTTTGTTTCAAAATTGTTTAAATATATTACAAACATTAAATTATTAATTGATTTAAATAATGGAGCTTATTTGATAGATTTTCTTTTCTTAAAGAATGGTGTACGTTTTTTTGGTGGAACGGAAATCTAAAATATTCCATTTATTTAAATTAATTAAATATGGATAATGTTTGTGGAAAATATTTGTTTAAATTCAAATAAGAAAATCTTATTTAAATTCAAAGGTTTAAAAAGAGTTTGAATCTATATAGGATTAGGACTTTTTAACTAGTCTAGATTCTTGATTTAAATTTGAACCACCAATCAATCTACACATAAGGTGGAGCACGAATTTTTTGAGCATTCTCCAAGAAAAAAACCGTCCATAAGGTTTAAAGAGCCTAGCCCGAAATTCGAATGATCATTTGGTTCAAAAGATTATCCAGAAAAATAATTATTAATTATTTTTCAACTTGGAGATATTTTTGAAAAAGGATTAGAGTATTAGATAAAGGCTAGGGGTTCTTGAAAAAAGCCAACTATCGTCATACACTCAAAGAAAGGGGACGGTTTTTTGGGAGAGAGAAAACGCAAAAAAACTAGGTTTTTGTGCTTGAGAAAATTCGTCCTTCTTGGGTGTGAGAAAAATAGAGAAATTTTCATAGAAATAAAACTGTGAGGAAGGTTAAGCCGAGTGATATTTTTCATAGAAGGTTAACCAGTTCCTGTTTTATAGTTTTGAAGAACAAACCCGGATCGAATTCTGAATGAGGTACATCGGGATTGAGAAGATGGGATCTAGACTTCGCAAGAATTACCGGTCTCTTGGATTCATAGCACGTGTGCCCACACACACTCTGAGACATGGGGACTCGAGAATAGTAGAGAAGACATGTTGGTCGACGCTCTAGCAATTCCGGAATCCGAGAAACAAGGTACGTTTGACATGTATTTAATTTATTGTTATATACATCATGAGCTTCTTTTCTGAATCGGTATAAAAATTTTAAAATTTTCGCTGCGCTGTAACTCTAATATCGGAACCGTGTTTCCAACACTTACCACAAACCAGCTTTTGGGATTTCATCATAGTCGGAAGAAAACTAACAACTTATAAACAAAGAGAAAATACAACAAAAATAAAAGAAATGAACTTCATAACTTTTTATTTTTATTTTTAGCTTTGCCTTTTTTTTATTATTTATTTAATTTTCTTTTCTTTGTCTTTTTTTTGTTTTTGTTTTTGTTTTTTGTTTTTGTTTTTGTTTTTGTTATTTTTTTTTTTTGTGCTAATATACATAAGATCACTAATAACTATTCAAGAAAGAGATCTAAAAATTACAACAACAAAAAAGTTCCTATTCAACCAAGAATCATCCCTCAAGCAAATATACCAATCATATTACAAACCGTGGAATATAGTTCTAAACAGTGACTAAAACCAACTCTCAAGATCAGTGAATGTTCAAAAGCTATTTTCTCTACACTCACAACTTACAAAAATGAAATACTTGAACTTGGGAATTTTCTCAACTAAAGTGCATTCACAACCATCTTACCACAAGGTTTGGTGACATGCGCAAGTATTCTGAAGATATTCCTTGGTAACCAATATAATACAATTGACTCAAACAACATCTTGAAATCATGTTTATACAGCTGCAAAATTTTTAACTCAAAATTATTCACACAAACACATAATTCCTTATGCATGAATATGCATACCACCCCCAACCAAAATCAAACAGTGTCCTCAATGTCATAAGATACATGCAATAGAATAGAATAGGGATAGAAAACACCTGGGTGATGCGTGGTTCAAGCAAGCTGGGATGATCCTTAAAAAACACACAAAATATTAAAGAAACGCACAAACAAATAGATGTAAATAAAACAAACCAAAGCAGAAATATGGTACAAAGAGAAAGTTGTTGAGCTTACTACGTAGGATTAATAAACTAGGTTGTGAAGGATAAACTCCTCAACCTAACTTACCTGCTCCACGTAGTTTTTCAGTCCCTGGACATTGACTTTAAGTATCATCCCATCGTTTGGGTCCTCGACAAAAAACAGCACTATCGGAAACGACTCGTTTGACTACAAATGGACCAGTTCAACCTCAACTTACCAGGGTGGAGATGCAAACAGTGTTGGGAATGCCGTAAGAGTGGAAGACATTTTAGTTGTATTTCATTTATTTTGAACTGATTAATAATATATTTGAGGTTTTTTCATTACATATTTGTAATACTGTCCTCATTTAGATTTACATATTAAATTAAATTAAAGTAAACATGGCATATCACTACTAGGTGTTTAAATTGTTAGAATGTCACATGTAATAGGTTTTAGTATATGAGAACACAACAATCTAAAGTAAGTAGTCTAAATCTATTGTCCGTAGTCTATGGAGTTAGAGTGAGCATCTAACTCAAATGAAAACTATTATGTTATCTAAAGCCAATTGGGGAGATGGTTTGTCTTGACTATCTGCAGCTAGCCAACTCCCAAGTAAAGACATAGATATATTGCCTAATGGTGGTGATATATTGGACTGAACCAAAGTGTAATTAATCTATAAGTCTGCTTGATTAGATTAATTCACTTTTGACGTTTATTATGCAACAACTTTAATCCTGAGTAAGTAAATGACTTCATGTTTATGATTTGTGTACTTTTATGTTCCAAAGGCTAAAGAATCTCGGAGTAGTAGGCTATAAGACCGATTTGTTGGGTACATGACTTATATTTGATGTGAGCTTTGCTTATAGATATGGAATCATTGCTCCCATAAAGAGTAAAGGTTATTCTCTTAAACGACATTATTCAGGATGTGAAAATAGACAAGGCCTTAGGTCATTTGCTGGGCAAATAACTAATTATTCAATTAGGTGAATAATCATTTTCATATTGGATGTGTAATGGATCTTTAAAATAGCATGATCAAAAGGTTGAACGGACTTTGATTTTAAGTTGATCGTGGATAACATATGAGGGTGTTGCATATACAACAATGTCATTAAACTGCAGCTACACACCGGCTTACTTAATACGATACACTGGCTTACGTATAGATTGGATCTCCAATGTTGGAAAACGTGTTTGAGCATGTTCTAATTGAGACCATCCAGCGACGACTCAAATAACATATGGATCAAATTTCGTAAACAATGGTTACACACTCAAGACTAATTTAATTATTAACCTTCCCTAGAAGCTCTATTAATTAAATTGGTGGCCAAATAAACAGTTATTAATATATGTCTTGATCTTGGAGAATTTAAAGCAATATATATTAATTGGAAAAGTCCATGTTTTCGGCTATTTGTTTCACGATCACCCCTCGGTGGCTTGGAGCAATAGATGCTAAAAATTATCGTTGCAATGCTACAGATTTTTTCTAAGTTTTTCATGTAGGAACATATTAATGTTTTATTTGCTAAATCTTTTATTTATATTTGCTTGTGCATTGATGTGATGATCATATATATTTATTTTCAATTCAAAATGTCACCGACACCTCTAATTTCAATTCTTATTAAAAACAAATTAAATGATGATAATTATAAAGATTGGAAAAGAAACTTGCTAATAGTTCTCAGCTGTGAGAGACATAAGTTCATTATAGACGAACCTTGCCCACCTGGGCCACTTCCTGATGCACCTCTTGAAGAGGTTCCTGTCATGTTTACTCATTGTAGAGAATCGAATGAGATAGCTCGATGCTACATTTTGGCTAGCATGATGAGTGATTTACAAAAGTAACATGAAACCTATTAAGTTGCTAGGGAGATCATGGATAACTTGGAGGACATGTTCGGATAACTTGAAACCTATCAAGTTGCTACCGAAATTTTTATGGACTCATGATTTCCTTGTATATAAAGAAAATTAAGTCCGTGTTATGTGTTTATGTGATGTTTCATGAAAATTATGAATATCAATGTGAAATTCATAATTTTATCAGTATATGTTTGAGTTCTCGATTAATTAGCCACGAGACTCAATAGTAGTTTGCTTAGTTATGCAGGAGGCCTTTTAAGGAAAAAGGCATAATAAAAATTTATGATTTTATGTTGGTCAAAGTTTGACCAAGAAAAGTCAAAGGTATGAATGTGACGGTACTACAGTATAGCAAGCAGTATAGGAATTATACTGTAAAAAACCGTCATCACAGATGGAATGGCAAGAATAAGGGTCAAGACCACTGTAGAAAAATCAAGCACATTATTTAGGACAATAAGGGCTAAGTAGCTTCAAGTCATGAAAAAAATTTATACGCAGTCAAATAATACGCAGACGAATTTTGGACTGCAGTCCAGTATGACAATACTGTTATTAGTAAAAGCAGTATTTGTAATATCTGCATTAGTATGAAAATGGATTGCATTTTAAGAGGAAAGCCAAACAAGGCCCAAAGGGGAGGCCACCTCACAGGGACTAAAGTGCAAATATTTTGTCGTTAGGGGCCAAAGTATAATTTTAAGAAATGTGATGTAAGCTTAGTGAGGTAAGCTTAGTGAGGCAAGCAAGCTATTACTTGGAGCCCAAGTAAGAAAAGATAAATATGTGAATTTTGGGATTTTTGGAAAAATGGAATAAATTGTTGGTAGTTTTTTATTGGATGACTAGATGCATGAACATGAAAGGCTTACTTGGCCTTCAAGGACCCTTAATGGCCGGCCACATCAAGGGACTCTCTAGCAAATATTTTGCTTTTGAGGCTAGATATGCAATTTTAGGAATAAAAATAAATCCAAAAATAAATTATTTTTCACCTATAAATAGGTGATTGGGGGGGGGGGGGGGTTTGGATCATTTTTAAGTGACTCTACCAAAACTCTGGCAAAATTTTACCTCAACCTCTCTTCCCCTTAGGAGCCGAAACCCCAAAGAGAGAAAGAGAAAAAAAAAAAAAGAAAGAGAGAAGCTAGGGTGGTTGGATTTTTTTGTGGAGGAACCGAAGCATGAAGAAAGTTTGATTCAAAGCTTAGAACCATTCTCCAAGCTTAAAGGTATTCTTCTAAAACCTTTAAACTATCCAATTAAGTTTTGATTCAAGATTTATGTGTATTTCATGTGGGTATGTAAGAGCATAAGCTCATTTTATTTTACATGTAGTAGCTTAGATTTGCTTAGATTTGTGCTTGATTAGGGTTTAGTGGTTTTGATTTATGGGTTGATGTATGTTTATGATGTTATGTGTTAGAGTATGTATGATATGTATGAATTCCTAGTATGTGTTTGTAGTATGTCCCCACACACTTAAGAAGATGTATGGTGTGATTGATTATATTGATTATGATGTATGATGCAAGGAGGGTTATAGAAAACCCTAAAACCCTAAATTGGTATAGATTACCATTTGGGTTTGCATGGAGATTGTATGAATGAAAAGTGAATGCATGGAAATGAAAACATTAGGTAACGCGCTACATGCTTGATGTAGGCTCACAGTTTTAACCGTTCGAGGTAGTGTGTGCGTAATTTTACGTAAGAAACAATTAAGATGAAAACTGCCAATCTCGGATCAGGACTGGACAGTAATCTGGTATGTATGAATGCGTATTTCATGTGGGTATGTAAGAGCATAAGCTCATTTTATTTTACATGTAGTAGCTTAGATTTGCTTAGATTTGTGCTTGATTAGGGTTTAGCGGTTTTGATTTATGGGTTGATGTATGTTTATGATGTTATGTGTTAGAGTATCTATGGTATGTATGAATGTCTAGTGTGTGTTTGTAGTATGTCCCCACACACTTAAGAAGATGTATGGTGTGATTGATTATATTGATTATGATGTATGATGCAAGGAGGGTTAGAGAAAACCCTAAAACCCTAAATTGGTATAGATTACCATTTGGGTTTGCATGAAGATTGTATGAATGAAAAGTGAATGCATGGAAATGAAAACATTAGGTAACACGCTGCATGCTTGATGTAGGCTCACAGTTTTAACCGTTCGAGGTAGTGTGTGCATAATTTTACGTAAGAAAAAATTAAGATGAAAACTGCCAATCTCGGATCAAGACTGGACAGTAATCTGGAAACCGGATTTTGAGGCCTTTAGAGGCCGAATTTGAGGAAAGTTAAAACTGAAAAATTGTAGAAAATGGAAAATTCTAGAGGGCAGTATGGACAGTTTTTTAAAAAATAAGGCTCCAATGGCCTCTGTTTTTACAAAAACCCGAGCCTGGTCATGCCCAGACCCTATCCACGGCCAGGCAGGTTCAACAAGGAAAATGAGTAGGTTAAAGGCAGAACTGGGTTTATAGAAACGAACAAAAGTTCTAGGGATTTTCAAGATCTAAAACTTTTGTGAAGAAAACTTTTTAAAAATCCAAATAGATTCTTAGATACAACTGGATTCTAAAAACCAGTATCTTGTTTGATGTGTCTCTCCGTTTTTTTAGATATGTCTCTTGGTTTTTTTTTAAATATGTATATATATATATATATATATATGTAATCCCAAAAAGGGAAAACAAAAAGTTGAAAAAGTAGTTTTTTTTTTTTTGGGTCTAAATGTAAAATATATATATATATATATATATAAATATATAAAGTAATGAGTAAACAGATGAGAAAAAAAGTCAAACTGAATAACACTTTTTTTTTTTTTTGAAAGAAAGAGAGATTTTTTTTAAAAGAAAAATAAAATGAAAAAGAAATGCAATGACGTACCCGGCCTTATTTTACATTTGCTCCAAAAAAATTAAAATTTGCTTTTGACACCTCCCCGGTAATGGTGCCAAAATTTTGAGTATTCCCGCCTGTCACGCTTGTTACGTGGTGGTGACCTGGGTTCGTTCCCCGACAACGGTGCCAAAATTTGATTAACACCTAAAGATGCACTCGCAAAGCGGTTAATTGTAGAATAAATCAGGCGGTCATATCCACAGGGAGGCGACAACAATAACATATAATATTATTAAAGATAAACGTTAAAAAGACAAGGAAATAAAATAATAAAAAGTGAAGATATTTTTGATGGATTTTTTTAATAAATAAAATATAAAAGAAGAAGATTTAAGTATAGGAAAATTCAATAGTAAATGAGGCAAGGCGTCGTGAATCCTTCATATGCTTCGTTTTCCAATTTGAATCCAATCTTCGATTTGACTCAATTGCATGTTTTACATCCCAAACGAACAACGGAAAAATATGGAATTAAATATCAATAAAAATAAACGAATGTGTTTCGGTGGGTTAAATCTTAATGTTGAACCAAACAGATTTATCGTTATAAGTTATCCATAGTCGACAAAGTATTGTTTTTAGCAAATTGCAGTAAATGATAACTCATAAAATAAATCTTGCCAAAAATAGAATGTGACAATATTACATTAAAAAAGCATGACCAAATTTATATAAAAGATTGACATAAAATATTTTCAATAGAAAAATAAGATGAAGAAATTCAATCAATTAAAACATATAAACTTTACGAAACAAAATGAAAAACAAACCAAATTGGATTATTTCATACATGACTTCATCACAAGCATCACCAAAGTGTCTAGCCTTGCTTGCAATATATCTCACAAAATTCTAAAAAAATAATAATAATAAAAAATAAAAAATAAAAACTTGAGATGAAAATGCGAGGAGAAGATAAAAACAAGAAAACACTCTCAAAACTAAGCAAAAAACCAGTGAAAAAATAATAATAAAAAATAACGTTTCAAGCTTGATGAAGAAATAGGTTTATATAGGCATGAGGTCCAATGGCCATTGAGTGAAATTTGTCCCCAAGAAATCTGTCACGCAGCTGGTAAATTAGTTGGAGACTCACAGCCAACTGGAAGAATTTGTAATGACCAAACTTTTTATAAGTTTATGATTTCTTTGGTTAAGAATCAAAATCTATTTTATGTGTTATGTATGATATGTTTTTTTAAGAAAAGTTGTTGAATCTTTTGTTAAAAGATTCGATAATTTATTTAAGCAAGTTTAAGACCCTTTGTTAAAGGGTAAATTATGATTTATCATTTTATGTGATAGTTTATAGCTTAAGAAAATCCTATATGCAGTTCAGATAAATTTTGGACAATGGTTCAGTACGGTTATACTGTTAACAGTTGAAACAGTATTTAAGTATCTATGTTAGTATGAAAATGGACTGCATTTAGAAGATAAGCCAAATAAGCCTTACTGGATGACACCTCAGATGACAAGTGTCATTATCATGATTGGTCACCTTACAGGGACCAAAATGTAAATATTTTATTTTTAGGGGTCAATTTGTAAATTTAAGAAAAGTTCATGATTTTGAACTTTTAGAAGTTAAGAAATTTTGTAAGGCATGATCAAGCAAGAAATTTGATATTTGGAAGTTTAGCTGTAAGTAGTCAACTTGCAGGGACTAAAGTGCAAATATTTTTGCCTTTAGGGGCCAATGTGTAATTTTGGAAAAATTGTGGAATTATCAGTAATTATGTAAATTTTTGAACCAGAGACTTGTTAAGTAAGGTTTCTTAGGTCAATTAAGTCAATGATCCATTTCAAGTTCGGTTAGCTTGGTTGGAAATCAAAGAAGACAAGTTAAGATTGAGTTCAATGACTCTAGCTAGAACCAATCACATTGTTCCATTTGTCACAATGGGGACCGGCCACATCATGGCCTTGTGAGCAAGGAATCTTGTTTTTGAGAAACATTATGCAAATTGGAAGAAATTAGGTGTCAATAAAAAGTGACAAATCACACTTTAAGTTGGTGATTAAGCACCTTGATCTTTGGCTTGGTTGATTATGTTCAAGGATTTAATTGGCTAATGGTTTTAGCACACAAGGACCGGCCACATGAGGATGAAACACCTCAAGTCTATAGCTAGCATGAATCACCCTCCTAGCCTTACATCTTTGGCAAGACAAGGCTTGCACACCTAAGCATCAAAGGCCGGCCACACAAGGGAGCAACACTTCATGACTAGCCTTGATAAGAGACAAGGTGAACCTTGCACACATGGCAAACTTATGCATTGCCAAAGCTATCATTATGATCAGCCATATGAGGAAGAGACACCTCTTATTGTAGCCTTGATGAACACACAACCTAGATTCCCTAGCCTAGCTTCCTTGGCAAGACAAAGCTTGCACACACCTCACCCTAGGGCCGGCCACAACAAGGTGATGCCACATCAAGTATATAGCTTTGATGAGCAAGCATTTTAGCTAGGTTTGCTTGTCAATTGGAGCAAGAAAAACCGGCCAACACATAGGGACAAAGGAGAAATAATTTGGCTTGAAGGATCAATGCACAAATTACAAAAGAAGGATCACATGGACACATGACACCTCACACACCTTAGCTAGGCCTAGTAAGCAAACTAGCCTTGCTTATGGTGAACAAGAACAAGCTCCAAACTACACCTAAGGTCAGCAAGCTTAGGAAATGGACACCTCATGACCTTTAGCCATTATTAGTAAGCACCCTAGCTTGGCTACTTGGCAACTTGGCCGGCCACCTCTCAAGAAGTCAAGAACAAGTTGAATTCTTCTAAGGACTATGGAGCAATATGAGAAAGTAGATTGTTTTCCTATAAAGAGGTGAATGTCCTCTCATTGTATTTTGTTAGCCAACACACACAAGCAGCACATACCCCCTAGTTCTGCCCTTAGGAGCCGAGACAAGAAAGGAAAGAAAAGGGAGAGAGGAGAGAACAAGAGAAAGAGTTTTCGGTTGGTATAGAAAGTGTGGGAAAAGTTTCAAAACTTTAGTTTAAGGATTTCATTCGTGGAACTTGAGGTAAATACTTGAATCCTCTAGTTCTTTACTCAAATTTCAGTTAGGGTTTGAGCATATGATCATTGAGTATGAGCATGAGCTTAGTTAGTTAAGTTTTATGCACTATGGTTTTTGAAATGCCTGTTTAGGGTTGTAAACTGGACGGTTTTTCTGGAAACGAGATTTTGAGGCCTTTAGAGGTCGATTTTGGAAAAAGTAAAAACTGTAAAGTTGTAGAGAAGGGAAAATCCTAGGGGACAACGTGGACAGTTTATTAAAATAAGGTCTCTAAAACCTTTGTTTTTGCAAAAACCCGAGACCATGTTATGATTAGTAAATATGGTCGAAGAATTTTCAAAGAAAGAAACAAGCAGGTTAAGTACAGATTTGAGTTTTGAGTTAAGAACAAAAGTTTTAGGAGACTTCAAGATCTACAACTTTCATGAAGAAAACCTTTTCAAATTTAAAATAGATTTATACGAAAAGGATCAAACATTATGAATTAGTTTAAAAACCCAGTTTTCAGAATTCAAGGGTTTTACTAAAATTCAAAAAGGAGTTGAGTTTTAGGGTTTGTACTTTAAAGAGTTAGAATTGTTATGATATCGTGATAGGATGATACTTATCCTATGATGTTCTTGAAAATAGGAAAGTGACCTGTTTGACTGAAGTATTTTAGTTCAAGGCGCAAATAACGGTAAGTACGACTCCGCCTACAGCATAAACAAAAATGTTTGTTGTTGTATGCCTTCAAGTTTATGATGATATATGTATGAAAAATGTTTATGGTTTGTGTGATATCAAGTGTATGATGATTTATGATGAATGTTTAGGATATGTATGTTTTCAAGGAATGAAGAATGTTTATGGCATGTATGATTTCAGGTCATGTTATTAGATACAGAATGAATGTCTATAGCATGTATGTTCATATGATTAATATGTTGATATTATGGCATCACGAAGCATGCTCATTAATGATAAGATATTTGGTAAGATATGAAATCCCAGTTTCTGTTAAGAAACTGTTTATGATCATGAAATAATGTTTCAAGTATGAAACAAGATAAGAACAAGATTTAAGTATCATGATAAGCAGGATGCTATATGTCGAATCGACCCGCACTAGGTCTGGTTTGGTTCATGGTTTGAGTTGGACAGGGTTGGCCGCCCTAACCACTCCATGGCAGCGCGCCACGGTACGTACATTTATGTTATGTAAGGGCCCAAAAATTATGCTAACCTATGAAAACAGTAAGAAAGCATAAATGGTTCATGCATTATGTTATCATGAAATGTTTTGCGGATTAGATAGTTGTGCTTGCTGAGCGAAAGCTCATAGTTCATGTTTATGCTGTAGGAAAGCAAACTTATGGCAGTCCATGATGCAAGGCAGTGGAGCGCGGTGAAGCAAAACTGTGAAACTGTGGGTGGGAACTGCTACGTTTCTTTTTGTCAAATTTATGATACTTTAAATAAGTTGTATTTGAGTACAAGACTTTAGTACTATGATAAGTGATTAAGTATATGTACATATATGTATGAAAGTAAGGACTAAAGGATTTTCCAGTTCAAGTTGTTGATCGTTTGTATAAAAAAAATTTAGCCGAAATTTTCGTATGTTCTTAAGTATGTAAGGTAACGGCTTACGATAGGTGGGTCGTTACAGAATTAGGGCTGGAATCTGGACTCGAGAATCAAGCAGCCCAGCTTGAGAAGAGATGGAATAACGGGCCCAAATTTGCAGCCCAGATTTGCCGCACACGGGAGGAGGAAATCTCGCACATGGGGGCCGGCTCCGTACGCGGGGAAGAAAAATAGCAGGACACGTGGCGGGCGTTGGAGTCCTGGCGCGGAAAAGCGACTGGTGAGTCCGGAGTTGGTCAGCACACCTGCATAAGGAAATGATGGGAGAGAAAAGGAAAAGAAGAAAAAGAAAAAGGGAAAATAAAATAAACCTAAAACAATAGAGTGTTAAATAAAATAAGCTAAAATTAAATATTTTCAACGTAAAATATTTGAAATTAAAATCATAGAAATACCTAATTAAAATTTAAATTATTTAACAATTGATATGAACAAAAGTGTCTTTTTATGTATTTATCAGGATTCTAGGGTTCCGATTCACTCAGATAACTGTCAAACCCACAATCGATGATGACGTCATATCAGTTCACTCTGATAACTACTAAGCCCATGATTTGTGATCAAATTCACCCCAACAACCGCCAAGCCCACATCATGACATGTGTCCCAAAAGACATTGAGCGAAAACCGCTCACCACGAATTTTGGGTTCAGACCCACTATTCTTTCTTTATAAATAGAGGAAAACCCCCCTCAGACAAGGATTTCTTTTTCTGATTTTGGCTTACTCTTACGCTGTCCAAATTCACTCAGAAATTGTAACTCATTGTATTCAAGAACAGTCATATGCAGTGAAAACATCACACATACAGAGGACGTAGCACATATTTGGAGAACCTCTCTAAATTTTGGTGTTGTTGATTCTCTTTTTGTTTTTCTTACTTGATTATTTGGTGATTATAATGCTTTATTAATTTCATAAATGATTTCCAAGGGCCCAATCAATTGCTTATTTCATTCCTTTTTACTAACTTTTGTTAAAATTTGACGGTAGATTCCCAGCATCTACAGCGTTCAACAGCCAAACTTATCATCTAGGTTTTTGAGACGTTCTTAAGAGTTTTGGTGTGGCGTTTGTTGGTATCCGAAGTCTTGGTTCTTATCTTGCTAGGTAACGGGTCAAGGCTCAAACAAGCTTGCGTCTTGAAGGTCTTGGGGTTTGAAACCACGTTTGGTGTTGGGTTTCGTCATTTCATCGGCGAGGTTCATATCAAATGCTGCTCGGCAAATAATCGGCAAGATCGTTAGTACACAAATAGGCCTCTTTGTACATAAGTACCAAAAAAGGCTGTTGTAAATGTAAAGCTCTTTTGATCTCACTTTTCTTTGCAATGAAATTATATTTTTCCTCTCTTGCACTCACCAAGGCCGAAATTCTCTCCTTTTCTTTCTTACTCTTGTTCACGTTTCTGCCTTTCTCTTTTGCTCTCCTCTCCTTTTCTTTCCTCTCAGCCTCGGCCTCTCTCTCCTTTTCTCTCAGATTTTCACTCGTTTTCTTTTTCCGATCACTTTCTTTCTTTTTTTTTTTTATCACTCTCTTTTTGTATCCTCACTTGATCTTCAAATACTTGTTATGGTGTCAAGGGTACAAAAGTGATTGGTCATTGATTCAGTACAAAAGAATATTTATTTGTATAAACATCGTGCTTCACTCGCCTATCAAACTGCCATGGACGCCCTAGCAGTAAATGTCTGGCTTGCATCGGAACGATGTATAGTACTTCATCTTCATATTTACCGATCCGAAACGCAACTAACACCTGCTTGTTTACCTTTATCTCGCCACCATCATTCAACCATTGTAACTACGGCTTGGGGTGCTTCAACGTGGGCAGTCCTAATTTTTCCACCATGGTTATGCTGGCAACGTTAGTACAACTTCTTCCATCAATAATCACACTACATACCTTGTCTTTGGCGTAGCACCTAGTGTGAAAGATGTTTTCTCGCTGCACTTCTTCAACTTCTTTTGCTTGCAAGCTCAACGCCCTCCTTGCCACCAACGTCAACGCTTCAGGGGCTAGATACTCCTTTATTTGGGATTACTACTCCTTTATTTGTTTTCATTCGGACCTTGTGTAGAAGATTGTCCTTTAAAAAAAATCCAGATTGTCAAAAGAAGAAGTCAGAAGAAGAAATCCAAATTATCAACAAGTTAATATATATATATATATAAATATCAGATTCATTACTGTAATTCATTGTGGTTTTGACCTAGCATCTCTTACTTTAGAGCCATCTTTGTCATTTTAATTGCTTGCACTAGTTTCTTGGGAATTGCCTATTGAATCTTGTGGTTTCTTTTCTCATCAAATTGCTGCTTGAATCCTGATTGTTCTTGAGTCTAATTAAGAATCAAAGAAGGCACAACGAGTGGAAAGTGGCAAGAGTGGTGAGAACATAACAGGGTAAAAGCCAAATTGAGTGAAAAATACGAAAGTGAGCGAATCATTCTTGAGTGAAACACGTGAGGGAGTGCTTGAGAGGATCCCTAACCTTATTTTGCAGATTCTAAGTATCTCTCGCAATCAAGAAGAAAAGTCAACCGAAGAGGCACAACAACCAACAATTTTGAACCTACAAGTACAGGCGTTGTTGGGGGAGATGAGGACTGAATTAGAACTAATTCATGAGAGAATCGATAGGTTGGAAGAAGATTCAACTCGGGGGCAGCCAAGAAATGCTCCCGTTAGGCAACCATGTAGGCGAGTGCAACAAGGGGTGCAATGGGTGGATATTGAAAATGAAGAGGAGATGGAGGAGTTAGAAGAACCACCAATGAACCGAGGCAGGTTTGGGCATGGTTATGGGTTTAGAGAAGCTAGGAATCGGGGAGATAACCACTTGGGTAGTATTAAGATGAAGATTCTGTCATTCCAAGGAAAATATGATCCCGAAACATACCTTGAGTGGGAAAACAAAATGGAGTTTGTGTTTGACTGCCACAACTACTCCGAAACCAATAAGGTAAAATTAGTTGTAGTTGAATTTTCCAATTATGCTATTACTTGGTGGGATCAACTTGTTTTAAACAGGAGAACGACCAATAGAGACATGCGAGGAGATGAAAATGGTGATGAGAAAGCGGTTTGTTACGAGTCATTACTACAGGGAGTTGTATAAGAAGCTGCAAGGTCTTAGGCAAGAAAGTCGGAGTGTAGAGGATTATTATAAGGAGATGGGGGTTGTCATGATCCGAGCTAATGTAGAGGAAGATCGAGAGGCTACAATGGCTAGGTTTCTAATGGGACTAAACCGAGAGATCCATGATCGGGTTGAGATGCATCACTACGTAGAGTTAGAAGACATGGTGCACATGGCCATCAAAGTGGAGCAACAACTTGAAAGAGGGGGTGGTACACGTGCAGGCCATAACTCAGGTTCCAACCCTTGGAGACCGAGTACCGCAAGGAAGGAAGACAAGACACCAACATCTTCAACTCCCAAGTACAAATCCGAGCTGAAGTCTAAAAACACCAACCAAATTTCTAAAGGTAAAACTGATCCCTCTACTTCTAGAAACCATGACATTAAGTATTTCAAGTGTCAAGGTAGGGGTCACATAGCTAGCCAGTGCCCGAATAAAAGATTGATGGTGATAAATGCTTAAGAAGAGATTGAGACGGAAGGTGAACAAGAGGATGAAGTCGATGAAATGCCACCTCCTGTGGACACTTATGAAGGGCAGTTTGCGGTGGAAGGAGAGTCATTAGTGGCAAGACGAGCTCTTAGCGCACAATTTAAATAAGAAGAAAACAACTAGCGGGAGAATTTGTTCCATACTCGGTGTTTTGTGAATAACAAAGTTTGCAACGCTATTATTGATGGAGGAAGCTGCACCAATGTGGCTAGCACTGAGTTAGTGGAGAAATTGGCGTTACCTACCTTGAAGCATCCACGACCGTACCGGCTGCAATGGCTAAACAATTGTGGGGTAGTCAAGGTAACGAGACAAGTGATGGTAGCGTTTTCTATTGGCAAGTATGAAGATGAGGTGCTTTGCGAAGTGGTACCTATGCGCGCATGTCACGTCCTATTGGGCCGACCATGGCAGTACGATCGGTGAGTCACACATGATGGATTCACCAATAGGTACTCCTTCATCATTAGAAAACAGCCCATATCACTTGTTCCATTAACCCCAAAACAAGTTCTTGAAGACCAACTGAAGATGCAAAGAGCGAGTGAAAAGAGAAAAGAAAAAGAGAGAGAGGCCGAGACTGAGAAGAAAGAAAAAGAAAAGAGAGAAAAAGAGAAAGACAAAAACCAAAAAGAGAGTGAGAGGAGAAATGAGAGAGTTATGGCCTTGTTGAGTGCAGGAGAGGAAAAATATAATTTTATTGTAAAAAAAAGTGAGATCAAGAGAGCGTTACTTTCACATCAGCCCCTTATAGTACTCATGTACAAGGAGGCCTTTTTGTGTACTAATGATCTCGCCAGTTCCTTGCCGAGCAGTGTTGAATCTCTTTTGCAGGATTTTGAGGATGTCTTTCCCGAGGAGTTGCCTTTCGGCTTACCACCAATTCGAGGAATTGAACATCAAATTGATTTCATACCCGGTGTGACAATTCCAAACCGACTAGCCTATCAAAATAATCCCGAGGAAATGAAGGAACTTCAACAGCAAGTCCACGAGCTGATGGAAAAAGGGTATGTTAGAGAGAGCATGAGTCCTTGTCCAGTTCCGGTAATACTAGTGCCTAAGAAGGATGAGACATGGAGGATGTGTGTTGATTGCCGAGCCATCAACAACATTATGGTAAAGTATCGACACCCCATTCCTCTATTAGATGATATGCTAGACGAATTGCATGGGTCTTGTGTATTTTCTAAAATTGATCTTAGAAGTGGATATCACCAAATTAGGATGAAAGAGGGGGATGAGTGGAAAACTGCATTCAAAACAAAATATGGTTTGTATGAATGGTTAGTTATGCCTTTTAGATTAACTAATGCACCAAGTACCTTCATGAGACTTATGAACCATGTTTTGCGTGCTTTCATTGGAAAATTTGTAGTTGTCTACTTTGACGATATCCTAACTTATAGCAAAAATTTGAGCGATCATGTTAAATACTTATAACTCATTTCAGAGGTTTTAAGGAATGAAAGGTTATTTGCTAATCTCAAGAAATGTATCTTTTGCTCGGATAATCTTGTGTTTCTTGGATTTGTTGTAAGTGCTAAAGAATCGAGGTGGACGAAGAAAAGGTGAAGGCAATTCAGGATTGGTCAATGCCTACTTCAGTGAACCAGGTAAGAAGCTTTCATGGATTGGTTAGTTTTTACCGGCGTTTTGTTCGAGATTTCAGTAGCATCGCCACACCCTTGACCGAAGTCACCAAAAAGAACGTATCTGTTTAAATGGGGACAGGAGCAAGAGAAGGCATTCAAACTCATCAAGGAATAAGCACCTTTACTTATTCTACCTAACTTTGCTAAAACATTTGAAATTGAGTGTGATGCTTCAGGTATAAGTATTGGAGGCGTATTGATGCAAGAGGGAAGATTGGTTGCATACTGTAGTGAGAAATTGAGTGGGGCAGCCCTAAACTATCCCACTTACGACAAAGAATTGTATGCATTAATTCGAACTTTAGAGACTTGGCACTACTACCTTTGGCCGAAAGAGTTTGTGATTCATACGGATCATAAATCTTTGAAGCATTTAAAGCGGCAGCACAAGTTGAGCTGTCGCCATTCCAAATGGGTGGCGTTCATCGAGACATTTCCTTATGTGATCAAATACAAGCAAGGTAAGGAAAACGTGGTTGCTAATGCACTATCTCGCAAGTATGCTTTACTTTCAACTCTTGATGCTAAATTGCTTGGATTTGAGTACATTAAGGACTTGTATGCAACTGATTCTGATTTCGGTGACCTGTTTAAAAATTGTACTAAGGGGGCGTGTGGGAAGTTCTATTTTCATGATGGGTTCCTGTTTCGAGAAAATAAATTGTGTGTTCCACATTCATCTTTGCATGAATTACTTGTTCGGGAAGCTCATGGGGGTGGTTTGATGGGACATTTTGGAATAGCTAAGACTTTAGGTGTGTTGCATGAGCATTTCTTTTGGCCGCATATGAAACGTGATGTGGAGACGATCTGTGCGAGATGCGTTACCAGTAGGCAAGCTAAGTCTAGTCAGCAACTGCATAGGTTGTACTTCCGATTCCTAGTGTACTTTGGGTCGATATTTCCATGGATTTATTTTTGGGATTACCTAGGACTAAGAGGGGGAGATACTCCGTTTTTGTGGTTGTAGATAGATTCTCTAAGATGACACACTTTATTGCATGTCATAAGACCGATGATGCATCACATATAGCCGATTTGTTTTTCAAGGAGATTGTTAGGTTGCATGGCATGCCTAGGACTATCGTTTCTGATCGGAATGCAAAGTTCTTAAGTTACTTTTGGAAGACTTTGTGGGGGAAGTTGGGAACTAAGCTTTTGTTTTCCACTACTAGTCACCCACAAACTGATGGTCAAACCGAAGTAGTGAATAGGACTTTGTTGGCATTATTGCGTGCTATCATAAAAAAGAATTTGAAAACGTGGGAAGATTGTTTGCCGCATGTTGAATTTGCTTATAATCTATGTGCCCATTTTGCAACTAAGTTTTCTCCGTTTGTGATTGTTTATGGATTTAATTCATTGACTCCTTTGGATTTAACTCCTTTACCTTTGAGTGAATGTGTTAACTTAGATGGCAAGAAGAAAGCTAATTTTGTTAAGCAGATTCATGAGAAAGCAAAGCAACACATAGAACGACGAACAGAACTATATGTCAAGCAAGCCAATAAGGGACGCAAGAAGGTTATTTTTGAACCGGGGGATTGGGTTTGGTTGCACATGAGCAAAGACATTCAAAACTACTCCCGAGGGGTGATGGACCGTTTCGAGTGTTGGAACGTATCAATGACAATGCCTACAAGCTTGAATTACCAGGTGAGTATGGTGTTAGTGCGAGCTTTAATGTTTTTGATTTATCTCCTTTTGATGTAGGTGATGATTTGAGGGCAAATCCTCTTCAAGAGGGGGAGAATGATGCAAATAAGGCTGAACAACCAGTGTACATGAGGGAGCACTAACAAGTGGGCTTAGAACGACTCAAGGGCAGCACCCACGTGATCCATTATGCTTGCCAATTGGGCTAATTACTAGACTTAGAGCCAAGTGATTTAAAGAAGCATTGAATGGGCTGATTCAAGAAGTTTGTACTCAAGTAAATTTGTGGTGGCCCATTGAGCATGGTCCACGTTATCATCAGAGGAGCTTCACCATGATTAATGTTCTAGAAGAGTCCGGTCAAAACAAGCTTAATTTCAGCAAGTAAATTGGCTTGGTTACTTTCCCTTTTGGTGTTTAGGTCTGATTGCAAGGCTTGCATGCCAATTTATTTAACTTTCCTTATTTGTTAGGTGTGATTCTTTAGGTGTAATGGCTGATAATAAAGCTAATTTAAATACTTAATTTTTCCTTTTCTAGTTGTAGGCATGATTTAGGAAGGGTAGGTTAGTTTCCTGATTTTATTTTCCTCTTGTGAAATCTGAATTTATTAGAGCATAATTTAGGAAAAACAGATTTGTACCTAGCAGCCTATAAAAGGCGGATTTTGAAGGAAATGATTAGTTTTGGAGAATTCAGAAAAAAAAAAAAAGAAAAAAAAAGTGAGAGTGTGTTTTCTTACATTCTTGAAAAGACTTTTGAACTTATCAAGTTATTCTTGTGGCGTTCAATAGCCAAACTTATCATCTAGGCTTTTGAGACGTTCTTGAGAGTCTTGGTGTGGCGTTTGACATATCTGAAGTCACTACTACAGAATACAGATACCACGACGGTTAAAAACCGTCGTGGTAATACTTACACGACGGTTTTCTAACCGTCGTGGAATCCACATTCGTGGTATATATTTCGATTCCACGACGGTTTAAAAACCGTCATGGTATCGGAGCTACCACGACGGTTTAAAAACCGTCGTGTTATTCGAGATACCACGACGGTTATTAAACGGTCGTGGTAGCTCTTGAGAAACCACGACGGTTTATTTGAAAAACCGTCGTGCTATCATTATACCACGACGGTTTTTTAGATAAACTGTCGTGGTATTTTGCCAGTAAAGGTTGCGTAATAATTTTTTTTTCAACTATAGACCACAACTGTGTGTTATGCATAAACAAGCAGCCCATACCAATTCTCTTTTTGTTCTTGTATTCTAATACACCATGGCATATAATAAATATTATCATGTGGAAATGCATTTAACATATATATATAATTAACGGAAAAATATAACACATTCAAGTTTTTCGTGTAGTTTTTTTTTTGGACTTCTCAACACGTGTCCACTCGACATCTAAACCAAGCAAGTGTGATGAATCATCGTCCAAATCATCAATCTCCTCCACCGGTGGCAAACCGTTCGTGATAGATGGAATGTCCGTGCAATCTTCAACATCTTCTTGGTCATCCCGTATTAATTTTGGCTTCATTGGCACCACTAATGATAACTCTAAATTGTCGGGATCCGTTGTGTAAAAGACTTGTATTGCTTGCGACGCCATAATGAAAGGATCATTTTGTATGCCATACGCCTAAAGTCCACCACTGTCACGCCGTCCTTATCAAGCTTAACAAAATTATTGTCAGCCCACTTGCATTTAAAGAGTGCTATCCGCAATCCGCAATAATCAAGTTCTCAAATATCTTCAATGAACCCAAAGTAGTTCATGGAGCCGTATACCGGGTTCTTGTCCTTTGCGGATGAAATCTGCATAGACTCGGCACGGAGGCTCACACCACTATTTTGGACTGTATGCTTCTCATCTCTTTCGCGAGTGTAAAAGGTGTATCCATTGACAAAGTACGATGTATATCGTGTGACTATCGATGACGGTCCTCTTGCTAGCTTCATTAACTCTTGGGAAACGGTAGGCTTCTGATGCAAATGTCGACTTGTCCACTCCCTGAATGCCCGGTTATGCTGATCTTGAATCCACTTCTGACATCTTGTTTTCCTTGGATTCGCGACTCGTAATTCCGTCGTATGAACCTCAACGAACGGCTCCACTTCCTTAGCATTGTGCAAAACATACAGACAAGCTTTTTCCCATTCATCTTGCTTTACTTATGAATGAACGGTCACGAATAGTCCTTTCGATGTAAATAGCCCACTCGTTGGCAACCCTATTGGGTCCGCATTGGACAAATACTCAGAGCAAAACTCAACTGATTCCTCGGCTATGTAGTTTTCCACTATACATCCCTCGGGCCTATTTCGGTTCTTCACATAACCCTTCAAAACCTTCATGTACCTTTCGAAAGGATACATCCACCTCAAATGGACCGGTCCACATAACTTAACTTCACAAACTAAGTGCACCGTTAGGTGGATCATTATATCAAAAAAGGCTGGTGGAAAAAACTTCTCAAGCATGCACAAAGTCATCACCAATTCAGATTGTAGCGAATCTAGCATAAGTGGATCGATTACCTTAGAGCAAATTGAATTGAAGAATGAGCATAACTTTGTAATTGCATATCTCACATCTTTCGTTAAAACTCCCCGCAATGCAAGAGGTAATAATTGTTGCATCAAGATATGACAATCGTGTGTTTTCATTCCAATAAGCCTCAAATCCTTCATCGACACCAACCTTTTGAAGTTAGAAGAGTACCCACTTGGTACTTTCACAGACGCAAGCCATTCACAAAGATTTCTCTTCTCTTGTCTCGATAATGTGTACTTTGCCGAAGGTAAGTATGTGCCATTCGATCTTTTCTCGGGGAGCAAATTTGGTCTAATCTTCATCTCTTCAAGACCCATGCGTGTTTTTTCACCATCTTTAGTTTTGTTTGGAATGTCTAGCAACGTGCCCACTATCGATTCACAAACATTTTTCTCAATATGCATAACATCTAGGCAATGACGAACGTAAAGTGACTTCCACTATGGAAGTTCTTAAAATATTGACTTCTTAACCATCTCAAAAACGGCTTCGCCAGACAAAATCCAAGGAGCAGATCTTTCTTCGGTATTACCATCAAAAGCCTTTTTTTGTTTGCGGTATCGATGATTCGTTGGCAAGAACCTCCTGTGACCAAGGTAAACGGTTTTCTTACCATTCTTCAAACGGATAGAGGCTGTTTCCTTCATACAAACTGGACATCCTATAGAACTCTTCACGGGATAACCAGATAAGTTACCAAGTGCAGGAAAGTCATTAATTGACCATATCAACATTGCACGTAGATTGAACGTATCTTGACGGCCAGAATCTCTAACTTGTAAACCATCTTCCCACAAGCTTTTTAGGTCATCGATTAATGGTGCCAAGTACATGTCAATGTCATTCCATGGTTGTTGAGGGCCTGAGATCAATAATGTCAACATCAAGAACTTCCGCTTCATGCACAATTCCGGAGGGAGATTGTAATTGACAAGTATGACTGGGCAGGTACTATGCCGACTACTCATGTTACTGTGTGGGTTCATTCCGTCCGTCGACAAACCGAGACGTAAATTCCTTGGTTCTGCACTGAAATCTGGATGATTGTCGTCAAATATCTTCCATTGTGGTGCGTCGGCCGGATGCCTAAGTTTGCCATCATCAACACATTTATCATGGTGCCATGTCAAATTTTTAGCATGCTCGGCATTGCGGAATAAACGACGAAAACGTGGAGCCACTGGAATGTACCATAACACCTTAACCGGCACTCCTTTTCTACCATTCGATGGCATCTTCCCCTTCTTCCATCTTGATTCGTTACAAACCGGACATTCATCTAAATCTTCATATTCTTTCCGGTAAAGGACGCAATCATTTGGACAAGCATGTATCTTTTCATATTCCATTCCCAAAGTGCTCAAAGTCTTCTTCGCCTCGTACATACTAGGTGGCACTTTGTTATCCTCGAGTAGAACATCTTTTAGAAATTCTAAAAGAGTTGTGAAACTAGAATTCGTCCACCCTCCCGACGCTTTCATATTCCATAATTTAACCAATGCCCCGAATTTCGTATATTTTGTACACCCGACATACAAGGGCGTTTCGGCATCATTAATCATTTCCTCAAATAACTCCGGGCGGTGAACAAAGTTTTCTTCCAAATCATTGACCATCTTGAACATATTATCACAAACGTCGTCTTCCTCAACAATAGGCTCTTTACCTTTAGTAGTACTCGTCGATGAATAATTAATATCGAAAAAATCTTCGCCATGTAAATACCATGTTTGGTAAGAACAAATAATCCCATAAGCGAGCAAATGCCCTCTAACATTATCAATGGAATGAGATCTATGATTACTACAAATTTGACACGGACAAGGAATCTTATCATCTTGTATGTGAGCTTTGGCAAATGACAAAAATTCTTCAACACCATCTTCATATGCTTTAGACAATCTATCAAACCACATCCATTTTCTATCCATGATTTGCAAATCCTAAATCAAGAATTCAAAGCTTTCAAAGTCAAAGTGGGCGTAATTTTAAAATGCATGCATTTAATTTTCATTTAGTTAATTAAACACTGCTACCGACGCATTAACTAATTGAACAATTAACAAAAAAGGCGAATAAACATACAAACTAAGGGCCGGGAAAAAATAACAATTTGATCATGATAAGTTCGCATATTAAACACCCGGCCCATTGCATTCTTCAATGTATCAAAAGCAATCCCAAAACATACAAAATTAATATAAAAAATACAGAGGATACCAACATAGAGCTAAGTTTGTGTGATCATGACTTACAAGAGGTATTGATATGATCGATAGAAGACGGTGGCGTCACACAGTGGTGTTCCGAATTTCCTTCCGAGCTTTCTAAAACGAATTTAGTTCACTGCAGCTGGTGTATTGATGTGGAAATATCAGGAGCAACAATCTGTAATGGGAAAACATATCGCGATTTTTTGACGACGGTTTATAAAAAACGATCGTGGAATCCGGTGATACCACGACGGTCTCTGAAGACCGTCGTGGAAGCACCTGAAGACCGTCGTGGAAGCTCCGTTATTCCACGACGGTCTTTGAAGACCGTCGTGGAAGCTTAAGATTCCACGACGGTCTACAAAGACCGTCGTGGAAGCTCGGAGCTTCCACGATGGTTTTCGGAAACTCAGTTTCGCTCCGTGTTTTGACCCCATTTTTCACGACGGTTTTTTTAAAACCGTCGTGTTTTTTCCGTCGTGTATTCCACGTTTTGTAGTAGTGAGTCTTGGTTTTTATCTTTCTAGGTAACGGGTCAAGGCTCAAACAAGCTTGCGTCTTGAAGGTCTTGGAGTTTGAATCCACGTTTGGTGTTGGGTTTCGTCGTTTCATCGGCGAGGTCCATATCAAATGCTGCTCAGCAAAGAACCGGCAAGATCGTTAGTACACAAATAAGCCTCTTTGTACATAAGTACCAAAAAAGGCTGTTGTAAATGTAAAGCTCTTTTGATCTTACTTTTCTTTGCAATAAAATTATATTTTTCCTCTCTTGCACTCACCAAGGCCGAAATTCTCTCCTTTTCTTTCTTACTCTCTTTCACGTTTCTGCCTTTCTCTTTTGCTCTCCTCTCCTTTTCTTTCCTCTCAGCCTCATCCTCTATCTCCTTTTCTCTCAGATTTTCACTCATTTTCTTTTTGTCACTCTCTTTTTTTCGATCACTTTCTTTTTTTTTATCACTATCTTTTTGTAGCCTCACTTGATCTTCAAATACTTGTTGTGGTGTCAAGGGTACAAGAGTGATTGGTCGTTGATTAAGTACAAAAGAATATTTATTTGTATAACCATCGTGCTTCACTCGCCTATCAAATTGCCATGGACGCCCTAGCAGCAAATGTCCGGCTTGCATCGGAACTAAATCGTATAATACTTCATCTTCATATTTACCGATCCGAAATGCAACTAACACCTGCTTGTTTACCTTTATCTCGCCACCATCCAGATTGTCAAAAGAAGAAGGAGAAGAAGAAATCCAAATTATCAACAAGTTAAAAAAAATATATATATATATATATATATATAATCAATTTCTCCCACGAGTCAGAAATGAAGAGACGCAACGGAAAAAAAAGTAATAATAATAAATAAATAATAATCAGTTTCTCCCACGGATTTGGAGATGAAGACACAAGGAAAATCTCAAAATTTAGCACACGAATACTAAAATGATGACAAAGTGATTTCTGACTTTTAGAAGCAAAGAAACTAGACCGAGATTTGAATGAAACAAAAAGTACACAAATTGACAACAAGAATAGAATTTCACTACACTGAATCTTTCTTGTTCATGAATCACTGTTTTTTTTTTTTAATTTGATTTTCTTTCTGAAGTTTTTTTTTTAATTCAAAATTTTTTTTGTATTCGATTTTTTTTTCTTTTTATAATCAGAAACTGAAATAAACTAGGATTTAGAGAAAGAAAATAATTTTTAAAGGATAGATAAACCTGACCTAGAACCTAGGCTCCGATACCAAATGATACGAACCACACCAACTATGTGACGAAACCCGTATTTGAAGATGTCTCCAAGATCGTTTCTACGAACAGGTTCGAATGGAAGGAACCGCGACCCGTTACCTATAAGAGGTAAGAACCTTGGTATGGTGATGACTGTACAATCAACTATGGAAGGGTTGATTGATAAGTCGTTGGTGAACGCCACGAAAAATCTCGATAAGTTCGAATAGTTCTTCAAAGAACCAAAGAGAAAAAAATTCTCACAATTTTCTGATTAATGATATGTCTTATTCCAGGAAAAAGGTACAATTTATAGGACCAAGGCCACAAATTTTCAAACCTAATGCCTAAGGAAACTTGCCAAAAAAACTTATAGGAAAGTTGAAATATCCACCTAATTTCAGCCATAATTACAGGGAAACAATTCTGACTTTAATCCCTTAATTTTCAGCTTATTACATGCCAATAAGGAAAAGAAAACAGTCAAAGAACTAAATTAGGAAAGTAGAACTAAAATAGGAAAGTAGAAAGTAGCCAATGCACCTAAATCAGATTTCCTTTCTATCAAACGCGCCCAAATCCAATTAAGGAAAGTGAATAATAATTCAGCCTTCATGGACAAATCTCTTTTCTTTTGTTATAGCTTGAAACCAAAAGAGATGCCAGAAAAGGAAAGTAAGCACATATTCTCCTATTGACTTTCTTGAACTTGAATCATGCTTGTTAAGGGCTGATCCACACGTTCATCTCCCTCAATAGGCCTCCACGTGCATGCTTGAGCCCAAATCCCTCGAATCAGTCCATTTAACGCATTTTGGAATTTATTGGCTCGTGCTCTTGTAACCGGTCCAATAGGAACTTGAATTGGTTCCGCATTCCATGCTCTTGTGCTAGCCATATCCTCATCAACTAAGTTATTTAGCTCTTCTTTGAATCTTTTAGCTCGAGTTCTCGTCACCGGACCAACTAGAACTTGAATTGGTTCTTGAGAATTTCTTTGAGCCTTCATGTCGCCATCATAATCCATGCTCTTGTGCTTGTCATGTCCTCATCATTAATGATGTGAACCCGCCAAGAATATTGAGACCCGACAATGAAAAGGAACCCAAGAACGTTCTACGATCAGATTTGGATGGGAGACCTCGACCCATTGCTTCAACAAAAACAAGAACCTTGGTATATTTGACCTCAACCCATTGTTTAATGCGAAACAAGAACCTCGGTATAAGAAAGGCACCACAAACGGTGGTGGAAATCCATTTGATAAGTCGATGGTGAATGCCACGGAAAACTCCGATAAGTTCAAATAGTTCATCAAAGAACCAAAGAGAAAATACTTTCACATTTCTGAATAATTACTTGTGCCCTTTCACTGTTACAAAGATGCCTATTAATAGGCTAAATGTTACAAAAAGGTTCCTAAAATAGCTATCATAATTAAGGCTAAAATCTGATAATTAAAAGTTCCTACTTGCCTAAAAGAGAAAAAGGAAACTATCTGTCCTTTAATTGGCTAATCTCACACATTCACTAGAAAAGGAAAGTTAGAAGTTTTTAAATGGCTTTATTATCAGCCATAAACACCCATGAAAAGTCAAAAAGGCCTAAACAAATAAAGGAAAGTAAATATCCTGGCATGCAAGCCTTACAACCCAATTTAACTTGCTAAAATTAAACTTAGCCTTGGCAAGATTCTTCTAGAACTGAAATAGGATCAGCATTGCATGCTCTTGTGCTTGCAATGTTCTCATCATTCCCCTCCTCTTGAAAATGATTTGTCCTCAAATCAAGTTCATCACCTGCAAGAAAGCGCATCTGCGACGATGTTTTCTTCTTCTATTTTTTTTTTTGTTTAATATGCCATGAACAGGAATTACAACTAGAACCAAAAATTGTTACAAACAAATTCGGAAACACGTTTTTTTTTTTTAACGGACTCCTTTCTGTTTTCTTTTCTTTTCTTTTCTTTGTTACAAACTATTTCAGCCACACACAATCGGCCAGAACATAAACTAAATTGAATGTGATAGAAAAACCTGAGACTAGAACTGAAGCTCTGATACCAAATGATGCGAACCCTGCCAAGAATAACGTGACCCGACAACGAAGAAGGAACTCAATAACGTTCTACGATCAGGTTTGGATGGGAGACCTCGACCCGTTGCTTCAACAAATACAAGAACCTTGGTATATGTGACCTCAAACCGTTGTTTAATGCGAAACAAGAACCTCGGTATAAGGAAGACGCCACAAATGGTGGTGGAAATCCGTTTGATAAGTCGATGGTGAACGCCACGGAAAATTCTGATAAGTTCGAATAGTTCGTCAAATAACCGACAAGAAAATACTCTCACATTTTTGAATGATTACCTATCTTCTTTCTTCTCCATAGGCACCTGTTTATAGGCTGAATTATTACAAAGAAAGTTCCTAAAATAACTTAATTACATGTCATCTTAATTATGGCTAAAATCTAGTAATAATAGCTCTTACCTGCCTAAAATAGAAACAGGGAAACAATCTGAAATTAAATGGCTGTACATGCCAAAAAATAAAAAAGGAAAGTTGACTGATGAGCTAACAAAATAAAGGATGAATGATGGCTGAATATTCAAATATAAAAAAGAATGAAACTAAATATTTTTGAGTTTCTCTTTCTTGATTCACACGCCTATTGCATGGATTTGCATAACTGATCTTCTTGATCCGAAATGACCTTGATGATGTGGACCAATCTTTGTCATCCCTCATTAATGGGCACGCTCAAATCCTCTTGCTGAAACTTCCGGATTAAATTGTTGAGTTTGATTTGCATCACATTCGAAACTGCTCCTGGCAGCGCTCGTGATCCACCGTCGTGACGCTCGCAACCCCGCCAGTGGCACTCTAGATCCTCGCTCGCAAGTTGCCATCCCCTTCGCTGGCGAGCTCACGCGTCATCGCATTACTGCTTGCAAGTTACCATCCCCTCCACCGGCGAGCTTGCGATGTGGGTGACGAAAAAAGCCGGTAAGCTTGCAATGTGGGTGTCGCACCAGTGGAAGCCCTTTCACTCGCGAGCCGTCGCCGGGGAGTCACCACCACCATTCTTGGTGTCTGACGATGGATGGTCATCAAAATTAGATTCCCTTTTTTTTTTTTTTCAGTATGATCACATGTAAAGATCTCACAATAGGTTTGATGAAAATTTTTGATCTTAACCGTTAAAAATTGATCTGTTGCTCAAGAATTTTTACACGATCATCTTTTACCTCATTGTAGAATTAGCCTTTAAATATATCTAAACAACAAGTACATACTTGAAATAAAAATTAGCCTTTAAATATATCTAGACAACAAGTACATACTTGAAATAAAAATATAGAACATTAGTAAAGCAGCTCATGGATTGACTGAGCAGGGTCTAAGGATAAATGTGGAAATTCTATGGTTGGAGGAAATACCTCCTTGTATTGTGTGACGCCCCGACTTCCCAAGCCGGGTCGACACCATACCTACTTGTACATAACTTTCTTGAAAATTTGAGACTAAAATTTTTTTTTTTTAAAACATATTCACATAAATTATTTTGTAGAGAAAACTTATCATGCATACAAACCAAACTGAAAATACATTCTCATGTCTTCAAACCTCATACATACATCCAAACATAATTTACTTTTTGAGATATATACATTTTAACTCAAAAAGCGGTTGCGGAAAAATTTTGCGTAGTGGTATCCCACACCGCCCTTCACACGCCGCATCGTCCGCGTAGCCCACCACTTAAGCTGCAGGCTTCTTACCTACAGTATGAAATATAAGAGTGAGCTTACGCCCAGCAAGTACAAACATAATCTCACAAAACATTTCAATCATCTTAAAACATGCCAATCTTCATGTAACTTATGCATGAACCATTTTTGATTGATTGAATCTCTTATGCTTCATTATAGACTCAATCTTTAACTTATTATCTTTTCTCAACATGTGGGCCTATAGTGTACGTACCAAAAGCGCGCAGCCTCCAGACAAAGCTAGGGTTTGCAAGGCCCTAACAGTTCTGGGAATTATAACTTGACCCTTCACGATCACGGAAGGTAAATATCACAACTGAAACATATAGCCCCCACGATCACGGGAGGTTGGTACGACACCTTACTTGATTTATCTTACCATGTAGTTCAACATTAGTGAACATGCCTCATGATGTCACCATATCATATCATTCCTAACACTTGCCATAACATGGCATTCTTGAAACCATGTCATTTTTGTAAACGTGGCATTTTTGAAACCATGACATTTTTAAAAACATGGCATAGCATATCTTAGCATATCATCGCATGGCATCACATATCATAATATAACATAGCATGTACACTTGAAAATATGGTGTAAATAGTATAGCTTAACATAACATATTTGAAAATAGTATTTACTATTTTCGTACTGTAGATGAGGTTTGATACTTACCTCGTATACTATGTCCTTTGCTGCTCCACGTCAGGATACAATAGCAGACTATCCCCTGCTATAATAAAGGACATAAGTAAGGATCTCTAGTCATAACCGCAAAATGTTAGTGACCTATCCAACATGCTTACATGATCCTGGTTGTATGTCCCTTTGTGCATAAAATCTTACTTGGTTTCACTTAGTAACCCTATGGTTATGAATTTGTTTCTTTAAAAGGTTACATTGGGTAACCTTATATGCTAAGCCCACAACATACCATTAGGGTTAAATCATCTTCCAACCTTAGGCTTCTTCTTTAATCCACAACTAACGGGTTATGTCCATTAACCGTTTATCTTAACTCAATGGGTATCCTTTAGGGTTACATTAGATAACCCTTAAGGTTAACTAAGTCAATATTGTTAGTCAACCAAAGTCAACTATGGTCAACTATGGTCAACCCTCTTTGGGTCAACCTTTGGGCCTTGGGCTTGACCCAGTAACTCGGGTATCCTTCCCGGTTACCATGCGTAATCGCTTTACTTACTAAACTTTAGCTTGAAAGTCTTGTTTTTCCTTAACTTGGAAAATTTAGGGAAATTAATCTCAAAATTCTTTACTTGACTTGTAAAAAATCCATATTCTTAAAATGGGGTTTTGAACAATCATTTGAGGTTGAAAACTGTCGTTGGAACAGTCTCCATCGTCAAAACAGTGAAAATTAGAAAAATATAGTTTTTCTGAAACAGTTTTTAGAAAATCCTGTGCAGGAATTTCCTGTTCCCTGCACCGACTTCAGAAAACCATGTCAGTTTAAAAATCCATTTAGAATTTGGAAACGTTGTCTTCACAAAAGTTGTAGCTCTTGAAAAATCCTAAGACTTTCATGTTTTGCGAAAAATCCAGTTCCGCTTGTATCCTTGTCAGTTTTCATTTGAAATTGGCTGGTCGTGTAAACTAGGTCTGGGCAGACTAGTCTCGGATTTTTATAGAAACGGAGGCCATTGGAGCCTCATTTTGAGAAACTGTCCGCGTTGTTCCCTAGGAAAAACTCTTCCGAACAACTTTCATGTTTTACGTTTCACCCAATTCGGCCTCTAAAGGCCTTAAATTTCCACTTTCCCGAAACTGGCCAATTTTGAATCCGAACTGGCAGTTTCGGTTGTTAAGTCCGGTTTGCGTCCTATTCCGCAAAGTCTAACTCAACCGAACACTCGGGAGCCTAAATAGCATACAAGCAGCGTATTATAACGTCCCACATGAACCATCATGTATTTCTAACGTCTCCATGCAAACCAAAACAGATCTGCCCTAACCTAGGGTTTGCATGATCTAGGTTTGAATCACATTCCATTCATCCATCTCATGCCATTCTCGGCTAGCACTAGCAACCTAGCATAATTGCCACAACCGGCTTGCACAAACAGGGCACATACCAACCATTTGATCATGCAAAAATCCTAGCATGCAAGCAAGAATAAACATATAGCAAGCAAAGCATAAATAAAGCCATAGCCAAACCACCGTTAAAATCCTAATCAAGCACCACCAAAACTAACCTAAAGCAATAAAATAACTTTGAGCATATGCTCTTACATTTTTCAACTTGAAATATAAATAAATTTCAAATTGAAAGCTCAATTGCAAGCTTAGGGCTTAAAGAAAAATACCTTGGCTCAAGACTAGGGTTTGGGCACCAAAAATTTATCCTTCCTCCTAGGTCAACACAACCGGTTCTTACCCTAGCTAGGGGCACCAAAATTTTCTCTTGGCTCCTTGGTTGATCCACACCAAAACCGAGCACACCACCAAGTTTTCTCCTCAAAATTCCCAACTTTTCCTCTTCCTCTTCTCCTCTCCCTCACTCTCGGCCACTATACCCAAAATGACCCAAAAAAAATTCAAACTCTTTTTTCTTTTTTTTTCTAGAGCAAAACCGAACTCCCCTAAGTAAAAGCCCTATGAAAATTTTGATTTTTCTCTCCTCTTTCTCTCTTCCTTGGCTGCTGAGTTTCAAGAAGAAAATTGGCAAGAACCTCCCCAAATTTTTGAATAAAAGTGAATAGCAACCACCCCTATTTATAGAGGTTGAAAACTTTGCTAAATTACACAAAAATCCCTAAAAAAATTAAAAATTGCACAATGGGAGGGTGAGCTGGCCGGCTGTCTACTTGGAGGGCAAGGCCAGATGACCTCATCTTGGTGACATCATCTAGGTGACATCACATGCTTACATCACCAAATTTCCAAAATTTGCACTTTGGCCCCAAAAGTTAAAAATTTTTGCATTTATACCCTCTAGGTGGCCGGCCATGTCATCATGTTCTAGAGAGTTCTTGGCTTTCTTTCCAAGCTTATTTAATCCAATTATGATGTCATAAATTGAGAATAGGATGATGACATCCATACCAAGCCCCGTTTGGCTTTTCATCAATATTCAGTCCATTTTTCCGCTACACAGATATTTCTAATACTGTGTTTTCTTAAACACAGTATTTTTATACTGTACTACAGTCCAAAATTTATCTGTGTAAAAATGGACAGTATAAATTTTTTTCTTATTTTTCCGAGCCCTTTCTATCTTTAATCCTCACTAGTTGTGCTTGATTTTTCTAGGGTGGTCTCATAGCTTATTCTAGCTTATTCGTCCGTAAAGACGGTTTTCAGCAGTATAATTTTCATACTGTTTAATTATACTGCAGTATCATCTTAGTCAACTTTGGTCAACCTAAAGTCAACCTTGGTCAAACCTTGACCGGAATAAAAATCAAAATTCCTATTTTGCCCTTTTTTCCAAAAGGTCTCATATTTGCCTAAGCAAACTATTGTTGAGTCTCGTAGCTATTTAACGAGAACTCAAACCTATACTGTTACTCCACTCCGATCATGATTCAGACTTCGGTTTTCCTTGTTTCAAAGGAAATCTAAAGTCATCAAAATTTCGGGTATTACATATTGTATCTAAAATTGTAACTGTTTTATCCTATTAATTCAATTAGCTACGTTACTTCTCAAGCTAACATATATATATATATATATTAAATGGAAATGTTAAAATATTTAAAGTAAATTAAATAGATGCGATAGGCAACTTATTTATTAGATTTTCTTTACTACTATTGTAAATAATTATTCACTAATTAACTCCTAATAAAATTTAGCCCAAAAAAAATTTTGAGCAAAAAATGAACTCCTAATTGACAATTCTTCATCCTTAGCAAATATATTATTCACTTTGAAAAATAAAAACTTATCATTTACTTCCAAAAGTTTTTAAAATGAACTATATGCTACAATTTCCGATACATGTCTTGTTAAAAGTATCAGAAACATTATGACTTATCATATCAGAAACATTATACCTGTCCTCAACTATGGCCGGGGAGTGTTAAAAAAATTATAAAATAAAATAAAAAACTAGAACTAAAAAAGCACTGATTATTTCTCATATATAGTGGACTAAAACTGGAGAAAATGCTGCAAGTGAATTAATTATAATTTTCTGGTACTGACTATCAGTATCAAGTATATATATAATATAGTTCTGTAAGTGTATCCTCATTTTGCTTTAGTGGCAGAAACAAGAGAATGAATTTTGCTTAAATCTACGTAACAGAGTATTTGGGGCCACCGCCCCCTTCAGGGACTGTCCACTCTATGTTTTGCTTCGGGTCTTTGATATCACATGCCTGTAAAACATGATATGGATAGAAAATATAAGCAATTTCCACTACACAAGACTTATTTGTGGTTCAGATTTCTGACATGTTGACCAAGTCCATTTGCATGACAGTAATCATAAGAACCCGTTAACAGAAATCTAAAAACGAGGTCCTATCGTGCATTGTGGAAAAATTTCTCTGAAATAAATTAGCGAAATGGTGCTATTCAGTCCACTGCCTTAAGATGTCAGGAAAACAGCACTATTGGGCTATTGCTCCACTCAAGATTTTCGGATACTCCATTTTCTCAAAAGATTTATTTATTTATTTTTTTAAAAGGTGTTGATAAGCCATACAACAAGAGGAACAAAACATAAATTTAATGGAGGATGGAAATAGAGGCTTTGCCGAAGAATCCTTTTCCAATGGCTCTTTTTGGGGTAAATTCAGTATACGACTCTCCTATTACATATGATGTTTCTGTTCCTCGGGGCTGAGGAAAAGGGAGAGATGACCCAGATGGGAAAATAATGAAGCTAAGGAAGGATTCAAATTCTTAGATAACAACTTGTTTTGCATATAAGACGTCCTTTGTGTTTTAGGCATATATAGTTCAGATATATAGATTGCGTACAACTTTATAACTCACCTTGCAGTGCAAGCAATTTTGAGCATTGATCCGCAACTTTGGCTGACCCTTATCATCCGGGTTGTACCTACATTCCCAATGAAGATGGAGAAGATGCAATACACAGAATGAGAGATTACTCAAAAGATGGAGCTATTCAAGTAGCACATTACTCATATACGCGTGCGGGACAATATCGAGACTCAGGTCCAGCGTACTCCAGCAGATTTATGACTTCAGGAATTCTGGGGTCCCTTAAGCGCAGGTGAGCTGGTTGGTCATGTTCATGATTTGTGTTGCTCCTAAAAAGACGATAAAAACACACATCAAATGCCACAGAAGCGGGGAAAGGGAGAACAGAATACAAGCAGCAATCTCTAGTAACTTTGGACTTCTTAAAGATACTTCTTTCACTTCCTCAAACAAAATATGTTCTCCATATAAAAGGATTCTGACAGCAAACGAGTTCATTTATCCACGACTAGGAGCAACAGGAATCTTGAGAGGTCTCTGTACGAAATTACTCTGCTTGTATGCAATAAGAGCTAGTGAAATACACGTAATCTGAACATTTAATTGCATCTGTGACTCTTGATACTTTCCATTGTGCCAAGGAGATCTTTAACACGAATTGATGAATAACATTCATGACTGTTCAGCTGCTCCAGTGGGCGGGTTACTTACCCATTTCACTAGTTCTATTGCTTTCCTAATAAAGACGAACACGAATTAAGAATTCAAAAGTGTCTACAAACCTGTGTAGAGAGGTTGGAACATCAAAAGATAAAACCTCATCTGGTTTTGGATATTGGATTGGACAATGTAACTTTGCAACCTGCATACATGTAAGAGCAAAATCAATCTTTGCTTGCCAAACATGATAGTGTTCTATCCAGTAATGTTCCCCAATGAAGGCAATTTGATATTTTGTAATGGCTGCCAAAGCAGCGAGTAACTTCATCATTCATAGATGTCCTCATGACAAATGATCATGAGCTAACTTTTAAATATTGACGAGACAGCAACCTAATAAGATGTTCAACTAATCGAATTATGCAGTTGAGAAACATAATCTGCAGACTAGGAATGTTTTTATGTTACGAACAAGATAAGAGAGAATATACTGTTTACAAGAGCACTCGTATATTGTGTATTGTTCATGATCTTTATTCGTTCCGTTAAGCTAACAGAGGCCATATCCTCGACGCATAATTCAATTACTTTCCAAAATTTTGATAACATTTTACTTATTAGCCTGCTATGAACACAAAATTACTTGGATATTCTTGATATGACACAATACAAATAACATCATACTTGAATTTTCCATAAACTATTCATAACTATTAGCTCGTTTTCACAAATTATATCCCACAGTTTGATGACTCCAGTGTGAAAGAAGTATTTTACAATGCATGTTAGTGTAACTTGAATTTAATGTTATTCCAAATGGCGTCTTACATCCATTGCCTCGTGATCAGGTTTTCCATGCTTCAGTGTGAATGGAAACTTCCCTTTCAGTACATAGCTGATAGGCACAAAACAGCTGTTAGCAAAGTTTACACAAAGAAAGAAGAGTTGATAAAACAAATCTCATACAACATATGTTTAACAATGTCGTCATCTTACTGTTCAAGTGCACTAATGGCCAGACCAGGAACGAGACCGTATTCATATGCCTGGAAAATTAAAATGTACAAAAAATGAGTGGTAATCTTCTAAATGAAAAGCACAAAACCTCAAACATTATGAGCTGGTGAATAGAGCCTTTAGTAAATGGAACACAAATAGATAAAAAGCAGAAACTTCTCTCAACAAATTCACGTTGTGGTGACTACGACACTAAGGTGTGAAACAAACAATTTACAGAGACTAGGAAGGCACAAAGTTTTGGGATTATTTTTCTGTCAAAAGAAAATCTTCAAAGGAAACCAAGGTAGTGCTTTTCTTCGTTTTCCAGACGAAAGCTACATGTAATTCAGGACAGCAGGTAAATATTGGGATTCCAAGATTGTTTACTATTGAAGACAAAAGTATGTGGAGAAAACAAGAATTCAGGATCATGAATAGCTCAAACAATTACCGATAAGGATTACCTACACCAACCAGAAAACAAGAATTCAGGATCATGAAAAGCTCAAACAATAACCAATCCGTGGCTCACAGGCACAATAACGAAAATCAACACAATATTTTTATGACCAGAAAGTTGATTATTGCTTTATTAGTGATGCTTTTGGGATCAAAATGTTCGTCATGAGAATGTGCTGTTTGTGGCTATTAAAAATTGGCACCTCTTGTCTTACTAAGAGGTGCGTGTCTTTCACTATATATACCTTCTTCATTCAAGAAAGCATGTTTCCGTGCCTGTATATCTTGTTAAAAAAGCAAATGACAAATTAGGCAGATTGAAAAATGTGAAATGGAAGAATGTGAAGGATTAGAATGTTCTACAAGAAAGTCTACTTAAGGTGGCTGCTTAATCACACAGTTATCTATTGAACATACTCTTAAACTTGCCAAACAAACAATTGCAATGTGGCCGAAATTATAACGCCGTTTAAATTGGTGACAGAAAAAGGGATTAGTGGTAAAAAATTAAAAGTTCAGGACTTCAGGGGCAGTTTGACAAAGTACAAAAAGTTCAGAGGGTAACAAGCCAAATTGGAAAACCAAATAACAATTTTTTAACGTTTTAAAGAGAATAATATGTTAATTTACTCACTGGTCGATAGTTCCGAGATCTGTATAGTTCTTCCCATATCCATGAATTCTTGAGATTATCCCAGTATGTTTCCATGCTCAAGTCTTCATGAAGAGCATGAAATGCAGCTTCTGCAGCTAGCATTCCTATAACAAATAGGTAGTAATGTAAGTTATTTAAATGAGATCATTAAATCTCCAATAAATTATTGCCGCACAGAGCACAGATGAAAACATTTTTGAAGTTTTTTTTTTTTTTTAATCATTCAGAAGGTGTTTGTCTGAAGCTAGTACTGCATATTCATCTAGAATTCTTAATGGAGAGGTTAGCTAAAAGCCAGACGAAGGGTTCCAACAACACTCATAATAATCTTCTCGATGCATATAATTATCTTTATTTCTAAATGATGAATACCTCAACTGTACGGTTCGGTTCGATTATTTTCAAACTGAACATGTGAATTCTTGATGCATATAATTATCTTTATTTAGAAATGATGAATACCTCAACTGTACGGTTTGATTATTTTCAAACTATACATGTGAATTGTATTCAGCATATCTAGTAGGAAATGAAATTCATGTCAAATTGTTAACCGACCTTTTGTTTTTAGTTTTTACTTCTAAGCTCATATTTACTCTGTCGAAATCAATGGCATGCAAGTTTCAATTATGTGACTTATGACAGTAGATTATAGATGCGCCATCTTTTTTTTTTTTTTTTCTTTAATCCAAACAATCAACAGGCCATCAGTTCCAAAACATTCGACAAGCCATCGTTTTATATATAGTCTCCAGCCAACTGTATGACAGAAGATTCACCGGATTGAATAATTAGCCACATCAAACACTCAGAAGAGTTCAGAATTTACACATATATTTTAGTTCATTTACTCAATAAACACAATGCAGGGCATCGAATACAGAATAATGAAAGTAACCGAATGTTGGATATGTTCTTTTTTCAAAAGAAATTTTTTTTGATATGTTTCCAAATTTCTTTAAAAATTTAGAAGACCATGTAAGATAAACGTTCTCACTTGCAAAGAGAGAACTTTTCTTCTCCTGGTCCATAGTAAAAGAAAAACCTACTAAACTCATTAGAAATGAAATAAGGAATTACTTTCCTGCTAAATACACTCTTAAGTAAATTTCTGGTACCTGATTTCATTGCAGTATGAGTTCCTTTTATTTTAGGCACGTTTAAGAAGCCGGCTGAACATCCAATAATTGCTCCACCCGGAAAAACTGGATATGGGATAGACTGAAATTTAACTAGCATCATATTTGTATTTGTGTGACATATACAACCAGCCAAAAAAAATGCTATTTGCATACACATTTTAAAATTAGAAACATGAAGAAAGAAAAACATAACCATTCTTCATCTGCCTGCCACTCATGTAGCTGCATTGCCATGAAAATTGCTATGATGAACAACCCCTTGCATCAATAGTGTAACCTTTGTTCTCAAATCTTTACAAGCTTTTACCGTCCGCAAGTATCAAGAATAGATTGTTCGTTTTTTTCCAACTATTTATGTTATCATGTTTAACCTAAACTTCATTCCATAAAATAAATCACAGCTTCCGTCTACAATCTGATTGTTTATGCAGCCATATGAAGGAAACTTTGAAATCACAACACCCTAATTGTTCCACTAAGATTTACAATATTTTTTGGTTGAAAAATTGATATACTGTTTGCTGTATAAATAACATACCTGAAAACCACCTTCGTTTAAAGTGCGAGCACCATACTGGAGGACAGTGCCACCTTTCAGTACTGGTTTAATTGCAGGATGATGTTTAAGTTTCTACACCATGAAAACGAATGGTGCCATTGTTATCATAATTGAGAAAACGATGAGAAGTTGGGATGTTCAAGGAGGAAGAAATAGAAGTTTAGTGGCATGGGATCTAGTTACAAGAAGTAAAATGAAAGGAGGTTTGGGCTTGGGAAATTTGAAAAAGAAAAATGTTGCTATTTTAGGAAAATGGCTTTGGAGATTCCCTTTAGAGCAAGATTCACTTTGGATAAGAGTCATTAAGAGTAAGTACGGGATGCAAGCTAACGGATGGGATTCCAACATTGTTACAAGAGGATCCTTTAGAAACCCTTGGAAATCTATATCTCATGGTCTTCATGTTTTTCTTGACAATATCTCATGGAAAGTGGGTGTGGGGAATAGGATTTTGTTTTGGAAAGATAAGTGGTGTGTTAACCAATCATTTGAGTCTTCTTTCCCTAGGTCATTCTCTCTTTCTGCCATTCCTAATGCTTTCATTCAGATATTTTTTCCTTGAATGGTAATAATGACTTAAATTGGGATTTTGGGTTTAGAAGGGGTCTAAACGATAGGGAAACAGAGGAGTTGAGTTCCTTGGAGCAATTATTAAATTCTCTCTCTCCTAGTTCTATGTCTCCTGATTGTAGAATTTGGGTGGGCAATAACTCGGGGTTTTCTTGTAAGTCATTCTTTGAGTCACTAGTCGGAATGGATTTTGAACCTTTTCGATTTATATGGAAATCTGGTGTTCCCTATAGGATTAAAGTATTTACTTGGCTGGTTTTTCATGGAAAATTGAACACTTGTGACTTGGTTCAGAGAAGAAATCCTCATTTGGCTCTTTCACCTTCCTGTTGCGTGATGGTAAAGAGGAGGGAGAAACTTTGGATCATTTGATGCTTCACTGCAAGGTTGCTAGAGGATTGTGGCAAAAGGTATCAACTGAAGCAGGTTTTCTTTGGGCATTTCCGGCTAATTGTAGATCTATGATGATAGAAGAGATGGTGGGCTTGGGCTCCAATAAGATGGCTAAAGCGCTTTGGAAAGTGTCTGGTGCTTGCTGTGCAGTGCAACATATGGACAAAAAGGAATTCAAGAATTTTCTTGGAAAAGAAATGGGGGTGGACGATAAATTTGAGAAGGCAAAATTTTCAGCTTCATTATGGGCATCGACGGATAAAGCTTTCAAGAATATTCCGTTTTCTCTGATTGTGCTAAACTGGAAGGATGTGATAGGAAATTAACTAGAATGGGATAGTTATGATATGTCGTACTTTGCTTTTGTTGTGGTCATTATCATTGTCTAGCTTTTGTTTTAGTTTTGTAGCTTTGGTCCTGCGGTCCTAATTTACGAGGATACCATATCCTTATTGACTTGTAATTGATTTATATATCAATGAAAGGGGGGTTTTTCTTATCCAAAAAAAAAAAAAAACGAATGAACATATGTTGAGCAGCAGCCAATTGCAAATATTAAAAATATTATAAATCAGCAAATAAACAAGCATGACGTAACAAAACAACAACTCTTGTACCTAAGACCTAGTGCAACACTTGTGTACCCCTTTCATGGTAAAATTTGTGAATGGGGTTGTTCTGTCTGTAATATCCAACATTGTTTAGCCTAACTATGTCAATTAAATTAGAAACTCACGATTGAGAAAAACAGGAGTACTAGGTTTTTGGTAATATAATAAACCAATGTTAGGGATCCAAAGACAACTGTAGAATATTTGGAAAATTTTCAATATTTCATGGAAAAAAAAGAACACACATACATACAAATGCTACAGTGCCCCATGCAGTTCTTGCAGCATGCCTCTCACATGTGGACAGCACCCCACGCCCCACGCAAGCTAGGGTGTCGTACCCTGCCCCCAGGCAAGGCACTTGTTGCACCTAGGGGCCACACAGCTGTGTCTAATGTCTGCAACGGTAAGATGACTAGGTGTCATCGGTAGGTTAAAGACTAAACAAAACACCCCGATGCAACGTGGTAGTTTACCAATCCAGCTCAAAAGCCTAATGGGTCACTACACTAATCTATGAAGAGGCCCAAACAACACTAATCTAGTAAAACAAAAAAGCCAATCAGTTTTGGTTCACCGATCGAAGGGAATTTTCCATAACCACCGGCCAATCAACTAGTGTGGAAACGATTCAGTTTTACCGACTGACATGTCGGCCACTACCACTAGGGTTTTGGTCGGTGCCACTCAATTGATTGTCAATTTCGGTCATTTTGAACATCCATACTTTCCGAAGCAAAAGAGACCATAGTTATGACCTCCTTTAGAATCAAGTTGGGCTGCCCTTTGAAGTCATGATTACGACCTCTTAGGGCTCCATGAAATGGCTGACGATGAGATAAATGGGAACTACCAAAAGTAGACGAAAGCTGGGTATATACTGGGACAATAATCACACATTCCCTAAGATTCCAGTATAGGTCTTTCCTCCTCTAAATCTCAATATAGGCACAATGAGTCCAGCCTCAATGCTAGCAAGCCTTGATCCAAGCTAAAAGATCCTCCAACTCCGCTACTCTTTGGGAGTAATACTCCAAACTAGCTCTCGTTTGTAAATGAAGGTTAAAGCATCAATAGCTTGTAGAGTACAGTGGCTTTGTAGGGATTGGTGCCCATAAAGCATATGATGTCATAATTTTGTTGCGATTTAAATAAATAATTATTTAATTCATTATATTTTTATATGCATCTATGGTTGATACTTAATAAATATCATAAAATTCCATGATTATTCATGTGACCTTAAATATTATATATAGGTATTAAATATTGTATATAGGTGTTATATACAAAAGGATAACTTTTAAGGATAATAATCTAAAATGGTCTGTAATAATTAATCAATTATTACCATTAAGAATGGAACGGTTTTATCCGAACTGTTAATGGAGAGAGACAATTAATGAGTAGTACACTATGCATAATGTGATAATGTAGGACATGGGACATAATGTGGTATGAATTGCTGATATTACCGTTAAGTACAGAAAATTCTAAATGCCGTATGATGTTATAATTTTGTTGTGATTTAAATAAATAATTATTTTATTTCATTATATTTTTATATGCATCTACGATTGATACTTAAAAAATATCATTAAATTCCATAATTATTTACATGCCCTTAAATATTGTATATAAGTGTTATATACAAGACGATAACTTTTAAGGATAATAATCTAAAATGGTCTGTAATAATTAATCAATTATTACCATTAAGAATTAAACGGTCTTATCCGAACTGTTTTTGGAGAGAGTCAATTAATGAATGCGTTATGCATAATTTATAATGTAGGATATGGGACATAATGATGAATTGCTGATATTACCGTTAAGTATAGTAAATTCTAGTCACATCATCCGGTGGTCATATATAGAATGATTTTAATTCTGAGTTATTCACAGACTCCTATTTATGGAATCATATCTTTTGATTTACTCGGTACGGATTTGAAGTATCTAATCTTATCCTTTGTATTTTGGAGATATGATGAAATAAATAGCCGGGAATGTTACTATTACAAGATGGAATCCATTCCTTATTTTTAAAGAAACAGATAAATAATTCCCTTGCGTGTTGATTTGGGGCTTGAATGGTATGAGCGCTCAGTTCATGATTAATTTCATGAATTTATCATTCATTAGAGAATCAATGGTACTCGAAGATAAAGATGTAATTAGGGAGGTTAACGGATTTTACCTAGCTCTAATTATGAATTATTTACGGAGGATCAATTTATATGTAATGGCTATATCAAATGAACGACTCTATTCTTTGAGTAATTTTATATCTATAATTTCAATAGTGCAATTCCAAGTTTTTAGTGCAATAACTTTGGGATTAATAAAATTGATAAATTCATCAAAAAGTTTGATTAATTATCAAATTTATTGGAGCTTGAAATTATAAATTCATAGCTCCCCACACCGTCTTCATTAGCAATTGAACAAATGTATTTAATGGATTGTATTTTTGCTCACTAAATTGTGTGATATAAAATATAAAAGAGTCTACTTTTATTATTTTATTGTGACAAATATTTATTTGTTACCCAAACAATTAATTGAGAATTAATTGTGTCATCTAAATAATAAAAATTATTTAAATATTCAAATTGGATGACATAGTGAGTGAGACTCAGTGTCTGCGCCGACTGCTAGTGGGGGGGACCCATTGGTGTACAAATTATGATCTGTTATTTTCCTGTTTTTTAAATTATAAATATTTATATGTAAAATTAGATTTTAAATTAAATATTTATACTATTTATAATAAAAAATAGAGAAAAGGAGCAAAGGAAACGTCCTTCATCCCTGCGCATGTATACATATGCTCGGTATATATATATAATATATTATATATGCTATGTTATATAATATCATATTAATATAATATAATATGTTTCCAATTATGTAATGATCTTAATAAATATTATGAATATTTAAAATGCAAGATGGAATTTTTGGGTAACATATTTATATCAAGGTAAAAGGAGACTTTATGGTTGATAGACTTTTGGTCATTAGAAAACCTAAGAGAGAAGAGTTCTCCTTTGAACTCTTTGTTTTTCTCATGTGTTAAGAGCCGAAACAAAGACATTAAAAAGTGAGTGAGTGAATCTCTCCCTCAATAAGAACGCCCACCCATTTGTTCAATCAAGCGACGAAGGTAAGGTATAGAAGAACGTGGTATTGAAGGAGACAAGTCGATCATGAATTCGTGAGATTTCTTTCTAAAGGAGTTTTGAAGTTATCGACTACTCAGAAGATGGTACAATTCTCATTCTCTACCCCTTTTGTATATTAAATTAATATAGCTATAGAATGACGACAAAAGTTTGAGAAGTTTTTGGTGTTCGCGGTTTCACACTTCCGCTAATTTTTCGCCAATATCGGTTTTCAAAACCAACAATTTCTTCTTACCGAAGGATGTGAAGGAAGAGCTGGTAGTTCAAATGTGATTGCTCCCCTTAAAGGAGAGACCCTGTCAAAAGGCTTCCTATCAGATAAACAACCAAGATAGCAAGTTGTACAGAGCTTCTTCATGAAGGGGAGCAACCACATTCGAACTACTAGCTCCTCCTTCACTTCATGAGGTAAAATGATATCCCAACAGAGCTGCTGAACTATACGACCACATCGATGCTCTAGACAACCAGCTCTCTAACCTTTACAAATGAGAGCTAGTTTGAAGTATTATTCTCAAAGGGTAGGGGAATTGGAGACACAAAACGCTTAGGCGTTTAAATTCATATTAGAAATCCGAGTATATTTTAAGGCAAAAATCTCTCAGCTCGAATCAAAGCTAGTCAGTATAGAGGTTGAACTCAGTGCCGCCTATATTGAGATTCAATGGTGGAGAGACCTTTACTGGAATCTCAACGAGAATGTGGTTGTTGTCCCTGTGTATACCTAGCCTACGCCCTCTTTGGTAGCACCCGTTTATCTCATCGTCGGTCTTTTCATGGAGCTCTAAGAGGTTGTAATCATTGCTTCTACGGGTGATATGAAATGAGTGTCGAACTTATTGCCAAAAGTGTCATAATTATGTTCACTTTTATTTAGGAAAGTATAAAGAACGGGCCATTCATATGATCCCAGATTTTGTGAAAGCTCACACGTTTGCCACTTAGCTCCCTTGCATGCAAGCCATTTGATATAGACGTTAAGGTTAGTATTTAACCAAGCAATGACACTTAGCCATCTTAGACTATTCAGGCAAGTAGTTTCTTATACGAGTCATCACCAATCTTTCACACCTAGCTCCATAACTAGCAGCCCCATTCTTTACCTTTTATCCAGCAATCATAACAAGATAAGTCATTATTTTCTTTTGCATAATATCCCTTTTTAATCACTTAAAATATTTTCCATACTTTTGAAAATATCTAGGAGACAGAGTAAATAAAGACCCAAATGTTCCAATAAATATTTTCTACAAAGGGAATAAGGGCCAAAAGGAGGCCAAAATTGCTTACCCAGGTTTCTAGCAAGCATACACAGCGTAGCCCGTGGTAGCAGCCTATTGGGTGCAATTATATTACCCTTGGGCGTAGCACATGGGCTTGGGCGGCGATGGTGCCTGTGGATGCCCACGCCTTTTGTGGCCCTATGGGACAATCACCTCTAGGCCCATAAAGTAGGTTTAGAATTCCAAAGAACCTGTTTTAATTATGTTTTTCTTAATCATGAGTTTCTAATTTAATCGACTACACTAGAAGCTCAAAATTGTTGGATGTTACACTATCAACCATTATTGAGTTAATCCTTATCTTATTATTCAGGTAGTAGCTCCAACTCCATGATTAGGAAAAAATAGAGAGCATTATTGTTTGTCAGGTGAAGTTGTTTTCCCAAAAGAAAAAAGTAATTAGAAAAAGAAAATTAAAAAAAAAAAAAAAGTACATCACGTACTGCTCTCAGTTTTAACATGCATATATGCAGATTGTAATAGCAATGTATATACATGTCTACCCGTATATATTTCTTGCATGCACGTAAATATATAGGGGTGTGTGTGTATGTCTATATAATGATAGACTTGAAAACATATATATAATTGAATCTAGACAATGAGACCAAACAATGAAAGAAATAAAAAAAAACATGGAATCAATCTACTAGAAGTCTAAAAATGATCCTCTTGTTCCTAATACTAATAGATTTCTGGACAATAATGTGGAAGACCGTAGATCCATAAAGTGACGCATTAAAAAAAAAAAAAGACTCACCTACTCATATAATAAGAAATTTACTTTACCTGGAACTCCTCATAGGGGTTCAAAAAGGGGTTGTGATAATTTAAAGCAACCACAAGACCAATAGAAACCTGAGAGATCAAGGGAAGAGTTTAAAAGAAATCAAAAATCAGTCAGGACCTATATCTTAAAAACAGGCGAATTGCAGTCGTTGCAACTATGTACTTTTTTAGCAGAATATAATTTAACTTGCTTGAACCTGACAAAAGTAAAAATAAATTGAGGATAGACCACCCCCCCAAAAAAAAACACACACACACACACCTGTCTATCTTTCATGTGATAGAGAAATGATCCCCCGTATGTCTTTTGATCCAAAGGCCAACCCAAAGTGTGAAGCACAGCACCGGGTTTATGGTTTCCCTCATCAATTTCCCAGACCTGACAACAATAGGGCAACAGAATTCAGGCAAAACTGCATAAAACCTTTCGGTAACACAAAATAGGAACAAGGGTTATAGCTATTAGCATTAACAATGAGATTGTGTGATATAAAATGATGCCTAAAGTTATATTTTAAAAAAGGTTGATGTTGGAGAACTTCATGAAAATTAGAAAATTTGTGTTTTACTAGGATTACCATTTTATTTGGTTGTCATCTATTTTAGGATTCTTCATTATTTATTGTAATTAGGATTAGGAGTTTGATCTATTTAGTATTTTATTTGAATTATGAATCCTAGGGAGTCTAGGATTGGTTAGTCTATTATAAATAAGGCTTTAGACAACTTCAGTTTTACTCTATCACAACGTATAAAGTTCAAATCTCCAACCCTCCAAGTTTTGCAATTGGAGGGTCCAGCCGAGCCCAACAATGAACACGACAAGGAAATAAGCAGAGCATAATGGGAGATGTGCCATTGCTGGTGAAAGCATCTCGAGTTTATTTTTGGCATCATTGGTGAGTTTTGGCAATTTGACTGAGATGATTTCGAAGCTGGTTTTTGATATTCAATCTCTCACTACAAATAGAGTTATGTTCGAGACTATCCTAAATTCATAATTCCTAGCTTTGATGGCCTTGGAACTCTTGGAATGGATTGAAAGGTAGATGAGTCCTTTAAATTTTAAATTTTCTGCATCATTGGTGAGTTTCACCCAGCCCTGTGCAAAGATAAAAGCAAATCACCTCCTTAATTCCCAAAGCATAAGTCTGATGTTGAGCATGCCCCTTTTCTCTCAAGCTGAACTTCTTTATTAGTTTCTATTGTATTAAAAAAAAAAAAAAAAAAACAAAAAAAAAAAAACCATAATGTCAGATATCAGATCAAGAGGTAACGAAGAAGGTTTGGAGTTTAGGACACTGAGCAATTTGTTGCAACAATTTTTCCCCCAATCAAACCTCTGATAATGACCCACGACATCCCTCGGATAGAAGTGTTATCCGTCCTGCATTTGTTCCATACTTCTATTAGTATGTGGACGCTGAACTAGTCAAAGCAATTAAAAGCTTCTAAACAGTGAGAAAGTTCACTGTCAATCATCCATGTGTAATACCTGTCAGACACATGGTCTCATGACATGCGCACAATGCAAGCATAAATGCATATGCATCAATGTTATGACATCTACTCATTTCCACAGCTTTACGAGGAATTTAGCAGCCTCTTTTCTACCATGCATGTTCTCTCAAAAATGTAAACAAAAGTTTTAAAGTACGCACAAAATTTCACACTGATGGAATAATAAAGTCAAAATTAAAGAAATTAGTAATGCCATGGGAGTAAATTGAAGCTTGGTATCAAGTAACTTGACAAGATTACAGAAGAGAATAACAGCATGTAAAAAAAGCTAATGTGCTCAATGCTCGGTATGGGATCAGCTTTACGCCATGGACATATTACATAATCCCAACATGCTCAGAACCATGTTTTGTATGTCTCCTATATAACCAATGAGTATGCTTGTCTATTCTCACATTTTAGGAAGAGAGAAATTGCCTTTAAGTGCTACGCCGCGCTGAAAATTTTCCTTCTTTGAACCGTCTTTTGCAATTCCCATATCATTAGTTCCAATGCCAACAACAACGCCATTTGCATCATACAATATCTGCTAATTGCATAACTCATAAACAAAACTATTCAACAGAACATTAAACAATAGGAGAGTGTCAGTAGTAGTACCTCACTAGCAGCAAAACCTGGGTATATTTCGATCCCTAGTTCTTCAGCCTTGTCTCCCATCCAACGTACTAACTGACTTAGACTACATCACAAGTTTCAACAATAAGTTTGTTCATTCAAATTAACGATAAGTGTTACAGACCATAAACAAGAAGCAGCATTTGGATAAACAAAACCAATATCATTTTCCAACTCTAGTTAAGTATTTTGTTTCATTTTTGTATTTGGGATAGCGATTCTATTACAAACCCCCAATGCTTGTCCAAGCCAAAGGAACATGACAGTTACCAGAGACGTAAAAACTACCAGCATTTGACAAGCGAGACACAGATAGTTAGAACATCTAATTTCAGACTTGTTGCTGCATGCACAAGAGCTAAGCTTCAACTACTCTAGTATAGGTTATTTTACGCTAGGAAAAGGTTGCCACGAGAAAATAGAATCGGGACAAATGGACAATTTGCAACACTAATAGGCTTACAAAAGAAACACCTAGAAGCACTTCCAGGTAAAAATCAAAATTCAAAACCAAATAAGAAACTGGAAGCTGAATGATCTTGGGAACTTTGAGAGCTAAGAGAACAATTACGGGTGAGCCATCCTTCTTAAAATTAAAACCTCAAAATTTGATGCATGCATATATTATATATACAATGCGTATATACAAATGTGTATGTGTGTGTGTGTATCATGTCATGATTACCTTATGACATAGTTTCCTTTATTATCAAAAGGACAGGGCAAAGAGAACGCACGATCCTTTGTAAGAAAGCAAAATTTATCAGACGAAACAGGGACGGTGATTGGTGACTGCAAACAGAGTCCGAAAATAATACATGTTAAAATAAAAGGCAAACAGATGTAATTACAAAACATCTACATGTAGCAGAATTGGTGAGAGATCTCACCTTATTAGCAAACAAACCACTGAAACTTACCTTTTTTTCATATTATTTTACATCTACGAAAGCTCCATATTAGTAAATAAAGCATTGAACTCCCTCAAATTCTGATTTGCAACAGAAGGGATTACACCACGAAATTTTCAGAACTATCAAGAATTCCTCCTAAAAGAGGTTTTTACCTTTGTAAGTCTAACTTTCTTCAAAGAAACAACCTCTCCTAATGATCCCGTAATATTCAGCTAACCAAAATTATCTAAAATAAATAAATAACTGGATCCTAATTGGTAACATCACATAAGAGGTTTGAAATTATTTAGGTGGGAAATACGGGCAAGATCGGCAAGACAGTATATTTTGTTCCTTCCTGAAATTGAGTGATTTTCCCACATACAATTTAAGCTGATCATCACTCTGAAAGGTTCAAGTATTCTATCATTTTACACGCGTAATTTAAAAGCTCAAGGAAAATAATAGGAAAACCATGAAGGGAACAAATACCTCTTCATGTTTCCACTGAGGGAGAAGTTCATTTAGTGCCCGAGGTTCAAAAACATTCCCAGAAAGGATGTGCGCACCTATTGGGAATCAAGATGAAAACAGTGAGTGAGCTAGAATTATTAGATGTAATGAGCTATTCTTTGCAATTCTAGAACTTAGAAGATAGAACCACAATTCCCAGCAGCAACAAAGTGGGGAAAAAAAAAAAAAAAACAAAACAAAACAAAACAAAAAAACAACACAAAAAAATGGTACAGAACCACAGAAATTATTTTATCTCATGCAGAACATGAAGCGAAAGAAAGAGAAGAGGGGGAGAGGGGGGGGTGTGGGGGCACGGCGGCGGTGGTAAAAAAAGAGTACAGAGAACCATTGTAATTTATATGTAGCTAATCCTTTACTCTTCTCTAAACTTTGCAGCACTCCCTAGATGAAATATATTACCAGAGACAGATTTGTTATTGGCAACGGCAGAAAAGTACCAATCTAATATGTATCTCCAAGAATGTTTTCTCATGCTGCCCTCTATCGGTGATACTTACTAACAGCCTTTTTTCCAGATAAGAAACAGAGTCTATTGATGCTGAAATGAATAGAAAGGAAGAGAGGACAAGGAATCCTCTAGAGAAACAAGAAGCAAGAACTAAACGAGTGAAAATCGACAGCCTAAATATATTTCCACTTCAAAATAATCAAATGAAAGGAAAATCTTTGAAAGCTTTGTCAGCAGAAGCCCAAAACGGAAATTACAGGCCAGCGCCTTATCTTCAAAAAGCCTATCATTCCTATCCATAACTTCTCTACATGGAATTCTAAAACAATGCAAAAATAGAAATGAATCAACATGTTCAAAATCAGTGTCATTGACTCATCTCACCAGCCTTTGGCTTGGATCTCGTATTCCTAAGAAATATGAATTTATTAGATACAGATCAAATCACCCAATCCACAACGACATTTGGTTTCACCATGTAGCCTTATCTAAGAGGGTCTTTGGTACGACAGAAAAGTAGAAGAAAAGAGAGGGAATAGTGAGAGGATTTTGACATTCATGGTTGTTTGATTTGAGAGAAAAAAGCAAGGAATGCATTAGAGAAAGCAAAAGAAATCCTTCAGACCACTTCAATTTTGATCTCTCTTATATTCGAGAGATTATTAAAGGAATTTCATACCAAACATTGGACCTCTTCCTCCTTCACAATTTCCCTCACCTAGGTGATATACCACTCCCACGTCCCTATTTTCTCTCCTTCCTACCAAACACACCCTAAGGAAAAATTGCATGTTATACCTACATCTCTCATGACCATCATCACAACTAATAAATATAAAGGAACCAAAATTGAAATATTGAAAAAGAATTAAAAAATAATAATAACAACATATTGGCAGAATCAAGTGATGGGAAAAACAAATCACATGGAAATACAGGGAAAGTTTTAGTCAGAATCTCAAAGTTAAATAAGTGATCGAAAAAGAAAATATACCAACTTCTGCTCCTTTCTCGACAACACAAACTGATAAATTCACACCCTTTTCACGGCACAGCTGCTTCAATCTAATGGCGGCTGACAAACCAGCAGGTCCAGCTCCAACAATAACAACGTCATACTCAATGGATTCCCTCTTGGGCTCGTCACTGAAACTCCTCGACTGAGACCAAAGAGTCCGTCCTCCGAAATCCCTCAAACCAGCAAAGTTCCGCCATTGCCCAGACGAGAAAGCTCGTCCGAAACGATTCTGGGAGCCGAAAAAGGTCGAGTTAAGACCCAAATGGCGGATTTGGGAATACCCATTTGGGAACTTTGCATGCTCCGAAATGGCGGAAGTTGTTGAATCGCAGAGACGGATTTCTGAAGAATTGTGGGAAAAGAGGGATGTGAAGGTGGGATTTCTGAAAGAGTTGGATTTGGAGGGAAATCTGCGCATGATTGAGAAAAGAGAAACAAGCTAGGAAAAGCACAGAAATGAGTTTGTTTAGTTTAGGATCATTATTAAAGAAGAAGAGTCGGAGACGTTAAGATTAAGGTGTCGTTGAGTAGGAGCATCTCTGATAAGAGGCAAAATGCGATATGCTCGTTTGACAACCAACTGACGTGGGAGCGATGTCAATGACTATCTATGATTGGACTACCATTGGTAATAAAATATCTAATGGCATGTTTACTTACACATAATGGAAGTGGACATGAATTGAAATGGATGGAATTTGGAGTGGTCAGGATTTGGAGTGTTATATCAAGTTTTTCTGTAATATTATGATATCTTATGATTTAAGAAATTGAACGAATCATAAAGGTATTTATGGAAAAAGCCCGGTTAAGGGTTTTATTATGTTTTGTGAGTTTTTATGCCTTTATAAGACTCGAAAATGGTTGCTTAGTCAAGCAAATGACCTTTTAGGTAAAAAGGAGTAAAATTGCCAAAATTTTTATGTTGGTCAAAGTTTGACCAAAAACGTCGACGGTTGACCAAAAAGTCAACTGTTGACCATGGGAATCAAATCTTGGCAAGGAAGTCAACGGTTGACAAGAAAGTCAATGGTGGACGAAAAAGCCGAAGATTGACACCAAAAAGTCAAAGAAAAGACTTACGGTAAAATAATCCACAGTATAGAAATTATACTGTATAGAGCCGTTTTTATGAATAAAATGATATGTTTAGAATTTAAAACCATCATAGAAAATCAAGCACATTAATTAGGATATCTTGGGCCAAGTGGATTCAAGTTATAAGAAAAATTTTATACAGTTCGTTTTTACACAGATGAATTTTGGACTGCAGTTCAGTAAACCAATACTGTGTATAAGTGAATCCAATATTGGAAATACCTGTGTTAACTTAAAAAGGGACTGTATAATAGGAAAAAGTAACAAACAAGCCTTAAAGTGGCTTACCTCACATCACTTTTTGATTATGACATCATTATGCTAATTAAATGAAATTTGGAAAATATTTGGGTGGTTCTAGCCATGGATGGCCGGCCAAAAGCCCCCCCCCCCCCCCCCCAATGTGAAATTTCTGATTTCTCCAAGGACTAAAGATGCAATTTCAAGAAGTTCAAAACCTCTATAAATAGGTGACCCCAAAATCAAAATTAATTAGAAAATTCAAACCAAACTTTGCCAAATTTTCTACTCACCAAAACCGAACTTGAGGGAGAGGGAAAGGAAGAAATTCAAGCCAAGATCAAGGGAAAAAGAGAGTGTGTTGGTCGGTTTCTTGTTGGAGAGCAAGCCAAAAAGTGTAAAAAAATTGTGTATCCATTTTCCTTAACCAAGGCCGGTTGTGGGAACTAAGGAGAAAGAAAAAAAAAAATTAGAACTAATGGAGATTAGGGTTTTGAGTGTTTGGTTCTCTACCTTGAGCATCAATCAAGAGCTCCAAGGATTTTGGTGCCCAAATTTGGCCAAGAGGCTGGTTGAAGGGGAGGAAGAACAAGGAAGAATCAAGCTAAGGGGTGACCGGGTTTTGGAGCTTGTGTGGCCGGAAATTTTGAGCAAGTTGGTGACAGGATTCTAGGGCAAGGAAAGCTGGAATTTTGAGGAGCCAACTGACCTAAGAAGGCCAGCTGTTGGAGGAGGAAAAAGGGAGGAAAGGCCAAGCCAAGTTCTTAAGCCAAAGTAAGGTATAATTCCTAAATACCTAAGCTTTCATTTAAATTTCATTTGGAGAAATTTAAATGTATTTAAGCATGGGTTGTAATGAGCATAAGCTCACCTTAATTTGCTGCCTTAGTTAGGAATTTAGAATATGTGCTTGATTTGTTAGGGTTTTTGGTTTGGTGGTTTCAAATTTGCATGCTAATTGTTTGTTGCTTGGCTAGGGTTTTATGTGATTGATGCATGATGCTAATGTTGATTTGCATGATGAAAATTGGACGTTAGAAACACACTGCATGATTGTTCTTAGGCTCCCGATGTGAACGGTTGAGGTTAGAATACACGAACTAGGGCGTAAAACGAAGTTAAACCAAAAACTGCCAATTCGGGTAGAAAATGACCAGTTTTTGGAAAAGCAGATTTCGAGGCCCTTAGAGGCCGAATTGGACAAAACCTAAAACATGAAAGTTGTAGAGTAAGGTTTTTCCCCGGGGGAAACGTGGACGGTTTCACAAAATGAGGCTCCAACGGCCTCGGTTTTCACTAAAATCCGAGTCCGACCGTGCCCAGGATCCATGCACGGCCATGACGATTCAACAGAAAATATGGGCATGTTAATAACCGAACTGGATTTTCCTCAAAACATGAAAGTTATAGAGTTTTTCGAAAACTAAAACTTTCGTGAAGAACACTTTTTCAAATTCAGCTTTGATTTGTAAATGGAATTGGATTTCTAAAACTTTATAGGAAATAGGGAATTCCTGTACAGGATTTCTAGAAACAGTGCAGAAAAAGCACATACACTGATAATTGACAATGTGAAGCTGTTCCAAAGGCAGTTTCCAACAGTCAATAATTTTTACAAATACTATTTTATGATTTTAAATTTTCAAGCTAAAACAAAGGATTTTTATACGTAAAAATATATGGTTTTTCTAAAACGGGATTTTAAAACATAAAGTTAAAAACAATCCGATTATGGTAGATTTAAACCCTAGGGTTACTTAATGTAACCAAGTAGGATGACATAAGATTAAGTAAAGGCATATAACTAAGGTTATATAAGAGTGTTGGTTACACTACCAATATTTCTAACCCTTACTTTTATTGGATAACAGAATATAGTACGAGACAGTGTCCTGACGGGATTCAGCTCAATATCGGACACAGTGAACCCAAACAAGGTAAGTACAACTCCGCCTACCGTATAGGCTTTGTTGTGTATACTTGCCTAATTATGTGTGTAAAATGTTATGCGTTCTAGAATGTTACATGTTAAATGATATGAAAAGTCAGTTGTTATATGTTAGGAAATGCTATGAAAAATGCTATGATATGTTATATGTTATAAAAAGTTAAATGTTATGATTGTATGCTAGGGTTTAGAAAATGTCATGAAAAATGCTATGAATTTATGAAATGCTATAGATGTATGTTATGAATGCATATTATGTAGATATGCTATGATAAAAGTTATAATAAGATTATGAGATAAGGCTGATAATTAATAGTGTGAAACATCACGATGCATGTTCACTAATTAACAAGAATAAGAATAAGTAAGAGACAATGAAAGTTACGATGGCAAGCAAGCTTGCCTGTGTCGTACCGACCCGCGTTAGGTCGGGTTGGACTATGGATTGAGTTGGAAATGGACTGGCCGCCCCAACCAATTCATAGTTGCGCGTCCGGTACGAACACTTACGTTATGGGGCCCATAAGATAAGATAAGCTAAGATAAGTTAAGAAAGTAAGTTATGAATGAATAAGAAAGCATAATGAAGCATAAATGGCTCATGCATATGTTAAGATAAGTTATATTATGTTATGGTTAAGTTATGTTAGGTATGGTATGCTAGTTAGGACATGTATGGTATGTTTTGTTGAGTCGCGGTATAGAATAGTTGTACTTGCTGAGCGAAAGCTCACTGTCTTACGTCTATGCTGTAGGTAAGCAGCCTGGCAGCAACCCTTGATACAAGATGGAGGCCGTGGACTGGCGGATTGTGAAACGTGGGAACAAAATCGCTACGCGTTTTCGATAATATTATGTAATTATATTATGAGTTTTATTTTACACCTGAACAACTTTATTTAATATCCGATATGCTTACGTTTATATTTCGTATGCATGTACACTGTAAAAAAAATAAAAAATTCCGCTGTTCAAGCTAAGTAATTAAGTACGATATGTATGTATAGTATGTATGGTAGCGGCCTGTGCTAGACGGGTCGTTACATGGAGTCAGAATATGTTGTTTACTTAGGTTTCAGGAATCGAAATCAGAATCAATGTCAATCTCATTCATGCATTTACTTAGAATAGAAATCGGAATCAATTACTGTAAATTTACTTATATACCATTTCAGTTAATTTTGTGTTTTCAATTTAAACAAGTAGATTATATACTAATTAATTTAACTACTAAAATGATTCTTTTTTGTGCTTAAAAAAAAGAAAAAAAAATTGAGATAAGTAATTTATATACTAATAGTTATAATAATATGAAGATTATTTTTTAAATAAAAAAGTCAAAATTTGAGATAACTAGTTTGTTCTAGTAAATATTTAACTTTTTTTAATATAAATTTGCTTAAAAAAACATAATGTTGAAATAAATTTCTAAAATTAAAATTTTGTTTGTAGTTGATTTACTATCGCTCACTTTTTTAAATTTTTCTAGAGCATTTAAAAATTTTAAAACAAATACAGGATATAACATAATCATCTTTTAAACAAAATAAGTCTCAAATCATAAACATACAAAATAAGTACCAAGTCATAAACATAACAAAAGAGTCCCAAGTCATACGCATAATCCAAATCATAAACATAAGAAAGTGCCACATATGTAATTCAAAATACCATTATAGTTTAATTAATACCGCAAATTTAATACCTAAGCACTACGGCTAAGAACCTTAAGGATATATACCTTCTTCAGTTGATCAGGAATGTTGTAGAAGACACGCAACATTTCATGGTTTGTAGCCAAAATGTTAGTGGCATCATATAATTGATCGTCATCCAAGCCTTCAATTTTCATAATTTCTTCATACAACTTGGCTTGTTGTCCAGCTACATCCTTATCAGCAGTAGAAAGCACATCAATAAGACCATCTAATTTGGGTACCATTTCTGCCACAGATTGAGCCATCGACCCAATGTTGGAGCACATGTTCGCAAATGCCTTGTCTTTATTTTTGCTTCTGGTATTTTCCTTGCATGTGGAAACATTTGGAGAGCTTTCTACAGGTTGGTTAGGTTGCACACTTGATTGTTGAGTGTAGGACATTTCATTTTCTACGGAATTCTCTTCAAAAGCCATGTTTGAATCATCGCCCAAATTCACATTCATGGTGTCTTGTTGGCGTATCTCTTCCTCATCATCATCTGCATTTCCAGCATTGATGCCGGTGGCTCGATCAAGTCCATAAATTTCACCCAGTGTATAGTAATAAGGAAAAGGTTTTCCATATAAACCAGCAGCATCCTTTCGCTTCTGTTGAAGGTTTTACTAAGATTTGTTAGTAAACAAAATAAAAAATAACTAAGTAACAACCATTATGAAAAAAAGTTCAATACACATACCCTAATTTATTCTTCGTACACATTCTTTTCACATTGTAATACCATTTTATCATTATCCCATCCAAACCTACTAAGAGCTAACATATCTGTCATTGCACAATATTTTTGCTTGAACCATTTCACATGAGATTCAATATGAGGAGATGCTTTGATTCCACAACCTGGTAATTTGGCCTCCATCATAGCCTCAAATTGAAGCAAATACCCATTCTTGAAACCACAATCAGCCCTCCACATTGCATTTTGACTCAATTCCAACAATGCCTCTACCAATGCATCATCTTGCTGCATTGTCCAATAATGCTTGTTTTGACCTCATCCTCTTTGACTTGAAGTTGGAATGGTACTCATTCTAAAATAGAAATCAAGAAGTCACATATCAAATAGTTAACAAAACCATGAGAACAAAGTATCATAACATTAAACATAAATATCTTCATAAAGACTGTACATAAAGACAACATATTCAAATAAAATGTCAATATGTGAAAATGACTTTCATTCTCAAACATGCTAATCCTAAACCCTATCCTCTACTTGCTCGCCAAGTATTCCTCATTTCTTGAGCTAAATTTTGTCTCCACAAAGTCCACTCAGTTGATGACTCAATAGAATCTATATACTCCATTTCATTGAGTAGCTCTTGTGGTGGGTCATTATCATCCATAATATCCATTGGGTCATAAGCCATTTCTCTTCGAATGAAGTTGTGCAACATACAACACACAAAAATGATGCATCGTTGTATTTTTATATCATAAAAGCAAGGATTTCTTAGTATAGCCCATAGCATTTTCAACAACCCAAAACACCACTCAATAACATTCCTAGCACTCGAGTGCTTTATGTTGAAAAACTCTTCCAGAGAAGTTAGTTGGTTTCCATCTCTAAACTCACTTAGATGGTAACGTTGTCCTCTATATGGTGCAAGAAAACCAGCCCCGTTAGTGTATCCACCATCGACCAAGTAATAATAACCTATAACCAAGTACAAAAATAAGAAAATAATCAATAAATAGTGTAATGGCAATACAAAAATATAGTTTATGTCAGAAATAATTACCGCGGGAAACCTTTAAACTGTTTCTTCTAGTCATCGCATCCCTTAGCACACGCAAGCACATATATAAATTGCATATCTTGTGAGCAAACTCCCAAGACATTAGTAGCAATCTCATTTTTTCTTGTTCTAAATCTTGATTTGTCTGCTTTGGGTACACGAACCTTTATATAAGTCCCATCCAATGCTCCCAAGCAATTCTTCAACATTAGAAAACAAAAAGAAACATAAGTTTCAAATGAACAAAAAATATAGTTTAAAATGAACTTACAACATCAAATAAAACCCAAAAAACAAAAAGACTACATACCTTAAACCACTTTCATTTAGGATCAATTGAGTTCTCCAAAACTGGTTCAGGACTTTTTCAAAATTCTTTTTGACACCGAGTCATTGCTTTTAAACATTCATGGAAACATTTACTAATTGTTCGTCCGGATCTTTTAAAATTGAAACTAATCACCCGGTTCTTGACATGATGTGCTAATATATGCAAAAACATTGCAAGCATCTCTTCAGCGGATATATTTTTTGTGCTAACTAAACCCCCTCTTTCACATAGAAGCTTGCATAATCTTCTAAGCGTTTCTCTATCCATTCTTAATTGTGCCATACACTTGGCATCACTCTCATAAACCAAATCATACAGGTAACCTAGTTGTTGATAAATCCTCATAAACAACTTTGGACTTCGTATTCTTCGTTCATAATAGGTGGAAACATAGGTACACATCGCATCACACACGGCCATGATCATTTGCAGCATCATAGCTATCTCTTTAATCACTACAATTACTCTCTTCTTTCTTGCTAAGAGTCGAGACATGATTTATCTACATTATCATCATACAAAATTTGATTTAGCTTACAATTTATAGAAAACTACACTCATAAAATTGGATCAACGATTGGAAAGTAATGAATACCCAAAAACAAAAAAAAAACTCATACAACCAACCCAAGGGTTACACTACAAATTCAAGTTAAAAAAAAAATAGAATACATGGATATGAACAGAGCAATATATGAACATAGCAAAAATGTAAAAAATGTAATAATCAACAATTTGAATACACGGAAGATTACATAGAAGATCTGTAAAGCAATACCTTGGAGACAAAATGGTGCCCTTGCTTGCTGCTTGAGAAGGGAGTTCTAAGAACACAGTAGAAGGAAAAGTGAATCAGCATGAAAAAATTAGGGTTCTTTCAATCTTTTACTCTTACTTTTCAATCCTCATATAAGAAATTAAAATTGGGGGCAAAATAGCAATTTAACTTTAATATCAGAAGTGAGAGAGCTAATTCGGTAGGGGGGTTTGGGATTGCCAATCCTCTTATTCAATCATAAATTAGTATGGGCCCCACATAATTTCACTCCCATTACAAGATAAAAATAGATAAGTAAACATATGGTTAATTCTCACTCCCTATTCTGATTTTCTATTCCTGAAAAGTAAACAAGCCCTAAGAGTAGTGCTGTAAACCTAACTTTTTAAATATTTGACGTCTTTTTTATTAATAGAAACAATCACTGGATAGAGTAATATTTTAATCATTTACGAATAAAATAATGATAATTTATATATCTTATAGATTGGTATTCAAAAATTAAGATTAAAATTAATATTCTTATAATTTTTAATATTTAATAGTAATAAATTAAAAATGATTAAACCGCCTATTTTATATTGTATAAGCTAGAAACCTTCGTAGCCCACATTTTAAGGGCCCATTTGGAACATTGATTGTAGTTAGAGTTTTGGAGTTATTTTTATTGGAAATAAGTTTATGTTTGTAAATGTGTATTTGGTGCAATAACAATAAGAAAAAGTATGTTTAGCAATCTATATTTGGTTGAATTGTAAATAGAAAATAAACAGAAATATAGGGTATTGCATTGATTTAAAATGTATTTGGAAAATAATGTACAATCTAAATCTTGTTTAGTTCGTTTTATCATTTTGATTAATTTTAAAAAATATATAACTCTCATTTTGAGTTTAAACATTAAAGTCGTGAACTTTTTAAATTTGAAATTTATGAAAATTGAAGAGAAAGAAAGAGAGGTGTGGATGGTCTGGGGGAAGAGAAATGGAATATTGAATAGCAACACTCCATTGGATTCACTGTCCACCTCTAGAGTCTTGACTTTGGGAACCAATGGAGATCCCAAATAACTTGTGGAAATGAGACGAAAAATTCCGTCTAGAGTTGAAGCCCTAAACGGACCTAAATTTTTAATATACAATTGTTAATTCAAGCACTCGTAAATAATACCATTATTAAAATTATTAAAAAGCAATTTCCACTAAATAATGAAAAATATGTCTATTGTAAAACTTTTTTAACGATTGTGTAATATTTCTTTGGGATTTGTAGCTATATATTCTTTTTTTTTTTTAAAAGAAGTTTTATAATAAATTGCTGAAGTTTTTAAAATTTAGTTAAAAAACCTTTTTTTTTAAATGGTCAATCAGTTATTGACCAAACAATATTGTTAATTATGATCAATCACTGATTGACCTAACGTTAGTTAGTAATTTTCATAATCAATTATTGATTAACCATAATCATGATTTACTAAATCTGAAAAAATGAAAAACAGTCACTTTGCTAAATAAAAAAGTATGGCCAATTATTAAATCGGATGACTAAAAAAGGTCATATAACCTAATTTTCCTATTTCTTTTCTTTTTACCCGTGCCAAGATTTTTATGCTGTATCTACTCCAATTCAAATTGTTAATTATAATTATGAAATTTTCAAGTCAAATCAAACCTTTAAATTAAGCGGTTTGGTGCGTTTTGAACTCAAAGAGTTAAGTTTGGACTGCTTTAAATTAATACTTTAAGTGTAGTGCCCTTTGAATTAATTTTGTTCAATTCAGCTAATCATGGTTAATTAATATGCCTAAAATTTGTTAAAATAAATAAAATCAACATTTAAAACTTAAAATTATCATAGTATCCTGTCAACCGGATGAGCATAATGACTGTATTGTATCTGATCAACCAAACGTAGATGACCGGTTTACCTGACAAACACATAAAATGTGCAGATTTCAAATTTTAGTTTGCTCAGAGTTTTTGTTTTCAAATCTTAAGTATAATCCTATTATACTAAGTCAAGATGCATGCATGCATGTGAATTGAGAATTACCTGGGATTTTCAAAGTTAAAAATGACGAAATTAACATGTTGTATAATAGGCACAAATATAAACTTGAGATTTAGCTTAATTAGGATATCAATGATCTTAGTCGTGTTGGGTAACGACTCCAATATTGTCGTGATGCATTATTTAGGATTCCTATGACCGGAGACGAAGCATAGTTACGTGTCTTGATTTACGAGCATGCATGAAGTTCTTTGTAGATTTTATAAGTCAAGAGATAGAATATGTTATCCTCAGTCTTTATTAGTTGTTTTATGATTATTTAGCCTTTGTTTTCTTTTTTTAAAGTTATTTGAGGTAAATAAATGATTTTAGAAAGAAAACGATACTAACTTATTTTTTATTAGTCCACTCCAGTCAAACTTTTCTTTTTTTTGAAATGTCTAGCCAAACTTTCATAAAATCTTTTTATTTATTTTTTTTTCAAAAGTAAATTAATTTCATTATTTACATATCTAAATCTCTTTTTAAAACTCAAAACTTAAATGAAAAAAAAAAAACACATAAGTTTGTTATTTCAAGTCGAATGAGATGAATTTTCTTTAATTACCTAGAATGACGAGATGAACAAAATAAAATATTGCTATTCTTTTTTCCAAACACATTTCAACTTTTTACACTATCAATTCTAAATAATTCATTTTCGACCAAACGCTCAATTTAAAACATCAACCACTACAATTTAAAATATCTTCAAAATTTCTACTGAAGTGTAAACACCAAATGGGGACTAAATATATGTCTCTTTGCGATTGTTGTCCATTTTTTGGGTCCCTGCGTCCTAGACGGTTTTAATCACCATTCCTTCCTCTTAAATTTCACGGAAAAATTAAATTGAAAAAGAAAACGCGCGCGCTCAAGTTACCTATGAAAGAAGTTGAAAATAGTGGAGATTTATTTAATTTAATTTATTGGCAGGAGGGTTGTGGAAATTGCAACTCAACTATATACTTGATAAGCTTTGAGGCACATGGTAGAAAAAGTAGTTCAAGAACCACTTATTGATCACAAAAGGATAGAATCTAATTTTCATTACCATTACAGAGATCATAAGTCAAGCCAAGCCAAGCCATTCTTGACTGTTAAACAAATATAAACGCTAACCAACAAATTGTCCTAACCAACACCAAAAGAGATTCTTAAGGATAAGGAAGAGTTGCAATGTGGTTATGAGCCACCGTACCAATCCACAATTTCCCATTTACTTCTCTAACTTCACTCACCAGTTTCATAACCACCCCCTTTCTATCCTCAAGAACTTCCATAATCTTTCCCTTCTCGTTGAAGAGCGAGATCACCGTGTACATTTTCATCCCTATCAGTCGAGCCAGGAAGCTCATCCGGAGTGGCAAGCGGAAGTATACACTCCTTATCCATGGATTGTGACTCAAGACCTCTTGTATTGGAGTCCGGCAACAATCTATAGCAACCCAGAATTGCCCTTTTTCGTTTACTCTTATGTTGTCTGGAAATCCTGGTAGGTTTGCAGTAGGCTCCGCGAGTCCCGCTCTTGGACCCTCTAGCCAATACTTCATGATCCTAGAAGAAAATGACATGTGGACAAGATATTAGTTTGATTCTGATCCATAAGATTTGACATACTAAAAGCATCTCCGCGACAATGTCAAATTTTAATTTCAATGCCAACTTTTGGCATTTAGGTAAGAAAACCATTTCTCCAATGCAAATGTCGACTTTTGTTTGCTGGTTGATGGGTTGAGTTTTTTACTTTCTAAAACATTGTCATTTTTAAATTATATAAGATAAGAATTGAAAGTTGCTTTTCACAAGCTCCAAAGCTTTATATATATGACAAAAGTAGAAGAGGATTATGCTTTGGATCATAAAGTAGAACAATATATCAGATATGTCGTTTTCATACTTAGTTATAGCATGGGTATTGACACTTAGAGTTGAGATGATCCACCGTAGAGCCACCCATGGCCGAGCGGGGGCTTCCGAACTAATGAACATTTTGTCTTTCTTAATTTTACATCTAGAAACTTTATATATTTTTTCCTCAGTTTTACCTTCACTAAAAATTGATTATTCTTATATAAGCTCCCTAAAAACTTTCAGCAATTAGTGTACACTCCAATTCAAACAACAGGTTGGCTATGCCGCTGTGACGATCACTACGTTCTTGTGACCAAAATAATAGAGAGAGGGGTGATTACCTGCAGTTGGTGGTCTCAGTAAAGAGGAGGAAAGTCTGGTCTATTGATATCTGTACCCCATTCGGAAAAGCCAAGCCATCCAGGACAACATGTGTTGTCTTAGTTGAAGGATCATATCGGAGAAGCCTACCAGTCGATTCGCCTTCCAAAAGTATGAAGAAATGGTGCCTGTAAAATTAAGTTTCCATCACAATCAAATGCTTGAACCTTCCAAGTTCCATAACTGAACATAGAAGATCGAGGAAAATCGCATGTACTAACACTCTGTTGTGTCTCTTGCTTGTGTCCGTGAAGAAAACAGACCCATTGCTGTGAATGTCAAGGTCATTTGCAAAAAGTATAGGCTTCCCTTCCACATGAGTTTCCAAGGGAGTTGCTATGCCTCCTTTGGGGCCGACGACCAGAAGGCGGTAATACGCATCAGCTATGTATAAATCTCCGCTATCTTTGTCAAACCTTAGGCCAAGAGGATGACCGCATTTCGTCTCGACTTTCCATTGCTTGGTTGTAGTTGAGTCAGTGCCTTTAGCACAAAGCTTCTCTGACCTTTTAAATACCACATCCGGTATGGTTAGCGTATATTTGTAGCATGTTTCAGCAATGAGTTATGCAAATCGAACTAAGCTTTTTCTCTTCATATTATCATAACCTTCGATGTTCTGTTAACACAAATTATTTGCTCTAAATAATTTGTTTATTTACCTAATTTAAAACTACTTTGTCGTACTATACCTCTAACTTTCCTCTTTAAGTTAATACTTCCACATTCACATTAGGATAATTAAGGGCTTCTTTTAAACGTAATGACTCAGCTTAGGTGAAATCTTTAATTGATTAAATTTAATCTTAAGGACTCAAGATGATAAACAGCATTCGAAAACCGCACGTAATTGTGCAACACACGAAGTATTACACGAGGAAAAGGACTGAACTCTCTTTTCAACCAAGGTGGTCATGTTGTTCCTGAAAAAAATAATAGAAATCCAAGTGCAAAGTCATAGTTTTGTTTCCTTGCAAATATTTTGAATCACTGCTTGATAGATCGAAAACCTGCTCAAATTGTAACGAAACCAAATGCAAAAAGAAATAAATCAAGGAGCGAAACAACACACCAATTTTTTGTGACGAGCAAATGTCTCCCATCCCACATCTTTTCCCATCCACCTGACAATGCGCCCGTCGGCCATTCCAGTATACGGTCCACGCCCCACATTATCAAACTCCAAAGATTCAGGACCGAAAACTTCGCCTTCAAATTCCAACTTCCCAAATCCAAGCCTGCTTCGGTTGTCGCTCGGCCAACTCTCCATGACTTGCTCGTATGGTGCAATGCTATGCCTCACAGGCCTAAAGGACCCATCTTTAACGGATCCATAATAAAGAACCCCAAAACCAAAACTAGGACAAATAGAAACGGTTGCTGCAAAAAGGCATCGTCTTTGCGGGGGATTTTCTTCTCCATGGGACGGTGCTGCTTGGAGAGATAAGGCAATTCAAGGTTAATCATGAAAAAGTTGTTTGTGATTTTGAGGTGTTAATGGCAGGACAAGAGCTTAGTTTAGGGTAGGATTTGATGTGTTAGAAAGTTGATTCTCATGCATTATATGTGACGTGCGAATGTGGGCTGGAAGTAGGTTACCTGTGGTTTTTTACGTTCTTTTTTTTTTTGGTTGAAGAGCAGAGACAAATTAGTGTTTGTAATCAAGAAAGTAGCTTAGGCTTCTAATCGACATTTGCAACAAGTTAAAAACTTTGATAGGTACATGTATGGTGGTGATTATGAACAATATGCAATAAGTACTTCACAGATTCTTTTTTGGCAGCAGATCAAGGAAAAAAGAAATGTTGAATACTAAGAAGAGGGGGGAAAAAAAAGTGGGGAAATTTCTTAAATTTTATTATTATTATTATTATTATTTTGGTTGAAGTAAAATATTCTGAATTATTAAGGGACACAGCTTTCCTTTATTTTATTTTTTTTCCCCATTTATATTTTGGGAAAACTGATGTGTCGCCTTTTTTGTTGATGTCATTGCTGCCAAGTGCATACAGTCTTACCCAACTAAATTGGTGACAGGAAAATTCAAGTGGAAATTACAAATGAGGGTAATTACTCGTTTAGTTGCGAAACTTTTGCAACGACTTTAATAGTTTAGGATTGCTCAATCCACAGAACAAAAAAACAAAAAACAAAAAACAAAAAAAATATTACAATTGCACAAATTTAAGAGTTTAAGGACCAATCTAGTAATTTATCTTACAAATAAAACTACCTTTAGTAAGACACCTTGTAGTTGACTGTATTTTAACAGACTTCGCTGCAGATCAAGAAAATTGGGAAATTTTCTGAATTATTGATGGACACAACCTTCCCTATTTTCCCATTTATATTTTCGGAGAACTAACGTGTTGCCTTTTTGGTTGATGTCGTTGCGGCACACTGTAACGACCCGACTTTTCGGACCGTTAACTAACTTACTTATTTTTAATTCATTTAGTCTTAACACTTATTTATATTAGGCTCTAAAAATACATAATTTTTTTTTTTTAAATAAACTATATTCGTACTACAAGAGTTAAATTTACTAAAATTTTTGAAACTGAGAAAATTGAAAATATCTAGATAATAAATATCCTATTCAAATTCGTACTTAGATAATATATAAAAAGTTATAACGTCATGTGAGTATAAAGGAAAGACTCTAAAGTCTTTTTCTCGTAAAGTACTCATAATAGTTTAGTAGTACCAAAATATTGAAAGCATATTTATAAATGTAGTCGATACAAAATAATTTAAGAAGTCTAAATGCGAAAATTAAAATCGTGGTGGTATCCTACTCTCTTCCTTCATCGCCTCCACATAGCTTCGTCAATCCAGAAAACATCTAAGTGGCATGCTGCTTACCCGCGTTACCTATAGCACGAACACACACGTATGAGCTTTCGCTTAGCAAATATAAACAATGCATCACAAAATAATTTCATAAAATCATATCATCACACGTAACAACATGAATGTTAGAAAATACATGTGATATATATATATATATTTAATTATGCTTCATTATATACATGTCTTATCTACTTAAAGGTCCCTATGTCGTACTCATATGCACACAACCAATGAGGAGTTAGGAGAGCGACCCTCCAACTACCTCCAAGGTCATAACTTATAACTTTCGTTCTTATTATATCCTCTTACTAATTGGAGGTAGGTACGACACTTATTCGTATCTTTCATTAGCCTCCTTCTTAGTAATTGTGACAATATGAAGATTTACATGTCACTATACATATATCATTATGACATAAATATCTGTGAGGCATGTCGATCATATTAGTGCAAAAGAAATTATGCACCTCAAATGCTTAATCAAAGCAATATATATAACTCATATACTCATCACATCACAAGGCAAATCATAGCAAACGTTGAGCATCAACAAAGAAAAATGTTTTATTCCATGTTATAGGTGAGATTTGTATATACTTGTCTTATGTGCTTAAACTTCCAGAGTTGTACCTCCTACTACGCAAGTTTGAGAAATTGTCATGATTCAACAATATCTCATTATTAGATAAAATCATAGTTATATTATTTTATTCATTTATTATTTTATAAATTAAAGTGAGCTTAATTTACTTATATCATAATTAACCTTAACAATTAATTCATATTAATTATTAAGTGTTAAATAAATTTATACTAATTATTATTTAATTAATTTAATTTTACTTGATTTAATTGATTAATTAATCAATTGATTAATTAGTTAATTAGCTAACTAATTAATTAGGTAGTAGTTAATTATTACTTTATTTAGTTGAGTAATTATAATTAAATTAAATAATTTTAATTAACTAATTAATAATTATATCGTTAATAATTTAATTATGTTACTTAAATATTCTTTCTCATATAATAATTATCAATTATTAATTATCATATTAATAATTAATAATTAAATTATTCTAATAATTAATGTTTGATTAATCTCTAATTAATCATCTATAGTTATATTAATAATTATATCAATGATTAATGATCAATTAATCTCTAATTAATCATGTATTATAATTATGTAATTACTTAACATAATAATCTTACTTACACAGCTAATTATCACTTATTAATACTTATAATTAATTTATTACTTTATTACTTTATTAATTACTAATTAACTTTCTTAGCATAATCATATTTTGTTATATATTTATTAGTTAATTAATTAATTAATCAATCAAGGTGACAAGGAGTCACCTAAGTGTATATCTTTCATATATTATTGGGCTTGTAAGGCTCAATCCCATGAGTTATGATCATTTAGTTGGGCTAATGTAGTCTATTGGTATATGCCTAATAATCCTCTAGTGTACTTTATCTTAGTCTATTTAAAAACTTGTGATTCAACTTTATAAAATTAAGGTTTTTCACATTCTTTGATCATACACTTAATACCAACTCATTTCATGAATATGTCCATATGTTATGACTTACCCTCATGTCTCATTTTAATGTTTAATCGTTTTGTTGATGTGAGATTTTAACTTGTAAGATTTATTTAAATTTGAGTATAATCTCATTTTGTACACTTGATAACTCGTTGGAAAGCTTGAAGTATCTAGCTTTTGTCTTTATAATTTGTTTTCCAAGATTTCAAGCATTTCAAACATTAATATGAATGTTTTCCTAAGTGTCTTATGGTAAAATCTTAGTTTACCTAATTACAATACAATATTATATGATTTATTAAAATTTATGTACATATCCGTTTTAAACATATGATAACTCATTTTAAATCTTGAGATGTCTACTTTATAACCATAAAGTTATTTTCTTTATTGTTTGAGTGTTTCATACCGTATACTTAGGTTTTGTTACTGTCAATCCCACTATGTACCATATGTCCGGATTTATGGGTAAACTTAGAAAAATCATAACAATTCACTTACAAGCCTAAATAAGGAAAAATATACGTCATTGGAAAAATTATGGTGTCTAGTTCATACACTAAATAGTTTTGTAAAATATTATGGTTTACTAACCCAAAATATATAAAACCCGTGGCTGGTACAAGGTTCCAATAAAAACTCTCGTTCGTAGTCCAAACTTGTAAAATTCACCAAAAATTGCACATTTATCCGTTTGAGGTGCATGATACCTTGTTGGAAAGATTAAAGAATCTAGTTTTTAGATCTATAACTTATAATCCAAAATTTTGATAGTAAAGGGTTCGGAGTACATAAAACCCGTGGCTAGACTATACCCCAGAGGTTTCTTTTCTCTCTAGTTTTGTGTCACAAATTCAAATGCACATAACCTTAGACATACAAAAACAAACCAAGTGATTCCAAAGTCTAAAATGAAGCTTATCCTTTGTAGAATCTTATCATGTAAATTATTTTTCATACCAAAGTCTCTAATGCATGCCATATTACTACAACAACCACAGGTTCTAATAAAGTTCGTAGATCTTACCGAAATGCTCTGTGGATCCTTTAAGATCTCAGACCTCCAAAGTTCTTCTCAAAACCTTTTCCTAGGTAAGAAGAAGTCTAACATTAAGATTATGTTAGATTCTAACTAAACAACATGCTTTAGTTCTCTAAAAAATGACTAAAACACAAAGAATACCACTAGGTTACCTCTAGCAACGCGTCGTCTAAGTCTGCTTCACACTTATTTGAACTTGGTAATGGGCGTAATTGTGGAACTTTTGCCACATAAGGAAAATGTTGGATACGGGGATGATGTCGGGCGGTGCCTTAGCTTGGTGGTGGCAACTAGGTGACGTACGGAAATGATGGGAAAGTTTTATACCTTCCCAAATGTTATGATTATGTACTCCTGTTGTGAAGGAGATATGAACAAGGTCATGATGAATTCAGATATGTTCCATATTATGCTATAATATGGAATGAAGATTATGGTTCTATATAAAAGATACGATTTCATTAATTTTATAACACAAGAAGCTAAGCTTATTTCATTGTTTTTCCGTATAGAACCATGCCACCAAACCGTAGAAAGGCATAAACCTAAGACGTTGATCTTGCGGCCCAGATGAATGAACTGAGGCAAATGATGTTAGCCCAACAACAAGAGATAGGAGGGCTTAGAGCTCAGTTAGCTCAGCAGAATCAGGGACCTCCTGATGCTGGGGTGCTTCCAGCACCTGTGAATCAGCCTGCTGCACTGGAAATTCCTGATGTTGACCCGGTGATTCCAGAGAACCCTATAGCCCCTGAAGTACCTGTTGCGCCTGTAGCTGTTCCACCAGCACCCCTGGCTCGAACTCCAGAAGAACTATATGACAAATTTTAGCGCATGAAGGCACCAGAATTTGAGGGGTCAACAAACCCGATTGAGGCCGATAATTGGTTAATCGACCTCCAGGTTGTCCTAAACTTCCTCAGGCTCAATGATCAAGAGAAAGTCCTTTGTGCATCCTTTATGCTACGGAAAGATGCTCGCCTCTGGTGGGAAACAGTTCAGATCCGGCGAGATGTTACTCAGATGACTTGGGAGGACTTTGTGGACGAATTTAAGGAGAAGTACTTCAACACGGAGGTCATGGAAGCTCAACAAGACGAGTTCAATAAGTTCCACCAAGGAAATCTGTCTCTAGCTGAAGCTGTCAAAAAGTTTGAGCAGCTAGCACGTCTCTGTCCTCACCTTATTAGTTCCGAGAGGGACAAAGTAAGAAGGATGATGAGGATGTTCCTCTTAGATTTGGCAGTAGTAATTAGCAGTGGCCCCCATCCACCACTCACTGTTGCCGAATGTGTCAGTCGGGCAATTCGAGCTGAGTATTGGGTAGGACAAAACAAGGAACAACGGGCTAAGTTCTTCAAGGAAAAAAGGGAAGAAAAGACCCAAGCCAAGCAGAATCAGGCCAGGCTAGGCCAAACTCTAAACAGAAAGGTCAAGGAGGACCTTTGGGTCAAAACAACAATAACAAGTAGTATGGCAACAACCAACAGAAGAAGAAATGGAATACAGGAGGACGGGCGAATCAACAGAATTTTTCCCAAAAGAAGAATACTCCTGATAGCAACAGTTATCCCACTTGTCAGAAATGTGGGAGGAGGCACCCGGGAGATTGTCGTGCTGAAACCAGTCACTGCTTTCTATGTGGCAAGGAAAGCCACTATGCTAGAACTTGCTATTTCAATCTCCAGAATCCGCAGAACCAACAGAGAAGACAGGGATCTCAACTTCATGCAGCACAGATGAAGCTCGAAGGACCTGCAATCTCTCAAGGCAGACTGGAAGCTCCAGAACCTCAAGGACGCATTTATGCCTACACTAAGGAGGATGCTCAAGCTGGACCTTCCACTGTGGTGACAGGTCAGCTTCCTTTTGCCCAACAAGATGCCTACGTGTTAATTGATTCTGGAGCTACGCATTCATTCACATCACTTAGGTTCGCTAAGAAACTAGGAAGAGCAAGTGATAGGATTGGAAGAACATTTAGGACTGCATTACCTTCCGGGGAGATTCTATTGTCTAATTATTGGATACGTCATGTTCCAATAATTATATGTGGTAGGAAAATGTATGTCAACTTGATCATCATTAACCTATACAACTACGATGTCATCTTGGGTATGGATTTCCTGGGGAAGTACAACGCAGTTATCGACTGTCCACGACGTACTGTCACGTTCAAGCTAATTAGAGGCGAGGAGTTTATTTTTAGAGGATCGACTCCAAAACAGTCGAAAATGTTTATTTCTGCGCTAAAGGCCAGAAAGTTGTTGGCAGAAGGATGTAATGGATTTCTAGCCAACATAGTGGATAAGATGCAAGAAACCAAGAGTAGGTCGGAAGAAGTACCGATAGTCAAGGAGTTTATAGAGGTTTTTCCTGAAGATTTGCCAGGATTGCCACCAGAACGAGAGATCTCTTTTGAGATTGAATTACTTCCTGGATCGGCACCAGTATCCAAGGCACCTTATAGGATGGTGCCTGCCGAACTTAAGGAACTGCAGATTCAGTTACAGGAGCTTCTGGATCGAGGATTCATTCGTCAAAGCTACTCACCATGGGGAGCCCCAGTTTTGTTTGTTAAAAAGAAGGACGACACTCTTAGGATGTGCATTGACTATCGGGAATTGAATAAGATTACCATCAAGAACAAGTATCCCTTGCCTAGGATTGACGATTTGTTTGATCAATTGAGAGGAGCTTTAATTTTTTCGAAAATTGACCTACGATCAGGATATCATCAGCTCCGAATTAGGAAAAGAGATATTCCCAAGACGGCCTTTCGTACGCGATATGGACACTACGAGTTCCTCGTTATGCCATTTGGATTGACAAATGCTCCAGCAGCCTTTATGGACCTAATGAATCGAGTATTCAAGGATTACTTGGACAAGTTTGTTATCGTCTTTATAGATGATATCTTGATTTATTCAAGATCAAAGGAGGAGCATGAGGAGCATTTAAGGATTGCTTTACAGATTTTAAAGCAAAACCAGCTCTATGCTAAATTCACAAAGTGTGAATTCTGGTTGGAAAAAGTCCATTTCTTAGGACATGTAGTCTCCAAGGAAGGTATATCTGTAGATCCGGTCAAGATTGAAGCAGTAAGTAAATGGCCAGCTCTGACAAACGTCACCGAAGTACGTAGTTTCCTGGGCTTAGCAGGCTACTACCGACGTTTCGTCGAAGGATTTGTTAGGATTGCAGCGCCGCTCACCGCACTTACACGGAAAGGAAAGAAGTACGAATGGACTGCAAAGTGTGAAGAACACTTCCAAGAGCTGAAAAGTAAGCTAACTAGTGCTCCGATCCTCACAATTCCAGATATGGAGGAAGGGAACTTCGTAATATATAGCGATGCTTCCAAGATAGGATTGGGAGCCGTTCTCATGCAGAATGGAAAGGTGATCGCTTATGCTTCACGACAGCTTAAGGATCATGAGAAGAATTATCCGACGCATGATTTGGAACTTGCGGCGGTAATATTTGCGCTCAAAATCTGGAGACACTACCTTTACGGTACTAAGTGTGAAGTTTATACGGATCATCAGAGTTTGAAGTATATCTTCACACAAAAGGAGCTTAACATGAGACAAAGAAGATGGCTCGAATTGGTGAAAGATTATGACATAGACATCCTTTACCATCTTGGGAAGGCTAACAAAGTAGCCGATGCCCTTAGTCGGAAGTCGTCTTCGTCGTAGATGTCAATTCAATCGTTGATCGAGCCTCTTCAGAAGGAGCTAGTGGAAGCTGGAATAGAGCTTATCACGGGAAGTTTAACTACCCTAACCTTCCAACCTACCATTTTGGATAGCATAAAGGAGCGACAAGAAGGAGATGCCTCGCTGCTTAGGACAAGAAACGAGGTCTTGGGAGGAAAGGAGTCGGACTTCAACATATCGGATGAGGGCATACTCTATTGAAAAAATAGATTATGCATTCCTAACGAGGACAAGTTGAAGGAACAAATCATGAAAGAGGCTCATGAGACTCCATATTCCGTTCATCCTGGAGCCACAAAGATGTACAAAGACTTGAAGGAAAGTTTTTGGTGGCCCAGAATGAAGAATGACGTTGCTACATTTGTCAGTAAATGCCTTACATGTCAAAAGGTGAAGGCAGAACACCAACGTCCAGGGGGAGAATTGCAGAAAATTTCCATCTCAGAATGGAAATGGGACCAAGTGACCATGGATTTTGTGGCTGGTCTACCCCGAACTCCCAGTGGCAATGATGCTATTTGGGTGATTGTTGATCGTTTGACGAAGTCTGCACACTTTATTGCTATTAAGCTTAGCTTTTCAGTGAACCAGCTAGCGAAAATTATATATTGCGCAGATTGTTCCCTATCATGGGATTCCAAAGGCGATCATCTCCGATCGTGATGGTCATTTCACTTCTAAGTTTTGGAGAAGTGTACATCAAGCAATGGGTACAAAGCTTACTTTTAGTACGGCTTTTCACCCTCAAACGGATGGACAATCAGAGAGGACCATTCAGACCCTAGAAGATATGTTACGAGCATGCGTGATGGACTTCAACGGAACTTGGGATAAGAAGCTTCCTTTGATTGAATTCTCGTACAACAACGGTTTCCAAGCTTCAATTGGAATGGCTCCTTATGAAGCCCTGTACGGGAGAAGGTGTAGATCTCCAGTCCACTGGTACGAGACAAGAGAGAAGGAACTTGTGTCCACAGATTTTATTCGGAGAACCACTGAGGCCGTGAAACTGATACGTCAACGGATGGAAACTGCATTTAGTCGACAAAAGAGCTATGCTGACAAACGCATAAGGCCTCTAGAATTCCAAGTAGGAGACTTGGTTTTCCTCAAAGTTGCTCCATTCAAAGGAGTTATGAGATTCGGAAAGAAGGGGAAATTAAGTCCAAGATACGTAGGGCCATTTGAAATAATGGAAATAATTGGTAATGTGGCCTATAAATTGACTTTGCCCCAAGAATTAGCATCTGTAAACAATGTATTTCATGTGTCGATGCTAAAGAAGTACATCTCGGATCCATCACATGTATTGGACCACGAATCAATTGAGGTTCACGAGGATATGACGTATGAGGAGAAACCGGTTCGAATCTTGGCACGAGAAGAAAAGGTGCTAAGAAACAAGGTTATACCTTTAGTTAAGGTTCTATGGCGAAATCATGAGATGAAGGAAGCAACATGGGAACGCGAAGAAGATATGAAGAAAATCTACCCCGAATTGTTCTGATTTTCGAGGACGAAAATTTTTAAGGAGGGTAGATTGTAATGACCAAAATTTTACGGACTCATGATTTTCCTGTACATAAGAAATTTAAGTTCGTACCATGTGTTTATGTGATATTTTATGAAAATTCTGAATATCAATACAAAATTCATAATTTTATCGGTATAGGGTTGAGTTCTCGATAAATTAGCCACAAGACTCCATAATAGGCTTTTTAAGGAAAAATGCATGACGAAATTTCATGAATTCATGTTGGTCAAAATTTGACCGAAAAAGTCAAAGTTGACCAGAAAAGTCAAAGGTTGACCAAAGAGGTCAAATATAAGACGGTACTGTGATATATAAGCAGTATGGGAAATATACTGTGAAAACCATCTTTACGTACAAGATAGCATAATTAAGATTTAAAACCACCATAGAAAAATCAAGCACCTAAATTAGGGTATTAAGGGTCAAATGGCTTTGAATAAAAGAAAATTTTTTATACAATCCGACTATACACAGATAAATTTTAGACTGCAGTTCAATATAACACTATTGAACTATACTGCGTATTAGTGAGCACAGTATTGGAAATATCTGTGTTAGCTTAAAAGTGGACTGCATATTAAGGAACAAGCCAAACGAGGCCTTATGATGACATCACCCTATCTTAGATTTATGACATCATTTTTGGATTAAAAGAAAAAAATGGTGGAAAGAAATCAAAAATTTTGCCACCTTGCACCCAACATGGCCGGCCACTTGGAGGGTCAAATTGCAAATATTTTGTCTTTAGGGGCAAAAAGTGTAATTTTGAAAAATATGATGATGTAAGCATGAGGTAAGCACATGATGTCATCATGATGAGGTAAGCAAAACTTGGGCACCAAGGGAGCAAATGGCCGGCCACAACATGTAGGGACTAATTAGCAAATATTTTTGCTTCAAGGGCCAATATGTAATTTTGGAAAAATAATTAAATCCTAGTTCGAGGACTTTTTAGCAATTTTGAAAAGTTCAAAAAGCCTATAAATAGAGGTGAGGGGGGTGGATTTTTAGTGGAAAAATAGAGAAATCTAGCCAAACTCTTGCTAATTTTCTTCTCACACTCTCCCTCACAATACCAAACCCTAGGGAGAGAGAAAAAAAAAAAACAAAAAAACAAAAAAACAAGCAAAGGGTGGCTGAATTTTTGGAACCCCATTAGAGGGGAAAACCGGTTGTGGTGGCAGCCAAGGAAAAGGGAAAAATTTTGGGATCCAAGCTTGAGAACCAAATTCCAAACCCTAGAGGTAAACCCTTTAACCCTAAGCTTGCTTGGTGGTGGCTAGAGAAGCTAGGGTTTTTGAGCTTAACTTGTGTGAGAATAAAATGAGATGTGGGGGCTTATTTTCAGTCAACATTTGCTTTAAAATGGCTGTATTTTGAGGGGTAAAAATATAAAATTTTTGGCTGATTCTCCCCTTGCATTGCCACCACTTAAGGGAGGGAGTTGGTGTGAAAATTTTGTTCAACAAAGTGGAGACAAGTGGTCACTTTTACTTGTACTTTCTTTGTGTCATATTGCCAAAACAAGTCATGTCATTTCTTACATGAAGTTGCATGCATGCACCACTTTCTTTTTTTTTTAATTTGTTCAAAAAAAATTTTCTTGCTTTTGACCACACAATCCGGATATCCCCTTTGGTTTTCTCATTTTTATTTTGTTTTTCTTTCTTCCAATTTTTCCATCATTGATCAAAGGTTATCAATCTTATTTTCATCCATTTGATCTTCCATCAGACCAATCCTTACCTAAGCTCTCATTGGTCACTTATCATCCAAAGCTTGGCCATTGATTGCCTAGGATCCTTTAATATAAAACATACAACATTGATTTCAAATCTAAACACAATTCTTGATCAATCTTCCACCTTTGGATTTTCTAAGACTGAATCCTAATTATTCATCTTCTATCTATGTGACACATTATTTTTCCCAATTATACTCTCAAAATTTAACTATTGATATGATGATCAAAATAAATACTAAGGTCATCAAATTGACCTACTAATAAAAATCATGGTTCTTTCCCAAAAATTAACATTTATCCCTCTAATATGATATAATAAATTTTTTGTATAAATTTATATGTCATTCAACTCATCTTCTATTTATCTATAACTTCTCATTTAAATAGAGAAACTCAACTTTGTTAGATCATCGACATCATCATACTAATGATACGTATACAATCATTCATGATCTTGAAATTTGATATTTATCAAAATAATTCATTAGAAGTTTATTAATGAAGGAAATCCATGATAATAATTCATGAATCAAGTTTATGAATTTCTACACACACCGAGGCTTACACAGCTAAACTGGTGACAGGAAAATTCAAGGGGAAATACAAGTGAGGCAAATTATTCGTTTATTTCATAAACTTTTAGGTTTGTGCAATTTTGGTCCCCCCTTTTTTTTTGTAGCTTAAATGACCTTGAACTGTTAAATCGTTACTACAGTAGTTATTTCCATTGATTTTTGAAAGAATCTGTCAATAATTTTGGTTTAATATTGATGCTCACCAACGGATTCGGTCTAAAAATTAAATGAAATGACTATTATAGCAACATTTTTTTTTAATTTTAGTTAAGTGATGTGAACCCCGCCAAGAATAATGAGACCCGACAACAAAAAGGAACCCAATAACATTCTACGATCAGGTTTGGATTGGACACCTCGACCCGTTGCTTCAACAAAAACAAGAACCTTAGTATATTTGACCTCAACTCATTGTTTAATGCGAAACAAGAACCTCGGTATAAGAAAGAAGCCACAAACGGTGGTGGAAATCCATTTGATAAGTCGATGGAGAACGCCACGAAAAATTCTGATAAGTTCGAATAGTTCGTCAAAGAACAAAAGAGAAAATAATCTCACATTTCTGAATAATTACTTGTTTTCTCTCTTCTACGTAGGTGCCTATTTATATGCTGAAATTATTACAAAAAAAGTTCTTAAAATAACTTAATTACATGCCATCTTAATTATGGCTAAAATCTAGTAATAATAGCTCTTACTTGCCTAAAATAGAAAAAAATGAAACAAGCTGAAAATTAAATGGCTGTACATGCCAAAAAATAGAAAAGAAAAGTTTACTAATGAGCTAACAAAATAAAGGATGAATGATGGTTCAATATTCAACAATAATAAAAAAGAAAACAGAATATTTTTGAGTTTCTCTTTCTTGATTCACAGGCCTATTGCATGGATTTGCATGACTGATCTTCTTGATCTGAATTGACCTTGATGATGTGGACCAATCTTTGTCGTCCCTCATTAATGAGCACGCCTAAATCCTCTTGCTGAAACTTCCAGATTAAATTGTTGAGTTTGATTTGCATCATTCAAGAAAAAGAAAACTAATCAGCCTGAAAATCACCTCACCCCAAAGACCAAAATTTTTTTTCATTAAAGTTTTGCTAATTTATGCTACTGAAAACCTAATCACCCGTGTTCCTTGTATTCCTACTTTTGAGCCCAACTTTTCATTGGTGAGTTCTTGGTGAATTGTTGCTGGGAATTTTGAATAACTGAAAGGGAATTATTGAGTGGAAAAAGGCAAGAGCGGTGAGCATATTAGAGGGTAAAAGCCGAATATATTGAGTGAAACACGAGTGAAATTGAGCGAATCATTCTTTGAGAGAAACACGTGAGGAGTGTGAGAGATCTTTTTCTTCTAACTTTGTTTTGCAGCAATCATGTCTCACAACAGTGATAAGAGCATTGCTGAAGGTGCGACGGGAATGACTGATCCGAAAGTGTTTATGGAGGCCATGATGAGTGAGATGAGATGTGTGATGAGGTTGGAATTGGAGCAGGTACACGAACGGATAGATTGAATGGATAATATATGTGTGGTGCAGCCACAAAACACTCCTAATGTAATAACCAACCTTTTTACAAATTTACGATTTCCTTTTTAACGAATCAAAGTTTGTAATATGCATGTTTATGTGAAATATTTGATATAATTTATCAGAGTATTATTGAGTTCTTGTAATATTATAAGACTCGATAATAGTTTATTTATACAAGTATGAGGCCTTTTGTTGAAAGAGGCGAAATTAGGGCTTATGTTCTTATGTCGGTCAACGTTTGACCAGAATAACCTAAGGTATGATTAAGACGGTGCTACAAGGATAATAAGCAGTATAGAAATTATACTGTAAAAAATCATCATTATGAATGAATAAGCAAGAATAAGGTACGAGACCACTATAGAAAAATCAAGCATAATATTTAGAGTAATAAGAACTAAGTGGCTTTAAGTCCTAAGAAAAATCAAGACGCAGTGCAGTTAAGTGCAGATAAATTCTGAGATGCGGACATGGCTAGCACAAGAGCATGGAATACAGATCTTATTTCAGTTCTAGAAGAATAGGCATTTTTGACTTTTCATGGACGTTTATGGCTGATAATAAAGATATTTAAAAATGTCAAACTTTCTTTTCTAGTGATCATTTGAGATCAGCCAATTAAATGGCATATTGTTTCCTTTTTCTTTTTTAGGCAAGTAAGAAATTTTAATTATCAGATTTTGGTCATAATTAGTGTAGTTATTTTAGGAATCTTTTGTAACATTCAGCCTAAAAATAGGCGTCTTTGTAATAGTGAGTTCAGAAGTTTTGGAATTCAAAAATGTGAGAGAATTTTCTCTTTGGTTCTTTGACGAACCATTTGAACTTATCGGAATTTTCCGTGGCGTTCACTATCGACTTATCAAACGGTTCTCCACCACCGTTTGTGATGAGGACATCAAGGCTGCAAGGAATGCTAATGAAGCAATTCAAGTTGCAGTTCGTCGAGAGAGTGTGTTCACTACTGATGGTGAACAAAGACTGACTTTACTCATCAAAATTGATCCGGAAGCGAGCCAAGACCGATGTGGACGTTTTGATTTTCCAACGTTGAAGTGGACGTTATTTTCCGACAAAGAATCAAGTCAAGATTACGTCTTCAAGATTTCAAAAGTTCAAAATTCAAAACAAGATCTGATCAAGATTTGATTTCTTTGTAATCTGATTTTTAGTTTTAAGTTTTAATTTAAATTTTGAATTAATTCCGAATTTATTTATTTATTTTAATTAAATCTGATTCTTAGATTTTTAGGCATGTTTATCCTTAAGGGTAAATTAGGAATTTTACAAATTGTAACTTTGCCTATATAAGGCAGATTTCAGATGATGGAAAATATAGAATGATTTTGATGTTTTTCATATTGTGAGTTATTCTTCTTGAGTTCTTGAAAAAACTTATCCGAACGTATCAAGGATTCCTTGTGGCGTTCAATTCGACTTATCAAACGCACTTCCATAACCGTTTGTGGCGTCTTCACCATACCAAGGTTCTTGCTTCGCTAAGCAACGGGTCGCGGTTTCCATCAAACTTGAAAGATCTTGGGTTGCCGTTTCCAGATTTGGTATCGGGTTTCGTCACATTGTTGGCGTGGTTCGTATCAGTTTGTGGCGTCTACGACAATACCAAGGTTCTTGTTTGCGGGTTGGCATTGGGTCGCGGTCTTCTATACCAAGGTTCGTGTCACGATTCAAGCAACAGATCGCGGTTTCCCACCCAAACCTGATGGTAGAACGTTCTTGGGTTCCTTTTCGTTGACGGGTCTCGTCACAAGTTGGCGTGGTTCGCATCATTTGGTATCAGAGCTTCGGTTCTAGTCTCAGGTTTATCTATCCTTTAAATTTTTATTTTTTTATTTTTTTTCTTTCGAATCCTAGTTTGCCTCAGTTAAAAAAGTCAAAAAAAATTCGAATTAAAAAAAAAACGTCAAAAAAAAAAGAGAAAAGAAAACAGAAAGGAGTCCATTAAAAAAAAGATGAAAAAAAATATTAAAAAAAAAAAGCAAAAGAAGAAAACATCGTCGCAGATGCCCTTTTTCGCAGGTGATGAACTTTGATTTGAGGACAAATCATTTTCAAGAGGAGGAGAATGATGCGGACATGGCTAGCACAAGAGCATGGAATACGGATCCTATTTCAGTTCTAGAAGAATAGGCATTTTTGACTTTTCATGGACGTTTATGGCTGATAATAAAGATATTTAAAAATGTCAAACTTTCCTTTCTAGTGACCATTTGAGATCAGCCAATTAAATGGCATATTGTTTCCTTTTTCTTTTTTAGGCAAGTAAGAAATTTTAATTATCAGATTTTGGCCATAATTAGTGTAGTTATTTTAGGAATCTTTTGTAACATTCAGCCTATAAATAGGCGTCTTTGTAATAGTGAGTTCAGAAGTTTTGGAATTCAAAAATGTGAGAGAATTTTCTCTTTGGTTCTTTGACGAACCATTTGAACTTATCGGTATTTTCCGTGGCGTTCACTATCGACTTATCAAACGGTTCTCCACCACCGTTTGTGGCGTCTACGACAATACCAAGGTTCTTGTTTGCGGGTTGGCATTGGGTCGCGGTCTTCTATACCAAGGTTCGTGTCACGATTCAAGCAACGGGTCGCGGTTTCCCACCCAAACCTGATGGTAGAACGTTCTTGGGTTCCTTTTCGTTGACGGGTCTCGTCACAAGTTGGCGTGGTTCGCATCATTTGGTATCAGAGCTTCGGTTCTAGTCTCAGGTTTATCTATCCTTTAAATTTTTATTTTTTTATTTTTTTTCTTTCGAATCCTAGTTTGCCTCAGTTAAAAAAGTCAAAAAAAAAAAACGTAAAAAAAAAGAGAAAAGAAAACAGAAAGGAGTCCATTAAAAAAAAGATGAAAAAAAATATTAAAAAAAAAAGCAAAATAAGAAAACATCGTCGCAGATGCCCTTTTTCGCAGGTGATGAACTTTGATTTGAGGACAAATCATTTTCAAGAGGAGGGGAATGATGCGGACATGGCTAGCACGAGAGCATGGAATACGGATCTTATTTCAGTTCTAGAAGAATAGGCATTTTTGACTTTTCATGGACGTTTATGGCTGATAATAAAGATATTTAAAAATGTCAAACTTTCCTTTATAGTGATCATTTGAGATCAGCCAATTAAATGGCATATTGTTTCCTTTTTCTTTTTTAGGCAAGTAAGAAATTTTAATTATCAGATTTTGGCCATAATTAGTGTAGTTATTTTAGGAATCTTTTGTAACATTCAGCCTATAAATAGGCGTCTTTGTAATATGAGTTCAAAAGTTTTGGAATTCAAAAATGTGAGAGAATTTTCTCTTTGGTTCTTTGACGAACCATTTGAACTTATCGGTATTTTCCGTGGCGTTCACTATCGACTTATCAAACGGTTCTCCACCACCGTTTGTGGCGTCTACGACAATACCAAGGTTCTTGTTTGCGGGTTGGCATTGGGTCGCGGTCTTCTATACCAAGGTTCGTGTCACGATTCAAGCAACGGGTCACGGTTTCCCACCCGAACCTAATGGTAGAACGTTCTTGGGTTCCTTTTCGTTGATGGGTCTCGTCACAAGTTGGCGTGGTTCGCATCATTCTGGACAGTAGTCTAGTACAATTATAATGTTATTAGTTGAAAACAATATTTGTAATATATGTATTAGTATGAAAATGGACTGCATTTTACGAGGAAAGCCAAACGGAGCCTAATGGGAGGACACCTCATCTTGGGATAAAAATGGATGATCATTGGATAGATTACTTGGCCACTAAGCACTCCTCATGGCCGGCCACCTCATAGGGACTAAAGTGCAAATATTTTATCTTTAGGGGCCAATGTGTAATTTTAAGAAAAATGAGTGATTGTAGATAAGTATGTAAATTTTTGGAATGATGGATTTTCCTAACTAAGCCTCCAAATCCAACTAGGCCAATGATCGGTTACAAGCTTGGTTACCATAGTTACCTTGGAAACCAAGGAGAATAAGTTAGAGATAGGTTTGTAAGAAATTGTGAAAGCTCAAGCCTCCACATGGCTCTATATGGCTGACCACCTCATTGGGTCTATGAGCAAATATTTTGCTATTGGGGACCATTATGCAATTTTAGAAATAAAAATAATTCAAGAAATGAAATTATTTTTCACCTATAAATAGGTGAGGTGGGTTATTTTGTGATCACTAGTGAAACCCAAAATTTTTGCAGCTCATTCTCTAGCCTTCTTCCCCTTAGGAGCAGGGTACAGAAAATTCCTGCACAGGATTTTCAAAACAGTGCACAACATGAAATTCCTGTACATGCACTAACAACCAAATTTATTGGACCAAGTTATTTAGAAACAAATGTTATATGTTGAGTTTTGGATCCAAGGTTACTTATAGTAACCAAATGTGATACCAATGTAACATAAGCTTGTAACTAAGGTTATTTATGAATGCTGGTTTGAATACTAACATTAAATGATATGATTCATATCAAGATAGGATGCTTCTTATCTTACAAATTTTTCCGGAAACAGGAAGGTAACCTGTTACTGTGATTTGTCGGAACAAAGAACTCAGGACTTAGCATAAATTGTAAGTACAAACCTCACCTATAGTATGAAAAATAGTAAATTATTTTCAAGTATGACATGTTTACATGTATGCCATGATATGCCATGTTTATGTATATGACATGTTTTTACCATTATGCCATGAGTATGTACATGCTATGTTTTATAATAATACCATGTTATAAAATAGTGCCATGTTTTATAAAACATGCCACAAGTTGTTTTATGCCATTGATCTTTATGTCATGCCATGTTCATGAATCGCATGCATCATGACTAATAAGATCACAAGTAAAGAATCTTAGTCTCAGAAAAATAACAAGGCTAAGACTAAACCAAGACAAGTAAAGTGTCATACCAACCTCCCGCCAGATCGTGGAGGATTATGTATGTTCAAGAAAATTTTCAGACCTTCCGCCAGATCGTGAAGGCTTACATGATTCGAAGAATTGTTAGGGACCTTGCAAACCCTAATTTTCTGTGGATTGTGCGCATTTGATACGTACACCAGGGGCCCATATTTTAAACAAGTTAATAAGTCCATAATGGAGCATAAGAGATACATAATTGATCATAAATGGTTCATGCATAAGTTGCACGGTATTTGTTATGTTTTGTGAGATTAAGTTTGTACTTGCTGAGCTTAAAACTCATTAGTATATTTCATACTGTAGGTAAAAAGCCTGCAGCTTAATTGGTGGGCATGTGGACGATGCAGCAAGTGAAGGGCAGTGTGAGATACCACTACGCAAATTATTCTGCAAGCTCTTTTGAACCGAATGTATATATATATTTGAATAAGTTGTGATATACTATATATGTTATGCTTGAAGACTTAGTTATATATAAGGAATATGTATGTCTTTTTATTTTAATATGTATGCACGAAAAGTTTATTTATATGGACTAATCTATTTATATATGTTTAAAAAAAAATTATTCTAAAATTTTCAAGTTTAAGTATTTAAAATCGAGATGTAGTTTAAGTAAGTACGGTAACGGCTCAATGTAGGTCGGGGTGTTACAAAGGTGGTATCAGAGCGGTATCCTGCCAGCCTACTTCACCTTGCTTTACATCGCTTCTGCTATGCCCAAGTAAGTTAAGTTATTTTTCCTATAGTTAGAATTAGTTAAGATCCTGTGTACGTAATGAGCATATCTCGTCAATGGCCACACTGGAGGATGATACTCCTGATACTTTTAAAGGACTACTTCACCCTGGTATGGTGATAGTCGAGAACTTTTCGTACTAAGGAATTAGATCAACATTAGGGAAGTTACATTTTGTGTTTGTGGAACTCTTGGCCACATGAGGATAATGTTAGATACGGGGAAGATGATGGGCGGTGCCTTAGCTTGGTGGTGGCAATTAGATGATGTGCGCACATAATGGGAAGTTTTAAATCTTCCTAAATGTTATGATTATGTACTCATGTTATGAAGGAGATATGAACAATATTATGATGGATTAAAAAACATTCTATGTTATGTTAAGATATGGAAATAAGATTATGGTTCCATATAAGAGATAGAATCTCAAAATGGGAAACTTATTTTATCATTTTCTGTGTAGGAAACCATGCCATCAAAACGTAGAATGGCACAAACCCAAGACGTTGATCTTGCGGCACAATTGAATGAACTAAGACAAATGATGTTAGCCCAACAACAAGAGATAGGTGGGCTTAGAACTCAGTTGGCTCAACAAGATCAAAGACCTCCTGACGTTGGAGTACCGCCAGCACCGGTGAATCAACCTATTGCACCGAAAATTCCGAATACTGATCCGGTGATGCCAAAAAACCCTATAGCCCCTGAAGTTCCTGTTGTGCCTTTAGCTGTTCCACCAGCACCACTGGTTCGAACTCCGGAAGAACTATATGACAAATTTCAGCGCATGAAAGCACCTGAATTTGAAGGATCAACAAACCCGATTGAGGCTGACAATTGGCTGGTCAACCTCCAGGTTATCCTGAACTTCCTCAGGCTCAATGATCAAGAGAAAGTGCTATGTGCATCATTTATGCTAAGGAAAGATGCTCGTCTCTGGTGGGAAACAGTCCAGATTCGGTGGGATGTTAGTCAAATGACTTGGGAAGATTTTGTTGATGAATTTAAAGAAAAATACTTCAACACAGAGACTATGGAAGCTCTACAAGATAAGTTCAATGGTTCTCGCCAGGGAAATATGTCTGTAGCTGAAGCTGTTAAAAAGTTTGAACAGCTAGCACGTCTATGTCCTCACCTTATCAGTTCCGAGAGGGACAAAGTAAGAAGGATGATGAGGATGTTTCGCTCTGATTTGACAGTAGTAAATAGCAGTGGACCCCATCCATCAATCACCATTGCTGAATGTGTTAGTCGGGCAACTCGAGCTGAGTACAGGGTAGGATAGAATAGAGAACAACGGGCTAAGTTTTTTAAAGATAAAAAGGAAGAGAAGGCCCAAGCTAAGCAGAATCAGGCAAGGCCAGGCCAGATTCCTCAGCAAAGAGGTCAAGGAGGACCATCCAGTCAAAACAGCAACAATAAGCAGTACGACAATAATTATCAGAAAAGAAAATGGAATGCATAAGGATCGGGGAATCAACAAAATTCTCCCCAAAAGAAGAATGCTTCAGATAACAACAGTTATCCCACTTGTCAGAAATGTGGAAGGAAGCATCTGGGAGATTGCCATGCTGGAACCAATCGTTGTTTCTTGTGTGGCAAGGAAGACCACTATGCTAAGAACTACAATTCTAATTTCCAGAATCCGCAGAACCATTAAAGAGGTTAGGGATATCAACTTCATGTAGCACAGGTGAAGCTCGAAGGACCTGCAATCTCTCAAGGTAGACTTGAAGCTCCAGAACCTCAGGGACGTATTTATGCCTATACTAAGGAAGATGTTCAAGCTGGACCATCCACGGTGGTGACAGGTCAGCTTCCTTTTGCCCAACAAGATGCCTATGTGTTAACTGATTCCGGAGCTACGCATTCATTTACATCACCTAGGTTTGCTAAGGAACTAGGTAGAGGAAGTGAAAGAATTGGAAGAACATTTAGAACTGCCTTACCTTCCGGGGAAATTTTGTTGTCTGATTATTGGATACGTCATGTTCCAATAATTATATGTGGTAGGGAAATGTATGTTGATTTGATTGTTATTGACCTATATGATAACAATGTCATTTTGGGTATGGACTTCTTGGGGATATACAACGCAGTAATAGACTGTCAACGTCGTATTGTCATGTTCAAGCCAACTGGAGGCGAGGAGTTCATTTTTAGAGGATCAACTCCAAAATAGCCGAAAATGTTCATTTATGTGCTAAAGGCTAGAAAGTTGTTGGCCGAAGGATGTATTGGATTTCTGGCCAACATGGTGGACAAGATGCAAGAAGCCAAGAGTAGGCCGGAGGAAGTACCGACAATCAAAGATTTTATGGAAGTTTTTCCTAAGGATTTACTAGGATTGCCACCGAAGCAAGAAATTGCTTTTGAGATTGAATTGGTTCCTGGATCAGCACCAGTATCCAAGGCACCTTATAGGATGGCCCCTGCCGAACTGAAGGAACTGCAAATTCAGTTGCAAGAGCTCCTGGATCGAGAATTCATCCGTCAGAGCTATTCACCATGGGGAGCCCCAGTTTTGTTTGTAAAAAAGAAGGATGACACTCTTAGGATGTGCATTGACTATCGAGAACTAAATAAGATTACCATCAAGAATAAGTATCCCTTACGTAGGATCGACGATCTGTTCGATCAATTGAAATGAGTTTCAATTTTTTCGAAAATTAACCTGCGATCAGGATATCATCAGCTCCGAATTAGGGCAGGAGATGTTCCTAAGACAGCCTTTCGTACGCGATATAAACACTACGAGTTCCTCGTTATGCCATTTGGATTGACAAATTCTCCAGCTGCCTTTATGGACCTGATGAATCGAGTGTTCAAGGATTACTTGGATAAGTTCGTTATTGTCTTTATAGATGATATCTTGATTTACTCAAGGTCGAAGGAGGAGCATGAGGAGCACCTATGCTTCCAAGATAGGATTGGGAGCCGTACTCATGCAAAATGGAAAAGTGATCACTTATTCTTCACGACAACTCAAGGATCATTAGAAGAATTATCCAACGCGTGATCTGGAACTTGCGGCGGTAGTGTTTGCACTTAAGATCTGGACACACTATCTTTACGGTACTAGGTGTGAGGTTTACACGGACCATCAAAGTTTGAAATATATCTTCACACAGAAAGAGCTCAATATGAGACAAAGAAGATGGCTTGAACTGGTGAAAGATTATGATATAGACATCCGTTACCACCCCGGGAAGGCTAACAAAGTAGCCGATGCCCTTAGTCGGAAGTCGTCCTCCTCGTTGATGTCAATGCAGTTATTAAACGAGCCTCTTCAGAAAGAGCTAGTGGAAGCTGGAATCGAGCTTATTACGGGAAGTTTAGCTGCCCTAACCTTCCAACCTTCCATTTTCGATGGCATGAAGAAGCGTCAGGAAGCAGATGCCTCGCTACTAAAGACAAGAAATGAGGTCCTAGAAGGAAAGGAGTCGGACTTCAACATATCTGTTGAGGGCATACTCTATCGGAAAAATAGACTATGCATTCTTAATGAGGATGAGTTGAAGAAGCATATTATGAAAGAAGCTCATGAGACACCTTATTCCATTCACCCTGGAGCCATAAAGATGTACAAAGACTTGAAGGAAAGCTTTTGGTGACCAAAAATGAAAAATGACATTGCCATATTTGTCAATAAATGCTTCACGTGTCAGAAAGTGAAGGCTAAACATCAACATCCAGGGGGAGAATTGCAAAAAATTTCCATCCCAGAATGGAAATGGGACCAAGTGACGATGCATTTCGTGGTTGGCTTACCCCGAACTCCCAGCGGCAACGATGCTATTTGGGTAATTGTCGATCGATTGACAAAATCCGCGCACTTTTTAGCTATCAAACTTAGTTTTTCAATAGACCAGCTAGCAGAACTGTATGTTGCGCAGAATGTTCGCTATCATGGGATTCCAAAATCGATTATCTCCGATCGTGATGGTCGTTTCACTTCTAAATTTTGGAGGAGTATACATCAAGCAATGGGTACAAAGCTTACATTTAGTACAGCTTTTCACTCTCAAACAGACGGACAATCGGAAAAGACCATTCAGACTCTAGAAGATATGTTACGAGCATGCGTGATGGACTTCAAGGGAACTTGGGATAAGAAGCTTCCTTTGATTGAATTCTCATACAACAACAGTTTCCAAGCTTCAATTGGGATGGCTCCTTATGAAGCTCTTTATGGGAGAAGGTGTAGATCTCCAATTCATTGGTACGAGACAAGAGAGAGAGAACTGGTGTCTACGGACTTTATTCAGAAAACCACTGAGGCCATAAAACTCATACGTCAACGGATGGAAACTGCATTTAGTCGACAAAAGAGTTATGCCGACAAACGTCGAAGGCCTCTAGAATTCCAAGTTGGAGACTCGGTATTCCTCAAGGTTGCTCCATTCAAAGGAATCATGTGATTCAGAAAGAAATGGAAATTAAGTACAAGATATATAGGGCCATTTGAAATCCTTGAAAGAGTAGGTAACGTGGCCTATAAATTAGCTTTGCCCCAAGAATTAGCATATGTGTACAACGTATTTCATGTGTCAATGTTAAAGAAATATATATAAGATATCCATCACATGTATTGAACCCTGACCAATCGAGGCTCACGAGGATCTGACTTATCAAGAGAAACCAGTTTGAATTTTGGAATGGGAAGAAAAGGTACTAAGAAACAAAGTTATACCTCTAGTAAAGGTTCTATGGCAAAATTATAAGATGAAAGAAGCAACATGGGAACGTGAGGAGGATATAAAGAAAAGCCACCTAGAATTATTCTAATTTTCGAGGACGAAAATTCTGTAAGGAGGGTGGATTGTAATAACCAACCTTTTTACAAATTTACGATTTTCTTTTTAAGGAATCAAAGTTTGTAATATGTATGTTTATGTGAAATGTTTGATCTAATTTATCAGAGTATTATTGAGTTCTTGTAATATTATAAGACTCGATAATAGTTTATCTATACAAGTATGAGGCCTTTTGTTGAAAGAGGCGAAATAAGGGTTTATGATCTTATGTCGGTCAACGTTTGACCAGAAGACCTAAGGTATGATTAAGACGGTACTACAAAGATAATAAGAGTACATAAATTATACTATGAAAAATCGTCATTATGAATGAATAAGCAAGAATAAGGTACGAGACTACAGTAGAAAAATCAAGCACAATATTTAGAGCAATAAGAACTAAGTGGCTTCAAGTCCTAAGAAAAATCGAGACGCAGTTCAGTTAAGTGTAGATAAATTCTGGACAGTAGTCTAGTACAATTATAATGTTATTAGTTGAAAACAGTATTTGTAATATATGTATTAGTATGAAAATGGACTGCATTTTAGAAGGAAAGCCAAACGGAGCCTAATGGGAGGACACCTCATCTTGGGATAAAAATGGATGATCATTGGAGAGATTACTTGGCCACTAAGCATTCCTCATGGCCGGCCACCTCATAGGATTAAAGTGCAAGTATTTTGTCTTTAGGGGCCAATGTGCAATTTTAAGAAAAATGAGTTATTGTATATAAGTATGTAAATTTTTGGAATGATGGATTTTCCTAACTAAGCCTCCAAATCCAACTAGGCCAATGATCGGTTACAAGCTTGGTTACCATAGTTACCTTGAAAACAAAGGAGAATAAGTTAGAGATATGTTTGAAAGAAATTGTGAAAGCTCAAGCCTCCACATGGCTCTATATGGCCGACCACCTCATTGGGTCTATGAGCAAATATTTTGCTCTTGGGGACCATTATGCAATTTTAGAAATAAAAATAATTCAAGAAATGAAATTATTTTTCACCTATAAATAGGTGAGGTGGGTTATTTTGTGATCACTAGTGAAACCCAAAATTTTTGCAGCTCATTCTCTAGCCTTCTTCCCTTTAGGAGTAAGGTACAGAAAATTCCTGCACAGGATTTTCAAAACAGTGCATAACATGAAATTCCTGTACATGCACTAACAACCAAATTTATTAGACCAAGTTATTTAGAAACAAATGTTATATGTTGAGTTTTGGATCCAATGTTACTTATAGTAACCAAATGGGATACCAATGTAACATAAGCTTGTAACTAAGGTTATTTATGCATGTTGGTTTGAATACTAACATCAAATGATATGATTCATATCAAGATAGGATGCTTCTTATCTTACAAATTTTTCTGGAAACAGGAAGGTAACCTGAAACTGTGATTTTTCGGAACACAGAACTCAGGACTTAGCATAAATTGTAAGTACAAACCTCACCTACAGTATGAAAAATAGTAAATTATTTTTAAGTATGACATGTTTACATGTATGCCATGATATGTCATGTTTATGTATATGACATGTTTTTACCATTATGCCATGAGTATGTACATGCTATGTTTTATGATAATACCATGTTATTAAATAGTGCCATATTTTATAAACATGCCACAAGTTGTTTTATGCCATTGATCTTTATGTCATGCCATGTTCATGAATCGCATGCATCATGACTAATAAGATCATAAGTAAAGAATCTTAGTCTCGAAAAAATAACAAGGCTAAGACTAAACCAAGACAAATAAAGTGTCGTACCAGCCTCCCGCCAGATTGTGGAGGATTATGTATGTTCAAGAAAATTTTCTGACCTTCCGCCAGATCGTGAAGGCTTACATGATTCCAAGAATTGTTAGGGACCTTGCAAACCCTAATTTTCTGTGGATTGCGCGCATTTGGTACGTACACCAGGGGCCCATATTTTAAACAAGTTAATAAGTCCATAATGGAGCATAAGAGATACATAATTGATCATAAATGGTTCATGCATATGGTGCACAATATTTGTTATGTTTTGTGAGATTAAGTTTGTACTTGCTGAGCTTAAAACTCATTAGTATATTTCATACTGTAGGTAAAAAGTCTGCAGCTTAATTGGTGGGCATGTGGACGATGCAGCAAGTGAAGGGCGGTGTGGAATACCACTACACAAATTGTTCCGTAAGCTCTTTTGAACCGAATGTATATATATATTTGAATAAGTTGTGATATACTATATATGTGATGCTTGAAGACTTAAGTTATATATAAGGAATATGTATGACTTTTTATTTTAATATGTATGGACGAAAAGTTTATTTATATGTATATGTTTTAAAAAAAAATTTATTCTAAAATTTTCAAGTTTAAGTATTTAAAATCGAGATGTAGTTTATGTATGTACGGTAACGGCTCCACGTAGGTCGGGGCGTTTCACCTAATGTGCGAAGAAGGGAAAGGGTTCAACCTAGGGGAATGAGAGATGGAGACGAAGAGTATTATGGGGCTGGTTTTGATGAAGAAGATGATCGAGATTCGGTTGTTCGTAATAGGAGACATGGAGGGCGGTTTAGAGAAGCTAGGAATCGGGAAGATAATAGCTTGGGTAGTATTAAGATAAAGATTCCATCGTTTGAAGGTAAAAATGATCCCGAAACTTATCTTGAGTAGGAGAAGAAGGTGGAGTTAGTATTCGATTGCCACAACTACTTTGAGATGAATTTTAAATGATGCGAACCCCGCCAAGAGTAACGAGACCCGACAATAAAAAGGAACTCAAGAACGTTCTACGATCAGGTTTGGATGGGAGACCTCGACCCGTTGCTTCAACAAAAATAAGAACCTTAGTATATTTGACCTCAACCCATTGTTTAATGGGAAACAAGAACCTCAGTATAAGGAAGATGCCACAAACAGTGGTGGAAATCCGTTTGATAAGTTGATGGTGAACGCCACGGAAAATTTCGATAAGTTCGAATAGTTCGTCAAAGAACCAAAAAGAAAATACTCTCACATTTCTGAATAATTACTTGTCTTCTCTCTTCTACATATGCGCCTATTTATAGGCTGAATTATTACACAAAAAAAAAAAAAAAAAAAAAAAAAGTTCATAAAATAACTTAATTACATGCCGTCTTAATTGTAACGCCCCGACCTACGTAGGGCCGTTACCATACTTACTTAAACTAAATCTCGGTTTTAATAATTTAAACTTACTTTAAAATTTGTGAATAATTTTTTTTTTAAAAACATACATAAATAAACTAGTCAATATAAGAAGATTTTATGTTCATACACATACTTGTTTATCATAATAAGAAGTCATACATAATCTTTACATTTAACTCGAGTCTTCAAACTTCATATATACAGTATAACACAATTTACTCTAATATATAGATATATACATATATTTTTGTTCAAAAGAACTTGCGGAAAACCTTACGTAGTGGTATCCCACATCACCCTCCTCTCGCCGCATTGTCCGCATGGCCCACCAATTAAGCTGCAGGCTTTTTACCTACAGTATAAAATATATTGATGAGCTTTATGCTCAACAAGTACAAACTTAATCTCACAAAACATGTCAAGCATCATGTAACTTATGCATGAACCATTTATGATCAATTATGAATCTCTTATGCTCCATTATGAACTTCTTATGAACTTACTATCTTGCTTAACATGTGGGCCCCTTGTGTACGTACCAGATGCGCGCATTCCACAGAAAGTTAAGGTTTGCAAGGTCCCTAACAATTCTGGGAATCATATTCGTAACCCTTCACGATCTGGCGGAAGGTCTTAACATCTTGAACTTGAAACATGTATAATCCTCCACGATCTGGCGGGAGGTTGGTACGACACCTTGCTTGTTTTATCTTATGACTTAAAACATGTTCTTACCATATGGTTTAATATTAGTGAATATGCTTCATGATGTCACTATATCGTAACATATAACATAACATAATATTAACCATAACATATACATACACATGGCATATCATAGCATAACATAGCATATTAAAACATGTCATACTTAAAAATAGTATTTACTATTTTCCATACTGTAGGTGAGGATTGTAGTTACCTGTTATGCTATGTCCTAGATTTTGTTATTCCAAATCAGGTTGCAACAACAGGTTACTTCTTGCTTTTCAAAAAGAACGTAAGATAAGGGTCATCTTATCTTACCATAAATCATTGCATTCAATGCTGGTATCCTTAACCAGCATTCAATAATAATCCTAGTTATATGTCCCCTACACACACTCATGATATCTTATTTGGTTACTAAGTGTAACCCTAAACATTATCTTGTTTGATGTGCTAATGAACTTTGGGTTCAAGGCCCAATCATACCTAGTATCTTATTAGGTTACTATTAGTAACCCTAGGTGTAAGCCCAAGTTATATTTGGATCAAACCCTATTGGGTTACTAAGGCCCAATTTTTAAAGCTATGTCCTATTAGGTTATTATTGGTAACCATGGACTTTAGGCCCAACCCAGTAACTTGGGTATCCTACCAGGTTACTGTTGGTCATTATACTGTTACCATGTTTTCAAGATAGCTTTCGGCCTAATTATTTATTTTTTCCCTTTTCTTGGTAAAACCTAGTATTTGTTGTCTAACTTTCCTGGTATAAAAATCCTTGTGTGAACTGTAATTTTTTTCTTGAGTAAGGGCAATAAACTTGTCAAGTTTTGAAAGCTATCCTTGAAAACAGATTCATGATGCCCGTTATTAGTGTATGTGCATGAATTTTCTTTTCCTGTACTACTTTTGAAAATCCTGTGTAGAAATTTTCTGTTTCCTGTACAGTTTTTAGACTTCAGTTTTATCTAAAAATCTGTTTGGATTCTGAAAAAGTTTTCTTCACAACAGTTTTAGATCTTGGAAAACCCTACAACTTTTGTTCTTTTATCTAAACCCAGTTCTATGTTTAACCTACTCATTTTCCTTGTTGAACCTGCCTGGCTGTGCACAGGGTCTGGGCATGACTAGGCTCGGGTTTTTGTAAAAAAAGAGGCCATTGGTGTCTTATTTTTAAAAATTGTCCATGCTATACCCTAGGATTTTCCATTTTCAATAATTTTTCAGTTTTAACTTTCCTCAAATTCGGCCTCTAAAGGCCTAAAAATCTAGTTTCTAGATTACTGCCCAGTCTTGATCCGAGACTGGCAGTTTTCATCTTAATTGTTTCTTATGTAAAATTACTCACACACTACCTCAAACGGTTAAAACCGTGAGCCTACATCAAGCTTGCAGTATGTTTCCTAACGTTTCCACTGCCATGCATTCATTTTCATTCATAAAATCATTCATGCAAACCCATGTGGTATTCCATACCAAATTAGGATTTTAGGGTTAAATTCTAACCCTCCTTGCATCATACATCAAAATAAACATAATCAATCACACCATACATCTTCTTGAGTGTGTGGGGACATACTACAAACACATACTAGGCATTTATACATACCATACATACTCTAACACATAACATCATAAACATACATCAACCTATAAATCAAAACCACTAAACCCTAATCAAGCACAAGTCTAAGCAAATCTAAGCTACTTCATGAAAAGTAAAATGAGCTTATGCTCTTACATACCCACATGAAATACACATAAATCTTGAATCAAAACTTAATTAAAGAACTAGAGGGTAAAGAGGATTACCTCTAGATCTTGAGTGGTGAATCTACTCCTTGGATTGGAAAATTTCTTCCTCACCTAACCTACACCCAATCCGGCCACTAACCTCTTTTTTTTCTCTTTGGGTTTGGCTCCTAGGGTGAGAGGGAGAGAGTTGAGTTGAAAATGAGCCAGAGTTTTGGGGTGGAACTAAAAAAAATGGTTCAACACCCCCCCCATCACCTATTTATAGGTGAAAATTAATTTCTTTTTGAAATTATTTTTATTTCTAAAATTGCATATCTAACCTCAAAAGCAAAATATTTGCTAAAGAGTCCCTTGATGTGGCCGGCCATTAGGGGTCCTTGGAGACCAAGTAAGCCTTTCATGTTTATCCATTCAATTATCCAATCAAAAACTACCACCCATTTCTTCCAATTTTCCAAAAATCCCAAAATTCACATATTTATCTTTTCTTACTTGGGCTCCAAGTAATGCCTTACTTACCTCACCAAGCTTACCTCACTAAGCTTACCTCACATTTCTTAAAATTGTACTTTGGCCCCTAAGGATAAAATATTTGCACTTTAGTCCCTGTGAGGTGGCCGGTTAGGGTAGAGCCACTTGGCTTCCAGTCCATGCATAATTATCCATTTGATTCCAAAAATCTCTTAATATAATTATGCAGTCCATTTCCTTACTAACTCAGATAATATTAATACTGTTTTTTACTAAAAACAGTACTGTCAAACTAGATTACAGTCCAGAATTTATCTGTACTTAACTGGGCTGCATATAAATTTTTCTTATGACTTAGAGCTACTTAGTCCTTATCGTCTTAAATAATGTGCTTGATTTTTCCAGGGTGGTCTTGAACCTTATTCTTGCCATTCCATCTATGATGATGATTTTTCACAGTATAATTTCTATACTGCTTGCTATACTACAGTACCGTCATAACCATACCTTGAATCATTCTGGTCAAATTTTGGCCGGAATTAAATCATAAATTCTTATTCTGACTTTTTTTTCCCCTTAAAAGGCCTCGTTCTTGTCCTAATAAACTTATTATTGAGTCTCATAATTAATTAAACGAGAACTCAAACATATACTGATAAAATTATGAATTTCACATTAATATTCATAAATTTTCATGAAACATCACATAAACACATAGCACGGACTTAAATTTCTTTACATACAAGGAAATCATGAGTCCGTAAAAATTTCAGTTATTACAATCTACTCTTCTTAAAAAATTTTCGTCCTCGAAAATTAGAATAATTCTGAGTAGTTTTTCTTCATATCCTCCTCACGTTCCCATGTTGCTTCATTAATCTCACGATTTCGCCATAAAACCTTAACTACCTTTTCTTCTCGTGCCAAAATTCGAACCGATTTTTCCTCATAAGTCAGATCCTCGTGAACCTCAATTGGTTCATGGTTCAATACATATGATGGATCCGATATATATTTCTTTAGCATCGACACATGGAATACATTGTGCACATAAGCTAATTCTTGGGGCAAAGCTAATTTATAGGCCACATTACCTATTCTTTCAAGTACTTCGAATGGCCTTATATATCTTGGACATAATTTCCCTTTCTTCCCAAATCTCATGACTCCTTTAAATGGAGCAACCTTGAGGAATATCGAGTCCCCTACTTGGAATTCCAGAGGCCTTCTACGTTTGTCGGCAGAACTTTTTTGTCGACTAAATGCAGTTTCCATCCGTTGACGTATAAGTTTTACGTCCTCAGTCATATTCCGAATAAAGTCCGTAGACACAAGTTCTTTCTCTCTTGTCTCGTACCAATGGACTGGAGATCTACACATTTTCCCATAAAGGGATTCATAAGGAGCCATCCCAATTGAAGCTTGGAAACTGTTGTTGTATGAGAACTCAATCAAAGGAAGCTTCTTATCCCAAGTTCCTTTGAAGTCCATCACGCATGCTCGCAACATATCTTCTAGAGTCTGAATGGTCCTTTCTGATTGTTCATCTGTCTGTGGGTGAAAAGCTGTGCTAAATGTAAGCTTTGTACTCATTGCTTGATGTACACTCCTCCAAAATTTAGAAGTAAAACGACTATCACGATCTGAGATAATCGTTTTTGCAATCCCGTGATAGCGAACGATCTGCGCAACATACAATTCCGCTAGCTGGTCTTCAGTTTAATAGCTAAGAAGTGTGCGGATTTCGTTAATCGATCAACAATTACCCAAATAGCATCGTTGCCACTGGGAGTTCGGGGTAGACCGACCACAAAATTCATCGTCACTTGATCCCATTTCCATTCTGGGATGGAAATTTTCTGTAATTCTTCCCATGGATGTTGATGTTCCGCCTTCACTTTCTGGCATGTGAGGCATTTGCTTACAAATAAGGCAACGTCATTCTTCATTTTGGGCCACCAAAAACTTTCCTTCAAGTTTTTGTACATCTTCGTGGCTCTAGGATGAATGGAATACGGTGTCTCATGAGCTTCTTTCATGATCTGCTTCTTCAACTCGTCCTCGTTAGGAATGCATAGTCTATTTTTCCGATAGAGTATGCCCTCATCAGATATGTTGAAGTCCAACTCCTTTCCTTCTAAGACTTCATTTCTTGTCCTAAGTAGCGAGGTGTCTGCTTCTTGACGTTCCTTCATGCCATTCAAAATGGTAGGTTGGAAGGTTAGAGCAACTAAACTTCCCGTAATAAGCTTGATTCCAGCGTCCACTAGCTCTTTCTGAAGAGGCTCGATCAATGACTGAATTGACATCAATGAGAAGGACAACTTCCGACTAAGGGCATCGGCTACTTTGTTTGCCTTCTCAGGGTGGTAATGGATGTCTATATCATAATATTTCACCAGTTCAAGCCATCTTCTTTGTCTCATATTGAGCTCTTTCTGTGTGAAGATATATTTCAAACTCTGATGGTCCGTGTAAACCTCACACCTAGTACCGTAAAGGTAGTGTCTCTAGATCTTAAGCGCAAAAACTACCGCCGCAAGTTCTAAATCATGCGTCGGATAGTTCTTCTCATGATCTTTACGTTGTCGTGAAGGAGAATCGATCACTTTTCCATTTTGCATGAGTGTAACTCCCAATCCTATCTTGGAAGCATCGCTATATATCACGAAGTTCCCTTCCTCCACAACTGGTATTGTAAGGATTAGAGCACTAGTCAGCTTACTTTATAGCTCTTGGAAGTGTTCTTCACACTTTGCAGTCCATTCATATTTCTTTCCCTTCCGTGTAAGTGCTGTGAGCGGTGTTGCGATCTTAGCAAAACCCTCGGTGAAACGTCGATAGTAGCCTACTTAGCCAAGGAAACTACATACTTCGGTAACACTTTTAGGAGCTGGCCATTTACTTACTGCTTCAATCTTGGCCGTATCTACAGATATGCCTTCCTTAGAGGCCACATGTCCTAAGAAATAAACCTTCTCCAACCAAAATTCACACTTTGTGAATTTAGCGTAAAGTTGGTTTTGCTTTAAAATCTGTAGAGCGATCCTTAGGTGCTCCTCATGTTCCTCTTTCGACCTTGAATAAATCAAGATATCATCAATAAAAATAATAACAAACTTGTCCAAGTAATCTTTGAACTCTCGATTCATCAGGTCCATAAAGGCAACTGGATCATTTATCAGTCCAAATGGCATAATGAGGAACTCATAGTGTCCATATCGCGTACGAAAGGTTGTCTTAGGAATATCTCCTTCCTTAATTCGGAGTTGATGATATCCTGATCGCAGGTTAATTTTTGAAAAAATTGAAGCTCCTTTCAACTGATCAAACAAATCGTCGATCCTAGGTAATGGATACTTATTTTTGATGGTAATTTTATTCAATTCCCGATAGTCAATGCACTTCCTAAGAGTGTCATCCTTCTTTTTTACAAACAAAATTGGGGCTCCCCATGGTGAATAACTCTGACGGATGAATCCTCGATCCAGGAGCTCTTGCAACTGAATTTGCAATTCCTTAAGTTCGGTAGGCGCCATCCTATACGGTGCCTTGGCTACTGATGCCGATCTTGGAAGCAATTCAATTTCAAAAGAAATTTCTCGCTCCGGTGGCAATCCTAGTAAATCTTCAGGAAAAACTTCCATAAAATCTTTGACTATCGGTACTTCCACCGGCCTACTCTTAGTTTCTTGCATCTTATCCACCATACTGGCCAGAAATCCAATACATCCTATTGCCAACAACTTTCTAGCCTTTAGCGCAGAAATGAACATTTTCGACTGTTTTGGAGTTGATCCTCTAAAATTGAACTCCTCGTCTCCAATTGGCTTAAACGTGACAACTTGTCGTTGACAGTCTATAACTGCATTGTATTTCCCCAAGAAGTCCATACCCAAAATGACGTCGTAGTCATATAGGTCAATGATAATCAAATTGACATACATTTCCCTACCACATATAATTATTGGAACATGACGTATCCAATAATCAGACAATAAAATTTCCCCAGAGGGTAATGCAGTCCTAAATGTTCTTCCAATTTTATCACTTCCTCTACCTAGTTTCTTAGCAAACTTAGGTAATGTGAATAAATGCGTAGCTCCAGAATCAATTAACACGTAGGCATCTTGTTGGGCAAAAGGAAGCTGACCTGTCACCATCGTGGATGGTCCAGCTTGAACGTCTTCCTTAGTGTAGGCGTAAATGCGTCCTTGAGGTTCTGGAGCTTCAAGTCTGCCTTGAGAGATTGCAGGTCCTTCGAGCTTTAGCTGTGCTGTGTGAAGTTGATATCCCTGACCTTTCTGTTGGTTCTGTGGATTCTGGAAATTGGAATTGCAGTTCCTAGTATAGTGGCCTTCCTTGCCACACAAAAAGCAACGATTGGTTCCAGCACGACAATCTCCCGGGTTCTTCCTCCCACATTTCTGACAAGTGGGATAACTATTGTTATCAGAAGCATTCTTCTTCTAGGGAGAATTCTGTTGATTCCCTGATCCTCCTGCATTCCATTTTCTTTTCTGCTGATTATTTCCGTACTGCTTACTGTTGCTATTTTGACCAAGAGGTCCTCCTTTACCTCTCTGCTGGGGAGTTTGGCTTGGTATTGTCTGATTCTGCTTAGCTTAGGCCTTCTCTTCTTTCTTGTCTTTAAAGAACTTAGCCCGCTGTTCTCTGTTTTGTCCTACCCAATACTCAGCTCGAATTGCCCGGCTGACACATTCAACAACGGTGGTTGGTGGATAGGGGTCACTGCTAATCACTACTGCCAAATCAGAGCGAAACATCCTCATCATCCTTCTTACTTTGTTCCTCTCAGAAATGATGAGGTGAGGACAAAAACATGCTAGCTGTTCAAACTTTTTGACAGCTTCGGCTACTGACAGATTACCCTGGCGAAAATTAGTGAACTCATCTTGTTGAGCTTCCATAACCTCTGTGTTGAAGTATTTCTCTTTAAATTCATCAACAAAGTCTTCCCAGGTCATTTGACTAACATCTCGCCGAATCTGGACGGTTTCCTACCAGAGACGAGCATCTTTTCTTAACATAAATGATGCGCAGAGCACTCTCTCTTGATCATTGAGCCTTAAAAAGTTCAGGATGACCTAGAGGTTGACCAGACAGTTGTCGGCCTCAATCGGGTTTGTTAACCCTTCAAATTTCGGTGCTTTTATACGCCAAAATTTGTCATATAATTCTTTCGGTGTTCGAACCGGGGGTGCTGGTGGTACAACTAAAGGCACAACAGGCACTTTAGGGGCTATAGGGTTTTCTGGAATCACCGGGTAGGCATTAGGAATTTCCGGTGCAGTAGACTGATTCACAGGTACTGGTGGTACTCCGGCATCAGGAGGTCCTTAGTTCTGCTGAACCAATTGAGCTCTAAGCATAACCTCTGTGTTGAAGTATTTCTCTTTAAATTCATCAACAAAGTCTTCCCAGGTCATTTGACTAACATCTCGCCGAATCTGGACGGTTTCCTACCAGAGACGAGCATCTTTTCTTAACATAAATGATGCGCAGAGCACTCTCTCTTGATCATTGAGCCTTAAAAAGTTCAGGATGACCTAGAGGTTGACCAGACAGTTGTCGGCCTCAATCGGGTTTGTTAACCCTTCAAATTTCGGTGCTTTTATACGCCAAAATTTGTCATATAATTCTTTCGGTGTTCGAACCGGGGGTGCTGGTGGTACAACTAAAGGCACAACAGGCACTTTAGGGGCTATAGGGTTTTCTGGAATCACCGGGTAGGCATTAGGAAACTATGAAATGAGTTTCTCGTTTTAATTCACCGGGTAGGCATATAATTCATTCAACTGGGCCGCAAGATCAACATCTTGGGTATGTGTTATTCTACGTCTTGGTGGCATGGTTCTAAATAGCAAACTATGAAATGAGTTTCTCGTTTTAATAGTTTAACGAGATCATGTCTCTTATATAGAACCATAATCTTAATTCCATATCATAGTATAACATGGAACGTATCTGAATCCATCATAACCTTATTCATCTCTCATTCATAACATGAGTACATAATCATAACATTTAGGAAGGTGTAAAACCTTCCCATCATGTTCGCACATCACCTAATTGCCACCACCAAGCTAAGGCACCGCCCAACGTCATCCTCGTATATAACATTATTCTTATGTGGGCACGAGTTTTACAAACACAACACGTAGCTTCCATAATGTTGATCCAATTCCTTAGTACGAAAATTTCCCGGCTATCACCATACCAAGGTGGAGTAGTCCTTTACAAGCACCCGGAGTATCATTCTCCAACGTGGTCATTGACGATATGCTTACTACGTACGCAAGATCTTAACTAATTCTAATTATAAGAAAATAACTTAACTTACTTGGGCCTTTGCAGAGCGATGTGAGGCAAGATAAAGTAGGCTGGCAGGATACTGCTCTGATACCAACTTTGTAACGCCCCGACCTATGTAGGGCCATTACCATACTTACTTAAACTAAATCTCGATTTTAATAATTTAAACTTACTTGAAAATTTGTGAATAAATTTTTTTTTTAAAACATACATAAATAGACTAGTCAATATAAGAAGATTTACTGTGCATACATATACTTGTTTATCATAATAAGAAGTCATACAAAATCTTTACATTTAACTCGAGTCTTTAAACTTCATATATACAGTATAACACAATTTACTCTAATATATAAATATATACATATATTTTTGTTCAAAAGAACTTGCAGAAAAACTTACGTAGTGGTATCCCACACAGCCCTCCTCTTGCCGCATCGTCCGCATGGCCCACCAATTAAGCTGCAGGCTGTTTACCTACAGTATGAAATATACTGATGAGTTTTATGCTCAGCAAGTACAAACTTAATCTCACAAAACATATCAAGTATCATGTAACTTATGCATGAACCATTTATGATCAATTATGAATCTCTTATGTTCCATTATGAACTTCTTATGAACTTACTATCTTGCTTAACATGCGGGCCCCTTGTGTACGTACCAGATGCGCGCATTCCACAGAAAGTTAAGGTTTGCAAGGTCCCTAACAATTCTGGGAATTATATTCATAGTCCTTCACAATCTGGCGGAAGGTCTTAACATTTTGAACTTGAAACATGTATAATCCTCCACGATCTGGCGGGAGGTTGGTACGACACCTTGCTTATTTTATCTTATGACTTAAAACATGTTCTTACCATATGGTTTAATATTAGTGAACATGCTTCACGATGTCACTATATCGTAGCATATAACATAACATAATATTAACCATAACATATACATACACATGGCATATTATAGCATAACATAGCATATTAAAACATGTCATACTTGAAAATAGTATTTACTATTTTTCATACTATAGGTGAGGTTTGTACTTACTTGTTATGCTATGTCCTAGGTTTTATTACTCCAAATCAGGTTGCAACAACAGGTTACTTCCTACTTTTCAAAAAGAACGTAAGATAAAGTTCATCTTATCTTACCATAAATCATTGCATTAAATACTGGTATCCTTAACCGGCATTCAATAATAATCCTAGTTATATGTCCCCTACGCACACTCCTGATAACTTATTTGGTTACTAAGTGTAACCCTAAACAGTATTTTGTTTCATGTGTTAATGAACTTTGGGTTCAAGGCCCAATCATACCTAGTATCTTATTAGGTTACTATTAGTAACCCTAGTTGTAAGCCCAAGTCATATTTGGATCAAACCCTATTGGGTTACTAAGGCCCAATTTTTAAAGCTATGTCCTATTAGGTTATTATTGGTAACCATGGGCTTTAGGCCCAACCCAGTAACTTGGGTTTCCTACCCGGTTACTGTTGGTCATTATACTGTTACCATGTTTTCAAGATAGCTTTTGGCCTAATTATTTATTTTTTCCATTTTCTTGATAAAACCTAGTATTTGTTGTCTAACTTTCCTGGTATAAAAATTATTTTGTGAACTGTAATTTTTTTCTTGAGTAAGGGCAATAAACTTGTCAAGTTTTGAAAGCTATCCTTGAAAACAGTTTCATGTTGCCCGTTATTAGTGTATGTGCAGGAATTTACTTTTCCTGTACTGCTTTTGGAAATCCTGTACAGGAATTTCTTGTTTCTTGCACAGTTTTTAGACTTCAATTTTATCTAAAAATATGTTTGGATTATGGAAAAGTGTTCTTCACAAAAGTTTTAGATCTTGGAAAACCCTACAACTTTTGTTCTTTTCTCTAAACCTAGTTCTGCCTTTAACCTACTCATTTTCCATATTGAACCTGCCTGAACATGCACAGGGTCTGGCCATGACCAAGCTCGGGTTTTAGCAAAAACAGAGGCCATTGGAGCCTTATTTTTAAAAACTGTCCATGCTATCCCCTAGGATTTTCCATTTTCTACAACTTTTCAGTTTGAACTTTCCTCAAATTCGGCCTCTAAAGGCCTAAAAATCTAGTTTCCAGATTACTGCCCTGTCTTGATCCAAGGCTAGCAGTTTTCATCTTAATTGTTTCTTATGTAAAATTACGCACACACTACCTCAAACGGTTAAAACTGTGAGCCTACATCAAGCATGCAGTTGTTTCCTAACGTTTCCATTGCCATGCATTCATTTTCATTCATAAAATCATTCATGCAAACCCATGTGGTATTCCATACCAAATTAGGGGTTTCGAGTTAAATTCTAACCCTCCTTGCATCATACATCAAAATCAACATAATCAATCACACCATACATCTTCTTGAGTGTGTAGGGATATACTACAAACACATACTAGGCATTCATACATACCATACATACTCTAACACATAATATCATAAACATATATCAACCCATAAATCAAAACCATTAAACCCTAATCAAGTACAAGTCTAAGCAAATCTAAGCTACTTCATGAAAAGTAAAATGAGCTTATGCTCTTACAAACCCACATGAAATACACATAATCTTGAATCAAAACTTAATTGAAGAACTAGAGGGTGAAGAGGATTACCTCTAGATCTTGAGTGGTGAATTTACTCCTTGGATTGGAAAATTTCTTCCTCACCTAACCTACACCCAATCCGGCCACTAATCTTTTTTTTTTTTTTTTTTCTCTTTGGGTTCGGCTCCTAGGGTGAGAGGGAGAGAGTTGAGTTGAAAATGAGCCAGAGTTTTGGGGTGGAACTAAAAAAAATGGTTCAACACCCCCCCATCACCTATTTATAGGTGAAAATTAATTTCTTTTTGGAATTATTTTTATTTCTAAAATTACATATCTAACCTCAAAAGCAAAATATTTGCTAAAGAGTCCCTTGATGTGGCCGGCCATTAGGGGTCCTTGGAGGCCAAGTAAGCCTTTCATGTATATCCATTCAATTATCCAATCAAAAACTACCACCCATTTCTTCCAATTTTCCAAAAATTCCAAAATTCACATATTTATCTTTTCTTACTTGGGCTCCAAGTAATGCCTTGCTTACCTCACCAAACTTACCTCACTAAGCTTACATCACATTTCTTAAAATTGCACTTTGGCCCCAAATGACAAAATATTTACACTTTAGTCTCTGTGAGGTGGCCGGCTAGGGTAGAGCCACTTGGCTTCCAGTTCATGCATAATTATCCATTTGATTCCAAAAATCCCTTAATATAATTATACAGTCAATTTCCTTACTAACTCAGATAATATTAATACTGTTTTTTACTAAAAACAGTACTGTCATTCTAGACTACAGTTCAGAATTTATCTGTACTTAACTGGGCTGTATATAAATTTTTCTTATGACTTAGAGCTACTTAGCCCTTATCGTCAGAAATAAGGTGCTTGATTTTTCTAGGGTGATCTTGAACCTTATTCTTGCCATTCCATCTGTTATGACGATTTTTCGCAGTATAATTCCTATATTGCTTGCTATACTACCGTACCGTCATAATCATACCTTGAATCATTTTGGTCAAACTTTGACCAGAATAAAATCATAAATTCTTATTCTACCTTTTTTATCTTAAAAGGCCTTATTCTTGTCCTAATAAACTTATTATTGAGTCACATAATTAATTAAACGAGAACTCAAACATATACTGATAAAATTATGAATTTTACATTGATATTCATAATTTTTCAAGAAACATCACAGAAACACATAGCACGGACTTAAATTTCTTTACATACAAGGAAATTATGAGTCCGTAAAAATTTCGGTTATTACATTAATTATGGCTATAATCTAGTAATAATAGCTCTTACTTACCTAAAATAGAAAAAAAGGAAACAATTTGAAAATTAAATAACTGTACATGCCAAAGAATAGAAAAGGAAAGTTGACTAATGAGCTAACAAAATAAAGGATGAATGATGGCTGAATATACAACAATAATAAAAAAGGAAACTGAATATTTTTGAGTTTCTCTTTCTTGATTCACACGCCTATTGTATGGATTTGCATGGCTGATCTTCTTGATACGAATTGACCTTGATGATGTGGACCAATCTTTGTCGTCCTTCCTTAATGAGCATGCCCAAATCCTCTTGCTGAAACTTCCGGATTAAAATGTTGAGTTTGATAAATAAGAGAGTGGCATCTAGAACTAGACATTCTCTAAAAGTACTTGGAACTATAATATGGTGTGCTAATATTTTTGGTTTGAATTTAATTGCTAGGTCAAATAGTTTTGTTTTAATATGATCTTTTAGCAGAAGTAACTAATACAAGGAGGTATACTTTATATATTTATTGATACACCTTAAATATGAAAATTCTAATATATTCTTCCTTGGATAAAACACACACATAGTAGATCTTACAGTTCTTAGTCAAGCCATTTTGACTTCATTATTGGACCTGCATTGTTATTAATATTTCATAGGCGTTTTTTGGTTCATTTCTTGTCCTGCTAATTTGTAGGTAAAAACTCCATTGCAGTTGAGATGGAGTTGCATGTTGAATGAGACAAAGTATTAGTAATGTTTTGATGAGGGGCAAATCACCTTTTTCTGTTATTTCTCATTATCGTTGTCCTTTTGAATATAATTCAAACAATTGTTTCACCACCATTGTTTACTTTTTATTCGATTCTTTTTGCAAATAATTGTTTTTTTTATTTAGTTTTTATTTTACCTTGTTGGCTTTGGTACATTAAGCTTCTATGTACACTGACTCTTAAAAAATATTCAAGGGCTTAAAATTTTATTTTAACATTCAAGCCCTAGGTTACCTTCGAACCAACTTTTTACATTAAAGGGCTCGGTTGCACTACTACAAATATGGGATTCGACGACGGTACTTCGACGACCATTTTTTAAAAAATCGTCGTGTAAAATTCGCAAAAACACGGAGCGGAAAATTTTTTACGAAAACCGTCGTGGAAGGGCCTGCTTCCACGACGGTCTTTTAAAATCGTCGTGGAAGTGGCTGCTTCCACGACGGTTTGTGTAAACCGTCGTGGAAGCCTAGCCGCTTCCATGACGGTTTGTTTTAAGAAACCATCGTGGAAGTGGCTCGGCTTCCACGACGGTTTACACAAACACGGTCGTGGATTTCCGAGCTTCCACGACCGTTTTTAAGAAACCGTCGTGTAAAATTCGCAAAAAAATTAGATAAAACACCGAGAGTCTATTGTTGCCGTCAAAATTTTTCACAACAGCTACAAATCATCCGATATAATATCAGATCGCTCCGAAAACAGGCAGTACAACCGTTGGACGTCACCACCACCATCTACTATATATATCCATCATTATAATTTATCTGTATGTGATAACTAATTATTGATTAACTTGTTATTGTTGTGTTCCTTATATTAATATTATTGATGATTTGTAGATATGATTTTATAAATTAAGGTGTTTTTTGTTTTATGTATATGTTTTGGGATCGATTTAGAGTTAAATTGTGCAATGGGTGGTAATAAATTAATTAAGTAATCAAGTAATGTTATGTTTCCCCCGGTATTTACACCTTAATTAATTATGGTTTTAGATGGTTTTGTATTTTAATTAGTTTTGTTATGTTCTTAATTTGATTTTCAAATGTTGATGAACAATTAATGGGTCGGTGTTAATTAATAATGAAAATTATATATATGCATGTTACATTAAATAGAGTACTCGACCTTATAATAAATTATTTAATTTTAATTTTTCTATTTAGGAGTTGCAAATCATGGATAGGAAATGGATGTGGTTTGATAGATTGTCTAAAGCATATGAAGCTGGTGTTGAAGAATTTTTGTCATTTGCCAAAGCTCACATACAAGATGATAAGATTCCATGTCCATGTTAAATTTGTGGTAATCATAGATCTTATTCCATTGATGATGTTAGAGGGCATTTGCGCGCTTATGGGATTATTTGTTCTTACCAAACTTGGTATTTACATGGCAAAGCTTTTTTCGATATTAAATCTACATCGACGAGCACTAAAGGTAAAAAGCCTATTGTTGAGGAAGACATTGGTAATAATATGTTTAATATGGTAAATGATTTGGAAGAGAACTTTGTCCACCGTCTGGAGTTATTTGAGGCAATGATTAATGATGCCGAAACGCCCTTGTATGTCGAGTGTACAAAATATACGAAATTAGGGGCATTGGTTAAATTATGGAATATGAAAGCGTCGGGAGGGTGGACGAATTCTTGTTTCATGACTCGTTTAGAATTTCTAAAAGATGTTCTACCGGAGGATAACAAAGTGCCACCTAGTATGTACGAGGCGAAGAAGACGTTGAGCACTTTGGGAATGGAATATGAAAAGATACATACTTGTCCAAATGATTGCGTCCTTTACCAGAAAGAATATGAAAATTTACATGAATGTCCGGTTTGTAACGAGTCAAGATGAAAGAAGGGCAAGATGTCATCGAATGGTAGAAAAGGAGTGCCGGTTAAGGTGTTATGGTACATTCCACCGGCTCCACGTTTTCGTCGTTTATTTCGCAATGCCGAGCATGCTAAAAATTTGACATGGCACCATGATAAATGTGTTGATGATGGCAAACTTAGGCATCCGGCCGACGCACCACAATGGAAGACCTTTGACGACAATCATCCAGATTTCAGTGCAGAACCAAGGAATTTACGTCTCGGTTTGTCGACGGACGGAATGAACCCACATAGTAACATGAGTAGTCAGCATAGTACCCTGGCCAGTCATACTTGCTAACTACAATCTCCCACCAGAATTTTGCATGAAGCGGAAGTTCTTGATGTTGACATTATTGATCTCAGGCCCGCAACAACAGGGGAATGACATTGACGTGTACTTGGCACCATTAATCGATGACCTCAAATGCTTGTGGGTAGACGGTTTACAAGTTAAAGATTCTCATCGTCAAGATACGTTCAATTTTCGTGCAATGTTGATTTGGTCAATTAATGACTTTCCTGCACTTGGCAACCTATCTGGTTATCCTGTGAAGAGTTCTATAGGTTGTCCAGTTTGTATGAAGGAAACATCTTCCATCCGGTTGAAGAATGGTAAGAAAACCGTTTACCTTGGTCACATGAGATTCTTGCCAACAAATCATCGATACCGCAAACAAAAAAAGGCTTTTGATGGTAATACCGAAGAAAGATCCGCTCCTCGGATTTTGCATGGTGAAGCCGTTTTTGAGATGGTTAAAGATGTGAAAGTAGTTTTGGGGAAGAGAAAACATAAGGCTCCAGATGTCGATGGACCTTGGAAGAAGAAGTCAATCTTTTACGAACTTCCATATTGGAAGTCACTTTACATTCGTCATTGCTTAGATGTTATGCATATTGAGAAAAACGTTTGTGAATCGATAGTTGGCACGTTGCTTGACATTCCAAACAAAACTAAAGATGGTGAAAAAGCACGGTTGGATCTTGAAGAGATGAAGATTAGACCAAATTTGCTCCCCGAGAAAAGATCGAATGGCACATACTTACCTCCGGCAAAGCACACATTATCGAGACAAGAGAAGAGAAAGCTTTGTGAATGGCTTGCGTCCGTGAAAGTGCCAAGTGGGTACTCGTCAAACTTCAAAAGGTTGGTGTCGATGAAGGATTTGAGGCTCATTGGAATGAAAACACATGATTGTCATATCTTGATGCAACAATTATTACCTCTTGTATTGCGGGGAGTTTTAACGAAAGATGTGCGATATGCAATTACGAAGTTATGCTCATTTTTCAATTCAATATGCTCGAAGGTAATTGATCCACTGATGCTTGATCCGCTGCAATCAGAATTGGTGATGACATTGTGCATGCTGAGAAGTATTTCCCACCAGCCTTTTTGATATCATGATCCACCTAATGCTGCACTTAGTTCGGGAAGTTAAACTATGTGGACCGGTCCATTTGAGGTGGATGTATCCTTTCGAAAGATATATGAAGGTTTTGAAGGGTTATGTGAAGAACCGAAATAGGCCGGAGGGATGTATAGTGGAAAACTACATAGTCGAGGAGTCAGTTGAATTTTGCTCTAAGTATTTGTCTAACGCGGACCCAATAAGGTTGTCAACGAGCGGGCTATTTACGTCGAAAGGACTATCTGTGGGCGTTCATTCACCAGTAAATCGAGATGAATGGGAAAAGGCTTGTCTGTATGTTTTGGATAATGCTAACGAAGTGGAGCCTTTCATTGAAGTTCACATGACGGAATTAAGAGTTGTGAATCCAAGAAAAACCAGATCTGAGAAGTGGATTCAAGATGAGCAAAACCGGACATTTCGGGAGTGGCTAAGAAAACATTTTCATATGAAGGCTGGCCATTCCCAAGACTTAATGAAGCTAGCAAGAGGACCATCATCGATAGTCACACGATATATATCGTACTTTGTCAATGGCTACTCCTTCTACACTCGCGAAAGAGATGAGAAGCATACCGTCCAAAATAATGGTGTCAGCCTCCGTGCCGAGTCTATGCATATTTCATCTGCAAAGGACAAGAACCCAGTATACGGTTGCATGAACTACTTTGGGTTCATTGAAGATATTTGGGAACTAGATTATTGCGGCTTACGGATAGCACTTTTTAAATGCAAGTGGGCTGACAATAATTTTGTTAAGATTGATAGGGACGGCGTGACAGTGGTGGACTTTAGGCATTTGGGATACAAAAATGATCCTTTCATTATGGCATCACAAGCGGTACAAGTCTTTTACACAACGGATCCTGACAATTTAGAGTTATCTTTAGTTGTGCCAATGAAGCCAAAAATGCACGGGGATGACCAAGAAGATGTTGAAGATTGCACCGACATTCCATCTTCCACAAACGGATTGCCACCGGTGGAGGAGATTGATGATTTGGACGATGATGCCTCACACTTGATTCGTTTAGATGTCAAGTGGACACGTGTTGAGAAGACCAAAAAGAAAAACAAAAAAACTTGACAGTTTCTTTTTCGTTGTAAATAATTCATGTATAAGTTGTTATATATAAATATGTTAATTGGGCACATGTACAATATATTAATTATTTATATATATGCCCACTATGAATGTGTGAATTAATAGAAGAACATGAGTTATTGATGTGGGCTGGTTCGTGCATAACACACAGGTGTGGTCGCCTGTGGGATAATAGGTGGACAAAAGTTTGTTTAAAATATTATCTTCGATGTTATCACGACGGTTTTCTACTAAAACCATCGTGGTATGTAACATACCACGACGGTTTTAGTAGAAAACCGTCGTCGTATAAAAACTTTTTTAAAAATAAAAAAAAAATTAACACAAATTATACCACGACAGTTTCATGTAGAAACCGTCATGGTATCTTTATACCACGTCGGTTTCTGCAAGAAACCGTCGTGGTATCATCTGTCTAAAAAAATTTAATTTTTATTTTTTATTTTTAAACAACAGAAACCACGACAGTTTCTAGCAGAAACCGTCGTATCATATAAAATTTTTTTAAAAAAAAAGTTATTTAAAAAAAGTTTTTTGTAAAAAAAAATTTATTTTTTATTATTTAAAAACAAAGAAACCACGACGGTTTCTTGTAGAAACCGTCGTGGTACATACCACGACGGTTTCTAGCAGAAACGGTCGTGGTTTATAGAGATACCATGACGGACGGTTTCTGCAAGAAACCGTCGTGGTATCATATAAAAAAATTTAAATTTGTTTTTATTATTCAAAAACAAAGAAACCAAGAAACCGTCGTGGTTTCTTAGATACCACGACGGTTTCAAAAACTGTCGTGGTTTCCGTGAAATTTCAAATTTCCCCCCGAAAACCATGCGCTCGCATTATTTTTTGTCAATTTTTGATTTTTTTACTCTCCCATCTCTATTTCCCTCACTTTTTCGGCATTCTCCCCCTTATTTTGCTTTGGTTTTCTTTACAATCTCCATTTCTCTATCTCATTTTTTGGCACTCTCCCTCAATTCTCTTACTTTCCTTGCCGTCGCTCTCTCTCTCCCCTTCACCCACGCCGTCTCTCTCTCTCTCCTCGCCGATGCAAAGCCGCCCGTCGCTCTCTCTCTCTCCTTCACCCTCACCCACGCCGTGTCTCTCTCTCTCCTTGCCATCACCCAAGCTTGCCGTCGCTCTCTCTCACTACTTCGCCTTTGCCCACGCCATCTCTCTCTCTCTCTCCTCGCCGTCGCCCAAGCCGCCCGTCTCCCTCTCTCTCTCCTTCGTCTCGCCCACGCCCTATCTCTCTCTCTCCTCGCCGTCGCCCAAACCGGCCGTCATTCTCTCTCTCTCCTACGCCGTCGCCCACTCGAGTTCTTGGTAAGCCGAAATCTCTTTTTCACCACACGGTTTTTGGAAATAAATTTGGTTGATTGTTGTTATGATTTTGGGTGATTTTTTCCTACAAAATATTCTTTGATTTTGCATGCTAATTTTTTGCATAGTACATGTTCGACAAATTGCCTATTTCATTGAGACTTATTTGCTTGTTGTATAATGTTTGGGTGAGGCGACGGTACTCATAATTTTAGTAGAAAAAAGTGTTGATTTAGTGACTTATATGTTGATTTGGGATTTTTCTGTCCAATTTCCCGAAAAAAGTTGTGATTATGTGACTTCTATATATGTTAGCATTTTGACATGTGTGAACAAATTCCAATTTTAGTTCGATTTATTTTTATGTTGAATTAAAAAGTTTGGGTTACGAACGGAAAATGGCAATTGTTCGGAAAAGTTTTTTTTATTGTGTTAGTTAATTTATCGCATATGTCATGTTCGATAAAATGCCAATTTGAGTTAGAATTAGTTTTAACTTGAATTAAATTGTTTGTGTTATGAACGGAGTTGGCAATTTTCCGGAAAAGTTTTTGATTGTGTTAGTTAAATTTTCGCATATGCCATGTTGGCTAAATTGCTTTTTTGCGTTCTAATTAGTTTTAGATTGAACTAAATTGCTTGGGTAAGGCACGGAATTGGGGATTTTGTGGAAAAAGGGTTGATTTTGAAACTTATATGTTAGCATTTGACATTGTCGATAAAATGCATCTTTGATTATGTTGTTTGTCATTTCCGTAAATATAAGTAAATAGTATATGTTAAGTTAAACGGATTTACAATCTTTTTATGTGTTTGGGTGCCATGATTATAAGTTAAATTCGATGACAAATATTTTTTGTTTCTAAATGTGTTTTGCTCTAGAGTTGCCTTAGGTTGATTTAAAATGTCGCAAGATCACGAGGAGGAATGCTCAACGCAAACTCATGTTGGAAAACCGCGCCGAACCAACTCACCTAGATTCAATCCCGATGAAGATGGTAAACGAAGAGCAACTCTAATGACAAGAGTCCACCAGGTGAGGACAAAGGGGCAACAAATTGAAGTTTTGTTTGACGCTAAAGGGCAACCTTTTAGGGAAGGAAGGTGATGAATTATAGAGTTGGATTGGAGTGCTTGCTCGAGAGCACATACCCATTTGGATATCCGACTTTAGAAGTTCCGATTTAGCTCCAAGGAAAGAAATAGTGTGGATGGAAGTTGTAACTTCATTCACTGTTGAGGAATCCTACAAAAAACAAGTTTTAAAGTCTTGTGGGGAGTCAGCTAAAGGTTTTAGATACGATTTCTACCAAGCTTTTGTCAGAGATCATATTGATGAGGAAAATGTGTGGCAACGACCGCCAAAAGTTGTTCACAATTACCCCACCATCACCCAGGATGATTGGGAAAAATTCATTCAGTACCGACGTACCCCGGAATTCAAAAGACTATCCGAACAAGGAAGTAAGATAAGATAGAAGAGCAAATACGGATCAACCGGGGGCCGAGACGGATATAGGAAATGTGACCAAGCTCATGTAGGCTATTTACTTGGACAAAATGTTTAAATGGTATGTTGTACTTCCAATTTAGTCATTTATGTTTACTAACGCTAATTATTAAACTGCAGTTCGAGAAGACAGGAAAATATGCAGAACGGTATGAAAGGTGGCTGGACATGTGCGTCAAACCCGATGGACAGTTCAAGAAGGACGAATTTAAAACTATTGCCGAGAATATAGTAAGTTTTTGAATCCATTTATAATATAATCATTCCGTACACTCTGTTATGTTTGCAAGTACATAACATTTTCTCTAATTGTTACAGGAGGAGTTTACTCAACAAGAGACACCAAGGAAGTTTTGAATCTGTGGGGACAGAGGACATATTGACCTGCCGAGCATTCGGGGCCGGATTCGGGGTCAATCTAAGTTTGTCAAGCAGTCGCAATACTTCAACCTTGTGCAACCATCAAGGGAAAAAGATGAAGTCTCGGATATGAAACTAAAGATTCCTGCATTGGAAAGAATCGTACAGGAACTTTGTGCGAAGCACGGTATAAACCGAGAGACTATGGCCGAGGAGACGACCGCACCAACTGTAGATCAACACAACAGCTTCAAAGCTAGTTGCACTATGAATGAAAAAGAAGCTAGGCCGTCGGATCCGAATCCCATGCCGAACGCAAGTAAGGAATGCCAGCTCTTTATTCCAGATTTAGTTAACGGAGGAGTCGTGCTTGTTGCAATCGGTAGGGCATACATGGACTGTGTTCCAACCGACACAGTCCATGGGATTCCTTTAGGTAAGGAGAATGTACGAGTGACAATTACAGTCCCAAAACTAAATCGTGCACTCCTACCTACTCCGACGAACGAAGCCACATCTATTGAAGAAGCTATCGGTGGGTTTGTTGCTTGGCCGAAAAGTTTAGTCGTCGTGCAAACAAGTTTGAGCCAGGCAAGTAAAGGTCCCAGTCGTGCTCCTGAAAGAGAAGCTGAGGGAAGCAAACGTACGAAAAAGAGAGCAGGGAGGAAGAAAATACAGTCACAACCGGAGGTAGAACAACAACCGGCGCAACAAGAACTGCCTTCGTTTAACTTTAATGAAACATCATAATGATTTACATCAGGTAATACATTTATCCTTAAATACTTTAATTATTTATCTTCTTAATCTTATATATGTTGTTTTTTGCGTAACAAGTGTGCGCAATTATTTTGCAGATACTTAGTCGAGTATTGTGCAAGAACATGTATGGATCAACGGTTCGAGTATATTTCAACAGTCCTTGTCTCACCAGTTCAGCAAAATGTAGATCGGACCACCTACGTTCGAGAGAGGGCCGAATATATTCTACGGATCTTAAGAAACGCACCAAAGGAAAAGCGGTTTCTTATGCCATATAACAGCGGCCAACATTGGATATTGGCAGTTATTGATCCGTGGGATGACTGGGTCATGTACTTTAATCCTCTAGGAAACGAACCGGGTGATGATTTTAAAGACCTAATTACGACGTAAGTATTCTTTTATATGTTCGTATCTATGATTAGACATAAAATAATTGTTCTTGTAATTGTTTTGAAATTTTCAAATTGATAGGGCACTTAATGATTGGAAAGTGCTGGTGGGAAGCAGAATGAGACAGCGACGCAACTGGTAGACGTTGATTGATACCGTTCGATGTGCAATACAGGAAGGTTATGTAGAATGCGGTTATTTTGTGTTAGCTTACATGCGAGAAATAACCTTTACTGTTGATGGACTAGCCGTACTTCAAACAAAGGATTTTTATACTGATGCTGACATGAGTTTGATTAGGCACGAGTGGGCTACATTTGTCATGCGGTTTATACAATATTGACTAGAAACAATTAATATAGAGAATTTTCACTCTCGTTATATTAGTTGTTGTTGTACATTGTTATCCATGTAATTACATAATATTTTTGGAAATTAGATTGTATGTGTACTAACGTATTAACACAGGGGATTTACCACCCGTGGGAAATGAAACGAATTTGCAATCAAAAAATTATTTTATTTATTTGGCAACCACGACAGTCGCGTGGTGAGACCGTGATGGTAGCCCTGGCTACCACGACGGTCTCCTTGTGGAACCGTCGTGGTAGCCGGCTACCACGACGGTCTCCACAAAAAAACCATCGTGGAATCTGAAAAGATTCCATGACTCGGGATTCCACGACGGTTTGAAAACCATCATGGAAGTGATACCACGACGGTTTTTAACCGTCGTGGAATCCCCTTTTTGTAGTAGTGTTGACTGAGTTTCAACTCTTGTAGATTCTGTTTTATGATGTCGTGTGATGCTTCAAGATTTATATTCTTATAGTTAATTAAAAAAGAGTTTTGAACTTTCATTTCACAAATTTTTTAGAGTTGGTTCTATGCTTCCATTGAAAGCAAGCTAAAAACATCTATAAAAAGAACACTGAAGAGTTCGAATTGTGACTTGGTGATTAAACTGGCATGGCATTTGTTTCATTTTATCGATAGATATTTTTAGTAAGATCTTGACTTATGCCAATTGGTCTTAAATAACGTTGCTTTAGCTCTTGTTGGTTTTCAAACAAGTTTTAAGCTAATATAATCTATTGAAGTTTTTGTTATTCTTGTGTGACAGTTGCATTTATATTGGTATGTTCTCAAACATAAATCTAGAGGCATGATTTGTGCTAAGATTTTCGGCAGGTAAGAATGTTGCTACCACTATGAGATTTTATTTTTGGGAATTTTCAATCATCGGGAATAGATTCTTCGAGCTAAATAGTAAATGCTTATATCTTTGTTTTGTATTTAATCGAAATCTTCCTTGTAAAATTTACTTGATCGAAATCGTCGCGGTGTCATATTATTTTGATGTTAGTTTTTAATATTTTTCTTTTTGTCTGGGCAATTATCGATTGTTGACTCAATGAATCATGTAAATGATCAGCAACAAAGAGACGAGATTTTCTTGCTTGTTTCTTATCTCTCATTGTTGTCCAAATTCAGTCAATCAAAAACAGAAAGTTCATAAATCTGTACTTTGGCTCAGAGAGTAGAGTTGGAGCAATCCTTTCACAACTTTTCTGGTATTTCTTCAAATATGTATGGTTAAGTTTTTTTTTTTTTTTTTTTTCTGGTAGATGAATTTTTTTTCTTGTATCATTTTACTCCTATTCAAGTGGCAATATCGGAGAAATACACGTAAATTTAAGTTGAGTGGTCTTTATAACATATCTTTGCGATTCTAGAGGTATTAGTTTCATCTGATCCATGTACACTCGATTCCTATTTAAAACCTTCGTTTCTTTTCTATATATATGCTTATACATTAATAAGGATCATACAATGGATGAAATTTTGATTGTTCGTTTGCAACAGACAAACAATTAGGTCCAGGCACCATATGCAATCACAAATTTAACAACGTACATTTTCTTGAACATGATTTGGAATCACTACGATGTGAATAAGAATACACGATCAAATTCCCTTACAAATTCTGCATTCAAGGATTTAATATTGAAATTTTTTGCCAAAATGTTTTTGAAATCTTCATGTTGACGTACCATGATCACAAACTTCCAAATGTATATTTTGTTTCTCTTTTGTTATTTTAAATGGAAAAAATCTATATTTACGTTACTTTTTTTAAAATTTAAATAAAGTGATGTAGAAATTGATGATATATGTAGATATTGTGATTTGCGGTCAATAATCTAAGTTAAATAAATTAAAATCAACATACAAGAAATATTAGGGTCCTTGGACAACGCATATGAGAATCATAAAGCAAGTATAACGAAAAACATAAACAAAAAGGCAATTAAAAAGTAGTAAAAGACAACATTGAAATTTATAGAGGTTCGCTGGAATGTCATGCTACGTCCTCTGAGTCTGGAGTTTCACTATGTATGAAAGTAAGTACAAGGTTATAGAGATGACTACAAATGGAAAGCTGATACTTTCTGGGAATTTTGGCAAAGTTTCGATATGGCCCCCTGGAAGAAGATCCTCAAATGTGAGGGGTCTTCATCTATTTATAAAGGAAAAGTAGTGGATCCGGATTGCCAGAACAGTAGTGGGCGGTCCCCCACGACTCCGGATAACTCGAAACGTGTGTAAGAACGTGGGCCACAATTAATCATGGGCTTGACGGTTCTTGATGAGGACATGGCCAGCACAAGAGCATGGAATGCGGATCGTATTCAAGTTCCAATTGGACCAGTTACAAAAGCTCGGGTCAAGAAATTCCAAAATGCGTTAAATGGATTGATTCGAGGGATTTGGGCTCAAGCATGCACATGGAGGCCTATTGAGGAAGATGAACGTGTTGACCAGGCCTTAACAAGCATGATTCAAGTTCAAGAAAGTCAATAGGAGAATCTGTGCTTACTTTCCTTTTCCGGCATCTCTTTTGGTTTCAAGCTGCGACAGCAAAAGGAAAGAGATTTGTCAATCAAGGCTGAAGTATTATTCACTTTCCTTATTTACATTTGGGTGCATATGCTGGAAAGGAAATCTGATTTGGGCACATTAGCTACTTTCTACTTTCCTATTTTAGTTCTTTGACTGTTTTTTTTCCTTATTGGCATGTAATAAGCTAAAAATTAAGATATTAAAGTCAGAATTGTTTCCCTTTAATTGAGGCTGAAATTAAGTGGTTATTTCAACTTTCCTTTAAGTTTTTTTGACAAGTTTCCTTAGGCATTAGGCTTGAAAATTCGTGGCCTTGATTCTATAAATTGTTCCTTTTTCATGCAATAAGGTAGATCATTATTCATGAAAATTGTGAGAATTCTCTCTCTTTGGTTCTTTGAAAAACTATTCAAACTTATCGAGATTTCCATGGCATTCACCAACGACTTATCAATCAACCCTTCCATAGTTGATTGTGGCGTCATCACCATACCAAGGTTCTTACCTCTTATAGGTAACGGGTCGCGGTTCCTTCCATTCGAACCTATTCATAGAAACGATCTTGGAGACCTCTTCGAATACGAGTTTCATCACATCGTTGGCATGATTCATATCATTTGGTATCAGAGCCTAGGTTCTAGGTCAGGTTTATCTATCCTTTAAATTTTTTTTTTCTCTTAATCCTAGTTTATTTCAGTTTTTGATTATTAAAATAAATAATTGAATTCAAATAAAAAAAATGAAAATAAAAAATTGAATTGAAAGATTCAGTTTGTGAAATTATAGTATTGCTGTCAATTCTTGTACTTATTGTTACACTCAAATCTCGGACTTGTTTCTTTGCTTCTAAAAGTTAGAAATCACTTTGTCATCAACATCTTAGTATTCGTGTGCTAAATTTTGAGATTTTCCTTTTGTCTACATCTCCAAATCCATGGGAGAAACTGAATATTTTTTTTTCCTTTTGCGTCTCTTTGTTTGTGGCCTTTAAATTCGAATTTCTTGGTGGGTTCTTGGTGAATTGTTGCTGGAAATCTTGATTATTAATTTTTTAGTTTGAAAAGAACCAAAAGAGAATCAACGAGTGGAAAAAGGCAAGAGTGGTGAGCATATTGGAGGGTAAAAGCCAATTGAGTGACAAACACGAGAGCGAGTGAATTTTCTTTTCTTGAGTGAAACATGTGAGGGAGTGCTTGCGAGGTATGTAATGCGATTATTGATGGAGGAAGTTGTACTAACGTTGCCAGCACAACCATGTTGGAAAAATTAGGACTGCCCACGTTGAAGCACCCCAAGCCATACAAGTTACAATGGTTGAATGATAGTGGTGAGATAAAGGTAAACAAGCAGGTGTTAGTTGCGTTTCGGATAGGTAAATATGAAGATGAAGTATTATGCGATGTTGTTTCGATGCAAGCCGGACATTTGCTGCTAGGGTGTTCATGCAGTTTGATTGGCGAGTGAAGCATGACGTTTATACAAATAAATATTATTTTGTACTTAATCAACGGCCAATCACTCTTGTACCTTTGACACCACAACAAGTATTTGAAGATCAAGTGAGGCTACAAAAAGAGAGTGATCAAAAATGAAAGTGATCGAAAAAAAGAGAGTGAGAAAAAGAAAACGAGTGAAAATCTGAGAGAAAATGAGAGAGAGGCCGAGGCTGAGAGGAAAGAAAAGGAGAGGAGAGAAAAAGAGAAAGGCAGAAATGTGAAAAGAGAGTAAGAAGGAAAAGGAGAGAATTTCGGCCTTGGTGAGTGCAAGAGAGGAAAAATATAATTTCATTGCAAAGAAAAGTGAGATTAAAAGAGCTTTACATTCACAACAGCCCTTTATAGTACTTATGTACAAAGAGGCCTATTTGTGTACTAACGATCTTGCCGATTCTTTGCCGATCAGCGTTGTTCATCTTTTGTAGGAGTATGAGGATGTCTTTCCCGAAGAAACACCGCACGGATTACCTCCAATTTGAGGGATTGAGCATCAAATTGACTTTGTACCCGCCCGAGGAGACAAAAGAGGTTCAAAGGCAAGTACGTAAGTTGATGGAGAAAGGGTACGTGAGAGAAAGCATGAGCCCGTGTGCCGTTCTGGTTCTACTAGTACCTAAGACGGATGGAACTTGGAGAATGTGCGTTGATTGTCGAGCCGTCAACAACATTACGGTAAAATATCGACATCCTATTCCCCGCTTAGACGACATGTTAGATGAATTGCATGGTGCTTGTATGTTTTCGAAAATTGATATGAAAAGTGAATATCATTAAATACGCATGAAAGAGGGTGATGAATGGAAAACTGCCTTTAAAACAAAACATGTATTGTATGAGGTTAGTAATGCCTTTTAGTCTAACTAATGCACCGAGCACATTTATGCGATTAATGAACCATGTATTGCGTGCATTCATAGGCAGGTTTGTCGTTGTTTATTTGATGATATACTCATTTATAGCAAAAACTTGAATGATCATATTGTGCATTTACAATCAGTTTTGGTTGTATTTTGATGATATACTCATTTATAGAAATGCACTTTTTGCAACCGATAGGCTTCTGTTTCTTGGTTTTGTTGTGAGTGCACAAGGAATATAAGTTGATGAAGGAAGAAAAGGTCCATGCAATTCAAGAATGGCTGAGCCCCACAAGCACAGGTGAAGTATGGAGTTTTCATGGACTCGCTAGTTTCTACCGGCGGTTTTGTGAAAGACTTTAGTACTTTGGCTGCACCACTCACTGAAGTAATAAAGAAGAACATTGGTTTCAAGTGGGGTGAAGAGCAAGAGAAGGTGTTTCAGTTCACAAGCAGAAATTGACATACGCTCCTTTATTATCTTTACCTAACTTTGATAAAATGTTTGAGATTGAATGTGATGCTTCAGGTGTAGGCATTGGCGCAATGCTTATGCAAGAAGGACAACCGATTCCGTATTTTAGCGAAAAGTTAGATGGGGTAGCCCTAAGTTACCCGACTTAGGATAAGGAGCTATACGCATTGGTCCGGGCTTTGAAAACATGGCAATACTACCTTTGGCCCAAGGAGTTCGTGATTCACATTGATCACGAATCATTGAAGCACTTGAAAGGACAACACAAACTAAATAAGAGACATGCTCATTGGATGGAGTTCATTGAGACATTTCCCTATGTCATCCGATATAAGCAAGGTAAGGAGAATGTGGTTGCCAATGTACTTTCTCGTTGGTATGCATTACTCTCTACTCTTGATGCTCAAAATACTTCGTTTTGAGCACATTAAAGAATTGTATCCATTAGACCAAGATTTTTGTGAGGAGTTTCGGGCTTGTGAGAAAAATGCAGTGGGAAAGTTCTATAGGCATGAAGGATTGTTGTTTCGGGAAGATAAGTTGTGTGTGCTAAATTGCTTCTTGCGTGACTTGTTAGTACAGGAATCCTATAGTGGGGGGTTAATGGGACATTTTGAGTTGCTAAGACCCTAGCTGTTTTGCAGGAACACTTCTTTTGGCCACATATGAAAAGAGATGTTGAGAGAATTTGTGGTAGATGTATCACATGTAGGCAAGCAAAATCCAGAGTGCAACCCCATGGGTTTGTACACGCCACTTCTCATCTCCAGTGAGCCTTGGACTGATATTTCAATGGATTTTGTATTAGGTTTGCCTAGGACTAAATGTGGAAGAGATCTAATTTTTGTGGTTGTGAATAGATTGTGATGCCCTAGAAATTCATAAGCTTGATTCATGAATTATTATTATGGATTTCTTTCATTAATATACTTCTAATGAATTATTTTGATGAATATGAAATTTCAAGATCATGAATTATTATATATGCATCATCAGTGTGATGATGGTGATGATTTAACAATGTTAAGTTTCTCTATTTAAATGAGAATTTTTAATTACATAAAGATGGGTTGAACGACATATAAATTTATACGAAAAATTTATTATGTCGTATTAGAGGGATAATGTTGATTTTTGGAAAGAACCCCGATTTTTATTAGTAGGTCAATTTAATGATCTTCGTATTTATTTTTATCATACTAATAGCTAAGCCTTGAGAGTATGATTGGGAAATTAATGTGTCACATAAATAGAAGATGAATGATTAGTACTCACTCTTAGGAAATCCAAAGGTGGAAGATTGATCAAGAATTGTGCTTAAATTTGAAATCAATGTTGTAGATTTGATGCTAAAGAATCCTAGGCAAATCAATGGCCAAACCTTGGATGATAGGTGACCAATGAGAACCTAGGGTAGGATTGGTGTGATGGAAGATCCAATGGATGAGAATAAAGATGACAACTTTGGATCAATGGTGGAAATTGAAAGAAAGAAAAAAAAAAAACAAAATAAAATTTGACTGGAACAAGAGGGATTCGGTTTTGTGAGTCACAAAGCAAGGGGAAATGTGAACAGATGAGAAAAGAAGAAAGTGGTGCATGCATGCAACCACATGTAAGAGATGGCATGGTTTATTTTGGCAAGTTGACCCAAGGAAGAGACAAGTGAAAGTGACCTCTTGTCTCCACCTTGTTGAACCAAATCTTCACTCCAAAACCCTCCCTTGAAGTGGCGGGCAATGAAGGGGGAACTCAGCCAAAATTTTCCAATTTTGCCACTCAAAATACAGCTCTCTTAGGGTGAAAGTGGCTGAGCACAAACCCTTAACACCCCATTTTAATCTCACACAAGTTAAACTCAAAAAAACCCTAGCTCTCTAGCCACAACCAAGCTCAAAACAAAAGAAGAAACACCAACACTATTCTCCACCTCCAACATATCTCTAGCACTCTCCTCCATCCATTTTCAAGCTCTAAGAAACCCCCCGTCCCCAAGATCGAAAAGTGTGAGATGGAGTTAGAGGACTTTTTACTGAGGTAACCTAGTGGTATTATTTATGTTTAGTCATTTTTGGAGAACTAAAGCACGATGTTTAGTTATGATCTTAATATTAGACTTTTTCTTACCTAGGAAAATTTTTGTGAAGAACTTGGAAGGTTTGAGATCTTAAAGGACCCCCGGAGCATTTCGGTAAGATCTATGTTGTGGTGATATAGCATGTATTGAAAACTTTGGTATGAAAAATAAATTATATGTTAATATTCTACAGAAGATAAGCTTCATTTTAGGCTTTGGAATCATTTGATTTGCTTTTATATGTCTAAAGTTATGTGCATTTGAAGTTGTTGTCACAAAACTAGGGAGAAAATGGATCTCTGGGGTGCAGCCAGCCACGGGTTTTTTATACTCCGAACCCTTTAGACTCCAAATTTAGATTATAAGTTATATATCTAAAGCTAGATTCTTTAAGCTTTCCAATAAGGTATCATACGCCTTGAACGGATATATGTGCAATTTTTGGTGAATTTTACAAGTTTGGGCTATGAACCGAAAATCCTTGTTGGGACCCCTGTACTATCCACGGGTTTTATAGATTTTCAGTTAGTAAACCATAACTTTTTATAAAAATATTTTTATCATACAAAATAGACATTATAAAATTTCGAATGACGTATCTTTTGTCTTATTTGGACTTGTAAGTAAATTGTTATAATTTTTTCTAATCCTACCTATGAATCTGGATTTGTGGTTCAAATGTGAAACCAACAGTAACAAAACCTAAGTTAATGGGTTGAAACACTCAGTGCTAATGAAAATAACTTACCACTGTAAAGTAGACATCTTAAGCTTCAAAATGAGATATCATGCGTTTAAAAAACGGATATGTACGTAAATTTTAATAAATCCCTTAAGATTGTATTGTAATCTGGTAATCCGAGATTTACCATAAGACACTATGAAAAGACATTCATATTAATATTTGAAATGCTTGAAATCTTAGAACAAATTATGAAGACAGAAACTAGATGTTTCAGGTTTCCAACAAGTCATCAAGTGTCCAAAACGGAATTATACTCAAATATAAATAAATCTTACAAGTTTAAAATCCTACACACCGATAAATCGATTAAACATTAAAATGTGACATAAGGGTAAGTCATAATATATAAAACATATTTAGTTATAAAATGAGTTGATTTTAAGTATATGATCAAATAATGTGAAAAAACTCTAATCTTATGAAGTTGAATCACAAGTTTTAAGGGCTAAGATAAAATATACTAGAGGGTTACTGGGCCTATACCAAGAGATTACCTTAGCCCAACTAAATGAGCATAACTAAGGGATTGGACTAGCCCAATAATAGAAGAAAGGTATACACTTAGGTGACTCATTGTCACCTTGATTGATTAATTAATTAATTACTAGTAATTAATTAATTAATTAATACATAATCAAATGTAATTAATAAAGTAATTAATTAATTAATTGATTAATAATTAATTAATTAATTAATTATAAGAGTTAGTAAATGATAATCAAGATTATTATGTTGAATAACTACATAATTATAATATATGATTAATTAGAGATTAATTAATCATTAATCATTAATCATTGATATAATCATCAAATAACTATGAATGATTAACTAGAGATTAACCAAACATTAATTATTAGATTAATCAAATTATTAATTATTAATATTAGAATTAATGATTAATAATTATTATATGAGAAAGAATATTTAAGTAATACAATTAAATTATTAACAATATAATTATTAATAACGTCAATTAAAATTATATAATTTAATTACTCAATTAAATAAAGAAATAATTAACTTTACCTAATTAATTAGTAATTAATTAATTAATCAATTGATTAATTAACCAATTAAATTAAATTAATTAATTAATAATTAGTAGAAATTTATTTTAACACTTAATAATTAATATAAATTAATTGTTAAAGTAAAGTATGATATAAGTGAATTAGGTACATTGTAGTTTATAAAATAAATAAATAAATAAATAAAATAATATAATTATGATCCCATCTAATAATGAGACATTGTTAAATCAGGACAAATTCTCAAATCTGCATAGTAGGAGATACAACTCCAAAAGCTTACGCACATAAGACAAGTAAGTACAAACCTCACCTACAGCATAGAACAAAATATTTTTCTTTGTTGATGCTCTACGTTTGCTATGACTTGACTTGATGATGTGATGAGTATATGAATTATACGTATTGCTTTGATTAAGTATTTGATGTGCATAATTTCTCTTGCACTAACATGATCGGCATGCCTCACAGATATTTATGCCATAATAATAGATGTATAGTGACATGTAAATCTACACATTGTCGCAATTAATAAGAATGAGACAAACAAAAGATAGGATTAAGTGTAGTACAAACCTCCAATTAGTGAGAAGATATGATAAGAACGAAAGTTATAAGATATGACCTTGGAGGCTATAGGAGGGTCGCTCCCCTAACTCCCCATTAGTTGCGCGCATATGGGTACGACATAGGGGCCCTTAAGTAGACAAGATATGTAAATAATAAAGCATAATTGAATACACATAGTTCATATGCATTTTTGAACATTCATGATGTTACATGCGATTATATGATTTTATGAAAATAATTTGTGAGATATTGTTTGTACTTGCTAAGGAAAGCTCATCATTGTGTGTTCGTGATGTAGGTAACGCGGGTAAGCAACCCGCCACTTAGATATTTCATGGACTGGCGAAGCTGTGCGGAGGTGATGAAGGAAGGGAGTGGGATACCACCACGAATTTAATTTCCGCATTTAGACTTCTTAAATTATTTTGTAACGACTATATTTATAATTATTGTTCTAATGTTTTGGTACTACTAAATTAGTATGAGTACTTTACAAGAACATGACTTAGACTCTTTCGTTTTAATCAACATGAAGTCATAGCTTTCTAATATTATCTAAATACGAATTTGAATAGGATAATTATTTGTTAGAGGTTTTCAATTTCCTCAGTTACAAATTTTAGTAATTCTAACTTTTGTTGTACGAATATGATTTATAAAAAAAATTTATGTTTTTTTTTTTTAGAACCGAAGATGAATAAGTGTTAAGACTAAATGTACTTAAGAATAAGTAAGCTAGTTAACGGTCCAAAAAGTCGGGTCGTTACATATGTTCTCTAAGATGGCACACTTTATTCCATGTCATAAATGGGCGATGCCTCACATGTTGCTGATTTGTTCTTTAGGGAAGTCGTGAAATTACATGGTAATGCCTAAAACAATTGTTTCGGATAGAGATGCTAAGTTCTTAAGCTATTTTTGGAAGACTTTGTGGAGTAAGTTGGGGTATTAAGCTATTGTTTTCTACTACTTGTCATCCACAAATCGAAGTAGTAAATATAACTTTGTCAACTTTGTCAAGGGCTATTATTAGTAAGAACATTAAAACATGGGAAGATTGTTTACCACATGTTTGAATTTGCTTACAACCGTACTGTTCATTCCACTACTAAATTTTCACTCTTTGAAATTGTGTATGGTTTTAAATCCATTAACTTCATTGGATTTATCTCCTTTACCAATGACTGAGCGTGTTAATTTGGATGGTAAAAAGAAAGCCGAATTTGTTAGGCAAATTCATGAGAAAGCAAGACTCAACATTGAGCGAAGAACGAAGCAATATGCCAAGCAAGCCAACAAGGGGCGTCACAAGCTGGTTTTTGAACTCGGAGATTGGGTTTGGTTGCATATGAGAAAAGAGAGATTTATGGCAAAGGCGTTCCAAATTGCTTCCAAGAGAAGATGGTCCTTTCCAAATCCTAAAGTGCATCAATGACAATGCATACAAGCTGGATTTGCCTGGTGAGTATAATGTAAGTACTACCTTCAATGTTTCTGATTTGAGTCCTTTTGATGTAGGTGATGAACTTGATTTGAGGACAAATCCTTTTTAAGAGGATGGGAATGATGAGGACATAGCAAGCACAAGAGCATGGAATGCGGATCCTATTCAAGTTCCTATTGGACCGGTTACAAGTGCACAGGCCAAGAAATTCCAAAATGCGTTAAATGGACTGATTCGAGGGATTTGGGCTAAGCATGCACGTGGAGGCCTATTGAGGGAGATGAACGTGTTGACCAGCTCTTAACAAGCCTGATTCAAGTTCAAGAAAGTCAATAGGAGAATTTGTGCTTACTTTCCTTTTCCGGCATCTCTTCTAGTTTCAAGTTACAACAAAAGGAAAGAGATTTGTCAATCAATGCTGAATTATTATTCACTTTCCTTATTTGGATTTGGGTGCATTTGCTGGAAAGGAAATTTGATTTGGGGCATTGGCTACTTTTCTACTTTTCTATTTAGTTCTACTTTTCTATTTTAGTTCTACTTTCCTATTTTAGTTCTTTGACTGTTTTCTTTTTCTTATTGGCATGTAATAAGCTGAAAATTAAAGGATTAAAGTCAGAATTGTTTTCTTTTAATTGAGGCTGAAATTAGGTGGTTATTTCAACTTTTCTTTAAGTTTTTTTGGCAAGTTTCCTTAGCCATTAGGCTTGAAAATTCGTAGCCTTGGTTCTATAAATTGTTCCTTTTTCATGCAATAAGGCAGACCATTATTCATGAAAATTGTGAGAATTCTTTCTCTTTGGTTCTTTGGAGAACTATTCGAAGTTATCGGGATTTCCCGTGGCGTTTACCAATGACTTATCAATCAACCCTTCCATAGTTGATTGTGGCGTCATCACCATACCAAGATTCTTACCGCTTATAGGTAACGGGTAGCGGTTCCTTCCATTCGAACCTGTTCGTAGAGAAACGATCTGGAGACCTCTTCGAATACGAGTTTCGTCACATCGTTGGCGTGGTTCGTATCATTGTGCAAGTCGATCTTCCGTTGTTCGTTGTTTGCTTAATGTGAGCGCTGAACGATGAACCAAGCACCATTTTTGCAATGGATAGTTATTGGGCCCACATCAGGAAATCGAACACCATCATCATCATTCGTCGAGCTAAGCCAGATGTCGAGCTGAACAAAACACTTAGCAATTTAATGGGTTTTAGGAGATCAATGAGAGCCATACCGAGTGGTCGATGGACCACAGTTCGACATTCGTCAGTCCTTCATGTAGAGGATAAAGAGTCGGACATTGGGTGGGGCCCAAGTTCCATAAAGCATCTGGGCTTCTGAATGCATATTGAACGAACAATGGAATGCGGTTCGATGTCCATTGCTCGTTGGTTCGCTGGTTATTGTGACCTAGGCATTAATTACAAAAATATAATGGGGAGACGAAGTCTGACCTCAAAAATATATCCAAATGATCAACTCACGAGGGGATCTTGCGGAGCACGTGCCCCCAACTAGTAGTTAGAAATAATAAAAACATCGTGAAAAAGAATGTTATGATCAAATTTAAAGAGAATAGTTAAAAAAATTAAAAATTGAAAACAAGGAAAAAAAAAAAAAAAAGAGTTGAATCACGCAGGTAAATAACTGAAGCATGACCTACATGCAATGAACCATTTTTTCTGAGGAAGCAAATCAAACAGAAACTGGCATAAGAACAGGGTGCAAAAGCAGTTAATTTTCTGTCTCAAATAGACACAAAAAAAAATTTAAAAATAAAAAAAGGGAGAAAGAAATAAATAATAATAAATAACCAATTTATCAGGTAAATGATTTATTTTTGTTTTGTAAATATATGATTTATTTAGTGAATTTGTCATGTACTCTATTTACCTCAAATTTTTGACTTCAATTATTATAGTAAAAATACTATTTAGTTTACTACGATTTCCCAAAAAGAAAAAATAAATAAAAAAAAAAGGTTTTTATGAATTTTTTTTTTAATAAGAAAAAAAAATGTTTAGTAACATTTACGCACAAACTCAACGCGTGACTCAAAAAAATAAAAAAATAAAAAATAAAAAACTTGCACTGATTCTCCTGAAGAGGGAGACTAAACAAAAACAATTCAGATTATTACTCCAACTCCACATTATAGACAAAAAGCATATGGACACCAAGAAACAGAAAAGTAATATAAAGTAATTCTACAGTTCAGACAATATAAATACAGAAGTAATCACAAGTAAAGTAAAAATCCGCAGGTTGGTACAATTCTGTTTGTTCGTTGAAACAAACCTCTGATTACTCCTTCAATTGCTTCCGTGAACCCAAATTAGACTATTCAAATAAGTATGTGCCAATCCACGGGCGACATTGGAGTCGAAACAGTCGTAATTAAGTTGTAAGAAACCAGACCTTCATCCTTAGCTCTTCTCATAAGAAGCTCATCCCTCCTCCAAAATGCTAGCGGGCACCCGATGCCTTCTAGGGACTCCAAGAACGAGAATGAGAACTCGTAGGCCCATCCGTGGAGTCGCTTATCACCCACATCTCAATGGATCCCACAGTATAACTACATGTAGAATGGTAAAACAAAGCAAGCAAATCATTCCATGTCTGGAGGCTCGGAGAAGAATCGAAAATCCTACACTTTCACACCGACCAGGGCAACGATGTACGGTGAAATTCCTCCTTACACATATGGAACGCGATCATCATTTCCTTATTGGAAGAAACACTAAACAGCCAGTAATAGACTCCCCTGCAGCACTGCTCTTTGAAAGTGTTTTTAAGAGAAGCAAAAAGCAAATGGAACATTTCGTGCTCTGATTGGAGTACATTCACCTCAATCTCTCTCCAAGAACTACTACCCAAAGTGTATTCCTCGGCTATAAAAGAAACGTCACTACGTGTAAAAACTCGAATGGCCTTGTAACAGTCTTTTTTGTCGCAACCGAATGCCACCATTAACGTGCAAAAGTCATCAACAAAAGATGAATCCGGAAGAAACTTGCATTCCTTGGTTGTGGGATTGCATAACAAAACGTTCTTACTCACACAACTATATAGACAAAAGATGCCATTGCCCAGGAAAGGCCTGGAATACTCTTTCTAGTGCTGAAAGAGCGGCGACATCGAATCATCAACAAGAAGTTTGATGCATTGCCTGTCACCGTCCTCGCTAATACTTAGAAAACGATTTATCTGGCCTTGTGTAGGTTCTCCAACCATAGTTAACGAACAACAGCGACTTATTAGATGAAATCTTGTTGATATTGCAGAGGTATTTTGCTGCGAACGCTCCGTCTTTGATAAGGGCATACTATATCTTGCAAACGCACTTGAATCGTAATACAGACTCTGGTGGAAGACCTGACAAGATTTCCACCACCAATTCCCTCGGCAAATCGGTAAACCTCACCATTTCTGATGCCCCAATCAAAACTGGAGTTTTTCAATTTCGTCAAAACAGGGAATTAATTCCTCCACTAGTCAAAGTACATTACTGAACAATCTATAACAAAAACGAAATCCACGTGGAACAACCAAAAAGCAAAGGAATAAATAAAGATAATTTTACCCCAAGCTACAAAGTCTAACTTCAAATTGAACCCAATCAAACTAGGGTTTTTTTGTTATATATCGAGAAAAGGGAATTCAATTCCTAAATCTAACTGGAAGGAAATTCAATAAGGTAAAATGGAAAAAGACTGAACAAAAAATAAGTAAATAAGTAAGAATCTTTTAACTTCAAACGAATTTTAACTTGAAATTTAAGTCAAGCTACAAAAATTCCAACTGAATTTGATACCGAAAATTTGGACAAGGCAATAAAAATCAGAAACTAAAAATTATGAGGAGAAAGCGGTAGAGACTCACTGTAATTAGAGGTTGGTACAGGCTCTCAGAGCAATTTTCGCATTTGGGCATTTTAGAGTTCGATCTTCTAGGGGGCTGGGCTGGTGATATAGGAGCTCTTTGCCGGGAACCTCAGAAAAGGACTCGTGTCACCTGTCCCTTGTTCCTGTCTCTCACGTTGTCAACCCAATTAAATGAAGCCGCGTCAAATAATAATGACAAATTATACTTTTTCCCCTCAAACTTTAAGCCTTGCACAAAATGACCTATGAATTTCAATTTTTAATATTCTTTTCCCTTGAACTTTGAAAAAGTGTATGAATTTCTCCCCTCAATTAGTTCTGTTCACAAAACAATGCACATGAACATGATACTCTTTCAAAGCATGACTACGGTCAATCAGTGATTGACCAAGTATGGAAAAAAAAAAAAAGGAAAACAACTATTTTGTAAATTAAAAAAAAAAAACAGTTTAGTCATCTATTAGATTGAGTGACAAAATAAACTACTCTGCCTGAGTTTCTTAATATTAACAAGAATTTACTCGTTTTCTTTTTTAGAAAAGTTAAAGATTATGTTGTTGTAGACACAATCTGGCTGTAATAGCACACATAATTCTACCAAAAGTTACAATGTTCAAATTTCTCATCCACAAGATCAAAAAATATATATATATATATTATTATATTTAAAAAGGTATTTTTATTTTTACGTGTGAACTTTTAAAACTTCACTTTACCTTATGAATTTTAAATTTATCTCACTTAATCCCTTTACTTTGGTTAGAACTAGATAGAAATAGGGAAATTTGTCTTTTTAAAATTTTGTTAGGATTTTTGCTTTTAACCAAAAAAAAAAAAAACAAAAAACAAAACACATGATCATACTTAATTCTTTTTTTTTTTTTTTTTTGTATGTTTTTAACTAAAATTCTAAGAGAAAGGGTGAAGTTGGGCTAACTTAAAGTTTAAGGAGAAAAGTGAAAGCTTTTAAAGTTCAATGTCAAAATAATAATGGTAATTTTTTTATTTTCTTTACTTTTCGAGGATGAAGATCATCATTTTCTTTGAAATTATCTCTTGTCCGGCAGTCAGAAAACAACATTTATAACTAGCAACAGTTATAATTTTATATTTAAAATTAATAATTAATTGATTTACATGTAATTATATATAAAATTATGTGGAATATAATATTATTTATAAAATTTACTGTAAAAGATATATATATGAAAATATAACAATACAATCAACCGATTGTTAATAAAAATAATTAGAATTGAGTTTTATAAAGATATTAGATATGAGATATGAGTTTTTTTTATTACTTCTTATTGTCTATATTTAAAAAGTAATTTAGTGTTACAGACATAATCTAACGGTACTTACCTAAAGGTGTAGAGTTTGAATTCTTTCTATCTTCAATTTTGAAAAAAAAAAAAAAAAAGTAGTATATAATTTCAATAAATAAAAATATGAATCTAAAACAAAAGGCTAACCTTTTAATAGGATTGAAAAAAAAAAGTATTTTAAAAATGCTACTAGCTTTTTTAATTAATTTCATATTCCACTCAACGTAACGTTCTTTAATGTCATTGACACATCAGTTTTGTCATAAACATTTATTATAATCATCACAAGTAATTATAGAACAAATGATCATGACCACTGATCATTATTCTAAGAGTCCTGCTACACTTCACGAAAAACATTTCATGATTTTTTCATGGGGTAAATTTCACTTTTAGCACCTGTGAAATATTTAATATTAAAATCAACACCATTTTTTCCCCTTCACTTCTAGCACTGCCACGTCACTCTTCAGTCTGATATGTGAGGCCCGGAAGGATTAATTGTATGTCAAATTACTGGTTTATCCTCATCTCCCTCGCATGGCCCCCAAAAACTAGCATCTACAGTTTTTAGAGAGAGAAAACGAATTCTAGAGAGAGAAACAGTTGCAGTCGCTCGGTATCGCTCGGAAACCGTCCGAAACCACCACGAAAGGCATCTATAAACAGCTTCGTGATATACAAGGCAGCATAGTTTAAAAACTAATTAAAGATAAGCTGCAGAATCAAAGAAGTCGAAAGTTGGAAAAATTACAAAATCTGGTTTCAATGTCTAAAAAGTTTGCGTTTAACGATTTATTAATAAATTGGGGAAAAAAATTTCATTATTTTGAATTTGTTTAACAGTTGATCTTTCCACAGGGACGGTCATTATCATAATGACCGCCTGGGTAATTTTCGTTGTGACCCCTTGTAACTGTTAATCTTAGCGTATAATTTTGGTCACAACGATATTGACCAGGTGGTCATTATAAAAATGACCAGTTTTTTGTCAGACGTCCTCCCACAGGATCGGTCATTTTCATAATGACCCCATGGTCATTATCGTTGTGACCCCTGTAAATGCTCAATACGGTGACGTATTGGTCAAAGTGTTAGACCATTGGTCATAACGGTTATGACCAGACGGTCATAACCGTTATGACCGATAGTATAAACCAGTGGTCATAACGGTTATTACCAGACGATCATTACCGTTATGACCGATAGTGTTATACGTCGGTCATAACCGTTATGATCAGACGGTCATAACCGTTATGACCGTCTGTATAAACCAGTGGTCATATAACAGTTATTACCAGACGGTCATAACCGTTATGACCAGACGGTCATAACCGTTATGACCGTCTGTGTAAACCAGTGGTCATAACGGTTATTCCCAGACGGTCATAACCGTTATGACCGTAGTATAAAGCAGTGGTCATAACGGTAATAATCGTCTGGTCATAACCGTTATGACCGATAGTATAACGTAGCGGTCATAACGGTTATTACCAGACGGTCATAACTGTTATGACCGCTGGTCTAACACAGAGGAAAGACACGTCGGTAATAACGGTTATGACCGTCTGGTCATAACCGTTATGACCTCTGTGTTATACAGACGGTCATAACGGTTATGACCAGACGGTAATAACTGTTATTACCTCTGGTCTTAAATCCACCTAAAAATTGTTTGGCTTAACTGTTAATTTTTTTATATAATAAAAGCGTGTTATAGCAATCTATTGTACTAAAAATTACACTTTGTACTTATCATAAAAATACTGGTCATGTTTAATGTGAAGTGTGATAAATTGAGCTAAATTGTTATACAACAATGATAAAAAAAAAATTAAAGTAAAATGATCATACACTATCATCACATTTATGAAATTGGTGTTATGAACTCTGTATCTGGCCTTGTGGTTGGACGTTTTCGTAAGGGTACTGAGTTGGTACATGTTTGACGGTTGTGTCCGTAACCATTACATCTACCACACCGATTAGGCTCTTGTTCTTCACCTTGGGACGGAATCCTACGAACCCGTGGCTTTCCGGGCCCACGCTTTGTAGTGGGAGGATTAACAATTCGCAATCTTACTTCTTCAGATACGTCCCAGCCCTCGGGGCTGCCAATAGGGTGGACTACATGTGCATAGCAAGCATACAGATAGTCTTTTGTGTAGTAATTAGAGCAATAATTATAAGGATCAATTCGACGGTGGTTACATACGGCCATTGCATGAGGGCAAGGAATTTGATCGACCTGAAATCGTCTGCAAGTACATGTCCTTTCGCTGATATCGACAATCCATATTTGGGCAGCATTGTTGGTGACGGCGTACTCAAACTGATCAGCTGGCCGAGGCTGTAACAAATGTAATTTTAAGACATTAGTTTAAGCGATCGCATTAAGGAGAAGCCATAATAATAAAATTTAAAAATGGGGTTGTTATCACAAACGTTACTGTTAGGCCTAAAGCGAAGTTTGTGCGAATCAATTTCTCTGCCTTCGAGGCCAGTTTAGATGTTAGTTTAAGGGCCTCTTCACGTCTCTCGACAAACCATCGTTGTAGTAGTCCCCTAAGCCATTCCACCAAGAATCCAACTGGCATTAACCTGGCTTTCCGATCCACATTGTTTAATGACTCTGCAATGTTGGTTGTCATGATTGCATATCTCCGACCGTTGAAGTATGCTCGCGACCACTTTATAGGATCGGCCTGAAGAAGGTAACGATGCATGTCGGGGTTACGAACACGGATGGATTCCATATGACGATGGTACTCACTTAAAGATACGTTCTCGAGGCACCATCAAAATAGGTCTTCAAAGGGCCTTTGAAATCTTTGTATCTAGTCTTCAAGTTTGCAGCCAAGTGTTGGACGCATATCCCGAATGCAGCATCTGGATACACAAGGTTGGCTGCATATTCGATACCCTTATGCCTATCGGCCACAATAGCAAGAGACTCTCGCGTGCCGATTGAATCCCTTAGTTTCTCGAAGAACCATGTCCATGATTCATTGCTCTCCGACGGAACGATACCAAATGCAAGGGGAAATATGGAGCCATTTGCGTCGTGTCCGCAGGCTGCAAGCAACATACCTCCAAACTTGGCCTTTAGTGCTGATCCATCAACCACAATTACTGGACGACAATAAGGCCAACCATGCTTCGAAGCAGCTAAGCACATGTAAAAGAATTTGAAACAATTTGCTGAGTCTGTCTCAATGTCAACGTCGGATCCATGATTTTTCCGCTTCACCATTTCAGCCCACGCTGGCAGAACTGTAAATATTAAATTATCAAACACCATGTTTTAAGTATAATAGTTATGAGGACAGTAACGAACGTATAACCATACGATTAAAATTACCTTTGTATGACTCAGCATCATCGCCCCTCAGGCTTGTTAGTGCAGCTTCCTTCCCTCGCCATGCTCTAAGATAGTTGAAAGACACTCCAAATTCGGCCTGCATGTCTCGCATTATTTCAGATGGTCTATATAAGGAATTGGTCGGATCCAAGTATTTTGCCTTAACACACTCCCCAATCATCCAACTCTTCGCTTGACGATGATGCCCTTGAACGATTTCAATTGAACAAGTATGGACGTCGTCGAACCTCTTCACAACAAACAGTTCACTACCTTTCATCCTAGTTGCACGCAATTGCCATGGACAAGCCTCATTATCTATACATATAACGTGTAATAGAGTAGAGTTCGACCTCTTCACCTTAAATTGGTAGTGTTTACTCATGGCATCATAATGAAGATGGTATTGCAGTAATTTTTTGTTCTCAAAACACAGTTTACGCGCAGCGTGATAGGTGTATAATCAGCAACAACGACTCCTTCGGATACACTGCCACTACTTGATACTTTGTCATATTGAGATCCAGTATTGTTGACAATAGAATGGCCTCCAATGCTTGCTGCGATACTCTTCTCGTTTGAACGATGAGTATCAGCCGAAACATTAAATTTCCCGACATTACAATCATCGTGATCCGTGCCTAAGTCATTGTTCAATGTTTCATGTTGATTTTCAATTCCATAGTCAGTGTGCAAATCCAGACCGACTGTTGGAGAATTGATATGAGGAGGAGGAGGGGGAGGAGGGGTTAGGATGATATTAATGTCATTTACATGTTGCACGGCTTCATCACTCTGTCCCCCCTCCCTAGAACGTTGAATGTCTATGTGGTTGCTTGCCCCTACCTCTGGTGCCATGGCTTCCGCAGCGGACTCATCCAATACATCGATTGTAACTGGAAATTTGCTAAGCACATGAACATCCTTCTTCTTTAGTTGTATGTAGAATTTAACGTCAGCATCACACTGTATCCTCACAAGAGGCAATCCAGGTTCAACACCGTATCTCATGACTATATTCTTGTCTGGGCCCCTAATTCCAAGCACACTTCTCACCAACTCAACAAGACCAACATATGTTGAGTTCTCGGGCACCAATATTCCCTTCATTTCGCCACCAACATATCTCATTGTGCCGTCCCATTGACTATTATACTTTACGAAAACACAAACCGCATCCATTCCTGAATGATATAGAATCAAGTTATCCAATAATTTGGTTTTCTTCTGTTATCTAAGATTATGTTATATGCTACAGGAGACCGAATAACAAGCACCATTATATCTCAAAACTGGTAACAGAGATTTTGTTTATACAATATATTTCAAAATGCACGCCCATTAAATCATAAATTAACAAATAAAACCAAATAAGAAGCACCATTACCTCAGATTGGCTAATTGGAAGTGTGAAGATCTGGCAGATTCTGCCGATAACTGTGACGATGATGGTCAGATGTCGAATTAACAGAGTGCACAAAGATGTGTTCAGATTTGTTGGACTTAGAGTGAGATTCGATCAGTGGGTAATGGTGCAGAGAAAAATCGTGAGACTTCACTGAGAGAATAACAATGAAAAGAGGAAAGAAAAAGTTGTCAAAAATTTTGGTTACTGTATATATAAGGTAATGTCGCGATTGAAATGGGCGGGAGATGTAACGAAAAATTTTGTTAGGGTTTAACCAATACGTCACCGTATTGACCAATAGTTTATCGATCATAACGGTTATGACCGTCTGGTCATAAACGTTATGACCGTATCGTGTTATAGCAGCGGTCATAACGGTTATGACCAGGCCGTCATAACCGTTATGACCGCTGGTATAACACAGAGGTCATAACGGTTATGACCGTCTGGTCATAACGGTTATGACCGACGTATAACACAGACGGTCATAATGGTTATGACCGTTTGGTAATAACCGTTATGACCACTGGTTTATACAAACGGTCATAACGCTTATGACCGTCTGGTAATAACCGTTATGACCACTGGTTTACACAGACGGTCATAACGGTTATGACCGTCTGGTCATAACGGTTATGACCGACGTATAACACAGACGGTCATAACGGTTATGACTGTCTGGTAATAACCGTTATGACCACTGGTTTATACAGACGGTCATAACGGTTATGACCGTCTAGTCATAACGGTTATGACCGACGTATAACACTATCGGTCATAATGTGCTTTTTTTTTCTTTTCTAAATTTTTGTGAAAAAATTAGGGCACTATTTTTTAATCTGTGTGTCAAATAATTAGGACACGATTTCATGATATTTTTCGTGTCAAAATTAGCGCACGATTTTTTGGTTCAAAATGCGTGTGTGTGTGTTTTTTTTTAGTTAAAAAATTATTAGGACATGGTTTTCATGTCAGAATTAGGGCTTTTTTTTTGTAAAAAAAAAAAATGTACTTTTTTATTTTTTAAGTTCTTGTGAAAAAAATTTAGGGCATGAAATTTTTTTTTTTTTTTTTGTAAAAAAAATGTGCTTTTTTAGTTTTTTATGTTCTATGAAAGATTGGGACATGATTTTCGTGTCAGAATTAGGGCATGATTTTTTCTTTTTGTCAGAAAAATGTGTGCTTTTTTTTTTTTTTAATGTTTTTGTGAAAAAAGTAGGACATGAATTTTTGTGTCAGAATCAGGGCATGATTTTCTTTGTCAAAAAAATGTGCATTTTTTTTTTACCTTGTCGTGAAAAAATTAGAGCATGATTTTCGTGCCATTAGTAGGGCATGAATTTTTTGGTCAAAAAATGTGTGTTTTTGGTTTTTTACATTTTTGTGAAAAAAAATTAGTACACAATTTTCGTGTCAAAATTAGGGCATGATTTTTTTTTTTGGCCAAAAAATGTGATTTTTTTTTTTTTTTTTTTTTTTTTTTTACGTTTTGTGAAAGAAATTATGGCACAACTTTTTTTGTCAGAAAAAATATGCTTTTTTTTTTAGCTTTTTACTTTTTTGTGAAAAAATGAGGTCTTAATTTTCGTGTCATAATTAGGGCTTTTTAATCAAAAAATGTATATATATATATATATATATATATATATATTTTACATTCTTCTGAAAAAAATTAGGGCAAGATTTTTTTGTCAAAAATGTGCTTTTTAGTTTGTTATATTTTTGTGAAAAAATTAAGGCTTGATTTTAGTGTCAGAATTAGGGCATGATTTTTTTGGTTAAAAAAATGTTTTTAATTATTTATTATTTTTTATGTTTATGTGAAAAAAATGTTTTCCAAAATTAAATAATAATAATAAAAATAAAAAGAAAGTTTAAAATTTTAATTCATGAATCAATTACTGTCTTTAAGTTGTACCCAGAACTTCAAATTCAAATTAAAAAAAAAAAAAGGAAAAAGGAAAAAACTTAAGCATTAGCACCAACTGAATGAGATTTCTCTTCCGCCCGCCAATTAGAAGAATGAAACAATACAAATGTAACAATTTGTTGATCCTTATCGAGAAAAGAAAAATCAAAATAGTTTGTCTTGTCAAAGAATCAAATAACATTATTGAGGATTCAATCAGGTCAATTGAACAAGATTTTCATAATATTGCTAAAAAAGAACACCAAAATAAGTAAAATTACATGGACAAAAAAGTTTTTGAAGGATGAAGGTGGAGATCTCGAGGTAGAAACTGACCTGAAGCGTGGGGACAAGCCGAGCCAGATGGTTTGAAAGAGCTTCAGATCAGGTCCTACAGCCCTTCAGAAGGACAAAACACATTGTGGGTGGCCCTCGGAGCCTTTGGGCTGGTGAAAATGGGTTTGGTTAGATGGAGAGGATTTTTATATTCTATTTCTTTCCTTTTATATAATCCAACTTCTTCTTCTTCTTTTTTTCTTTTTTTTTTTTTTGTTTTTTTTTTATTCAAAAACTTTTTCTTTGGGTAAAATGGTTTTTTTTTTTTTTTTTTTTGGAAAGGTAGAAGGGTGTTGCAGAGTGGATGCCAACGACCATGTTACCTCAGTCCGTCGTGGTTCATATTTTTATTTTTTCTTTTTTGCTGGAAGTCTTTGTTTTTGTCTTCTGATTGTTTTGATAATGAATGGTTAAATATATCATATGCTCGCATGGAGAGGATACTTATCCCATAGTCGAGAAAGAGTAATTCACACAGATTCTAATATTAAATTTTAAATAATAATTTATATAATGATGATGTTATTTTTTAATAATAGATTTTTTAATTAATATAATTAGTTTATTAATGAATAAATGATAACTGATGTCTCGTGAATTAGTATTCCGAAGTTGAGATTATTATTGATGTCTATTTATTTTTTTTAATTTGAATAATAAATGGTTCATACTTCATTAATTTTCTGAAATTATTGATGCTCACTTGGCAAAGCTTCACGTTGAGGTCAACAGCAGACACCGACAAAAGCTACGTGGTACAATGTTACTCTGACTTCCAGCTCTACCAATGGAGGAGAAAACGTGCGTCGCAAAGATTGAAAAGAAGAGACGAGAGAGAAGAAAATATACGGACGGGTAAAAATGAATTAAGACTACTCGTTCCCTTGATGGATTATTATCTTTTAGACAAATTTTGTAACTTTGCCTCAAAAACTTGGGGAATTGTACAATGGGATAAGGTTTTTCTACCTCATTAATGTATATGCTGGATTTCTACGGTTAAAATTTAACGGGAAATGTTAGTATGAGAAATGTAATAATCGATTAATTAGGCCCTTGGTCATCGTAAAGAAACTCATAAAACAAAATAAAAAACTATGATATTCATGTCAGAAAATGAATATAAATCAAAATAAATGTATCAGAAAAAGAGACAAAAAATCAATCAACACCAAGATGTAAAGAGGTTCGCCCAACGATGTGCTACTTCCTCTGTATGCGAGACTTGTTTCACTATGAATGAAAGTTTCCGAGTACAGTGACGATTTTAGAATATATGATGGTTTTCTGGGTATATTTTGGCAGAGTGACAAGATATCAAAATTAGGAAAAAGAGTGAGGATCCCTCTCTCAGGGGGGGTCTTCCTCTATTTAAAGAAGAAGGATCCATAAACTGATGTTGAGCGGTTATTCTCCTTGTTGCCCTCTGGGGACACGTGTCACGATATGAACTCAGCAGTTATTGTGGTGTTCCACAGATCGTGGGCTTAGCGGTTATTGATGTGCTTCTATTTGCCAGTTACGAATTAATCAGTTATCACAATGGCATGATACATCATCGTCATCATTGGGTTCGACAACTGTGAAGAGCATACTCTTATATTAAATATGAACAACGAACGATGGGTAGATAACAAAACTCTGTCCTTATGATCTACCGTTCGTGGCCAATAGAATCAATGTGGTAAAAGATCATGTTTGATCCATTGGTTCGATGTTCGACGTTTTAATTTCGAACGGACCACATTTAAAGTCATTGGGCCCGGCCCAACTATTTGATCGATCTACGTTCGTTATTGACTCAATGAATAGGGTCCGGCCCAAGTTCAAAGATGATAGAATCGAGAATTCATCGTTTGTCTGATAACTGTTAAATCTAACGTCATAATGGGAAGACGAAGTCTAACCCCAACAATTAATAGGGTAAAAATTCTACACCCTTCAATTAAAATCCAATGGTTAGAAAATGTTAAAGATAACAAAAATACAACCTCCTACGTGATAGAAATATTCATCTAATTGTCCAAAACTGAAAAAAAAAAAAAAAAAAGCTGAAAACTCAGGCTAGTCCCACGGCAGAGGGTCTTGCCCACAGTGGCCGGCCGAAGAGAAGAAGCTCGGCGATGGGCGACGGTGAGGCGAGGCCGAGGGGCGAGCAAGCCCAGATCTGAAAAAAAAATGAAAATAAAATAAAAATAAAAACCAGATCTGTATGACCCACGGCGAGCTCGCGATGCTCTCGCCGTCGACGGCGTTCTCGCAGCCCCTTCCAGTCGACGGAATTGGATCTTGAGAGCATGTCGGCCACGCGAGTTGCCGATGACGACCACGGTCGCAACGCTCGCGATGCTCGCGGGGGGAGTGGGTTTCGCTGGTCGGTGGCCGCCTTGGGGGGGGGGGCAGTCTCGTGGTGGTGGTTCGCCGTCGCCGAGGGGGCTGGGTTGCGTAGTCGTCGCGGGGAGCACAGGGTCACCGTCGGGGGTGGAGTGGGGCGCTGGGAAGTTCGGTGACCGGAGGGGAAGAAGAGGGTTTATTTATTTATTTTTAAATATAATTACATGTTATAACTTATCCCATAATTTGATATACCTTATTAATCCATCTATTTCCATCGGTTCGATCTTATCCTATTGATGGGATAAAAAAAGTTTACCTTCTTGTAGAATCCCTTAGAAATTGATATTACCATATTCAATGTATTTGTGTATGTCTATACTAGATTTATTAAAAAATCATGTGAAAAATAATATTATCTTACTTTATACTTCAATGCATTATGTTATTTCTGTTTTTTGACATTATCATTGTGTTTTGGAAGTTGTAAAAGTAAACTTTTAACATTTAATTAAATAAAAATAAAAATGTTGTAATAATTAAATGAGACAATAATCAATAAAAATCAAAGTGAAATTTGACATTGATTATATCTTGTGACAAATTTTTCATAAAGTTTAGTATATGACAAATTTAGCACGAAAGATAACACTATATTGGAAATCACTTTTCATTCAAATGCTAAAATTTACCACTAGCATACTAAATTATTGGAGAGACTCAACGTCATGTGGATGCCTACGCGGCAACCTTGATATGAACCATGTCAAGAACTGACGCGACCCTAACCAAATTGGTCTCCAAGATTGAATCCTAAACGGCTTTGAATGGAACCCGCGACCCGATGCCTAACAAGAAGCACGAGCCTTGGTATGTGAGGACGCCATAATCAGCTATGGACGGACTGATTGATAAGTCTATGAACGCCACGGAATTCTCTGATAAGTTCAAAAAGTTCGTTTAAGAACCAAAGAGAATTAAACCTCAAATTTTTTGTGTCAACTGATCTCCCTCAAAGAAAGAAATTCGTACAATATACAGGTGTTTCCATTTTGTGAAATTTCGGTCCCCTAATTGCCCATGAAATTTCGGGCAAGCCAATAAACCAAAAGGGGAAACGCCCATTGTGAAGCAAATAAGGTAAGTTCCCTAAATAGCTGAAAAAGCCTTACAATATTCTAACAGAAATGGAAACTAGGCAACAATTAGGTCAATAGCTGATTCTTGTCGCCACTTGTCGCCTCACAAAAGGAAAGTACTCAAAACGGGAAATTAACAGCTGGTGATTTTGCAATGTGATTATTCGGTCTCTTCTAGTACTTGAATCGCGCATTTTGTTGGGCTAGTTGTCGCTTGTAATTCCCTCGATGGGCCTCCACGAATTAGCTTGAGACCAAGTTGCTCGAATCAGCCCAATAAGTGCATCTTTGAATTTCTTCGCGCGAGCCCTCGTAACCGGACCAATGGGAACTTGAATTGGATCTGAATATGTCTCATCCCATGTGCTCTTGCCTGTGCTACCGACGTCCTCATCATTCCTAATCAACGACACGCAACTTTTTGGCTCTTCTGCATAAGCCACATGTCATTTAATGTTTTTCTCTTTTCTATTTCTTATTTTGGGGACTTCTACCATGAATCCTCTTACTTTTCCCCCGAACCCAGTCGCAGCGGGGGGCAACCTAGTCACGGGGCGGCAGGGGGGAGGGTAGCAAACCCAGTCGTGGGGGAGGGTGGGTTTGGGAAGTTTGCTGTTGAGGTTGGGGTTTTTTTTTTTTTTATTTTTTTTTTATTTTTTATTTTTTAAGTATAATCACATTAAAAATTAATACTCTAATTTGATATATCTCATTAATCTACTTATTTTCATTTGTTAGATCATACCTTATTGATGGGGCAAAATAGTTTACCCCATTGTAGAATTCCCCTTTTATTTGTTCTTATTTTCCCTACTTGATGGGATGCTTTTAAATGATTTTCTTTTCTGGTAAATAGCTCCCATAGTCACCGAACTTTTTAAGAAGGTACCGTTTGATCCCTGAACTTTTTTTTTTTAATTAAATGATCCCCAAACTTATAAAAAAAGGTGCAAACAAGGGCTAAACTAACGACGTCGAAAAAGAAATGGTTATGAACTTTACATGGCTTCAACTGTAAGGTATTTCAGTAAAAGAACATGATTCATTTTGTTAAAACAATTAAAATTAAGTAAAACAAAAAAAAAAAAAAAAAACAAAAACAACAAAAAATAATTCACATTCTCTCTCTCCCTTGCAGTTGTGCTCGTCGGAAAGCAAATGGGCTTTCGTCGAGGGGCCACAGTAGGGGGCGGGCTCATCGACAGTGGGTAACCGGGTTCGGTGGCAAGCTTGAGCTCTACGAGGGAACGACGGGGCTAGGCTCACGAGGGTGATGGAAGAGGGTGCCAAAATCACGACGGCGGCCTGTCCTCACGACGGGTTAAAGCCTGCACCAAGCCCTAGAGCTCATATTTGGAAATCAAATTTGGGCATGGTTCCACCAAAAGAAAGAAGAAGAACAAGACTATAGTCAACCAAGGTAGTGGGCAGCTTGCAGTTAGAGCTCAAATTTGGGTGTGGCTCATGTTTAGGGAGGGTTTCATTGTTTAGGGAGGGTTTCATTGTTCGTCTGACTGAGACGAAGAAGAAAGCCCATTCTTTTTTTTTTTTTTGAAGTTTTTGAAACAAACATCAAATATCGAGGTGAAAACTCTAGGTGTCTTGTTTGTCAAGCAAATATTTTCTTTTAGTTTGTCGTACATGCTAGGAATCTACAGTCAAATTTCAAATAGGATTAGATCGTGAGAAAATCAACATACAGAAATTATTGGGGGTCCTTGGATATCGTATATGAAAATCACAAAACTATCTTAATCACAAAATGAAACGGATAAATCTAAAATGAGAGCAGTAAAAGATATCAACACCGAAGTTTAGAGAGGTTCGCCGGAATATTGTGCTACGTCCTCTGAGTTTGGTTTCACTATATATGGATTTCTTTGTACAAAGGGTTGCAAGCTTTGGGATATAATCTCACAGTACGACAATAAGTAAAAGATTGTTTTGATTTATCCATTTCATTTTCTAATTAAGATTGTTTTATGATTTTCATATGCGATGTCTAACCCCCAATAATTTTTGTATGTTGATTTTCTCACGATCAAACCTTGTTTGAAATTTGACCACAGATTCCTAATATCTACATTTTCAACTTAATGCTTCTTGCTGAATTAAATCTAGAGCGCTTGCTTAGGTTGTTTGATGAAAGAGACTAGATAAGAACGGTTGTTTTATCTAGCTACAAACGAAGGAAGGATTGGGGTAGCAAAGCTTGTTGTTATCTACGGTTGGTAGCCTCAATAGTAAATTGATGATAGAGTTGGTATTAATTATATGCATGTTTGGTGGTGGCAAATGATCCTTTAACCAAAGCTTTTCCTTTTATTGTTTTCTTCTCATTAAGGTGGAGTCTTTGATTAAATCTAATTTCTGCATTTAATCTTTTAATTTTCTTGCAATTTAGTTGAAAACCACAAAACCACCCCCCCTTTTTCTTTTGTAGGCGTTTTTCATGGTAGTAGGAGTCTTTGTGTTTTAGTTTGTTGAGTTTTAGTTTTTAGTGTTGATAGTAGATAAACTAGTGTCAGTTTTCGTGGGAACGATCCTTACTTGCTCTATACTAGACTATTTTATATTGTTAGTAAGGTTTAAATTTGGTACGCCCGACGAAAGCCACTAGATTTTGATACATTTTTTTATTTTCAATAAATATGATTGGACATCTCCGGTGTCATAATACATTTCAAATTCTGCCAGAATGCCTTTTGATATCTATTAAAATAAATTGGATTCTTTTTTCTTTTTTATTTCGACAATTTGGAATCCATAATAGATTCTATTGAAATTTATAATAGATTATGTCAGATCTATAATAGATTCTATCCGAGTCCAAAATGAACAAGTGGACTCATAAATCCTAACCCTTATTAATGAATACACTTTTGATCAGTAATCAACTTATATGCAAATAACAATCCAAGGTAATTAGACAAGTAAAACACCAAACATAAGGTAAAACAGTAGCAAAAAGACAGGAGTTTTTAGCACCAAAAGGACTAGTTAGCACTACCAGTAAAAAAGCTATTTTTTTTTTTAATTTAAATAATCACCTTATAAGAGCTTATTAGATCTAGTCAAATTTTTGCATGCATTCTTGATAAACCGAAACAAATTTCAAACATTGTATAAATTCACTTCAGCTAATTTGTCTATCAAAAAATTCACAAAAACCAGCAATTACAAGCTAGAAGGAACAATCACAGGATCTTTCATCAGTTCAAGCGATATTAGGCACATAAAATCATCTGGGATAACAGGAGATCTGTACTTAAACAAGCCTTTATCACCTGCAGGGGTGTCGTTTACTAGATTCTCTGACCAGAACATAGTCCATTAACTTCTTAACCAAGGACGACATCATAGAAGAGAGAGAGAAAAGAACAGAAAGAGAATGAGCAAGCGAAAAAGAAAATTCACCTGAAAAAATCTTGCTTCATCGGTTGACCGAGTTGAGAAGCTTCTTAGTGGAATCCAAAGTGACTTTTAGAGACTTCAAGGCCTCCATTTCTTCTGCTCTAATCGCTTCGTTGTCGTCCCTCAACTCCTCGAACATCGGACTCAGAAGCTTCACCCACCGCACCAAATTGTCACTTGTCTTCTTGAACAAGTTGCGCGACTCCGGCAACTCGGATATCGCCTTCACCGAGTCCACGAGTTGACTCAGAACACTCAGGACTGAGTTCGCGATTGCAATAGTGCCAAACTTCCCGAGGCACCACCGAAAATCGCGATCGCAGGAGATCGTTGATGAAGTATTGTTAGAGCTCCAGAGGAGGAGACTGATATGTTCCTGATCCTTTTGTCGAAGTCGAGCAAATGGCGACGGAGATCGTCATGCTCATGGCCGGTGCCGGAGATACAAGCATCGGTTGGATCTTCTCGCGAGAACTTTGCGACTCTAGCGCCATGAATCGGCGGCGGAGAAAGAGAGAGAAGGAAGAGAGAGAGAGTCTGCGAGTGAGATGGAGCAGAGAGTTTTGGAGAGAGAAAGGGAGGAGCGGGAGGGAGGGAGAGAGAGAGAGAGATGGAGATGGTTTTGTTAAAGAAAGAAAGAAAGAAAAAACTATTATGATTTAAAAATAATATATAAGCTGTAGGATAGAAAGGAGAATTCATCATGCATTAAAATGAAAAATAATCAAAATGGCAAAATTATCACTAAGGCTGGCAAAATTAGAAAGAGGTGTTCAAAAGTGATTCTTTCTTTAATTTTCTCTTTAACCTTATTTTGGAGTGCTATTAATCATAATTTTAGGGATATCTTAGTAATTATACTTTTAGCATCCGAACTTTTATTGTGAATCGACACGTGTCATTTTCTGTTAAAAACCTAACTGAGGGGAAAAATTTGTAAATGGTTCAAAGTTGAGGAAGAACAGATATTAGAAATTAAAATTCGGATGACATTTTATGATAATGTCTAAAATTTATAGGGAAAAAATAACATTTGTCCATTAATTATTTGTTACCTTGTTTTTGTCCCTTTTTGTATGTTTATTTTAAAAGTATTCTTATTATTGTAAATAGGATAGGGAAGTTGAAATTTGGCACAAATTACAATACTTTTCAAATATATATATATATTTTATAAATTAAAAAGGTGGTGTCCCCGTTATCACCACAATTTAAGTTACACCGACGGGATTCATTTCCCTAGGAATAGTAAGAAAGAGATATGCCTTTAACTTAATTTTCTTTAATTATCAATTCAGGCACTATGCAGAACATCACCAACCCAATACATCCACATTTAAAGTTGGAATGAGGGTCTTATGGAAGTTTCATGGGATTCAAACATGTGGGTGTACTTTTCAAATAGTTTGGCCAAAATATATAAATAGCAAATTAACTAAAAATGTAAAATGTTATTGCTTAAGCAAATTTCCATACATTATTCTTCTCATAGCGTATGGGGTTGGTTCCCCTGCTCCGAGAGTAATACCTTTCACTGTAACTTGAAAGAATAAATAATTTCACCACAAAATTTTCCAACAATAAAATAAAATAATTTGTCAGGCAGTCCCAAACTACCAATTTCCTTTCCCCTCTTCACATGGACATTTATTTATTATTTTTTTTCCCCTTTCTCTGTCATGCTTTTGTGTGATATGTACGGTATTGAATCTTTTTGTTCTTACTGTCTGCAACTATACGATTTTGCTTATCTTTTCTTTCTCACTTGGGTTATTTCCCACCACCTGTTTGCTAATTTGTCAGACTAAACTAGGTTTCGGTTATCTTTAACTGCTTTAGCATTGCCTAAATCTGGCATATTTTCTGTTGAAGAATGAGGTCCCACAGAACCCCCGTCCGAAAAATGATGCCTTTGCTCGTGATGTACTCTGATTGTCCATAACAGAACCAGAAACACCATTATCAATGAAAGGCACACCGTTGATGCCCAAACCATACGAATGAACTTCTTCAAGGGCTCGCAGTGGTTGACTAGGATCTCGGAGAAGGCGTCCTTCACCGACTGGCATTCCACAAGGCTTTCCATGTCCGGGTAAGCGTTTAGCAGGTTTTGTATTGAACTTGTGAAACTCTCCACAGTTTTGTAGTCATCGTCGGATAGAATAATTTGTCCATTTCCACAAGTTGTGTTGTCAGAATCTATGCACGTAAGCGACCCGAAAACCTTCAAAATCATAGAGTATAAATCAAACAGTGTCTCTAATTGGGAAACGAGTTCATAATTGACAGATTTCCTTGTAGACTACCAACTAGATATTAATTTCCAGGGTCCAAGATATTCATCACATTCACTTGTCAATAGCGATGATCACCAGAAGAGTTTGGTTCAATTACATTTCCATATGAGAATAGACTTTCCACTATCATATGGTAGGATGCAATAGAACTGAACCCGTCTAGTGAATCAGGGGATGTCGTTTGTTCGAATATTGTTACTCAGCTTGATGGTGCAAAAGCACCATTCTAGCTGGCAGGTCTCGTGAATTTGTCACGTGACAATGTAACGCAGAATGGGATCTAAATAAATGCTACAATCTGTCCGATAACATATCTCATAATCTAGAAAACATTTTTCTTGCATGCCATTATTCCAGACTGGTTCATAGCATACCTTTGCAATATCTCCTATTTTTATTGCATTAGACGGGCAGTTTTCTGGTTGATATTGGTATGCTGGTGGTTCTGAGAAAGGATTGCAAAGAGAAACAACACTTGATGACTGCAGAAGCGAAATGTTTGCATTCACCTGAATGTTACAAAGATAAAAAATTTCAGACCATATTTTTGTACACATGAAAATTTATTGGCATTCAACTTAAAACATATTTGTGGGATATAAATATCATTTCAACTCCCAAATCTTTTCCAAGACTTCTTAGAAATTCTTTGATCTCCAAAAGATAATTTCCTACCTGGCAATATGATGACTCATTTACTGACTCAATTCATCTGCCTCTTCATATTATTGATGCCAATTGAAGAGTCTTCCCCATACTAAAGAAGCAAACAAGCTATGACTCTTCTATGCCAAATATATTTTTCTTTCCTTCTTTCTCTCTTTTTTTTTTGGGCTAAAGTACTTGTTACTAGAAATCAACGCCTGGTTTAGAAGATTATCGTATTCACATTTTTCCCATTTGAGAGCATTTGACTATGATATCATAATTTTAAACACTTTCTTTTCTTGATGGAATCTGCTTTTTAATCAGCAATTGCAAAACATTTTAACCAATATAATGAGTTCTTGAAATGAAATATGCTTTATTGGTGCTGGTTTAATTACTAATAAGAAACTTGATTAACAGAATATAAATTGAAGGTTTTCTTACCTCGTCAATGATGTTGTGTATCCCTTCACTGACGTCAAGCAGCACCGACTTTGCTGAGAGCAATTCATCACACGGAAGGAGAGAGCTCAAGCTATTATTGTAAGGATTATCTTGGAAACTCTCAAGAGCCGTGCATGTATCATCAGCAAACCTGCAAAAAAATGGATTTTCTTTTATGTTTTCCCAGTGTGAAGTGATCAACGTGATGAAAACCTTGAAGACGACGAAGCTACACACTTGGATTTGAACATGCATGTGAGGGAGCCCAGTCTGTTGGGGACCACGTGACAATCGTGTGACTAATACCAATTCTCCTAATTCGTGATTTTTCAACTTAAAAATTCATGAAGTGAAGCACTGTTCTTTCCAAATTATAACCTAACAAAATGTTCCTAAAAACTAATAAGCACTAAAGAAGAAATGCGCTTACTCTCCCAAGAAGAAGTACATCCCAAAGAACAACCAGCACAGAACGGTCAGTAACCAGCAAAGTAGAATGAGTCTACAACAAAAGCAAATATAAAAGAAATAAGCTTTATCCAACAATAGCTTAGATGAACTTCGTTTATAGTTTTTCGGGGAATAAAAGCCATGATTTCCTTGTACTTACAAGCGAAGTGCCCGCCATAATCTCAGTATTCCACAGACTGCAAAAGGGAAAATCAGAAGCTCAGCAAGAATTGTACATGTTATCGAAGTTTTCGTCACTGCTTTCATGGAACATATTCTTCATTGCTTTAGTAAGTTTTGAAGGAAGTATGAGAACTGAACATGTGGAGCTTCATAATTTTTGGCACAAAAATCAAGTTCAGTTTTCAAGTAATTTGGTGTCCAAAATGAGACGAATTACACATACCTGATAGAGCAATCACTGCAAAACAGGTTCAGGGAGATAGTCAAAGTAGTTACTATAAAACTGCAGGCAAAATAGATCTCGTTAGTGATATATAGAAAATTTTATCTTTAATTTTTAGAGGGGAAAATACTTACGTATCCGTTGAGTTTTTACTTTTACCCTCCAGCTTAGGAAAAGTCAAACTTACCCCTCGAGTTTTTTAAAGAGAGAGAAAAAACACCATCTATTTAGTAGTCAAATTTTCTGTATTTAATAAAAACTCAGTGGATACTATTGATATTTTTCCCGAACGTGATGAGTGGGGGTTTGGGAGGGAGAGAGAGCAAGCGTCTTACACTATCTTCAGACCCTTGTCAATCTTACGTCTGTTTTTCTTAGCCTGTCTGTGGATATCAGCAGCTACGACATCCAATTCCTGAGATGTTGAGGTAAGGAAGCCTTCAGCTTCAGTGCTAATACCAGAAGCTCCTAAGTTGACACTAACAACTTTCATTGCCCCAGTTGTGTTGTATATGGTTTCCGATGCGTCATTTGCTGTGTCTATTATAATGTCCACTACACTTTTTGCTTCTGAATGGAATCTGGCATTCCCGCCAAGAACTACTCCAGACGCCACTCTGTAGAATTTGAATCATTTAGTTAGTTACAATTTACAAATAAAGCCAGTTTGATCTTCTAAACCTGTTACACTTTGCACTGATATGTATGAATGATCTGGATAAGATAAACGATAGTTGGAATTGGAGAATATGGTTTAGTTTCAATCTTGGAAGTTATTGTGACCGAAAAGGCCTCACAAAATCGACGGAAAATTAAAAAAGTTAAAACCTAAAGTGGTTAGGTTCAATTTGATAACTTACATGGCAAGGAGTGTGAAGAAAATGGCGAGTAAAATCGTCCAGAGGTAGCACTGTTGGCAGGATGATCTTTCCTTCAGCCTTTCATTACTCTTTCTGTTTTTGTACCAAAACATTTTTGCCAATGAAAATCCTCCAAAGAGAACCCCACACACAACCCACAGCATCCCAGCCGCATACCCGTAAATGCCTGTAAATACAGTTGACTGCACAAAACAGAACAAACTCTTTTATTTATTATTTATTTATTTGTATTTGGTCAAGAGAAAGAGAGAATTACACTCCAATAATGCTTGTTTGTAATGTCGTATCCTCCTCTGTATTTGTTGAAGTTATCTAGAGGGTCAACCCTCACTGTATCATCTTGATGTTGCATAGGGTCAGAGACATTATTGTTTCTCTGATCAACCAAACTTCTCCCTAAAATGATTGTAAACAAAAGTGAGAGAGACTTGTAAATTTTTTGGTGGCATCATTCTGAGGATATCTTTATCATTCATCAACAGCCCTCAAATGTTTACACTTGAAACAAGTTTTCACAAAAATAACGTGGCTTAAATATTACGAAACTAAAATAAGTTTGAAAACTCACCTGGCGGTACAGAGTTACTTGAAGAATTCGTTATTTGAGCTGATGATATTTCTGGGATAATCCTCAAGGCTAAAACTATCATCATCATCAAAGTTGGGTAAAATGCCTTTGAAATTCCATGCTTGGAGCCCATGTCTAAATCTATCAAAAAAAGTATATATAACATATATCACAAATGGTTTCTTTTTTCTCAACTGTGCATCTCTGTCTCTGTCTGTCTGTCTGTCTGTCTCTCTCTATTTCTATCTAAATATGTGAAAAGTGAAACCATTGTCAAGGTGAAAGGATAACCAAAAGACGATGTAAACTAAATCACAAAGAGATGGAGAGAAACGGATAGAAGCAGCTTGGTTTTCGAGGTATATGTGTGTGTGTTATTGGAGGTGATAAGAAGCTTTTTTTTTTTTCTTTCTCCAAGGCATATATTTTCATAGAATGAAGAAAAGGCTATCTCGTAAGGAGCTAAAATGACTTGTAATCTTCGCAAGGAGAGAAGTAAATTTGAGCCAAAATCTATCTATAGGAATTAGAAAGTGCATGCACATTTATATCCGTAATATTTAATTTGTTTATACTATACATGCACCAATCTTAAGGAAAGATCAGCTTTCGCCAAATTTGAAGAGACTAGTTGTGGGGTATACGTTTATAATGTTGAACATGTCTGAGGGGAAATGTCACACACGCGTGCATATATATATATATATATATTGCATATATAAATATATATTGTATATATGTGTGTGAAAAGGAAAGAGGACTGAAAACGTAGACCATGAAATAAAGTAGTTTTTCAATTCCATGAAGTATCTACCTTGAACTCTGAGGTGAAAGATTTCTCAAGTTGCAATGAAACTTGTTGTGAATTTAGACTTCACGGAAAAAGAAAAGCTATTTATGAAAACAAATTCTGGGAAATTTTCAAATCTAGATGTGTTTCTGAAACAAAGAAAACATCCCAAACTAGTTCTGGGAAATAATCCTTCTGAATATCTGCAAACGGTTTGTGCAAAAAGTAGGAATCTTCAAACCATTTTTTTTTAGACTTTCAACACCAAAACCCAATAGTCAAGAACTCCAACTTAGACACCTTTCTAGAGGATTTATATTACTTTTGGACGTTCCATTTTTTTTTTGGGAAATGGATTTTGTTGTCTCCAAATTGGTGTATACAAAGAAGAAAATATAACATAGGGATATATTGAAATAATCATGAAATGTCTGCTTTGAATGCTTGACGGTCCAACAAAACCGTGTCAAACACTTCTCTTTGTATAGACTAGAAAGAGGAGAGAGAGAGGTTTTGGTTTGGCTTCAGATGGGTTCGAGAGAGACAAAACCCATTAAAGCCGTTTGAACCTATTTTTTTCACAAAAGTTACAAAGAGTTCGGTGGAATTTAAAGGGGAAGTGGGTTAAGTTGAAAAAACCAAATCTTTTTCTCTCTCTCTCTCTTCGCACTTTCTTTGATTAAAAAAACAGCACCCGTCTTTCTGGTCAACGGAGCGACCTTTGGGTTATGACCACAATTTTTCTTAAAACAAAGTAATGATATACATATTTTATTTTTTCCGTTTTACCTTGTCGATAATAAGATTTATTTCAAGTTCTCAAAAAAAAAAAAAAGGATTTATTTGTCGGGAATATTTTAAATAGTTTATGTTAGTAAATATTTTATTTATAGTAAATTTAAATTATATAGTTTATTTTTAATAAATTATGTATGATATATATGTTTTTTTCTCAAATATTTAGTATATTTTCAGAAAATAAATATATTACAATGTCTTGATTTATTTAAGACTACTTGGGTATATTACATGTCTTGGTTTGCTAAGTTAGTATGTGTTATTTATTGTTTTAGTTTTCAAATTTTTTTAAGGAGATATTTTGGTGGCTTCATTACTAAGATATAGTTTGTATTTATTGTTTGTACTCTTTTTTTTTTTTTGGTGGTGAAACTTTAGATTTTTGTCTAAGTTTTATGATGAATTTCAACTTTAATAATTTTTTTTTCCAATTAATTGTGGTAATTATTTTGGGGAAAAAATTATGTAATTTTGATATGCATAATTATATTAAATGAGACATGTGTGAGAAAGATTCTTTTAATAGGGAATCCATACCCTAACCCGTACTTTTTTATGTGCAAATGAGGATGGACATGCGAATGGACAATCAATCCCTACTCTTCTCTTGTCCCATGATCATCCCTACACTCCTTATTATCAAATAGTACAATAATATAACCGTTCATACATTCTTTATAGACACTTGGTCTAACACGTTACATGGTAGTCAGGGATGACCTAAGCTTTCAATTAATTTATTTATTTTAGAAAAGAAATAAGAGAAAGGCTTATCTTATTGTCAAACAAAAATCAAAGAGAGACAAAAGAAATAAATAAAAAGTTAATAGTGGAGATGATCTGTACAAGATTTGGTATGCGCATACCCTAATTTCATGATGAGGACATCAAGGCTGGCAAGGAATACTCACGAACTAATTTAAGTTCAGTTGGTCCGATGACGAGGGCTCGAGCTAAAAGATTCAAAGAAGAGCTGAATAACTTAGTCCGGAGAGTTCTACAACAAGAAGATAGTGTGTTCACTATTGAGGGTGAACATATGCTTTTTTACTCTTCAAAGTTGATCCGGAAAAGAGCCAATCATCCATACACGTCCATTGAGCCATTACATGGCTAACTTGCATGTCCATTCAGGGATACACATGCAAGGGGGTTCAAAGCTGATGTAGGCGTGTTTTCCAACAAAGAATCAAGCTCAAGATTACATTTTCAAGTTTCAAGAAGTTCAAGATTCAAAACAAGATTCAAGAAGTTTAGAAAGATCTTATCAAGATTTGATTTCTTTGTAATCCTATTTTAGTTTTTAGTTTCAATTAAAATTTGAATTTTAGTATCTTTGTTTAGATTTTATTATAGGCGGTTGAGAGTCAAAATCTGATTCTTTCCTAGGGTTTCTAGGCATGTTTTTCATTAAGGGTAGATTAGGAATTTTACAAATTGTAAATTTCGACTATATAAAGCTGATTTTCAGATTATGGAAGTAGTTTTTGATGTTTATTCATATTTTGAGTTATTCTTCTCGAGTTCTTGAAGAAACTTATTCAAAATTATCAAGGATTTCTTGTGGCATTCAAATTGACTTATCAAACGGACTTTCCATATCCGTTTGTGGCGTCTTCATCATACCAAAGTTCTTGCTTTGCTACGCAATGGGTCGCGGTTTCCATCAAACTTGAAAGATCTTAGGTTCGTTGTTCCCAGATTGGGTAATGGGTTTCGTCACGTTGTTGGCGTGGTTCGTATTAGTTGGTATCAGAGCCTAGGTTCATCCGGTTTGCCTATCCATTTCTTGTTTTCTTTTTTCAATCCATTAAAAAAAAATTTGTCCTTATTGCTGCACTAAGTTCCGATTGTTCTCTCCTTAAATCCATGATATTAGTGTTTGATTTAGAATCGAATTACTTGATTTGAGATTGAGGTCTTCTAGGATTTTGAAACCCTAATCCGATTCGTACTAGGTTTACAAACCCTAGAAACGTGAATTAGGGTTCTAGTGTTTCTAAATTCGATTCTCTTGTTTCTTGTTCCTTGCTACTCGTTTCTACGAAATCAAACAAATTTAACAACGTACATTTTCTTGAACATGATTTGGAATCACTATGATGTGAGTAAGAATATATAATCAAATTCCCTTACAAATTCTGCATTCAAGGATTTAATATTGAAATTTTTTGCCAAAATGTTTTTGAAATCTTCATGTTGACGTACCATGATCATAAACTTCCAAATGTATATTTTGTTTCTCTTTTTGTTATTTTAAGTTACTTTTTTTTTTAAATTTAATAAAGTGATGTAGAAATTGATGATATATGTAGATATTGTGATCTACTGTCATGACCCCGACCTACGCTACGTAGGGCTTTGACTTCCGTGCTTACTTAACTTACTTCTTGATTCAAAAAGCTTTAAGCTTACTGAAATTTTCAGAGTAATTTTTTTTTCTTTTAAACTTTATTACTACTTTACTTTAAACTTGACTTATCCTCATACATATTCATATGTACTCACTTGAGTACCGATCTTTCATAACCACATTGAAAGCTACTATATTCAAACTGTGGACTAAACCCAACCTAGTGTGGGTCGGTACGACACGAGGCAACTTGTTGCCATCATACTTGAGAACTTTTCTTTAACTTGTTCTTGAAGACAATTTCTTAAAAATAGTTTTTTTCTTGAAAACAATTGCTTGCCCATACTATCACTTTATTATAATATAACATAACATAACATATTTTACAAACATATTTTACATAACATATTTTTCAAAACCCGTGGCAGTGTCCATCCCACATTTCACAAACCGCAACACCATCTCTCCACAGTCTTGCATCAAGTATTACCGGTAGGTTGCTAACCTACAATATGAACGTAAGTAGTGAGCTTATGCCCAGTAAGTACAACATTCAGTCCGCAAAACATTTTAAGTGCAAGAATGCATGAACCGATTATGCTTTCTTATGAATCAATTATGCTTTCTTATATTAACTTGGTTTTGTTCCTTTACATGTCATGCGTGCACGTACCGTGGTACATCGCTATGGAGTGGCTGGAGGCGGCCAGTCCAATCCAACTCAAACCATAGACTAAACCGTTTAAACCCGCCCTCGTGGCAAGTTGGTACGACACCATAACCTTAGCTTGTCTTATCTTATCTGATGACTTAAAAACATGTTCTTACCATGTGGTTTAACATTAATGAACATGCCTCATGATGTCACTATTTCAAAACGCATAACATAACATACTAACAAACCATAACATAAACACCATAACATAAACATCATAACATAAACATCATACATAAACATCAAACATAAGCACCATAACATATAACATATTTAAATCATGTACATCAATACATGATTTCTTGAAAAACATGTCATGTAAAAACGTTTTGCCCATGCTGTAGGCGGAGTTGTACTTACTTGTCATCCTACGCTCTTGGTCTATCGTCCAAACATGGCACGTCAACAGTTCATACTCCTGTTTCCAAACAGGGTGTAAGGTAAGAGTCATACACATTCTATCTTACCATAAATCATAATTGTTAAATGTTGGTATTCTAACCAACATCCATGAGTAGCCCCTAGTTATATGTCCCCTATATCTTCTTATGATCACTTGATCGGTTACTTGTGGTAACCCTAGGGCTCATGGCCCAACATATTTAAACAATACCTTGTTAGTTTACTTAGGGTAACCTTGGGTACTAAGCCCAATCATACTTGAATAGTATTAGTGTTACTACTCTTACTAAGGCCCAACTAATTACTACGTATTACCCCATTAGGTTACTATTGGTAACCATAGGGTACGGCCCAATTATTTATTTATTTGCTCTTTCTTGACAAACCTTTGTCAAGTTTTCTTTACAAATCTTTATAAAAACCGTATTTTCATAAAACCGTAACTTTTAAGCAAAAACAGTTAAAAACTATCAAGCTCTGAAAATAATATTTGAAAACAGTTTCTTAATTTCGGTTATCAGTGTATGTGCAGGAATTTCCTGCTTTTACACTGTTTTCTAAAAATCCTGTGCAGGAATTTCCTGTACCCTGTACATTTTTGGGAATCTGGTTTTACTTTAAAATTTGTTTGGAATTAGAAAAAGATTCCTTCAAAGTTGTAGATCTCGAATAATACTACAACTTTCGTGTTTTGCTCAAAAACCAAATCTGCCTTTAACCTGTCCATTTTTTTGTTGAATCTGCCTGGCCGTGCACACTGGGCCTGGCTGACCAGGCTCGGGTTTCTGTAAAAACAGAGGCCATTGGAGCTTTATTTTTGAAAACTGTCCATGTTTCCCCTTAGGGTTTTCCATTTTCTACAACTTTGCAGTTTTACCTATATTCAAATTCGGCCTCTAAGGGCCTTAAAATCCACTTTCCAGAAAGCTGCCCAGTTTTACCCGAAAACTGGCACTTTCGGTTTAGGTCAACTTTTACGTAAAATTACGCGCACACTACCTCAAACGGTCACAACCGTGAGCCTACATCAAGCATGCAGTGTATTTCGTAACGTTCCCATGATCATACATTCATTCTTAAACATATGGGGACGTATAACAAATATATAGTAGGCATACTCAAAACCCACATAATCTTTAACACATATGATCATAACCATGCACCAAAACATAATTAGAGACCACCAACCCTAATCAAGCACATACTAGTAAAACTAACTAGAGCATGAACATAATTGGTGAGCTTATGCTCTTACATCCAAGCCTAAAACTTTGCTCAAAACTCAATAAAAAGCTTAGGGATTTGAGAGAATTACCCCTAGATCTTGGAGGTGAATTCTCAAGCTCAGATCCAAAATTTCTGTTGCTTTTCTTCACCAAAATCCAACCACTCTCTTTCTTTTTCTTTCTTCTTTGGCTCGGTTTCTAGGGAGGGAGGGAGAGTTGAAATTTTGGCAGAGTTTTGGGTTCAACCAAGTGCTAAAAAATGTGAACCAACTTCACCTATTTATAGGTGAAAAATATAATTTCTAAAATTGTATATTAGGGTTTAAGAGCAAAATATTTGCTCATTACCCCCCTATGTGGCCGGCCATAAAGAAACCTTGGTGGGCAAGTTACTTGCTCACCAAGTACTTGCTTACATCACCTTGCTGCATCACCTTGCTGACATCACCTTGCTGACATCATCTTGCTGACATCACCTTACTGACATCATCAAGGCAATTGCTTGCTCTAAGCCACAAGACAACTGGCCATTTTGTGTGGGAGCCAAAAAATCTTTCCAAGCTTATCTCTAGCTTAATTCCTTGTTCCAATGTAACCAAGCTTGTAACCAATCTTTGGCCTAGTTGGAGTCTTGGTTAGGAAATTCCATAATTCAATAATTACATACTTATCCATCATTACTTACTTTTCTTAAAATTACACTTTGGCCTCTATGGACAAAATATTTGCACTTTAGTTCCTGAAGGTGGCGGACTATGGTGGAGCCACTTGACTTCCAAAAATCCATTAATATAATTATGCAGTCCATTTTCTTACTTTCTTAAATAATATCAATACTGTTTTTCACCAAAAACAGTATTGTCATACTGGACTGCAATCCAGAATTCATCTACGTAAAATTGGACTGCGTATCAGATTTTTCTTTGGACTTGAAACTATTTAGTCCATATTGCTCTAAATATTGTGCTTGATTTTTCTAGGGTGGTCTCATAGCTTATTCTTGCCCATTCGTCCGTAATGACGGTTTCCCGCAGTATAATTTCCATATTGTTGATTACACTGCAGTACCATCTTAGTCAAACATAAAGTCAACCTGGTAAACTTTGACCGTCATAAAATCATAAATTCCTATTTTGTCCTTTTTCTCAAAAGGCCTCATGCTTGACTTAAGCAAACTATTATTGAGTCTCGTAACTAATTAAACAAGAACACAAACATATACTGATATTCAACTCAGATCATGAGCTTCATATCGACATACAAGATTCAGACTTGGATTTTCCTTTTATCTAAGGAAATCGCAAGTTCATCAAAATTTCGGGTTCTTATATCTACGGTCAATAATCTAAGTTAAATAAATTAAAATTAATATACAAGAAATATTAGGGTCCTTGGACATCGCATATGAGAATCATAAAGCAAGCATAACGAAAAACATAAAAAGGCAATTAACAAGCAGTAAAAGACAACACCGAAATTTATAGAGGTTCGTTTGAATGTCAAGCTACGTCCTCTGAGTCTAGAGTTTCACTACAGATAAAAGTAAGTGCAAGTTTATAGAGATTACTACAAATGGAAAGCTGATACTTTCTGGGAATTTTGGCAGAGTTTCGATATGGCTCCCTGGAAGAAGATCCTCAAATGTGAGGGGTTCCTCTATTTATAAAGGAAAAGTAGTGGATCCGGATTTCCTGAACAGTAGTGGGCGGTCCCCCATGACTCCGGATAACTCGAAACGTGTGTAAGAACATGGGCCACGATTAATCATGGGCTTGATGGTTGTTGATGAGGACATAGCTACCACAAGAGCATGGAATGCGGATCCTATTCAAGTTCCTATTGGACCGGTTACAAGAGCACGGGCCAAGAAATTCCAAAATGCGTTAAATGGACTGATTCGAGGGATTTGGGCTCAAGCATGCACGTAGAGGCCGATTGAGGGAGATGAACATGTTGACCAGCCCTTAACAAGCATGATTCAAGTTCAAGAACGTCAATAGGAGAATTTGTGCTTACTTTCCGTTTCCGGTTTTCTCTTCTGGGTTTCAAGCTACAACAAAAGGAAAGAGATTTGTCAATCAAGGCTGAATTATTATTCACTTTCCTTATTTGAATTTGGGGCGCATTTGCTAGAAAGGAAATTTGATTTGGGCGCATTGGCTACTTTTACTTTCCTATTTTAGTTCTTTGACTGTTTCTTTTCCTTATTGGCATGTAATAAGCTGAAAATTTGTAACGCCCCCGACTTCCCACGCCGGGTCATCACCTTACTTACATACTTAAACTTAAACTTGCGGAAAATTTGGGGAAATTTTTTTTCTTTTAAACTTTATTTAAAACTTTCAACTGAACTTCATCCTCAAACCCATACTTACTGATAGGTACTTACTCGAGTATCGAACTTTCAAACCCTTCTTGAAGGCCATCATAATCAAATTGTAGACCAAACCCGACATAATGCGGATTGGTACCACAAGAGGCAACTTGCTTGCCATACATACACAAACTTTGTCATTCATACTTAAAACATCATGAAAATGTGAAAACCCTTTTTCATTACAACATATTTTATAGAGTATATATTTTTTTTCAAAATTCGTGGCAGTGTCCATCCCACATTTCACAGTCCGCAGCACCAGCCTTCCACAATATTGCATCAGAGATTGCTGGCAGGTTGCTTACCTACAGCATAGACGTAAGATGTGAGCTTTCGCTCAGCAAGTACAACTGTTACATCTGCGACGCAAAACACATATATTATGCATGAACCAATTATGACCTCTTATAAATCAAATATGGATTTATAACTTAGCTTAGTTCTATCCCTTTACTTAACATGTGTGCTCATACCGTGGTACATAGCCAAGGAATGGTTGAAGGGCGGCAGTCCGTTTTAACTCAAACCATGAAACACAAAGTTTAACATGGAGTAGTTTAGGGTAGCCATCCAATCCAATTCAAACCATGAACCATACCATTTAAACCCGCCTTTGTGGCAAGTCAGCACGACACAACATCCTACTTGTCTTGTTCTTACTGGGTGGTTTAACATTAGTGAACATGCTTCATGATGTCACAATATATAACATAACATAACCTCATTTATAACATACCATGACATGCCATACATACCATAACATTACAACACGCCATAACATATCATCACATACCATCACATTAGGCAAGTAACAACAAAGGGCCTATGCTGTAGGCGGAGTTGTACTTACCTCTCTTGCTATGTCCTACGTAGTGCTGCTCCCTTTTCTGAGTACAGCTGCAGGTTCCCTCGTGCTTGTTGAAATGACATAGGTGATGTTCTAATTAATATTGTGGAATGTTGGTGATCTAACCAACATGCCTACATAATCCTAGTTGTATGTCCCCAATACTAGATGTCTTACTGGGTTACAAATAGTAACCCTATTATTTTAAAAAACAATCCAATATGGATTAATCTTTAAGAGGTTACGTTGGATACCCTCATGTGTTAAACCTTTATACATACTATTAGGGGTTAGGTTACCTTCCTAACCTTGGGCTTTATTCTTGTTCATAATTATTGGGTTACCTTAATTAACCTTATATCTTAGCCCAATTTATTAATCTTGGTATCCTTTAGAGGTTAATTGTAGTCAAATTCTTGGTCAAAGCCAAAGTCAATTACGGTCAACTATGGTCAACCCTCTTTGGGTCAACCTTTGAGCCTTGGGCTTGACCCAGTAACTCGGGTATCCTTCCCCGGTTACCATACGTATCGCTTTACTTACTAAACTTTAGTTTAAAAAATCTAGTTTCCATTTCTTTGGAACTTGGGTAAAATTAACTTCAAAAATCTTTTACTTAACTCACAAAAATTCATATTCTTGAAATAGGGTCTTTGTAAAAATCATTTAGGGCTGGAAGCTACCTTTGGAATAGTTTCCATAATCAAAATAGTGGTTTTGGAAAAAGATACAATTTTTTCCAAACTGTTTTTAGAAAATCCTGTGCAGGAATTTCTTGTTCCCTGCATAGTCTTTATAAACTGTGTCAGTTTAAAGATCTGATTGAATTTGAAAAAGTTGTCTTCATGAAAGTTTTTAGATCTCGAAAAATTCTAAAACTTTCATGTTTTGAGGAAAAACCCAGTTCTGCTGGATTCTTGTCAGTTTTAATTTGAAACTTACTGGACGTGTAGACTAGGTCTGGGCAGATCAGCCTCGGATTTTCATAAAAACGGGAGGCTATTGGAGCCTTATTTTGGAAAACTGTTCACGTGACACCCTAGGAAAAACTCTTCCGAACAACTTTCATGTTGTTACGTTCACCCAATTCGGCCTCTAAAGGCCTTAAACTTTCATGTTTCCCGAAACTGGCCAGTTTGGAATCCGAATTGGGCAGTTTCGGTTGTTAAGTCCGGTTTACGTCCTATTTCGCGCAAACTACCTCAACCGAACTTGCGGGAGCCTAGATAGCAAGCATGCAGCGTATTCTATCATCCCACATGAACAATCATGCAGCTCTAACGGGTCCATGCAAACCAAACCCAAAAAGCTCTAATCCTAGGTTTGCAAGGTTCTAACTTTTGCATCTCATTCAAACAAGCATCAATCATTCACCCTTAAGCTAGCAGCCAAGCATGCACTGCCTAGGGGCAGATTTTGGACCAAGAAAATCAGGGGACACACAACCATTCACATCTAGCATGCAAACTATCAACCAACAAGCATAAATCAAGAAGCAAAGCACAAAATCAAACCATCCACCCTTAATCACCCTAATCAAGCACATACTAACCAAACTAGGGCAAGAAATTAGAATGTACTTATGTCCTTACAAAACCAACTTGAATCACAAATAAATTCCAAATTGAACTCAATGGAAGGATTAGGGCTCAAGGAAGTTACCTTAGATCAAAGTTAGGGTTTGAAAATTGCAACTCCCCTTCCTCCCTTGCCTTCCCTTGCCCCGGCTTCAACCTAGTTAGGGACCCAAAAATTTTGGTTTGGCCTCAAGATTTGTCCTTCACCTAAGGCTCGGCCACAACCACCCTTGTAACACCAAAAATTGCAGTTTTTCAACTGCTTTTCCCCTGCTCAAAACAGTGGCTGCCCTAGACCAAAAAAAAAGGTCTCAAAACTTGTTTTTGATCTTGTTTTCGGTTGATTGAATCAAACCCGAATTGACCCTAACTTTTCCCTTAAATTTTCAGTTTCTCTCGTGGTTTCCCTGCACTCAATCATTCGGCAGCAAGCCTAGAAAAGGGCTGGGAAAATTTCTCAAACTCTCCCTTAGCTTCCCCTTGCAAACCGAATACTAACCTAGGCTAAACTCCCTTGGATTTTTAAATTTTTTTCTTCTCTCTTTCTCTCTTCCAAGGCTGCGGATTTTTCTGATGAAAAATGGCAAGAGTTTGGCTGTTTTTCCCAATTTTTCAGCCCCAAAAATCTGCCCATCTCATGGGTATTTATAGGCAAAATAAAACTTTGCCAAAATCTCAAAACAACCCCCTTGAAAATTAAAATTCACACTTTTGGCATGCAAGGGTGGCTGGCTGTCAACTTGGAGAGCAAGGCAAGATGACTCATCTTGGTGACATCACATGCTACATTACATCACCAAATTTCCAAAATTACACTTTGGCCCCAAAAGTTAAAATTCTTGCATTTATGCCCTCTAGGTGGCCGGTCCCCTTACTTGGAGATCAAGCCAAGCTTATCTCACCTTGATGACATCACTTCGCTTACATCATCAATTTTCCAAAATTACACTTTTGCCCCCAAAGAAAAAATTTTTACATTTTTTACCACCCCCTTAGGTGGCCGGCCATGTAGCTTGGAGAACAAGAAAGAATTTTCTAGAACAAGACACTTGTCTTTAAAGGCTTGGTTCATGGAATTATGATGTCATAAATCCCAAATAAGATGATGTCATAAATTAAAGAGGTAGGTGATGTCATCCTAAGGCCTCGTTTGGCTACTACTTTTTGAAAAAAGCAGTCCAATTTTAAGCTAACACAGATAAATCTAATAATGTGTTCACTAATACACAGTATAATTTAGTACTGTTATACTTGACGGCAGTCCAAAATTTATCTGCGTAAAAATGGACTGTAAAAATTTTCTTCTTAATTTCTGAAAGTCATTAGAACTTTATATCCAACTTAGTGTGCTTGATTTTTCTAGGGTGGTCTCTTAGCTTATTTCAGCTATCTTGTCCAAAAGACAATTTTCACAGTATAGTTCTCATACTGCTCATCCCATTACTGTATAGTCATACCTTTGACTGTTCTTGGTCAACCCTTGGACTTCTTGGTCAATTTTGACTTTCTTGGTCAAACTTTGACCAACCATGAAATCATGAAAATTTTTTTTTTGACATGCTGTTATTCTCAAAACACCCATACTAGGTTAAGTAATATATCATTGAGTCTCGTAGCTGGTTAACCGAGAGCTCAAAACTTATACCATCATTCTCTTCCGATCATGATCCAGACTTAGGTTTTTCTTGGTTTCAAAGGAAATCTAGAGTCATCAAAATTTCGGGTTATTACAAAAGTATTAAAGTCAGAATTGTTTCCCTTTAATTGAGGCTGAAATTGGTGGTTACTTCAACTTTCCTTTAAGTTTTTCTGGCAAGTTTCCTTAGGCATTAGGCTTGAAAATTCGTGGCCTTGGTTCTATAAATTGTTCCTTTTTCATGCAATAAGGCAGATCATTATTTCATGAAAATTGTGAGAATTCTTCTCTTTGGTTCTTTGAAGGACTATTTGAACTTATCGGGATTTTCCATGGTGTTCACCAATGAGTTATCAATCAACCATTCCATAGTTGAATTGTGGCATCATCACCATTACCAAGGTTCTTACCTCTTATAGGTAACGGGTCACAGTTCCTTCCATTCGAACCTGTTCGTAGAAACGATCTTGGAGACGTCTTTGAATATGGGGTTTTCGTCATATCGTTGGCGTGGTTCATATCATTTGGAATCAGAGCCTAGGTTCTAGGTCAGGTTTATCTATCTTTAAAATTTTTTTTCTCTGAATCCTAGTTTATTTCAGTTTCTGATTATAAAAAAAAAATATATATATATATGTTGAATTCAATGAAAAAAAAATTAAAAAAAAAAAAGTTGATTCATCATCAGGAAAGATTCAGTCTTGTGAAATTGTAGTGTTGCTGTCAATTCTTGTACTTATTATTACACTCAAAAATCTCAGACTTGTTTCTTGCTTCTAAAAGTCAGAAATCACTTTGTCATCAACATCTTAGTATTCATGTGCTAAATTTTGAGATTTTCCTTGTGTCTACATCTCCAATCCGTGGGAGAAACTGAATATTTTTTTTCTTTTGCGTCTCTTTGTTTGTGGCCTTTAAAATTAAATTTTCTTGGTGGGTTCTTGGTGTATTGTTGCTGGAAATCTTGATTATATTTGTTTGGTTTGAAAAGAAACAAAAAAGAATCAACGAGTGGAACAAAAGGCAAGAGTGGTGAGCATATTGGAGGGTAAAAGCCAATTGAGTGACAAACACGAGAGCGAGTGAATTTTCTTTTCTTGAGTTTAAACACGTGAGGGAGTGCTTGCAAGGTTCCTAACCTTATTCGCAGGTTTTAAATATGTTACTTAATCAAGAAGAAAACTCAACCGAGAGGCACAACGACCAACTATTCCGAACCTGCATTTACAGGCGTTGATAGGGGAGATGAGATGGATGTTGAGGGCTGAATTAGAGCAAGTTCACGAGAGAATGGATAGGTTGGAAGTAGAGACAATAGGGGGAGCCTCGAAACACACCCGTTAGAAAAACCACCCAGGCGAATGCGACAAGAGTTACAATGGGGTGATATGGAAGATGAAGAGGAGCTGGAGGAATTGGCTGAACCACCAATGAAACCGGGGCAGGTTTGGGCATGGTTATGGGATTAGAGAAGATAGGAATCGGGAAAATAACCATTTGGGTAGTATTAAGATGAAGATTCCATCGTTCATGGAAAATTCGATCCTGAAGCATACCTTGAGTGGGAGAAAAAAGATGGAGTTTGTGTTCGATTGCCACAACTACTCCGAAGCCAAGAAGGTAAAATTAGTCGTGATTTATCTAAAAAAAAATTCTGATTTCATAATCTGAAAAGTCGCTTATATAGCCAAATTACACTTGTAAAATTCCTAATCTACCCTTAAGGATAACATGCCTAAAAACCTAGGAATTAGATTTATCTAAACAAAAAATAATAATTAAAATTCGGATTTAAATTCAAATTTTAAACTAAAACTTAAAACTAGAATAGGATTACAAAGAAATCAAATCTTGATTTGAATATTGAACTTTTTAAAACTTGAAATGTAATCTTGATTTGATTATTTATTAGGAAAAACGTCCACGTCAGTCTTGGCTCTCTTCTGGATCACTTTGATGAGTAAATCAGTCTTTGTTGACCATCAGTAGTGACCATACTCTCTTCTTGTTGTAGAACTCTCCGGGACTAAGCTATTCAGCTCTTCTTTAAATCTTTTAGCTTGAGCTCTCGTCACCAGACCAACTGGAACTTGAATTGGTTTGTGAGAATTCCTTTGAGCCTTGATGTCCCATCATTCCCCCCCTCTTGAGAAGGATTTGTCCTCAACCATCACCTACATCAAAAGGACTTAAGTCAGTAATATTGAAAGTAGCACTAACATTGTATTCACCAGGCAAGTCAAGTCTGTAGGCATTGTCATTGATCCGTTCTAGCACTTGAAAAGGACCATCTCCTCGGGGCAAGCAACTTAGAACGTCTTTGTGCTGGAAATCTTTCTTTCCTCATGTGTACCCACCCAATCACCAGGCTCAAAAACCAGCTTGTGACATCCCGTGTTAGCTTGCTTGATGTATTGTTCTGTTCTCCTCTCTATGTCGAGCTGTGCTCTCTCATGGAGTTGCTTCACAAATTCTACCTTCTTTTTACCATCTAAGTTCACATGCTCGAAAATAGGTAAGGTGATAAATCTAACGGAGTTAAAGGATTAAAACCATAAACAATTTCAAATGGTGAGAACTTAGTAGCAGAATGAATGGTACGATTATAAGCGAACTAACATGTGGTAAATATTATTCCCAAGTTTAATGTTCTTACTAATGACAACCGTCAACAAAGTGGATAAAGTTCAATTAACTACTTCTGTTGACCATCAGTTTGAGGATGATAAGTATTAGAAAACAAAATTTTTCATTCCTAGTTCTCCCCATAATGTCTTCCAAAAGTAACTCAAGAATTTAGCATCCCGATCTGACACGATTGTCCCTAGGCATACCATGTAACTTCACAATTCCCTAAAGAACAAATTTGCAACATGAGAAGCTCATCAGTCTTATGACAAGGGATAAAATGAGCCATCTTAGAAAACCGATCTACAACCACAAAGATTGAATCCCTTCCACGCCTACTCCTAGATAAACCCAAAACAAAAATCCATTGAAATATCAATCCAAGGTGAACTAGGAATAGGTAGGGGCGTGTAAAGACCATTCGGCTGATTCTCGATTTAGCCTGCCTACAAGTGACACATTTACCACAAAGTCTCTCTACATCCCGTTTCATGTGTGGCCAATAGAAGTGCTCCTCCAACATAGCTAGGGTTTTTAGTGACTCCAAAGTGTCCCATTAACCCTCCACCATAGGGTTCCCGAACAAACAAGTTTTTCACCAAACAATTAGGGACACACAACTTATTCTCTCTAAACAAGAAGCCCTCATGCCTATAGAATTTATCCTCAGCAGAATTTTCACAAGCAATATAAACTTGCCCAAAGTCATGGTCATCATGATAAGTTCCTTAATGTGCTTAAAACCAATGAACTTAGCATCAAGAGTAGAGATTAAGGCATACCTACGTGAAAGTGTATCCGCAACCACATTTTCCTTACCTTGTTTATACCGAATGACATAGGGAAAAGTTTCAATGAACTCAACACATCGAGCGTGTCTCTTGTTCAGCTTGTGTTGACCTTTCAAATGTTTTCAAGGATTCATGATCCGTACGAATCACAAACTCCTTTGGCCACAAGTAGTGTTGTCATGTCTCTAAAGCTCGAACCAATGCATACAACTCTTTGTCATAAGCAAGTAAAGGAGCATGAGTAAGCTTGTGTTTAATAACCTGAAACACCTTCTATTGTTCTTCACCCCATTTGAACGCAACATTCTTCTTGATAACTTTAGTAAGCGGTGCAACGATGGTGCGAAAATCTTTCACGAACCTCCTGTAAAAACTAGCAAGTCCATGAAAACTTCTAACATTACCTACACTGGAGGGGGTCGGCCACTCTTGGATGGCTTTAATCTTCTCTTTATCAACCTCAATACATTTAGCACTCACAACAAAACCTTGCTTATCGATGTAGAAAGTACACTTTTTGAGGTTAGCATATAACTTGTCCTTTCTAAGCACATCCAAAACTGAATGCAAATGTGAAACATGATCATGCAAATTCTTTCTATAAACTAGAATATCATCAAAATACACAACAACGAATTTACCAATGAAAGGATGCAAGACATGATTCATTAGGCGTATGAAAGTACTAGGTGCATTAGTTAATCCAAACGGTATAACTAACCACTCATGTAATCCATATTTAGGTTTAAACGCTGTCTTCCATTCATCTCCATCTTTCATTCGTATTTGATGATACCCACTCTTAAGATCGATCTTAGAAAACACACAAGAACCATGCAACTCATCTAACATATCATCTAAGTGAGGGATAGGGTGTCTATACTTTACCGTTATGCTGTTGATGGCTCTATAATCAACACACATCCTCCATGTTCCATCCTTCTTAGGCACTAGAATCACCGGATCTACACAAGGACTCATGCTTTCTCTCACATATCCTTTCTCCAACAATTCTTCGACCTGTCTTTGAAGTTCCTTTGTTCCTCCAGGTTACTCCTATATACTGGTCAGTTTGGAATTGATACACCGGGAACAAAATTGATTTCGTGTTCAATCCCTCGGATAGGTGGTAAACCGTGTGGTACCTCCTCGGGAAACACATCCTCAAACTCCTGCAAGAGAGAAACAATGACACTAGGCAACAAAGAGTCAAGTTGGTTAGTGTTTAAAAGAGCCTTCTTGTACATGAGTACAATCATCGGCCATTTTGAAATCAACACTCGCTTAACCTCACTTGCTGTTGCATACAAATTTCTTTGTTTTCTCTTTGTTTTTACCTCCTTGGCCGAATTCTTCTATCTCTTTTCTTCCTTACCAGATTCGACATTATTCTCACTATGCACATCCTCACTCTTTTCACTCAAGTTCTTTGATCTCTTGGTTTCTTTTGTTCACTCAATTTTTGTAACCTCACTTGATCCTCATAGACTTGTTTTGGTGTCATCGGAACTAGAGTGATTTTTTATTGATTGCGTGTGAATGAGTACTTGTTGGTGAAGCCATCATGTTGCACACGTCGGTCGAATTGCCACAGTCTTCCTAAGAGAAGATGTCCAGCTTGCATTGGTACCACATCACACAATATTTCATCCTCATATTTACTGATTTGAAATGGTACAACAATCTGCTTCGTAACCGTCACTTCACCACTATCGTTCAACCATTGTAGCTTGTATGGATGAGGGTGCTTAAGTGTTGTGAGCCCAAGCTTTTCAACCATTGAAGTGCTAGCGACATTATGCAACTACCGCCATCGATAATAACACTACAAACCTTGTCTTTCACGTGGCAACGAGTGTGAAAGATGTTCTCCTGCTGTACTTCTTCTTCCTCTTCTTTAGCTTGCGAACTTAAGGCTCGTCATGCGACTAGTCCAAGCATCTCACCATGATCTACCCTGAACTCCCCATCTCCTGTAACGACCCGCCTATCGTAGGCCGTTACCTTACATACTTACTTAAGAACATATGAAAATTTGGGCTAAATTTTTTTTTATACTTATTACAAACGATAAATAACTTGAACTGGGAAAACCCTTTAGTCCTTACTTTCATACATATATGTACATATACTTAATCACTTATCATAGTACTAAAGTCTTGTACACAAATACAACTTATTTAAATTAACATAAATTTGACAAAAAGAAACGTAGCAGTTCCCACCCACAGTTTCACAGTTTTGCTTCACCACGCTCCACTGCCTTGCATCAAGGACTGCCATAAGTTTGCTTTCCTACAGCATAAACATGAACTATGAGCTTTCGCTCAGCAAGCACAACTATCTAATCCGCAAAACATTTCATGATAACATAATGCATGAACCATTTATGCTTTCTTACTGTTTTCATAGGTTAGCATAATTTTTGGGCCCTTACATAACATAAATGTACGTACCGTGGCGCGCTGCCATGGAGTGGTTGGGGCGGCTAGCCTATCCAACTCAAACCATGAACCAAACCCGACCTAGTGCGGGTCGATACGACATATAGCATCCTGCTTATCATGATACTTAAACTTGTTCTTATCTTGTTTCATACTTGAAACCTTATTTCATGATCATAACAGTTTCTTAACTGAAACTGGGATTTCATATCTTACCAAATGTCTTATCATTAATGAGCATGCTTCGTGATGCCATAATATCAAAACATTCATCATAAGAACATACATGCTATAGACATTCATCTTGTATCTATCAACAGGAACTTGAAAGCATACATGCTATAAACATACATCATTCCTTGAAAACATACATACCATAAACATTCATCGTACATATCATCATGAACTTGATATCATACAAGCCATAAACATTTTTCATACATATATTATCATAAACTTGAAGGCATACAACAACAAACATTTTTGTTTATGCTGTAGGCGGAGTCATACTTACCGTTATTTGCGCCTTGAACTAAAATACTTTACTCAAACAGGTCCCTTTCCTGTTTTCAAGAACATAATAGGATAAGCATCATCCTATCATGATATCATAACAATTCTAACTCTTTTAAAGTACAAATCCTAAAACTCAACTCCTTTTTGAATTTTAGTAAAACCCTTGAATTCTGAAAACTGGGTTTTTTTTTTTAAAACTAATTCATAATGTTTGATCCTTTTTGTACAAATCTACTTTAAATTTGAAAAGGTTTTCTTCATGAAAGTTGTATATCTTGAAGTCTCCTACAACTTTTGTTTTTAACTCAAAACTCAAATCTGTACTTAACCTGCTTGTTTCTTTCTTTGAAAATTCTTCGACCATATTTACTAATCATAACATGGTCTCGGGTTTTTGGAAAAACAGAGGTCTTAGAGGCCTTATTTTCAAAAACTGTCTGCGCTGTCGCCTAGGATTTTCCCTTTTCTACAACTTTACAGTTTTGACTTTTTCCAAAATCGACCTCTAAAGGCCTCAAAATCTCGTTTCCAGAAAAACCGTCCAGTTTACAACCCTAAACAGGCATTTCAAAACCATAGTGCATAAAACTTAACCAACTAAGCTCATGCTCATACTCAATGATCATATACTCAAACCCTAACTGAAATTTGAATAAAGAACTAGAGGATTCAAGTATTTACCTCAAGTTCCACGAATGAAATCCTTAAACTAAAGTTTTTGAAACTTTCCTCACACTTTCTATACCAACCGAAAACTCTTTCTCTTGTTCTCTCCTCTCTCCCTTTTCTTTCCTTTCTGTCTCGGCTCCTAAGGGAAGAACTAGGGGGTATGTGCTGCTTGCATGTGTTGGCTAACAAAATACAATGAGAGGACCTTCACTTATTTATAGGAAAACAATTTCCTTTCTCATATTGCTCCATAGTCCTTAGAAGAATTCAACTTGTTCTTGACTCTTGAGAGGTGGCCGGCCAAGTTGCCAAGTAGCCAAGCTAAGGTGCTTACTAATGATGGCTAAGGTCATGAGGTTGTCCATTTCCTAAGCTTGCTGACCTTAGGTGTAGTTTGGAGCTTGTTCTTGTTCCCATAAGCCAAGCTAGTTTGCTTACTAAGCCTAGCTAGGGTGTATGATGTGTCATGTGTTCAAGTGATCATTCTCTTGAAATTTATGCATTGATCCTTCAAGGCCAAATTATTTCTCCTTAGCCCCTATGTGTTGGCCGTTTTTTTCTTGCTCCAATTGACAAGCAAGCCTAGCTAAAATGCTTGCTCATCAAGGCTATATGCTTGAGGTGGCATCACCTTGTTGTGGCCCAGCCCTAGGGTGAGGTGTGCAAGCTTTGTCTTGCCAAAGAAGCTAGGCTAGGGAATCTAGGTTGTGTGTTCATCAAGGCTAGGCCAAGGGATGTGTCTCTCCCTTAAGTGGCCGGTCATGGTGTGGCTTGGAACAGCATGAGCTTGCCATGTAAACAAGGCTAAGGATGTTACTCACCAAGGCTTAGCCATGAGGTGTTGCTCCCTTGTGTGGCCGGCCTTTGATGCTTAGGTGTGCAAGCCTTGTCTTGCCAAAGATGCAACGCTAGGAGGGTGATTCGTGCTAGCTATAGACTTGAGGTGTTTCATCCTCATGTGGCCGGTCCTTGTGTGCTAAAACCATTATAGCCAATTAAATCCTTGAACATAATCAACCAAGCCAAAGATCAAGGTGCTTAATCACCAACTTAAAGTGTGATTTGTCACTTTTTATTGACACCTAATTTCTTTCCCAATTTGCATAATGTTTCTCAAAAACAAGATTCCTTGCTCACAAGGCCATGATGTGGCCGGTCCCAATGGTGACACATGGAACAAAGTGATTGGTTCTAGCTAGGTCATTCAATTCAATCTTAACTTGTCTCTTTGATTTCCAACCAAGCTAACCGAACTTGAAATGAATCATTGACTTAATTGAACTAAGAAACCTTACTTAACAAGTCTCTGGTTCAAAAAATTTACATAACTACTGATAATTCCACAATTTTTCCAAAATTGCACATTGGCCCCTAAAGGCAAAAATATTTGCACTTTAGTCCCTGCAAGTTGACTACTTACAGCTAAACTTCCAAATATCAAATTTCTTGCTTGATCATGTCTTACAAGACTTCTTAACTTCTAAATTTCAAAATCATGAACTTTTCTTAAATTTACAAATTGACCCCTTAAAATAAAATATTTACATTTTGGTCCCTGTAAGGTGACCAATCATGATAATGACACTTGTCATCTGAGGTGTCATCCTGTAAGGCTTATTTGGCTTATCTCCTAAATGTAGTCCATTTCATACTAACATAAATACTTAAATACTGTTTTCAACTGTTAACAGTATAATCGTACTGGACCATTGTTCAAAATTTATCTGAACTGCATATAGGATTTTCTTAAGCTATAACTATCACATAGAATCATAAATCATAATTTACCCTTTTTACAAAGGGTCTTCTTAAACTTGCTTAAATAATTATCGAATCTTTTAACAAAGATTCAACAACTTTCTTAAAAACATATCATACATACACATTAAAACAGATTTTGATTCTTAACCAAAGAAATCATAAACTTATAAAAAGTTTGGTCATTACATCTCCTATGGGGGCGGTCCTCCAATGGTGGCATATCATCTAGATTAGCTTCGTCCTCGGATTCAATTTCACTACTTTCCCGTTGATCACCATAACTGCTTGTTTGGACATTGGCTAGCTATGTGCCCTCTCCCCTGACATTGAAACATTTATCTAACTAGAAACGAGTCGAAGTAGGGGTGATTTACCTTGGGAGGCGTGATCAGTGGTGGCTGTTGGGCTCGGGTTTGGCCTTGAAGATGGACGGGTTTTCTTCTTTCTTTGGGTAGTTCAACCTCAAGGTGCTGTGCTAGAAGTTTGTGGGATTGGTCTTGGCCGTGCACACCTCTCTTGAGTTGCCTCTCAACCTTGATTACCATATGCACCCAAATCCTCCAATTCCACAGAATATTGTATCTCGATTGTGTTGTTAGCAATCTCTCGGTTTAAATAATTAAAAAAATCTGGTCATTGTTGCCTCCCGATCCTCCTCCACGTTGGATCTAATCATAGCCATCTCCATCTCTTTATAATACTCATCAACCCTTCGGTTACCTTGATAGAGACCTTGCAGCTTGAGGTATAGATCCCGGTAGTAGTGACTTGGTACAAATCGTCGTGTCATCATTTTCTTCATCTCATCCAAAGTTTCAATAGGATGTTCTCCGCTCCGCCTCCTATTGATGCACAACTAGTCCCACCACACAATAGCATAATCAATAAATTCAATTGCAGCAAGTTTTACCTTCTTTAATTTGGAGTAGTTGTGACAATTGAAAACCAACTCCATCTTCTTTTCCCATTCGAGGTACGCTTCGGGATCACTTTTTCCTTAAAACGTAGGAATTTTCATCTTGATACTTCCCAAATTGTTATCCACCTAGTTCCTAGCTTCTCTATCCTGGCCATGTCTCCTATGGCTGCCCACGGACATCCTATCAAACTCTTCCTCTAAATCATCCCCTTCAAATGCACCAAGTTCCTCAACTTCCCTTTGATGCAACCTATTTGTCCTTGGGGCGTTCGAAGCAAACGGTGGATGTCCCCGTTGTGTTACCTCTTCTACCCTATCCAACCTCTCATGTATATGTTCTAACTCCACCCTCATTATCCGTCTCATCTCCGCCATTAATGCTTGTATTTGCAGTTTTGGATCCACGGGTGGTGGAATCTCTTTGTTTCTGTTTTTTTCTCTTGATTTTGCGACATGATTGAAATCTGCAAACAAGGTTAGAACAATATGAAAAAAATAAAAAAAAGAAAAGGTTCCTCACCACACTCCCTCACGTGTTTCACTCGAACAATAATTCTCTCAAATCCACTCGTGTTTCACTCGATTTTAATTTTGCTTCTACTCTCTAATAGACTCACACACTCTGCATTTTCCACTCGTATTCTTCTTTTAGTTCTTTTAGAACTAATCAAACAAGAATAACAAGGATTCAAGTAGCAATCAAGACGAGAAGCAAACCAACGGATCAAATTTGTCACGGAATCTGTTGATTTTTTGACACCTAAATGTGGGTTCTTGGCAAAAAAAGGTATAGGACGTAAGAAAACAAGATTAAACACAAAAAATTTAAGAAGGATTTTTTTTTTCTTTCGGATCCTCTTTTCTTCTTCTTTTTTTTTGTTAGGGCTTGTAAACCTAGTGGGAATCAGATTATGGTTTCAAAATCCTAGAAGACCTCAATCTCAAAGCAAGTAATTTGACCCTCTGAATCAAACATACTAGCATAGATTTAAGGAGAGAAAAATTGGATTTTTAGTGTAGCTATAATTTTTTTAGGATGAATTTTAAAAAGAAAAACAAGAAAAGGATAGGTAAACCGGATGAACCTAGGCTCTGATACCAACTGATATGAACCACACCCAACAACGTGTGTGACACCCGTTACCAAATTGGAAACAATAGCCCAAGATCTTTCAAGTTTGATGGAAAACCACGATCTTCTCAAGCAAGAACCTTGGTATGGTGATGACGCCACAAACGGTTATGGAAAGTCCATTTGATAAGTCAATTTGCAACGCCACAAGGAATCCTTGATAAGTTCGAATAAGTTATTTAAGAACTCAAGAAGAATAACTCACAATATTAAATAAACATCAAAATCTGATTTCATAATCTAAAAAGTCAGCCTTATATAGCCGAAATTACACTTGTAAAATTCCTAATCTACCCTTAAGGACAAACATGCCTAAAAACCTAGGAATCAGATTTATCGAAACAAAAAATAATTAAATTGGATTTGAATTCAAATTTTAAACTAAAACTTAAAACTAGAATAGGATTACAAAGAAATCAAATCTTGATTTAAATATTGAACTTTTTAAAACTTGAAAACGTAATCTTGATTTGATCTTTGTTAGGAAAATGTCCACGTCAGCCTTGGTTCTCTTCCAGATCAACTTTGATGAGTTAAAATCAGTCTTTGTTGACCATTAGTAGTGAACATACTCTCTTATGTTGTAGAACTCTCCGGACTAAGCTATTCAGCTCTTCTTTAAATCTTTTAGCTCGAGCTTTCGTCATCGGACCAACTGGAACTTGAATTGGTTCGTGAGAATTCCTTTGAGCCTTGATGTCCTCATCGTATAAGAAGCTGACCGAGAAGCGGACAATGGCTAGGTTTTTTGCTTGGGTTAAATTGAGAGATTCATGATAGGGTTAGATGCATCATCATGTGGAGTTGGAAGATATAGTGCACATGGGTCATAATTCGGGGTCTAACCTTTGGAAACCGAGTTCTTCAAGGAAGGAAGACAAGCCACAAACATCCTTAACTCTCAGGCACAAATCCGAGCCTAAGGCTGAGAACCACAGCCATGTTTCATAAGGTAAAACCGATACTTCTACCTCTTAGAATCGTGATATTGAATGTTTCAAATGTCAAGGCAGGGGTCACCTAGCAAGTTAATGTCTAAACAAGTGGGTTATGATTATGCGAGATAATTATGAGATTGTAACCAATGATTGAAGAGTCCGACACCGATGACATGCCACCATTGGAGGATGTTTCTAGGAGGAGTATCTAGCCCCTGAAGCGTTGACGTTGGTGGCAAGAGGGCGTTGAGCTTGCAAGCAAAAGAAGTTGAAGAAGCGCAGTGAGAAAACATCTTTCACACTAGGTGCTATGTCAAAGACAAGGTATGTAGTGTGATTATTGATGGAGGAAGTTGTACTAACGTTGCTAGCACAACCATAGGTGGAAAAATTAGGACTGCCCACGTTTAAAGCACCCCAAGCCGTACAAGTTACAATGGTTGAATGATAGTGGCGAGATAAAGGTAAACAAGCAGGTGTTAGTTGCATTTCGGATCGGTAAATATGAAGATGAAGTATTATGCGATGTTGTTCCGATGCAAAGCCGGTCATTTGTTGCTAGGGCATCCATGGCAGTTTGATCGGCGAGTGAAGCACGACGGTTATTATACAAATAAATATTATTTTGTACTTAATCAACGACCAATCACTCTTGTACCTTTGATACCACAACAAGTATTTGAAGATCAAGTGAGGCTACAAAAAGAGAGTGATCAAAAAAATGAAAGTGATCGAAAAAGAGAGAGTGAGAAAAAGTAAAATGAGTGAAAATCTGAGAGAAAAGGAGAGAGAGGCCGCGTGAGAGGAAAAGAAAGGAGAGGAAGGAAAAAGAGAAAGGCAGAAACGTGAAAGAGAGTAAGTGTCACGACCCCGACCTATGCTACGTAGGGCCGTGACTTCCGGAGATATCTTTATCATAGTAATATATGAAAATAAAAACTCTCATACTTAACATATCTATAATAGAGTAAGAAACAAACTACAAACTGTGGCGCTGGCGGCAAACTGTGAAATTGGATGGCATGTAACCATGGAATGATTGGGACGGCCAGTCCAATCCAACTAAAACCATGAAAACCATTACCGTTTAAACCCGCCCTCGTGGCAAGTCGGTACGACACAATAACATTATCTTGTCTTATCTTATCTTATGACTTAAAAACATATTCTTACCTTGTTAGCTTAATATTAGTGAACATGCCTCATGATGTCACGATATCAAACATAACATAATAACAAAAACTAGAACATAAAACATCGTAACATAAAACATCCTAACATAAAACATCATAACATAAACATATCATAACATAAAACATCTTAACAATAACATCATAACATTAAAACATCATAACATAAGCATCCCTCACATAAAAACGTCATAACATAAACATCATAATATAAACATATCATAACATCACTTCATGATTCCTTGAAAAACATGCCATGAAACAAAAACATTTTGTTCATGCTGTAGGAGGAGTATTGTACTTATCTGTCGTCCTACGCTCTTGGTTTATCGTCCAAACATGGCACGACAACAATTCATACTCCTGTTTCTAAACAGGGTGTAAGATAAGAGTCATTCATATTCTATCTTACTATAAATCATAATCATTAAATGTTGGTATCCTAACCAACATCTGTGAGTAACCCTAGTTATATGTCCCCCTACATACTAACATGGTATCCTATTCGGTTACTAAAAGTAACCTTAGGGCACCTTGCCTAACAACAATCAAACAGAATCTTGTTTGATTACTTGATACAAAACTTGGTTAGTTATACTTAATAGTATCCTTTTAGGTTACTAATAGTAACCCTGGGTATAAGCCCAATCATAATTAGGTTAACGTCCTATTGGGTTACTAAGGCCCAATAGTGGTATCCCATTTCATTATCATAAATAACCTTGGGTCCAAAACCTAGCATATAAAGTTAGTAACCTATTTGGTTACTATAAGTATCCATCCAATTATCTTGGTTCAATAATCATCAATTTTTTTTTAGTATCATAACCGATTACTAAGTGTCTTACTATGGTTACCATATACTTAGCCTAATTTTAACCCCTTTTTACAAACTGCTTAAAACAGTCCCATAAACTTTGGTTATCTGTGCATGTGCAGGAATTTCCTGTTTATGCACTGTTTTCTGAAAATCCTGTGCAGGAATTTTTTACTTCCTGCACAGTTTTGGAAATCAGGTTTTACTTTAAAATATGTTTTTGAATTTGAAAAAATGTTCTGAATGAAAGTTTTAGATCTTGGAAAAACCCAAAAACTTTCATGGTTTACTGAAAATCTAATTCTGCCTTTAACTTATTTCATATTCCTGGTTGAAATGATGGCGACCGTGCACCAGGGTCTGGGCAGACAGGGCTCGGGTTTTTGTAAAAAATGAAAGCCTTTGGAGCTAATTTTTCAAATCTGTCCATGAGATCTTATAGGATTTTTAATTTCCTATAACTTTGCAGTTTTAACTTTTCTCAAATTCGGCCTCTAAGGGCCTCAAAATTACCTTTCCAGTAAGCTGCCCAGTTTTTACCCGAAACTGGCAGTTTTGCTTTGAATCCGTTTTTATGTAAATTACGCACACACTACCTCGAACGGTTAAAACCGTGAGCCTACATCAAGCATGCAGTGTGTCTAACATAAATTTTCCCATGTAACATACAGTCATGCATAACCTACAACTTCTTAAACACCATGGGGAACATATAACAAACACATACTAGGCATACATACATACTACATAATTCCTAATACATATTATCAAAAACATGCCTCAAAACATAATTAGAGACCACCAAACCCTAATCAAGCACCTAACAAGCACTCTAAGCTCTTGCATGGAAAATTAAAGGGTGAGCTTATGCTCTTACAAATCCAACTTGAAACACACATAAACTCCTGAATCAAAATCAATTGAATTTCTTAGGGGGTTTAAGAGAGTTACCTTAACTCCTTGAGATTGGATCTACAACTTGGATCACAAATTTTTCTTCTCTATTTTCTTTCTCAAAAATCCGGCCATTTTTTTTTTCTCTCTTTTGGTTTCGGCTCCTAGGGTGAGAGGGGAGAGAGTTGAGTTGATAATTTCGGCAGAGTTTCGGGTTCAACTAAATGGTCCAAAAAAATGTGAACAAACCTCACCTATTTATAGGTGGAGAATAATTTCTAAAATTGCATATTAGGGTTTAATGAGCAAAATATTTGCCCAAACACCCTCCTAGGTGGCCGGCCATTAGCTTGAAGTTGTGGATGAATGTGAGCCAAGAAAATGGCTTGTTCACCAAGTTACTTTCTCACCAAGCTAACTATTGCTTACCTCATCAAGCTTACATCGTCATGCTTACATCATCATGCTACATCATCAAGCAAAAAGCTTGCTCTCCAAGGCACCCCTTAACACCATTAACAACCAGCCATTAGCTTGCCTTGGAGGCCAAGGAAAAATCTTTTCACTTATCTCTACTTTGTTTCCTTGTTCTACAAGCCATCCAATGTAATCGATCAATGTAATCGGCCATTGGCCTAATTCTACTCTAGTTGGAGGCTTGGTTAGGAATATCCATAAATTCCTTAAATCAATAATTACATACTTACTTACTTTTCTTAAGATTGCACTTTGTGCCCTTGAGGACAAAATATTTGCACATTAGTCCCTAAAGGTGGACGGCTTTGGGGGAGCCACTTGGCTTCCAAAAATCCCTTAGTATAATTATGCAGTCCATTTCCTTACTAACTTAGATAATATCATTACTGTTTTTCACTAAAAACAGTATTGTCATACTGGACTGCAGTCTAGAATTCATCTGCATAATATTGGACTGCGTAAAGGATTTTCTTAGGACTTGAAACTATTTAGTCCTTATTGCTCTAAATATTGTGCTTGATTTTTCTAGGGTGGTCTCATAGCTTATTTGTCTGAAATGATGGTTTTCCGCAGTATAATTTCCATACTGTTGATTACACTGTAGTACCATCTCAGTCAAACCTAAAAATCCCTTAGTATAATTATGCAGTCCATTTCCTTACTAACTTAGATAATATCATTACTGTTTTTCACTAAAAACAGTATTGTCATACTGGACTGCAGTCTAGAATTCATCTGCATAATATTGGACTACGTAAAGGATTTTCTTAGGACTTGAAACTATTTAGTCCTTATTGCTCTAAATATTGTGCTTGATTTTTCTAGGGTGGTCTCATAGCTTATTTGTCTGAAATGATGGTTTCTCCGCAGTATAATTTCCATACTGTTGATTACACTGTAGTACCATCTCAGTCAAACCTAAAGTCAACTTGGTCAAGCTTTGACCGTAATAAAAATTATAAATTCCTTTTTTGCCCTTTTTTCAAAAGGACTCATGATTGACAAAGCAAACTATTATTGAGTCTCGTAGCTAATTAAACGAAAACTCAAACATATACTGATATTTAACTCAGATCATGAGCTTCATACCGACATATATGGTTCAGTCTTAGATTTTCCTTGTCTCTAAGGAAATCATAGGTTCATCACAATTTCGGGTTCTTACAGTAAGAAGGAAAACGTGAGAATTTCGGCCTTGATGAGTGCAAGAGAGGAAAAATATAATTTCATTGCAAAGAAAAGTGAGATCAAAAAAGCTTTACATTCACAACAGCCCCATTATAGTACTTATGTACAAAGAGGCCTATTTGTGTAGTAATGATCTTGCCGGTTCTTTGCTGAGCAGCGTTGTTTCATCTTTTGCAGGAGTATGAGGATGTCTTTCCCGAAGAAACACCACACGGATTACCTCTAATTCGGGGGATTAAGTATCAGATTGACTTTGTACCCGTGCGGGACAATTCCTAACTGACCAGCCTATAGGAGCAATCCCAAGGAGACAAATGAGCTTCAAAGGCAGGTAAGTGAGTTGATGGAGAAAGGGTATGTGAGAGAAAGCATGAGCCCATGTGCAGTTCCGGTTCTACTTGTACCTAAGAAGGATGGAACTTGAAAAATGTGCGTTGATTGTCGAGCCGTCAACAACATTACGGTGATGAACTTGATCTGAGGACAAATCCTTTTCAAGAGGAGGGGAATGATAAGGACATAAGTAGCACAAGAGCATGGAATGTGGATCCTATTCAAGGTTCTTATAGGACCAGTTACAAGAGCACGGGCCAAGAAATTCCAAAATGATGGACTAATTCGAGGGATTTGGGCTCAAGCATGCATGTGGAGGCCTATTGAGGGAGATGAACGTTGTTGACCAGCCCTTAACAAGCATGATTCAAGTTCAAGAAAGTCAATAGGAGAATATGTGCTTACTTTCCTTTTTCCAGCATCTCTTCTGGTTCGAGCTACAATAAAAGGAAAGAGATTTGTCAACCAAGGCTAAATTATTATTCACTTCCTTTTTTTGGATTTGGGTGCATTTGCGGGAAAGGAAATCTGATTTAGGCGCATTGGCTACTTTCTACTTTCCTATTTTAGTTCTTTCTTTCCTATTTTAGTTTCATCTTTGACTATTTTCTTTTCCTTATTGGGTGTAACGACCCGCTTACGTAGGATGTTACCATACTTAGTCTACTTAAGAAACTTACTCTTATCTTATGGTAAAATACAGAAATATTTTTTTTTTTAAATTACATTTAAATTCCAATTAACATCACACTTTATATATATATATGTACTATGATCAGTTTTCAAACCCTCTTACACATTTTCAAAATATACTAATACTAGATATTAGTACCAACAAATTATTCAGAACATAATACTAACATTTAGATGCATTATTGTTTTCAAAAGCCGTGGCCGGTGTCCAGCCCAGGGTTTTTCACAGTCACATGTGCCCTCTTCCACAGCCTTGCATCAATACATTACAAGTAGGCTGCTTACCTATAGCATAAACGTAAGTTATGAGCTTTCACCCAAGCAAGTACAACATTTTCTTCCGCAAACATTTCATAATAAACACATGCATGTACCCAATTATGCTTTCATTTTGCTTTCTTAGGTTTAGCATATTTTTGGGCCCCTTGCATTACATGAGTGTACGTACAGTGGTTGCATAGCCATGGAGTGGTTGGGGCAAGCCTGCCTCGTGACAGGTTGGCACGACACGAGAAAACTTGCTTAACATCATACTTGAAAACACTTTCTTACTTGAAAACAGTTTCTTTCTTGAAAACGGTTTTCTTACTTGAAAACAGTTCTTAAAAACAGTTTCCTTAAAAACAGTTTCTTACTTGAAACTTGATCTTATACTTACCATGTGATTTATCATTAGTGAGCATGCATACATGATGCCACAAAACATAAATCATACGTATCACATTATATTAATGCATGAGCTTTGAAAAACATGCAAAGTAGTAAAACAATTTGCCTATGCTGTAGGCAGAGTTGTACTTACAAGTCGACTTACGTTCTTGGTCTATCGCTCAACGAAGCACAACAACAGGGTTACACTCCCGTTAACATAAACCATGACATACTTAATTGGTATCCCAATCTGATTACTCTGGTAATCATAGATACAAACTTTATTATAATAAGTTTGTATTCTACCCGATTACCTTTAGTCATATAATTATTACCAATACCCCTAAGTGACTTGGGCTTACAATTTCATTTTCTTGGATCCTAGTTTGGTCTCCAAACTGGTTACTATATGTCATAAATTGTTATTTATATTTTTTAAGTAGACCTTTGGCTCATCTTATCATTTAAAATACCTTGTTTTCTTGAAAATATCTTGATTTCATGAATTCAAGTATTACTTAAAATTGTCTTTTAAAATTACTTGTGAAATTTCTTAATGGATTTAAAACCCCCGGTAAAACCGTAGTTTTCTATGTAAAAGAAGTTGTAAAACTGTAAAACCCGAAAACTACTTTTTAATTTGGTTGAAAGTGCGTGTGCAGAAATTTCATGTAGACTGCACAGTTTTGAAAATCATGTGCAGAAATTTCCTGTACACTGCAAAGTTTTGAAAATCCTGTTTATTTTTAAATTGGTTTAAAATTTGAAAAAAAATTCGGCATGATAGTTGTAGATCTCATCGAAACCTACAACTTTTAGTTTTTGTCCAAAATCTAAATTTGCCTTTAACTTGCTCGTTTTTCCTTTTGAAAAATTATGGCCGTGTACACTGTCTGTTCTGACCAGCCTCGGATTTTGATAAAAACGGAGGCCTTTCGAGCCTTATTTTTAAAAACTGCCTATGTAGCCCCCTAGGATTTCCATTTTTTGCAACTTTTCAGTTTTGACTTTTTCCATATCCGGCCTCTAAGGACTCAAAATTAGGTTTCCAGAAAACTGTCTAGTGAAATCTGACAATTGGCAGTTTTGGATCTTGTTGGGTTTCACTTAAAATTTCGCACACACTACCTCAAGCGGTCGAAACCGTGAGCCTACATCAACATGCAACGCGTTGGATTCATTCATAGTAGTTAACCATACACTTATCTTCTTGCTTAAAAGCACATTATGGATTTGCTTACCAATTTGTGTTTTGAGGTTAATTTCTTAACCTACATATACATCATCAACATTATCTTCATCATTCATCACCATTCATCAACGTACATAACTTTTTCCTTCTTACACATGTGAAGACATATTCACAAGCACTTGGTGAGCACATTGAACCCTAGAACTCATTCTAGAGCATAAAAATTAAATTCATGCTTAGGGCTAGCATTCAAGATATCCTAAGCATAAATCAATCATAAAAACCATAGCATAAAAAAAATCATGAGCTTATGCTCTTACAACCCAAGCTTGAAAATACACATAAATCCTTAATAAAAAGCTTAATGAAATTCTTAGAGGGTTAAGAGGAATACCTCTAAAGTATGGAAGGTTGTTCTAGGTCTTGGAATGAGAAAAACTTTGCTACACACTCTCCCCTTAACAACTGGCCACTCCAAGCTCTCTCTTTTTTCCCTAAAGCTTGAGAGGAAAGTTGAAAGAGAACCAAAAAGGGGTCCATCTAAATGGGTTTTCTTCTACACCCCACCCCTATTTATAGGTGAAAAATACTTTATTTTTCACAATTATTTTTTTCTTGAAATTACATATTTGACCCTAAAAACAAAATATTTGCCCTTTAGTCCCTTGAGGTGGCCGGCCATGTGGAGCTCATTCCACTAAAAAATATTTTCATAATTATCCATTTTCCATAATTACCAAAAATTTCCAAAATTGGATAATTATCTTTGGTGAGGTGTCCACCAATTAGAGCCATGTTTAACACTCCCTCCTAATATGCAGTTTATTTCCATAATAATCCAGATAATACCAATATTGTTTTAACTATCAACAATACTGTAATACTGGACTGCAGTCCAGAATTCATCTGCACTTAACTGGACTGCGTATGGATTTTTCTTAGGACTTGAAACTACTTAGTCCTTCTTGCTTCAAATATTAATCCTGATTTTTCTAAAGTGGTCCAATTCTTTATTCTTCATTTCTGTATAAGTAATGACGGTCAAACACAGTATAATTCCTATACTGCTTAATACACTGTAGTACCGTTCTGTTCAAGTCAGGAGTTATCCTGGTCATACCTAGGCCAGAATAAAGTCATTAGTCATGATTCTGCCTCCTCATCAAAAGGCCTCATACTAACATTGAGTCTTATAACTTATAAGAACTCAAATATATTCTGATAAATCAGATCATACATTTCATACAGGCATACATAGTACAGACTTAGATTTCCTTGATATCAAAGGAAATCACAAGTCCATCAAAAAGTTGGTCATTACAATCTACCCCCCTTAAAAATTTTCATCCCCAAAATTAAAACAGGTCGGGATAGCTTTTCCTCATCTCATCTTCTCGTTCCCATATTGCTTCTTCAACGTTGTGATTCCGCCACAAAATTCTGACCATGGGAATTGTTCTGTTCCTCAAGACCTTTTCTTCTCGATCTAAAATCCAGACTAGCTTTTCTTTGTACTTCAAATATATTTGAACTTCAATTGGTTCCTGTCTCAGAACATGGGAAGGATCAGGTACATACTTCTTCAACATTGAAACGTGAAAAATGCTATGCACAGAAGCCAATTCTGGTGGCAAGGAAAGCTTGTAGGCTACTTTTCCAATCCTTTCAAGGATTTCAAATGGTCCTATGTACCTCGGACTAAGCTTTCCTTTCTTACCAAACCTCATCACTCCCTTTATAGGAGCAACTTTTAAGAAAACAGAGTCTCTAATTTGAAATTCCAACGGTCTCCAACATTTATCGGCATAGCTTTTCTGTGGACTAAAAGCTATGTCGAGTCTCTGTTTTATCAACTTAATATCTTCGAAGGTTTTTCTAATGAAATCCGTGGTTTGGAGTTGTTTCTGCCCAACTTCTTACCAATGAATGGGAGATCGGCATTTCCTTCCGTATAACGCTTTAAATGGAGCCATACCAATTGAGGCGTGATAACTGCTGTTGTAGGAAAATTCAATCAAAGGTAGCTTCTGATCCCAGCTTCCTTTAAAATCCAAAACACATGACCTCAACATATCTTCCAGTGTTTTGGATAGTTCTTTCCGATTGTCCATCAGTTTGGGGGTGAAAAGCTGTGCTAAACTTCAATTTTGACCCCATAACGTTATGAACACTCATCAAAAATTGAGAGGTAAAACGTCCATCACGGTCAGAAATGATAGATTTTGTTGCCCCATGTAGCCTAACAATCTGGGATACAAAATCTCCGCGAGCTTTTCTACCGAAAAGGTAGCCTTGATAGCAATAAAGTGGGTTGATTTGGTTAATCTGTCAACAATAACCCAAATTTGCATCATTCCCACTTGCGTTTTGGGCAATCCAATTACAAAATCCATCGTAGTTTGTGTAACGACCCACCTTACGTAAGCCGTTACCATACTTATCTTACTTAATTACTTAACTTACTTAACAAGCGGAAATAAGGAATATATATTTTTTATGACTTAAAAACAACTTGAAACCGAACTCGACTATGTACTTATATATATACATATATACATACTTAATTGAGTATTGAAGTTTTAAACTTATTTCAACATATAGCCAATTGTATTAAATAACAAATACAAATATTTATTCCAAAACGCGTAGCGGTCTCCCATGTAGTTTCACAGTTACCGTGCCATGCCCCACCGTCTTGTATCTAGTATTGCCAATAGGCTGCTTACCTACAGCATAAACGTAAGTTATAAGCTTTCGCCCAGCAAGTACAACTTTTCTTCGGTAAAACATTTTGTAATAAAACATGCATGAACCAATTATGCTTTCATTATGCTTTCTTAGGTTAGCATGTTTTTGGGCCCCTTACATAACATAAGTATATGTACCGTGGCGTGCAGCCATGGAGTGGTTGGGGCGGCCAGTCCAGTCCAACTCAAACCATGGACCAAACCCATCCTAGTGGCTGGTCGGTACGACACGAGAAAACTTCTTAACATCATACTTCAAAGCACTTTCTTACTTGAAAACAGTTTCTTACTTGAAATTTAATCTTATTCTTATCATGTGAATTATCATTAGTGAGCATGCTTCATGATGCCACAATAATAAAGCATAAATCATATGCATCACATACATAAATGCATGAGCTTTGAAAACATGCAAGCAGTAAAATATTTTGCCTATGCTGTAAGCGGAGATGTACTTACTGGTTGTCCTAGGTGCTGGGTTTGTTGTTCCAACGAGTCACAACAACAGGTTACCCTCATGTAACCAAGTAGGGTGCAACATAAGGATCATCCTATTTTACTATAAACCATAACATTCAATGTTGGTATCCTATCCAACAACCATAAGTAACCCTAAATACAAGCCCAACATATTCAAGCGGTATCCCATTTGGTTACTATAAGTAACCTTGGGTACAAAGCCCAACCTAATAACTTTGGTATTCTATCCGGTTACTATTGGTCATAATAATATTATAACTATATTTTCAAATAATCTGGCCCATTTATTTATGTTTCCTTTTCCTCATAATACTTTGTTTGATATTGTCTTGTTTTTCTTTTAAAACTCATTTGTAAAATTTTAACCTTTTTAAAACTATTATTATTTTTATAAAACTGTAGTTTTTTTTGAATAAGGATAGCAAAACTGTAAAATTCTGAAAACTACTTTTGAAAACAGTCCCGTAACTTTAGTAGTCAATGCATGTGCAGGAATTTCCTGTTCATGCACTGTTTTGGAAGAAATTCAGTTTTTATCTTTAAATCGGTTTGGAATTTAAAAAAGTTTTCTTCATAAAAGTTGTAGACCTCAATGAATCCTACCAATTTTGATCTTTTCTAAAAACTTGATTCTGCCTTTAACCTATCCGTTTTCTTTTTTGAAACATCCTGGCCGTGCATAGGGTCTGAGCCGACTAGGTTCAAAATTTATAAAAACGGAAGCCTTTGGAGCTTGTTTTTCAAAAATTGTCTCCGCTACCCCTTAGGGTTTTTCATTTTCTACAACTTTACAGTTTTGACTTTGTCCAGATTCGGCCTCTAAATGTCTCAAAATTACGTTTCCAGATTACTGTCCAGTTTACTCTGAAAATTGACAGTTTTGTATTTGTGGGTTTTTACTTAAAAATCCCCACACCCTACCTCAAACGGTCGAAACCGTGAGCCTACATCAATCATGCAGCGCGTTACGTACATATTCATCATTCATGCACTTGTTCATGTTACTTACAAAAACCAAATAGGTAACCTTACTTAGCTTACCAATTTAGGTTTATAGGTTTCCTTAACCTTTATACATCAAACATCAAACATCATCACCATCACCATGTGAGGATATTTCCACAAACATAAGATTGGCATACATAATTCCCTCATTCTTTCTAAGGCATATCATCACATTCATGCTTGAACTTAGCAATCAAGATCATCTAAACCTAGATCAAGCATATGCTAATCACACAAGAACCATAGCATGGAAAAATAAAAAGAATAAGCTTATACTCTTACAACCCGAGCTTGAAATACATTTAAACTTTCTTGAATCAACTTAATGAAATTCTTAGGAAAAAGGGTTAAGGGAATACCTCTAAAGCTTGGAGAACTTGATTCTAAATTCTTTCTTTTTTTTTAAAAGAAGTTTGATCTCTTTTTTTTTTTTCACCACCAAGCACCGGCCACTACCCTTGCTCTCACTCTTTCTCTCTCTCTCTTTTTTTTTTTTTTTTTTTTTTTTTTTCGGTTCCTAAGGCCTAGAGGAGAAGTTGGAAATGAAGAAAAAGTTTTGAAGCTCAAATAAAGGGTTCACCATACACCCAACATCACCTATTTATAGGTGAAAAATACCTAATTTTCTAGAATTATTTTTATTCCTAAAATTACACATTTGACCCTAAAAACAAAATATTTGCTATTTACTCCCTTGAGGTGGCCGGCCATTGTGGAGCCATTTTGCTCCCAATTAATGCATAATTATCCACTTCATTAATAATTTTCAAAAATCTCAAAATTCATATATTTATCCATGATGAGGTGTCCTCCAATTAGGGCTCCGTTTGACCTTTCCTCTTAATTTACAATCTATTTCTTGCTAATGCAGATATTACAAATATTGTTTTCAACTATTAACAGTACTGCAATACTGAACTGCAGTCCAGAATTTATCTGCACTTAATTAGACTGCGTGTAGGTTTTTCTTAGGACTTGAAGCTACTTAGTCCTTATTGCTCTAAATCTTATACCTGATTTTTCTAGAGTGGTCTCGTGCCTTATTCTTACTTCTTCATCTATAATGATGGTTTATTGCAGTACAATTTTCATACTGCAGTACCGTCTTAATCATATCCTAGATCATCCTGGTCAAACATTGACCGGAATTAAATCATAAATCCTTATTCTTCCTCTTTCATCAAAGGCCTTATATGTAATACCCAATGTTTTATGAAATTACGATTTCCTTTTTAAGGAATTTACGATGTCCTATGTAAGTACTTATGAAATGCCTGATCTGATTTTCATCAGATTTTATGGGTGAATCTTTATAGCTTTACAAGACTCAATAATAGATTTCTTAGTCAAGCATAAGACCTTTTGAGTGAAAAGGTAGAATGAAATTTATGATTCTATGTTGGTCAAAGTTTGATCAAGAAAAGTCAAAAGTATGAATATGACGGTACAATATTATAGCAAGCAATATAGGAATTATATTGCAAAAACCATCATCACAGATAAAATAATAAGAATAAGGTTCAAGACCATTATAGAAAAATCAAGCACATTATTTAGAACAATAAGGGCTAAGTAGCTTTAAGTTATAAGAAAATTTTTTATACAGTTCAATAAAACGCAGATAAATTCTGAACTGCAGTTCAGTAAGGCAATACTGTTATTAGTAAAAATATATTTGTAATATCTGTATTAGTATGAAAATGGACTGCATTCAAGGAGAAAGCCAAACAAGGCCCAAAAGGGGGGACACCCCATCAATGGATAAATACATGAATTATTGGATTTTTAGAAAATTGGGAAAGAATTAGGTAACTTGGCCCCCAAGTCTCCCTAATGGCCGGCCACTCTATGGGTATTAGGGCAAATATTTGCTCATAAGGACTCATATGCAATTTTGAAGATAAAAATAAATCCAAAAAGAAATTTATTTTTCACCTATAAATAGGTGATGGGAGGGGGGGTGGTTTTTGAGCATTTTTGTGTGACCTTACCAAAACTCTTGCAAAATTTCCCTCATAAAAACCGAACACCAAAGAGGAGGGAAAAAAAAATTATAGAGAAAGAAAGAAGAAGCAAGGGTCAGATTTTAGGGAGAAACCAAGCAAGAAGGAAAAGCTTGATTCAAGGATTAGAACCAAATTCCAAGCTTAAAGGTATCCTTCTACAAACCTTTAAGCTATCCAATTAAGTTTTGGTTCAAGCTTTTTGTGTATTTTATGTGGGTATGTAAGAGCATAAGCTCATTGTATTAGCTTAGTTGTGCTTGATTAGGTTAATGGTCTTGATTTATGGTTATGTGTATGTTTATGATTTCAATTGCTAGAGTATGTATGGTGTGTATGAATGCCTAGAAAATGTGTTGTAATATGTCCCCAAACACTCAAGAAGATGTAGAGTGTGATTGATCATGTTGTAATTTATGTATGATGCTAGAAGGGTTATGAAAAACCCTAATTGGTAATAATTTGCCATATGGGTTTGTATGTATGATTTTATGAATGAGAATTAATGTATGGCAATGAAAACAGTATGTAATGCGCTGCATGACTTGATGTAGGCTCACGGTTTTAACCGTTCGAAGTAGTGTGCGCGTAAAATTACGTAAGAAACAACTAGAACTAAAACTGCCAGTCTCGGGTCAAGACTGGGCAGTAATCTGGAAACATGATTTTAAGGCCTTTAGAGGCCGAATTTGAGAAAAGTTAAAATTGCAAAGTTGTATGAAATAAAAAATCCTAGGGAACATCATGGACAGTTTTTAAAAATAAGGCTCCAAAGGCCTCTGTTTTTGCAAAAATCTGAACCTGGTCATGCCCAGACCCTGTGCACGGCCAGACAGGTTCAACAAGGAAAAAATAAGGGTTAGAGATAGAACTGGGTTCTAAGTAAAGAATTAAAGTTGTAGGATTTTTCAAGATCTAAAACTTTGGTGAAGAAAAGTTTTTCAAATTCAAAACGGATTTGAAGATATGACTGGAGTTTGAGAACTGTGCAGGAAACAGGAAAATTCCTGCACAGGATTTGTAAAACAGTGCAGGAACAGGCAATTCCTGTACATACACTGATAGTTAAATTAATGGGACTGTTTTCAGTAAACTTCCCCATACTTAGACAATTTTATAAAATCAGTTTATTTAATGGTTCATTAAACCAAGTTTAGTAAGGAAAAGATAATGAATTGGGCCAAGTAATAGGGTAACCAAGTAGACATGGTCTTTGAATTGGTTAATAATTAATTGGGCCAAAATAATTTTAAAAATAGAACAAGACGGTAACGATTAGTAATCGATAGGTTACCAGTATTGGGTTGGGCCTAAGCCCAAGATTACTAATAGTAACCTAATAAGAAATAATTTTAAAAGTTTGGCCTTAGTAACCCAATAGGATTTGATCCAAAAAATAAACTTGGCTTCCCCAAGGGTTACCCGAGGTAACCGAGTAAGATACTGTTTATGTTGGTTGAGACATAAACCCTAGGGTTACATTTAGTAACCAAGTAAGTTATAAGTGTGTGTGTGAGGGGACATATTACTAGGGTTACTCATAAATGTTGGTTAGGATACCAACATTCTATGATTATGATTTAAGATAAGCTAGGAAGATCCTTACCCTACATCCTTTCTGAAAAGCAGGAAGTAACCTACAGTTGTGACCTAAATTGGAGCAACAAAATATAGGACGTAGCACAACAAGTAAGTACAACTCCGCCTATAGCATAGGCTCTTGTTTTGTTACTTGTATGATTTGTTTAAATCATATGCAGTTATGTGATGCATATGACTTATGATTTATGGCGTGACATCACGAAGCATGTTCACTAATTCATATGATAAGATTAAGACCAAGTTTCAAGTATGAAACGGTTTATGAAATATATTTTATGATAAGAACAAGTTTTGAAGATAAATTTTAAGTATGTTGGTAAGCAAGTTGCTTTGTGTCGTACCGACCCGCTCGTAGGTCGGGTTTGGTCCATGGTTTGCATTGGACATAGACTGGCCATCCAACCACTCCATGGCTGTGCGCTCGGTACGTACACTTATGTTAAGTAAGGGGCCCAAAGATATGCTGACCTAAGAAAGCATAATGAAGCATAACTGGTTCATGCATTGCTTTATTAAGTTATGTTTTGCGGATTTATAGTTGTACTTGCTGAGCGAAAGCTCACGACTTACGTCTATGCTGTAGGTAAGCAACCTATCAGCAATCCTTGATACAAGGCGGTGGAGATTGGCACGGCGAGTTGTAAAACGTGGGATGGAGACCGCTACGTCTTCATCATATTATGTTATTAATTATGAACTATGTTGTATGTAAATTGACACTTCAGTATTGAAGTATATAAGTATGTATGTATGTATATATATATATATGAAAGTAAGTAGTGGGATAGATTTTAGTTTGAAGTTGCTTTTAAAAAAAAAATTATTCCGTATTTTCGTTAAGTAAATTAAGTTAAGCAATTACGTATGTTATGTACGGTAACGGCCTACGTTAGGCGGGTCGTTACATTATACTTAACTAAGTAAACTATTATTGAGTCGTATAATATTATAAGAACTTAAATATATTCTGATGAATTAGATCATGCATTTCACATAAACATACATAATACAAACTTCGATTCCTTAAAAAGGAAATCGTAAATTTGTAAAAAGGTTGGCTATTACAATCTACCGCCCTTAAAATTTTCGTCCCTGAAAATTAAAATAAGTTGGGATAGCTTTTTCTCATTTCCTCTTCTAATTCCCACGTTTCTTCTTCAACATTGTGATTCTGCCATAACACTTTAACCATAGGAATTGTTTTGTTCCTTAAGACCTTTTCTTCCCGATCCAGAATCCGGACTGGCTTTTCTTCGTACGTCAAATCAGTTTGAACTTCAATTGGTTCTTGGCTTAGAACATGGGAAGGATCAGGTACATACTTTTTCAGCATCGAGACATGGAAAACGTCATGCACAGAAGCTAATTCTGGCGGCAAGGCAAGCTTGTAAGCTACTTTTCCAATCCTCTCAAGGATTTCAAATGGTCCTGTATATCTCGGACTAAGCTTTCCCTTTTTACCAAACCTCATTATTCCCTTCATAGGAGCAATCTTAATGAAAACATAATCTCCAACTTGGAATTCCAAGGGCCTTCGACGTTTATCGACTTAACTTTTCTGTCAACTAAAAGCTATGTCGAGTCTCTGTTTGATCATCTTGATATCCTCGGAGGTTTTTCTGATGAAATCCGTAGTTTGAAGCTGCTTCTGTCCAACTTCCTGTCAATGAATTGGAGATCGACATTTCCTTCCATATAACGCTTCAAATGGAGCCATACCAATTGAGGCATGATAACTGTTATTATAAGAAAATTCGATCAAAGGTAGCTTCTGATCCCAGCTCCCCTTGAAATCCAAAACACATGATCTCAGCATATCTTCCAGTGTTTGGATAGTTCGTTTCGATTGTCCATCAAGTTGGGGGTGAAAAGCTATACTGAACTTCAATTTTGACCCCATAGCAGTGTGAACACTCTTCCAAAATCGAGAGGTAAAACGTCCATTATGATCTGAAATGATAGATTTTGGCACTCCATGTTGCCTAACAATCTGGGATACGTAAATTTCAGCAAGTCTTTCTATCGAAAATGTAGCCTTAATAGCAATAAAGTGGGCTGATTTGGTTAATCTCTCAACAATGACCCAAATCATGTCGTTCCCACTTGTGGTCCTGGTTAATCCAACTACAAAATCCATAGTAGTTTGTTCCCATTTCCATTCTGGGAGCTCGATTTTCTGAAGATCTCTGCCAGGTTGGCGGTGTTCAATCTTAACTTTCTGACAAGTTAGGCATTTGGACACAAAATCAGCAATTTCATTCTTCATGTTGGGCCACCAATAATTTCTCTGAGGTTCTTGTACATCTTGGAAGCTCCTGGATGTACCGAGTATGGCGTCTCATGTGCTTTTGACATAATCTATTTCTTAAGAAACTAAAAGTTATGAACACAAATCCTTCCCCTGAAATAGATTATTCTGTACGTAGAGGCCTTGAATTCTTTATTCTTTTCCCCAAGGAAAAGTTGCGCCTTGAGCAGAAAGGGGTCCTTCCATTGAAGGAGCTTAATAGATTATAGGAGATTGAACTGGAGAGTCAGAACAGACAATTTTCCAGTTATCATCTCCATATTGAAATCAGAAATTTCCTTTTGAAATGGCTCGAGCAACGTTCCAAAAGACAACAGCATACCTGATGATGTCCTGCTTAGAGCATCCGCTACTCTGTTTGCTTTTCCAGGGTGGTAAAGGATTTCACAATCGTAATCCTTTACGAGTTCCAACCATCTACGCTGCCTCATATTGTGTTCCTTTTAGGTGAAAATGTACTTGAGACTTTGATGATCTGTATAAATCTCACATCTATTCCCATACAAATAGTGTCTCCAGATCTTTAGTGCAAAAACCACCGCCGCGAGCTCTAAATTGTGCGTCGGATAATTCCGTTTATGATCCTTCAACTGTCGTGAGGCATAGGCGACCACCTTCCCTTTTGCATTAGGACAATCCCTAGTCCGATTTTAGAAGCGTTACTATAAATTACGAAGTTCCCTGTGTCCATGTCAGGAATTATTAACACTGGTGCGCTAATAAGCCTCCTTTTGAGCTCTTGAAAGTTTTCTTCACACTTCTGCGTCCACTCAAATTTCTACCCTTTTCGAGTAAGGGCTGTAAGAGGGGCAGCAATCTTGGAGAATCCTTCAACCAAGCGTCGATAGTATCCGGCTAAACCAAGAAAGCTCTGTATCTCCGTAACATTTTTCGGTGGTACTGGCCACTTACTGATCGCCTCCACTTTAGCAGGATCGACGAAAATTCCTTCCTTTAAAACCACGTGCCCTAAGAAATGAACTTTTTCCAGCCAAAATTCACATTTTGTGAACTTGGCAAAGAGTTGATTCCGTCTTAACGTCTCCAAAACTATCCTGAGGTGTTGCTCGTGTTCCTTCCTGGACCTTGAGTAGATTAGAATATCGTCAATGAAGATGATAACAAACTTATCTAAGTACTCTTTAAATACCCGGTTCATAAGATCCATAAAAGTAGCTGGTGCATTGGTTAATCCAAACGGCATGACAAGAAACTCATAATGCCCATAACGTGTTTGAAAAGTCGTCTTAGGAATATCCGTCTCTTTAATTCTGAATTGATGGTATCCCGATCGCAAGTCAATCTTTGAGAATACTACTGCTCCCCTGAGTTGATCAAAAAGATCATCAATTCTAGGGAGAGGATATTTGTTCTTAATTGTAATCTTATTCAGCTCACAATAATCGATCCACATCCGCAACGACCCATCATTCTTTTTGACGAACAGAACCGATGCTCCCCATGGGGAATGACTTTGTCGAATGAATCCTTTGTCCAATAATTCTTGCAACTGCACTTGGAGTTCCCTAAGTTCGGCCGGGGCCATATGATAGGGCGCTTTCGATATTGGTGCAGATCCAGGCAATAATTCTATCTCAAAAGAAATTTCCCATTCTAAAGGAAGTCTTGGTAGGTCTTTCGGAAAGACATCCACATATTCCTTTATAATAGGGATATCCTCCGGCTTTAACTCTACCTCTTGCTCTTTGTCCACCATGTTAGCTAAATATCCTTGGCATCCATTAGCCAACATTTTCCATGCCTTTATTGCCGATACTAACCTGGTTGAGGAACTTCGGGACTGACCATAGAAATTGAATTCCTCTTTGCCAACCGGACTAAACATAACACAACGCTTTCGGCAATCAATCTTAGGTTGTATTTACCTAAGAAATCCATTCCTAGGATAATATCGTAATCCCGAAGCTTAAGTGCAATGGGATTTACATATAACTCTCTACCACAAATGACTAATGGAACATTTTGCATCCAATAGTCGGACAATAGAATTTCTCCTGAGGGAAAAGAGGTTCTAAAGGATTGTTTTAGGTTAACAACACCTCTTCCTAATTTCTGAGCAAACTCCATCGATATAAATGAATGGGTGGCTCCATAATCAAATAGGGCAATTGCATCATATGTGGCGATAGAATTTGACCTGTTACCACATGAGAAGTTCCAGCTTCAGCATCCCCTTTTGCGTAGGCATATCTTGGCTTGGGGTTCAGGAGCCTCTGGCCTTCTTTGAGCCATCGCAGGGCCTTCGATCTTTGCTTGTACCGCATGTAACTAACTGCTTGAATTCCTATTCGGGTTCTGAGGGTTTTGGTTTTGGCTATTTAGGATGCAATTCCTTGCGTAGTGGCCTTCCTTGCCACAAAGGTAGTAGGCGTTTGTCCCCAATCTACACACTTCCAAATGCTTCTTTCCACATTGGCCACACACGGGATAGTCATTATTATTACCCCCATATCCTCGGTTGCTCTTCTTTTGAGGGTAGTTCCTCTGTTGCCCCTGGTTAGTAACATTCCCTTTCCTTTTGTTCTTTCCGAACTGTTTGGAATTCTGTGGTGGAATTACTGGTCTAGCCCTTTGAATAAAATTCCTGGTTCACCACAAGTTTTTCTTCTTTCTTGGCTTTAAAAATCTGAGCCCTCACCTCCTTATATTAGTTAATCCAGTGCTCGGCTCTTATAGCCCGACTTATACAGTCAGATACAAGGGTTGGGGGGCTGCTTCCAGCATTAACTTGCTTGGCAATGTCCGTCGGAAACATCTTCATCATTCTTCTTACTTTCTCTGTTTCGTTTGGAACAAGTTCTGGGCATATGCGAGCTAGTTGTTCAAATTTCTTGACAGCTTCCAGTACTGTCATCGACCCTTGTTTCAAACTATTGAACTCATCTTGTTAAGCCGCAAGGATTTCCCTGTTGTAGTACATTATTCTGAACTCAGCTACAAAATCCTGCCAACTCATATTCGTAAATCTCTGTGCGTTTGGACTGTCATCCACCAATGTCGTGCATCTTTCTCAAGAGCAAAGGAAGCACAAAGAACCTTTTCCTGCTCCGTGAGTCCCATAAAATCCAAAATTACTTGGATATCAATTAACCAATTATCAGCTTCTATCGGGTTCATGGGTCCCTCAAATTCAGGCGCCTTCATTCGCCTAAACCGCTCATACAACAGATCCTCCCGAACCAAGGGTGGGTTCGCTTGTATCCCAGCGGGTGCTAACGGGACTTCGAAATTCCATGGAACCCCTTGACGAACCTCTGGTACTTGGGGAGCTACTGGGGGTACAGGGTTATCTTGGTGTGGAACTTTGTTAGCGTGAGGTATCTGATTCAGATGAGCTATATGCTCACGAAGCTAATTTGTTTCCTTGTTGTTGTTCTAGCAATTGCCGTTGTAAAGTAGCTACTATATTCGCAAGATCAGGCTCTTGCGGGTTTTGGTTTGCTCGTGTGCGAGGACGTACCATCTTCTAATTCTTATTTAATCACAAGAAAAGATATTGTTATACTTCGAATATCCTTTCTTCCATTCATATCTTATCATATCAGAACATTCCATATCGTATTTAATCATATTATAAAACATCATATAGAAATCCGTCGTGATTTCATCATATCATATCGTAACTTTATCATAAACTTATCATGAGTAATACTTGATCATTATATCATATCATTATATACGTTCCATATTTGAAATTTGTCCTTTTGTACATTTTACAAAAAGTACATCATTTTTTGGTGGTGTTATATACATGTCCAATACACACTATACTTACTATATAACACATACATGATCAAAATGAGATGGAAGTGTCTACCACTTTACCATCATACATATATACAATCCTAAGGTCAAAAGGGGGTAAAAGGGTCAAAACTAGGATCTAGACTAACTACTCTGTCGTGACGTCAGAGAAAACACCAGAGTCCGCATCCCAATCATCATCATCAAATAAGATCTCTTCAGGGTCTTCCTCCTGCTCCTCTAATTCTTCTTGTTCTTCCTCAATATCTTCCTCATCATCACTCGCTGATGATTACTGGAGGATCTTTAGGTTTGTCCTCTGGATCGGTCGAAAAATCAGCGGGGCCCATATCATCGTCATCTGCATCGGCCTCCGCCTCCTGTGGAGGAATCTCCTGAAGTGGTACTGCTGGAATAGGGTCCTCTGGCAGAATTGGACCTCCCTGGAATAGTGGCTCCCCGATGCCGGCATCATCGACTGGCACAAGTAGATAGTCATCCTCTGGGGCAGCTGCCTGTAACATGTAATCTATTATCTCGCCTCCATAATAGCATCTATCATATTTTCCAATGTGATCTCCATCATCGGTGCCGGAACAAATTGTCTGACTTCAGGAGGTAACCCTTCCCTGAGAAGATGCAATGCCTGCAACTCCGGGCTACCTATGTCTCGAGAAATATAGGGCAACATTGCGTCCTGAAACCTTCGGCAATAGTGGCCATGGACTCATTTGGATATGCATGCCAATCCGCAACATAACTAAGATATCGCCTTAGGTACATGTCATTGTATATCTCCGGGTCGCGATAAGGCATGTTGACTTCTCTCCAGGTAGAGGCCGATAGCGTGCAATGATTAGGGCACAGAAGTCTGCCCATGATGCTTTTGGAATCTCCTGTTCCCCTAAGGTCAGTCGCCATAACCGAGCATCTCCCGCCAACACGACTAGCTAACAAAACTTGAAGGTGTGCTTCTATATGACATACTCTGAATATCGTCTCCATATCGTGGTGCCATCCTACTAGTGTCACCGTTCTTCGGGTCCCGTCGAAAATGAGGGTTTCATTTCGTAAAATGCCGAAGAAGCGTCACGATCCTTGTCTATCCGTCTCAGGTCCATTTAATCTATCATATTACTTGCATAATAAATATTCATGTACTCAAAAAAATTCTTCCTACTTACAATGACTGTGGCGCTGGCAGGCGGACTATAAAACTGGAAGGCAGGAAACTCGCTCTGTTACCAACTCTGTAACGACCCACCTTACGTAGGCCGTTACCATACTTATCTTACTTAATTACTTAACCTACTTAACAAGCGGAAATAAGGAATATATATATTTTCTTATGACTTAAAGACAACTTGAAACCAAACTCGACTATGTATTATACATATACATATATACGTACTTAATTGAGTATTGAAGTTTTAAACTTATTTTAACGTATAGCCGATTGTACTAAATAACAAATACAAACATTTTATTACAAAAGTGTGTATCGGTCTTCATCCCGTAGTTTCACAATTAGCCGTGCCATGCCCCACCGTCTTGTATCAAGTATTGCCAATAGGCTGCTTATCTATAGCATAAACGTAAGTTATGAGCTTTCGCCCAGCAAGTACAACTTTCTTCCGCAAAACATTTTGTAATAAAACAATGTATGAACCAATTATGCTTTCATTATGCTTTCTTAGGTTAGCATGTTTTTGGGCCCTTACATAACATAAGTGTACGTACTGTGGCGCGCAGCCATGGAGTGGTTAGGGCAGCCAGCCCAGTCCAACTCAAACCATGGACCAAACCCGTCCTGGTGGCAGGTTGATACGACACGAGAAAACTTGCTTAACATCATACTTGAAAACACTTTCTTACTTGAAAACAGTTTCTTACTTGAAATTTAATCTTATTCTTACCATATGAATTATCATTAGTGAGCATGCTTCATGATGCCACAATAATAAAGCATAAATCATATACATCACATACATAAATGCATGAGCTTTGAAAACATGCAAGCAGTAAAACATTTTGCCTATGTTGAGGTGGAGTTGTACTTACGGTTGTCCTAGGTGCTAGTTTTGTGTTCAGACGAGTCAACAACAGCTTGTACACCGGTTGTCCTAGGTGCTAGTTTTGTTGTTCAGACGAGTCACAACAACAGGTTACCCTCCTGTTACTAAGTAGGGTGCAAGATAAGGATCATTCTATCTTACTATAAACCATAACATTCAATGTTGGTATCCTATCCAACAACCATAAGTAACCCTAAATACAAGCCCAACATATTCAAGCGGTATCCCATTTGGTTACTATAAGTGTAACGACCCACCTAACATAGGCCGTTATCATACAGATCTTACATAATTACTTAACTTATTTAATGAAACGGAAATACGAAATAAATTTTTTTTAAACGATTTGAAATCCAACTCGACCATGTACTTATATATATATATCTCTTAATTGAGTATTGAAATATCAAACTTAAAACATATAGCAAGGTATACTAAATGACAGATTCAAATATCTTATTACAAAATGCGTAGCGGTCTCCATCCCGAAGTTTCACAGATAGCCATGCCATGCCCCACCGTCTTGTATCAAGCATTGCCAATAGGTAGCTTATCTACAGCATAAACGTAAGTCATGAGCTTTCTGTAATAGTCACTCTTTTGACTGATTCATGATTTCCTTGATAAGGAATATGAATGTTATGTGAAATGTCTTATCTGATTTTATCAGAATGTATTTGAGTTCTTATGGCCTTATAAGACTCAATGATAGTTTGGTTAGTCAAGCATAAGGCCTTTTAAGCAAAAAGGTAGAATAAAAATTTATGATTTTATGTTCGTCAAAGTTTGACCAAGAAAATCAAAGGTATGAATATGACGGTATTATAGTATAGCAAGCAGTATAGGGATTATACTACGAAAAACCGACATCACAGATGAAATAGTAAGAATAAGGTTCAAGACCACTCTAGAAAAATCAAGCACATTATTTAGAATATATAAGGGCTAAGTAGCTTTAAGTCATAAGAAAAATTTTTATATAGTCCATTAATACGCAGATGAATTCTGGACTGCAGTCCAGTATGACAGTACTATTATTAGTAAAAGCAGTATTTGTAATATCTGCATTAGTATGAAAATGGACTGCATTTTAAGAGGAAGGCCAAACAAGGCCCAAAGGGGAGGACACCTCATCCATTGGATAATTACATGATTTATGGATTTTGGGAAAATTAGGAAAGAATTAGAAACTTGGCCTCCAAGGCATCACAATGGCCGGCCACCTCATAGGGGTATTGAGCAAATATGTTGCTCTTAAGGACTAATATGCAATTTTAGAAATAAAAATAAATCCAAAAAGAAAATATTTTCACCTATAAATAGGTGAGGGGGTGGTTTTGGATCATTTTTATGTGACTCTACCAAAACTATGGTAAAATTTCATCTCACCCTCTTTCCCTCATAAGAACCGAACCCCAAAGAGAAAAAAAAAAAAGAAAAAAAAGACGTGAGAAAGAGGAGATAGGGTGGTCAGATTTGTGGTGGAACCAAAGTAGGAAGGAAGATTTGATTCGAGGCCTAGAACCAATCTCCTAGCGTAAAGGTATCCTTCTAAAACCTTTAAGCTATCCAATTAAGCTTTGATTCAAGATTTATGTGTATTTTATGTGGGTATGTAAGAGCATAAGCTCATTATATTTTTATGTAATAGCTTAGATTTGTGCTTGATTAGGGTTAGTGGTTTTGATTTATGATTTGTTGTATGGTTATGATGTTAGGTGTTAGAGTATGTATGGTATGTATGAATGCCTAGTAGATGTTTGTAGTATGTCCCCACACACTCAAGAAGATGTATGGTGTGATTGATTATGTTGATGTCCGTGTATGATGCTAGAAGGGTTAAGAAAACCCTAAAAACCCTAGTTGGTAAAGATTTACCATATGGGTTGCATGAATGATTGTATGAAGGAAAATGAATGCTTGGCAATGAAAATGTTAGGTAACACATTGCATGCTTGATGTACGCTCATGGTTTTAACTGTTCGAGGTAGTGTACACGTAATTTTACGTAAGAAACAATTAAAATGAAAACTGTCAGTTGTGGATCAAGACTGGGCAGCAATCTGGAAACCAGACTTTGAGGCCTTTAGTGGCCGAATTTGAGAAAAGATGAAACTGAAAAGTTGTAGGAAATGGAAAAACCTAGGGGCCAACATGGACGGTTTTTAAAAATAAGGCTCCAAAGGCCTCTTTTTTCACTGAAATCCAAACCTGGTCATGCCCAGACCCTATGCACGGCCAGACAGGTTCAACAAGAAAAAAGTAAAGGTTAGAGATTGAACTGGGTTTTGAGCAAAAAATGAGAGTTGTAGTATTTTTCAAGATCTAAAACTTTATGAAGAAACTTTTTTCAAATTCAAAACGTATTTTAAGGTATAACTGGATTCTGAAAACTGGCAGAAACAGGAAATTCCTGCGTAGGATTTACAAAACAGTACAGGAACAGGAAATTCCTATACATACACTGATAGATGGATTAATGGCACTGTTTTCAGCAAATACCTCCAGACTTAGACAGTTTTATAAAAACAGTTTATACAATGGTTAGTTAAACAAAGTTTAGTAAGGAAAAATAAATAAATTGGGCCAAGTAATAGGGTAACCATAGTAAGATATATGGTCATCGGATAGGTTACCAAATTTATTCGGGCCCAAATTATTTTAAGGCATAGTAACAAGATGATGACCAATAGTAACCGGATAGGTTACCAAGTTATTGGGTTGGGCATAAAGCCCATAGTAACCTAGTAGGACATGATTTTAAAAATTGGGCCTTAGTAACCCAATAGAATTTGATCCACATATGACTTGGGCTTATACCTAAGGTTACTAATAGTAACCTAATAAGATACTAAATACAAATAGGGCCTTAAACCCAAAGTTCATTAAATAATCAAACAAGATATTGTTTGATTTGAATTGGGTCATGCGCCCTAGGGTTATACTTAGTAACCCAATGAGTTATTATGGTAGTGTGTGGGGGACATACAACTAGATTACTAATGAACGTTAAGGATACCAACATGAAAGTAATAATTTATGGTAAGATAAGATGACCCTTATCTTACATCCTTTCTGAAAACAAGGAAGTTACCTGTTGTTGCAACCTGATTTGGAGCAACAAAATCCAGGACGAAATTAGTAAGTACAACTCCGCCTACAGCATAGGCAGATTGTTTTATTGCTTGTTTGTTTTCAAGCTCATGCATACATGTTGTGATGAATATGATTTATGTTTTATTATTATGGCATCATGAAGCCATGCTCACCAATGATAAGTCACTTAGCAAGAATGAGAACCTAGTTTCAAGTTTGAAACTGTTTTAAAAGACTGTTTCCAAGAAGAAAAACTATGTTCAAGGAATCGTTTTCAAGAATGAAAACTATTTATAAGAAATTATGTTCAAGAACAAGTTAAGAACAAGTTTTTAAGTATGATGGCAAGCAAGTTGCCTCGTGTCGTACCGACCTGCCAACAAGGGCGGGTTTGGTCCATGGTTTGAGTTGGAAATGGACTGGCTGGCCCAACCACTCCATGGCTGCGCGCCACGTTACGTACACTTATGTTATGTAAGGGCCCAAAGATATGTAAACATAAGAAAACATAATGAAGCATAATTGGTTCATGCATTGCTTTATTAAGTATTGTTTTGCGGGTATATAGTTGTACTTGCTGAGCAAAAGCTCACGACTTACGTCTATGCTGTAGGTAAGCAACCTATTGGAAATCCTTGATACAAGACGGTGGGGCTTGGCACGGCGAGATGTGAAACGTGGGATGGAGACCGCTACATCTTTTGTTATATTATGTTATTATTTATGAACTATGTTGTATGTAAGTTGATATTTCAGTACTGAAGTACGTAAGTATGTATGCAATGGGATAGATTTTAGTTTCAAGTTGTTTTTAAAACATATATATAATATTCCGTATTTCAGCTAAGATAAATAAGTTAAGTAATTATGTAAGATAAGTAAGGTAACGACCTACGTTAGGCGGGTCGTTACAGAGTCGCCCAGCAAGTACAACTTTCATTCCACAAAAACATTTTTAGTAAAAGAATGCATGAGCCGATTATGCTTTCTTATGAATCAATTATTATTTCTTATGTTAATTTGGTTTTGGGCCCCCTACATATCATGTTCATGTGTGCACGTACCGTGGCGCATAGCCATGGAGTGGTTGTGGCGGCCAGTCCAATCCAACTCAAACCATGAACCAGATCGTTTAACATGGAGTGGTTGGGGAAGCTAATCCAATCCAACTCGAACCATGGACCAAACCATTTAAACCCGCCCTGGTGGCAAGTCGATACGACACAAGAAATCTGCTTGTCTTATCTTATTACATGAAAACTTGTTCTTAGTTAATCATACTTGAAAACTTAAATCTTAAATGTTTCTTACTTGAAAACTTAATCTTGTTCTTACCATGTGATTTATTATTAGTGAACATGCTATCATGATGTCACAGTAATAAAACATAAAACTTAAAACATAAACCATAATACATATATACATCATGTAAATCAATGCATGAATTTTTGAAAAACATGCAATGTAATAAAAATATTTTGCCCATGATGTAGGTGGAGTTTGTACTTACAAGTTATCCTACGCTCTTGCTCTATCGTTCCAACATGGCACGACAACAGGTCATATTCCTGTTTTCAAACAGGGCATAAGATAAGAATCGTTCTATCTTACTACAAACCATAACATACTAGATTGGTATCCAATCTGACTACCCTTGGTAATCTTAGATGCCAACCCTAACATAGTAACCGGTATCCTATCCGGTTACCATTGGTAATCATGATACACACCATAACATAATAAACCTGTATTCTATCCGATTACCATTAGTAATTATAGGCCCATAAATTGGTATCTCATCCGATTACCACTGGTAATCACAGATACAGGGCCCTAACATAATGAATCGGTATCCTCTCCGATTATCATCAGTCATAAACTTGTTACCATGTTCTTATGTTTTATAAATAAATTCTTGAAATTAACTTTCATAAACATAGTACATTTTTACTAATCACTTGGGAAATAATGGTTTAATTAACCTAAGTCTAGTGAAGAAAAAGGAAAATGAATGAACTAGACTTAGTTATGAGGTAAGACGAATGGTCATTAGATTAGTTACTAACTTCTATTCGGATTAAAATCATTTTTGAATATAGTAACAAGATGATGACCATTAGTAACCGGATATGTTACTAAGTTATTAGGTTGGGCCTAAAGCCCAAGGTTACAAATAGTAACCTAATAAGAAATAATTTGCAAATGGGCCTTAGTAACCAATAGGATTTTGATCCAATTATGATTTGGGCTTGCACCAAGGGTTACCCGGGGTAACCTAATGAAATACTCTATATATATATATAGGGCTTTAAACCCCAAAGTCTAATACATATAATCAAACAAGACATTGTTTGATATGGGTTCTTGTGCTCTAGGGTTACACATAGTAACCCAATAAGTCATCATGACAATATGTGTGTGGAGGGGACATACGACTAGGATTACTAAGTAATTCTAGTTAAGGATACTAGCTTTGAATGCAGTAATTTATGGCAAGATAAGATGACCCTTATCTTACGTCCTTTTGAAAATAGGGAAGTAACCTGTTATTGCAACCTAGTTTGAAGCAACAAATGCAGGACGTAGCCAACCAGTAAGTACAACTCCGCCTACAGCATAGGCAAATTGTGTTGCTACTTGCATATTTTGTTTTTAAAGCTTATGCAGTTATGTGATGTATATGATTTATGTTTTAGTATTATGGCATCATGAAGCATGCTCACCAATGATAAGTGATTTGGTAAGAATGAAACCCAGTTTCAAGTGTGAAACTGTTTTAAAAGACTGTTTTCAAGAATGAAAACTGTTCATAAGAAGTTATGTTCAAGAACAAGCTAAGAACAAGTTTTTAAGTATGTGGCAAGCAAGTTGCCTTGTGTCGTACCGACCCGCTCGTAGGTCGGGTTTGGTCCATGGTTTGAGTTGGACTGGGCTGGCTGCCCCAACCACTCCATGGCAGCGCGCCACGGTACGTACACTTATGTTACGTTAAGTCGGGGTCCCAAAGATAAGATAACATAAGAAAGCATAATGAAACATAATTGGTTCATGCATTGCTTTATTAAGTTATGTTATGCGGATTTATAATTGTACTTGCTGAGCGAAAGCTCAAGACTTACGTCTATGCTGTAGGTAAGTAACCTGTCAGCAATCCTTGATACAAGGTGGTGGAGCTTGGCACGGCGAGTTGTGAAACGTGGGATGCAGACCGCTACGTCTTTCATCATATTATGTTTTTAATATGAACTATGTTGTATGTAAAGTTGACACTTCAATATTGAAGTATATAAGTATGTATGTATGTATATATATGTAAGTAAGTAATGGGATAAATTTTAGTTTCAAGTTGTTTAAAAAAAATATTCCGTATTTCTGTTAAATAAAATAAGTTAAGTAATTATGTATGTTATGTACGGTAACGACCTACGTTAGGCGGGTCGTTACACATTTAGATCCCAACAATCTTCCACTTGCCATAAGCAAGTAAATGTGACATATTATGCATCCCCATGCCTTCAACGTGTTTTTCGAATCTTCTGGCCACCAAAGTCTTCGTGAACGGGTCAGCAAGATTGTCCTCTGATGCGATTTTGCAAACCGTCACATTTCCACTCTCAACAAAGCCTCTGATGATGTGATATTTTCTGTCAATGTGCTTACTCCTCTTATGATGCCTAGGATCCTTGGTATTAGCTACTGCTGCACTGTTGTCACAGTAGAGCACCATAGCTTTATCCATACTAGGAACGACCTCAAGGTCACCAAGGAACCTGCGGAGCCATACCGCTTCCTTTGATGCCTCACTGGCTGCCACATACTCGGCTTCCATGGTCGAGTTAGTAATGCAAGATTGCTTAATATATATTGTACTGAAACAAAATGCGTAGTGGTTCCCAAGAGTTAAGTTATGAAAATATGTACTGAAACACAAAATGCGTAGTGGTTCCCAAGAGTTAAGTTATGAAAATATGTACTGAAACAAAATGCGTAGTGATTACCATTGGTCATCAAAGGTTATATGTACTGAAACAAGTTTGGTATTCAGTTTATATATATATATATATATGTATATGTATACATATTTATACAAGTAGGTATAGTATGAATCAGTTTCCAAGAGTTAAGTTATAAAAAAAAAAAAAAATTATTCCGTATTTCCGCCTAGTAAATAAGTAAGATAAGATAGGTAATGTAACGGCCACTTTAGACGGGTCGTTACAGAGTTGGCCTTGGTTGGCCGCCCCAACCACTCCATGGCAGCGCGCCACAGTACGGACACTTATGTTATGTCATGTAATGTAACGACCCGTCTTACGTAGGCCGTTACCGTACTTATCTTACATACTAATTTAACATACTAACTTACTTACTTACTTATGCGGAAAAAAAGTACATTTTTTTTTAAAACAACTTGAATCCATACTTTACTACTTACATATCAAATAAAATACGTAAGTACTAAATTAATATTTACTTCTCAAAATTTTCGTAAAGTAAAATAACTCGTAATAAGTAAACAATACATATATTTATTTCAAAACGCGTAGCAGTCTCCATCCCCACGTTTCACAGATAGCCCTGTCAAGCCTCACCGCCTTGAATCAAGTACTGCCAGTAGGAAGCTTACCTGCAGCATAAACGAAAGTTATGAGCTTTCGCCCAACAAGTACAACTGTTTACCCGCAAAAACAAAACTTAATAAAGCAATACATGAGCCAATTATGCTTCATTATGCTTTCGTAAGTTAACATAGTTTAGTGCCCCTACTTAACATAAGTGTACGTACCGTGGCACGCAGTCATGGAGTGGTTGGGGCGGCCAGCCCAGTCCAACTCAAATCATGAACCAAACCTGACTTAGAGCAGGTCGGTACGACACAAGAAAACATACTTAACATCATGCTTAAAAACATTTTCTTAAAATAGTTCTTACTTAAAACATACTCTTCTTCTTACCATATGAGTTATTATTGGTGAACATGCTTCATGATGTCACAATAATAAACATACATACCACATAAATGCATGAACTTTAAAAACATGCAAAGTCATAAAATAATTTGCATATGCTGTAGGCGGAGTTGTACTTACTGTTTACGCTAGGTCTTGGGTTTTGTCGTTCCGACAGGTTACCTCAAATAAGTTACCTTCCTGTTTCCAAAGAGGAAGTAAGATAAGGATCATCTTATCTCACCATAAATTATTTCATTTAATGTTAGTACCTTAACCAACATTATGTGTAACCCTAGTTATATGTCCCCCCTCATATACTCGAATGATATCCTTATTGGTTACTAAGTGTAACCCTAGCGCACATGTCCCAATAATAATTAAACAGTATCCTGTTTAATTACTTAACGAACTTTGGCTCAAAGCCCAATAGTACTTGGTATCTTATTAGGTTACTATTAGTAACCTAAGGTATAGGCCCAAATTAGGTTTGTATTTTAAAAAGCCTGTTGGGCTACTGAGGCCCAATAATTAAAGTGGCATAATCAAGCACATCTTAAACCATAACAACATAATTTCTATGACATACAATCCGAAACATACATCAAACCATAACATAAACTTACTAAAACCTAAATCAAGCACATCCTAAGCAAACCAACTAAAATAAGGACATAATTGGTGAGCTTAAGCTCTTACAACCAACTGAAAATACACTTAAAATGGCTCATAATTTTCAATGAAAAAGGCTTAGGAAGTTGAGAGAATTACCTCTAACCTGTGGAGATAATCTCTAGCTTGGCTTCTGAAATTTTTTTTCTAGCTTTCCCTCACCAAAATCTGACCACACACTCTTGGATTTTGCTTCCTATGAGGTTTGGCTGAGAGAGAGAAAAGGAGAAGAAAAATGGCCAAAGTTTGGGGGAATTTTTCAATAAAATGAGCCAAAAAGTCACCCCCCATCACACCTATTTATAGGTTGTAATTTTAATTTCTTTCTTGATTTATTTTTATTCTCTAAATTGCACTCTAAGCCTTACCAAAAAATATATTTGCTGAAAAGTCCTCAAGAGGTGGCCGGCCACTAGATGGTTCCAAAAAATCAAAAAATTATATAATTATCATGTGATGAGTTGTCCTCCACCTAGGGTTTTGTTTGGCTTTCTGTCTTAAAAACAGTCTATTTTTATACTAATGTAATTATAACAAATACTGTTTTCAACTAAAACAATACTTTCATACTAAACTGCAGTCTAGAATTCATCTACGTTTAACTGGACTGCGTATAGGTTTTTCTTAGGTCTTAAAGCTAATTAGTCCTTATTGTCCTAAATATTATGCTTGATTTTTCTAACATGATTCCGTACCTTAATCTTACTTATCTATCCGTAATGACGGTTTTTCACAGTATAATTTTCATATTGCTTATTATACTGCAGTACCGCCTCAATCATATCTTAGATCATTCTGGTCAAAATTTGACCAGAATTCAATCATACATAAATCCTAATTTTGATAACTCAGATCAGACAATTCATATACTTACACAGAATACAAACTTTGATTCCTTGAGAAACAAGAAATCATAATTTGTAACTAAGTCGGGTATTACATGTAAGGGGCCCAAAAGATATGCTAACATAAGAAAGCATAATGAAGCATAATTGGTTCATGCATTGCTTTATTAAGTTTTGTTTTGCGGGTTTTTGGTTGTACTTGCTGAGCGAAAGTTCACGACTTACGTCTATGCTGTAGGTAAACAACCTATCGGCAATCCTTGATACAAGACGGTGGGGCTTGGCACGGTGAGATGTGAAATGTGGGATGGAGACCGCTACATCTTTTGTTATCTTATGTTATTATTTATGAACTATGTTATATGTAAGTTGACATTTCAGTACTGAAGTACGTAAGTATGTAATGGGATAGATTTTAGTTTCAAGTTGTTTTAAAAAAAAATTCCGTATTCCACTAAGTTAAATAAGTTAAATAATTACGTAAGATAAGTAAGGTAACGGCCTACGTTAGGCGGGTCGTTACAAATTTGTTATGTTAGGGCTTGTATCCATGATTATTAATGGTAACCAGATTGGATACTGGTTTACTATGTTAAGGTACCAATGGTAATCAGATAGGATACCGGTTTACTATGATAGAATTTATATCTATGATTACCAGTGTTAATCGGATTGGATACCGATCTAGTATGTTATGGTTTACAGTAAGATAAAACGACTCTTATCTTATGCCCTGTTTGAAACAGGAATATGACCTGTTTTCGTGCTTTGATGGAACGATAGAGCAAGAGCGTATGACAAATAGTAAGTACAACTCCGCCTATAGCATGGGCAAAATGTTTTTATTACATTGCATGTTTTTCAAAAAATTCATGCATTGATTTACATGATGTACATATGTTTTATGTTTTATTTTTTAGTACTGTGACATCATGACAGCATGTTCACTAATAATAAATCACATGATAAGAACAAGATTAAGTTTTCAAGTAAGAAACAGTTAATATTCAAGTTTTCAAGTATGATCAACCAAGAACAAGTTTTCATGTAATAAGATAAGACAAGCAAGTTTTCTTGTGTCGTACTGACTTGCCATGAGGGCAGGTTTAAAAGGTTTGGTTTATGGTTTGAGTTGGATTGGATTGGCCACCCCAATCACTCCATGGCTACATGTCACGGTACGTGCACTCATGTTATGTAGAGGGCCCAAAACCAAATTAACATAAGAAAGCATAATTGATTCATAAGAAAGCATAATCGGTTCATGCATTCTTTTACTAAAAATGTTTTGCGGAATAGAAATTTGTACTTACTGAGCATAATCTCATAACTTACGTTCATGGTGTAGGTAAGCAACTTACCGGCAGTGCTTGATGCAGGACTGTGGAGAGATGGCACTTCAAATTGTGAAATTTGGGTTGGATACCGCCACGGGTTTGGAAATATGTTATGTAAAATGTGTTTGCATTATGTTATGATTAGTCAATGGTACTAGTGTATGATAACTAGTATGATTTGTTAAAATGTGATTTGAAAGCTCAGTACTCGAGTGAGTACATATAAATAAGTATGAGTATAAGTTAAATGTGGTTTGAAAGCTCAGTACTTGAGTAAGTACATATAAATAAGTATGAGTATAAGTTATGTTTTAAATTGAGTTTAAAAAGAAAAAAAAACATTTTCATATTTTTACATAAAGCAAAAGTAAGTTTTAAGATAAAGTATGTTAAAGTAAGCATGTTAAGGTAATGGCTCCATGAAATCGGGTCATTGCAAAGCTGGTATTTAAGTTAAGTAAATACGAAGTCACGGCCTTACGTAGATCGGGGGCGTGACAGAGATGGTATCAGAGTGGGTTTCCTGCCATCTGGTTTCACAGTTCTGCCACTAACGCCACAGTTTTTGTAAGATTGTTTTCTTACTCTATTATATGTATATTAATTATGTGAGGTTATAATAATAAAGACATGAACCTGGTGCCAAACCCGAGTTGGATTGAAGAGAACCACGAGGCTTCGTTGGCATTTTGGGAAATGGAGCCACACATCTTCGATGGGACTCAGGAAGCGGCTGCATTAGCTAAGTGGCTGCACGGTATGGAGATCCTCTTTAGATTATGTCATGTAGAGGTGTATCGTATCCTCAGGTATTCAGGTTATGCTTGCCAGCCGACGCTTGGTCGGGGAGGCTCGTGCATGGTGCCTTGACATAGGGGATCTTGAGATGAGATTCCTAAATGGTTTTTCCTAACGACACCTTAATGAACTTTACAGCCCTGATCACTCCAAGATATGGACCATTGCCTGAAGAGGGACCGCATATGCATTATTACGATCCCGAGATATACCAGGATATGTACATAAGATGATACGTCAGCTATGTTGCAGCTTGGCATGTTTATCCAAAGGGGTCTATGGGCCATTACTGCCAGTGGATCAGAGTTACGTAGCGGAAGCGTGGTGGATAAGCTAAGCTTACGATATGATATGAAGAGATCACGATGAATCTCCAACATGATATGATGAGTTATAAGAGTTATGATGTTTTTTTGATATGATATGATAAGATATGAATGAAAGAATGGGCATTAGAAATATAATAATAACCTTTCTTGAGATAAATCAGGAACTAGAATTAGAAGATGGTTTGCCATGCATACGACCAAACCAAATTCCCTAAAAGCCTAACCTTGCAACGGTGGTAGCCGATTAGCAATGATAATTGCTAGAACAACAACAAGGAATAAATAGGCTTCGAGATCAGATAGCTCAACTGAATCAGATGCCTCGTGCTAATGAAGTTCCATCTCAGGACAATCTTGTGCTTCTAGAAGTTAATTAAGGTATTCCACGAAATCGGGAAGTTCTGCTAGCACTTATTGCACCAGCAAGAGCACAAGCAAACCCGCCTATGGTTTGGGAAGATTTGTCGTATGAACAATTTAGGCATACAAAGGCACCTGAATTTAAGAGAATTACCTCACCCTGGAATGGTATTAGCCACGAAATTTTTACTCTAAGGATTTGGATCAACACTATGGAATTTAATTTAAGTTTCATGTTTGTGAAACTTTTGCCCCCATAAGAGTAATATTAGATATGGTAAAATGTTTGGTAGTGCCTTGACTCGGTGGTGACAACAAGGCAATGCGCGAACATGAGTTGGATGTTGCCAACAACAATTTAGTAGACTACGATGATAGCTATAAGTTTGACAATGAAATTGATGATATGATCCCTTAGTAATTGAAATTATGTAATGATGGAAAGTTTTAGATATTCCTAAAAAGGTTATGATTATGCACTTGTGCTATGAACAAAATGTTAGAAGCAATAAGAGAAGCCTCTACTATCTAACAAGTAGCTAGTTGATATAAGTATACCTTTCACTGCATCACTCGAACGGTATTATGTTTTGATAAAAAAATGTTTTCAATTATGTTATTTATTATGGTTTTCCATAATTGACTTTGAAAAGATTCAAAGAAGTTATTTTTATGAAAGGTGCGTAAATCTTGGTCTCATGCTTATTAGAACCAACTCACGTTATATAAAGGGCCAAATCCTTGAGGAAGAGAATTCCAAGATAGGGGCCATTATGAAAAATAAAGGGCCAAATACTTGAGGAAGTGAATTCCAAGATAGAGGTCATAGGCCAAATCCTTGAGGAATAGAGTTCCAAGAAAGGGGCCATAAAAAAAGTAAAGGGTTATAATAGCACATGGTAAGAATAAGATCAAGTTTCAAGAAAGAAACTGTTTTCAAGCACTGTTTTTAAGTAAGAAATTGCTTTCAAGTATGACGGCAAGCAAGTTGCCTTGTACTAGTACTAGAGGGTCCTCAGCCTCAGCTAAATTTAAAGAAAAATATTTTAATGTGATATATTTGTTGAGCCCCTCAACTAAAGTTAAAAAGAAGTGTTTTAAATATATGATACGATATGCTTTTGAAGTATGGAAAGTTATATGCTACGATATACTTTTCAAGTGTGGAAAAGTTATATGATATGATATGCTTTTCAAATGTGCCAAGTTGTATGATATACTTGCTAAGATGTTTACACAGATAGTTCTTGTGATGCAATATAAATGTATGAAAGTATGATGAAAGTATGAAAGCATGAAAGTTTGAAAGTATGAAAGTATGCAGCATGATGCAGCATGCAATTTGCAGTTTGTAGGTCAGTAAGATCAAGAGATTGATTTTATGCTTTAAAGATGAGTTTTCTTATCATAATGTGTTATGAGACCGATAACTCAGTTAGCTTCATTTTTGGGAGCATTAGAGCTAGAACCACTAAATTTTCGAGGATGAAAATTTTTAAGGGGGGTAGATTGTAACAACCCAAAATTTTGACGAACTTGTGATTTCCTTAGATACAAGGAAAATCTAAGTCTGAATCATGTATGTCAACATGAAGTTCATGATCTGATTTGATTATCAGAGTATGTTTGAGTTCTTATAAGTATTATGAGACTCAATGATAATTTATTAAATCAAGGATAAGGCTTTATGACGAAAAAGGCCGAACCATGAATTATGATTTTTGTTCGCGCCAATGAATGATCAGGATAAGTTATGACTTGAATAAGACGGTGCTGTAGTATAATAAGCAGTATAAAAATTATACTGTGACCGATCATCATTACAGATGCAGAGTTAAGAATAAGGAATGGGATCACTCTAGAATAATCAGGAATAATATTTGGGGCAAGGAGGACTAAGTAGTTTCTAGTCCTAAGAAAACTTATACGCAGTCCAGTTAAGTACAGATGAATTCTGGATTGCAATTCAGTATAATTGTACTGTTTATAGTTAAAACAGTATTGGTAATATCTGGATCATTAAGAAAATGGACTGCATTTTAGGATGGAGTGCCAAACAGGGCCCTACTTGGAGGACACCTCATCATGGATAAATACATAATTTTGGGGATTTTTGAAATTATGGAAAAGTTGATAATTTTGAAAAAAAAAATTAGTGGATTAAGCTCCACATGTTCGGCCACCTCATGGGACTAAAGGGCAAATATTTTATTTTTAGGCTCAAATATGCAATTTTAAGAAAATTTTTTTTTATAAATTATGGATTTTTTTCATCTATAAATAGGTGTTGTGAGGTTGAACTTGAACCATTTAGTTAAACCCCTCAATTTTTAGTTCTCTTCCAACTTTTCCCTCTAGACCTTAGAAAAAAAAAAAAAAAAATGAAGAGAGAAAGGGAGAGTGGCCGGTTGGGGTAGTAAAGTGTGGAGGAAAAATATTTCTCATCCTAAGGTCTAGAGCAATCATTCCAACTTTAGTGGTATTCCTATTGACCCTCTAAGAATTTCATTTATGGGATTTATGTGTATTTCAAGTTATGGGTTGTGAGAGCTTAAGCTCATGCTTCGTATCCTGCCATGTTATGGTTTTTATATGCTTGATCTAAACTTAGATTATCTTGCTTGTTAAGTTTTAAGCATGGATTTGAGTTTATGCTCTAGAATGAGTTTTAGGGTTGCATGTGCCTACCAAGTGTTTGTGAATATGCCTTCACATGTTTAAGTAGGAAAGAGTCATGTATGATGATGAATGATAATGAATGATGATGAATGATGACGATGATGATGATGATGTATATGTGGGTTAAGAAAATTAACCTAAAAACCCAAGTTGGTAAGCTAGTAAAAGTTATCAACATTGTGTTTTTCAAGTCAAAAGATAAGTGTATGTGATGCAAATCAAACTCAATAATTTAATCCGGAAGTTTCGGCAAGAGGATTTGGGCGTGCTCATTAATGAGCGACGACAAAGATTTGCCCACATCATCAAGGTCAATTCGGATCAAGAAGATCAGCCATGTAAATCCATGCAATAGGCATGTGAATCAAGACAGAGAAACTGAAAAATATTCAGTTTCCTTTTTAATTATTGTTGAATATTCAGCCATCATTCATCATTTATTTTGTTAGCTCATTAGTCAACTTTCCTTTTCTATTTTTTGGCATGTACATCCATTTAATTTTCAGATTGTTTCCCTTTTCCTATTTTAGGCAAGTAAGAACTATTATTACTAGATTTTAACCATAATTAAGATGGCATGTAATTAAGTTATTTTAGGAATTTTTTTTTTTTTTTTTGTAATAAGTCAGCCTATGGAGAAGAAAGAAGACAAGTAATTATTCAAAATTGTGAGAGTATTTTCTCTTTGGTTCTTTGATGAACTATTCGAACTTATTGGAATTTTCCGTCGCGTTCACTATTGACTTATCAAATGGATTTCCACCACCGTTTGTAACGTCTTCCTTATACCAAGGTTCTTGTTTCGCATTAAACAATAAGTTGAGGTCAAATATACCAAGGCTCTTGTTTTTGTTGAAGCAACGGGTCGAGGTCTCCCATCCAAACCTGATCGTAGAACATTCTTGGGTTTCTTTTTGTTGTCGGGTCTCGTTATTCTTGGCGGGGTTCACATCAATTTGGTGGGGAAAAATTCAAAATTTCATGCTCCAATATGGGTGGGAAAAAAAGTTCAAAATTTTGGCAGGAAAAGTATGTGGAAATCATTGTCATTTTCATGCAGGAATATTGCTCGCTGCCTGTGATGCCAAAAAAGTGAATAACATTGTCGTGGATAACGTTTTTCACTTTTTTTCTGACAAAAGTTTGAATTTTTTCCCTCCAAAATTGTGCCTCCAAAAATAGTTCCCCAATTTTGTCCGTCCAAAATTTTCACTTTCTCTGTGGGTACACATTTGTGCGATGCGAAAATCATACCCCAATTTTTGCAGTAAAAAATTCAAATTTTTGGCATGAAAAAAGTGAAAAATATCGTCATTTCGTAGCAGGAATATTGCTTGGTCCAATAGTGCCTCATCGTTATGAAAAAGGGTATACGTTTGCGCAATACGAGAATTATGCCCCAATTTTGGCAGGAAAAAAATTCAAAATTTTGGTGGGAAAAATAAGTGAAAATTCAAGTCGTTTTGGAGCATGAATATTGCTTGTAGCCTACAGTGCCTAATCGTCATGATAAACAATATCATTTTGGTGCCGAAATATTGCTTGTGGTCAGCGGTGCCTAATTTTTTTAAAAAAAAGGTACCTATTTTTGCGACGCAAAAATCGTGCCCCAATTTTTGAGGGAAAAAATTAAAAACTTTGTCATTTCTGCGCATGAATATTTCTTGTGTCCTGTGGTGCCTTGTTGCTATGAAAAATGGTACACTTTTCCGCGACGCAAAAATCGTGCCCCAATTTAGGAGGGAAAAAATTCAAAATTTTGGTGGTAAAAAAAAAAGTGAAAAATGTTATCATTTCGGCACAGGAAAATTTCTTAGTCCTAATGTGACGAATCTTCGCGAAACAGTGTATGCATTTGCGTGACATGAGAATCATGCCCCAATTTTGGCGGGAAAAAAATTCAAAATTTTAGCGGGAAAAAAAATTCAAGAATTCAAGTCGTTTTGGAGCTTAAATATTGCTTGCAGCCTGCGGTGCCTAATCATCATGAAAAAGTGTACACATTTCCGTGACACAAAAATCATGCCCCCAAAAAAAATTCAAAATTTTGGCTGGACAAAAAAATTGAAAAAACGTTGTACACGTTTCCTGAAAAAAGTGTAAACATTTCCGCAATGCGAAAATTGTGCCCAAAAAAAAATTCAAAATTTTGGCCCGAAAAAAAGTGAAAAATGTTGTCATTTTGGTGCAGGAATATTTCTTGCGGCAGGTAGTGCCTAATCGTTGTGAAAAAAAGTACACGTTTCCGCGGCGCGAAAATCATGCCCTAATTTAGGAGGGAAAATAATTCACAATTTTGGCAGGAAAAAAAATGAAAAACGCTCTCATTTCAGCGCAGGAATATTTCTTGCGGACATGGCTAAAGGAACACATTTTCTTATGAGGACATGGCTAGCACTAGAGCATGGAATGCGGATCCTACTCAAGTTCCTATCTGTAACAACACAAAATTTTGACGAACTTGTGATTTCCTTAGATATAAGGAAAACCTAAGTCTGAATCATGTATGTCAACATGATGCTCATAATCTGATTTGATTATCAGAGTATGTTTGAGTTCTTATAAGTATTATGAGACTCGATGATAATTTATTAAGTCAAGGATAAGGCTTTATGATGAAAAAAGGCTGAACCATGAATTATGATTTTTGTACAGGCCATTCAATGATCAGGATAAATTATGACTTGAATAAGACGGTACTGTTGTATAATAAGCAGTATTGTAATTATACTGTGGTCAATCATCATTACGAATGAAGAAGTAAGAATAAGGATTAGGATCATTCTAGAAAAATCAGAAATAACATTTGGAGAAATAAGGACTAAGTAGCTTCAAGTCCTAAGAAAAGCCTATACACGGTCCAGTTAAGTGTAGATAAATTCTGGACTGCAGTCCAGCAATACTGTACTGTTAATAGTTATAGCAGTATTGACACTATCTGGATTATCAAGAAATTAGACTGCGTATTAGGAGAAATGCCAAACATGGCTGTACTTCGAGGCCAAGTAATTGTGGATAAATACACAATTTTTGATTTATGGAATTTATGGAATTTTCTTAACCAAAGCCTCCAACTAGACCATATGACCGGTTACATTGGGTGGCCTTGGGGAACAAGGAAAAAATTAGAGATAAGTTTGAAAAGATATTTTTGGCTCCAAACCATTGCATGGCCGGCATCTTGGAGGGATATGAAAGGCAAAAATTTGTTTTTACGGCCAAATATGTAAATTCAAGGGGAATTTTAGAAATAAAAATAATTGTGGAAAATTTGGAATTTTCCACCTATAAATAGAGGTGGGTAGTGATAAGTTGAACCATTTAGTTGGCTTCCCAACTTCTAGTTTCTTCTCAACTATTCCTCTCTAGACTTAGAAAAAAAAAGAGAGAGAGAGAGAAAGAAAGAGAGAGAGATGGCCAGTTGCTATGGTGGAGAGTGGAGCAAGAATTTTTGCTCATGCAATGATCTAGAACCACTCTTTCAAAGCTTTAGAGATATAATCTCAACCCTCTAACTAAGAATTTCATTTATGGGATTTATGTGTATTTCAAGCTATGGTTTGTAAGAGCTTAAGCTCATGTTTTTATCTTTCCATGTTGTGGTTTTTATATGCTTGATCTAAGCTTAGATTATCTTACTTGTTAAGTTTTAAGCATGGATTTGAGTTTATGCTTTAGAATGAGTTTTAGGGTTGCATGTGCCTACCAAGTGTTTGTGAATATGCCTTCAAATCTTTAAGTAGGAAAAAGTTATGTATGATGATGAATGATGCAGATGATGACGATGATGTGAATGCTAAGTGTGTTGGTTAAGGAATTAACCTAAAAACACCATTTGGTAAGCTTGAAAAATTTATCAAATAATGTGTTTTTCATGAAGATGAACAAGTGATTGATTGAGTGATGAATATGTATTCGACGTGCTGCATGTTGATGTAGACTCACTGTTGTAACCGTTTGAGGTAGTGTGTGTGAATTTTTAAGCAAAAACCAACAAAATACAAAACTACCAATTTTCGGATTTAACTGGATAGTTTTCTAGAAATTTAATTTTGAGGTACTTAGAGGCCGAATTTGGAAAAAGTTATAACTGAAAAGTTGTAGAAAATTGAAAATTGTAGGGGGCATCATGAACAGTTTTTGAAAATAAGGCTCCAAAGACCTATGTTTTTATCAATTTCCTAAACTTGCCGGCTCAAGTACTGTACACGGCCAGTATGTTTCAAAGAAAAAAATGAACAAGTTAAAGGCAGATTTAAGTTTTGAACGAATATGAAAGTTGTAGGTTTCGACGAGATTTAAAACTTCTATGAAGAAAGTTTTCCCAAATTTTAAACCAATTTAAAGATAAAATGGGATTTTCAAAACTGTGCACGGTACAGGAAATTCCTGCACAAGATTTTCAAAACTGTGTAGGGTACAGGAAATTCCTGCACAGGATTTTCAAAACTGTGCATGGTATAGGAAATTTCCTGCACACATGCATTCTAGTAAATTAAAAGGTTGTTTTAAAAGCAGTTTTTAAGGTTTTATGATCTCTTTAAAAAGAGACTGAGATTTTATGAAAATGGTTTCAAAAAGGTTTAAATCCAATGATATTTCTCAAGTGACTTTTAAACGTACTATGTTTTATAAAAGGTAATTTCAAGTATTATGGTAAGAAATACTTAATTTGTAAAGTTATGATATTTCAAGTAAACAAGATATTTTTAAGAAAGGAAAATACACTAAGAATACGGTAACAAGCATATGACTAATGGTAATCGGATGGTATACCACTTTGTGATGTTAGGGCCTGTATCCATGATTACCAATGGTAACCGGATAGGATACCGGTTTACTATGTTAAGGTACCAATGGTAATCGGATAGGATACCGGTTTACTATGATAGGATTTGTATCTATGATTACCAAAGGTAATCGGATTGGATACCGATCTAGTATGTTATGGTTTGTAGTAAGATAGAATGACTCTTATCTTACGCTCTGTTTGAAACAGGAATATAACCTGCTGTTGTGCCTTGATGGAACGATAGACCAAGAGCATGGGACAATTTGTAAGTACAACTCCGCCTACAGCATGGGTAAAATATTTTTATTACATTGCATATTTTTCAAAAAATTCATGCATTGATTTACATGATGTACATGATGTACATATGTTTTATGTTTTATTATTGTGACATCATGAGAGCATGTTCACTAATAATAAAATCACATGATAAGAATAGGATTAAGTTTTCAAGTAAGAAACAGTTAAGATTCAAGTTTTCAAGTATGATCAACCAAGAACAAGTTTTCCTTTAATAGGATAAGACAAGCAAATTTTCTTGTGTCGTACCAACATGCCACAAGGGCGAGTTTAAACGGTTTGGTCCATAGTTTGAGTTAGATTTGATTGGCTGCCCCAACCACTCCATATTAAATGGTTTGGTTCATGGTTTAAGTTGGATTGGACTGGCCGCCCTAATCACTCCATGTCTACATGTCACGGTACGTGCACTTATGTTATGTAGGGTGCCCAAAACCAAATTAACATAAGAAAGCATAATTGATTCATAAGAAAGCATAATCGGTTCATGCATTCTTTTACTAAAAATGTTTTACGAAATAGAAAGTTATACTTACTGAGCATATGCTCATAACTTACGTTCATGTTGTAGGTAAGCAACCTACTGGCAATGCTTGATGCAAGACTATGAGGGATGGCACTGCAGACTGTGAAATTTGGGTTGGACACCGCTACGGGTTTTGAAAAATATGTTTTGTAAAATGTGTTTGTATTATATTATGATAAGTATGTACAATGTGTTTGTATTATATTATGATAAGTATGTAAAATGTGTTTGTATTCTATTATGACAAGTCAATGGTACTAGTATATGATAACTAGTATGATTTGTTAAAATGTGGTTTGAAAGCTCGGTACACGAGTGAGTACATATAAATAAGTATGAGTATAAGTTAAGTTTTAAAATTGATTTTAAAAGGAAAGAAAAAAGAAAAAAAAAACATTTCCGTATTTTTACATAAAGCAAAAGTAAGTTTTAAGATGAAGTATGTTTAAATAAGAATGGTAAGGTAACGGCCCCACGAAATCGGGTCATTGCAAAGTTGGTATTTAAGTTAAGTAAGTGCGAAGTCACGACCCTACGTAGGTCGGGTCATGACACCATCGGACAAGTTATAAGAGCACGGGCCAAGAAATTCCAAAATGCGTTAAATGGGCTGATTCGAGGAATTTGGGCTCAAGCATGCACGTGGAAGCGTATTGAGGGAGATGAACTCGTTGACCAGCCCTTAACAAGCATGTTTCAATTTCAAGAAAGTCAATAGGAGAATCTGTGCTTACTTTCCTTTTCCGGCATCTCTTTCAGTTTCAAGCTACAACAAAAGGAAAGAGATTTGTCAATCAAGGCTGAATTATTATTCACTTTCCTTATTTGGATTTGGGCATATTTGCTGGGAAGGAAGTATGATTTGGGCGCATTGGCTACTTTTCACTTTATTATTTTAGTACTTTGACTGTTTCCTTTTCCTTATTGGCATGTAATAAGCTAAAAATTAAGGAATAAAAGTCAGAATTGTTTCACTTTAATTTAGGCTGAAATTAGGAGGATATGTCGACTTTCCTTTTTTCTATTTTGGGCATGTAATCAGTCAATTAAAGGGCTGATTGTATCTTTTTGGGCAAGTAAGAATATTACTATATTTTAGCCTTAATTAAGATAGCTATTTCTTTATAATATTCAGCCTATTAATAGGCATCTAAGTATTAGTAAAATTCACATCATTATTCAGCAATCGTGAGAGTATTTTCTTTTTGGTTCTTTGAAGAACTTGATGAGGACATCAAGGCTACAAGGAATACTCACGAACCAATTCAAGTTCCAGTTGGTCCGGTGACGAGAGCTCGAGCTAAAAGATTCAAAGAAGAGTTGAATAACTTAGTCCGGAGAGTTCTAGAACAAGAAGAGAGTGTGTTCACTACTGATGGTGAACAAAGGCTGATTTTACTCATCAAAGTTGATCCGGAAGAGGGCCAAGGCTGACGTGGATGTTTTTATTTTCCAAAAAAGATCTTATCAAGATTTTCATTTCTTTGTAATCTTATTTTAGTTTTAAGTTTTAGTTTAAAATTTGAATTTAAATCTGAATTTAAGTATTTTTCTTTTGATAAATCTGATTCCTAGTTTTTTTAGGCAAGTTTATCCTTAGGGGTAGATTAGGAATTTTACAAATTGAAATTCGGCTATATAAGGCTGATTTTCAGACTATGTGATGTAAACCTCACCAAGAATAATGAGACCCGGCAATGAAAAGGAACCCAAGAACATTCTACGATCAGGTTTAGATGGGAGACCTCGACCCGTTGATTCAACAAAAGTAAGAACCTTGGTATATTTGACCTCAACTCATTGTTTAATGTGAAACAAGAACCACGGTATAAGGAAGATGCCACTTCATCTTTATATTTACCAATTCGAAATGCAACTAACACCTTCTTGTTCACCTTTATCTCGCCACTATCATTCAACCATTGTAACTTGTACGGCTTGGGGTGCTTCAACATGGGCGGTCCTAATTTTTCCACCATGGTTTTCCTGGCAACGTTAGTACAACTTCCTCCATCAATAATTACACTACATACCTTGTCTTTGACATAGCACCTAGTGTGAAAGATGTTTTCTCACTATGCTTCTTCAACTTCTTTTGCTTGCAAGCTCAACGCCCTTCTTGCCACCAACGTCAACGCTTCAGGGGCTAGATACTCCTCCTTGGAAACATCCTCCAATGGTGGCATGTCATCGGTGTCGAAATCTTCGTCATCGGTTACGATCTCACCATTATCTCACATCATCATAACCCGCTTGTTTGGACATTGACTTGCTACGTGACCCCTACCTTGACATTTGAAACATTTAATATCACGATTCTGAGAGGTAGAAGTATCGGTTTTACCTTGTGAAACATGGATGGGGTTCTCAGCCTTAGGCTCGGATTTGTGCCTGAGAGTTAAGGATGTTTGTGGCTTGTCTTCCTTCCTTGAAGAACTCGGTTTCCAAAGGTTAGACCCCGAATTATGACATGTACGTGTACCACCCCCCCCCCCCCCCCCCCCTCTTGAGTTGTTGCTCTACCTTGATGGCCATGTGCACCATATCTACCAACTTCACATAATGATGCATCTCAACCCTATCATGAATCTCCACGTTTAACCCAAGCAAAAACCTAGCCATCGTCGCTTCTCGGTCTTCCTCGATGTTAGCCCGGATTATAGCAACCTCCATCTCCTTATAATAATCTTCTACACTCCGACTTCCTTGTCTAAGTCCTTGTAGCTTCTTATACAACTCCCGGTAGTAGTGCCTTGGAACAAACCGCTTTCTCATCACCGCTTTCATCTCCCCCCACGTCTCTATCGGCCGTTCACCATTCCGCCTCCTGTTTATAACAAGCTGATCCCACCAGGTAATAGCATAGTCAGAAAATTCAATCACGGCTAATTTTACCTTCTTGGCTTCGGAGTAGTTGTGGCAATCAAACACAAACTCCATCTTTTTCTCCCACTCAAGGTATGCTTCAAGATTGGATTTTCCATGAAACGATGGAATCTTCATCTTAAAACTACCCAAATGGTTATCTTACTGATTCCTATCTTCTCTAATCTCATAATTGCGCCCAAACTTGCCTCGGTTCATTGGTGGTTCAGCCAATTCCTCTAGCTCCTCTTCATCTTCCATATCACCCCATTGTAACTCTTGTCGTATTCGCCTAGGTGGTTGTCTAAGGGGTGCATTTCGAGGCTGCCCCCTATTTGTCTGTACTTCCAACCTATCCATTCTCTGGTGAACTTGCTCTAATTCAGCCCTCAAAATCCGTCTCATCTCCCCCATCAACGCTTGTAATTGCAGGTTCGGAATAGTTGGTCATTGTGCCTCTTCGGTTGAGTTTTCTTCTTGATTAAGTGACATATTTAAAACTTACGAAATAAGGTTAGGAACCTTGCAAGCACTCCCTCACGTGTTTCACTCAAGAAAAGAAAATTCACTCGCTCTCATGTTTGTCACTCAATTGGCTTTTACCCTCCAATATGCTCACCACTCTTGCCTTTTTCCACTCGTTGGTTCTCTTTTGGTTCTTTTGAAACTAAACAAATAATAATCAAGATTTCCAGCAACAATTCACTAAGAACCCACCAAGAAAATTTGAATTTAAGGGATACAAACAAAGAGACGCAAAAGAAAAAAAAATTTAGTTTCTCCCATGGATCTAGAGATGTAGACATAAGGAAAATCTCAAAATTTAGCACACGAATACTAAGATGTTGATGACAAAGTGATTTCTGACTTTTAGAAGCAAAGAAACAAGTCCGAGATTTGAGTGTAACAATAAGTACAAGAATTGATAGCAACACTATAATTTCATAACACTGAATCTTTCCTGATGATGAATCAACATTTTTTTTTAATTCAAATTTTTTCTTTCGTTTTTTTTTCTTTGAATTCGATTTATTTGTATTTTATCATTAGAAACTGAAATAAACTAGGATTCAGAGAAAAAAAAATTTAAAGGATAGATAAACCTGGCCTAGAACCTAGGCTCTAATACCAAATGATACGAACCATGCCAACGATATGACGAAACCCGTATTCGAAGAGGTCTCCAAGATCGTTTCTATGAACAGGTTTGAATGGAAGGAAACGTGACCCGTTACTTATAAGAGGTAAGAACCTGGGTATAATGACCAACTTTTTGACGGACTCGTGATTTCCTTTGATACCAAGGAAATCTAAGTCTATACCATGTCTGTCTGTATGAAATGTATGATCTGATTTATCAGAATATGTTTGAGTTCTTATAAATTATAAGACTCAATGTTAGTATGAGGCCTTTTGACGAGGAGGCGGAATCATGATTTATGATTTTGTTCAGGCCTATGTATGACCAGAATAACTCATGACTTGAATAAGATAGTACTGTAGTGTAATAAGCAGTATAGGAATTACACTATGTCTGACCGTCATTGTGGATACAGAGTGAAGAATAAGGAATGGGATCACTTTAGAAAAATCAGGAATAATATTTGGAACAAGGAGGACTAAGTAGTTTCAAGTCCTAGGAAAAAACCATACGCATTCCAGTTAAGTACAGATGAATTATAGACTGCAGTCCAGTATTACAGTACTGTTGATAGTTAAAATAGTATTGATATAATCTTGGATTATTAAGGAAATGGACTGCATATTCGAAGAGAGTGCCAAACATGGCTCTAATTGGAGGATACCTCACCAAAGAAAATTATTTAATTTTGAGAATTTTTGGTAACTATGGAAAAGTGGCCAATTTGAAAAGATTTTTTAGTGGATTGAGCTCCACATGGCCGGCCACCTCATAGGACTAAAGGGCAAATATGTAATTTTAAGAAAAAAAATAATTGTTAGAAAATATGTATTTTTCACCTATAAAATAGGTGTTATGAGGTTGAACTTGAACCATTTAGTTGGACCCCCAAATTTTTTTAGTTCTCTTTCATATTTTCCTCTCTAGCTTTAGAAGAAAAAAAAAAAAAAAAAAAAGAGAGAGAGAGAAAGAGAGCCTTGAGTGGCCGGTTGTTAAGGGAAGACTGTTGAGCAAATTTTCTCTCATCTCAAGGTCTAGAGCAACCTTTCCAATATTAGAGGTATTACCCTTGATCCCTTAACCAAGATTTTTATTTAGTTTGATTCAAGAAATTTAGATGTATTTCAAGTCATGGGTTGTAATAGCTTAAGCTCATGTTTCTTATTTTTCTCATGTTATGGTTTCTATATGCTTGATCTAATTTTAAGATTATTTTGCTTGTTAAGTTTTAAGCATGGATTTGGTTTTATGCTCTAAAATGAGTTTTAGGGTCGCATGTGCCTACCAAATGTTTGTGAATATGCCTTCACATGTTTGAGTAGGAAAAAGTTATGTATGATGATGAATGATGAATGATGAATATGATGATGATGTATATGTGGGTTAAGAAATTAACCTTAAAAAAAAAAACACAACTTGGTAAGCTAATCCATATTGTGTTTTTTAAGTAAGAAGATAAGTGTATGATGATGTAGGCTCACGGTTTCGACCGTTTGAGGTAGTGTGTGCGAAATTTTAAACGAAAACCAACAAAATACAAAACTGCCAATTTTCAGATTTAACTAGATAGTTTTCTGGAAACTAGATTTTGAGCCCCTTAGAGGCCGAGTATGAAAAAAGTCAAAACTGTAAAATTGTAGAAAATGGAAAACCCTAGGGGTAAACATGGACAGTTTTGGAAAAAAGAGGTTCCAAAGGCCTCTATTTTATCAAGTTTCCAAACCTGACCAGTCTTAGTTTTATACATAGCCAGTAACTTTCAAATGGAAAAATGGATAAGTTAAAGATAGAATTGAGTTTTGGTTAAAGAATTAAAGTTTTATTATTCAATGAGATCTACAACTTTTATGAAGAAAACTTTTTCAAATTCTCAACCAATTGAAAGATAAAACTAGATTTTCAAAACTGTGGAGGATACAGAAAATTCCTGCACACAAATTAAAAAGCAGTTTTCAAAGTTTTACAGTTTTACAACTTCTTTTACAAAGAAACTATGGCTTTACAAAAACAGTTTTAAAGGTTTTAATCCATTGGAAAATTCACAATAAATTTTCAAAAAGTAATTTTAAGTAATAAATCAAGATAATACTTGATTTATAAAATCAAGATATTTTTCAAGAAAACAAGGTATTTTAAATAAAAAGGATAAGATGGGCCAAAGTTACTTAAAAATATAAGTAACAATTCAATGACGGATAGTAATCACTTAGGAGACCAAACTAGGATCCAAAGAAATGAAATAGTAAGCCCAAGTCACTTAGACTATGGTAAACAATTATATGACTAAAGGTAATTGGATTGAATACCAATTCATTATAATAAGGTTTGTATCTATGATTATCAAGAGTAACCAGATTGGATACCAATTAAGTATGTCATGGTTTATGTTAACATGAGTGTAACCTGTTGTTGTGCCTCGTTGAGCGATAGACCAAGAACGTAGGACAACTTGTACGTACAACTCCGCCTATAGCATAAGCAAAATGCTTTACTGCTTTGCATGTTTTTCAAAGCTCATGCAGTAATGTATGTGATGCATATGATTTATGTTTTATTATTGTGGTATCATGTAAGCATGCTCACTAATGATAAATCACATGGTAAGAATAAGATCAAGTTTCAAGTGAGAAACTATTTTTAAGAAACTGTTTTCAAGTAAGAAACTGTTTTCAAGTATGATGTTAAGCAAGTTTTCTCGTGTCGTACCGACCTGCCATGAGGGCGGGTTTGGTCCATGATTTGAGTTGGATTGGACTGGCAGCCCAGACCACTCCTTGGCTACGCGCCACAGTACGTACACTCATGTTATGTAAGGGGCCCAATAATATGCTAATCTAAGAAAGCATAATTGGTACATGCATTGTTTTATTACGAAATGTTTTGCAGAAGAAAAGTTGTACTTAATGGGCGAAAGCTCATAACTTATGTTTATGCTGTAGGTAAGCAGCCTACTGGTAATGTGTGATGCAAGACTGTGGAAGAGGGCACAATGGACTGTGAAACTTTGGGCTGTACACCGCCATGTATTTGGAAAAAAAAAAATAGAAATGTCGGTATTATGTTATGACAGTTGATGGTACTAATATCTAGTAATTAGTATATTTTGTAAATATGTTGAGGTGATTTAAAAACTTAGTACTTGCCTTGATCAAGTATATATATATATATATATATGAGTGTGAAATTAAATTGGGATTTAAAGTAAGTTTCGAAAAAAAAATATTTCCGTATTTTTACATAAGATAAGAGTAAGTTTCTAAGTGAGGTAAGTATGGTAACGGCCTACGTAAGGTGGGTCGTTACAGAGTTGGTATTAGAGCGGGTTTCCTGCCATCTGATTTCACAGTTCTGCTGCCAGCACCACAGTTTTTGTAAGTTGATTTTCTTACTTTATTGCATGTATACTTATTATGCGAAGTATAATATTATAGACAGAAATGGACCCGAGGCAGATCGAAGAGGATCGTGAGGCTTCCTTGGCATTTTTGGTAATGGAACCACGTATTTTCGACGGAACCCAAGGAGCAGCGGCATTAGCTGAGTGGTTACATGATATGGAGACCATGTTTAGTCTATGCCATATAGGAGCGCATCTCCAAGTTATGCTAGCTAGACGACGATTGGTCGGAGGGGTACGCTTATGGTGGCTCAGTTTAGAGGACCCTGAGTTCCCTAGGAATGTATGGACGAACTTCCGAGCCCTAGTCATTTTACGATATGGGCCATTACCGGGGGAGGGACTGTACTACCAAGACCCCGATATATACCGTGATATGTATATGAGACGATATGTTCGTTATGTTGCAGCCTGGCAAGCATACCCGAATAAATCTATGGGCCACTACTATCGAAGGTTTCGAGATGCTATGTTACCTTACGTCCCATTAGATATCGAGAGACCTATAATGCAGGCCCTACATGTAATGACCAAACTTTTTATAAGTTTATGATTTCTTTGGTTAAGAATCAAAATCTGTTTTATGTGTTATGTATGATATGTTTTTTTTAAGAAAAGTTGTTGAATCTTTTGTTAAAAGATTCGATAATTTATTTAAGCAAGTTTAAGACCCTCTGTTAAAGGGTAAATTATGATTTATGATTTTATGTGATAGTTTATAGCTTAAGAAAATCCTATATGCAGTTCAGATAAATTTTGGACAATGGTCCAGTACAATTATACTGTTAACAGTTGAAACAGTATTTAAGTATTTGTGTTAGTATGAAATGGACTGCATTTAGGAGATAAGCCAAATAAGCCTTACAGGATGACACCTCAGATGACAAGTGTCATTATCATGATTGGTCACCTTACAGGGACCAAAATGTAAATATTTTATTTTTAGGGGTCAATTTGTATATTTAAGAAAAGTTCATGATTTTGAACTTTTAGAAGTTAAGAAGTCTTGTAAGGCATGATCAAGCAAGAAATTTGATATTTGGAAGTTTAGCTGTAAGTAGTCAACTTGCAGGGACTAAAGTACAAATATTTTTGCCTTTAGGGGCCAATGTGCAATTTTGGAAAAATTGTGGAATTATCAGTAATTATGTAAATTTTTGAACCAGAGACTTGTTAAGTAAGGTCTCTTAGGTCAATTAAGTCAATGATCCATTTCAAGTTCGGTTAGCTTGGTTGGAAATCAAAGAAGACAAGTTAAGATTGAGTTCAATGACTCTAGCTAGAACCAATCACATTGTTCCATTTGTCACAATGGGGACCGGCCACATCATGGCTTTGTGAGCAAGAAATCTTGTTTTTGAGAAACATTATGCAAATTGGAAGAAATTAGGTGTCAATAAAAAGTGACAAATCACACTTTAAGTTGGTGATTAAGCACCTTGATCTTTGGCTTGGTTGATTATGTTCAAGGATTTAATTGGCTAATGGTTTTAGCACACAAGGACCGGCCACATGAGGATGAAACACCTCAAGTCTATAGCTAGCATGAATCACCCTCCTAGCCTTGCATCTTTGGCAAGACAAGGCTTGCACACCTAAGCATCAAAGGCCGGCCACACAAGGGAGCAACACTTCATGACTAGCCTTGATAAGAGACAAGGTGAACCTTGCACACATGGCAAACTTATGCATTGCCAAAGCTATCATTATGATCAGCCATATGAGGAAGAGACACCTCTTATTGTAGCCTTGATGAACACACAACCTAGATTCCCTAGCCTAGCTTCCTTGGCAAGACAAAGCTTGCACACACCTCACCCTAGGGCCGGCCACAACAAGGTGATGCCACATCAAGTATATAGCTTTGATGAGCAAGCATTTTAGCTAGGTTTGCTTGTCAATTGGAGCAAGAAAAACCGGCCAACACATAGGGACAAAGGAGAAATAATTTGGCTTGAAGGATCAATGCACAAATTACAAAAGAAGGATCACATGGACACATGACACCTCGTACACCTTAGCTAGGCCTAGTAAGCAAACTAGCCTTGCTTATGGTGAACAAGAACAAGCTCCAAACTACACCTAAGGTCAGCAAGCTTAGGAAATGGACACCTCATGACCTTTAGCCATTATTAGTAAGCCCCCTAGCTTGGCTACTTGGCAACTTGGCCGGCCACCTCTCAAGAAGTCAAGAACAAGTTGAATTCTTCTAAGGACTATGGAGCAATATGAGAAAGTAGATTGTTTTCCTATAAATAGGTGAATGTCCTCTCATTGTATTTTGTTAGCCAACACACACAAGCAGCACATACCCCCTAGTTCTGCCCTTAGGAGCCGAGACAAGAAAGGAAAGAAAAGGGAGAGAGGAGAGAACAAGAGAAAGAGTTTTCGGTTGGTATAGAAAGTGTGAGAAAAGTTTCAAAACTTTAGTTTAAGGATTTCATTCATGGAACTTGAGGTAAATACTTGAATCCTCTAGTTCTTTACTCAAATTTCAGTTAGGGTTTGAGTATATGATCATTGAGTATGAGCATGAGCTTAGTTGGTTAAGTTTTATGCACTATGGTTTTGAAATGCCTGTTTAGGGTTGTAAACTGGACGGTTTTTCTGGAAACAAGATTTTGAGGCCTTTAGAGGTCGATTTTGGAAAAAGTCAAAACTGTAAAGTTGTAGAGAAGGGAAAATCCTAGGGGACAGCACAGACAGTTTATGAAAATAAGGTCTCTAAGAACTTTTTTTTTGCAAAAACCCGAGACCATGTTATGATTTGTAAATATGGTCGAAGAATTTTCAAAGAAAGAAACAAGCAGGTTAAGTACATATTTGAGCTTTGAGTTAAAAACAAAAGTTTTAGGAGACTTCAAGATCTACAACTTTTATAAAGAAAACCTTTTCAAATTTAAAATATATTTATACGAAAAGGATCAAACATTATGAATTAGTTTAAAAACCCAGTTTTCAGAATTCAAGGATTTTACTAAAATTCAAAAAGGAGTTGAGTTTTAGGTTTGTACTTTAAAAGAGTTAGAATTGTTATGATATCATGATAGGATGATGCTTATCCTATTATGTTCTTGAAAACAGGAAAGGGACCTGTTTGAGTAAAGTATTTTAGTTCAAGGCGCAAATAACGGTAAGTACGACTCCGCCTACAGCATAAACAAAAATGTTTGTTGTTGTATGCCTTCAAGTTTATGATGATATATGTATAAAAAATGTTTATGGTTTGTGTGATATCAAGTGTATGATGATTTATGATGAATGTTTAGGATATGTATGTTTTCAAGGAATGAAGAATGTCTATGGCATGTATGATTTCAGGTCATGTTATTAGATACAGAATGAATGTCTATAGCATGTATGTTCATATGATTAATATTTTGATATTATGGCATCACGAAGCATGCTCATTAATGATAAGATATTTGGTAAGATATGAAATCCCAGTTTCAGTTAAGAAACTGTTTATGATCATGAAATAATGTTTCAAGTATGAAACAAGATAAGAACAAGTTTTAAGTATCATGATAAGCAGGATGCTATATGTCGTATCGACCCGCACTAGGTCGGGTTTGGTTCATGGTTTGAGTTGTACAGGGCTGGCCGCCCCAACCACTCCATGGCAGCGCGCCACGGTACGTACATTTATGTTATGTAAGGGCCCAAAAAGTATGCTAACCTATGAAAACAGTAAGAAAGCATAAATGGTTCATGCATTATGTTATCATGAAATGTTTTGCGGATTAGATAGTTGTGCTTGCTGAGCGAAAGCTCATAGTTCATGTTTATGCTGTAGGAAAGCAAACTTATGGTAGTCCATGATGCAAGGCAGTGGAGCGTGGTGAAGCAAAACTGTGAAACTGTGGGTGGGAACTGCTACGTTTCTTTTTGTCAAATTTATGTTAATTTAAATAAGTTGTATTTGTGTACAAGACTTTAGTACTATGATAAGTGATTAAGTATATGTACATATATGTATGAAAGTAAGGACTAAAGGGTTTTCCTAGTTCAAGTTATTTATCGTTTGTAATAAGTATAAAAAAAAAATTTAGCCCAAATTTTCATATGTTCTTAAGTAAGTATGTAAGGTAACGGCCTACGATAGGCGGGTCGTTACACTACACATACTTAGGGATGGACTACCTTCGGAGGTCAGGCAGTTCACTCCGCCACCAATGATAGAGATGACGTTGGATGAGATGATAGATACTCTCCTGGAGGCCGAGATTATAGCCTATATGCTACAGGCTGCCACACCCGAAGATGATAACTCGTTTATACCGATCGACGACGCAAGCATTGGGGAGCCAGTCTTTCACGATGGTCCATTTATACTAGAGGAACCCATTGCAGCTGTACCAGTTCAGGCTATTCCTCCACATAAGGAGGATGCCGATACAGGGATAGACCCGGCTAACCCAGGGGAAGACCCGAAAGACCCTCCAGTGATCGTCATCGCTAGTGATGATGAGGAAGAGATCAAGGAGGAGCAAGAAGAGCTGGAGGAGGACCCCGAAGAAATCTTGTTTGACGACAACGACTGGGATACAGACTCCGAGATCTTTTCTGTTGTTACGACGGAGTAGCTAGTCTAGATCTTAGTTTTGATTCTTTTATTCTTTTTGACCCTAGGATTGTACATATGTATGATGGTTAAGTGGTAGACACTTCCACCTTGACTTCCTATGTATATTAGGCCTGACATGTACCCTATCTATATTAGGCCTGACATGTACCGGACAAGTGTTAGACACTGCCGAAAGAATATACTCTTTTTGTACGATATACTGAAAGACAAAGTGCATATATGAAATGAATATATGAAGTATTATTCATGACAAGTTTATGATAAGTTTATGATATGATATGATGAGATCACGATGGATCTCTAATATGATGTTTCTATGTCACGATGTGATGACGTTATGATGTTCTATAATATGATATGATAAGTTACGATGATTCCATGATATGATGTTTTAAGATATGAATGAAAGGAATATGTATTAGAAGTATAACAATATCCTTCCTTGTGATAAATAGGAACTAGAAGATGGTTCGCCCACGTACACGATTAAACCCAGCTCCACAAAAGCCTAATCTTGCAACGGTTGTAGCCGATTTGCAACGACAATTGTTAGAACGGCAACAAGAAACAAATAGGCTTCAGGATCAACTAGCTCGAATGAATCAAATGCCTCGTGTTAATGAAGTTCCACAGCAGAATAACCCCAAGCCCCCAGTAGTTCATCAGATGCCAGAGGTGAATCAAGGGATTCCATGGAATCTAGGAGTCCCGTTAGCAACAGCCGCACCAGCAGGGTTGCAAGCGAACCCACCTATGGTTCGAGAAGACTTGCTATATGAACGGTTTAGGCGTATGAAGGCGTCTGAATTTGAGGGACTTACGGACCCGATAGAAGCTAATAATTGGCTTATTGACATCCAAGTAATTTTGGATTTTATGGGACTCACGGAACAGGAAAAGGTCCTTTGTGCTTCTTTCGCACTTAAGAAGGATGCTCGACATTGGTGGATGATCGTCCAAATGCGTAGAAACGTTGCAACCATGAGCTGGCAGGATTTTGTGACTGAATTCAGAGCGATGTATTACAATAGAGAAATTCTTGCAGCTCAGCAAGATGAGTTTAATAGTATGAGGCAAGGATCGATGACAGTACTGGAAGCTATCAAGAAGTTTGAACAACTAGCTCGCCTATGTCCGGAACTTTTGCCAAATGAAATGGAGAAAGTAAGAAGAATGATGAAGATGTTTCGGACAGACATTGCCAAACAAGTAAGCATAGGAACTAGCCCTCCAACCCTTGTAGCTGACTGTATAAGTCGAGCTATAAGAGCCGAGTATTGGATCAATCAGGATAAGGAGGTAAGGGCTCAGATCTTTAAAGTTAAGAAGGAATAAAAGGTTGTAATGAAGCAGTCGCAGCCTAAGCAAATTCAAGAATTGTATCCAAAGGGCCAGACCAGTAATTCTTTTCAAAATTCCAAGTAGTTCATGAGGAACAAAAGAAAGGGGAATGCTATTAACCAGGGCCAACAGAGGAATTACCCTCAAAAAAAGAATAATCAAGGTACTGGGGGTAATAATTATCCCATGTGCGCGAAATGTGGAAAGAAGCATTTTGGAGTTTGTAGAATGGGGACAAATGCCTGCTATCTTTGTGGCAAGGAAGGCCACTATCCAGGAATTGTACCTCAAATAATCAGAATCAGAATCAGCAGTACCCGAATAGGAATTCAAGCAATCAGCTCTATGCGGTGCAAGCCCAGATTGAAGGTCCATCGATTGCACAAGTAAGATTAGAAGCTCCTGAACCACAAGCTAGGATCTACGCTTACACTAAAGGAGATGTTGAAGCTGGGACTTCTCAGGTGGTAACTGGTCAGATTTCTATCACCACCTTTGATGCAATCACCTTGTTTGATTCCGGTGCCACTCATTCGTTTGTATCGAAGGAGTTTGCCCAAAAATTAGGAAGATGAGCTATTAAACTAGATAAACCCTTCAGAACCTCCCTTTTGTCAGGAGAAATTCTTCCATCTGACTATTGGGTACGAAATGTTCCAGTAGTCATTTGTGGCAGAGAATTGTACGTGGATCTTGTTGTGATTAAGCTTCAAGATTATGATGTTATCCTAGGAATGGACTTCTTAGGAAAGTACAATGCTAAGATTGATTGTCGAAAGTGTTCTGTTACGTTCAATCCCATTGGCGAGGAGGAATTCAACTTTTATGGTCAGTCACGGAATTCATCATCAAGGCTGGTATCAGCAATGAAGGCGTGGAAAATGTTAGCTAATGGATGCGAAGGATATTTAGCTAACATGGTGGACAAAGCACAAGAGACTGAGTTAAAACCGGAAGATGCCCCAATTATAAAAGAATATGTGGATGTCTTTGCTAAAGAATTACCAAGACTTCCTCCAGAGCGGGAGATTTCCTTCGAGATCGAGCTATTGCCCGGATCAGCACCAATATCCAAAGCACTTTACCGCACGGCACCGGCTGACTTAGGGAGCTTCAAGTGCAGTTGCAAGAGTTGTTGAATAAAGGATTTATTCGACAAAGCCATTCTCCTTGGGGAGCACCAGTTTTATTTGTCAAAAAGAAAGATGGATTGTTGCGAATGTGCATCAATTATCAGGAACTGAACAAGATCACCACCAAGAATAAGTATCCTCTCCCTAGAATTGATGATCTTTTTGATCAACTTCGGGGATCAATGGTATTCTCGAAGATTGATTTACGATCGGGATACCACCAACTTAGAATTAAGGAGGTAGATGTTTCCAAGACAGCATTTCGCACGCGCTATGGGCACTACGAGTTTCTCGTTATGTCATTTGGATTAACCAATGCCCCAGCTGCTTTTATGGATCGGCCAAACATGAAGAATGAGATTGCCGAATTTGTATCAAAGTGTTTAACATTCCAGAAAGTTAAGGCTGAACATCGGCAACCTGGAGGAGAACTTCAGAAAATCGAACTTCCAGAATGGAAATGGGAACAAACTACGATGGATTTTATAGTTGGATTGCCCAAGACCGCAAGTGGGAATGATACAATTTGGGTTGTTGTTGACAGATTAACCAAATCAACCCAGTTTATTGCTATTAAGGCTACCTTTTCGGTAGAAAAGCTCGCGGAGATTTATGTATCCCAGATTGTTAGGCTACATGGGGTACCAAAATCTATCATTTCTGACTGAGATGGACGTTTTACCACTCGATTTTGGATGAGTGTTCATAACGCCATGGGGTCAAAATTGAAGTTTAGCACAGTTTTTCACCCCCAAACCGATGGACAATCGGAAAGAACCATCCAAATACTGGAAGATATGCTGAGGTCATGTGTTCTGGATTTTAAAGGAAGTTGGGATCAGAAGCTACCTTTGATTGAATTTTCTTACAACAACAGTTACCACGCCTCAATTGGTATGGCTCCATTTGAAGCGTTATATGGAAGGAAATGCCGATCACCCATTCATTGACAAGAAGTTGGGCAGAAGCAGCTCCAAACCAGGAATTTCATTAGAAAAACCTCCGAAGATATTAAGTTGATAAAACAGAGACTCAACATAGCTTTTAGTCGACATAAAAGCTATGCCGATAAACGTCAGAGATCGTTGGAATTTCAAGTTGGAGACTCTGTTTTCTTAAAAGTTGCTCCTATGAAAGGAGTAATGAGGTTTGGTAATAAAGGAAAACTTAGTCCTAGGTACATAGGACCATTTGAAATTCTTGAAAGGATTGTAAAAGTAGCATGCAAGCTTGCCTTGCCGCCAGAATTAGCTTCTATGCATAATGGTTTTCACGTCTCAATGCTGAAGAAGTATGTACCTGATCCTTCCCATGTTATAAGACAGGAACCAGTTGAAGTTCAAACAGATTTGACGTACGAAGAGAAGCCAGCCCGGATTTTGAATCGAGAAGAAAAGGTCTTGAGGAATAGAACAATTCCCATGGTCAAAATTTTGTGGCGGAATCACAACATTGAATAAGCAACATGAGAACGAGAAGATGAGATGAGGAAAAGCTATCCCGACCTGTTTTACTTTTCGAGGACAAAAATTTTTAAGGGGGGTAGATTGTAATGACCAACTTTTTGACGGACTCGTGATTTCTTTTGATCCCAAGAAAATCTAAGTCTGTACTATGTATGTCTGTATGAAATGTATGATCTGATTTATCAGAATATGTTTTAGTTCTTATAAGTTATAAGACTGAATGTTAGTATAAGGCCTTTTGACGAGGAGACGGAATCATAATTTATGATTTTGTTCTGGCCTATGTATGACCAAAATAACTCATAACTTGAATAAGACAGTACTGCAGTGTAATAAGCAGTACATGAATTATATTGTGTCTGACCGTAATTACGGATACAGAATGAAGAATAAGGAATGTGATCACTTTAGAAAAATCCAGTATTACAGTATTGTTGATAGTTAATAATATTTGGAGCAAGGAGGACTAAGTAGTTTCAAGTCCTAAGAAAAATCCATACGTAGTCCAGTTAAGTGCATATGAATTCTGGACTGCAATCCAGTATTACAGTATTGTTGATAGTTAAAACAGTATTGATATTATCTGGATTATTAAGGAAATGGACTGCATATTAGGAGGGAGTGCCAAACATGGCCCTAATTGGAGGACACCTCACCAAAGAAAATTATTTAATTTTGGGAATTTTTCGTAATTATGGAAAAGTGGATAATTATGAAAGATTTTTTAGTGGATTGAGCTCCACATGACCGGCCACCTCATAGGACTAAAGGGTAAATATTTTGTTTTGAGGGTCAAATATGTAATTTTAAGAAAAACAATAATTGTTAGAAATTATGGATTTTTCACCTGTAAATAGGTATTGTGAGGTTGAACTTGAACCATTTAGTTGGACTCCCAAATTTTTTTAGTTTTCTTTCAACTTTTCCTCTCTAGCTTTAGAAGAAAAAAAGAGAGAGAGAGAGAGCCTTGAGTGGCCGGTTGTTAAGGGGAGACTGTTGAGCAAATTTTCTCTCATCTTAAGGTCTAGAACAACCTTTCTGTAACGACCCGACTTTTCAGACCGTTACTTAACTAACATACTTATTCTTATTTAATTTAGTCTTAACATTCACTTGCGTTTGATTCCGAAAATACAGAAAATTTTTTTTTTGGGAGAACTAAATCATGATATTTAGTTATGATCTTAATATTAGATTTTTCTTACTTAGGAAAAAGTTTTGTGAAGAACTTGGAAGGTTTGAGATCTTAAAGGCTTCCCGGAGCATTTCGGTAAGATCTATGAACTTTGTTGAAGTTTGTGGTTGTTGTGGTATCATGCCGTACAGTAGAAGCTTTGGTATGAAAAATAAATTATGTATTAAGATTCTACAGAGGATAAGCTTCATTTTAGACTTTGGAATCACTTGATTTTCTTTTATATGTCAAAAGTTATGTGCCTTTGAAGTTGTGACACTAAATATGAAGAGAAAATGAACCTCCGAGTCACAGCATAGCCACGGGTTTACTGTACTTCGAACCCTTTAGACTCAAAATTTTGGACTATAAATTATAGATCGAAAAACTATATTCCTTAAGGTTTCCAAAAAGGTATCTTACGCCTTGAACGGATAAATGTGCAATTTTTGACGAATTTTACAAGTTTGGACCATGAACCGAAAATCCTGGCTGGAACCCTGTCCTAGCCACGGGTTTTGCATCTTTTGAGTTAGTAAACCTTAACGTTTTATGAAACTGTTCTTATCATATAAAATAGACATTATAAGCTTTCCAATGACATATCTTTCGGCTTATTTGGGCTTGTAAGTAAATTGTTATGATTTTTCTAATCTTACCTATGAATCTGGATTTATGGTTTAATTGTGAAACCAACAGTAACAAAACCTAAGTTGATGGTATGAATAACTCCAGTAATAAAGGAAATGACTTTACCTCTGTAAAGTAGACATCTTAAGCTTCAAAATGAGATATCACACGTTTAAAATGGATGTGCACATAAATTTTAATAAATCCCTTAAGATTGTAGTATAATCTGGTAATCTAAGATCTTACCAAAAGACTCTTAGAAAAACGTCCACATTAACGTTTGAAACACATGAAATCTTGGAAAACAAGTTGTAAGGACAGAAACTAGATGTTTCAAACTTTCCAACAAGCTATCTAGTGTCCAAAGCGGAATCATACTCAAATCTAAATAAATCTTACAAGTTAAAGTCCTACACCGAGAAAACGATTAAATAGTAAAATGTGACACAAGGGTAAGTCTTGACACATAAACATATTTAGTTATGAAAGGAATTGATTTTAAGTGTATGATCAAATAATGTGAAAACCCTAACTTTATGAAATTAAATTATAAGTTTTAAATGGGTCAAGATAAAGTATACTGGATGGTTACTAGGTGTATGCCAAGAGTTTACCTTAGCCCAACTAGAGGAACATAACTTAGGGGTTGGGCTAGCCCAATAATAAAAAAGAGGTATACCTTTAGGTGACTAATTGTCATCTTGATTGATTTATTAATTACTTAATTAATTAATACATAACCAAATGTAATTAATAAAGTATTTAATTAATTAATTGATTAAAAATTAATTAATTAATTATAAGAGTTAGTAAATGATAATCAAGATTATTATGTTAAAGAACTACATAATTATAATATATGATTAATTAGAGATTAATTAATCATTTATCAATCATTGATATAACCATCAAAATAATTATGGATAATTAACTAGAGATTAATCAAACATTAATTATTAGATTAATCAAATTATTAATTATTACTATTCGAATTAATAATTAATAATTACTATATGAGAATGAATATTTAAGTAACATAAATTAAATTATTGACAAGATAACCATTATAAGTCAATTAAAATTATATAATTAAATTATAATTTCTTAATTAAATAAAGTAATAATTAATATTACTTAATTAATTAATTAATCAATTAATTAATCAGTAGTTAAAAATTAAAATAATTAATTAAATTAAATAATAATTAATTGAAATTTATTTTAATACTTAATAATTAATATGAATTAATTGTTAAAGTTAATTATGATATAAGTGAATTAAGTTTTCTATAGCTTATTAAATAAATAAATAAAGTAATATTACTATAATTCTATCTAATAATGAGATATTGTTAATCAGGCAATTTCTCAAATATGCGTATTAGCGATACAACTCCGGAAGTTTAAGCATATAAGACAAGTAAGTACAAACCTCACCTACAGCATGGAACAAAATGTTTTTCCTTGTTGATGATCTACATTTGCTATGACTTGACTTGATGATGCTATAAGTATATGAGTTATACGCATTGCTTTGATTAAGTATCTAATGTGCATAATTCATCTTGCACTGAAATGATCGGCATTCCTCACATACGATTATGTCATAATGATATATGCATAGTGACATGTAAATCTACACATTGTCACAATTAATAAGAATGAGGCAAATAAAATATAGGATTAAGTGTCGTACCAACCTCCATTAGTGAGAGGATATGATAAGAATGAAAGTTACAAAATATGACCTTGGAGGCTGTTGGAGGGTCGCTCCCCTAACTCCCCATTGGTTGCGCGCATATGGGTACGACATAGGGGCCCTTAAGTAGACAAAATATGTAAATAATAAAGCATAATTGAACACATATAGTTCACATGCATTTTTAACCATTCATGATGTTACATGTGATGATATGATTTTATGAAAATAATTTGTGAGATATTGTTTGTACTTGCTGAGCGAAAGCTCATCATTGTGTGTTCGTGCTGTAGGTAACTCGGGTAAGCAGCACATTGCTTAGATGTTCTATGGACTGGCGAAGCTGTGCGGAGGCGATGAAGGACGGGAGTGGGATACCACTACGAATTAAATTTCCGCATTTAGATTTCGTAAAACTATTTTATATTAACTATATTCACAATTATGTTCCAATGTTTTGGCGCCACTAAATTAGTATGAGTATTTTACAAAAATAGACCTTAGACTGTTTCTTGGTAATTTTTATGAAGTTATAACCTTTTTGTTTATATATCATCTAGCTACGATTTTTAAACTAGATAATTAGTTGCTAGAGGTTTACGATTTCCTCAATTAAAATTTTTAGTGATTCTAACTTTTGTAATACGGATAAAAAAAAAATTTCTGTATTTTCTGGGAACTTGAGGTTTCCAAAGCATATCAAGGGTTCGATCCTTGGTATGAACAACCCGTGAGTACCTGTGAAGTGGGTTCTCAAGATGGGTTGGGGTTGCTGGTTTGCAGGCCTGTTAAGACAGTGTGCTCGACCCGAGAGGGGCCGAATGGGGTACACTGAACAGTCGACCCGAGAGGGGACGAATGGGCTGTTACACTTTCCAAGTTTAGAGGTATTACCCTTGATCCCTTAACCAAAATTTTTATTTAGTTTGATTCAAGAAATTTAGACGTATTTCAAGTCATGAGTTATAAGAGCTTAAGCTCATGTTTCTTATTTTTCCCATGTCATGGTTTCTATATGATTAGTCTATGCTTGATCTAAGCTTAGATTATTTTGCTTGTTAAGTTTTAAGCATGGATTTGGTTCTATGCTCTAAAATGAGTTTTAGGGTCACATGTGCCTACCAAGTGTATGTGAATATGTGAATATGCCTTCACATGTTTGAGTAGGAAAAAGTTATGTATGATGATGAATGATGATGAATGATGAAGATGATGATGATGTATATGTGGGTTAAGAAATTAACCTAAAAAAAAAAAAAACACAACTTGGTAAGCTAATCCATATTGTCTTTTTTAAGTAAGAAGATAAGTGTATGGTTGAATGTTAAGAATGAATCTGACGCAAGCATGTTGATGTAGGCTCATGGTTTCGACCGTTTGAGGTAGTATGTGTAAAATTTTAAACGAAAACCAACAAAATACAAAATTGCCAATTTTCGGATTTAACTGGACAATTTTCTGGAAACCTGATATTGAGCCCCTTAGAGGCCGATTATGAAAAAGGTCAAAACTGTAAAGTTGTAGAAAATGGAAAACCCTAGGGGAAACATGGATATTTTTTGAAAAAAGAGATTCCAAAGGCCTCTATTTTATCGAGTTTCCAAACCTAGCCGGTCTTAGTTTATACATGGCCAGTAACTTTCAAATGGAAAAACGGATAAGTTAAAGACATAATTGAGTTTTGGGTAAAGAATAAAAGTTGTAGTTTTCAACAAGATCTACAACTTTCAAGAGAAAACATTTTCAAATTCCAAACCAATTTAAAGATAAAACTGGATTTTCAAAACTGTGCAGGATACAGAAAATTCCTGCACACAAATTAAAAAGCAGTTTTCAAAGTTTTATAGTTTTACAACTTCTTTTACAAAGAAACTATGGCTTTATGAAAAATAGTTTTAGAGGTTTTTAATCCATTAGAAAGTTCACAATAAATTTTTTAAAAGGAAATTTTAAGTAATAAATCGAGATAATACTTGATTTATAAAATCAATATATTTTTCAAGAAAACAAGGTATTTTAAGTAAAAAGGACAAGATGGGCTAAAGTTACTTAAAAATATAAGTAACAATTCAAAGACGGATAGTAATCACTTGGGAGACCAAACTAGGATCCAAAGAAATGAAATAGTAAGCCCAAGTCACTTAGACTATGGTAAACAATTATATGACTAAAGGTAATTGGATAGAATACCAATTCATTATAATTAGGTTTGTATCTATGATTACCAAGAGTAACCAGATTGGATACCAATTAAGTATGTCATGGTTTATGTTAACAGGAGTGTAAGCTGTTGTTGTGCCTCGTTGAGCGATAGACCAAGAACGTATGACAACTTGTAAGTACAACTCCGCCTACAGCATAGGCAAAATGTTTTACTGCTTTGCATGTTTTTCAAAGCTCATACATTAATGTATGTGATGCATATGATTTATGTTTTATTATTGTGACATCATGTAAGATGCTCACTAATGATAAATCACATGGTAAGAATAAGATCAAGTTTCAAGTGAGAAACTGTTTTTAAGAAATTGTTTTCAAGTATGTTGTTAAGCAAGTTTTCTGGTGTCGTACCTACCTGCCACGAGGGCGGGTTCGGTCCATGGTTTGAGTTGGATTAGACAGGCTGCCCCAACCACTCCATGGCTGCGCGCCATAGTACATACACTCATGTTATGTAAGGGGCCCAATAATATGCTAATCTAAGAAAGCAAAATTGGTACGTGCATTGTTTTATTACGAAATGTTTTGTGGAACAAAAGTTGTACTTGCTGGGTGAAAGTTCATAACTTACATTTATGCTGTAAGTAAGCTGCCTACTAGTAATGTGTGATGCAAGACTATGGAAGAGGGCACAATGAATTGTGAAACTTTGGGCTGGATACCGCCACGCGTTTTGAAAAAAAAATATACATAGAAATGTCGGTATTATGTTATGACAGTTGATGGTACTAATATCTAGTAATTAGTATATTTTGTAAATGTGTTGAGGTGATTTAAAAACTTAGTACTTGCCTTGATCAAGTAAGTTTCAAAACAAAAATATTTATGTATTTTTACATAAGATAAGAGTAAGTTTCTAAGTGAGGTAAGTATGCTAACGGCCTACGTAAGGCAGGTCGTTACACTTGGTATGGTGATGACGCCATAATCAACTATGGAAGGGTTGATTGATAAGTCGTTGGTGAACGCCACAGAAAATCCCGATAAGTTCGAATAGTTCTTCAAAGAACCAAAGAGAAAGAATTCTCACAATTTTCATGAATAATGATCTGCCTTATTGCATGAAAAAGGAACAATTTATAGGACCAAGGCCACGAATTTTCAAGCCTAATACCTAAGGAAACTTGCCAAAAAAACTTAAAGGAAAGTTGAAATAACCACCTAATTTCAACCTCAATTAAAGGGAAACAATTCTAACTTTAATCCCTTAATTTTCAGCTTATTACATGCCAATAAGGGAAAGAAAACAACAAAAGAACTAAAATAGGAAAGTAGAAAGTAGCAAATGTGCCCAAATCAGATTTCCTTTCCAGCAAATGCACCCAAATCCAAATAAGGAAAGTGAATAATAATTCAGCCTTAATTGACAAATCTCTTTCCTTTTATTGTAGCTTGAAACCAAAAGAGAAGCCAGAAAAGGAAAGTAAGCACAGATTCTACTATTGACTTTCTCAAACTTGAATCATGCTTATTAAGGGCTAGTCAACACGTTCATCTCCCTCAATAGTGTTGGAAAAATCGGATCCGATATCAGAGTTATGGGGCAGCGGAAGTTTTAAAATTTTTATGCCGATTCGGAAAAAAAGCTCATGATGCATATAATAATAAATTAAATTCATGATCAAACGTACCTTATTTCTTAGATTTAGGAATTGCTAGAGCGTTTGACCAACATGTCTTCTCTACTATTCTCGAGTTCCACGTCTCAGAGTGTGTGTGGGCACACGTTCTACGAATCCAAGCGACCGGTAATGCTTTCCGAAGTCTAGATCCTTCCTTCTCAATTCCGATGTTCCTCGTTGAGAATTTGATCCAGCTTCTTTCTTCAAAACTACAAAACAGGAACCGGTTAACCTCCTATGAAAATTATCGCTCGGTTTAACCTTCCTCACAGTTTTGATTCAATGGAATTTTTTTTTTCTCTTTTTCTCTCTCACAAGGTAGCCGAATTTTATAATGTAGAAAAAACTAATTGGTTTTTCTCTCTACTCTAAAAAAACGTTTTTCCTCTTATGAATAACCAAAAAATTGGTTTTTCAAGAATTCCTAGCCTTTATATAGAAGTCCAATCTTTTTCAAAATTTATCTCCTTCTTGAAAAATAATTAATAATTATTTTTCCGGATAAATTTTGAACCAAAAGATCATACAACTTTAGGGCTAGATTCATTGAACCTAAAAAACTTTTTTCCAAGGGGAGATATATCCCTTAAAAAATTCGGCCACTATGAGAAATAAAGATTGATTGGTGGTTCAAATTTTAAATCAAGAATCTAGACTAGTCAAAAGATCCTAGTCCTATCTAGATTCAAATTTCTTTTAAACCTTTTCGAATTTAAATAAGATTTACTTATTTGAATAAATATTTTCCACAAATGTTATTCATATTAATTAATTTAAATCAATGGAATATTTCAAATTTTCTTTCCTCATAAAAACCCTGCACCTCTTTTAATTATGAGAGAAAAATTCATGAAATAATTTCCATTATTTAAATCAATTAATAATTTAATGTTAGGAATATATTTGAATAATTTTGAAACAAATTTTCTTCTCTCCGCTCAATTAAAAGCCGTGCATCTCTTTTAATTAGGAGAGAAAAATTTTGTTTTCCAAAATTAAATAATTCAAACACAATCTTATTTCCAAAATTTAAATTAACCAATCACATGTTGGCAAATCATTTGTCTACAAATTTCACATGTCCAATCCTTTCTGGATTTCATGTTAGAGAGTATTATGTCTTAATAGACATTACTAAATTCCATTTAAATTTACCGATCTCATTAGGAACAAATCCCAAGACCCTATATGAAACTATATGAGCTAATAGAGGGACCCGATGAAAATATGTAAAGATGCTCCTATAATTGTGAAAAATTAATCCCAGATTAATTATTCACCAATTATCAACTTTAAAACTATTCCACTAAAAGTTTAAAGCTGAACTCCTGTTTACATACCGTATTACAAAAGCTCTCTAACGTAGTGCTTCTTCCATGATTTATTCATTGCTTGCTTAATCCCCATATGTTATCCATGATTGAATTAAGGACTTTTTCCGTTTTACCTTTTCAATCATTGTAACTTAAAATTCCATTATTCTCTATTGAAAGAATCACCAATTGTAAAACCATATAATTAATAAACCACCAGAGAACACAAAGTAAACCGATGGCCAAGATCTTGTTATACTATCTTTCAATCCTCGAATAATGCCTTTAAGTAGATAACATTTACTATCGTTAAGATAGCTATGAATTCCATATCTATGAATCTTAATTTCTCCATCCATAAGTCATGCACCCAAAACACAAGTATATTGACCATGAATTAATAGTGTCTCACCTGTAGTGCATTAAAGTACATAAGTCATGGATACGAACTCAAGTAATCATTTCAGGATTACGATTAATACATGATGATAATCAAAGCGTCATTGATTCTTATAAACGGAAGTATTGAACCGAATGAATTAACACTTTAGGTCCAGTCCAATATCATACCTCAATACTGGTATACATTAAAGTTTATACTCGGAACCTACCCGATGGTTAAGACAAACCATCCCTCCAAGGAAGTAGATAACCTTTACAATCTTATCATGAATAAGATCCCCAAATCTTATTCCATCGATTGCGGACTATTTATTTAGATTGTTATCAAATTACCACGTCTTCTATGTATACCCCGTATACATATGGTAATCTGATATATTACCAACAGCCAAGGACTATTTAATGTTTGCTCAAAATAACCATACAATCAACAAATGAAAGTAAATAGGACACAACTTATTAAACATGAATAACCTCCTCTTATTAATATCAAAATGTCATATTTATAGAAAATCCCTAATATTGATTTTCTATCCTTAGGGCACATTTAGATCCCAACAATCTCCCACTTGCCCTAAGCGAGTAAATGTGACATATTACGCATCCCCATGCCTTCAACGTGCTCTTCGAATCTTCTGGCCACCAAAGTCTTCGTGAACGGGCCAGCAAGATTGTCCTTTGATGCGATTTTGCAAACCGTCACATTTCCACTCTTAACAAAGCCTCTGATGATGTGATATTTTCTGTCAATGTGCTTACTCCTCTTATGATGCCTAGGATCCTTGGTATTAGCTATTGCTGCACTGTTGTCACAGTAGAGCACCATAGCTTTATCCATACCAGGAACGACCTTAAGGTCACGAAGGAACCTGCGAAGCCATACCGCTTCCTTTGATGCCTCACTGGCTGCCACATACTCGACTTCCATGGTCGAGTCAGCAATGCAAGATTGCTTAATACTCCTCCACAAAACGGCACCACCTCCAAGGGTAAAAACAGATCCTGAAGTCGATTTCCTTGAATCCTGATCTGATTGAAAATCAGAATCTGTGTATCCTATAGGAACAAGGTCCTGACCGGAATACACTAGCATAAAATCCCTCGTTCTCCATAGATACTTGAGTTTATACTTGACCGCAGCCCAATGGTTCGGTCCCGGATTCGACTGATATCGACTTACCATACCAACTACAAAACAAATGTTAGGCCTAGTGCATAACATAGCGTACATAAGATTACCTACCGCTGATGCATAAGGAACATTTTTCATACGCTCTTTTTCTTCCGATGTCTTGGGACAGTCATCTCTAGAAAGCTTGATTCCAATCCTGAAAGGTTGGGCACCTTTCTTGGAATCTTTCATAAAAAACTTCTCAAGTACTTTATCAATGTATGAAGCTTGGGAGAGTGCTATCGTTTTGTTCTGTCTATCTCTAAAGAGTTGAATACCAATAACATAACTAGCTTCTCTTAAGTCCTTCATGTTAAACTGTTTGGCTAACCAAACTTTGACAGATGATAATGTTGCCACATCGTTTCCAATAAGCAATATATCATCCACATAAAGTACAAAGAAAACCACTTTCTCGTTCTTGATACATTTATAAACACATGGTTCATAAATATTTTGTTCGAATCCATAGGTTTTGATCACTTGATCGAACCTAATATTCCAAGAATGAGATGCTTGCTTTAATCCATAAATGGATTTAAGCAACTTGCATACCTTGTCTTCTTGGCCTTTTGCCTTGAACCCGTCTGGTTGTATCATATAGATGTCTTCTTCAAGAGAGCGATTCAAGAAAGCTGTCTTGACATCCATTTGCCAGATCTCATAATCGAGAGTAGCTGCAATGGATAAAAAGAATGCGGATTGACTTGAGCATTGCTACAGGCGAGAAGGTTTCATCATAGTCGATTCCTTCTTTCTGCGTATAGCCCTTCGCTACAAGTCTTTCCTCAAAAGTTTCCACTTTCCCATCCACACCTCTCTTCCTCTTGTATACCCACTTACACCCAATCGGTTTTATGCCTTGGGGTAAGTCTACAAGTTTCCAAACTCCATTGGAATCCATAGATTCGATCTCAGTGTTCATAGCCTTTTGCCAAAGACTAGAATCAACATCCTCCATAGCTTCCTTGTACGTAGCCGGATCATCAACATGTTCTATGGATTCTGCTTCAAAAACTACACCATTGAACATGTACCTTTCAGGTTCCTTGATAATCCTCTCACTACGACGAAGCTCCTGTGGTTGTTGATTCTTTAGTTGTTTTTCCACAGGGTTTTCTGTGACTTTAGGAATATCCAAACCCGAAGTCATCTCTTCAAGCACTACTTTGCTATGAGGTTTAAAGTCTTCCATGTAACTTTCCTCTAGGAATGTTGCATGTGTAGAAACAAAGACTTTATTTTGCTTCGGATTATAGAACAAACCACCTTTTGTCCCTTTTGGATAGCCAACAAACAAGCACACTTCTGATCGTGACTCCAACTTCTTCACTTCCTTATCCAGGACGTGTGCCGGACAACCCCAAATTCGAATATGATTCAAATTAGGTTTCCTACTCGTCCATAACTCGTAAGGAGTTTTAGGAACCGATTTGGAGGGAACGTTATTCAGAAGATAGCATGCAGTTTGTATGACATGTCCCCAAAAAGACAAAGGTAATGTGGAGTAACTTATCGTAGACCAGACCATATCCAATAGGGTCATATTCCTTCTCTCAGCTACACTATTCTGTTGAGGAGTACCAGGTGCAGTCAACTGGGATTGTATCTCATTCTCTATCAAATATCCTAAGAACTCATCCGATATGTATTCCCCACCTCGATCCGATCAAAGTGTCTTAATGGACTTGACTAATTGTTTCTCCGCTTCAGCCTGAAATTCTTTGAACTTGTCAAAGGCTTCGCTTTTGCGGATCATCAAATAGACATATCCATACCTTGAGTAATCATCAATAAAAGTGATATAATACTCATACCCACCACGTGCTTCTATGTTCATGGGACCACAAACATCCGTATGCACAAGTTCTAATAGTTCCTCGGCACGACCATCCTTGGCAACAAAATGCCTTTTAGTCATCTTGCCCTCCAAACAGGATTCACATTGTGGCCAAGGTTCAACCTCTTACAAGTCAAGGCATTCCTCCTTTACCATCCTTTGAATTCTGTTAAGGCTTATGTGACCAAGTCGTAAATGCCAAAGATATGATTTGTTAGAGTGAGAAGACTTATGTCTCTTAGAGTTCTTTTCCAATTCTGTATCAAGCAGTGAGTGCATCTTAGGTTTGATAAAATAAAGATTTTCATACATCCATCCATTACAGATAAGAGAATTGTTTTTCCTAATAACAACTTTATTATTAAAAGAAACTGAATAAGAATCTTTAATCAAACAAGCTACCGAAATTAGGTTCCTCTTGAAACTAGGAACATAAAAACAATGTCTCAAAACAATAAACCTAAATTCATCAAAATAAAGATGTACTTCTCCCACTGCTTCAGCTCGCACCAATGTCTCATCACCGGTTCTTAACGTGAAGTTCTCCTCATGCAGACTTCTCGTTACCTTGAACCCCTGTAGAGAAATACAAACATGGTTAGTAGCTCCATAATCTATAACCCAATTGTCCTTAGATTCTACCACTAAACAACCCTCAAGATACAGAACATTGAAATTACCTTTTTGCTTTTGCATAGACAGGTATTCTCGGCAATCCTTCTTGAAATGTCCTTTCTTCCCACAGTGAAAACACTTGACCTTTTTGGGATCCACCTTCCGCTTCTTAGTCTTGGTAGACTTCTTAGAAGCAGGTGCATTCACCGCAGGCTTGTTCCCCTTGTTCTTCCCCTTTTCCTTATTCCTTCTGGGATTAGGACCAGGTGAACTAGGTTCAGCCACATTTGCCTCAGCCTTCGATCTAGAACCCTTAAAAATGTTCTTAAAGGCTTGCAACTCTTTCATCAATTCCGTTAAAGACATCTCCTTCCGGTTAAGGTTGTAGGATGCCTGAAACAAATCGAAATCCTTGGACAAGGTTTGGAAAACCATGACCAATTGAGTTCCAGAATCGATCTCAGCCCCATTTGCCTGAGCTTCAGACAAATATGCCATGACTTTCATCATGTGCTCCTTGATGGGAGTTCCAACCTTCTGCCAGCAGTTCATGAGACCTTTGATAGCATCGGTCTTAGTCTGGATAGTTTGTTCACCAAACATTTCCTCCAGGTTATCCATGATCTGCCTAGAAGTTTGATGCTCTTCATGCTGTTTCTGGAGCACGTTAGACATGCTCGCCCGAATATAGCACATAGCACTTAGGTTGGAATTATCCCAGCGCTCAAGCGCTACAAAATCCCTATCAGGAGCATCGATCGCAGGCGTAGGTGGTCTAGGTTGGGCTAGGACGAAACTGTGTTTCTCAAAGTTTAGGACGATAAGCAAGTTCCTTTTCCAGTCATTAAAGTTTTCGCCAGTTAATTTTTTTTTGCGTAAGTATCACAGATAAATGGCTCGACATTTTGATCTATAATAAGAAAACATATAATAAGTATGAGCAAACATCCTATCAGTTCATAAAATATGGTTTTGTAATGAAACAAAAAGATCTATATGCAATCTAAATGTTTATGTGTAAAACACTTAAAACACATACCTTACAACGATAATTCCTAACTTCTGCTTTCTAAGCTACCGAGGGGTAGTCATAGAATAACTAGCCAAGAACACAGATCATTTCCGATTAATACATATACTTCCATGGAGCAAATTCCATTAAATATATATATTAACTATCGTTTATTTGGCCACTCCTTTATATAACAGAGCCTCGAGGGAGGGTTAATAAATAAAGTATCATGAGTGTGTAACCATCGTTTCCAATTTTGAATACATATTTTACATCCGCCACCGAGGGGTGATCTAAACATAAAATATGCCCAAAATTGTTATCCTTTCGGAAATCCAAATCAGTGTGCACTCTAGGTAAGATACCTATCCGAAGGGAATTCCCGGGTCAAAACCGAGTAGTAGGCACTACCATGCGTAACTATTGGACCAACGATGGAGGCCGTAAGTCTTAGTGTGTAAAACCTTCTCCCACTCATTCTTTTAAATTAGGGTTTTTGTTTTTCATGCATAAACAATATTTATTGAGTGGCACTCCCTAGTTTATATGGCATGTTATTAATACATCATGAAATAGTATAACATATTCATCTAGCAACACATCATCCATGGTTTGCAAAATATGTAAATAACCGCGGATCATGATTCCATCCTAGAGAAAAAAAAATTGTAAAATTTACAAAAATTAACCGAAACATATATCAGCCTTCATTTGTAGATCCATGCCTTGTATCCTTCTTCAATGTATCTACCTTCTCCGATGTCACATCTTTTTAAATTTAAATTTCAAAAAAGATTATATGTGATTTTTAATTTTAATCAAAATTACAAAATATCAAAATTTAAATAAAAAATCCGGTTATTTAAATTTTAAAATTCAAAATTTTGAAATTTCCAAATTTCAAATTTAAATCTCAAAATTTTAAAATTCATAATAATATCCATTAAATTTAAATTTAAATTTCTAATTTTGATTTCCAAATTATCAAGATCACATATAATTGGAAAACTAAATTTTCAATAAGATTATGTGATTTTTGATTTTTTTATTTTAAAAAAACATTTTTTTAATTGAAAATTTCCAAAAAACATAAAATCACATCCTTTGAAAATTTACATACCTTCGTTCATCTTCAATCTCCTCGAATCCATTGTAGCCCGAATTTTTCAAAAAAATTCCTACGCCGTTTCCGGCTTACAAAAATTCTAGGAATTAAAAGAACGACCTAGCGGTGATAATAGACCGCATCTATTACACTTGAAAAACCTAGATACAAATTCTAACCTCTATGGAATCATGACCGGCAAAATTGAACAAGCATCATATATTATAAAAAAAATATAAATCATTCATTTATCTATACATCCATTCATAATATATTTAACATACTCAAAATAAAACCTAGAGTGCCAACTCCCTAAAATATTTCATTAATGCTTAGAGAGAAATTTATTTGATCAAATAATTTATGTTATATACATGATCATGAGTTGGCTCTGATACCAATTGTTGGAAAAATCGGATACGATATCAGAGTTACGGCGCAGCGGAAGTTTTAAAATTTTTATGCTGATTCGGAAAAGAAGCTTATGATGCATATAACAATAAATTAAATTCATGATCAAGCGTACCTTAATTCTTGGATTCCGGAATAACTAGTGCGTTTGACCAACGTGTCTTCTCTACTATTGTCGAGTTCCACGTCTCAGAGTGTGTGTGGGCACACGTTCTATGAATCCAAGCGACCGGTAATGCTTTTCGAAGTCTAGATCCTTCCTTCTCAATTCCGATGTTCCTCGTTGAGAATATGATCCAACTTCTTTCTTCAAAACTGCAAAACAGGAACCGGTTAACCTCCTATGAAAATTATCACTTGATTTAACCTTCCTCACAATTTTGATTCAATGAAATTTTCTCTCTTTTTCTCTCTCACAAGATAGCCGACTTTTATTGAAGTAGAAGAAACCCTTATTGGTTTTTCTCTCACTCCCAAAAACGTTTTTCCTCTTGTGAATTACCAAAAATTGGTTTTTCAAGAATCCCTAGCCTTTATATAGAAGTCCAATCCTTTTTCAAAATTTATCTCCTTTAAAAATAATTAATAATTATTTTTCCGGATAAATTTTGAACCAAAAGATCATACAACTTTAGAGCTAGATTCATTGAACCTAAAAACGTTTTTCCAAGAGGAAATCTTTCCTCAAAAAATTCGGCCACCTTTGAAATTCAAAGGTTGATTGATGGTTCAAATATTAAAGGGTAAATTTCACTTTTAGCACCTGTGGAATAAATTATATTAAAATCAGCACCACTTTTTTTCCCCTTCACTTCTAACACTGCCACGTCATTCTTCAGTCTGATATGTGGGGCCCAGAAGGATTAATTGTATGTCAAATTACTGGTTTATCCTCATCTCCCTCGCATGGCCCCCAAAATAATGTGTCAAACCAGCATCTACAGTTTTTTAGAGAGAGAAAACGAAATCTAGAGAGAGAAACAGTTGCAATCAGCCGGAACCGCTCGTAAACCGTCCGAAACCACCACGAAAGGCATCTATAAACATCTTCGTGATATACGAGGCCACCTACTTAGAATAGTTTAAAAACTAATTAAAGATAAGTTAACGAATCAAAGAAGTCGAAAGTTAAAAAAATTACAAAATCTGGTTTCAATGTCTAAAAAGTTTGTGTTTAACGATTTGTTTGTCGAGGGGAAAAAATTTCATTATTTTGAATTTGTTTAACAGTTGGTCTTCTTACAGGGACGGTCATTATCATAATCACCGCCTGGTAATTTTCGTTGTGACCCCTGTAACTGTTAAATTTTAGCATATAATTTTGGTCACAACGATATTGACCAGGTGGTCATTATAAAAATGACCAGTTTTTGGTCAGACGTCCTTCCACAGGATCGGTCATTTTCATAATGACCCCATGGTCATTATCGTTGTGACCCCTGTAAATGCTCAATACGGTGACGTATTGGCCAAAGTGTTAGACCATCGGTCATAACCGTTATGACCGCAGTGTTATACGATCGGTCATAACCGTTATGACCAGACGGTCATAACCGTTATGACCGCTGCGTTACACTATCGATCATAACCGTTATGACCAGACGGTCATAACCGTTATGACCGGTAGTGTTATACGTCGGTCATAACCGTTATGACCTCTGCTTTACACTATCGGTCATAACCGTTATGACCAGACGGTCATAACCGTTATGACCTCTGTGTAAGACCAGCGGTCATAACGGTTATGACCGCCTGGTCATAATCGTTATGACCAATCGTATAACACAGCGGTCATAACGGTTATGACAGCCTGGTCATAACAGTTATGACCTCTGTGTTATACCAGCGGTCATAACGGTTATGACCAGGCGGTCATAACCGTTATGACCTATGTGTTACAAGATACGGTGACGTATTGCTGAAAAACCTTAGGCACAAAGAGGTCACAACGAAAATTATCAGGCGGTCTTTGTGAAGTTGACCGTCCTGTAATATGCATTTTAAAATAATGGAAATACCAAGAGTCATTTAAATGTCGAATTACAGATTTACCCTCATCTCTCACCCGCCCAAAAGGCTTTCTCCCTCGAATAAGCTCACAAAAATTTCCAACCATCGTCTACAGTGTTTTAGAGAGAGAAACTCCGATTCTAGAGAAAGAAAGCTTTGCAACCGCTCTAAAACCGCTCGGAAACCATCCTAAACCACCACGATAGCCCTTTATATAATGGTTGGATGTCTGTTAACGTCGAAAAATCTTTAAAAAATACCCATGTCGACACCAACAAAAATGTCAGAGAAAAACACTACTCCCGAAACATCGCCGAAGGGTACGCAGGGGGAAGTCGAACTAAAAGACTCACAGATGTTCATGAGTGAACAAGACGATAATATATCCGACTCTGAAAAGGTAATGAAATATTTTTTTTTTATGTTGAAAAATATTTTCATTGTTATTATATATAAGTGCTGTATAATAAAAGATATCAGAAGCTGGATCGATTAAAAATTTGTTTTGGTCTTTGTGTTTAAAAAGTTTACACTTTTAGTATTTTTCAGTAAGAATATGCAGTATTTATTGATTTTTGAAAACAAAGTTTCCATTTTTATATGCGTTTTTGATGATATTCCACTTTTCAGTTGATTTACTGAACAATGTTATCATATTGTACATAAAGTTAAAATTTTTATCTGTTTCTGTACCATAAAACATCCGTTAACTCAAGTATGTGTTTTGGTTTATATTTTATATTAGGGTTTTCGTCGATGTTTGTGTTTAAGTGTAGATGATATCGGCTATTTGAAACAAAATGGAATGGTCATTTTTTTTATGACTCTCTGGTCATAATAATTATTACTCAGTTTCAGTTTTCTGTTATGTCCGGTGGTCATTTTCATTATGACTTGTTGGTCATAATAATGATTACTATGAGTTTTAACTTATTTTAGGATGTTCATTTTAATTATGACTTGGTCATAATAATAATTACTCAGTGTTTTCTCTTTTTCCTGTTGTTATGGCTTGTTGGTCACAAAAATTACTAGGTTTTTTGTTTATTCCGGACTGTCATTTTCATAATGACTTGGTCATTTTAGGCCGACAATTTTTGTTTAATTGATGGTGATTAATTTTTTAGTTTTCATAATGCTGTTATTTTATGCCTGGTAATTTTTATTATTACTTCACTGTCATAAGTATACTTACCCTTTTATATTACGATTAACATTACCGCAGGTTCAATATAATCGACGGGTACCGGATTTTGAAATTACCAGGGCAAAAATAAACACTTTTATTAACATTCCGGATAGTTGTAAGAAACTGAGACAGTGGTTGTCTCCCCAACAGTACGAGGCCGTCCTCAAGCAGCCATGCATTAAGCATTTTCTGAGATTAACCACTCTTGGTTGGGCTGGTCAGGTCTTCCACAACATTGTGATTAGATTGACGGATCACTCAGCAATGGGTGATGCTCTTTTGTTCGACATCGAAGGCGAACTTGGCAGATTTTCCATCAATGAGTTATGCCTCATTACCGGCATGAAATGTACAGGGTCTACCCATCTCCCAGTGGTTGAAAGCCGATTAATGACAAGATATTTTTCGCCCTTGAGAGGCGTGTCGAGAGAAAATCTGGAGCTGCAGATGTCGAATGCGACATTTGACAACGACGACGACGCTGTGAAGCTTAGTTTACTATACTTGATGTTCTGCATTCCCTTATCAAATGCAAACTCCGTCAAGATAGACTATAAGTTTTTTTCACTGGCCGATAACATTGCTGATTTCAATGATTTTCCTTGGGGCGTTCTCTCATGGGAGGCAACCCGGACTGCAATATGTAATGCAGTTGAGAACAGGCTGTCTACGAAGAGAAGAGCTTCAAGAAGGCCCGACAAAGTGCATTACAGTGTATCGGGCTTTCCTCATGCCTTACTCGTCTGGGCCTATGAGACCCTCCCATCGATAGCATTGAAATTCAGCAAAAAATACGATCATGCCTTTCCGCATATGCTGTCGTGGACCACCGAGGACAATGTCAAGTTCGATGATGTTATATCTTCTTTTACCGCTGTTGGCGAAAATCAGGTATTATTGTATAGGATTTCTTATGTATATTTATTATGTATGCAGTGTCAATTACAATTGTTGGTCAATTTAACATTTTCACAAGTCTGTTACCATAACAGTGGTTATACTAGCATATTGATACAATCCGTAACCCTATTGATTTTTTTTATTAATATCAAATGTGTTCAGAGTAAGTGTTTTGTCATGATGCCAACCGAAGATGAGTTGAAGGACCCATGGGTTGCGCGGCTATTTTTGAAGAACCCAAGTGTTGTGCCAAAATTACCTCCCAAGCCTTCTACACCCCGACCGAGCTCCGATACAAACTCAGATTGACGGGAGTTTCAAAAAGAAATCCGAGGAGAGGTTGTCTCCATTAAAGAAAAGTTGGTGGCTCTTGAAAAGGGCCAGAAGAAGGCTAACAAACTCATGAGAAGTGTAATAAAAATGTTGGTCGCCAACTTTTCTGAGAAGGGGAAGGGGAAGGCACACACCAAGGAATTTGTCAGCAGCCGCCAGAAGCCTCAAGTTCACACGGCTGAGAATTATGAGTTCAAACCTACCTCACCTCACATCGGCACCGGCTCGCAAGATGATGTGATATTCGACTCTGACATCGGAGCCGCTGTTGATATGGGTGTTCAAGCAGCCATGGAGTTCCTCACTGCCGAAAAGGTGATTGTTCCTCGGGAGGACGTCAAGGCTGACAAGAATAAGGTACTCATTTAGCTGTTAGTCGAGTATTACATTAAATGTAGATTATCTCAACTGTGTTCCACAACTAGAACATTGTATTTATTATTATGCCATGTTGTGAAACCACACAGGAAAGTATTTTGCCCTCTGATTTACCAGCAACCGATCTAGAAGCGAAGGCAAAATCAGATCAATGTGTTGGAATAAAGGAGGAGATAGTGCAAGACCCGGAGAAGGATAGTCAAGAAAAAAACACAGGGATGGATATCGTGAAGCTTGAGGAGCCAGACGACGATGAGAGCCTCGGTGACGTGGTTGTTACAAATCTCTGTAACTTAGTTATATAGTCATTATGGTCATTGTGTACAATGTTAACTCATTTTACATATTTTACTTATAGATCCGTAAGAAGAAGAGGGCCAGACTATCAAGGATTGGCCAACGGCCCTCTAGATCAATCACTGATGTTGCCTCGCCGTCGAAGCCTCCGACTAAGCTGCTTACTCCCCTCCCTCCGGGTCTCGCAGATGAACCTCCGAAAGAGACGCTAGAGGAGTTCAGGGAGTGGTTCCCAAAAGGATTATTGAAGAGGACTCATGCAGGATAAATTTTTTTATAATACAGATTATGCTCGGTTTGAAATTTACAATAAATTAACAACGTCATCACCAATTAACCAGACGGTACGTTATGTTTAGTAAACGGCCTCCCCGATACACTGCAAAGCATGATATTTTTGACAAACCACATGACCTCGGATGCATGTTGGTGGAAAAAAGAGTTGGTATTATGAGTTAGCTACCTCTCCTGTTTGGCTATGGGAAGAAGTAAGTATCTTTCTTCAATATTTTATACTCAATGATACATTGTTTGTTATCCTGTATTTTTTTTCAATTTATTTGCATCTTTTTTGTTTGTGCAGCACATTGACGTTGCTTTCTACTACCTGAGGAAGAAGATTAGGCAGCACCCTGAACTGGAATAACGAAAGGTGACAACGGTAGACACGTTTTTTGCTGCAAAAGTCCGTTCGTTGTGGACCGTCTACCAGGCAGCACCCGATAAGTTCGATTGGGCCTGCTGTGATTCTGTGTTCAGGATAATGCTTAGCGTGCGTGCCCAGAGTGGGGCCTCGTGGTTTGGCGTTAACACGGTGCTAATGCCAACATCTATTACACTTGAAAATTCTAAGAATTGAAAGAACGACCTAGCGGTGATAATAGACCGCATCTATTACACTTGAAAAACCTAGATACAAATTCTAACCTCTATGGAATCATGACCGGCAAAATTGAACAAGCATCATATATTATAAAAATAAGATGAAGCATTCATTTATCCATACATCAATTCATAATATATTTAACATACTCAAAATAAAACCTAGAGTGCCAACTCCCTAAAATATTTCATTAATGCATAGAGAGAAATTTATTTGATCAAATAATTTATGTTATATACAAGATCATGAGTTGGCACTGATACCAATTGTTGGAAAAATCGGATACGATATCAGAGTTACGGCGCAACGGAAGTTTTAAAATTTTTATGCCGATTCGGAAAAGAAGCTCATGATGCATATAACAATAAATTAAATTCATGATCAAGCGTACCTTAATTCTTGGATTCCGGAATTACTAGTGCGTTTCACCAACGTGTCTTCTCTACTGTTGTCAAGTTCCACGTCTCAGAGTGTTGTGGGCACACGTTCTATGAATCCAAGCGACCGGTAATGCTTTCCGAAGTCTAGATCCTTCCTTCTCAATTCCGATGTTCCTCGTTGAGAATATGATCCAACTTCTTTCTTCAAAACTGCAAAACAGGAACCGGTTAACCTCCTATGAAAATTATCACTCGGTTTAACCTTCCTCACAATTTTGATTCAATGGAATTTTCTCTCTTTTTCTCTCTCACAAGATAGCCGACTTTTATTGAAGTAGAAGAAACCCTTATTGGTTTTTCTCTCACTCCCAAAAACGTTTTTCCTCTTGTGAATTACCAAAAATTGGTTTTTCAAGAATCCCTAGCCTTTATATAGAAGTCCAATCCTTTTTCAAAATTTATCTCCTTTAAAAATAATTAATAATTATTTTTCCGGATAAATTTTGAACCAAAAGATCATACAACTTTAGAGCTAGATTCATTGAACCTAAAAACGTTTTTCCAAGAGGAAATCTTTCCTCAAAAAATTCGGCAACCTTTGAAATTCAAAGGTTGATTGATGGTTCAAATATTAAATTAAGAATCTAGACTAGTCAAAAGATCCTAGTCCTATCTAGATTCAAATTCCTTTTAATCCTTTTTGAATTTAAATAAGATTCACTTATTTGAATTAAATATTTTCCTCAAACATCAACCATATTTATTAATTTAAATAAATGGAATATTTGAATTTTTTTCTCCTCTCAAAACCGTCCACAACATTTTGAAGGAAAGAAAAAATCCATCAAATAATCTCCATTATTTAAATCAATTAATAATTTAATGTTAGGAATATATTTGAACAATTTTGAAACAAAATTTTCTTCCATCCACCTATCTAAAAACCGTGTACCATATTTAGATTAGGAGAGAAAAATTTGTTTTCCAAAATTAAATAATTCAAAACATAATCTTATTTATAAATTTCAAATTAACCAATCACATGTTGACAAATCATTTGTCTACAAATTTCACATGTCCAATCCTTTCTGGATTGCATGTTATAGAGTACCATGTCTTAATAGACATTACTAAATTTCTTTTTAAATTTACCGATCTCATTAGGAACAAATCCCGAGACGCTATATGGAACTATATGAGCTAATAGAGGGACCCGATGGAAATATGTAGAGAGGCTCCTATAATTGTGAAAAATTAATCACAGATTAATTATTCATCAATTATCAACTTCAAAACTATTCAACTAAAAGTTTGAAGCTGAACTCATGTTTACATACCGTATTACGAAAGCTCTCTTACGTAGTGCTTTTTTCATGATTTATTCATCGCTTGCTTAATCCCCATATGTTATCCATGATTGAATTAATGACTTTTTCTGTTTTACCTTTTCAATCATTTTAACTTAAAGTTCCATTATTCTCTATTGAAAGAATCACCAATTATAAAACCATCAAATTGGTAAACCACCAGAGAACACAAAGTAAACCGATGGCCAAGATCTTGTTATACTATCTTTCAATCCCCGAATAATGCCTTTAAGTAGATAACATTTACTATCGTTAAGATAGCTATGGATTTCATATCTATGAATCTTGATTTCTCCATCCATAAGTCATCCACCCAAAACACAAGTATATTGACCATGAATTAACAATGTCTCACCTGTAGTGCATTAAAGTACATAAGTCATGGATATGAACTCAAGTAATCATTTCAGGATTAAGATTAATGCAGGATGATAATCAAAGTGTCATTGATTTTTATAAACGGAATTATTAAACCGAATCAATTAACACTTTAGGTCCAGTCCAATGTCATACCTCAATACTGGTATACATTAAAGTTTCTACTCGGAACCAATCCGATGGTCCAGACAAACCATCCCTCCAAGGAAGTAGACAACCTTTACAATCTTATCATGAATAAGATCCCCAAATCTTATTCCATCGATCGCGGACTATTTATTTAGACTGTTATCAAATTACCACGTCTTCTATGTATACCTCGTATACATATGGTAATCCGATATATTACCAACAGTCAAGGAGTATTTTATGTTTGCTCAAAATAACCATGCAATCAACAAATGAAAGTAAATAGGACACAACTTATTAAACATGAATAACCTTCTCTAATTAATATCAAAATGTCATATTTACAGAAAATTTATAATATTGATTTTCTATCCTTATGGCACATTTAGATCCTAACAAGGACGATAAGCAAGTTCCTTTTCCAGTCATTAAAATTCTCACCAGTTAATTTGTTTTGCATAAATATCACAGATAAAGGGCTCGACATTTTGATCTATAATAAGAAAACATGTAATAAGTACGAGCAAACATCCTATAAGTTTATAAAATATGGTTTTGTAATGAAACAAAAAGATCTAAATGCATTATAATCTTCATGTGTAAAACCCTTAAAATACATACCTTACAACGATAATTCCTAGCTTCTGGTTTCTAAGCTACCTAGGGGTAGTCACAGAATAACTAGCCAAGAACACGGATCCCTTCCGATTAATACATATTCGTTCATGGAGCAAACTCCGTTAAATATATATTAACTATCGTTTATTTGGCCACTCCTTTATATAACAGAGCCTCGAGGGAGGGTTAATAAATAAAGTAGCATGAGTGTTTAACCATCGTTTCCAATTTTGAATCCATATTTTACATCCGCCACCAAGGGGTGATCAAAATATAAAGTATGCCCAAAATTGTTATCCTTTCGGAAATCCAAATCAGTATGCGCTCTAGGTAAGATACCTATCCGAAGGGAATTCCCTGGTCAAAACCGAGTAGTAGGCACTACCATGCGTAACTATTGGACCAACGATGGAGGCCGTAGGTCTTAGTGTGTAAAACCTTCTCCCAGTCAATTTTTTAAATTAGGGTTTTTGTTTTTCATGCATAAACAATATTTATTTAGTGACACTCCCTAGTCTATATGGCATGTTATTAATACATCATGAAATAGTATAACATATTCATCTAGCAACACATCATCCGTAGTTTGCAAAATATGTAAATAACCGTGGATCATGATTTCATCCTAGAGAAAAGAAAATTACAAAAATTTACAAAAATTAACCGAAACATATATTGGCCTTCATTTGTAGATCCATGCTTTGTATCCTTCTTCAATGTGTCTTCCTTCTCTAAAGTCACATCTTTTTAAATTTAAAATTAAATTTAAATTCCAAAAAGATTATATGTGATTTTTAATTTTAATCAAAATTACAAAATATCAAAATTTAAATAAAAATCCGGTTTATTAAATTTTAAAATTCAAAAAAAATTTAAAATTCATAATAATATCCATTAAATTTAAATTTAAATTTTCAATTTTGATTTCCAAATTATCAAGATCACATATCATTGGAAAATTAAATTTTCAAAAAGATTCTGTGATTTTTTTAAATTCAAAAAACCATTTTTTTAATTGAAAAAATTCCAAAAAAAGAAAAAAAATCACATCCTTTAAAAATTTCCGTACCTTCGTTCATCTTCAATCTCCTTGAATCCATTGTAGCCCGAATTTTACAAAAAAAATTCCTACGCCGTTTCCGGCTTACAAAAATTCTAGGAATTGAAAGAACGACCTAGCAGTGATAATTGACCGCATCTATTACACTTGAAAAACCTAGATACAAATTCTAACCTTTATGGAATCATGATCAGTAAAATTGAACAAGATCATATATTATAAAAATAATATAATGCATTCATTCATCCATATATTCATTCATAATACATTTAACATACTCAAAATAAAACCTAGAGCGCCAACTCTCTAAAATATTTCATAAATGCATAGAGAGAAATTATTTGATCAAATAATTTATGTTATATACATGATCATGAGTTGGCTCTGATACCAATTGTTGGAAAAATCGGATCCGACATCAGAGTTACTGTGCAACAGAAGTTTTAAAATTTTTATGCCGATTCGGAAAAGAAGCTCATGATGCATATAACAATAAATTAAATTCATGGTCAAGCGTACCTTATTTCTTGGATTCTGAAATTGCTAGAGCGTTTAACCAATGTGTCTTCTCTACTATTCTCGAGTTCCACGTCTCAGAGTGTGTGTGGGCACATGTTCTAAGAATCCAAGCGACCGGTAATGCTTTCCGAAGTCTAGATTTTTCCTTCTCAATTCCGATGTTCCTCATTGAGAATATGATTCAGCTTCTTTCTTCAAAACTACAAAACAGGAACCGGTTCACCTCTTATGAAATTTATCACTCGGTTTAACCTTCCTCACAGTTTTGATTCAATGGAATTTTTTTTTTCTCTTTTTCTCTCTCACAAGATAGCCGAATTTTATAATGTAGAAAAAACTAATTGGTTTTTCTCTCTACTCTAAAAAAACGTTTTTCCTCTTATGAATAACTAAAAAATTGGTTTTTCAAGAATTTCTAGCCTTTATATAGAAGTCCAATCCTTTTCAAAATTTATCTCCTTCTTGAAAAATAATTAATAATTGTTTTTCCGGATAAATTTTGAACCAAAAGATCATACAACTTTACAGCTAGATTCATTGAACCTAAAAAATGTTTTTCCAAGGGGAGATATATCCCTTAAAAAATTCGGCCACTATGAAAATAAAGATTGATTGGTTCAAATTTTAAATCAAGAATCTAGACTAGTTAAAAGATCCTAGTCCTATCTAGATTCAAATTTCTTTTAAACCTTTTCGAATTTAAATAAAATTCACTTATTTGAATAAATATTTTCCACAAACATTATCCATATTAATTAATTTAAATCAATGGAATATTTCAAATTTTCTTTCCTCATAAAAACCATGCACCTCTTTTAATTAGGAGAGAAAAATTCATGAAATAATCTCCATTATTTAAATTAATTAATAATTTAATGTTAGGAATATATTTGAATAATTTTGAAACAAAATTTTCTTCTCTCCACTCAATTAAAAACCGTGCACCTCTTTTAATTAGGAGAGAAAAATTTTGTTTTCCAAAATTAAATAATTCAAACATAATCTTATTTCCAAAATTTAAACTAACCACAAATCATTTGTCTATAAATTTCACATGTCCAATCCTTTCTGGATTACATGTTAGAGAGTACTATGTCTTAATAGAGATTACTAAATTCCATTTAAATTTACTGATCTCGTTAGGAACAAATCCCGAGACGCTAAATGAAACTATATGAGCTAATAGAGGGACCCGATAGAAATATGTAAAGAGGCTCCTATAATTATGAAAAATTAATCCCAGATTAATTATTCACCAATTATCAACTTCAAAACTATTCCACTAAAAGTTTGAAGCTGAACTCATGTTTACATACCGTATTACAAAAGCTCTCTAACGTAGTGCTTCTTCCATGATTTATTCATCGCTTGCTTAATCCCCATATGTTATCCATGATTGAATTAAACACTTTTTTCATTTTATCTTTTCAATCATTTTAACTTAAAATTCCATTATTCTCTATTGAAAGAATCACCAATTGTAAAACCATACAATTTGTAAACCACCAGAGAACACAAAGTAAACCGATGGCCAAGATCTTGTTATACTATCTTTCAATCCCTGAATAATGCCTTTAAGTAGATAACATTTACGATCGTTAAGATAGCTATGGATTCCATATCTATGAATCTTGATTTCTCCATCCATAAGTCATGCACCCAAAACACAAGTGTATTGACCATGAATTAACAGTGTCTCACCTCTAGTGCATTAAAGTACATAAGTCATGGATACGAACTCAAGTAATCATTTCAGGATTAAGATTAACACAGGATGATAATCAAAGCGTCATTGATTCTTACAAACGGAATTATTAAACCGAATCAATTAACACTTTAGGTCCAGTCCAATGTCATACCTCAATACTGGTATACATTAAAGTTTCTACTCGGAACCTATCCGATGATTAACACAAATCATCCCTCCAAGGAAGTAGACAACCTTTACAATCTTATCATGAATAAGATCTCCAAATCTTATTCCATCGATTGCGGACTATTTATTTAGACTGTTATCAAATTACCACGTCTTCTATGTATACCCCGTATACATATGGTAATCCGATGTAAATAACCTCCTCTTATTAATATCAAAATGTCATATTTACAGAAAATCCATAATATTAATTTTCTATCCTTAGGGTACATTTAGATCCCAACAAATAGGCCTCCACGTGCATGCTTGAGCCCAAATCGCTCGAATCAATCCATTTAACGCATTTTGGAATTTCTTGACGCGTGCTCTTGTAATCGGTCCAATAGGAACTTGAATAGGATCCGCATTCCATACTCTTGTGCTAGCCATGTCCTCATCAACAACCGTCAAGCCCATGATTAATCGTGTCCCACGTTCTTACACACGTTTCGAGTTATTCGGAGTCATGGGGGATAGCCCACTACTGTTCTGTCAATCCTGATCCACTACTTTTCCTTTATAAATAGAGGAAGACCCCTCACATTTGAGGATCTTCTTCCAGGGGGCCATATCGAAACTCTGTCAAAATTCCCATAAAGTATCAGCTTTCCATTTGTAGTCATCTCTATAACCTTGTACTTACTTTCATACATAGTGAAACTCCAGACTCAGAGGATGTAGCATGACATTATAGCGAACTTCCATAAATTTTAGTGTTGTCTTTTACTATTTGTTAATTGCCTTTTTGTTTATGTTTTTCGTTATGCTTGCTTTATGATTCTCATATGCAATGTCCAAGGACCCTAATATTTCTTGTATGTTGATTTTAATTTATTTAACTTATATTATTGACTGTAGATCACGATATCTACATATATCATCAATTTCTACATCACTTTATTTAAATTTAAAAAAAAAGTAACGTAAATATAGATTTTTTCCATTTAAAATAACAAAAAAGAGAAACAAAATATACATTTGGAAGTTTATGATCATGGTACATCAACATGAAGATTTCAAAAACATTTTGGCAAAAAATTTCAATATTAAATCCTTGAATGCATAATTTGTAAGGGAATTTGATTATATATTCTTATTCACATCGTAGTGATTCCAAATCATGTTTAAGAAAATGTACGTTGTTAAATTTGTGATTGCATATGGTGCCTGGACCTAATTGTTTGTCTGTTGCAAACGAACAATCAAAATTTCATCCATTGTATGATCCTTATTAATGTATAAGCATATATATAGAAAAGAAACGAAGGTTTTGACTAGGAATCGAGTGTACATGGATCAGATGAAACTAAATACCTCTAGAATCGCAAAGATATGTTATAAAGACCACTCAACTTAAATTTAAGTGTATTTCTTCGATATCGCCACTGAATAGGAGTAAAATGATACAAGAAAAAAAAATTTATCTACCAAAAAAATCAAACGGATAAATGTGCAGTTTTTGGTGAATTTTACAAGTTTGGACTACGAACGAAAGTTTTTACTGGAACCCTGTACCAGCCATGGGTTTTGTATATTTTGGGGGTAGTAAACCATAATGTTTTACAAAACTGTTTTCTTGTCTGAACTACCATAAGCTTTCCAATGACATATTTTTTTTTTCCTTATTTAGACTTGTAAGTGAATTGTTATGATTTTTTTAAGTTTACTCATAAATCTGGACATATGGTACATAGTGGGATTGACAGTAACGAAACCTAAGTATACGGTGTGAAACACTCAAACAATAAAGAAAATAACTTTATGGCTATAAAGTAAATATCTCAAGATTTGAAATGACACTACTAGAAAAAGGGGATACCACGACGGTTAAAAACCGTCGTCGTATCGATTCCACGACCGTTTTCCAACCGTCATGGAATCCAGAGTCGTGGAATCTTTTAAGATTCCACGACGGTTTTTTAACCGTCGTGTAATGTGAAAAAATTTCACATTCTGCCTGATTTTAAGACCATACCACGACGGGCCCATTTAAAAACCGTCGTGGTATCATGGATACCACGACGGTCTCACATTCAAACCGTCGTGGTATCCCTCGGGATACCACGACGGTTCCAAGTGGAACGGTCGTGGTATCCTGGGATACCACGACCGTTCCACCTCGGGACGGTCGTGGTATCCCGAGGGATACCACGACGGTTCCCCCTCGGGACCGTCGTGGTATCCCTCGAGGATACCACGACCGTCCTCTTCGGGACGGTCGTGGTATCCTCTCGGGATACCACGACCGTTCCCCCTCGGGACCGTCGTGGTATCCCGAGGGGATACCACGACCGTCCTCCTCGGGACCGTCGTGATATCCCGAGGGTTACCACGACGGTTTTTACGTGGGACCGTCGTCGGTGCGAATTTTTTTTATAAAAAAAAAAAATTTTGGCAAATTCGTTTAATTTCTCACGGGTAGTAAATCCCGTATGTTAGTACGTTACACATGCAATCGAATTTCCAAAAATATTATGTAATTACTTAGATAAAATTGTACAACAACTAATATAACGATAGGTAGTGAAATGTCTCTATATTTTTCTAGTCAATATTGTATACACCGCATTACAAAATTAGCCCACTCGGTCCTAACCAAACTCATGTCAGCATCAGTATAAAAATCCTTGGTTTGAAGCACGGCTAGTCCATCAACAGTATAGGTTATTTCTCGCATGTAAGCTAACACAAAATAACCGCATTCTACATAACCTTCCTGTATTGGACATCGAACGGTATCAATCAACGTTTGCCAGTTGCGTCGCTGTCTCATTCCGCTTCCCACCAACAGTTTCCAATCATTAAGTGCCCTATCAATTTGACAAATTTCAAAACAATTACAATAACAATTATTTTATGTCTAATCATAGATATAAACACATAAAAGAATACTTACGTCGTAATTAAGTCTTTAAAATCATCACCCGGTGCGTTTCCTAGAGGATTAAAGTACATGACCGAGTCATCCCACGGATCAATCACTGCCAATATCCAATGTTGGCCGCTATTATATGGCATCAGAAACCGCTTTCCCTTTGGTGCGTTTCTTATGATCCGTAGAATACATTCGGCCCTCTCTCTAACGTAGGTGGCCCGATCTACATTCTGCTGAACTGGTGAGACAAGGACTGGTGAAATAAACTCGAACTGTTGATCCATACCTGTTCTTGCACAACACTCGACTAAGTATCTGCAAAATAAGTAGGCACACTTGTTATGGAAAAACAACATATATAAGATTAAGAAGATAAATAATTAAATTATTTAAGGATAAATGTATTACCTGATGTAAACCATTATGCTGTTTGCACTAATTTCTTTAAATGAAATGAAATGATATACATCTTCAAACCCAATATATATGGGCATCTCATCGCCCATGACGAAGTGTTGTTGTGGGCAGACTATTTGTGTACCGTCCCGCATGGAACTTTGTGCGTAAAATGCCAAAGGTCTCAATTCGAAGGAAACATCATTAAGGTTAAACGAAGGCATTTTTTCTTGCGCCGGTTGTTGTTCTACCTCCGGTTGTGACTGTATTTTCTTCCTCCCTGCTCTCTTTTTCGTACGTTTGCTTCCCTCAGGCTGTGTTCCAGGAGCACGACTGGGACCTTTACTTGCCTGACTTAAACTAGTTTGCACGACGACTAAACTTTTCGGCCAAGCAACAAACCCACCGACAACTTCTTCTACAGATGTGGCTTCGTTTGTCGGAATTGGTAGGAGTGCACGATTTATTTTTGGGACCGTAACGGTCACTCGTACATTCTCCTCACCTAAAGGAATCCCATGGACTGTGTCGGTTGGAATACAGTCCACGTATGCCCTGCCGATTGCAACAAGAACGACTCCTCCGTTAACTAAATCAGGAATAAACAGCTGGCATTCCTTACTTGCGTTCGGCATGGAATTCGGATCCGACGGCCCAGCTTCTTTTTCATTCAAAGTGCAACTAGCTTTGAAGCTGTTGTGTTGATCTACGGTAGGTGCGGTCATCTCCTCGGCCATAGTGTCTCGGTTTATGCCGTGCTTCGCACAAAGTTCCTGTACGGTTCTTTCCAATGCGGCAATCTTTAGTTTCATATTCGACACTTCATCTTTTTGCTTTGACGGATGCACCAGATTGAAGTATTGCGATTGCTTGACAAACTTAGATTGCCCCCGAATCCGTCCCGAATGCTCGGCATTGCCTAATGCCTTGGTCAATATGTCCTCTGTCCCCACAGATTCAAAACTTCCTTGTGTCTCTTGTTGAGTAAACTCGTCCTGTAACAATTAGAGAAAATGTTATGAACTTGCAAACATAAAAGAGTTTACTGAATGGTTGTATTATAAATGGATTCGAAAACTTACTATATGCTCGGCAATATTTTTAAATTCTTCCTTCTTAAATCCTCCATCGGGATTGACGCGCATGTCCAGCCAGCTGTCATACCGTTTTGCATATTTGCCAAACTTTTCGAACTGCATCCCAATAATTAGCGTTAGTAAACATTAGCGAATAAATTGGAAGTACAACATACCCTTATCACAATTTTTCCAAGTAAGTAGCCTACATGAGCTTGGTCACGTTTCCTATAGCCGTCTCGGCCCCCTGTAGATCCGTATTTGCTCTTCTTTCTCATCTCACTTCCTTGTTCGGACAGTCGTTTGAATTCCGGTGAACGTCGGTACGCGATGAATTTTTCCCAATCCTCCTGGGTGATGGTGGGGTAATTGTGAACAACTTTTGGCGGTCGTTGCCACACATTTTCATCATCAAGCTGATCTCCGACAAAAGCTTTGAAGAGATCGTATCGAAAGCATTTAGCTGACTCCCCACAAGACTTCAAAATTCCTCTTTTGTTGGATTCGTCAACAGTGAATGAAGTTACAACTTCCATCCACACTAGTTCTTTCCTTGGAGCTAAATCGGCACTTCTAAAGTCGGATATCCAAATGGGTATGTGCTCTCGAGCAAGCACTCCAATCCAACTCTGTAATTCATCACCTGGCTTCCCTATAGGTTGCCCTTTACCATCAAACGAAACTTCAATTCGTTCCCCCTTTGTCCTCACTTGGTGGACTCTTGTCATTAGAGTTGCTCTTCGTCGACCATCTTCCTCGGGATTGAATGTAGGTGAGTTGGTTCGGCGAGGTTTTCCAACATGAGTTTGCGTTGAGCATCCCTCCTCGTGATCTTGCGACATTTTAAATCAACCTAATGCAACTCTAGTAAGGTGGCCATTCACAAATGAAAAAAAATTTGTGATCAAATTTAACGTGTAATCATGGCACCCAAACACATAATAAGATTGTAAATCCGTCCAACTTAACATATACTATTTACTTATATTTATATAAATAACATACAACATAACCAATTATGCAATATATCGACAATGTCAAATGCTAAAACATAAGTGTCAAAATCAATCATTTTCCCGCAAAATCCCCAATTCCGTGCCTTACCCACGGAATTTAGTTTAATCTAATAATAATTAGAACGCACCAAGGCATCGAATTTAACTTGTAATCATGGCACCTAAACACATAAAAAGATTGTAAATCCGTCCAACTTAACATATACTATTTACTTATATTTATATAACTAATATACTATTTTTTTTTTTGGGGTGGAAAAGATTGTTTAAGGTTGTACTTGGCCTTGATTTTTGATCTTTTTTCTTTTCTTAATTATTACATTCTTGTTTGAAGTTATTGTGCCGCGTAATTCTTTGCTTTAGTTTTGAATTTTATTGTCGTTTTCCCTTACCCGAAATATGCCCTTTCAAAATCCCAACTTAACATGCCCGCAAAAACCAATTCATAAAAAACGTTTCCTTTTAATATGAAATGTGGAACAATAATGAACAATTACAATTGACCAATAAAATCTACTATGAAAAGCTTATAACTAACCTTTGGCGACGTTGGCGACGGCGAGGAGAGAGAGAGGGAGGCCGTGGGCGACGTTGGCGACGGCGAGGAGAGAGAGAGGGAGGCCGTGGGTCTCGTGGGCGACGGCGAGGAGAGAGAGAGGGAGGCCGTGGGCGACGTTGGCGACGGCGAGGAGAGAGAGAGGGAGGCCGTGGGTCTCGTGGGCGACGGCGAGGAGAGAGAGAGGGAGGCCGTGGCCGACGGCGAGGAGAGAGAGAGGAAGGACGTAGGCGACGGGCTACCGAAGGAGAAAGAGGGAGAAAAATTGGCTTGGTGGACGGCGTGGGCGAGGAGAGATAGAGAGGAAACTAAGAGAAAAATGGGAGATTGCCAAAAGTTAGATAGAGAAATAATGGAGATTGGGAAGACAACCAATGTAAAATAAGGGGGAGAATGCCGAAAAAGTATGGAAAAGAGAGATGGAAGAGGACAAACAATTAGAAATTGACCAAAAAAAAATGCGCGCGCACGTTTTTCGGGGGAAATTTAAATTCCCCCGATACCACGACGGTTTTCAAAACCGTCGTGGTATCATGGAAACCACGACGGTTTCCATGGAAACCGTCGTGGTTTCCATGATACCACGACGGTTTCCATGGAAACCGTCGTGGTATCTGTATTTTTTTTTTAAAAAAAAAAAAATTCTTGAAATTTTTTTTTATTATTTTTGTAGGTACCACGACGGTTTCCATGGAAACCGTCGTGGTACGTGTATTTTTAAAAAAAAAAAAATATTTTTGAAATTTTTTTTTATTATTTCGGTAGGTACCACGACGGTTTCCATGGAAACCGTCGTGGTACATGGAAAATTTTTTTGAAATTTTTTTTTATTATTTCGGTAGGTCATGGAAACCGTCGTGGTACATGGATTTTTTTTAAAAAAAAATAAAAAAAAAAATTTTTGAAAATTTTTTTTATTATTTCGGTTATTCTATTAATTCACACATGTATAGTAAGCATTTATATAAATAATTAATATATTGTACATGTGCACAATTAACATATTAGTTTGTATATAACAACTTCTGCACGAATTATATACAACGAAAAATAAACTATCAAGATTTTTTGTTTTTCTTTTTGGGCTTCTCAACTCGTGTCCACTCGACATCTAAACGAAGTAAGTGTGAGGTATCATCGTCCAAATCATCAATCTCCTCGACTGGTGGCAATCCGCTTGTGAAAGATGGAATGTCGGTGCAATCTTCAACAGTTTCTTGGTCGTCACCGTGCATTGTTTGCTTCATTGGCACAACTAAAGATAAATCTAAATTATCGGAATCCGTTGTGTAAAATACCTGGACCGCTTGCGACGCCATAATGAAAGGATCATTTTTGTATCCCAAACGCCTAAAGTCCACAACCGTCACGCCGTCCCTATCAATCTTAACAAAATTATTGTCAGCCCAATTGCATTTAAAAAGTGCTATCCGCAAGCCGCAATAATCTAGTTCCCAAATATCGTCAATGAACCCAAAGTAGTTCATGCTACCGTATACCGGGTTCTTGTCCTTTGCGGATGAAATGTGCATAGACTCGGCACGGAGGCTGACACCACTATTTTGGACGGTATGCTTCGCATCTCTTTCGCGAGTGTAGAAGGAGTAGCCATTGACAGAGTACGATGTATATCGTGTGACTATCGATGACGGTCCTCTTGCTAGCTTCATTAAGTCTTGGGAAAGGCCAGGCTTCATATGCAAATGTTTTCTTAGCCACTCCCGAAATGTCCGGTTGTGCTCATCTTGAATCCACTTCTCAGATCTGGTTTTCCTCGGATTCGCAACTCTTAATTCCGCCATGTGAACTTCAATAAAAGGCTCGACTTCCTTAGCATTGTGCAAAACGTACAGACAAGCCTATTCCCATTCATCTCTATTTACTGGTGAATGAACGCCCACGGATAGTCCTTTCGACGTAACTTGACCGCTCGTTGGCAACCCTATTGGGTCCGCGTTTGACAAATACTCGGAGCAAAATTCAACTGACTCCTCGGCTATGTAGTTTTCCACTATACATCCCTCCGGCCTATTTCGGTTCTTCACATAGCTTTTCAAAACCTTCATGTACCTTTCGAAAGGATACATCCACCTCATATGGACCGGTCCACATAGTTTAACTTCCCGAACTAAGTGCACCGTTAGGTGGATCATGATATCAAAAAAGGCTGGTGGGAAATACTTCTCAAGCATGCACAATGTCATCACCAATTCCGATTGCAGCGGATCAAGCATCAGTGGATCAATTACCTTCGAGCATATTGAATTGAAAAATGAGCATAACTTCGTAATTGCATATCGCACATCTTTCGTTAAAACTCCCCGCAATGCAAGAGGTAATAATTGTTGCATCAAGATATGACAATCATGTGTTTTCATTCCAATGAGCCTCAAATCCTTCATCGACACCAATCTTTTGAAGTTGGAAGAGTACCCACTTGGCACTTTCACGGACGCAAGCCATTCACAAAGCTTTCTCTTCTCTTGTCTCGATAATGTGTGCTTTGCCGGAGGTAAGTATGTGCCGTTCGATCTTTTCTCGGGGAGCAAATTTGGCCTAATCTTCATCTCTTCAAGATCCAACCGTGCCTTTTCACCGTCTTTAGTTTTGTTTGGAATGTCAAGCAACGTGCCCACTATCGATTCACAAACATTTTTCTCAATATGCATAACATCTAAGCAATGACGGATGTAGAGTGACTTCCAATATGGAAGTTCGTAAAAGATTGACTTCTTCTTCCAAGGTCCATCGACATCCGGAGCCTTACGTTTTCTCTTCCCCAAAACTACTTTCACATCTTTAACCATCTCATAAACGGCTTCGCCTGACAAAATCCGAGGAGCTGATCTTTCTTCGGTCTTACCATCAAAAGCCTTCTTTTGTTTGCGGTATCGATGATTTGTTGGCAAGAATCTCCTGTGGCCGAGGTAAACGGTTTTCTTACCATTCTTCAACCGGATGGAAGATGTTTCCTTCATACAAACTGGACAACCGATAGAACTCTTAACAGGATAACCAGAGAGGTTGCCAAGTGCAGGAAATTCATTAATTGACCAAATCAACATTGCACGAAGATTGAACGTATCTTGACGGTGAGAATCTTTAACTTGTAAACCGTCTTCCCACAAGCTTTTGAGGTCATCGATTAATGGTGCCAAGTACACGTCAATGTCATTCCCTGGTTGTTGTGGGCCTGAGATCAATAAAGTCAACATCAAGAACTTCCGCTTCATGCACAATTCTGGTGGGAGATTGTAGTTGACAAGTATGACTGGCCATGTACTATGCCGACTACTCATGTTACCATGTGGGTTCATTCCGTCCGTCGACAAACCGAGACGTAAATTCCTTGGTTCTGCACTGAAATCTGGATGATTGTCGTCAAAGGTCTTCCATTGAGGTGCGTCGGCCGGATGCCTAAGTTTTCCATCATCAACACGTTTATCATGGTGCCATGTCAAACTTTTAGCATGCTCGGCATTGCGGAATAAACGACGCAAACGTGGTGCCGGTGGAATGTACCATAACACCTTAACCGGCACTCCTTTTCTACCATTCGATGGCATCTTGCCCTTCTTCCATCTTGACTCGTTACAAACCGGACATTCATGTAAAGTTTCATATTCCTTCCGGTAAAGGACGCAATCATTTGGACAGGCATGTATTTTCTCATATTCCATTCCCAAACTGCTCAACGTCTTCTTCGCCTCGTACATACTAGGTGGCAATTTATTATCCTCCGGTAGAACATCTTTTAGAAATTCTAAAAGAGTCGTGAAACTAGAATTCGTCCACCCGCCCGACGCTTTCATATTCCATAATTTAACCAATGCCCCTAATTTAGTATATTTTGTACACCCGGCATACAAGGGCGTTTCGGCATCTTAATCATTGCCTCAAATAACTCCGGACGGTGCACAAAGTTCTCTTCCAAATCATTCACCATATTGAACATATTATCACCAACGTCTTCATCAACAATAGGCTCTTTACCTTTACCTTTAGTGCTCGTCGATGTAGAGTTAATATTGAAAAAAGCTTCGCCATGTAAATACCAAGTTTGGTAAGAACAAATAATCCCATAAGCGCGCAAATGCCCTCTAACATCATCAATGGAATGAGATCTATGATTACCACAAATTTGACACGGACACGGAATCTTATCATCTTGTATGTGAGCTTTGGCAAATGACAAAAATTCTTCAACACCATCTCCATATGCTTTAGACAATCTATCAAACCACATCCATTTCCTATCCATGATTTGCAAATCCTAAATAAAAAAATTTAAATTAAATAATTTATTACAAGGTCGAGTACTCTATTTAATGTAACATGCATATATATAATTTTCATTACTAATTAACAACGGCCCATTAATCGGTTTTTCAACATTTGAAAATCGAATTAAGAACATAACAAATATAATTAAAATACAAAACGATCTAAATCCATAATATAATTAAGCTATCTAACATTACTTGATCACACAATTAATTTATGTCCACCCATTGCACAATTTAACTCCAAATCGATCCCAAAATATATATAAAGCAAAAAACACCTTAATTTATAAAATGATCATATCCACAAATCATCAATATTAAAACAATAACAAGTCAATCACTTACAGATAAATTATAATGATGGATATATATAGATGATGGCGATGGACGTCCACACGGTGTACTGCCTGCCTGTATTCGGAGGGATCTAACTTTATATTCGGATGATTTGTAGCTGTAAAATTTTTGACGACAACAATAAACTCTCGGCGTTCATTTTAAATTTTTCGGGACTTTTACACGACGGTTTCTGAAAAACGGTCGTGGAAGCCCGGATATCCACGACCGTCTTTCAGTAAACGGTCGTGGAAGCTCCCGTGATTCCACGACCGTTTATTAAAGACGGTCGTGGATATCCGGGCTTCCACGACCGTTTGTACAAACGGTCGTGGAAGGAGTGATTCCACGACCGTTTTTTCGAACGGTCGTGGAAGCCTCTTGCTTCCACGACCGTCTTATCTAAACGGTCGTGGAAGCACGAGGGCTTCCACGTGCTTCCACGACCGTTTATTAAAGACGGTCGTGGAAGCAAGAAGCTTCCATGACCGTTTAAGTAAACGGTCGTGGAAGCCCCCATGCTTCCACGACCGTTTACTTAAACGGTCGTGGAAGCTCCCATGCTTCCACGACCGTTGTCGTGGAAGCATGGGGGCTTCCACGACCGTTTACTTAAACGGTCGTGGAAGCACGGTCTTCCACGACCGTTTAAGTAAACGGTCGTGGAAGCATGGGAGCTTCCACGACCGTTTACTTAAACGGTCGTGGAAGCTCCAGTTTCCACGACCGTCTTTTAAAACGGTCGTGGTATCCTGCATTTCCACGACGGTTTTCGGAAAATTTTTTCCGCTCCGTGTTTTTTCGAATTTTCCACGACGGTTTTAAAGAAAACGGTCGTTGATATACCGTCGTGGAATGCCTAATTTGTAGTAGTGTGAGTTATCATGCGTTTAAAACAGACATGTAGATAAATTTTAATAAATCATATAATATTGTATTGTAATTAGGCAAACTGAGATTTTACCATAAGACACTAAGGAAAACATTCACATTAATGTTTGAAATGCTTGAAATCTAAGAAAACAAATTATAAAAACAGAAACTAGATACTTCAAGCTTTCCAATGAGTTATCAAGTGTACAAAATGGGATTATACTCAAATTTAAATAAATCTTATTAGTCAAAATCTCACATCGACAAAACGATTAAACATTAAAACGTGACATGAGGGTAAGTCATAACATATGGACATATTTATTCATGAAATGAGTTGTTATTAAGTGTATGATCAAAGAATGTGAAAAACCCTAACTTTATAAAGTTGAATTACAAGTTTTTATATAGACTAAGATAAAGTACACTAGATGATTACTAGACATATATCAATAAACTACATTAGCCCAACTAAATGATCATAACTAATGAGATTGGGCCTTACAAGCCTAATAATAGATGAAAGGTATACACTTAGGTGACTCCTCTTGATTGATTAATTAATTCATTAATTAATTAATTAACTAATAAATATATAACAAAATGTGATTATGTTAAGAAAGTTAATTAGTAATTAATTAAATAATTAAATAATTAATTAATTATAAGAGTTAATAAGTGATAATTAGTTGTGTAAGTAAGATTATTATGTTGAGTAACTACATAATTATAATACATGATTTATTAGAGATTAATTGATCATTAATCATTGATATAATTGTTAATATATCTGTGGATGATTAATTAGAGATTAATCAAATATTAATTACTAGAATAATCTAATTATTAATTATTAATATGAGAATTAATAATTGATAATTATTATATGAAAAAAAATATTTAAGTAACATAATTAAATTATTAACGATATAATTATTAATTAATCAATTAAAATTATTTAATTTAATTATAATTACTCAACTAAATAAAGTAATAATTAAATACTACCTAATTAATTGATTGATTAATTAATCAATTAAATTAAGTAAAATTAAATTAATTAAATAATAATTAGTATAAATTTATTTAACCCTTAATAATTAATATGAATTAATTGTTAAGGTTAATTATGATATAAGTAAATTAAGCTGACTTTAATTTATAAAATAAATAAATAAATGAATAAAATAATATAACTATGATTTTATCTAATAATGAGATATTGTTAAATCATGACAATTTCTCAAACTAGGTACAACTTTGGAAATTTAAACACATAAGACAAGTATATATACAAATCTTACCTATAGCATGGAATAAAATATTTTTCTTTATTGATGCTCTACGTTTGCTATGATTTGCCTTAATTATGTGATGGGTATATGAATTATATGTATTGCTTTGATTAAAATTTGAGGTGCATAATTTCTTTTGCACTAATATGATCGATATGCCTTATAGATATTTATGCCATAATGGTATATGCATAGTGACATGTACATCTTCATATTGTCACAATTAATAAAAAGGAGGCTAACGAAAAATAGGAATAAGTGTCGTACCAACCTTCAATTAGTAAGAGAATATGATAAGAACGAAAGTTATAAGTTATGATCTTAGAGGTAGTTGGAGGATCGCTCTCCCAACTCCCCATTGGTTGTGTGCATATGGGTACGACATAGAGGCTCTTAAGTAGACAAGACATGTATATAATGAAGCATAATTGAACACACATAAATCACATGCATTTTTGAACATTCATGTTGTTATGTATGATGATATGATTTTATGAAATTGTTTTGTGGTGTATTGTTTATACTTGTTAAGCGAAAGCTCATATGTGTGTGTTTGTGCTATAGGTAACGCGGGTAAGCAGCCTGCCACTTAGATGTTTTCTGGACTGGCGAAGCTGTGCGGAGGCGATGAAGGAAGAGAGTAGGATACCACCACGAATTTAATTTTAGGATTTAGACTTCTTAAATTATTTTGTATCGACTATATTTATAAACATGTTTTCAATATTTTGGTACTACTAAATTAGTATGAGTACTTTACGAGAAAAAGAATTTAGAGTCTTTCCTTTAAACTCACATGACGTTATAACTTTTTAAATATTATCTAAGTACGAATTTGAATAGGATATTTATTATCTAGAGATTTTCAATTTCCTTAGTTTAAAAATTTTAGTAAATTTAACTCTTGTATTACGAATATAGTTTATTTAAAAAAATTTATGTATTTTTGGAACCTAATATAAATAAGTGTTAAAGACTAAATGAATTAAGAATAAGTAAGTTAATTAACAGTCCGAAAAGTCGGGTCGTTACAGTGTGCTGTAACAACATCAACCAAAATGGCAACACGTTAGTTCTCTGAAAATATAAATGGGAAAACAGGGAAGGTTGTGTCCATCAATAATTCAGAAAATTTCCCAATTTTTCTTGATCTGCAACGAAGTTTGTTAAAATACAGTCAACTACAAGGTGTCTTACTAAAGGTAGTTTTATTTGTAGGATAAATGACTAGATTGATCCTTAAACTCTTAAGTTTGTGCAATTGCAAAAAAATTTTTTTATCTGTTATGTGGATTGAGCAATCCTAAACTATTAAAGTCGTTGCAAAAGTTTCGCAACTAAATGAGTAATTACCCTCATTTGTATTTCCACTTGAATTTTCCTGTCACCAATTTAGTTGGTAAGCCTGTATGCACTAGGCAGCAATGACATCAACAAAAAAGGCAACATATCAGTTTTCCCAAAATATAAATGGGGCGAAAAAAAAAAAAAAAAAGAAAGCTGTGTCCCTTAATAATTCAGAATATTTTACTTCAACCAAAATAATAATAATAATAATGATAAAATTTAAGAAAATTTCCCCACTTTTGTTTTCCCCTCTCTTCTTAGTATTCAACATTTCTTTTTTCCTTGATCTGCTGCCAAAAAAGAATCTCTGAAGTACTTGTTGCATATTGTTCATAATCACCACCATACATGTACCTATCAAAGTTTTTAACTTGTTGCAAATGTCGAATAGAAGCCTAAGCTACTTTCTTGATTACAAACACTAATTTGTTTCTGCTCTTCAACCAAAAATAAATAAAAATAAAAGAATGCAAAAAGCCACAGGTAACCTACTTCCAACCCACATTCGCACGTCACATATAATGCATGAGAATCAACTTTCTAACACATCAAATCCTACCCTAAACTATGCTCTTGTCCCGCCATTAACACCTCAAAATCACAAACAACTTTTTTATGATTAAGCTTGAATTGCCTCTATCTCTCCAAGCAGCACCGTCCCATGGAGAAGAAAATCCCCCTCAAAGACGATGCCTTATTGCAGCATCCGTTTCTATTTGTCCTAGTTTTGGTTTTGGGGTTGGTTATTATGGATCCGTTAAAAATGGGTCCTCTCGGTGGGCACGAGTTTAGGCCTGTGAGGCATAGCATTGCACCATACAAGCAAGTCATGGAGAGTTGGCCGAGCGACAACCGAAGCAGGCTTGGATTTGGGAGGTTGGAATTTGAAGGCGAAGTTTTCGGTCCTGAATCTTTGGAGTTTGATAATGTGGGGCGTGGACCGTATACTGGGATGGCCGACGGGCGCATTGTCAGGTGGATGGGAAAAGATGTGGGATGGGAGACATTTGCTCTTGTCACAAAAAATTGGTGTGTTGTTTCGCTCCTTGATTTATTTCTTTTTGCATTTGGTTTCGTTACAATTTGTGCAGGGTTTCGATCTATCAAGCAGTGATTCAAAATATTTGCAAGGAAACAAAACTATGACTTTGCACTTGGATTTGCTATTATCTTTTTCAGGAACAACATGACCACCTTGGTTGAAAAGAGAGTTCAGTCCTTTTCCTCGTGTAATACTTCGTGTGTTGCACAATTACGTGCGGTTTTCGAATGCTGTTTATCATCTTGAGTCCTTAAGATAAAATTTAATCAATTAAAGATTTCACCTAAGCTGAGTCATTACGTTTAAAAGAAACCCTTAATTATCCTAATGTGAATGTGGAAGTATTAACTTAAAGAGGAAAGTTAGAGGTATAGTACGACAAAGTAGTTTTAAATTAGGTAAATAAACAAATTATGTAGAGCAAATAATGTGTTAACAGAAATCGAAGGTTATGATAATATGAAGAGAAAAAGCTTAGTTCAATTTGCATAACTCATTGCTGAAACATGCTACAAATATACGCTAACCATACCGGATGTGGTATTTAAAAGGTCAGAGAAGCTTTGTGCTAAAGGCACTGACTCAACTACAACCAAGCAATGGAAAGTCGAGACGAAATGCGGTCGTCCTCTTGGCCTAAGGTTTGACAAAAATAGCGGAGATTTATACATAGCTGATGCATATTACGGCCTTCTGGTCGTCGGCCCCAAAGGAGGCATAGCAACTCCCTTGGCAACTCATGTGGAAGGGAAGCCTATACTTTTTGCAAATGACCTTGACATTCACAGCAATGGGTCTGTTTTCTTCACGGACACAAGCAAGAGACACAACAGAGTGTAAGTACATGCAATTTTCCTCGATCTTATATGTTCGGTTATGGAACTTGGAAGGTTCAAGCATTTGATTTTACAGGGACCATTTCATCATACTTTTGGAAGGCGAATCGACTGGTAGGCTTCTCCGATATGATCCTTCAACTAAGACAACACATGTTGTACTGGATGGCTTGGCTTTTCCGAATGGGGTACAGATATCAATAGACCAGACTTTCCTCCTCTTTACTGAGACCACCAACTGCAGGTAATCACCCCTCTCTCTATTATTTTGGTCACAAGAACGTAGTGATCGTCACAGCGGCGTAGCCAACCTGTTGTCTGAATTGGAGTGTACACTAATTGCTGAAAGTTTTTAGGGAGCTTATATAAGAATAATCAATTTTTAGTGAAGGTAAAACTGAGGAAAAAATATATAAAGTTTCTAGATGTAAAATTAAGAAAGAAAAAATGTTCATTAGTTCGGAAGCCCCCGCTCGGCCATGGTGGCTCTGCGGTGGATCATCTCAACTCTAAGTGTCAATACCCATAATATAACGAAGTATGAAAACGACATATCCGATATACTGTTCTACTTTATGATCCAAAGCATAATCCTCTTCTACTTTTGTCATATATATTAAGCTTTGGAGCTTGTGAAAAGCAACTTTCAATTCTTATCTTATATAATTTAAAAATGACAATGTTTTATAAAGTAAAAAACTCAACCCATCAACCACCAAACAAAAGTCGACATTTGCATTGGAGAAATGGTTTTCTTACCTAAATGCCAAAATTTGGCATTGAAATTAAAATTTGACATTGTCGTGGAGATGCTCTTAGTATGTCAAATCTTATGGACCAGAATCAATCTAATATCTTGTCCACATGTCATTTTCTTCCAGGATCATGAAGTATTGGCTAGAGGGTCCAAGTGCGGGACTCGCGGAGCCTATTGCAAACCTACCAGGATTTCCAGACAACATAAGAGTAAACGGAAAAGGGCAATTCTGGGTTGCTATAGATTGTTGCCGGACTCCAATACAAGAGGTCTTGAGTCACAATCCATGGATAAGGAGTGTGTACTTCCGCTTGCCACTCCGGATGAGCTTCCTGGCTCGACTGATGGGGATGAAAATGTACACGGTGATCTCGCTCTTCAACGAGAAGGGAGAGATTATGGAAGTTCTTGAGGATAGAAAGGGGGTGGTTGTGAAACTGGTGAGTGAAGTTAGAGAAGTAAATGGGAAATTGTGGATTGGAACGGTGGCTCATAACCACATTGCAACTCTTTCTTATCCTTAAGAATCTCTTTTGGTGTTGGTTAGGACAATTTGTTGGTTAGTTTTTATATTTGTTTAACAGTCAAGAATGGCTTGGCTTGGCTTGGCTTGACTTGACTTATGATCTCTGTAATGGTAATGAAAATTACATTCTATCCTTTTGTGATCAATAAGTGGTTCTTGAACTACTTTTTCTACCATGTGCCTCAAAGCTTGTCAAGTATATAGTTGACTTGCAATTTCCACAACCCTCCTGCCAATAAATTAAATTAAATAAATCTCCACTAATTTCAACTTCTTTCAAAGGTAACTTGCGCGCGCGTGTTTTCTTTTTTAATTTAATTTTTTCTGTGAAATTTAAGAGAAAGGAATGGTGATTAAAACCGTCTAGGATGCAGGGACCCAAAAAATGGACAACAATCGCAAAGAGACATATATTTAGTCCCCATTTGGTGTTTATACTTGAGTAGAAATTTTGAAGATATTTTAAATTGTAGTGGTTGATGTTTTAATTGAGCGTTTGGTCGAAAATGAATTATTTAGAATTAATAGTGTAAAAAGTTGAAATGTTTTTGGAAAAAAGAATAGCAATATTTATCTTTGTTCATCTAGTTATTCTAGGTAATTAAAGAAAAATCATCTCATTCGACTTGAAATAACAAACCTATGTGTTTTTTTTTTTTTTTTTTTGAGTTTTAAAAAGAGATTTAGATAAGTAAATAATGAAATTTAATTTAATTTTAAAAAAATAGATAAAAAGATTTTAGAAAACTTTGGCTAGACATTTCAAAAAAAGAAAAGTTTGACTGGAGTGGACTAATAAAAAATAAGCTAGTATCGTTTTATTTCTAAAATCATTTATTTACCTCAAATAACTTTAAAAAAAGAAATCAAAGGCTAAATAATCATAAAACAATTAATAAAGACTGAGGATAACATATCCTATCTCTTGACTTATGAAATCTACAAAAAACTTCAGGCATGCACGTAAATCAAGACACCTAACTATGCTGCGTCTCCGGTCAAAGGAATCCTTAATAATGCATCACGACAATATTGGAGTCGTTACCCAACACGACTAAAATCATTGATATCCGAATTAAGCTAAATCTCAAGTTTATATTTGTGCCTATTAAACAACATGCATGTTAATTTCGTGATTTAACTTTCAAAATCCCACTTAATCCTCAATTCACATGCATGCATGCATCTTGACTTAGTATAATAGGATTATACTTAAGATTTGAAAACAAAAACTCTGAGCAAACTAAAATTTGAAAGAATCTGCACATTTTATGTGTTTGTCAGGTAAACCGGTCATCTACGTTTGGTTGATCAGATAAAATACAGTCATTATACTCATCCGGTTGACAGGATACTATGATAATTTTAAGTTTTAAATGTTGATTTTATTTATTTTAACAAATTTTAAGCATACTATTTAACCATGATTAGCTGAATTGAACAAAATTAATTCTAAGGGCACTACACTTAAAGTAATAATTTAAAGGTTTGATTTGATTTGAAAATTTCATAATTATAATTAACAATTTGAATTGGAGTAGATATAGCATATAAAATCTTGGCACGGGTAGAAAGAAAAGAAATAGGAAAATTAGGCTATATGACCTTTTTTAGTCATCCAATTTAATAATTGGCCATACTTTTTTATTTAGCAAAGTGATTATTTGTCATTTTTTCATATTTAGTAAATCATGATTATGATCAATCAATGATTGATTATGAAAATTGCTAATTTATGTTAGGTCAATCAGTGATTGATCGTAGCGAATCACTGATTGACCAAACTAACAATATTATGTGGTCAATAACTGATTGACCTTTAAAAAAAAGGCTTTTTAACTAAATTTTAAAAACTTCAGCAATTTATTATAAAAATTCTTTAAAAAAAAAAAAAGACAATTTAGCTATAAATCCCAAAGAAATATTACACAATTGTTCAAAAAGTATTACAATAGACATATTTTTCACTATTTAGTGGAAATTGCTTTTTAATGATTTTAATAATGGTATTATTTGTGTAATAGCCAACAGATAAAATTAGTATCTCATTTGTGTAATAGGTGATGTGGGGTTGCATGTGAACCATTTAGTTGAGCCTCAAAATTTCTAGTTCTTTTCCAACTTCTCCTCTAGCCTTAGGAACCGAAAAAAAAAAAAAAAAAAAAAAAAAGAGAGAGAGAGAGCAAGAGGGTGGCCGGTTGTGTGAAGAGAAGTGAGGAGGAAAATTTTTCTCATCCCAAAACCTAGATCCACCCCTCAAGCTTTAGACGTATTCCTCTTAATCCCTTTAAGCATTACCTTAAGTTCAATTAGAGATTTACATGTATTTCAAACTTGGGATCTAAGAGTATAAGCTCATAAATTTTATGTTGCCCAATGTTATGGTTTTATGTGATTGTATGGCTTAGATCTATGCTTAGGGTGTTTTGGTTGATAGATCTAAGCATAGGTTTGTTTTTTTTTTGCTCTAGAATGAATTTATGGTTATGATTGCTTACCAAGTGTTTGTGAATATGTCTTCACATGCTTGGTTATGGATGGTTTGTGAATGCTGGTTATGTGAATAATCTAAGTATGATGGTTATGGAATTTGACCTAAAAACACAATTTGGTAAGTTATGTAAGGTTACCTATTTGGTAATTTTTAAGTAAGAAGGTGAATGTATGGTTGAATGTTATGAACATATCCGTCACGCTGCATGAATGATGTAGGCTCACGGTTACGACCGTTTAAGGTAGTGTGTGCGAAATTTCCAACAAAAACCAACAAACACAAACTGTCAGATTTTTTTAAGTTAATGGGACAGTTTCTGGAAACCGAATTTTAAGCCCCTTATAGGCCGAATTGGGAAAAAGTCATAACTGAAAAGTTCTAGAAAATGGAAACCCTAGGGGGCAGCATAGACATTTTTTGAAAAACAAGCTCCAAAGGCTTCCTTTTTTATAAATTTCCGAACCTGGTCGGCCCAGACACTATGCACAGCCAGAATGTTTCAAAAAGGAAAACAGATAGGTTAAAGGTAGAATCATGTTTTGAGTAAAAAACGAAAGTTGTAGGATTTATTGAGTTCTACAACTTTCATGAAGAAAAATTTTTCAACTTCAAAACCGATTTAAAGATAAAAATTGAATTGAACAGGAAATTCTTGCACATGCACTGACAACTAAATTTACGAGACTGTTTTCAAAGGCAGTTTTCAAAATTTTATAGTTTTACTATCTTTGTTCAAAAAGGAACTACAGTTTTACAAAAATGGTTTTAAAAAGATTGAAATTTTTCAAATGATTTTAAAAGACAATATCACAAGGTGTTGTGAGAAAGAGGAATAAAATGGGCCAAGTTATTTGAAAAAAAAAATTGGTACCAATGGTATGACGGATAGTAATCAGATAGAATACCAAAATCAATATATTTGGCTTTGTATCCATGATTACCCATAGTAACCAAATGAGATACTAATTTAATCTGTTGGGCTTTGCATCCAAGGTTACTTATAGTAACCAAATAGGATACCACTGTAACATGTTGGGCTTGTATCTAGGGTTACTTATGGTTGTTGGATTGGATACCAACTTTGAATGTTATGGATTATAGTAAGATAGGATGATCCTTATCTTACTCCCTAATTTAGAAACAGGAGGGTAACTTGTCGTTGTGCCTCATTGGAACAACAAACCCAGAACCTAGGACAACCTGTAAGTACAACTCCGCCTACAGCATAGGCAAACTGTTTTATTGCTTTGCATTTTTTTCAAAGCTCATGCATTAATGTTTGTAATGCATATTTTGTATGTTATATTATTGTGGCATCATGAAAGCATGCTCACTAATGATAAACCACATGGTAAGAATGTGATCAAGTTTCAAGTTAGAAAATGTTTTCAAAACACTGTTTTTAAGGAACTGTTTTCAATTAAGAAACTGTCTTCAAGAATGAAACTGTTCTGAAGAACGAAATTGTTTTCAAGCATAATGTTAAGCAAGTTTTTCTCGTATCGTACCGACCTGCAACGAGGGCGGGTTTGGTCCATGGTTTGAGTTGGATTGGGCTGGCTGCCCTAACCTCTCCATGGCTGCGTGCCACGGTACGTACACTCATGTTATGTAAGGGCCCTAAAATATGCTAACCTAAGAAAACATAATGAAAGCATAATTGGTACATACATTGTTTTATTACGAAATGTTTTGCGGGATGATAGTTGTACTTGCTGGGCGAAAGCTCATGACTTATATTAATGCTGTAGGTAAGCCGCCTATTGATAATACTTGATGCAAGACGGTGGGGCATGGCATAGCTAACTGTGAAACTTCGGGTTGGATACGCTATGCGTTTTGAACTAAAATGTTTTTATTCGTTACTAATAAAATTTGCAGTGTGTAAAATAAGTTTGAAACTCCAATACTCAACTGAGTATATATATATATATATATATATATATATATGAGTATGTGATTGAGTTAGGTTTTAAGTTATAAATAAAAAAAATTATTCCGTATTTCCACAATGTGAAGTAAGTTAAGTAATTAAGTAAGATAAATATGGTAACGGCCTACATAAGACGGGTCGTTACAATTTGTGAGTGTTAGAATTAATAATTGTATATTAAAAATTTAGGTCCGTTTAGGGCTTCAACTCTAGACGGAGTTTTCCGTCTCATTTCCACATGTTGTTTAGGATCTCCATTGGTTCCCAAAGCCAAGACACTAGAGGTGGACAGTGAATCCAATGGAGTGTTGCTATTCAACATTCCATTTCTCTTCCCCCAGACCATCCACACCTCTCTTTCTTTCTCTTCAATTTTCATAAATTTCAAATTTAAAAAGTTCACGACTTTAATGTTTAAACTCAAAATGAGAGATATATATATATTTTTTTAAAATTAATCAAAATGACAAAACGAACTAAACAAGATTTAGATTGCACATTATTTTCCAAATACATTTTAAATCAATGCAATATCCTATATTTCAGTCTATTTTCTATTTACAATTCAACCAATTATAGATTTCTAAACATACTTTTTCTTATTGTTATTGCACCAAATACACATTTACAAACATAAACTTATTTCCAATAAAAATAACTCCGAAACTCTAACTACAATCAATGTTCCAAATGGACCCTTAAAATGTGGGCTACGAAGGTTTCTAGCTTATACAATATAAAATAGGTGGTTTAAATTCCCTTATAATCATTATTAATTTATTACTATTAAATATTAAAAAAATAAGAACACTAATTTTAATCATAATTTTTGAATACCAATCTATAAGATATATAAATTATCATTATTTTATTCATAAATGATTAAAATATTACTATATCCAGTGATTGTTTCTATTAATAAAAAAGACGTGAAATATTTAAAAAGTTAGGTTTACAACACTACTCTTAGATATTTTGTTACCAATGTTAGTCCAATCATAGATAGTCATTGACATCGCTCCCACGTCAGTTGGTTGTCAAACGAGCATATCGCATTTTGCCTCTTATCAGAGATGCTCCTACGAGCATACCGCATTTTGTTCCTCTTTACATATTTCCATCGGGTCCTCTACTTGCTCATATAGTTCCATAAAGAGTCTCGGGATTTGTTCCTAATGAGATCAGTAAATTAAATGGGAATTCAAAAATGTCTATCAAGACATTGTACTCTCTAACATGCAATCCCAAAAAAGGATTGGACATGTGAAATTAATGTAGACAAATAATGTGATTTGTCAACATATGATTGGTTGTAAATAAAATAATTATTTGCTAATTATTTTGGTTAATTGAATTTTGAAAATAAGATTGTGTTTGAATTATTTAATTTTGGAAAACAAAATTTTTCTCTCCTAATTAATAGTGCACGAATTTTAATGGATGGAGGGAAGAAGATTTTGTTTCAAAATTGTTTAAATATATTCCTAACATTAAATTTGTAATAACCAACCTTTTTACAAATTTACGATTTCCTTTTTAAGGAATCAAAGTTTGTAATATATATGTTTATGTGAAATGTTTGATCTAATTTATCATAGTATTATTGAGTTCTTGTAATATTATAAGACTCGATAATAGTTTATTTATACAAGTATGAGGCCTTTTGTTGAAAGAGGCGAAATTAGGGTTTATGATCTTATGTCGGTCAACGTTTGACCAGAATGACCTAAGGTATGATTAAGATGGTACTACAAGGATAATAAGCAGTATATAAATTATACCGTGAAAAACCGTCATTATGAATGAATAAGCAAGAATAAGGTACGAGACCACTGTAGAAAAATCAAGCACAATATTTAGAGCAATAAGAACTAAGTGGCTTCAAGTCCTAAGAAAAATCGAGACGCAGTTCAGTTAAGTGCAGATAAATTCTGGATAGTAGTCTAGTACAATTATACTGTTATTAGTTGAAAACAATATTTGTAATATCTGTATTAGTATGAAAATGGACTGCAATTTAGAAGGAAAGCCAAACGGAGCCTAATGGGAGGACACCTCATCTTGGGATAAAAATGAATGATCATTGGAGAGATTACTTGGCCACTAAGCACTCCTCATGGCCGGCCACCTCATAGGGACTAAAGTGTAAATATTTTATCTTTAGGGGCCAATGTGTAATTTTAAGAAAAATGAGTGATTGTAGATAAGTATGTAAATTTTTGGAATGATGGATTTTCCTAACTAAGCCTCCAAATCCAACTAGGCCAATTATCAGTTACAAGCTTGGTTACCATAGTTGTAACGCCCCAACCGTCTACGTAGGGCCGACTACAGAAACGTTGGCTGTTACTATACTTGCTTAACATACTTGTTAGTTTCTAATACTTGAACTTGAAGAAAATTTCAGAAGAAATTTTTTTTTTCTTCGTAACTTAATTAAACTTATACATATGGGTAAACTTCACCATGCCTACCCATTACTTGTTAATCCGATTAAAAGGTCACACCTAAACCTTGTAAACCAGACTCTTGAAACATCAAATACGTAACATGGTACATATTACTTAATCATACATGTACTAGTTCATAATTTAAAGAGTTTGCGAAAAAATCTGTGTAGTGGTATCCCACACCGCCCTTCACTTGCTGCATCGTCTCCATGGCCCACCAAGTAAAGCTGCAGGCATCTTACCTACTGTATGGAATATACTGATGAGCTTTCACCCAGCAAGTACAAACATAATCTCACAAAAACATAAAAAATGTTGTGCATTTATGCATGAACCAATTTTGATCAATTATGGATCTTTTATGGACTTGAACTTATTATCTTACTTAATATGTGGGCCCCTTGTGTACGTACCAAATGCGCGCATTCCACAGAAAGTTAAGGTTTGCAAGGTCCCTAACAATTCTGGGAATCTTGAAACATAACCCTTCCGCATCAACAGAAGGTCTGTACGACACCTTGCTTGTCTTATCTTATGACTTAAAATATGTTCTTACCATGTGGTTTGATATTAGTGAACATACCTCATGATGTCACTATATCAAAATATATAACATAACATAATATCAACCATAACATTAACATATACATACACATGGCATATCATGGCATATCATGGCACATCTTGGCATAACATGGCATATCATAACTTATCATGGCATATCATGGCATGATCGCATATCATGGCATATCATGGCATGATCGCATATCATGGCATATCATGGCACATCTTGGCATAACATGGCATATCATAACTTATCATGGCATATCTTGGCATACATGGCATAACATGGCATATCACGATATACATGAAAACACGTCATAGTTGAAAATAGTATTTACTATTTTCCATACTGTAGGTGAGGTTTGTACTTACCTGTCGTCCTACGCTCTTGGTTTATCGTCCAAACATGGCACAACAACAATTCATACTCCTGTTTCCAAACAGGGTGTAAGATAAGAGTCATTCACATTCTATCTTACCATAAATCATAATCATTAAATGTTGGTATCCTAACCAACATTTATGAGTAACCCTAGTTATATGTCCCCCACATCTACTAATGATAACTCGTTCGGTTACTTCAGGTAACCCTAGGGCTCATGGCCCAACATACATAAACAATATCTTGTTAGGTTACTTAAGGTAATCTTGGGTACTAAGCCCAATCATACTTGAATAGTATTAGGTTACTAATCTTACTAAGGCCCAACCCAATAGCTTGGGAATCTCATGTGGTTACTATAAGTAGCCTAAATTATCTGGCTCAATAAAATTTGGTAACCTTCCCGGTTATTATTTGTCCTATAGTTGTTTACCATAGGACTTGGCTTATTTTATTTATTTCAATCCTCGTTTGATAAATTTTAACCCCTTTTTATAAACTGCTTAAAACAGTCCTGTAAGCTTTGGTTATCAGTGCATTTGCAGGAATTCCTGCTTATGCACTGTTTTTAGGAAATCCTGTGCAGGAATTTCCTATACCCTACACAGTTTTGGGAATCTGGCTTTACTTTAAAATCTGTTTAGAATTAGAAAATGTTTTCTCATGAAAGTTGTAGACCTCAAATAATACTACAACTTTTATGTTTTATTCAAAACCTAATTCTGCATTTAACTTATTCATATTTCTGGTTGAAACCGGCTGGCTGTGCACAGGGTCTGGTAGACCAGGCTCGGGTTTTCTCAAAAACAGAAGCCTTTGGAGCCTTATTTTTGAAAACTGCTCACGTGGTCCCCTAGGATTTTCCACTTCCTACAACTTTTTAATTTTAAATTTTCTCAAATTCGGCCTCTAAATGCCTCAAAATTACCTTTCCAGTAAACTGCCTAGTTTTAACCGAAACTGGCAGTTTTGCTTTGAATCTGTTTTTACGAAAAATCTACGCGCACACTACATCAAACGGTCGCAACCGTGAGCCTACGACAAACATGCAGCGTTTCTAACGTAAATTTTCCATTAATATACATTCATTCTTACAAATGCAACCCTTGTGATGTTCTATTACCAAACTAGGGTTTAAGGTTGGTTTGCATATCTATATTATCATACAAGTTCATAACCTAGTTCATCCATCATTCATGCATAATCTACAACTTCTTAAACACATGGGGACATATAACAAACACCTACTAGGCATACATACAAACCCTAAAATCATGCAACTATAATCACATAATCATGCATAACATATAAATCAAAACCACCCAATAACCTAATCAAGCACAAATCTAAAAATCTAAACTAGGGCGTAAGAAATAAAATGAGCTTATGCTCTTACAAGCCAACTTTGGAAATACACTTAAATTTCCTATTAAAGCTTAAATTGAAAAGCTTAGGGAACCAAAGGGAATTACCTTAATCCACACAAAGGTTGGGGCTAGATTTGGATCCAATCTTTTCCCCCTTACTTTCTACCAAAAACCGGTCTCCCTCTAGTTTGGTTTTCTCCCAAAATTTTCGGCCACCACTAGCTTTGGTGTTCTCCAAATTTCCGTCTCATTCATTTTTTTTTCTCTATTGGCTCGGCTTTCTAAGGGGGGAGAGAGTGAGGTGAGATTTTGACATAGTTTGGGGGTGTTTTATCATTTTTGTGAACAAAATGAGCCCCCCCCCCCCCCCCAAATCACCTATTTATAGGTGATAAATAATTTAATTTTTGGATTTATTTTTAATCCAAAAATTGCATAATAGCCCTTAAGAGAAAAATATTTGCTCCATGCCCTTGTGAGGTGGCCGGCCATTAGCTTGCCTTGGAGGCCAAGTTACTTGCTTACATCATCATGCTTACATCATCAAGCTTACATCATCATGCTTACATCACATTTTCTTAAAATTACACTTTGGCCCTTAAGGATAAAATATTTACACTTTAGTCCTTGTGAGGGGCCTCCCCTTTGGGCCTTGTTTGGCTTTCCTCTTAAAATGCAGTCCATTTTCATACTAATGCAGATATTACAAATACTGCTTTTACTAACCACAGTACTGTCATACTGGACTGCAGTCCAAAATTCATCTGCGTATTATTTAACTGCGTATTAATTTTTTTTCATGACTTGAAGCTATTTAGTCCTTATTGCTCTAAATATTGTGCTTAATTTTTTCTAGGGTGGTCTAATAGCTTATTCTTGCTCATTTGTCTGTAATGACGGTTTCCCGGAGTATAATTTTCATACTGTTGATAACACTGCAATACCGTCTCAGTCAAACCTAAAGTCAACCTGGTCAAACTTTGACCGAAATAAAAATCATAAATTTCTATTCTATCCTTTTTCATCAAAAGGTCTCATGCTTGACTAAGCAAACTATTACTGAGTCTCGTAGTTAATTAACCGAGAACTCAAATATATACTGATATTCAATTCAGATCATAAGCTTCATATCTACATACATGATGTAGACTTAGATTCTCTTATATCTAAGGAAATCTCAAGTCATCAAAATTTCGGGTTATTACCATAATTACCTTGGAAACCAAGGAGAATAAGTTAGAGATAGGTTTGAAAGAAATTGTGAAAGCTCAAGCCTCCACATGGCCCTATATGGCTGGCCACCTCATTGGGTCTATGAGCAAATATTTTGCTCTTGGGTACCATTATGCAATTTTAGAAATAAAAATAATTCAAGAAATGAAATTATTTTTCACCTATAAATAGGTGAGGTGGGTTATTTTGTGATCACTAGTGAAACCCAAAATTTTTGCAGCTCATTCTCTAGCCTTCTTCCCCTTAGGTGCCGAGCCAAAAAGAAAAAAAAAAGAGAAGAGAGAAAGGCCGGGTTTGGTGTTGAGAGAGAGTGAGAAGAAAATTTTTCAACCGAAGTGTAGATCCACTCTCTTGGATCTAGAGGTAATCTTTTCCACCCTCTAGCTCTTCAATTAAGTTTGATTTAAGATTTAAGTATATTTCCATGTTGGGAATGTAAGAGCATAAGCTCACTTTTAAGTTTCATGCACTAGGGTTATAGTAATTGCTTGAATGTGCTTGATTAGGGTTTGGTGGTCTCTAATTATGGTTTGATGCTTTTTTTTTTTAATGATTATATGTGTTAGAGATTATGTGGTATGAGTGAATGCCTACTATATGTTTGTTATATGTCCACATATACTCAAGAATGATGTTGGATGAATGAATATGGAAAAGGGTGATGTATGTTGCATTAGGGTCAAGAAAACCCTAAAAACCCTAATTTGGTATAGATACCATTTGGGTTTGCATGAAGATTGTATGAATGAGAAATGATTTCATGATAATAAAAATGTTATGTAACGCGCTGCATGCTTGTCGTAGGCTCACGGTTTTAATCGTTTGAGGTAGTGTGCGCGTAATTTTACGTAAGAACTAACCAAAATGGAAACTGCCAATTTCGGATTAAAACTGGGCAGCAATTTGGAAACAGGATTTTGAGGCCTTTAGAGGTAGAATTTGAGAAAAGTCAAAACTAAAAAGTTGTAGGAAATGGAAAATCCTAGGGGCCTACGTGACCAATTTTTAAAAATAAGGCTCCAAATGTCTCCTTTTTAGCAAAATCCGAGACCAATCTTTATAGTTAGTGATTATGGTCAAAAATTTTCAAAGAAAGAAACAAGCAGGTTAGTGATAGATTTAGGTTTTTGACCAAAAACAAAAGTTATAGATTTTGATGAAATCTACAACTTTCAAGAAGGAAATTTTGTCAAATTCAAAACATATTTTTAAAGAAGAACTGGATTTCCAAAACCGTGCAAGGTACAGAAAATTCCTGCATAGGATTTTCAAAACAGTGCATAACAGACAATTCATGTACATGCACTAACAACCAAATTTATTGGACTAAGTTATTTAGAAACAAATGTTATATGTTGAGTTTTGGATCCAAGGTTACTTATAGTAACCAAATGGGATACCAATGTAACATAAGCTTGTAACTAAGGTTATTTATGGATGTTGTTTTGAATACTAACATTAAATGATATGATTCATAGCAAGATAGGATGATTCTTATCTTATGACTTTTTCAAAAAACAGGAAGGTAACCTGTTACTGTGATTTGGCGGAACACATAACTTAGGACTTAGCATAAACTGTAAGTAGAAACCTCACCTACAGTATAAAAAATAGTAAATTATTTTCAAGTATGACATGTTTACATGTATGCCATGATATGCCAAGTTTATTTATATGGCATGTTTTTATCATTATGCCATGAGTATGTACATGCTATGTTTTATGATAATACCATGTTATAAAATAGTGCCATGTTTTATAAAATATGCTACAAGTTGTTTTATGCCATTGATCTTTATGTCATGCCATGTTCATGATACGCATGCATCATGACTAATAAGATCATAAGTAAAGAATCTTAGTCTCGGAAAAATAACAAGGCTAATACTAAACCAAGATAAGTAAAGTATCGTACCAACCTCCCGCCAGATCGTGGAGGATTATGTATGTTCAAGAAAATTTTTAGACCTTCCGCCAGATCATGAAGGCTTACATGATTCCAAGAATTGTTAGGGACCTTGTAAACTCTAACTTTATGTGGATTGCGCGCATTTGGTACGTACACCAGGGGCCCATATTTTAAACAAGTTAATAAGTCCATAATGGAGCATAAGAGATACATAATTGATCATAAATGGTTCATGCATAAGTTGCACGATATTTTTTATGTTTTGTGAGAATAAGTTTGTATTTGTTGAGCTTAAAACTCATTAGTATATTTCATACTGTAGGTAAAAAGCCTGTAACTTAATTAGTGGGCATGTGGACGATACAGCAAGTGAAGGGCGATGTGGGATACCACTACGCAAATTGTTCCGCAAGCTCTTTTGAACTGAATGTATACATATATTTGAATAAGTTGTGATATACTATATATGTGATGCTTGAAGACTTGAGTTATATATAAGGAATATGTATGTCTTTTTATTTTAATATGTATGCACGGAAAGTTTATTTATATGGACTAGTCTATTTATGTATGTTTAAAAAAAATTGTTCTAAAATTTTCAAGTTTAAGTATTTAAAATCAAGATGTAGTTTAAGTAAGTACGGTAACGGCTCCACGTAGGTCGGGCCGTTACAAAGGTGGTATCAGAGCGGTATCCTGCCAACCTACTTCACCTTGCTTTACATCGCTTCTGCAATGCCCAAGTAAGTTAAGTTATTTTTCCTATAGTTAGAATTAGTTAAGATCTTGTGTACGTAATCAGCATATCTCGTCAATGGCCACACTAGAGGATGATACTCCTGATGCTTTTAAAGGACTACTCCACTCTGGTATGGTGATAGCCGGGAACTTTTCGTACTAAGGAATTGGATCAACATTAGGGAAGTTACGTTTTGTGTTTGTGGAACTCTTAGCCACATGAGAATAATGTTAGATACAGCGAAGATGATGGGCGGTGCCTTAGCTTGGTGGTGGCAATTAGATGATGTATGAACATAATGGGAAGTTTTAAATCTTCCTAAATGTTATGATTATGTACTCATGTTATGAAGGAGATATGAACAATATTATGATAGATTCAGAAACATTCTATGTTACGTTAAGATATGGAAATAAGATTATGGTTTCATATAAGAGATAGAATCTCAAAATGGGAAACTTATTTTATCGTTTTTTGTGTAGGAAACCATGCCATCAAAACGTAGAATGGCACAAACCCAAGACGTTGATCTTGCGGCACAGTTGAATGAACTAAGACAAATGATGTTAGCCCAACAACAAGAGATAGGTGGGCTTAGAACTCAGTTGGCTCAACAAGATCAAAGACCTCCTGACGTTGGAGTACCGCCAGCACCGGTGAATCAACCTGTTGCACCGGAAATTCCGAATGCTGACCCGGTGATGCCAGAAAACCCTGAAGCCCCTGAAGTTCCTGTTGCGCCTTTAGCTGTTCCACCAGCACCACTGGTTCGAACTCCGGAAAAGCTATATGACAAATTTTGGCCCATGAAAGCACCAGAATTTAAAGGATCAACAAACCCGATTGAGGCTGACAATTGGCTGGTCGACCTCCATGTTATCCTAAACTTCCTCAGGCTCAATGATAAAGAGAAAGTGCTATGTGCATCATTTATGCTAAGGAAAGATGCTCGTCTCTGGTAGGAAACAGTCCAGATTCGGTGGGATGTTAGTCAAATGACTTGGGAATATTTTGTTGATGAATTTAAAGAGAAATACTTCAACACAGAGACTATAGAAGCTCAACAAGATGAGTTCAATGGTTTTCGCCAGGGTAATCTGTCTGTAGCTGAAGCTGTTAAAAAGTTTGAACAGCTAGCACGTCTCTGTCCTCACCTTATCAGTTCCGAGAGGGACAAAGTAAGAAGGATGATAAGGATGTTCCGCTCTGATTTGGCAGTAGTAATTAACAGTGGACCCTATCCACCAATCACCATTGCTGAATGTGTTAGTCGGGCAACTCGACCTGAGTACTGGGTACGATAGGATATAGAACAACGGGCTAAGTTTTTTAAACATAAGAAGGAAGAAAAGGCCCAAGTTAAGCAGAATCAGGCAAGACCATGCCAGATTCCTCAGCAGAGAGGTCAAGGAGGACCATCCAGTCAAAACAGCAACAATAAGCAGTACGTCAATAATTATCGGAAAAGAAAATGGAATGCAGGAGGACCGGGGAATCAACAAAATTCTCCCCAAAAGAAGAATACTTCAGATAACAATAATTATCCCACTTGTCAAAAATGTGGAAGGAAGCATCTGGGAGATTGTCATGCTGGAACCAATCGCTGTTTCTTGTGTGGCAAGGAAGGCCACTATGCTAAGAACTGCAATTCTAATTTCCAGAATCCACAGAGCCATCAGAGAGGTCAGGGATATCAACTTCATGCAACACAGGTGAAGCTCAAAGGACCTGCAATCTCTCAAGGCAGACTTGAAGCTCCAGAACCTCAGGGACGTATTTATGCCTATACTAAGGAAGATATTCAAGCTGGACCATCCATGGTGGTGACAGGTCAGCTTCCTTTTGCCCAACAAGATGCCTATGTGTTAATTGATTCCGGAGTTACGCATTCATTTACATCACTTAGGTTTGCTAAGGAACTAGGTAGAGGAAGCGATAGAGTTGGAAGAACATTTAGAACTGCCTTACCTTCCGGGGAAATTTTGTTGTCTGATTATTGGATACGTCATGTTCCAATAATTATATGTGGTAGGGAAATGTATGTTGATTTGATCGTTATTGACCTATATGATTACGATGTCATTTTGGGTGTGGACTTCTTAGGGAAATACAATGCAGTTATAGACTATCAACGTCGTATTGTCATGTTCAAGCCAACTGGAGACGAGGAGTTCATTTTTAGAGGATCAACTCCAAAATAGCCAAAAATGTTCATTTCTGCGCTAAAGGCTAGAAAGTTGTTGGCATAAGGATGTATTGGATTTCTGGCCAACATGGTGGACAAGATGCAAGAAACCAAGAGTAGGCCGGAGGAAGTACCGACAGTCAAAGATTTTATGGAAGTTTTTCTTGAGGATTTACCAGGATTGCCATCGGAGTGAGAAATTGCTTTTGAGATTGAATTGGTTCCCGGATCAGCACCAGTATCCAAGGCACCTTATAGGATGGCCCCTGCCGAACTGAAGGAACTGCAAATTCAGTTGCAAGAGCTCCTGGATCGAGGATTCATCTGTCAGAGCTATTCACCATGGGGAGCCCCAGTTTTTTTTGTAAAAATGAAGGATGTCACTCTTGGGATGTGCATTGACTATCGAGAACTGAATAAGATTACCATCAAGAATAAGTATCCCTAACCAAGGATCGACGATCTGTTCGATCAATTGAAAGGAGCTTCCATTTTTTCGAAAATTGACCTGCGATCAGGATATCATCAGCTCCGAATTAGGGCAAGAGATGTTCCTAAGACAGCCTTTCGTACGCTATATGGACACTATGTGTAATAACCAACGTTTTATGAAATTACGATTTTCTTTTTAAGGAATTTAAGATATATTATGTAAGTATTTACGAAATGCCTGATCTGATTTTTATCAGATTTTGTGTGAGTCCTTATAGCTTTATAAGACTCAATAATAGATTGCTTAGCCAAGCATAAGACCTTTTGAGTAAAAAGGTAGAATAAAATTTATGATTTTATGTTGGTCAAAGTTTGACCAAGAAAAATCAAAGGTATGAATATGACGGTACTGCAATATAGCAAGCAGTATAGGAATTATACTGTGAAAAACCGTCATCACAGATTAAATAGTAAGAATAAGGTTCAAGACCACTATAGAAAATTCAAGCACATTATTTAGGACAATAAGGGCTAAGTAGCTTTAAGTTATAAGAAAAAATTTTACGCAGTCCAATAATACGCAGATAAATTATGGACTGCAATTAGTAAGACAGTACTGTTATTAGTAAAAATAGTATTTGTAATATATGTGTTAGTATAAAAATAGACTGCATTCAAGGAAGAAAGCCGAACAAGGCCCAAAAGGGGGGACACCTCATCATTGGATAAATACATGATTTATGAATTTTTAGAAAATTGGGAAAGAATTAGATAACTTGGCCCCCAAGGCTCCCTAATGGCCGGCCACCTCATGGTCTTTTGGGCAAATATTTTCTCATAAGGACTAATATGTAATTTTGAAAATAAAAATAAATCCAAAAAGAAATTATTTTTCACCTATAAATAGGTGATGAGTGGTGGTTTTGGCTCATTTTATGACCCTATACCAAAACTCTGGCAAAATTCTTCCCCAACCTATCTTCCCCTTAGCAGCCAAAACCCCAAAGAGAGAAAGAGAAGAGAAAAAGAGAGAGAGAGAGAAGAAGCAAGTGGTCGGATTTTAGGGAGGAACTAAAGCAAGAAGGAAAAGTTTGATTCAAGGCCTAGAACCAATCTCCAAGCTTAAATGTATCCTTCTAAAAACCTTTAAGCTATCCAATTAAGCTTTGATTCAAGATTTATGTGTATTTTATGTGGGTATGTAAGAGCATAAGCTCATTGTAATTTCTATGTAATAGCTTAGATTTGTCCTTGATTAGGGTTAATGGTTTTGATTTATGGTTTTGTGTATGGTTATGATTTCAATTGCTAGAGTATGTATGGTATGTATGAATGCCTAGTAAATGTTTTTAATATATCCCCACACACTCAAGAAGATGTATTGTGTGATTGATTATGTGATATTGATGTATGATGCAAGAAGGGTTAAAGAAAACCCAAAAAACCCTAGTTGGTAAAGATTTACCATGTGGGTTTGTATGAATGATTTTATGAATGAAAATGAATGCATGACGATGAAAACATTAGGTAACATGCTGCATGCTTGATTTAGGCTCACGGTTTTAACCGTTTGAGGTAGTGTGCGCGTAATTTTACGTAAGAAACAATTAAAACAGAAACTACCAGTTTCGGATCAAGACTTGGAAGTAATCTGGAAACAGGATTTTAAGGTCTCTAGAGGCCGAATTTGAGAAAAGTTAAAACTGGAAAGTTGTAGGAAATAGAAAATCCTAGGGGGTGACATAAACGGTTTTTAAAAATAAGGCTTCAAAGGCCTCTGTTTTTACAAAAATCCGAACCTGGTCATGCCCAGACCCTGTGCACGGCCAGGCAGGTTCAACAAGGAAAAATAAAAGGTTAGAGATAGAACTGGGTTTTGAGAAAAAATGAAAGTTGCAGGATTTTTCAAGATCTAAAACTTTAGTGAAGAAAAGTTTTTCAAATTCAAAACGGATTTAAGGGTATAACTGGATTCTGAAAACTGTGTAGAAAACAGGAAATTCCTGCGCAGGATTTACAAAACAGTACAGGAACATGCAATTCCTGTACATACACTGTTAGTTGAATTAATGGGACTGCTTTCAACAGATTCCTCCAGACTTAGACGGTTTTATAAAAACAGTTTATAAAATGGTTAATTAAACCAAGTCTAGTAAGGGAAAAAGAAATAATTGAATTGGGCCAAGTAAAAGGGTAACCTTTAGTAAGATATATGGTCATTGGATTGGTTACTAATTTTATTTGGGCCAAAATAATTTTAAGACGTAGTAACAAGACGATGACTATTAGTAACCCGATAGGTTACCAAGTTGTTGGGTTGGGCCTAAAGCCCATGGTTACTAATGGTAACCTAATAAGTCATAATTTTTAAAAGTTGGGCCTTAGTAACCCAATAGGTTTTGTGTAATAACCAACCTTTTTACAAATTTACAATTTCCTTTTTAAGGAATCAAAAGTTTGTATTATGTATGTTTATACGAAATGCCCGATCTGATTTATCAGAATTAGGGTTTATGTATGATTTTATTCCGGTCAAAGTTTGATCAGAATAATCTAAGGTATGTTGGAGACGGTACTGCAGTTTTATAAACAGTATGAAATTATATTGTGAAAAACTGTCATTCCGGATAACGAAGTGAAAATTAGGTATGGGATCACTGTAGAAAAATCAAGCACAATATTTAGAGTAATAAGAACTAAGTGCCTTTTAGTTCTAAGAAAATTTTTTACGCAGTTCGGTTAAGTGCAGATAAATTTTGGACTGCAATCCAGTACAACAGTACTATTATTAGTGAAAACAATATTCGTAAAATATGTATTAGTTTGAAAATGGACTGCATTTGTGGAGGAAAACCAAATGGAACCTTAATGGGGGGACACCTCATATGATGATAATTATTTGATTTATTGGATTTTTGGGAAATTAGGAAAGTAATTTAAATGCATGAACTTGGAAGATAGCTTGGCCAACAAGCCACCCCAAGTGGCCGGCCACCTCATGGACTCTAGGGGCAAATATTTTTGCTTTTGAGGACAAATGTGCAATTTAAACAATAAAAATAATTCTAGAAATTAAATTAAATTTTGCCTATAAATAGATGTGGTGTGGTTTGCCTTGGACCACCTATTGAAACCCTAACCTTTTTAGTTCACTCTCTAGCCCTCTCCCTCCCCCTAAAAGTCGAACTCAAAGAGAGAAAAATAGTGAAGAGTGTGGTCGGATTTTTGAGTAAGAGATCAAGGAGGAAAATGTGATTCAAGTCTAGATCTACTTCAAGGTGTTAAGGTAAACTTATTAAACCCCCTAAGCTTTCTATTTGAGTTTTGATTCAATTATTTAAGTGTATTTTAAGTTGGTTATGTAAGAGCATAAGCTCACTTATTTTTCATGCAATGGTTTAGTTTGATTAGTATGTGCTTGATTAGGGTTTTAGTGAGCTAGATCTATGTTTTGGTCTATGTTTTTGATGTTATGCTTTAAAATTATATGCTTTGTGCGAATGTCTATTAGGTGTTTGTTATATGTCCCCACATGTTTAGGAAGTTATATGGTATGCTTGTATGATGGTGAGATGATTGTATGTTGAATTAACATGAAAAAACCTACTTAAAACCCTAATTTGGTAAAAGTTTACTACATGGGTTAATTGGATGAGAAACAAGTGTATGTTAATGAAAACCTATGTAATACACTGCATGTTTGATGTAGGCTCACGGTTGCGACCATTTGATGTAGGGTGTGCGTTATTTTACGTAACAAACAACCTAAAATAAAACTGCCAGTTTTCAGATAAAACTGGGCAGCAATCTGGAAATGAAATTTTGAAGCCCTTAGAAACAGAATTTGAGAAAAGTTAAAACTGCAAAGTTGTAGAAAATTAAAAATCCTAGGGGGCATCATGGACAGATTTTGAAAAATAAGCTCCAAATGCTTCCGTTTTTATGAAAACCTGAGATTGGCCAGCCCAGACCCTATGCACGGCCAGGACGTTTCAACAAGGAATATGAGCAGGTTAAAGGCAGAATTAGGTTTTGATTTAACACTAAAAGTTGCAGGAATTTATGAGGTCTAGAAATTTTATGAAGAAAACTTTTTCAAATTCAAAACAGATTTTAAAATAAAACTAAATATTAAAAACTGAGCACGAAATAGGCAATTCCTGCACAAGATTTTCAAAACAGTGCATGAGCAGGCAATTCCTGCACATGTACTGCTTAATGAAATTATTGGACTGTTTTTAATGAACGATTTTCAAAATGTCACAGTTTTACTAACTTTATAAAATAAATCAATTGTAGTTTTATAACAATGGCTTAAAAAGAATTAAACAAGGTTTTTGTGAAGAAAGAAATAATTAAAATATGCTAAGTAATATGTTAACCATAGTAAGACACATAGTAATCGAATATGATACTAAAAATTATTGTTGAACTAAGTAAATTGAAGGTATGCTTATAGTAACCAAATAGGTTATTAATTTTTATATGCTACGTTTTGAACCCAAGGTTACTTAGAATAACCAAATGGGATATCATTAATGGGTATTGGTAACCCAATAGGACATTAACCTAATTATGATTGGTCTTATACCCAGGGTTACTAATAGTAACCTAAAAGGATACTTTTTTAGTATAACTAACCAAGATTTGTATTAAGTAATCAAACAAGATACTGTTTGATTGTTTTAAGGTTTGGTGCCCTAAGGTTACATCTAGTAACCGAATAGGATACCATGTTAGTGGGGGACATATAACTAGAGTCAATATTAAATGTTGGTAAGGATACCAACATTTAATGTAATGATTTATGGTAAGATAGGATAACTCTTATCTTATGTTCTTTTTGAAAACAGGAAAGTAACATGTTGTTGCAATTCATTGGAGCAACAAACCCCAGTTCTAGTGTAACCAGTAATTACAACTCCGCCTACCGCATAGGCTAATTGTTTTACTGATTGCATGTTTTTAAAACTTATGCACTTATGTATGTGATGCGTATGATTATGTTTTATTAATGTGACATCATGAAGCATGTTCACTAATGATAATTTATATGGCAAGAGTAAGATTAAGTTTCAAGTAAGAGACTGTTTTTAAGAAACTATTTTCAAGAAAATGTTTTCAAGTAAAATGTTAAGCAAGTTTAATCGTGTCGTACCGACCTGCACTAGGTCAGGGTTGGTTCATGGTTTGAGTTGGATTAGGCTGGCCACCCCAACCACTCCATGACTACGCGCCACAGTACGTACACTTCTAATAAGTAAGGGCTCAAAAATATACTAACATACGAAAGCATAATGAAGCATAATTGGTTCATGCATTGTTTAAGTTCATATTGTTTTTGCAGGTTAATAGTTGTATTTGCTGAGCGAAAGCTCACAACTTACATTTATGCTGTAGGTAAGCTCCCTATTGGCAATACTTGATACAAGACGGTGGGGCATGGCTGGGCTAACTGTGAAACTACGGGATGGAGATCGCTACGCGTTTTGTATTCAAATATATGAAATTATTATTTAGTTTAATCAGTTGTTTATTAAAATAAGTTTAATACTTTTATACTCAAATAAGTATGTATATATGTTTATAAGTAATTATATGGTCGAGTTACTTTTACAATTGTTTAAAAAAAAATATTCCGTATTTTCTGCTAGTTAAGTAAGTATCAGTATTTATGTAAGATAAGTACGGTAATGGCCTACGTAAGGCAGGTCGTTACAGAGTTGGTATCAGAGTGGGTTCCTGCCTTCCGGTTTCACAGTCTGCCTGCCAGCGACACTGTCATTGTAAGTTAAAATTATTTTTGTGTAGAAATATTTATTATGTAAGTATAATATGATAGCTTGTATGATATAGATCCGAGACTATGGACGAGGACCGTGACGCTGCACTAGTGCTCTATGGGATGCAAACCCTTGCTATTCGATGGGACCCGACGCACAGTATCGTTGACAAGATGGCTGTACGATATGGAGTCAATTTTTAGGGTAAGCCATATAGAAGCGCACCTCCAGGTCTTGTTAGCCACTTGGTGTCTGGCTGTGGATACTAGGATGTGGTGGATAACCATAGGAGAACCGGCTATGTTGGAAGGAACATGGGCGGACTTTCGTGCCTTAATTACCGCACGTTATAGGCTGTTGCCGAACGAGGACGCCAACATGCCTGATCGTGACGCCGAGATTTACAACGACATGTATCTTGGGCGTTTTCTTGGTTGTGTTGCAGATTGGAGCGCGTACCCAAATGAGTCGATGGGCCACTACTGTCGAAGGTTTCGGGAAGTGATGTTGCCTTACATTCCCCATGACTTAGGAAGCCCGTTTTTGCAGGTGTTACTTCTTCTTCGGGAAGGGCTACCTCCCAACGTCAGGCCTTTTGTTCCGGAGGCCTATGGTTGGGATGACATTAGAGGATATGATACATGCTATCATGGAGGCGGAGATAGTAGTCCATGGGATGCAAGCTGCCGCCCTAGAGGAAGACCAAGTCATTCTAGTCTATGATGCTGGTATTGCGGAGCCATTGTTCCACGGGGTCCGAATCTACCAGAGGAGAAAGCCGGAGCAGTGGATGATATTATGGATCCTGCGGATATTCCTGTCGACCCCGAAGACCATCCTGAAGATCCTCCCGTAATCATCATCGAGAGTGATGACGAGGAAGAAGATGAGGAAGCTCAAGAGCAATGGGAGAAGTAGGAGGGAGCCATCGAAGAAGACCTTAATGATCTTGAGGAGTCGGAGGAAGATCCGAGGAGATTTTATTCGACCATGGTGATTGGGATGCGGACTCCGACATTTCCTCGGACATAACGACAGCGTAGACTGTTTAGAACTAGGATAACTTTTTAGTATTTTATTCTTTTTGACATTAGGGTTGTACATAGAATAGGTATAATGGTTAAGTGGTAGACATTTTCATCTTATTTTAACTTTGTATATATAGTAAGTATTATGTATGTAGGATATGTACATATTACTATCTAAATAGGATATACTTTTGTGTATGTACAAAAGAACAAGTTTATATATGATATTATATGATGATGTTATGATATTATGATAAAGTTATGATATGATATGATGAAATCATGATGGATTTCTATATGATATTTTATGATCTGATAAGATGTTATGGAATGATGTGATACGATAAGATATGAATGGAAGAAGGGATATTTAAAGTATAACAATATCTTTTCTTGTAATCAAATAGGAATTAGAAAATGGTACGTCCTCGCACGTGAGCAAATCCAAATCCGTAAGAACCGGATCTTGCAAATGTTGTAGCTACTTTACAACGGCAATTGCTGGAACAGCAGCAGTAAACAAACCGGCTTAGAGAGCAGATAGCTTGTATAGATCAGATACCCCGTGCTAATGAAGTGCCACTCCAAGATAACCCTGTGCCCCCAGTAGCACCACAGGTACCAGAGATTCGTCAAGGGGTTCCACGGAATTTAGAAGTCCCGTTAGCACCTGTTGGGATTCAAGCAAACCCATCCTTAGTTCGGGAAGACCTGTTGTTCGAGCGGTTTAGACGAATGAAGGCGCCCGAGTTGAGGGACTTACAAACCTGATAGAAGCCGACAACTGGTTAATTGATATCCAAGTGATTTTGGATTTTATGAGGATTACGGAGCGGGAAAAAGTTCTCTGTGCTTCCTTTACACTTAAGAAGGATGTTAGACATTGGTGGATGACGGTCCAGATGCACAGAGATATAGCGGCAATGAGTTGGTAGGATTTTGTTGCTGAATTCAGAATGATGTATTACAACAGCGAAATCTTGGCGGCTCAGCAAGATGAGTTCAATAACTTGAAACAAGGGTCGATGACAGTGCTAGAGGCTTTCAAGAAATTTGAGCAGCTGGCTTGCCTGTGCCCATAACTTATCCCCAACGAAATAGAGAAAGTAAGAAGAATGATGAAGATGTTTCGAACGAACATTACCAAGCAAGTCAGTGCTGGCAGTAGCCCTCCAACCCTGGTATCTGACTGTATCAGTCGGGCAATTAGAGCCGAGTACTGGATTAATCAGGATAAGGAGGCAAGGGCTCAGATTTTCAAAGCCAAGAAAGAGGAGAAAGCTGTGGTGAAATAGTTGCAGCCCCGACAGAACCAGGACTTATACCCGAATGGTCAAACCAATAATTCTGGCCAAAATTCCAAACAATTCGGGAAGAACATAAGAAAAGGGAATGCTTCCGGCCAGGGTCAACAGAGGAATTACCCTCAAAAGAATAACAACCGGGGGAATGAGGGTAATAACAATGACTATCCAGTGTGCGCGCAATGTGGAATGAAGCATCTGGGAGTATTTAGATTGGGGACAAACGCCTGCTACCTTTGTGGGAAGGAAGGCCATTATGCGAGAAATTGCACCTTGAACAGTCAGAACCAGAACCCTCAGTACCAGAATAGAAATGCAAACAGTCAGCTGCATGCGGTGCAAACAAAAATTGAAGGCCCTTCGATCGCACAAGGAAGATTAGAGGCTCCTGAACCCCAAGCCAGGATTTATGCCTACTCAAGGGGAGATGCTGAAGCTGGGACTTCCCATGTGGTAACATGTTAGATTTCTATCGTCACATTTGATGCAATTGTCCTATTTGATTCTAGTGCCACCCATTCATTTGTGTCGATAGAGTTTGCCCAGAAATTAGGAAGAGGTGTGGATAATTTAAAGCAACCCTTCAGAACCTCCCTTCCTTCAGGAGAATTTTTGTTGTTTGATTTCTGGATGCAAAATGTTCCAGTAATTATTTGTGGTAGAGAACTATATGTAGACCTCATCGCGATTAAGCTTCAAGATTATGATGTTATTTTAGGAATGGACTTCCTAAGTAAGTACAACGCTAAGATTGATTGTCGAAAGTGTTGTGTTATGTTTAGTCTTCGTGGTGAGGAGGAATTTAATTTCTACGGCCAGTCCCGAAATTCCTCAACCAGGCTAGTATCGGCAATGAAGGCATGCAAAATGTTGGCTAGTGGATGTCAAGGATATCTAGCTAACATGGTGGACAAAGAGCAAGAGATAGAGTTAAAGCCGGAAGATGTTCCCATCATTAGGGAATATGTGGATGTCTTTCCAAAAGACTTGCCAGGACTTCCTCCCGAGCGGGAAATTTCTTTCGAGATAGAGCTGTTGCCTGGAGCTGCACCAATATCAAAAGCGCGTTATTGTATGGCCCCAGCCGAACTTAGGGAACTCCAAGTACAGCTGCAAGAACTGTTGGACAAGGGATTCATTCGACATAGCCATTCGCCATGGGGAGCACCGGTTTTATTTGTCAAAAAGAAGGATGGATCGTTGCGGATGTGCATCGACTATCGTGAGTTGAATAAGATTACGATTAAGAATAAGTATCCTCTCCATAGAATCGATGATCTTTTTGATTAACTTAGGGGAGCAGTAGTATTCTCGAAGGTGGACTTGCGATCGGGATACCATCAACTCAGAATCAAGGAGGGTGGATATTTCTAAGACGGATTTTTGAACACGCTACGGGCATTATGAGTTTCTTGTCATGCCATCTGGACTGACCAATGCACCAGCTGCTTTTATGGATCTTATGAACCGAGTGTTCATAGAGTACCTAGACAAGTTTGTCATAGTTTTCATCGACGATATTTTGATATACTCAAAGTCCAGGAAGGATCACGAGCAGCACCTCCGGATGGTTTTGGAGACGTTAAGACAGAATCAGCTCTATGCCAAATTCACAAAATGTGAATTTTGGTTGGAAAAAGTTCACTTCTTAGGTCACGTGGTTTTAAAGGAAGGAATTTCCGTTGATCCTGCTAAAGTAGAGGCGGTCAGTACGTGGGCAGCACCCAAAAACGTTACGAAGATACGGAGCTTTCTTGGTTTGGCCGGATATTACCGACGTTTCGTTGAAGGATTCTCCAAGATTGCAGCACCCCTTACGGCTCTTACTCGGAAAGGGAAGAAATTCGAGTGGACACAGAAGTGTGAAGAAAACTTTCAAGAGCTCAAGAAGAAGCTTACTAGCGCTCCAATGTTAATAATTCCTGATGTGGACGTAGGAAATTTTGTTATTTACAGTGACGCTTCTAAGACAGGACTAGGGGCTGTCCTAATGCAAAATGAAAATGTGGTCACCTATGCCTCACGCCAACTGAAGGATCACGAACGGAACTATCCGACGCATAATTTGGAGCTAGCGGTGGTAGTTTTCGCATTAAAGATCTAGAGACATTATTTGTATGGGAATAGATGTGAGATTTATACCGATCATCAAAGTCTCAAATACATCTTCACCCAAAAGGAGTTTAATATGAGGCAGCGTAGATGGCTAGAACTCGTGAAGGATTATGATTGTGAAATCCTTTACCATCCTGGAAAAGCGAACAATGTAGCAGATGCTCTAAGCAGGAAATCATCTGGTATGCTAATGTCTCTTGGAACGATGCCCAAGCCACTTCAAAAGGAGATTTCTGATTTCAATATGGAGATGATAATTGGGAAATTTGCTGTTCTGACTCTTCAATCTAATCTCCTAGAATCCATTAAGCTTTATCAAGGGAAGGATTCCTTTCTGCTAAAAGCGCAACTTTTTGGTGGAAATAATAAAGAATTTAAGACCTCTTTGAATAGGCTAATTTATTTCAAAGAAAGGATTTGTGTCCCTAACTTTGAATCTCTTAGGAAACAGATCATGTCTGAAGCGCATGAGACGCCATATTCGGTACATCCCGGAGCAACCAAGATGTATAAGGACCTCAGAGAAAACTATTAGTGGCCAAATATGAAGAATGAAATTACAGACTTTGTGTCAAAATGCCTAACTTGTCAGAAAGTTAAGGCTGAACACCGGCAACCTGGTGGAGATCTTCAGAAAATCGAGCTCCCAGAGTGGAAATGGGAACAAATTACTATGGATTTTGTAGTTGGATTACCTAGGACCGCAAGTGGGAATGACATGATTTAGGTAATTGTGGATAGATTAACCAAATCAGCCCACTTTATTGCTATCAAGGCTACCTTTTCAGTAGAGAAACTAGCTGAAATTTACGTATCCCAGATTGTTAGGCTGCATGGAGTGTCAAAACCTATCATTTCAAATCGTGATGGGCGTTTTACCTCTCGATTCTGGAAGAGTGTTCACACGGCTATGGGATCAAAACTGAAATTCAGTACAGCTTTTCACTCTCAGACTGATGGACAATCAGAACGAACGATCCAGACGCTAGAAGATATGCTGAGGTCATGTGTTTTGGATTTCAAAGGAAGCTGGGATCAGAAGCTACCTTTGATCAAATTTTCTTATAATAACAGTTATCACGCCTCAATTGGTATGGCTCCATTTGAAGCATTATATGGAAGGAAATGTCGATCTCCTATTCATTGGCAAGAAGTTAGACAGAAGCAGCTTCAAACTACGGACTTCATCAGAAAGACCTCAGAGGATATCAAGATGATCAAACAGAGACTCGACATAGCCTTCAGTCGATAGAAAAGTTATACCGATAAACGTCGAAGACCTTTAGGATTCCAAGTTGGAGATTCTGCTTTCCTTAAGATTTCTCCTATGAAAGGAATTATGAGGTCTGATAAAAAGGGAAAGCTTGGTCTGAGATATACAGGACCATTTGAAATCCTTGAGAGGATTGGAAAAGTAGCCTATAAGCTTGCCTTGCCGCCAGAATTAGCTTCTGTGCATAACGCATTCCACGTTTCGATGCTAAAAAGTATGTACCTGATTCTTCCCATGTGTTAAGTCAAGAACCAATCGAAGTCAAAACTGATTTGACGTATGAAGAAAAGCTAGACCGGATTCTGGATCGAGAAGAAAAAGTTTTAAGAAACAAAACCATTCCTATGGTTAAAGTGTTACGGCGGAATCATAATATTGAAGAAGCAACGTGGGAATTAGAAGAGGAAATGAGAAAGAGTTATCCCTATTTTTTTTTATTTTCGGGGATGAAAATTTTTAAGGGGGGTAGATTGTAATAACCAACCTTTTTACAAATTTACGATTTCCTTTTTAAGGAATCAAAAGTTTGTATTATGTATGTTTATATGAAATGCTTGATCTGATTTATCAGAATTAGGGTTTATGTATGATTTTATTCCGGTCAAAGTTTGATCAGAATAATCTAAGGTATGTTTGAGACGGTACTGCAGTTTTATAAACAGTATGAAATTATACTGTGAAAAACTGTCATTACAGATAACGAAGTGAAAATTAGGTTTGGGATCACTGTAGAAAAATCAAGCACAATATTTACAGTAATAAGAACTAAGTGGCTTTCAGTTCTAAGAAAAATTTTTACTCAGTTCGGTTAAGTACAGATAAATTCTGGACTGCAGTCCAGTATAACAGTACTGTTATTAGTGAAAACAGTATTTGTAAAATTTGTATTAGTATGAAAATGGACTGGATTTGTGGAGGAAAACCAAATGGAACCTTAATGGGGGGACACCTCATATGATGATAATTATTTGATTTATTGGATTTTTGGGAAATTAGGAAAGTAATTTAAATGCATGAACTTGGAAGATAGCTTGGCCAACAAGCCACCCCAAGTGGCCGGCCACCTCATAGACTCTAGGGGCAAATATATTTGCTTTTGAGGACTAATGTGCAATTTAAGCAATAAAAATAATTCTAGAAATCAAATTAAATTTTGCCTATAAATAAATGTGGTGGGGTTTGCCTTGGACCACCTATTGAAACCCTAACCTTTTTAGTTCACTCTCTAGCCCTCTCCCTCCCCCTAAAAGCCGAACTCAAAGAGAGAAAAATATTGAAGAGTGTGGTCGGATTTTTGAGTAAGAAATCAAGGAGGAAAGTGTGATTCAAGTCTAGATCACTTCAAGGTGTTAAGGTAAACCTATTAAACCCCCTAAGCTTTTCATTTGAGTTTTGGTTCAATTATTTAAGTGTATTTTAAGTTGGTTATGTAAGAGCATAAGCTCACTTATTTTTCATGCAATGGTTTAGTTTGATTAGTATGTGCTTGATTAGGGTTTTAGTGAGCTAGATCTATGTTTTGGTCTATGTTTTTGATGTTATGCTTTAAAATTATATGCTTTGTGTGAATGTCTATTAGGTGTTTGTTGTATGTCCCCACATGCTTACGAAGTTATATGGTATGCTTGTATGATGGTGAGATGATTGTTTGATGAATTCACATGAAAAACCTACTTAAAACCCTAATTTGGTAAAGTTTACTACATGGGTTAATTGGATGAGAAACAAGTGTATGTTAATGAAAACCTAAGTAATATGCTGCATGTTGATGTAGGCTCACGGTTGCGACCGTTTGAGATAGGGTGTAGGTTATTTTACGTACCAAACAACCAAAAGTAAAACTGCCAGTTTTCGGATAAAACTGGGCAACAACTGGAAATAAAATTTTGAAGCCTTTAGAGGCAGAATTTTAGTATAACTAACCAAGATTTGTATTAAGTAATCAAACAAGATACTGTTTGATTGTTTTTAAGGTTTGGTGCCCTAAGGTTACATCTAGTAACCGAATAGGATACCATGTTAGTGGGGGACATATAGCTAGAGTCAATATTAAATGTTGGTTAGGATACCAACATTTAATGTAATGATTTATGTTAAGATATGATGATTCTTATCTTATGTTCTTTTTGAAAACAGGAAAGTAACATGTTGTTGCAATTCATTGGAGCAACAAACCCCAGCTCTAGTATAACCAGTAATTACAACTCCGCCTACAGCATAGGCTAATTTTTTTACTGATTGCATGTTTTTAAATCTCATGCACTTATGTATGTGATGCATATGATTATGTTTTATTAATGTGACATCATGAAGCATGTTCACTAATGATAATTTATATGGCAAGAGTAAGACTAAGTTTCAAGTAAGAGACTGTTTTTAAGAAACTAATTTCAAGAAAATGTTTTCAAGTAAGATGTTAAGCAAATTTAATCGTGTCATACCGACCTGCACTAGGTCAGGGTTGGTTCATGGTTTGAGTTGGATTGGGCTGGCCGCCCTAACCACTCCATGACTGCGCGCCACAATACATACACTTCTAATAAGTAAGGGCCCAAAAATATGCTAACATAAGATAGCATAATAAAGCATAATTGGTTCATGCATTGTTTAAGTTCATATTGTTTTTGCGGGTTAATAGTTGTACTTGCTGAGCGAAAGCTCACAACTTACGTTTATGCTGTAGGTAAGCTCCCTATTGGCAATACTTGATACAAGACGGTGGGGCATGGCAGGGCTAACTGTGAAACTACGGGATGAAAACCGCTACGAGTTTTGTATTCAAATATATGAAATTATTATTTAGTTTAATCAGTTGTATATTAAAATAAGTTTAATACTTTTATACTCAAATAAGTACATATGTATGTTTATAAGTAATTATATGGTCGAGTTACCTTTATAATTGTTTAAAAAAAATATTCCGTATTTTCCGCTAGTTAAGTAAGTATCAGTATTTATGTAAGATAAGTACGGTAACGGCCTACGTAAGGCAGGTCGTTACATTTTGATCCAAATATAACTTGGGCTTGTTCCAAGGGTTACCCGAAGTAACCTAATAAGATACTATTAAAACATAAGCCCTAGGGTTACATTTAGTAACCAAATAAGTTATCATAAGTGTGTGTGTGAGGGGACATATAACTAGGATTACTCATGAATATTGGTTAGGATACCAACATTTTATGATTATGATTTATGATAAGTTAGGACGATCCTTACCCTACGTCCTTTTTGAAAAGCAGGAAGTAACCTGTTGTTGTGATCTGATTTGGAGCAACAAAACTTAGGACGTAGCATAACAAGTAAGTACAACTCCGCCTACAACATAGGCTCTTGTTTTGCTACTTGCATGTTTTGTTTTAAACTTATGCAGTTATGTGATGTATTTGATTTATGATTTATAATATAATATCATGAAGCATGTTCACTAATTCATATGGTAAGACTAAGACCAAGTTTCAAGTGCGAAACGGTTTATGAAATATGTTTTAAGATAAGAACAAGTTGTAAAGATAAGTTTCAAGTATGTTGGCAAGCAAGTTGCCTCGTGTCGTACCAACCCGCTCGTATGACGGGTTTGGTCCATGGTTTGAGTTGGAAATAGACTGGCCACCCCAACCACTCCATGGTTGCACGCCACGGTACGTACACTTATGTTAAGTAAGGGGCCCAAAAGATATGCTAACTTAAGAAAGCATAAGAAAGCATAATTGGTTCATGCATTGTTTTATTAAGTTATGTTTTGTGGGTTTATGGTCGTACTTGCTGAGCGAAAGCTCACGACTTACGTCTATGCTGTAGGTAAGCAACCTATCGGCAATCCTTAATACAAGATGGTGGGGCTTAGCATGGCGAGATGTGAAATGTGGGATGGAGACCGTTATGTCTTTTGTTATATTATGTTATTATTTATGTTGTATGTAAGTTGACATTTCAGTATTGAAGTATGTAAGTATGTATGTATGTATATACGTGTAAGTATGAGATGGGATAGATTTTAGTTTCAAGTTGTTTTAAAAAAATAAAAAAAATATATTCCGTATTTCCGCTAAGATAAATAAGATAAGTAATTATGTAAGTTAAGTAAGGTAACGGCCTACATTAGGTAGGTCGTTACACTACGAGTTCCTCATTATGCCATTTGGATTGACAAATGCTCCAGCTGCCTTTATGGACCTGATGAATCGAGTGTTCAAGGATTACTTGGATAAGTTCATTATTGTCTTTATAGATGATATCTTGATTTACTCAAGGTCGAAGAGGAGCATGAGGAGCACCTAAGGATCACTCTACAGATTTTAAAGCAAAACCAGCTTTATGCTAAATTCACAAAATGTAAATTTTGGTTAGAAAATGTTCATTTCTTAGGACATGTGGTCTCTAAAGAAGGCATATCTGTAGATCCGGCCAAGATTGAAGCAGTAAGTAAATGACCAACTCCGAAAAGTGTCACCAAAGTATGTAGTTTTCTTGGCTTAGCAGGCTACTATCGACGTTTCGTCGAGGGATTTGCCAAAATAGCAGCGCTACTCACAGCACTTACACGGAAGGGAAAGAAGTATGAATGGACTGTAAAGTGTGAAGAACACTTCCAAGAGCTAAAAAGTAAGCTGACCAGTGCTCCAATCTTTACAATACCAGTTGCAGAGGAAGGGAACTTCGTGTTATACAGCGATGCTTCCAAGATAGGATTGGGAGTCGTACTTATGCAGAATGGAAAAGTGATCACTTATGCTTCACGACAACTCAAGGATCATGAGAAGAATTATCCAACGCGTGATCTGGAACTTGCGGCAGTAGTGTTTGCACTCAAGATCTGGAGACACTATCTTTACGGTACTAGGTGTGAGGTTTACACGGACCATCAAAGTTTGAAATATATCTTCACACAGAAAGAGCTCAATATGAGACAAAGAAGATGGCTTGAACTGGTGAAAGATTATGATATAGACATCCGTTACCACCCCGGGAAGGCTAACAAAGTAGCCGATGCCCTTAGTCGGAAGTCGTCCTCCTCGTTGATGTCAATTCAGCTATTAAACGAGCCTCTTCAGAAAGAGCTAGTGGAAGCTGGAATCGAGCTTATTACGGGATGTTTAGCTACCCTAACTTTCCAACCTACCATTTTGAATGGCATGAAGGAGCGTCAGGAAGCAGATGCCTCGCTACTAAAGACAAAAAATGAGGTCCTAGAAGGAAAGGAGTCGGACTTCAACATATCTGTTGAGGGCATACTTTATCGGAAAAATAGACTATGCATTCCTAATGAGGATAAGTTGAAGAAGCAGATTATGAAAGAAGCTCATGAGACACCGTATTCCATTCACCTTGGAGCCACAGAGATGTACAAAGACTTGAAGGAAAGCTTTTGGTGGCCCAAAATGAAGAATGACGTTGCCATATTTGTCAGTAAATGCCTCACTTGTTAGAAAGTGAAGGCTGAACATCAATATCCAGGGGGAGAATTGCAAAAAATTTCCATCCCAGAATGGAAATGGGACCAAGTGACGATGAATTTCGTGGTTGGTTTACCCCGAACTCCCAGCGATAACGATGCTATTTGGGTAATTGTCGATCAATTGACAAAATTCGCGCACTTTTTAACTATCAAACTTAGTTTTTTAGTAGACCAGCTAGCAGAACTGTATGTTGCGCAGATTGTTCGCTATCATGGGATTCCAAAATCGATTATCTCTGATCGTGATGGTCGTTTCACTTCTAAATTTTGGAGGAGTGTACATCAAGCAATGGGTACAAAGCTTACATTTAGTACAACTTTTCACCCTCAAACAGACAGACAATCGGAAAGGACCATTCAGACTCTAGAAGATATGTTACGAGCATGCGTGATGGACTTCAATGGAACTTGGGATAAGAAGCTTCCTTTGATTGAATTCTCATACAACAACAGTTTCCAAGCTTCAATTGGAATGTCTCCTTATGAAGCTCTTTATGGGAGAAGGTATAGATCTCAAATTCATTGGTATGAGACAAGAGAGAAAGAACTGGTGTCTACGAACTTTATTCGGAAAACCACTGAGGCCATAAAACTCATACGTCAACGGATGGAAACTGCATTTAGTCGACAAAAGAGTTATGCTGACAAACGTCGAAGGCCTCTAGAATTCCAAGTTGGAGACTCGGTATTCCTCAAGGTTGCTCCATTCAAAGGAATCATGAGATTCAGAAAGAAAGGGAAATTAAGTCCAAGATATATAGGGCCATTCGAAATCCTTGAAAGAGTAGGTAACGTGGCATATAAATTAGCTTTGCCCCAAGAATTAGCATATGTGCATAATGTATTTCATGTGTCGATGTTAAAGAAATATATATCGGATCCATCACATGTATTGAACCCTAAACCAATCGAGGTTCACGAGGATCTGACTTATGAGGAGAAACCGGTTCGAATTTTGGAACGGGAAGAAAAGGTACTAAGAAACAAAGTTATACCTCTAGTTAAGGTTCTATGGCAAAATTATAAGATGGAAGAAGCAACATGGGAACGTGAGGAGGATATGAAGAAAAGCCACCCAGAATTATTCTAATTTTGCGAGGACGAAAATTCTGTAAGGAGGGTGGATTGTAATAACCAACCTTTTTTACAAATTTATGATTTCCTTTTTAAGGAATCAAAGTTTGTAATATGTATGTTTATGTGAAATGTTTGATCTAATTTATCAGAGTATTATTGAGTACTTGTAATATTATAAGACTCGATAATAGTTTTTTTATACAAGTACGAGGCCTTTTGTTGAAAGAGTCGAAATTAGGGTTTATGATCTTATGTCGATCAACGTTTGACCATAATGACCTAAGGTATGATTAAGACGGTACTACAAGAATAATAAGCAGTAGAGATATTATACTATGAAAAACCATCATTATGAATGAATAAGCAAGAATAAGGTACGAGACCACTGTAGAAAAATCAAGCACAATATTTAGAGCAATAAAAACTAAGTGGCTTCAAGTCCTAAGAAAAATCAAGACGCAGTTCAGTTAAGTGCAGATAAATTCTAGACAGTAGTCTGGTACAATTATACTGTTATTAGTTGAAAACAGTATTTGTAATATCTGTATTAGTATGAAAATGGACTGCAATTTAGGTGGAAAGCCAAACGGAGCCTAATGGGAGGACACCTCAACTTAGGATAAAAATGGATGATCATTGGAGAGATTACTTGGCCACTAAGCACTCCTCATGGCCGGCCACCTCATAGGGACTAAAGTGTAAATATTTTATCTTTAGGGGTCAATGTGTAATTTTAAGAAAAATGAGTGATTGTAGATAGGTATGTAAATTTTTGGAATGATGGATTTTCCAAATTAAGCCTCCAAATCCAACTAGGCCAATGATCGGTTACAAGCTTGGTTACCATAGTTACCTTGGAAACCAAAGAGAATAAGTAAGAGATGGGTTTGAAAGAAATTGTGAAAGCTCAAGCCTCCACATGGCCCTATATGGCCGGCAACCTCATTGGGTCTATGAGCAAATATTTTTCACTTGGGGACCATTATGCAATTTTAGACATAAAAATAATTCAAGAAATGAAATTATTTTTCACCTATAAATAGGTGAGGTGGGTTATTTTGTGATCACTAGTGAAACCCAAAATTTTTGTAGCTCATTCTCTAGCCTTCTTCCCCTTAGGAGCCGAGCCAAAAAGAAAAAAAAAAAGAGAAGAGAGAAAGGTCGGATTAGGTGTTGAGAGAGAGTGAGAAGAAAATTTCTCAACCGAAGTATAGATCCACTCTCTTGGATCTAGAGGTAATCTTTTCCACCCCCTAGCTCTTCAACTTAGTTTGATTTAAGATTTAAGTATATTTCCATGTTGGGAATGTAAGAGCATAAGCTCACTTTTAAGTTTCATGCACTAGGGTTATAGTAATTGCTTGAATGTGCTTGAATAGGGTTTGGTGGTCTCTAATTATGGTTTGATGCATTTTTTTTTTATGATTATATGTGTTAGAGATTATGTGGTATGAGTTAATGCCTACTATATGTTTGTTATATGTCCACATATACTCAAGAATGATGTTAGATGAATGAATATGGAAAAGGGTGATGTATGTTGCATTAGGGTTCAAGAAAACCCTAAAAACCCTAATTTGGTATAGATTACCATTTGGGTTTGCATGAAGATTGTATGAATGAGAAATGATTTCATGATAATAAAAATGTTATGTAACGCGCTGCATGTTTGTCGTAGGCTCACGATTTTAACCGTTCGAGGTAGTGTGCGCGTAATTTTACGTAAGAACTAACCAAAATGGAAACTGCCAGTTTCGGATTAAAACTGGGCAGTAATCTGGAAACAGGATTTTGAGGCCTTTAGAGGTAGAATTTGAGAAAATTCAAAACTGTAAAGTTGTAGGAAATGGCAAATCCTAGGGGACTACGTGGACAGTTTTTAAAAATAAAATTCCAAAGGCCACCGTTTTTATCAAAATCCGAGACCAATCTTTATAGTTAGTGATAATGGTCAAAACTTTTCAAAGAAAGAAACAAGCAGGTTAATGATAGATTTAAGTTTTTAACCAAAACCAAAAGTTATAGATTTCGATGAAATCTATAACTTTCAGGAAGGAAATTTTTTCAAATTCAAAACAGATTTTTAAAGAAGAACTGGATTTCCAAAACCGTGCAGGGTACAAAAAATTCCTGCATAGGATTTTCAAAACAGTGCATAACAGGCAATTCCTGTACATGCACTAACAACCAAATTTATTGGACCAAGTTATTTAGAAACAAATGTTATATGTTGAGTTTTGGATCCAAGGTTACTTATAGTAACCAAATGGGATACCAATATAACATAAGCTTGTAACTAAGGTTATTTATGAATGTTGGTTTGAATACTAACATTAAATGATATGATTCATAGCAAGATAGGATGATTCTTATCTTATGACTTTTTCTGAAAACAGGAAGGTAACCTGTTACTCTGATTTGGCGGAACATAGAACTCAGGACTTAGCATAAACTGTAAGTACAAACCTGACATACAGTATGAAAAATAGTAAATTATTTTCAAGTATGACATGTTTACATGTATGTCATGATATGCCATGTTTATGTATATGACATGTTTTTACCATTATGCCATGAGTATGTACATGCTATGTTTTATGATAATACCATGTTATAAAATAGTGTCATATTTTATAAAACATTCCACAAGTTGTTTTATGCCATTGATCTTTATGTCATGCCATGTTCATGAATCGCATGCATCATGACTAATAAGATCATAAGTAAAGAATTTTAGTCTCGAAAAAATAACAAGGCTAAGACTAACCAAGACAAGTAAAGTGTCGTACCAACTTCCCGCCAGATCGTGGAGGATTATGTATGTTTAAGAAAATTTTCAGACCTTCCGCCAGATCGTGAAGGCTTACATGATTCCAAGAATTGTTACGGACCTTGCAAACTCTAACTTTCTGTGGATTGCGTGCATTTGGTACGCACACCAGGGGCCCATATTTTAAACAAGTTAATAAGTCCATAATGGAGCATAAAAGATACATAATTGATCATAAATGGTTCATGCATAAGTTGCACGATATTTGTTATGTTTTGTGAGATTAAGTATGTACTTGCTGAGCTTAAAAATCATTAGTAGATTTCATACTGTAGGTAAAAAACCTGTAGCTTAAGTGGTGGGCATGTGGACGATGCAGCAAGTGAAGGGTAGTGTGGGATACCACTACGCAAATTGTTCCGCAAGCTCTTTTGAACCGAATGTATATATATATATATTTGAATAAGTTGTGATATACTATATATGTGATGCTTGAAGACTTGAGTTATATATAAGGAATATGTTTGTCTTTTTATTTTAATATGTATGCACGGAAAGTTTATTTATATGGACTAGTCTATTTATATATGTTTAAAAAAAATTTATTCTAAAATTTTCAAGTTTAAGTATTAAAATCGAGATGTAGTTTAAGTAAATACGGTAACGGCTCCACGTAGGTCGGGGTGTTACAAAATTATTAATCGATTTAAATAATGGAGCTTATTTGTTAGATTTTCTTTTCTTAAAAAATTGGTGCACGGTTTTTTGGTGGAAAGGAAATCTAAAATATTTCATTTATTTAAATTAATTAAATATGGATAATGTTTGAGGAAAATATTTATTTAAATTCAAATAAGATAATCTTATTTAAATTCAAAGGCTTAAAAAGAGTTTGAATCTAGATAGGATTAGGACTTTTTGACTAGTCTAGATTCTTGATTTAAATTTGAACCACCGATCAACCTCCACATTATGTGGAGGACGAATTTGAATCTCCTAGAAAAGAGGGGACGAATTTTTTGGAGTCTCTCTCCTAGCAAAAAACGTCTAAAAGGTTCAAAGAACCTAGCCCGAAATTTGAATGATCATTTGGTTCAAAAGATTATCCAGAAAAATAATTATTAATTATTTTTCAAGTAGGAGATATTTTTGAAAAATGATTGGAATATTATATAAAGGCTAGGGGTTCTTGAAAAAAGCTAACCATCATTATACACTCAAAAAAGGGGATGGGTTTTGGGAGAGAGAAAAAATGCCAAAAACTAGGTTTTTGTGCTTGAGAAAATTCATCCTTCTTGGGTGTGAGATAAAGAGAGAAATTTTCATTAAATCAAAACTGTGAGGAAGGTTAAGCCAAGTGATATTTTCATAGAATGTTAACCGGTTCCTGTTTTGTAGTTTTGAAAAACGAACCCGGATCGAATTCTCAACGAGGTACATCGGAATTGAGAAGGTGGGATCTAGACTTCGGAAGAATTACCGGTCACTTAGATTCATAACATGTGTGCCCACACACACTCTGAGACGTGGGGACTCGAGAATAGTAGAGAAGACATGTTGGTCGACCCTTTAGCAATTCCAGAATTCGAGAAACAAGGTACGTTTGATCATGCATTTACTTTATTGTTATATACATCATGAGCTTCTTTTCTGGATCGGCATAAAAATTTTAAAACTTTCGTTGCGCCGTAACTGTAATAGCCGTCCTTTTTGCTGCTTCATGATTTTCTTGTTAAGGAATATGAATGTTTATGTAAAATGTCTGATCTGATTTTATCAGAGTATATTTGAGTTCTTATAGCATTATAAGACTCAATGATAGTTTGCTTAGCTAAGCATAAGACCTTTTGAGGAAAAAGGCAGAATAAGAATTTATGATTTTATTCCGGTCAACGTTTGACCAGAATAATTTAATGCATGATTGTGACAGTATTGCAGTATAGCAAGAAGTATGGAAATTATATTGCGAAAAACCGTCATCACAGATGAAATAGTAAGAATAAGGTTCAAGACCACTCTAGAAAAATCAATCACATTATTAAGGACAATAAGGGCTAAGTAGCTTTAAGTCATAAGAAAAATCTATACGCAGTCCAAATACGCAGATGAATTCTGGACAGCAGTCCAGTATGACAATACTGTTATTACTTGAAAACAGTATTTGAAATATCTGCATTAGTATGAAAATGGACTGCATATTAGGAAAATGGCCAAACGGAGCCCTAATGGGAGGACACCTCATCATGGATAAATATGTGAATTTATGGATTTTTAGAAAATTAAGAAAGAATTATGGAAAGATTACTTGGCCAACAAGGGACCATGATGGCCGGCCACCTCAAGGGATTTTTTAGCAAATATTGTATTTTTTTGGGGTTAGATAAGCAATTTTAGGAATAAAAATAATTCTAGAAAAAAAATTATTTTTTACCTATAAATAGGTGAGGAGGGTCAAGTTTGTGACCACTTAGTGGAACCCCTAACTTTCTAGTCATTCTCAACTCTCTCTCCCTCACCTAGGAACCGAAACCAAAAGAAAAAAAAAAAAGAGAGAGAAGGGTCGGATTTTTGAGAAAGGAAAGCAAGAAGAAAAATTTTTGATCCAAGCTTGTGGACCATTCTCAAGGCTTAAAGGTAACCCTCCTAAACCCTTTAAGCAATTCAATTAAGTTGGGATTCAAAAGTTTTAGTGCATTTCATGTTAGGTATGTAAGAGCATAAGCTCACTTTTATTTTTCATACAATAGCGTAGATTGCTTGATATGTGCTTGATTAGGGTTTAATGGTCTTGATTTATGATTTGGTGCATGATTTTGATGCTATGTTTTAGAAAAATTGTGGTAGGTGTGTGATACGAACCACGCCAACTTGTGACGAAACCCGTAATCTAAGAAGTCTCCAAGATCGTTCTACAATCAGATTTGGATGGGGAACCGCGACCCGTTGCTTGAATCGTGACACGAACCTTGGTATGGAAGACCGCGACCCAATGCCAACCCACAAACAAGAACCTTGATATTGTCGTAGACGCCACAAACGGTGGTGGAGAACCGTTTGATAAGTCGAATTTGAACGCCACAAGACGAAGTCTTGATAAGTTCGATTAGTTCAACAAGAACTGAGAGAAAAATCACAGGAGTGAATAGAATGCCAAAAGTTTTTTTTGATCTGAAAATAAGGCCTATTTATAGGCTGAGAATTACAATAATATTCCTAGAATATGCTAAGCTAAAGAAAAGGAAACTAACTTAATAATTTTAGCCTAAAAAATAAAAAAGGAAACTAACTTTATTGTCTGGCTTTATTTTCCAGCCATTTACACCCATTATTAAGAAAAGGAAACTAACTCATTCTTGCCCAATAAAGCCAAAAACGTGGACAATCAAATAGGAAATCAATCAGTTTAGTTCAAACCAATCAAATCCTCCAAAAATCACGCCCATTTGCATGGATTGCATGGCTGACGCGGCTTCTTCAATTACATGGCTGAACTTGAATTAAATTGACTATTTGAGCTCCATTTGTTGATTCCACACATGTAGACTTGCCATTCTCTATCACAATGTGTTGCGTGAAAGAATTTAAAGCCTCCTTGAACCTCTTTGCCCACGCTCTTGTAACAGGACCAACAAGAACTAGAACCGGATCCTTGGTCTTATCATTCCCCTCCTCTTGAAGAGGATTTGCCCTCAAATCGTCACCTGTATCAAAAGAACTTAAATCAGAAACATTAAAAGTTGCACTAACATTATACTGACCTGGTAAGTCCAATTTGTAAGCGTTGTCATTGATGCGCTCAAGAACTTGAAACGGTCCGTCTCCTCATGGAAGCAACTTTGAGCGCCTTTGATTCGGAAACCTTTCCTTGCGCATATGCAACCAAACCCAATCACCGGGCTCAAAAATAAGCTTACGACGCCCTTTGTTGGCTTGACTAACATATTGCTCCGTTCTCCGCTCGACGTTGAGCCTTGCTTTCTCATGTATCTGCTTAACAAATTCAGCCTTCTTTTGTCCATCTAAGTTAACACGCTCAGATAAAGGTAGTGGAGATAAATCCAATGGAGTCAAAGGGTTAAAACCATAAACAATTTCAAAAGGTGAAAACTTAGTAACAGAATGAACAATACGATTATAAGCAAACTCAACATGTGGTAAACACTCCTCCCAAGTCTTAATGTTCTTCTTAATGATAGCCCTCAACAAAGTTGACAAAGTCCTATTTATTACCTCGGTTTGACCATCAGTTTGTGGATGACAAGTAGTAGAAAACAAAAGCTTAGTACCTAACTTACACCACAAGGTCTTCCAAAAGTAACTTAAGAACTTCGCATCCCTATCTAAAACAATTGTCCTAGGCATACCATGTAACCTTACAATTTCCTTAAAGAATAAATCTGCAACATGTGAAGCATCATCAGTTCTATGACATGGGATAAAATGTGCCATCTTAGAAAATCTATCTACAACCACAAAGATAGAATCACGTCCACGCTTAGACCTAGGTAAACCCAAAACAAAATCCATAGAAATATCAATCCAAGGCTCACTAGGTATAGGGAGTGGGGTGTATAATCCATGAGGTTGCACTCGAGATTTTGCCTGCCTACAAGTGACGCATCTGCCACAAATTCTCTCTACATCCCTTTTCATGTGTGGCCAATAAAAATGTTCCTGCAAAATAGCCAATGTCTTGGCGACTCCAAAATGTCCCATTAACCCTCCACCATGGGATTCCCTGACTAACAAATCTCTCAATGAACAATTAGGCACACACAACTTATTTTCCCTGAAAAGAAACCCTTCATGTCTAAAAAATTTTCCAATAGCATTTTTCTCACACATTCTATACTCTTCTCCAAAGTCTCGGTCTAAAGAATATATCTCCTTAATCTACTTGAAACCAAGTAATTTCGCATCTAGAGTAGAAATTAACACATACCTTCGAGAGAGCGCATCGGCAACGATGTTTTCCTTACCTTGCTTGTATCGGATGACATATGGAAATGTCTCAAGGAACTCCACCCATCGTGCATGACGCTTGCTCAACTTGTGTTGTCCTTTCAAGTGCTTCAAGGACTCATGATCAGTGTGAATTACAAACTCTTTAGGCCAAAGATAGTGCTGCCATGTCTCTAAGGCTCGAACCAATGCATACATCTCCTTGTCATAAGTTAGGTAATTTAGTGTTGCCCCATTTAGCTTTTCGCTGAAGTACGCAATTGGTCTTCCTCCTTGCATCAAGACTGCTCCTATCCCAAAACCTGAAGCATCACATTCAATTTCAAATGTCTTAGTGAAATCGGGCAAAGTAAGTAAAGGTGCATTAGTTAATTTATCTTTAAGAAATTGAAAGGCCTTTTCTTGTTCCTTGCCCCATTTGAATCCGATGCTCTTCTTGATGACTTCAGTCAATGGCGCGGCAATGCTGCTAAAGTCTTTCACAAACCTCCTATAAAAGCTAGCAAGCCCATGAAAACTTCGCACATGCCCTACACTTGTGTGTGTTGGCCACTCTTGAATTGCCTTTATCTTCTCTTCATCAACCTGAATCCCTTGTGCACTCACAACAAAACCAAGAAACACAAGCTTATCGGTGCAAAAGGTGCACTTCTTCATGTTAGCATACAATTTTTCTTTGCGAAGCACATCCAAAACTGATTGTAAATGCATAACATGTTCTTCCAAACTTTTGCTATAAATAAGGATATCATCGAAATAGACTACAACAAATCTGCCAATAAAAGGTCTCAAAACATGATTCATTAAGCGCATAAATGTACTAGGTGCATTAGTTAAACCAAAAGGCATGACTAACCACTCATATAAACCATGTTTAGTTTTAAAAGCAGTTTTCCACTCATCACCTCCTTTCATTCTAATTTGATGATAACCACTCTTCAAATCAATCTTGGAAAACACACATGAACCATGCAACTCATCAAGCATATCATCTAAGCGAGGAATAGGATGTCGATACTTTACCGTTATGTTGTTGATAGCTCGGCAATCAACGCACATTCTCCATGTCCCATCCTTCTTAGGAACTAAAATTACCGGAACGGCGCATGGACTCATGCTTTCTCTCACATAACCTTTTTCCATCAACTCACTAACCTGCCTTTGTAATTCTTTTGTCTCCTCGGGGTTGGTTCGGTAGGCTGGTCGGTTAGGTATGGATGCTCCGGGCACAAAATCAATTTGATGCTCAATCCCTCGAATAGGTGGTAATCCTTGTGGTAAATCGTCGGGAAGGACATCCTCATAATCCTGCAAAAGAGAAACAACAGCACTAGGCAAAGAAGTGTCAAGTGTGTTAATGTTTAAAGCCTCTTTGTACAATAGTACAATCATTGGCTGTTTTGAAAACAAAGCCCTCTTCACCTCACTTGCCCTCGCAATCAAGCTCTTTTTTCCCTCTTCTTTTCTCACTTCACTCGAGTTCTCACTTTCTTTTTCGTTTTGCTTTTCACTCATTCTCGTTTTTTCTCTCTTTTCTTGTTCATTATCTCTATTTTTCCTCTCATTCTCAATCTCGTTTTCACTTTCTTGTTGTAACCTCACTTGATCTTCATAAACTTGTCTCGGAGTCATAGGTACAAGAGTTACATTTCTTTGCTTGAATTCAAATGTATATTTGTTTGTGAATCCATCATGTTTCACACACCTATCAAATTGCCATGGCCTACCAAGTAACAAATGGCTTGCTTGCATCGGAACCACATCGCATAACACCTCATCATCATATTTTCCAATGCGGAACGCAATCAACACCTGTTTACTCACTTTAATTTCACCACTATTGTTCAACCATTGCAACTTATAAGGCCTAGGATGTTTTCGTGTAGGCAGCCTCAATTTCTCTACCATAGTAGTACTAGCAACATTAGTACAGCTCCCACCATCAATTATAACACTACATACCTTGTTATTCACGTGGCACCTAGTGTGAAAGATGTTTTCCCGTTGTACATCTTCGTCCTCCTTGACCTGCACACTTAACGCTCTTCTAGCCACTAACAATTCACCTTGGGCTGCGTACTCCTCATCGTCAGCGTCCTCCAATGACAGTATGGGCTCGATATCATCTTCACTTTCGGTTTCAATTTCGCCATTCTCCCGCATGACTATTACTCGCTTGTTTGGACATTGATTTGCGATATGTCCTCTTCCTTGGCACCTAAAACATTTAATTTCGCGATTGCGAGTAGTAGCTTGTTCAGTTTTACCTTGAGTTTGGCGGCTGACTACTTCTTGTTTTGGATCCAATTTTGATTTGATCGGGGCTAGTTGTTTTTCCTCCCTTTTAGCAAAGTTTGGCCTCCAAGAGGATCCCCCACCTTGTACTCCACGTGAGCTGCTACCCCTCCTCTTTAGTTGGTGCTCAATTTTGATGGCCATATGTACCATCTCATCCAACTCTACATACTCACGCAACTCCACTTGGTTTGCAATTTCGGGGTTTAAACCAGCCAAAAAGCGTGACATGGTAGCCTCTCGGTCCTTCTCCACATTGGCTCTAATCATGGCTACCTCCATCTCTTGGTAGTAGTCTTCCACGCTTTTATTCCCTTGCACCAATCTTTGCAACTTTCGGTACAAGTCCCGATAGTAGTGGCTTGGCACAAATCGTTTCCACATGATGGCCTTCATCTCTTCCCAAGTGCCCACCGGTCTCTCACCATTTCGCCTCCTGTTGAGCGTCAACTGATCCCACCAAACAATAGCATAGTTAGAAAACTCAATGGCGGCAAGTTTTACCTTTTTCATTTCGGAGTAGTTGTGGCACTCAAACACCAACTCCACCTTCTTCTCCCACTCCAAATACGCCTCGGGATCATTCCTTCCTTGAAATGACGGAATTCTCAACTTAATGCTACCCAAATCATTATCCTCCCTATTCCTATCTCCTCGAACCCGTCCAAACCTCCTAACGCTGCCCACCGAGCGTCTTTCATCCTCCTCCTCAAAACCGCCCTCATTGAACTCCTCATAGTCCACCGCTTCATGTCTCGGTTGAACTCTTTCTCTTCTTCGCACATTAGGAGCGGGTTGTGGCAGCTCCACACGTGTATTCTCCATCCGATCTATCCGCTCGTGAATCTGCTCTAATTCCAACCTCATCACACGCTTCATCTCACCCATCATGGCCTCCATAAACAACTTCGGATCCGTGGCACCATCGGTAATGCTATTATGAGACATGATTGCTGCAAAACAAAGTTAGTTATAAAGGACCTCACCAATTCACTCCCTCACGTGTTTCACTCGAAAAAAAAAATGGTTTCACACACACTCGTATTTTCACACAATAAAATGTCACTCAAGTCCTCACAATTCACTCTTAGAAATCCTCTTGAGTTCTTATCAAACTAATACAAACATCAATCAAGATTTGCGAATGACGGTCAAACCAAGCTTACCGATAGTTTTTTTTTTTTTTTTGACAAATTCAGCCAGACAAGTTTGGTCCAAATATAAACAAGGTTAAAAGGGAATAGGCAACAACGAAAATGAATTACAACTAGAACCAGAATTTTTTTTTTTTTTTCAGACTCCTTTCTGTTTTCTTTTCTTTTCTTTTCTGTTTTTTTTTTTACGTTTCTCTTTTTTTTTTTCGATAATTTGGATTTCTTCTTCTGCTTCTTCTTTTGATAATCTGGATTTTTTTTTTTTTCAATCCCAAATCTGAAAATAAGGCCTATTTATAGGCTGAGAATTACAATAATATTCCTAGAATATGCTAAGCTAAAGAAAAGGAAACTAACTTAATAATTTTAGCCTAAAAAATAAAAAAGGAAACTAACTTTATTGTCTGGCTTTATTTTCCAGCCATTTACACCCATTATTAAGAAAAGGAAACTAACTCATTCTTGCCCAATAAAGCCAAAAACGTGGACAATCAAATAGGAAATCAATCAGTTTAGTTCAAACCAATCAAATCCTCCAAAAATCACGCCCATTTGCATGGATTGCATGGCTGACGCGGCTTCTTCAATTACATGGCTGAACTTGAATTAAATTGACTATTTGAGCTCCATTTGTTGATTCCACGCATGTAGACTTGCCATTCTCTATCACAATGTGTTGCGTGAAAGAATTTAAAGCCTCCTTGAACCTCTTTGCCCGCGCTCTTGTAACAGGACCAACAGGAACTAGAACCGGATCCTTGGTCTTATCAGTGTGGATGCCTATTATGTGTTTGTTATATGTCCCCACATGCTTAAGAAGAAGCATGGTATGCATGAATGACGGTGATGATATTGCATGATGAATCAAGAGTTAAAACTAACCGAAACCCTAATTTGGTAAAAGATACCACACGGGTTTTTAAGGATGAAGAAACCAATGCATGATGATGGAAACCATACTTAAAACGCTGCATGCTTGTCGTAGGCTCATGGTTGTGACCATTTAAGGTAGAATGCGCGTAAGTTTACGTAAAAATCAACCAAAGGTAAAACTGCTAGTTTTCGGATAAAACTGGGCAGTAATCTGGAAAGTCAATTTTGAGGCCTTTATAGGCCGAATTTGGAAAAGGTTAAAACTACAAAGTTGTAGGAAATTGAAAACCCTAGGGGGCAGCTTGGACAGATTTTGAAAAAATAAGCTACAAAGGCTTCCGTTTTTATGAAAATCTGAACCTGGTCTGCCCAGACCTTGTGCACGTCCAGGTAGTTTCAATAAGGAAAAAGGATAGGTTAAAGGCAGAATTAGGTTTTGAGTAAAAAAAAAAAAAAAAAAAAAGAAAGTTACAGGACTCTTTGAGATCTACAACTTTCATGAGAAAACTTTTTCAAATTCAAAGTAGATTTTAAGATAAAACTGGATCTTAAAAACTGTGCAGAAAACAGAAAATTCCTGCACAGGATTTTCAAAACAGTACATGAACGTGCAATTCCTGCACATGCACTGATAACTGGAATTATGAAACTGTTTTCAAAGATAGCTTTCAGAACTTGACAGTTTTTATTACCCTTACTCAAAAATTACAGCTTTATAAAAAAAATATAGTTTTAACAAGATTAAAATGTTACAAAGGGTTTTTATAAAAGGAAAAATTTGGACAACAAATACTAGGTTTTGTTAAGAAAAGAGAAAAATAAATAAATGGACCAAAAGTTATTTTGAAAACATGATGACCAACGGTAACCGGATAGGATACCCAAGTTACTGGGTTGGGCCTTACACCCATGGTTACCAATAGTAACCTAATGAGGTACTATTTAAGCATGATTAGGCCATGTGCCCTATGGTTACATTTAGTAACCGAATAAGATATCATTGTGTAATGTGGGGGACATATAACTAGGGTTACTTATGAATGTTGGTTAGGATACCAACGTTAAATGATATGGTTAAGGATAAGATATGATGATTCTTATCTTACTTCCGTTTTGGAAACAGGAAGGTAACCTGTTGTTGCGACCTGTAGGAGCAACAAACCCAGGACGTAGCATATCCAGTAAGTACAACTCCGCCTACAGCATAGGCAAAAAATGTATTTTTTACTGCTTGTATGTTTTCAAGCTCATGCATTCATGTTAGTGATGCATATGATTACGTTTTATTATTGTGGCATCATGAAGCATGCTCACTAATTATAAATCACTTGGTAAGAATGAAAACCCAGTTTCAAGTAAGAAACTGTTTTAAAAGACTGTTTTCGAGAAGAAAACTATTTTCAAGGAATTGTTTCAAGCAGAAAACTATTTTTAAGAAATTGTTTTCAAGAATAAGTTAAGGAAAAGTTTTCAAGTATGATGGCAAGCAAGTTGCCCCGTGTCGTACCGACCTGCCACGAGGGTGGGTTTGGTTCATGGTTTGAGTTAGACTGGGCTGGCCGCCCCAACCACTCCATGACTGCGCGCCACGATACGTACACTTATGTTAAGTAAGGGGCCCAAAAATGTGCTAACCTAAGACAGCATAATGAAAGCATAATTGGTTCATGCATTGTTCGATTATATAATGTTTTGTGGATTAAAAGTTGTACTTGCTGAGTGAAAGCTTACGACTTACGTTTGTGCTGTAGGTAATATCGGCAATACTTGATACAAGACGGTGGGGCTTGGCACGGCTAGTTGGGAAACTTGGGATGGAGACCGCTACGCGTTTTGTTATATTATATTTGTTATTTATAAGATATGTTGTATGTAAGTTTGATGCTTTGGTATTGAAGTAAGTAAGTATATGTGTATATATATGTAAGTATGTAATGAGATAGATTTCAGTTTTAAAGTTGTAAATATATATATATATCATGTATTTCCGCCGAGTGAAATAAGTTAAGTATTATGTAAGATAAGATAAGTACGGTAACGGCCCACGTTAGGCGGGTCATTACAGTAACTCTGATATCGGATCCATTTTTCCAATAATTGGTATCAGAGACAGGTTATGATCATGTATATAACATAAATTATTTTATCAAATCAATTTCTCTCTATGCATGAATGAAATATTTTAGAGAGTTGGCACTATAGGTTTTATTTTGTGTATGTTAAATATATTGCGAATGGATGTATAGATGAATGAATGCTTTATATCATTTTCAATATATGATGCTTGTTCAATTTTGCCGGTTATGATTCCATAGAGGTTAGAATTTGTAACTAAGTTTTTCAAGTGTAATAGATGCGGTCTATTATCACTGCTAGGTCGTTCTTTCAATTCCTAGAATTTTTGTAAGCCGGAAACGGCGTAGGAATTTTTTTTTGTAAATTCAGGCTACAATGGATTCAAGGAGATTGAAGATGAACGAAGGTATGGAAATTTTCAAATGATGTGATTTTTTTTTTTTTGAAATTTGGAAATTTTAATTAATTCAAATTTCATATAATATAGGCTTTTTTTTTTTTTTTTTTTGTGGAAGAAAAATCACATTAAATCTTTTTGAAAATTTTAATTTTCCAATGATATGTGATCTTGATAATTTTGGAAAATCAAAAATCAAAATTTAAATTTAAATTTAATGGACGTTTTTACTTATTAAGAATTTTAAAATTTTGTGATTTTAATTAAAATTGGAAAATCACAATTTTTTGAAAATTTAAGTTTTAAATTTTAAATTAAAAACGTGTTTTAATTAAATTTTTGATATTTTGTAATTTTGATTAAAATTAAAAATCACATATGATATTTTTTAGAAATTTTAATTTAATTTAATTTTAAAAGGACGACACATTGAAGAATGATACAAGACATAGATCTACAAAAGAAGACCGATATATGTTTCGGTTAATTTTTTGTAAATTTTACAATTTTATTTTCTCAAGGATGGAATTATGATCCATAGCTATTTACATATTTTGCAAACTATGGATGGGACGATGCTAGATAAATATGTTATATTATTTCGCGATGTATTGATAACATGCCATATAGACTAGGGAGTGCCACTCAATAAATATTGTTTATGCATGAAAACAAAAACCCTAATTCAAAAGATTGAGTGGGAGAAGGTTTTACACACTAAGACCTACGGCCTCCATTGTTGGTCCAATAGTTACGCATGGTAGTGCCTACTACTTGGTTTCGACCCGGGAATTCCCTTCAGATAGGTATCTTACATAGAGTGCACACTAATTTGGATTTCCGAAAGGATAATAATTTTGGGCATATTTTATGTTTAGATCACCCCTCGGTGGCGGATGTAAAATATGGATTCAAAATTGGAAACGATGGTTACACACTCATGCTACTTTATTTATTAGCTTTCCCTCGAGGCTCTGTTATTTAAAGTAGTGGCCAAATAAGCGATAGTTAATATATATTTAATGGGTTTATGCTCTATGGACGAATATGTATTAATCGGAGGGAATCCGTGTTCTTGGCTAGTTCTTCCATGACTACCCTTCTGTAACGACCCGCCTATCGTAGGCCGTTACCTTACATACTTACTTAAGAACATATGAAAATTTGGGCTAAATTTTTTTTTTTTTATACAAACGATAAATAACTTGAACTGGAAAAACCCTTTAGTCCTTACTTCCATACATATATGTACATATACTTAATCACTTATCATAGTACTAGAGTCTTGTACTCAAATACAACTTATTTAAAGTATCATAAATTTGAAAAAAAGAAACGTAGCAGTTCCCGACCCACAGTTTCACAGTTTTGCATCACCACGCTCCACTGCCTTGCATCAAGGACTGCCATAAGTTTGCTTACCTACAGCATAAACATGAATAATGAGCTTTCGCTCAGCAAGCACAACTATCTAATCCGCAAAACATTTCATGATAACATAATGCATGAACCATTTATGCTTTCTTACTGTTTTCATAGGTTAGCATACTTTTTGGGCCCTTACATAACATAAATGTACGTACCGTGGCGCGCTGCCATGGAGTGGTTGGGGCGACCAGCCCTGTCCAACTCAAACCATGAACCAAACCCGACCTAGTGCAGGTCGATACGACATATAGCATCCTGCTTATCATGATACTTAAAACTTGTTCTTATCTTGTTTCATACTTGAAACCTTATCTCATGATCATAAGCAGTTTCTTATCTGAAACTGGGATTTCATATCTTACCAAATAACTTATCATTAATGAGCATGCTTCATGATGCTATAATATCAAAATATTCATCATATGAACATACATGCTATAAACATTCATTCGGTAATTATCAACAGAAACTTGAAAGCATACATGCCATAACATTTGAATACACATGCCATAGATATTCATCAGACACATAACATCATGAACTTATTATCATACAAGCCATAAAATTTTGTCGTACATATATCATCATAAACTTGAAGGCATATAACAACAACATTTTTGTTTATGCTGTAGGCGGAGTCGTACTTACCGTTACTTGCGCCTTGAATTAAAATACTTCAGTCAAACAGGTCACTTTCCTGTTTTCAAGAAAATCATAGGATAAGCATCATCCTATCACGATATCGTAACAATTCTAACTCTTTAAAGTATAAACCCTAAAACTCAACTCCTTTTTGAATTTTAGTAAAACCCTTGAATTCTGAAAACTGGGTTTTTAAACTAATTCATAATGTTTGATCCTTTTCTTACAAATATATTTTAAATTTGAAAAGGTTTTCTCCATGAAAGTTGTAGATATTGATGTCTCCTACAACTATTGTTTTTAACTCAAAACTCAAATCTGTACTTAACCTACTTGTTTCTTTCTTTGAAAATTCTTCGACCATATTTACTAATCATAACTTGGTCTCGGGTTTTTGCAAAAACAAAGGTCTTAGAGGCCTTATTTTCAAAAAATTTCCGCGATGTCCTCTAGAATTTTCCTTTCTCTACAACTTTACAGTTTTGACTTTTTCCAAAATCGGCCTCTAAAGGCCTCAAAATCTCGTTTCCAGAAAAACCATCCAGTTTACAACCCTAAACAGGCATTTCAAAACCATAGTGCATAAAACTTAACAAACTAAGCTCATGCTCATACTTAATGGTCATATACTCAAACCCTAACTGAAACTTGAATAAAGAACTAGAGGATTACAATATTTACCTCAAGTTCCACGGATGAAAATCTCAAACTAGGGTTTTGAAATATTCTTCTTACTTCCTACACTAAACCGAACTCTCCTCTTTTCTTGCTTTCTCCTCTCTCTTTTCTTTCCTTTCTTACTTCGGCTCTTAAGGGCAGAACTAGTGAGTGTGTTGCTTACTTTAATTTGCTAACAAAATGAAATGAAAGAACCTTCACCTATTTATAGATGAATCTCTAACTCTTGGAATTGCTAACTACTCCCTTAAAGGAACAACAATTGCTCCTAAACTCCCATGAGGTGGCCGGCTCTCCTTGCCCCTTTTTGCCAAGTAGAAAGGCTATGGGAGCTTACTCATGATAGCTAGAGGTCATGAGGTGTCCACTTCCTAAGCTTGCTGACCTTAGGTGTAGTTTGGAGCTTACTCTTGTTCACCATAAGCAAGGCTAGTTTGTTTACTAAGCCAAGCTAGGGTGTATGAGGTGTCATGTGTTCAAGTGATCCTTCTTTTGTAATTTATGCATTGATCCTTAAAGCCAAAATATTTCTCCTTAGTCCCTATGTGTTGGCCGGTTTTTCTTGCTCCAATTTGACAAGCAAACCTAGCTAAAATGCTTGCTCATCAAGGCTATATGCTTGAGGTGGCATTACCTTGTTGTGCCGGCCCTAGGATGAGGTGTGCAAGCCTTGGCTTGCCAAGGGAGCTAGGCTAGGAAGTTTACATGGTTGATTCATCTAAGCTAGGCCAAGGGATGTGTCTCTCCCTCATGTGGCCGGTCATAGTGGTAGCTTTGGCAATGCATAAGTTTGCCATGTGTGCAAGGTTCAACTTGTCTCTCATCAAGGCTAATCATGATGTGTTGCTTCCTTATGTGGCCGGCCTTTGGTGCTTAAGTGTACAAGCCTTGTCTTGCCAAAGGTGCAAGGCTAGGAGGGTGACTCATGCAAGCTATAGGCTTGAGGTGTTTCACCCTCATGTGGCCGGTCCTTGTGTGCCCAAAATCACTAGCCAATTGAATCCTCGAACATAACCAACCAAGCCACAAATCAAGGTGCTTAATCACCAACTTAAAGTATGATTTGTCACTTTTTATTGACACCTAAATTCTTCCAATTTGCATAATGCTCCTCAAAAACAAGATTCCTTGCTCACAAGACCATGATGTGGCCGGTCCCTATGGTGACACATGGGACAATGTGATTGGTTCTAGCTAGAGTCATTCAATTCAATCTTAAGTTGTCTTCTTTGATTTCCAACCAAGCTAACCGAACTTGAAATGGATCATTGACTTAATTGAACTACGAAACTTTACTTAACAAGTCTCTGGTTCAAAAATTTACATAATTACTGATAATTCCACAATTTTTCCAAAATTACACATTGGCCCCTAAAGGCAAAAATATTTGCACTTTAGTCCCTGTAAGTTGGCTACTTACAGCTAAACTTCCAAATATCAAATTTCTTGCTTGATCATGCCTTACAAGACTTCTTAACTTCTAAAAGTTCAAAATCATGAACTTTTCTTAAATTTGTATATTGACCCCTAAACTTAAAATATTTACATTTTGGTCCCTGTAAGGTGACCAATCATGATAATGACACTTGTCATCTGAGGTGTCAACCTGTAAGGCCTTATTTGGCTTATCTTCTAAATGCAGTCCATTTTCATACTAACATAGATACTTAAATATTGTTTTCAACTGTTAACAGTATAATCGTACTGGACCATTGTCCAAAATTTATCTGAACTGCATGTAGGATTTTCTTAAGCTATAAACTATCACATAGAATCATAAATCATAATTTACCCTTTTAACAAAGGGTCTTAAACTTGCTTAAATAAATTATCGAATCTTTTAACAAAAGATTCAACAACTTTTCTTAGAAAACATATCATACATATCATATAAACAGACTTTTGATTCTTAACAAAAGAAATCATAAACTTATAAAAAGTTTGGTCATTACACCTTCGGTAGCTTGGAAAGCAGAAGCTAGGAATTATCGTTGTAAGGTATATGTTTTTTAAGGGCTTTACACATAAACATTTAGATTGCATATAGATCTTTTTGTTTCATTACAAAACCAAATTTTTTAAAAATAAAAGGATGTTTACTCGTACTTATTACATGTTTTCTTATTATAGATCAAAATGTCGAGCCCATTATCTATGATACTTACGCAAAACAAATTAACCGGCTAGAATTTTAATGACTGGAAAAGGAACTTGCTTATCGTCCTAAACTTTTAGAAACACAGTTTCATCCTTACCCAACCTCGACCGCCCACGCCTACAATCGATGCTCCTGATAGGGAATTTATAGCGCTTGAGCACTGGGACAATTCCAACCTTAGTGCTATGTGCTATATTCGGGCGAGCATGTCGAACGTGCTCCATAAACAACATGAAGAGCATGAAACTGCTAGGCAGATCATGGACAACTTGGAGGAGATGTTTGCTGAACAAACTATCCAGGCCAAGACTGATGCTATCAAAAGTCTCATGAGCTGCAAGCAAAAGGTTGGAACTCCCATCAAGGAGCACATGATGAAAATCATGGCTTATTTGTCTGAGGCTCAAGCAAATGGGGCTGAGATCGATGCTGCAACTCAATTGGTCATGATTCTCCAAACCTTGTCCAAGGATTTCGATTTGTTTCAGGCATCCTACAACCTTAACCGGAAGGAGATGTCTCTAACGGAATTGATGAAAGAGTTGCAAGCCTTTGAGAACATTTTCAAGGGTTCTGGATCTAAGGCTGAGGCAAATGTGGTTGAACCTGGTTGACTTGTGCCTAATCCCAAAAGGAAGAAGGAAAAGGGGAAGAACAAGGGGAACAAGCCTGCGGCGAAGGCACCTGCTCCTAAGAAGTCTACCAAGACTAAGAAGTGGAAGGTGTATCCTAAGAAAGTTAAGTGCTTTTTCTGTGGGAAGAAGGGACACTTCAAGAAGGATTGCAGAGACTACCTGACTATGCAGAAGCAAAGAGGTAATTTCAATATCCTGTATCTTGAGGCTTGTTTAGTGGAAGAATCTAAGGATACTTGGGTTATAGATTCTAGAGCCACTAACCATGTTTGTATTTCTTTGCAGAGGTTCATGGTAACGAGAAGTCTACGTGAGGAGAACTTCACGTTAAGAACCGGTGACGGGAAGTTGGTGCGAGCTGAAGCAGTGGGAGATGTGTATCTTTTATTTTGATGAATTTAGATTTATTATTTTGAGACATTGTTTTTATTTTCCTAGTTTCAAGAGGAACCTAATTTCGGTAGCTTGTTTGATTAAAGACTCCTATTCGATTTATTTTAATAATAAAATTGTTATTAGGAAAAAAATTCTCTAATCTGTAATGGATGGATGCATGGAAATCTTTATTTTATCAAACCTAAGATGCACTCACTGCTTGATACAGAATTGGAAAGGAACTCTAAAAGACATAAGTCTTCTCACTTTAACAAATCATATCTTTGGCATTTATGACTAGGTCATATAGGCCTTAACAGAATTCAAAGGATAGTAAAGGAGGAATCCCCTGACTTGTACGAGGTTGAACCTTGGCCACAATACGAATCCTGTTTGGAAGGCAAGATGACCAAACGACACTTTGCTGTCAAGAATAGTCGTGACGAGAAACTTTTAGAACTTGTGCATACGGATGTTTGTGGTCCCATGAACAAAAAAGCGCGTGGTGTGTAACGACCCGTCTAACGTGGCCGTTACATTACTTATCTTATCTTACTTATTTACTAGGCGGAAATACGGAATAATTTTTTTTTTATAACTTAAATCTTGGAAACTGACTCATACTATACCTACTTGTATAAATATGTATACATATACATATATATATAAACTGAATACCAAACTTGTTTCGATACATATAACCTTTTACGTTAATTGTCAAACATAATTAAAACAAAATGCATAATGGTTCCTATCCCAAGATTTCACAGGTAGCCTTGCCACGCTCCACCGTCTTGCATCAAAGATTGCTGACAGGTTGCTTACCTACAGCATAAACGTAAGACATGAGCTTTCGCTCAGCAAGTACAACTATTAATCCGCAAAACATTTCATAATGGAACAATGCATGAACCAATTATGCTCTCATTATGCTGTCTTAGGTTAGCATATTTTTGGGTTCCTTACTTAACATAAGTGTACGTATCGTGGCGCGCAGCCATGGAGTGGTTGGGGCGGCCAGTTCAATCCAACTCAAACCATGGACCAAACCCGCCCTTGTGGCAGGTCGGTACGACACGAGGCAACTTGCTTGCCATCATACTTAAAATCTTTCTTTAACTTGTTCTTGGAAACATTTTCTTGAAAAGAATTTTTCTTCTTGAGAACATGTTTCTTGAAATCAGTTTCTTACTTGAAACTTGGTCTTTGTTCTTACCAAGTGACTTATCATTAATGAGCATGCTTCATGATGCCACAATAATAAAGCATAACTCATATGCATCACATCATCAAAGCATAACTCATATGCATCACATCATCAAGGCATAAATCATACGCACTATATCATATATGCATGAGCTTAAAATCATATAAGCAGTAAAAACATTTTTCCGTCTATGCTGTAGGCAGAGTTGTACTTACTTCTCATATACGTCCTGAGTTTGTTGCTCCTGCTGATCACAACAACAGGTTAACTACCTGTTATCAATAACGATGTAAGATAAGAATCATCCTATCTTACTCTTAACTATAACATTAGATGTTGGAATCCTAACCAACATCTATGAGAAATCCCTAGTTATATGTCCCCCTAGTATTTTCAATTTCCTACAACTTTGTAGTTTTAACTTTTCTCAAATTCGGCCTCTAAAGGCCTCAAAAGACCGTTTCCAGATAACTGCTTAGTTTTCACCCGTACTGGCAGTTTTGGTTTTCGGTTGGTTCTTATGTAAAATTACGCACACCCTACCTCAAACAATCGCAACCGTGAGCTTATATCAAGCATGCAGCGTATTATTTAATGTTTTCATGATAATTCATTCATTCTCAAACATTCAATTATCTACTCAAACCCGTTTGGTGATTTTCACCAAACTTGGTTTTCTAGGGTTTTCTTAAATCCTAATTCATCATACAAGCATTCAATACCACAATCATTCATTCAACCTCATTCTTAAGCATATGGGGACATATAACAAACACCTAATGGTCATACACATAAAACACATAATTTCTAGGGCATACATTTCGAAACATACACCAAACCATAACTTAAACTTACTAAAACCTAAATCAAGCACATTCTAAGCAAACTAACTAAAATAAGGACATAATTTGTGAGCTTAAGCTCTTACAACCAAACCGAAAATACAAGTAAACTTGGCTCAAAACTTCAATAAAAAGGCTTAGGAAATTGAGAGAATTACCTCTAAACCGTGGAGATAATCTCAAGCTTGGATTCCAAAGTTTTTTTCTAGCTTTCCCTCACTAAAAATCCGACCACATACTCTTGGGTTTTCTTCCTATGAGGTTCTGCTGAGAGAGAGAAAAGGAGAAGAAATATGGCCAAACTTTTGGGGTATTTTCTAATAAAGTGAACCAAAAATCCCCCCATCACACCTATTTATAGGTGTAATTTTAATTTCTTTCCTGATTTATTTTTTATTCTTTAAATTGCACTCCAAGCCTTACCAAAAAATATTTTCCCAAAAGTCCCCAATAGGTGGCCAGCCACTAGGTGATGGCTTGTTGCCAAAGTAATCTCATTGTAATACTTTCCAATTTTTCCAAAAATCAAAAAAATTACATAATTATCAAGAGATGAGGTGTCCTCCACCTAGGGCTCTATTTGGCTTTCTTTCTTTAAAGCAGTCTATTTTCATACTAATGTAATTATAACAAATACTGTTTTCAACTAAAACAATACTGTCATACTAAACTGCAATCCAGAATTCTTCTGCATTTTACTGGACTGCGTATAGGTTTTCCTTAGGACTTAAAGCTAATTAGTCCTTATTGTGTTTGATTTTTCTATAGTGGTCTTGAACCCTATTCTTGCTATTCTATCTGCAGTGATGGTTTTTCATAGTATAATCCCATACTGTGTTTCTATACTGCAGATTTTCATATGTTTGACTTTTCTAGTCAAACTTTGACTTTTTCGATCAAACTTTGACCGAGATAAAAATCATAAATTTTTGTTCTGCCTACGTCCGTGAGGCATCAGGCTTGACTAAATAAACCATCTTTGAGTCGTATTATACAATAAGAACTCAATTATATTTGATAAAACCATATCAGATATTTCACATATATATTCATTTCATTCCTCTCGAGGAATTCATGAATCAAGAAAAAGGGCGGTTATTACATTCTTCCCCCCTTAAAAATTTTCGTCCTCGAAAATTGAAGCAAATCGGAATAACGTTTCCTCATTATTTCTTCTAAATTCCTAAGTGGCTTCTTTTATAGCATGGTTTTTGCCCCATTACTTTAACCAAAGGAATTGTCTTATTCCTTGAAACTTTTCCTTCGCATGTCAAGCCAGCTTGGACTTGTACTGGTTCCTGATTTAGAACGTGAGAAGTACTAGGTATATACTTCTTTAGCACCGAGACGTCAAAAAAGTCAGGCACAGAAGCCAAATTCTGGCGGCGAGGCAAACTTATATGCTACTTTTCCAATCCTTTTAAGGATCTCATAAGGTCTTATATACTTAGGACTGAGTTTTCCTTTCTTCTAATCCTCATAATTCCCTTTCAAAGGAACATTCTTAATAGGAACAGAGTATCCCACTCGAAATCCCAAAGGTCTTAGATGCTTGTCGGCATAACTTTTCTGTCGACTAAAAGCTATGTCGAGTCTCTTATTTAATCAACTTGATATCGTCTGTGGTTTTACGGATATCATCCGTGGTTTGAAGCTGCTTTCATCCAACTTCTAGCCAATTAATGGAAGATCTACCATTCCTTCCATACCATGCATCAAATGGTGTCATACCAAATTGAGGCATGATAACTAATCCAAAACACATAATCTTAACATATTCTCCAATGTTTGGATTATTCGTCCCAACTGACCATCAGTTTTGGGGTGAAAAGTTATACTAAACTTCAATTTCGACCCCCTTACGGTGTGAACACTAGTCCAAATCAAGAGGTAAAACGTCTGTCACGATCTAAGATGATCGATTTTGGTGCTCCATGCAGCCTAACGACTTGAGATACTTAGATTTCAGCCAAATTTTCTACTGAAAAGTTGGCCTTAATAGCAATAAAATGGGCTGATTTGATTTATCTGTCCATAAAAACCCAAATCTTAGCGTTCCCAATTACTGTCCTGAGAAATCTTACTATAAAATCCATCGTAGTTTGCTCCCATTTCCATTCATGAAGCTAAATTTTATGGAGATTTCCACCAGGTTGTCGGTGCTTAGCCTTAACTTTCTGACAAGTTAGGCATTTTGATACAAAATCCGTATTCTCATTATTCATCTTTGGCCGTCAATAATTCTCTTAAAGGTCTCTTTACATCTTGGAAACTCCAGGATGTACCTAGTATGGCGTCTTATGAGCTTTTGTCTATTTCTTGAGAAATTCAAAGTTAGGAACATAAATCCTTTTCTCGACATAAATCATTTCGTCCGCGACGGTCTTAAACTCTTTATTCTTTTCATCAAATAGTTGTGCCTTAAGCAAAAGGAATCCTTCCCTTGATGGATTCTAGGAAATTGGACTGGAGAGTTAGAACGAACAACTTCCCAGTTATCATTTCTATGTTTGAAATTAACAATTTCCTTTAAATTGGCTTGGGCAACGTCCCGATAGACCTTTAGTATGCAGGACGATTTGCTACTTAAAGCATCTACTACCCTGTTTGCCCGTCCAGGGTAATAAAGGATCTCGTAATCGTAATCCTTTACAAGCTTTAGCCATCTATTTTTCCATTCTACATTAAGACAACCCTTAGTCCAGTTTTAGAGGCGTCATCATAAATTATAAAATTCCCTACGTCCACGTCGGGAATTATCCATATTGGTGTGCTAGTAAATCTCTTCTTAAACTCATGGAAACTTTCTTCGCACTTCTGCGTCCATACAATTTCTTCCCTTTTTTTTTATTTTTTTATTAAGGGCTATAAGAGAAGCAGCTATCTTGGAGAAGCCTTCCACTAAACGTTGATTGTATCCAGCTAGTTTAAGAGAACTTCGTATCTTCGTAACATTCCTTGGTGCGAGCTACTTGCCTATCGCTTCTACTTTTGTTGGATCAAAGGCAATTTCTTCGTTCGAAACAACGTGGCCTAAAAAATGAACTCTTCTTTTTCTAACCAAAATTCACACTTAGTGAACTTGGCATAAAATTGACTTCTTCTTAACGTCTCCAACACCAACCTAAGGTGTTGCTCATACTCCTTCCTGGACCTTGAGTAAATTAGACTATCATCAATAAAGATGATAACAACTTGTCTATGTACTCCTTAATCCTGAGCTAATGATATTCCGATTGCAGATCGACTTTCGAAAATGCTACTACTCCCCTGAGTTGATCAAAAAGATCATCAATCCTCGGGAGGGGATACTTGTTCTTAATCGTGATCTTGTTCTGTTCATGATAATCGATGCACATTTGCAATGATCCATTCTACTTCTTAATAAACAAAACTGGCGCTCCCCACGGAGTGTGACTTTGTCGGATGACTCCCTTATCACGCAGTTCCTATAACTGCAATTGGAGTTCCCTAAGTTGGGCTGGTGTCATTCGATTAGGCGCTTTGGATATCAATGCACTTCGGCAATAATTTAATTTCGGATGAAATTTCCCGTTCTGGCGAAATCCAAGTAAGTCTTTCGGAAAAATATCCAAATATTCCTTAATAATGGGGACATCTTTCGACCTTAGCTCCATTTCTTGATCTTTATCCATCATGTTAGCTAAGTATCCATGACATCCAATAGCTAACATCTTTCAAGTCTTAATGGTCGGGACTATCGCGGTTGTTGAGCTTCAAGGTTAACCGTAGAAATTGAACGCTCCTTCTTTGCCTAGCGGACTAAATGTAACACAACGCTTTCGACAATCAATCTTAGCGTTGTATTTTCCTAAGAAATCCATTCTTAGGATCACATAATAATCTTGAAGTTTGATCCCAACAAGATCCACATATAATTCTCTGTCACAATTGACTATCGGGACACTTCGTATCCAGTAGTCAGACAGAAGAATTTCTCCTAGTTGAAGGGATATTCTACAAAATTACTCTAAACTATCATCTTTTCTTCCTAATTTCTTGGTGAAATCCATTGATACAAACGAGTGATTAGCCCCAGAATCAAGCAAAGTAAGTGCATCATAAGTGGTGACAGAAATCTAACTTGTTACCACCGATGAAGTTCCAACTTCCAACGTCCCCTTTTGTGTAGGCATAATTCCGGGTCTGAGGTTCCGGAGCTTCCAATCTTCCTTGTGCTAGGTATGGACCTTCAATCTTAACTTGGGCAGCATGCAGCTGACTGTTGGGATTCCTGTTCGAAAACTGAGGATTTGGGTTCTGGTTGCTCAGGGTACAATTCCTCGCATAGTGGCCTTCTTTGCCACAAATGTAGCAGGAATTTGTTCCTGATCTACATACCCCAAAATGCTTCTTCCCACACTGGGCGCACACAGGATAATTATTACCATTATTATTATTATTATCCTTATTACCTCAGTTGATCTTCTTTTGAGGGTAATATTCCTGTTGGCCCTAACTTGTAGCATTCTTTTTCCTCTTGTTCTTCCCGAACTGTCCAGGATTCTGGCCAGCATTACCGGACTGACCATTCATATATGAGTCCGGATTCTGTCGAGGCTGTGACAACTTTATCATGGCCTTTTCTTCCTTCTTAGCTTTAAAAATTTGAGCCCTCGCCTCCTTATCCTGGTTAATCCAATACTCGGCTCTTATTGCCCGACTAATAAGTCGGATACCGAGGTTGGAGGGCTACTGCCAGCACTGACTTGCTTGGCAATATCTGTTCGAAACATCTTCATCATCCTCCTTACCTTTTCGGTTTCGTTTGGTATGAGTTCCGGACATAAGCGAGCTAGCTGTTCAAACTTCTTGACAGCCTTCATTACTGTCATCATTCCTTGTCTAAAACTATTGAACTCATCTTGTTGGGCGGCAAGGATTTGCCGGTTGTAATACATTGATCTAAACTCGGTCGTGAAATCCTGCCAGCTCATGGTTGTCATGTTCCTACGCATTTGCATAGTCATCCACCAATGCCGTGCATCCTTCTTAAGTGCGAAGGAAGCACACATAACCTTCTCCTATTCCGTCAGTCCCATGAAATCCAAAATTACTTGGATATCTATTAACCAATTGTTGGCCTTTATTGGGTCCGTAGGTCCTTCAAACTCAAGCGCCTTCATTTGCCTAAAGCGCTCATACAACATATCCTCCCTAATCAAGGGTGGGTTCGCTTATACCCCTATGGGTGCTAACGAGACTTCAGCGTTCCGTGGAACCTCTTGGTGACCCTCCGGTACTTGCGGAACTACGGAGATGCAGGGTTTCCTTGAGGCGGGGCTACATTAGCTCGAGGTATCTGATCGAATCAGGCTATCTGTTCCCGAAGTCGATCAGTTTCTTGCTGCTGTTCCATTAACTAATGTTGCAACGCTGCTACCACATGCGCAAGATCAGGCTCTTGCGGGTTTTGATTAGCTCGAGTTCGTGGTCGTACCATTTTCTAACTTCCTATTAAGAAAAGATATTATCATACTTTTAATATATTTTCTTTCATTCATAACTTATCACATCATAACTTAAGTCATGTCATATTATCGTCATGACTTACCATATCGTGACTACATCATAGATCCTTCATAAACCTTTCATAACTGGTACGTATAACATCGTAACTTCCTTATATACCTTTCATACTTAGACTTGTCCTTTTGTACATCATACAAAAGTACATCATTTTGGTACCATATACATATCCAATACACCCTATACTTGTTATATATACATGGTCAAACATGAGATGGAAGTGTATACCACTTTGCCATCATACGTATCCTATATACAATCCCTAAGGTCAAAAGAATAAAATAATAAAAGTCAGACTTAGGTCTAAACGATCAACTCGGTTGTCACGTCAGAGAACACGTCCTAATCGTCGTTACCAAAAAAAAAATCTCCTCCGGGTCATCCTCGACGTCTTCTATCTCTTCCTCCGCGTCTTCTTCATCATCATCACTGGCGATGATGATTACCAAAGAATCCTCGCGAGCAGCCAAAAATCGGCAAGGTCCACTTTGTTGTTATCTGCGTTGGCCTCCACCTCCTATGGCGGAATTTCCTACAGTGGGACGGCTAGGATAGGGTCCTTGGGCAAAAACGGACCTCCCTCGAATAGTGGCTCAGGAATGCCAGCATCATTGATAGGCACCGGTAGATAGTCGTCCTCCGAGGCCGCTACTTGTACCATATATGCTATTATCTCTGCCTCTATAATAGCATCGCATTCTGAAACCTTTGGCAGTACTGACCCATAACGTGCTATAATAAGGGCACGAAAATCTGCCCATGTTACTCCTTGGATATCGGGTAGCCCTAATGTTAGCCACCACAGCCTAGCGGTTCCAGCTAGACACCTACTGGCTAGCGCTACCTGAAGGTGCGCTTTCTAAGTGGCATACTCTAAAGATGATCTCCATATCATCGAGCCATCCTACTAGCGATATAGTCTTGCGAGTCCCATCAATGAACAATGGGCTCCTCCCATGAAAGACCTAAGCGGTGTCATGATCCTCGTCCACACGGCTCAGATCTATGACGTTAACTCTATCATATTACATTTACATAGTAAGTACTTATACACATAATAAATAAATTCTACTTACAATGACAATGGCGCTGGCCGGCAGACTGTGAAATTGGATGGCAGGAAACCCGCTCTGATACCAGCTCTGTAACGACCCGTCTAACATGGCCGTTACATTACTTATCTTATCTTACTTATTTACTAGGCGGAAATACGGAATAATTTTTTTTTTATAACTTAAATCTTGGAAACTGACTCATACTATACCTACTTGTTTAAATATGTATACATATACATATATATATAAACTGAATACCAAACTTTTTTCGGTACATATAACCTTTTACGTTAATTGTCAAACATAATTAAAACAAAATGCGTAGTGGTTCCCATCCCAAGATTTCACAGGTAGCCTTGCCACGCTCCACCGTCTTGCATCAAAGATTGCGGACAGGTTACTTACCTACAGCATAAACGTAAGACATGAGCTTTCGCTCAGCAAGTACAACTATTAATCTGCAAAACATTTCATAATGGAACAATGCATGAACCAATTATGCTCTCATTATGCTGTCTTAGGTTAGCATATTTTTGGGCCCCTTACTTAACATAAGTGTACGTACCGTGGCGCACAGCCATGGAGTGGTTGGGGCGGCCAGTCCAATCCAACTCAAACCATGGACCAAACTCGCTCTTGTGGTAGGTCAGTTTGAAATGAGGCAACTTGCTTGCCATCATACTTAAAATCTTTCTTTAACTTGTTCTTGGAAACATTTTCTTGAAAAGAATTTTTCTTCTTGAGAACATGTTTCTTGAAATCAGTTTCTTACTTGAAACTTGATCTTTGTTTTTACCAAGTGACTTATCATTAGTGAGCATGCTCCATAATGCCACATAATAAAGCATAAATAATATGCATCACATCATCAAAGCATAACTCATATGCATCACATCATCAAGGCATAAATCGTACGCACTATATCATATATGCATGAGCTTAAAATCATATAAGCAGTAAAAACATTTTTCCGTCTATGCTGTAGGCGGAGTTGTACTTACCTCTCATATATGTCCTGAGTTTGTTGCTCCTGCTGATCGTAACAACAGGTTAACTACCTGTTATCAATAACGACGAAAGATAAAAATCATCCTATCTTACTCTTAACTCTAACATTAGATGTTGGAATCCTAACCAACATCCATGAGAAATCCCTAGTTATATGTCCCCCTAGTATTTTCAATTTCCTACAACTTTGTAGTTTTAACTTTTCTCAAATTCGACCTCTAAAGGCCTCAAAATACCAATTCCAGATAACTGCTCAGTTTTCCCCCAAACTGGCAGTTTTGGTTTTCGGTTGGTTCTTATGCAAAATTACGCACACCCTACCTCAAACGGTTGCAACCGTGAGCCTATATCAAGCATGCAGCGCATTATTTAACGTTTTCATGATCATTCATTCATTCTCAAACATTCAATTATCTACTCAAACCCATTTGGTGATTTTCACCAAACTTGGTTTTCTAGGGTTTTCTTAAACCCGTTTGGTGATTTTCACCAAACTACAAAGTTAAAACTGCTTAGTTTTTAGATAACTGCTCAGTTTTCACCCGAACTGGCAGTTTTGGTTTTCGGTTGGTTCTTATGCAAAATTACGCACACCCTACCTCAAACGGTCGCAACCGTGAACCTATATCAAGCATGCAGCGCATTATTTAACGTTTTCATGATCATTCATTCATTCTCAAACATTCAATTATCTACTCAAACCCGTTTGGTGATTTTCACCAAACTTGGTTTTCTATAATACCATAGAAGCATTCAATACCATAATCATTCATTCAACCTCATTCTTAAGCATATGGGGACATATAACAAACACCTAATGGTCATACATATAAAACACATAATTTCTAGGGCATACATTCCGAAACATACACCAAACCATAACTTAAACTTACTAAAACCTAAATCAAGCACATTCTAAGCAAACTAACTAAAATAAGGACATAATTGGTGAGCTTAAGCTCTTACAACCAAACTGAAAATACATGTAAACTTGGCTCAAAACTTCAATAAAAAGGCTTAGGAAATTGAGAGAATTACCTCTAAACCGTGGAGATAATCTCAAGCTTGGATTCCGAAGTTTTTTTCTAGCTTTCCCTCACTAAAAATCCGACCACACACTCTTGGGTTTTCTTCCTATGAGGTTCAGCTGAGAGAGAGAAAAGGATAAGAAAAATGGCCAAAATTTTGGGGTGTTTTCTAATAAAGTGAACCAAAAATCACCCCCCCATCACACCTATTTATAGGTGTAATTTTAATTTCTTTCTTGATTTATTTTTTATTCTTTAAATTGCACTCCAAGCCTTACCAAAAAAATATTTGCCCAAAAGTCCCCAATAGGTGGCCGGCCACTAGGTGCTGGCTTGTTGCCAAAGTAATCTCATTGTAATACTTTCCAATTTTTCTAAAAATAAAAAAAAATTACATAATTATCAAGAGATGAGGTGTCCTCCACCTAGGGCTCCGTTTTGCTTTCTTTCTTAAAAGCAGTCTATTTTCATACTAATGTAATTATAACAAATACTGTTTTCAACTAAAACAGTACTGTCATACTAAACTACAGTCCAGAATTCATCTGTGTTTAACTGGACTGCGTATAGGTTTTTCTTAGGACTTAAAGCTAATTAGTCCTTATTGTCCTAAATAATGTGCTTGATTTTTCTATAGTGGTCTTGAACCTTATTCTTGCTATTCTATTTGCAGTGACGGTTTTTCACAGTATAATCCCATATTGTGTTTCTATACTGCAGATTTTCATAAGTTTGACTTTTCTAGTTAAACTTTGACTTTTTCAGTCAAACTTTGACCAAGATAAAAATCGTAAATTTTTGTTCTGCCTTCGTCCGTGAGGCATCAGGCTTGACTAAACAAACCATCTTTGAGTCATATTATACTATAAGAACTCAATTATATCTGATAAAACCATATCAATTATTTCACATATATATTCATTTCATTCCTCTCGAGGAATTCATGAATCAAGAAAAAGGGCGGTTATTACATGGTGAGTATAAGTATTACGTCACATTTATTGACGACTACCGGAGGTATGGATATGTCTATTTGATGACCCACAAAAGCGAAACCTTTGACATGTTTAGAGAATTTCGGGCTAAAGCAGAGAAACAATTAGGCAAGTCCATTAAGTCACTTCGATCGGATCGAGGTGGGGAATACCTATCGGATGAGTTCTTAGGACATTTGATAGAGAACGAGATACAATCTCAATTGACTGCAACTGGTACTCCTCAATGGAATGGTGTAGTGGAGAGAAGAAATAGGACCTTATTGGATATGGTCCGGTCTATATTGAGTTACTCCACATTACCTTTGTCGTTTTGGGGGCACGCCATACAAACTACATGCTATCTTCTGAATAACATTCCCTCCAAATCGATTGCTAAAACTCCTTTCGAGTTATGGACGTGTAGGAAACCTAATTTGAATCATATTCGAATTTGAGGTTGTTCGGCACACATTCTAGATAAGAAAACGAAGAAGTTAGAGTCACGATTAGAAGTGTGCTTGTTTGTTGGCTATCCAAAAGGGACAAAAGTTAGTCTGTTTTATAATCCGAAGCAAAATAAAGTCTTCATCTCCACACATGCAAAATTCCTCAAGGAAAGTTACATGGAAGACTTTAAACCTCGTAGCAAAGTGGTGCTTGAGGAGATGACTTTGGGTTTGGATGTTCCTAAAGTCACTGAAAACCCTGTGGAAAAACCGCTAGAGAATTAACAACCATGGGAGCTTCGTCGTAGTGGGAGGATTGTCAGGGAACCTGAAAGGTATATGATCAATGGTGAAGTCTTTGAGGCATAATCCGTAGAACATGTTACGATCCGGCTAAGTACATGGAAGCTATGGAGGATGTTGATTCTAGTCTTTAGGAAAAAGCTATAAACATCAAGATGGAATCTATGGATTCCAACGGGGTCTGGAAACTTATAGACTTACCCCAAGGCATAAAACCGATTGGGTGTAAGTGGAGGAAGAGAGGTGTGGATAGGAAAGTGAAAACTTTCAAGGAAATACTTGTAGCAAAGGGCTATACGCAAAAACAAGGAATCGAATATGAAGAAACCTTATTGCCTGTAGCAATGCTTAAGTCAATCCACTTTCTTTTATCCATTGCGACTGCTCTCGATTATGAGAAATGACAAATATATGTTAAGACAGCTTTCTTGAGGAAGATATCTATATGATACAAGGTATGCAAGTTGCTCAAATCCATTTATGGATTAAAGCAAGCATCTTGTTCTTGGAATATTAGGTTTGATCAAGCGATCAAAACCTATGGTTTCTTTCAAAACGTTGATGAACCATGTGTTTATAAATGTATCAAGAACGAGAAGATGGTTTTCCTTGTACTTTATGTGGATGATATATTGCTTATTGGAAACGATGTGGCAACACTATCATCTATCAAAGTTTGGTTGGCCAAACAATTTGACATGAATGACTTAGGAGAGGCTAGTTATGTTCTTGGAAGTCAACTCTTTAGAGATAGAAAGAACAAAATGATAGCACTCTCCCAAGCTTTATACATTGATAAAGTACTTGAGAGGGTGCACAACCTTTCAGAACGGGAATCAAGCTTTCTAGAGATGATTGTCCCAAGACAACGGAAGAAAGGGAGCGTATGAAAGATGTACCTTATACATCTGCGGTAGGTAGTCTTATGTATGATATGTTATGCACTAGGCCTGACATTTGTTTTGTGGTTGGTATGGTAAGTGATATCAGTTGAATCTGGGACCAAACCTGTAATGACCCGCCTTACGTAGGCCGTTACCATACTTACTTTACTTAGAAACTTACTCTTATCTTATGTAAAAATACGGAAATTTTTTTTTTTTTTGAAACTTACTTTAAATCCCAATTTAACATCACACTCATATATATGTACTTGATCAAGGCAAGTACTAAGTTTTTAAAACCATCTTAACACATTTATAAAATATACTAATTACTAGATATTAGTACCATCAAATTATCAAAACATAATACCGACATTTATATACGTTCTTTTTTTTTTTTCAAAACGCGTGGCGGTGTCCAGCCTAGAGTTTCACAGTCCATTGTGCCCTCTTCCACAGTCTTGCATCACATATTACCAGTAGGCTGCTTACCTACAGCATAAACATAAGTCATGAGGTTTCACCCAGCAAGTACAACTTTTCTTCCGAAAAACATTTCTTAATAAACAATGCATGCACCAATTATGCTTTCATTATGCATTTTTAGGTTAGCATAATTTTTGGACCCTTACATAACATGAGTGTACGTACCGTGGCGCGCATCCATGGAGTGGTTGTGGCGGCCAGTCCAATCCAACTCAAACCATGGACCAAACCCGCCCTCGTGGCAGGTCGGTACGACACAAGAAAACTTGCTTAACATCATACTTGAAAACCGTTTCTTACTTGAAAACAGTTTCTTTCTTGAAAACGGTTTCTTACTTGAAAACAGTTTCTTAAAAACAGTTTCCTTAAAAATAGTTTCTTACTTGAAACTTGATTTTATTCTTACCATGTGATTTATCCTTAGTGAGCATGCTTACATGATGCCACAAAACATAAATCATATGCATCACATACATTAATGCATGGGATTTGAAAAAACATGCAAAGCAGTAAAACAATTTGCTTATGCTGTAGGCGGAGTTGTACTTACAAGTTGTCTTACGTTCTTGGTTTATCGCTCAACGAAGCACAACAACAGGTTACATTCCTGTTAACATAAACCGTGACATACTTAATTGGTATCCAATCTGATTACTCTTAGTAATCATAGATACAAACTTTATTATAATAATTTGGTACTCTACCCAGTTACCTTTAGTCATATAATTGTTACCATACCCTAAGAGACTTGGACTTACTATTTCATTTTCTTGGATCATAGTTTGGTCTCCAAATTTGTTACTATCTGTCATAGAATTATTACTTATATATTTTAAGTAACTTTGACCCATTTTATCCTTTTTAAAATACATTGTTTTCTTGAAAAATATCTTGATTTCATAAATCAAGTATTATCTTGATTTATTACTTAAAATTGCCTTTTAAAAATTTCTTGTAAACTTTCCAATGGATTAAAACCCCTTTAAAACTGTTTTCGTAAAACCATAGTTTCTTTGTAAAAAAAGTTGTAAAACTGTAAAACTTTGAAAACTGCTTTTTAATTTGGTTGAAAGTTCGTGTGGAGGAATTTCCTGTACAATGCACAGTTGCAGGAATTTCCTGTACCCTGCACAGTTTTGAAAATCCAGTTTTATCTTTAAATTGGTTTAAAATTTGAAATATTTTCTGTATGAAAGTTGTAGATCTCATCGAAACCTACAACTTTTGTTTTTTGTCCAAAACCTAAGTCTACCTTTAACTTACTCGTTTTCCCTATTGAACAATTATGGCCGAGTACACTGTCTATAGTGACCATCCTCGGATTTTGATAAAAACAGAGGCCTTTGGAGCCTTATTTTCAAAAAATGTACACAATGCCCCCTAGGGTTTTTCATTTTCTACAATTTTACAGTTTTGACTTTTTCCATATTCGGCCTCTAATAGGCTCAAAATCAGGTTTCCTGAAAACTGTCCAGTAAAATCCGAAAATTGGCAGTTTTGGATCTTGTTGGTTTTCGCTTAAAATTTCACACACACTACCACAAACGGTTGAAACCGTGATCCTACATCAACATGCAACGTGTCGGATTCGTTCATAACACTTAACCATACACTTATCTTCTTACTTAAAAACACATTATGGATTAGCTTACCAAGTTGTGTTTTTAGGTTAATTTCTTAACCTACATATACATCATCAACATCATCTTCATCATTCATCACCATTCATCATCATACATAACTTTTTCCTTCTTACACATGTGAAGACATATTCACGAACACTTGGTGAGCACATGCAATCATAAAACCCATTCTAGAGCATAAAAATTAAATTCATGCTTAGGGCTAGCATTCAAGATATCCTAAGTATAAATCAACCATATAAAAACCATAACATAAAAAAAAAGCTTATCTCCTACAATTTAAACTTGAAATACACATAAATCCTTAATAAAAAGCTTAATGAAATTCTTAGAGGGTTAAGAGGAATACCTCTAAAGTTTGAAAGGTTGTTCTAGGTCTTGGAATGAGAAGAAATTTTGCTCAACACTCTCTCTTTAACAACCGGCCACTCCAAGCTCTCTCTATCTCTTTTTTTTTTTTTTTTTTTTTTTTTCTAAAGCTATAGAGGAAAGTTGAACGAGAACCAAAAATTTGGGGTCCAACTAAATGGGTTTTCTTCTAAACCCGGTGAAAAATACTTAATCTTTCACAATTATTTTTTTTCTTAAAATTGCATATTTGACCCTAAAAACAAAATATTTACCCTTTAGTCCCTTGAGGTGGCTGGCCAAGGGTTGCTTCATCCAATAAAAAATCTTTTCATAATTATCCACTTTTCCATAATTACCAAAAATTCCCAAAATTGGATAATTATCTTTGGTGAGGTGTCCTCCAATTAAGGCCATGTTTGGCACTCCCTCCTAATATGTAGTCCATTTCCTTAATAACCCAGATAATACCAATACTAAATTAACTATCAACAGTACTATAATACTGGACAGCAGTCCAGAATTCATATGCACTTAACTGGACAACGTGATGATTTTTCTTAGGACTTGAAACTACTTAGTCCTCTTTGCTCCAAATATTATTCCTGATTTTTCTAAAGTGATCCCATTCCTTCTTTTTCATTATGTATCCGTAATGACGGTCAAACACAGTATAATTCATATATTGCTTATTACACTGCAGTATCGTCATATTCAAGTCATGAGTTATTCTGGTCATACATAGGCCATAACAAGATCATAAATCATGATTCCGCCTTCTCAACAAAAGGCCTCTTACTAACATTGAGTCTTATAACTTATAAGAACTCAAACATATTCGGACAAATCAGATCATACATTTTACACAGGTATACATAGTACAGACTTAGATTTCCTTGGTATCAAAGGAAATTACGAGTCCGTCAAAAGTTGGTCATTACAGAATCATTGGGCTGCAGTCAAGCATATACTCAAGTATCTACGGAGAACGAAGGATTATATGCTAGTGTATTCTAGTCAGGACCTTGTTCCTATAGGGTACACAAATTCTGATTTTCAATCAGATCAGGATTCAAGGAAATCGACTTCAGGATCTGTCTTTACCCTTGGAGGTGGTGCGGTTGTGTGGAGGAGTGTTAAGAAATCTTGCATTGCTGACTCAACCATGGAAGCCGAGTATGTGGCTGCCAATAAGGCATCTTAGGAAGCGGTATGGCTCCGCAGGTTCCTTGGTGACCTTGAGGTCGTTCCTGGTATGGATAAAGCTATGGTGCTCTACTGTGACAACAGTGCAGTAGTAGCTAATACCAAGGATCCTAGGCATCATACGAGGAGTAAGCACATTGACAGAAAATATCACATTATCATAGGCTTTGTTGAAAGTGAAAATGTGACGGTTTGCAAAATCGCATCAGAGGACAATCTTACAGATCTGTTCACGAAGACTTTGGCGGCCAAAAGATTCGAGAACACGTCGAAGGCATGGTGATGCGCAATATGTCGCATTTACTCGTTTAGGGCAAGTTGGAGATTGTTGGGATCTATATGTGCCCTAAGGATAGAAAATCAATTCTAGGGATTTTCTGTAAATATGACATTTTGATATTAATAAAAAGAGATTACTCATGTTTAATAAGTTGTGTCCTATTTACTTTCATTTGTTGATTGTATGATTATTTTGAGCAAACATAAAATACTCCTAGACTGTTAGTACTATATCGGATTACCATATATGTATACGGGGTATACATAGAAGACGTGGTAATTTGATAACAGTCTAAATAAATGGTCCGTAATTGATGGAATAAGATTTGGGGATCTTATTCATGATAAGATTGTAAAAGTTGTCTACTTCCTTGGAGGGATGGTTTGTCTTGACCATCGGATAGGTTCTGAGTAGAAACTTTAATGTATACCAGTATTGAGGTATGACATTGGACTGGACCTAAGGTATTAATTGATTCGGTTTAATAATTTCGTTTATAAGAATCAATGACGCTTTGATTATCATCCTGCATTAATCTTAATCCTGAAATGAATACTTGAGTTTGCATCCATGACTTATGTACTTTGATCCACTATAGGTGAGACACTGATAATTGATGGTCAATATACTTGTGTTTTGGGTGTATGACTTGTGGATAGAGAAATCAAGATTCATAGATATGGAATTCATAGATATCTTAACGATAGTACATGTTATCTACTTAAATGCATTATTCGGGAATTGAAAGATAATATAATAAGATCTTGGCTATCGGTTTACTTTGTGTTCTCTGATGGTTTACCGATTATATGGTTTTACAATTGGTGATTCTTCCAATGGAGAATAATGGAACTTTTAAGTTAAAATAATTGAAAAGGTAAAATGGAAAAAGTCCTTAATTCAATCATGGATAACATATCCAGATTAAGCAAGCGATGAATAAATAATGGAAGAAGTACTGCGTTAGAGAGCTTTCGTAACACGGTATGTAAACGGGAATTCAGCTTCAGACTTTTAGTTGAATAGTCCTAAAGTTGATAATTAATAAATAATTAATTCAGAATTAATTTTTCACAATTATAGGAGCCTCTTTACATATTTCCATCGGGTCCCTCTACTAGCTCATATAGTTCTACGAAGCATCTCGGGATTTGTTCCTAATGAGATCGGTAAATTAAATGGGAATTCGAAAATGTCTATTAAGACACGGTACTCTCTAACATGCAATCCCGAAAAAGTATTGGACATGTGAAATTAATGAAGACAAATAATGTGATTTGTCAACATATGATTGGTGGTAAATAAACTAATTATTTGTTAATTATTTTGGTTAATTGAATTTTGGAAATAAGATTGTGTTTGAATTATTTAATTTTGAAAAATAAAATTTTTCTCTCCTAATTAATAGTGCACGAATTTTAATGGATGGAGGGAAGAAGATTTTGTTTCAAAAGTGTTTAAATATATTCCTAATATTAAATTATTAATTGATTTAAATAATAGAGCTTATTTGTTAAATTTTCTTTTCTTAAAAAATTGGTGCACGGTTTTTTGGTGGAAAGGAAATCTAAAATATTACATTTATTTAAATGAATTAAATATGGATAATGTTTGAGGAAAATATTTATTTAAATTCAAATAAGAGAATCTTATTTAAATTCAAAGGTTTAAAAGGAGTTTGAATCTAGATAAGATTAGGACTTTTTGACTAGTCTAGATTTTTGATTTAAATTTGAACCACCGATCAACCTCCACATTATGTAGAGGACGAATTTGAATCTCCTAGAAAAGAGGGGATGAATTTTTTGGAGTCCCTCTCCTAGCAAAAACTTCTAAAAGGTTCAAAAAACCTAGCCCGAAATTTGAATGATCCTTTGGTTCAAAAGATTATCTAGAAAAATAATTATTAATTATTTTACAAGTAGGAGATATTTTTGAAAAATGATTGGAATAATATATAAAGGTTAAGGGTTCTTGAAAAAAACTAACCATCATTATACACTCAAAAAGGGGGACGGTTTTTGGGAGAGAGAAAAAAAAGCCAAAAACTAGATTTTTGTACTTGAGAAAATTCATCCTTCTTGGGTGTGAGATAAAGAGAGAAATTTTCATTAAATCAAAACTGTGAGGAAGGTTAAGCCGAGTAATATTTTTCATAAAAGGTTAACCGGTTCCTGTTTTGTAGTTTTGAAGAACGAACCAGGATCGAATTCTCAACAAGATACATCGGGATTGAGAAGGTGGGATCTAGACTTCGGAAGAATTGCCGGTCGCTTGGATTCATAACACGTGTGTCCACACACACTATGAGACGTGGGGACTCGAGAATTGTAGAGAAGACACGTTGGTTGACACTCTAGCAATTCCGAAATTCGACAAACAAGGTACGTTTGATCATGCGTTTAATTTATTATAATATACATCATGAGCTTCTTTTCTGAATCGGCATAAAAATTTTAAAACTTTCACTGCGCTGTAACTTTGATATCGGATCCATTTTTCCAATAATATTACTATATCCAGCGATTGTTTCTATTAATAAAAAAGACGTGAAATATCTAAAAAGTTAGGCTTACAGCACTACTCTTAGATATTTTATTACCAATGTTAGTCCAATCATAGATAGTCATTGACATCGCTCCCACGTCAGTTGGTTGTCAAACGAGCATATCACATTTTGCCTCTTATCAGAGATGCTCCTACTCAACGACACCTTAATCTTAACGTCTCCGACTCTTCTTCTTTAATAATGATTCTAAACTCAACAAACTCATTTCTCTGCTTTTCCTAGCTTGTTTCTCTTTTCTCAATCATGCGCAGATTTCCCTCCAAATCCAACTCTTTCAGAAATCCCACCTTCACATCACTCTTTTCCCACAATTCTTCAGAAATCCGTCTCTGCGATTCAACAACTTCCGCCATTTCGGAGCATGCAAAGTTCCCAAATGGGTATTCCCAAATCCGCCATTTGGGTCTTAACTCGACCTTTTTCGGCTCCCAGATTCGTTTCGGACGAGCTTTCTCGTCTGGGCAATGGCGGAACTTTGCTGGTTTGAGGGATTTCGGAGGACGGACTCTTTGGTCTCAGTCGAGGAGGAGTTTCAGTGACGAGCCCAAGAGGGAATCCATTGAGTATGACGTTGTTATTGTTGGAGCTGGACCTGCTGGTTTGTCAGCCGCCATTAGATTGAAGCAGCTGTGCCGTGAAAAGGGTGTGGATTTATCAGTTTGTGTTGTCGAGAAAGGAGCAGACGTTGGTATATTTTCTTTTTCGATCACTTATTTAACTTTGAGATTCTGACTAAAACTTTCTCTGTATTTCCATGTGATTTGTTTTTCCCATCACTTGATTCTGCCAATATGTTGTTATTATTATTTTTTAATTCTTTTTCAATATTTCAATTTTGGTTCCTTTATATTTATTAGTTGTGATGATGGTCATGAGAGATGTAGGTATAACATGCAATTTTTCCTTAGGGTGTGTTTGGTAGGAAGGAGAGAAAATAGGGACGTGGGAGTGGTATATCACCTAGGTGAGGGAAATTGTGAAGGAGGAAGAGGTCCAATGTTTGGTATGAAATTCCTTTAATAATCTCTCGAATATAAGAGAGATCAAAATTGAAGTGGTGTGAAGGATTTCTTTTGCTTTCTCTAATGCATTCCTTGCTCTTTTCTCTCCAATCAAACAACCATGAATGTCAAAATCCTCTCACTATTCCCTCTCTTTTCTTCTACTTTTCTCTCGTACCAAAGACCCTCTTAGATAAGGCTACATGGTGAAACCAAATGTCAATTCCACTACTTGGATTGTGGATTGGGTGATTTGATCTATATCTAATAAATTCATATTTCTTAGGAATACGAGATCCAAGCCAAAGGCTGGTAAGATGAGTCAATGACACTGATTTTGAACATGTTGATTCATTTCTATTTTTGCATTGTTTTAGAATTCCATGCAGAGAAGTTATGGATAGGAATGATAGGATTTTTGAAGATAAGGCGCTGGCCTGTAATTTCCGTTTTGGGCTTCTGCTGTCAAAGCTTTCAAAGATTTTCCTTTCATTTGATTATTTTGAAGTGGAAATATATTTAGGCTGTCGATTTTCACTCGTTTAGTTCTTGGTTCTTGTTTCTCTAGAGGATTCCTTGTCCTCTCTTCCTTTCTATTCATTTCAGCATCAATAGACTCTGTTTCTTATCTGGAAAAAAGGCTGTTAGTAAGTATCACCGATAGAGGGCAGCACGAGAAAACATTCTCGGAGATACATATTAGATTGGTCTTTTCTGCCTATATTTCATCTAGGGAGTGCTGCAAAGTTTAGAGAAGAGTGAAGGTTTAGCTACATATATATTACAATGGTTCTCTGCACTCTTTTTTTACCACCGCCGCCGTGCCCCCCTCTCCCCCTCTTCTCTTTCTTTCGCTACATGTTCTGCATGAGATAAAATAATTTCTGTGGTTCTGTACCATTTTTTTGTGTTGTTTTTTTGTTTTGTTTTGTTTTTTGTTTTTTTTCCCCACTTTGTTGCTGCTGGGAATTGTGGTTCTATCTTCTAAGTTCTAGAATTGCAAAGAATAGCTCATTACATCTAACAATTCTAGCTCACTCACTGTTTTCATCTTGATTCCCAATAGCTGCGCACATCCTTTCTGGGAATGTTTTTGAACCTCGGGCACTAAATGAACTTCTTCCTCAGTGGAAACATGAAGAGGTATTTGTTCCCTTCATGGTTTTCCTATTATTTTCCTTGAGCTTTTAAATTACGCGTGTAAAATGATAGAATACTTGAACCTTTCAGAGTGATGATCACCTTAAATTGTATGTGCGAAAATCACTCAATTTTAGAAAGGAACAAAATATACTGTCTTGCCGATGTTGCCCGTATTTCCCACCTAAATAATTTCAAACCTCTTATGTGATGTTACCAATTAGGACCCAGTTATTTATTTATTTATTTTAGATAATTTTGGTTAGCTGAATATTACGGGATCATTAGGAGAGGTTGTTTCTTTGAAGAAAGTTAGACTTACAAAGGTAAAAAACCTCTTTTAGGAGGAATTCTTGATAGTTCTGAAAATTTCATGGTGTAATCCCTTCTGTTGCAAACCAGAATTTGAGGGAGTTCAATGCTTTATTTACTAATATGGAGCTTTCGTAGATGTAAAATAATATGAAAAAAAGGTAAGTTTCAGTGGTTTGTTTGCTAATAAGGTGAGATCTCTCACCAATTCTGCTACATATAGATGTTTTGTAATTACATCTGTTTGCCTTTAATTTTAACATGTATTATTTTCGGACTCTGTTGGTAGTCACCAATCACCGTCCCTGTTTCGTCTGATAAATTTTGCTTTCTTACAAAGGATCGTGCGTTCTCTTTGCCATGTCCTTTTGATAATAAAGGAAACTATGTCATAAGGTAATCATGACATGATACAGACACACACACATACACATTTGTATATACGCATTGTATATATAATATATGCATGCATCAAATTTTGAGATTTTAATTTTAAGAAAGATGGCTCACCCGAAATTGTTCTCTTAGCTCTCAAAGTTCCCAAGATCATTGATGGAGACATGGAGAGCTCAAATGCATGGAAGGTGGCTGACTCAATTCAAGTTCCTGTTGGACCAATTACAAGAGCCCGTGCTAAGAAATTCAAGGAAGCATTAAATGGGCTGATTTATGAAATCTGGAATCAAGTCAATTTGTGCAAGCCCATTGACCAAGGCCCACGTCAACCGCATCAATTTGATCCAGATTCTAGAAGAGTCCACGAATTTGGCATGATCTAGGCTAATGAAGAATTTTGGAAACTTTCCCATTGTTGGCACATGTGGCTGATCTGTTTGTGCAAGTTGTCAACAACGAATTTATTGTTCTTTCCATTAAAGTTTTGGGCATGTAAATTGGCTGATAATCAGCCATTAAAGCATTCCTTTTTAGTTGGTTTTTATTTTAGGGTGAATTAGGGTTAGTTACTACATTTGAATTTGTCAACTTTCCCTTTTCTAGTTTTAGGCAATTTCCCTTTGATTTTTGGACGAATTTCCTTAGGATTTTCTGATTGTAATTTGGCCTATAAATAGGCATTTTCATGTTTAATGGAGAGGATGATAATCATTTTTCTGAAAAGGTGAATTCTTTCTTTGGTTCTTTGACGAACTATTCGAACTTATCGGAATCTTCCGTGGAGTTCAAAACTGACTTATCAATCAAGCCCTCCATCCTTGATTGTGGCGTCTTCAATATACCAAGGTTCTTGCTTCGATATAAGCAATGGGTCGCGGTGATTTCCATCCAAATCTGAAGTAAAAACGGTCTTGGTGTCTCTTTTATTGATAACGGGTTTCGTCAGCATATTGACGTGGTTCTTATCATTTGGTATCAGAGCCAAGTTCTAGTCTCAGGTTTGCCTATCCTTTAAATTTTCTTTTTGTTCGAATTCTAGTTTATTTCTGTTCTTGATAGTTCAAAAAAAAAAAAGTCGAATTAAAAAAAAAACGTCAAAAAATAAAAGAAAAGAAAAGAAAAGAAACCAGAAAGAAGTCCGCAAAAAAAAAAAAAACAAAACGTCAAAAAAAAAACAGAAAAGAAAAGAAAAGAAAAACACAAAGGAGTCTGCAAAAATAAAAAATAAAAAAAAAAAAAAAATTGAGTTTCTTATTCGTTGAGATCGTGTATCCTCATTTTTTTGTTTTGTGAAAGTCCTTTGGTTTGTTGACAAAGATCAAATCCGAAATTCTCTTCCTTGAGATTGTTTAGCGATTTTTTTTCGGAAAAAGTAATTCGTGTCTGAAAGTTTCATTCATGCTGCTAGGGTTGTGATTTTGGGTAACAAGTGTCTTGGGAATCAAGTTAGATTGTAGGTTTCCTGTTTTCGTTTGTTTCCTAGTCTTGTTTCGTTTCTTGCTGAAATTTTACACAAAGGGGGTAAAAACAGCTAGTTTGATTTGTGCCTAGACAAATTCTGATTGATGTTTGTGTAGCTCCAAAAGAACCGAAAGAGAGAATAAACGAGTGGAAAAAGGCAAGAGTGGTGAGATCATTCGAGGGTAAAAGCCATTAAATCGAGTGAAACACGAGTGAACGGAGTGATCAATTATTTGAGAGAAACACGTGAGGGAGAGAAGTGAGGTCCTTCTTTTGTTTTGTTTTTTTTTTTTTTATCTAACGTCATTTTGCAGGTTATTAAAAAAAAGAAAAAAATTGAATCCAAATCAAGAAAGCGAAGCTGAAGATCACCTTCCACGACAAAACGTTCCAAATCTCCAATTGCAAGCATTAATGGGGCACATGGAGCGGTTGTTGACACGTGCATTAGAGCCTATTCAGGAGAAATTGGATGAGGTTGATGCTAGAACACGTAATAGGCAGCCATTAAATGTGCAAAATAGGCGTAGGGGTGGACGTGATATTTCGGAAGAAGAATTGGAAGCGTTGGAGGAGCCACCAATTAATAGAGGCAGGTTTAGGCATGGAAATGGGAATAGAGAAGCTAGGAACCGGGAAGACAATAACATGGGTGGTATTAAGATGAAGATTCCGCCATTTCAAGGGAGAAATGACCCCGAAGCTTATTTAGAGTGGGAGAAGAAGGTGGAGTTAGTGTTTGATTGCCATAATTACTCGGAATTAAAGAAGGTTAAGCTTGCTGCCATTGAATTCTCGGATTATGCGATTGTGTGGTGGGATCAGTTGGTGATGAATAGGCGACGGAACCGAGAGTACCCGATTGAGACTTGGGAGGAGATGAAAACGGTGATGAGAAAACGTTTTGTGCCCAGCCATTACTACCGGGAATTGTACAAAAAGTTGCAAGGACTTAGGCAAGGAAATAGGAGCGTGGAGGAGTATTATCAAGAGATGGAAATAGCCATGATACGAGCCAATGTTTAAGAAGATCGAGAAGCAACAATGGCGAGATTTTTGCAGGGGCTAAATCTGGACATTCAAGATAGGGTGGAGTTGCAACATTACGTGGAGATAGAAAACATGGGGCACATGGCTATCATGGTAGAACGGCAGCTCAAGAGGAGGGGTAATTCACGTTCGAATATCAGTTCGGGACATTCTACATGGAAGCCAAATTATGGGAAGAAAGAAGAGAAGTCGGTTGCGAGGCCCAAATTCGAGCCAAAACCAGCAACTATTAGCCCTCCAAACCAAGGTAAAAATGATTTGTCCACTTCTCGAAACCGTGATATTAAATGTTTCAAGTGTCAAGATAGGGGTCATATTTCAAGCCAATGTCCGAACAAGGACTCCATGCCACCTTTGGAGGACGTGGATGAAGAAGAATTTGCTGCCCAAGGTGAGTTGTTGGTCACTCGTCGAGCCCTTAGTTTGCAAGCCAAAGAGGACGAAGAAGAGCAACGTGAGAACATTTTTCACACTAGGTGCCACGTGCGAAATAAGGTGATATAAACCACGCCAACTTGTGACGAAACCCGTAATCAGTTTAGTCTCCAAGATCGAAATCCTAAACGGCTTTGAATGGAACCGCGACCCGATGCCTAACAAGAAGCACGAACCTTGGTATGCGAGGACGCCACAATCAGTTATGGAAGGACTGATTGATAAGTCGGTTGAACGCCACGGAATTCTCCGATAAGTTCAAGAAGTTCGTTTAAGAACCAAAGAGGATTAGCCTCAAAATTTCATATGAAAACTGATCTGCCTTCAACAATAATTTCGTACATATATATAGGTATTTCCCTTTGTGGAATTTCTAGTCCTTAATTGCCCAAGGAATTTTTGGCAATTCACTAAGCTAAAAAGGGAAATAACTATTCTGAAGTAATAAAACTAAAACAAATAAGGTAAGTTCCCTAATTGGCTTTAAAGCCTTACAATATGCCAAAAATAAAAAGGAAACTAAATAATGGAGCAATCAATACTGATTCTTGTCGCCAATTATTGCCTCAAAACTGGAAAGTTCTCTAAACGGAAGAACGACAGCTAACGATCTTGCAAGCGTAATTACTTGGTCTCTTCTACACTTGAATCATGCATTTGATGGACTGGTCACCGCTTGTAATTCCCTCGATGGGCCTCCACGCAATAGCTTGAGACCATGTTGCTCGAATCAGCCCATTAAGTGCATCTTTGAATTTCTTTGCGCGAGCCCTCGTAACCGGACCAATGGGAACTTGAATTGGATCTGAATAAGCTTCATCCCATGTGCTCGTGCCTTTGCTACTGACGTCCTCATCATTCCCCTCCTCTTGAGAAGGATTTGTCCTCAAATCGTCGCCTGCATCAAATGGACTTAGATCAGAAACGTTAAACGTAGCACTTACACCATACTCACCTGGCAGGTCTAACTTGTACGCATTATCATTGATCCTTTCTATGATTTGAAAAGGACCGTCCCCTCTAGGCAACAACTTAGACTTTCTTTGTTCTGGAAATCGTTCTTTGCGGAAGTGCAACCACACCCAATCGCCGGGCTCGAAGATGAGCTTGTGACGCCCTTTGTTGGCTTGTTTGGCATATTGCTTGGTCCGTCGCTCGATGTTGAGTCGTGCCTTCTCGTGTATCTGCTTAACAAGTTCAGCTTTTCTTTTGCCATCTAAATTCACACGCGCAGACAAAGGTAATGGCATTAAATCCAAAGGGGTTAAAGGATTAAAACCGTAAACAATTTCAAACGGTGAAAATTGAGTAGCAGAATGTACAGAGCGATTATAAGCAAACTCGACATGTGGTAAACATTCCTCCCAAGTTTTGATGTTCTTTTTAATGATAGCCCGCAACAAGGTAGACAATGTCCTATTCACAACTTCTGTTTGACCATCGGTTTGAGGGTGACAAGTAGTCGAAAACAACAACTTAGTCCCTAACTTAGCCCACAAAGTCTTCCAAAAATAGCTTAAGAACTTGGCGTCCCTATCAGAAACAATTGTCCTAGGCATACCATGAAGTCTCACAATTTCCCTAAAGAACAAATCAGCAACATTGGAAGCATCATCCGTCTTATGGCATGGGATAAAATGTGCCATCTTGGAAAACCTATCCACGACCACAAACACCGAATCTCTTCCCCGTTTAGACCTAGGCAAACCTAATACAAAGTCCATTGAGATATCAGTCCAAGGTTCACGAGGGATTGGCAAAGGGGTGTACAAACCGTTGGGCTGCACTCTCGATTTAGCCTGCCTACAAGTTACACATCTATCACAAAGCCTCTCAACATCGCGTCTCATATGCGACCAATAGAAATGTTCTTGTAAAACAGCTAGGGTCTTGGCAACTCCAAAATGTCCCATTAACCCTCCCCCATGGGATTCTCTTACTAACAAATCTCTTATCGAATAATTAGGCACACACAATTTATTCTCCCGAAACAAGTATCCCTCATGCCTAAAGTACTTACCACTAGCGAATTTCACACAAGCTTGATACTCAACACTAAACTCACGATCATCAGCATATAATTCCTTAAAATGTTCAAAACCCCAATAGTTTAGCGTCAAGAGTGGAGATTAACGCGTACCTACGAGAGAGCGCATCCGCAACGACATTTTCCTTACCTTGCTTGTAGCGAATGACATACGGAAACGTCTCTATGAATTCTACCCATCGAGCATGCCTCTTGTTCAGCTTATGTTGGCTCTTCAAATGTTTCAACGACTCGTGGTCGGTGTGAATCACGAATTCCTTAGGCCATAGGTAGTGCTGCCATGTCTCTAACGCCCGAACCAACGCATACAACTCTTTATCATAAGTTGGGTAATTAAGAGCTGCTCCGTTCAGCTTCTCACTGAAATATGCTATTGGTCGCCTATCCTGCATCAAAACGGCACCAATTCCAACACCTGAAGCATCACATTCAATTTCAAAAGTTTTGGAAAAATTAGGTAAAGATAACAATGGAGCATTGGTCAACTTATCCTTGATTAATTGGAATGCCCTTTCTTGCTCCTCTCCCCATCTAAACCCAACGTCCTTCTTGATCACTTCAGTCAGTGGTGCGGCGATGGTACTGAAATCTTTCACAAACCGCCGATAAAAACTAGCAAGTCCATGAAAACTCCTTACGTTACCCACGCTAGTTGGACTTGGCCATTCCCGAATGGCTCGCACCTTCTCTTCGTCAACCTGTATACCTTCAGCACTAACAACAAAACCAAGAAACACAAGCTTATCCATGCAAAAAGTACACTTCTTGAGGTTAGCATACAATTTTTCCTCTCTAAGCACATCCAAAACAGATTTTAAATGCACTTCGTGTTGGTTCAAATCTTTGCTATAAATGAGTATATCATCAAAATACACAACAACAAACCTGCCAATAAATGCTCGTAAAACATGGTTCATTAGACGCATAAATGTGCTAGGCGCATTGGTTAAGCCAAAAGGCATTACTAACCACTCATATAAACCTTGTTTCATTTTAAAGGCAGACTTCCACTCGTCTCCCGCTTTCATGCGAATTTGATGATACCCACTTTTCAAGTCAATTTTTGAAAACACAGAAGCTCCATGTAATTCATCTAACATATCATCTAGTCGAGGTATAGGATGGCGATACTTTACCGTGATATTGTTAATCGCTCTGCAATCTACGCACATCCTCCATGTCCCATCCTTCTTGGGCACAAGTAAAACCGGAACGGCGCACGGGCTCATACTTTCTCTCACATGCCCCTTTTTCATCAACTCACCAACTTGCCTTTGAAGCTCCTTTGTCTCCTCGGGATTGCTTCTATAAGCCGGTCGGTTTGGAATTGAAGCGCCTGGCACGAAATCTATCTGATGTTCTATTCCCCGGATTGGTGGTAAACCATCAGGCACCTCATTCGAAAATACATCCTCGAATTCCTGCAATAGAGAAACAACAGAACTAGGCAAGGCAGGGTCAAGATCGTTAGTGTTTAAAAGTGCCTCTTTGTACAAAAGTACAATCATTGGCTGATTTAAGAACAGCGCCCTCCTGATCTCACCGCCTCTCGCATAAAAATTTGTTTTTCTCTCTGCTTTTCTCTCATGGGCTTGTTGTGTAGTCTTTTCAATCCTCTCGATTTTATCTCCCTTTCTCTCTTTGCTTTCCTTTTTCTCGGCCACCTCTTCTTTTTTTCTTTCACTGGCCGAACTCTCTCTCTGCACTCCCACTCTTGATTTTTCCTCACTCATTTTCTTTTTCTCACTTTCTCGCTGTAAGCTCACTTGGTCTTCATAGACCTGCTTTGGAGTTAACGGTACAAGAGTGACCGTTCTTTGGTTATGAACCAACGAGTACTTGTTGGTGAAGCCATAGTGTTTTACTCGTCGATCAAATTGCCATGGCCTGCCTAATAACAAGTGCCCAGCTTGCATCGGAACCACATCGCACAAAACTTCGTCTTCATATCTTCCAATGCGAAAGGAAACTAACACTTGTTTATGCACCCTTATCTCCCCACTATCATTCAACCACTGCAGTTTATAAGGTCGAGGGTGCTTCATTGTTGGCAGCCCTAACTTTTCTACCATGGTTATGCTAGCAACGTTAGTGCAACTCCCACCATCGATAATCACACTACATACCTTGTTCTTGACATGGCACCTAGTATGAAAGATGTTTTCCCGTTGCTCATCTTCGTCTTCTCTGGCTTGCACACTTAGAGCTCTCCTTGCAACCAACAAGTCGCCTTGGACAGCGTACTCCTCGTCGTCGGCATCCTCTAATGAAGGCATAGAATCATGGTCCGAATCCTCGTCGGTCTCAATCTCACCGTTGTCCCGCATCACCATTGCTCGTTTGTTCGGACATTGGCTTGATATATGCCCCCTGCCTTGACATTTAAAACACTTGATATCACGATTCCGAGAAGTGGAAGATTCGGATTTACCTTGGTTCCTATGGCTGTCCGCATCTTGTTTTTGTTCGGCTTTTGGCCTTGAATTGAGTTGCTTCTCATCTTTCTTCCATGTGTGCGCCTTCCAAGCTGAGGTACTCGGGTTTTGGCTTGGACGCATGTTACTGCCCCTCCTCTTGAGTTGATTCTCAATTTTGACAGCCATGTGTACCATGTCCTCCAACTCCACATAATGTTGTAACTCAACGGCATTGTGAATTTCTCGGTTTAAGCCCGCCAAAAACCTTGCCATTGTAGCTTCCTGGTCCTCTTCGATATTTGCGCGGACCATCATAATCTCCATCTCCTTATGATACTCCTCCACACTCCGGCTGCCTTGCTTAAGATTTTGCAGCTTGTTGTACAACTCCCGGTAGTAGTACGTTGGCACAAATCGCTTCCTCATCACAGCCTTCATCTCATCCCATGACTCGATAGGTCGCTCTCTATTTCTTCTCCTATTAATGACAAGCTGATCCCACCAAGTTATAGCGTAATCAGAAAATTCAATTACGGCTAATTTTACCTTTTTCGCTTCGGAGTAAGTGTGACAGTCAAAGATGAACTCCATTTTCTTCTCCCATTCTAAGTATGCTTCGGGATCAGATTTTCCTTGGAAAGAAGGTATCTTCATTTTGATGCCACTCAGACCATCATCTCCCCGATTCCTAACTCCTCTATCCCGTCCAAATCTCCTGTGGCTACCCGCGGAGTCTTCTCCCTCATCGAACTCATCCCCATCAATTCCGTAGTAATCACGGGCCTCTCCTCTAACCGGTACCCTCTCTCGCCTACGCGCGTGAGGAACATGTTGTGGCTGTTCCACTCGTGCGTTTTCTATTCGGTCTACCCTCTCATGTAGCTGCTCCAACTCTCCTCTCAACATTCTCCTCATCTCTCCCATCATCGCTTCCATGAGGAGTTTCGGATCTGCCGCTCCAGCGGTACCTTCGGTAGTGTTTTTGCTGTTGTTTGACATTATTTATATATATATATATATATGCTGCAAAACAAAGTTAGAAATACTGCACAGGACCTTACCACACTCCCTTACGTGTTTCTCTCTTGAACTGGTTTTTCACACAATTTCTCTCGTGTTTACACTCAATACCTTTGGGCTTTTGTTCTCTCTAATGCTCTCGCCTCTCTTGCCTTTTTCCACTCGTTAATCCTCACTCAGTTCTTATAGAACTAATCAAATCAATATCGAATCTCCCGTGGCAATTCACAAACCAATTTACCAAGAAAGCGTAGATTAGATACAGAATGATAACAAACGCGAACAGAAAATAGGCTCAGAATTAACACCCCCAAAAGAAACGTAATTTTAGACTTCCCCAAACCCTGACTAACAAGAAACAGCCAAAAAAAATTTAAGAAATGTATCCAGACAACTTTTTTTTTTCGGATTTTTTTGATAATCTGGATTTTTTTTTTTTTTTTTTTTTTTAAACAGTCTCTCCAACACAGTTTCGACAGATAGCAAACAAAAGGATTATTAATCCCCACGAAATTCCAATCCCAGCAATAACAAGAAAACCTAATTAACCCTAAGTTCTTGAAGAATTTCGGCCAACAATTTTTTTTTTTTTTTTTTTTTTGCAGACTCCTTTGTATTTTTCTTTTCTTTTCTTTTCGGTTTTTTTTTTTTTTTTGACGTTTTTTTTTTTTTTTTTTTTTTTTTTAATACCGAATCAATTCTGTGAATCAAGACTCAAGATTATTAGAACGTAAACGAAAAATTAAAAGGATAGGATAAGCAAAACCTGATTAGAACCCTAGGCTCTGATACCAAATGATACGAACCACGCCAACTTGTGACGAAACCCGTAATCAGTTTAGTCTCCAAGATCGAAATCCTAAACGGCTTTGAATGGAACCGCGACCCGATGCCTAACAAGAAGCACGAACCTTGGTATGCGAGGACGCCACAATCAGTTATGGAAGGACTGATTGATAAGTCGGTTGAACGCCACGGAATTCTCCGATAAGTTCAAGAAGTTCGTTTAAGAACCAAAGAGGATTAGCCTCAAAATTTCATATGAAAACTGATCTGCCTTCAACAATAATTTCGTACACATATATAGGTATTTCCCTTTGTGGAATTTCTAGTCCTTAATTGCCCAAGGAATTTTTGGCAATTCACTAAGCTAAAAAGGGAAATAACTATTCTGAAGTAATAAAACTAAAACAAATAAGGTAAGTTCCCTAATTGGCTTTAAAGCCTTACAATATGCCAAAAATAAAAAGGAAACTAAATAATGGAGCAATCAATACTGATTCTTGTCGCCAATTATTGCCTCAAAACTGGAAAGTTCTCTAAACGGAAGAACGACAGCTAACGATCTTGCAAGCGTAATTACTTGGTCTCTTCTAGCACTTGAATCACGCATTTGATGGACTGGTCACCGCTTGTAATTCCCTCGATGGGCCTCCACGCAATAGCTTGAGACCATGTTGCTCGAATCAGCCCATTAAGTGCATCTTTGAATTTCTTTGCGCGAGCCCTCGTAACCGGACCAATGGGAACTTGAATTGGATCTGAATAAGCTTCATCCCATGTGCTCGTGCCTTTGCTACTGACGTCCTCATCATAAGGTATGTAGTGTGATAATTGATGGAGGTAGCTATACGAATGTTGCCAGCACTACCATGGTTGATAAATTAGGGCTGCCAACGACCAAGCATCCTCGGCCATACAAGTTGCAGTGGTTAAATGATAGTGGCGAAGTAAAGGTAACCAAACAAGCGCTAATTTCGTTTCGCATTGGTAGATATGAAGACGAAGTTTTGTGCGATGTAGTTCCAATGCAAGCCAGGCACTTGTTATTAGGTCGACCATGGCAGTTTGATAGTCAAGTCAAACATGATGGTTATACCAATAAATATTCTGTTGTGCACAACCAATGAACATTCACTCTTGTACCAATGACATCTAAACAGGTTCACGAAGATCAAGTGAGATTACAAAAGGAGAGTGAACAAAAAGGAGAGAATGAGAAAAAGAAAGCGAAAGAGGATAAAAAAATCGAGTGTTGGAGTGCGGAGAGAGAGTTCGGCCAGAGAGGGAAAAAAGATAGAGAGGCCGAGAAAAAGGAGAGTAAAGGAGAGAAAAATGAGAGGGCCAATAAAAAAGAAGATTCGGCCAGTGAGGTAAAAATTGAGAGAAAAGCGAATTTCTATGCAAGAATGAGTGATGTGAAGAGAGCTTTGTGTTCTAATCAGCCAATGATTTTACTCGTGTACAAGGAGGCGTTGTTAAACACTAATGATTTTGATTCTTCCTTGCATAGTTCTGTTGTTCCTCTTTTGCAGGATTATGAGGATGTCTTTCCCGAAGAAACACCGCAAGGATTACCTCCAATCCGTGGGATTGAGCATCAAATTGACTTCGTACCCGGGGCTGCCATTCCAAACCGACCAGCATATAGGAGTAATCCCGAGGAGACGAAGGAACTCCAACGACAAGTAAGTGAGTTAATGGAGAAGGGATACGTGAGAGAAAGCATGAGCCCGTGCGCCGTACCAGTTTTACTTGTGCCTAAGAAGGATGGGACTTGGAGGATGTGCGTTGATTGTCGAGCCATCAACAAGATCACGGTAAAGTATCGACATCCCATTCCTCGCTTGGATGACATGTTAGATGAATTGCATGGTGCTTGTGTATTTTCTAAAATTGATCTGAAAAGTGGATATCATCAAATTCGCATGAAAGAAGGAGATGAGTGGAAGACGGCTTTTAAAACAAAACAAGGTTTGTGTGAGTGGTTGGTAATGCCTTTTGGTTTAACCAACGCGCCTAGCACATTTCTGCGTTTAATGAACCATGTTTTGCGAGCTTTTATTGGAAAATTTTTCGTAGTTTATTTTGATGATATTCTGATCTATAGCAGCAACTTGGATGATCATATTGAACATTTGAAACTTGTTTTAGATGTTTTACGGAAGGAAAAGTTGTATGCTAATGTTAAGAAGTGTACCTTTTGCACAGATAAGCTTGTGTTTCTTGGTTTTGTTGTTAGTGCTCAAGGTATACAGGTTGATGAGGAAAAGATTCGGGCAATCCAAGAGTGGCCGAGTCCCACAAGCATTGGAGATGTAAGGAGTTTTCATGGACTTGCCAGCTTTTACCGACGATTTGTAAGGGATTTCAGTACTTTGGCTGCACCGCTCACAGAAGTAATCAAGAAGAACGTTGGGTTTAAGTGGGGAGAAGAACAAGAGAAGGCGTTTCAGCTTATTAAGCATAAGCTTACTCATGCTCCTTTACTGGCTTTACCAGATTTTTCTAAAACATTTGAAATTGAATGTGATACTTCTGATGTAGGAATAGGTGCTGTGCTGATGCAAGGAGGACGACCAATCGCGTATTTCAACGAAAAATTGAGTGGGGCAACACTAAATTACCCAACTTATGACAAGGAGTTGTACGCATTGGTTTGAGCATTGAAGACTTGGCAGCATTACTTATGGCCTAAGGAATTCGTGATTCACACTGATCACGAGTCATTGAAACATTTGAAGGGGCAACAAAAGTTGAACAAAAGGCATGCCCGCTGGGTTGAATTCATCGAGACATTTCCCTACGTCATTCGATACAAGCAAGGTAAGGAAAATGTAGTTGCGGATGCACTTTCTCGCAGGTACGCATTACTTTCTATTCTTGATGCTAAACTACTTGGTTTTGAGCATATTAAGGATTTATACCCCTTGGACCAAGATTTTAGTAAGGAATATCAAGCTTGTGAGAAAAACGTAGTAGGGAAAATTTTATAGGCATGATGGATTTTTGTTTCGGGAGAATAAGCTTTGTGTGCCTAATTGTTCTTTGAGGTATCTGTTAGTGAGGGAATCCCATGGTGGTGGATTGATGGGGCATTTTGGGATTGCAAAAACTTTAGCTGTTTTGCAGGAACACTTCTTTTGGCCACATATGAAAAGAGATGTTGAAAGGATTTGCGGTAGATGTGTCATGTGTAAACAAGCTAAATCGAGAGCACAACCCCATGGTTTGTACACACCTTTACCAATTCCTAGTGAGCCTTGGACTGATATTTCAATGGACTTTGTGTTAGGTTTACCTAGGACCAAACGAGGGAAGGATAGTGTGTTTGTGGTTGTAGATCGATTTTCTAAGATGGCACATTTTATTCCCTGTCATAAAACTAATGATGCTTCGCATGTTGCTGACTTGTTCTTTCGGAAGATTGTGAGGATACATGGAATGCCTAGAACAATTGTTTCAGATAGAGATACTAAGTTCTTGAGCTACTTTTGGAAGACTTTGTGGAGTAAGTTAGGTACAAAATTGTTGTTTTCTACTACTTGTCACCCACAAACTGATGGTCAAACTGAGGTAGTAAATAGGACTTTGTCAACTTTGTTAAGGGCGATCATTAGTAAGAACATTAAGACATGGGCAGACTGTTTACCGCATGTTGAGTTTGCATATAATCGTTCTGTTCATTCTGCTACTAAGTGTTCACCTTTTGAGATTGTTTATGGTTTTAATCCTTTGTCTACATTGGACTTCTCACCATTACCTGTCTCTGAGCGCGTTAATTTAGATGGCAAAAGGAAGGCTAATTTTGTTAAGCAGATTCATGAGAAAGCAAGACTCAACATAGAGCGAAGAACGGAACAATATGCAAAGCAAGCCAATAAGGGGCTACACAAGCTAATTTTCGAACCAGGAGATTGGGTATGGTTGCACTTTAGAAAGGAGCGTTTTCCAGACCAAAGGAAGTCAAAGTTGCTACAGCGAGGAGATGGGCCATTTCAAGTCGTTGAAAATATCAATGACAATGCTTATAAATTGGATCTGCCAGGTGAGTATAATGTAAGTGCTACCTTCAATGTTTCTGATTTAAGTCCTTTTGATGCAGGAGATGATTTGAGGACAAATCCATTTCAAGAGGAGGGGAATGATGGAGACATGGAGAGCTCAAATGCATGGAAGGTGGCTGACCCAATTCAAGTTCCTGTTGGTCCAATTACAAGAGCCCGTGCTAAGAAATTCAAGGAAGCATTAAATGGGCTGATTTATGAAATCTGGAATCAAGTCAATTTGTGCAAGCCCATTGACCAAGGCCCACGTCAACCTCAAAGGTGCATCAATTTGATCCAGATTCTAGAAGAGTCCACGAATTTGGCATGATCTAGGCTAATGAAGAATTTCGGAAACTTTCCCATTGTTGGCACATGTGGCTGATCTGTTTGTACAAGTTGTCAACAACGAATTTATTGCTCTTTCCATTAAAGTTTTGGGCATGTAAATTGGCTGATAATCAGCCATTAAAACATTCCTTTTTAGTTGGTTTTTATTTTAGGGTGAATTAGGGTTAGTTACTACATTTGAATTTGTCAACTTTCCCTTTTCTAGTTTTAGGCAATTTCCCTCTGATTTTTGGACGAATTTCCTTAGGATTTTCTGATTGTAATTTGGCCTATAAATAGGCATTTTCATGTTTAATGGAGAGGATGATAATCATTTTTCTGAAAAGGTGAATTCTTTCTTTGGTTCTTTGACGAACTATTCGAACTTATCGGAATCTTCCGTGGAGTTCAAAACCGACTTATCAATCTAGCCCTCCATCCTTGATTGTGGCGTCTTCAATATACCAAGGTTCTTGCTTCGATATAAGCAACGGGTCGCGGTGATTTCCATCCAAATCTGAAGTAGAAACGGTCTTGGTGTCTCTTTTATTGAAAACGGGTTTCGTCAGCATATTGGCGTGGTTCTTATCAATCATTCAGCTTCCAGTTTCTTATTTGGTTTTGAATTTTGATTTTTACCTGGAAGTGCTTCTAGGTGTTTCTTTTGTAAGCCTATTAGTGTTGCAAATTGTCCATTTGTCCCAATTCTATTTTCTCGTGGCAACCTTTTCCTAGCATAAAATAACCTATACTAGAGTGGTTGGAGCTTAGCTCTTGTGCATGCAGCAACAAGTCTGAAATTAGATGTTCTAACTATCTGTGTCTCGCATGTCAAATGCTGTTAGTTTCTACGTCTCTGGTAACTGTCATGTTCCTTTGGCTTGGACAAGCATTGAGGGTATGTAATAGAATCGCTATCCCAAATACAAAAATGAAACAAAATACTTAACTAGAGTTGGAAAATGATATTGGTTTTGTTTATCCGAATGCTGCTTCTTGTTTATGGTCTGTAACTCTTATCGTTAATTTGAATGAACAAACTTATTGTTGAAACTTGTAATGTAGTCTAAGTCAGTTAGTACGTTGGATGGGGGACAAGGCTGAAGAACTAGGGGTCGAAATATACCGAGGTTTTGCTGCTAGTGAGGTACTATTGCATACACTCTCCTATTGTTTAATATTCTGTTGAATAGTTTTGTTTATGAGTTATGCAATTAGCAGATATTGTATGACGCAAATGGCGTTGTTGTTGGCATTGGAACTAATGATATGGGAATTGCAAAAGACGGTTCAAAGCAGGAAAATTTTCAGCGCGGCGTAGCACTTAAAGGCAATTTCTCTCTTCCTAAAATGTGAGAGTAGACAAGCAAACACATTGGTTATATTAGGAGACATACAAAACATGGTTCTGAGCATGTTGGGATTATGTAATATGTCCATGGCGTAAAGCTGATCCCATACCGAGCATTGAGCACATTAGCTTTTGTTACATGCTGTTATTCTCTTCTGTAATCTTGTCAAGTTACTTGATACCAAGCTTCAATTTACTCCCATGGCATTACTAATTTCTTTAATTTTGACTTGATTATTCCATCAGTGTGAAATTTTGTGCGTACTTTGAAACTTTTTTTTACATTTTTTAGAGAACATGCATGGTAGAAAAGAGGCTGCTAAATTCCTCGTAAAGCTGTGGAAATGAGTAGATGTCATAACATTGATGCATATGCATTTATGCTTGCATTGTGCGCATGTCATGAGACCATGTGTCTGAGAGGTATTACACATAGATGATTGACAGTGAACTTTCTCACTGTTTAGAAGCTTTTAATTGCTTTGACTAGTTCAGCGTCCACATAGTAATAGAAGTATGGAACAAATGCAGGATGAATAACACTTCTATCCGAGGGATGTCGCGGGTCATTATCAGAGGTTTGATTGGGGGAAAAATTGTTGCAACAAATTGCACAGTGTCCTAAACTCCAAACCTTCTTCGTTACCTCTTGATCTGATATCTGACATTATGGTTTTTTTTTTTTATTTATTTATTTTTTTTATTAATACAATAGAAACTAATAAAGAAGTTCAACTTAAGAGAAAAGGGGCATGCTTAACATCAGACTTATGCTTTGGGAATTAAGGAGGTGATTTGCTTTTATCTTTGCACAGGGCTGGGTGAAACTCACCAATGATGCAGAAAATTTAAAATTCAAAGAACTCATCTACCTATCAATCCATTCCAAGAGTTCCAAGGCCATCAAAGCTAGGAATTATGAATTTAGGATAGTCTCGAACATAATTCTGTTTGTAGTGAGAGATTGAATATCAAAAACCAGCTTCGAAATCATCTCAGTCAAATTGCCAAAACTCACCAATGATGCCAAAAATAAACTCGAGATGCTTTCACCAGCGATGGCACATCTCCCATTATGCTCTGCTTATTTCCTTGTCGTGGTCATTGTTGGGCTCGGGTGGACCCTCCAATTGCAAAATTTAGAGGGTTGGAGATTTGAACTTTATATGTTGTGATAGAGTAAAACTGAAGTTGTCTAAAGCCTTATTTATAATAGACTAACCAATCCTAGACTCCCTAGGATTCATAATTCAAATAAAATACTAAATAGATCAAACTCCTAATCCTAATTACAATAAATAATGAAGAATCCTAAAATAGATGACAACCAAATAAAATGGTAATCCTTGTAAAACACAAATTTTCTAATTTTCATGAAGTTGTCCAACATCAACCAACCTTTTTTAAAATATAACTTTAAAAATCATTTTATGTCACACAATCTCATTGTTAATGATAATAGCTATAACCCTTGTTCCTATTTTGTGTTACCGAAAGGTTTTATGCAGTTTTGCCTGAATTCTGTTGCCCTATTGTTGTCAGGTCTGGGAAATTGATGAGGGAAACCATAAACCCAGTGCTGTGCTTCACACTTTGGGTTGGCCTTTGGATCAAAAGACATACGGGGGATCATTCTCTATGATCACATGAAAGATAGACAGGTGTGTGTGTGTGTGTTTTTTTTTTTTTGGGGGGTTGGTCTATCCTCAATATATTTTTACTTTTGTCAGGTTCAAGCAAGTTGAATTATATTCTGCTAAAAAAGTACATAGTTGCAACGACTGCAATTCACCTGTTTTTTAGATATAGGTCCTGACTGATTTTTGATTTCTATTAAACTCTTCCCTTGATCTCTCAGGTTTCTATTGGTCTTGTGGTTGCTTTAAATTATCACAACCCCTTTTTGAACCCTTATGAGGAGTTCCAGGTAAAGTAAATTTCTTATTATATGAGTAGGTGAGTTTTCTTTTTTTTAATGCGTCACTTTATGGATCTACGGTCTTCCACATTATTGTCCAGAAATCTATTAGTATTAGGAACAAGAGGATCATTTTTAGACTGTTCTAGTAGATTGATTCCATGTTTTTTTTTAATTCTTTCATTGTTTGGTCTCATTGTCTAGACTCAATTATATATATGTTTTCAAGTCTATCATTATATAGAGACACACACACCCCTATATATTTACGTGCATGCAAGAAATATATACGGGTAGACACGTATATACATTGCTATTACAATCTGCATATATGCATGTTAAAACTGAGAGCAGTACGTGATGTACATTTTTTTTTTCTTTTTCTAATTACTTTTTCTTCTGGGAAAACAACTTCACCTAACAAACAATCATGCTCTCTATTTTTTCCTAATCATGGAGTTGGAGCTACTACCTGAATAATAAGATAAGGATTAACTCAATAATGGTTGATAGTGTAACATCCAACAATTTTGAGCTTCTAGTGTAGTCGATCAAATTAGAAACTCATGATTTAGAAAAACGTGATTAAAACAGGTTCTTTGGAATTCTAAACCTACTTTATGGGCCTAGAGGTGATTGTCCCATAGGGCCACAAAAGGCGTGGGCATCCACAGGCACCGTCGCCCAAGCTCATGTGCTACGCCCAAGGGTAATATAATTGGACCCAATAGGCTGCTACCGCGGGCTACGCTGTGTATACTTGCAAGAAACCTGGGTAAGCAATTTTGGCCTCCTTTTGGCCCTTATTCCCTTTGTAGAAAATATTTATTGGAACATTTGGGACTTTATTTACTCTGTCTCCTAGATATTTTCAAAAGTATGGAAGATATTTTAAGCGGTTAAAAAGGGATTTAATGCAAAATAAAATGATGACTTATCTTGTTATGATTGCTGGATGAAAGGTAAAGAATGAGGCTACTAGTTATGCAGCTAGGTGTGAAAAATTGGTGATGACTCGTATAAGAAACTACTTGACCGAATAGTCTAAGATGGCTAAGTGTCATTGCTAGGTTAAATACTAACCTTAACGTCTATATCAAAGGGCTTGCATGCAAGGGAGCTAAGTGGCAAACGTGTAAGCTTTCACAAAATCTGGGATCATATGAATGGCTCGTTCTTTATACTTTCCTAAATAAAAGTTAACATAATTTTGACACTTTTGGCAATAAGTTCGACACTCATTTCATATCACCCGTAGAAGCAATTATTACAAACTCTTAGAGCTCCATGAAAAGACCGACGATGAGATAAACGGGTGCTACCAAAGAGGGCGAAGGCTAGGTATACACAAGGACAACAACCACATTCTCGCTGAGATTCCAGTAAAGGTCTCTCCACCATTGAATCTCAATATAGGCGGCACTGAGTTCAACCTCTGTACTGACTAGCTTTGATTCGAGCTGAGAGATTTTTGCCTTAAAATGTACTTGGATTTCTAATATGAATTTAAACGCCTAAACGTTTTGTGTCTCCAATTCCGCTACCCTTTGAGAATAATACTTCAAACTAGCTCTCATTTGTAAAAGTTAGAGAGCTGGTTGTCTAGAGCATCGATGTGGTCGTATAGTTTAGCAGATCTGTTGGGATATCTTTTTACCTCAAGAAGTGAAGGAAGAGCTAGTAGTTCGAATGTGGTTGCTCCCCTTCATGAAGAAGCTCTATACAACTTGCTAGCTTGTTGTCTATCTGATAGGAAGCCTTTTGACAGAGTCTCTCCTTTAAGGGGAGCAATCACATTTGAACTATCAGCTCTTCCTTCACATCCTTAGGTAAGAAAAAATTGTTGGTTTTGAAAACCGATATTGGCGAAAAATTAGCGGAAGTGTGAAACCGTGAACAACAAAAACTTCTCAAACTTTTGTTGTCATTCTATAGCTATATTAATTAAATATACAAAAGGGGTAGAGAATGAGAATTGTACCATCTTCTGAGTAGTCGATAACTTCAAAACTCCTTTAGAAAGAAATCTCACGAATTTGTGATCGACTTGTCTCCTTCAATACCACGTTCTTCCATACCTTGCCTTCGTCGCTCGATTGAACAAATGGGTGGGCGTTCTTATTGAGGGAGAGATTCACTCACTCACTTTTTAGTATCTTTGTTTCGGCTCTTAACACATGAGAAAAACAAAGAGTTCAAAGGAGAACTCTTCTCTCTAAGGTTTTCTAATGACCAAAAGTCTATCAACCATAAAGTCTCCTTTTACCTTGATATAAATATGTCTCCCAAAAATTCCATCTTGAATTTTAAATATTCCTAATATTTATTAAGATCATTACATAATTGGAAACATATTATATTATATTCAAAATATGATATGATATAATATAGCATATATAATATATTATATATATATGCCGTGCATATATACGTGCGCAGGGATGAAGGACGTTTCCTTTTTTCCTTTTCCCTATTTTTTATTATTAATATTATAAATATTTAGTTTAAAATCTAATTTTACATATAAATATTTATAATTTAAAAAACAAGAAACTAACGGATCATAATTTGTACACCAATGGGTCCCCCCCACTAGCAGTTGGCGCAGACACTGAGTCTCACTCACTATGTCATCCAATTTGAATATTTAAATAATTTTTATTATTTAGATGACACAATTAATTCTCAATTAATTGTTCGGGTAACAAATAAATATTTGTGACAATAAAACAATAAAAGTGGACTCTCTTTTATATTTTATATCACACAATTTAGTGAGCAAAAATACAATCCATTAAATACACTTGTTCAATTGCTAACGAAGACGGTGTGGGGAACTATGAACTTATAATTTCAAGCTCCAATAAATTTGATAATTAATCAAACTTTTTGATTAATTTATCAACTTTATTAATTCCAAAGTTATTGCACTAAAAACTTGGAACTACACTCTTGAAATTATAGATATAAAATTACTCAAAGAATAGAGTCCTTCATTTGATATAGCCATTACATATAAATTAATCCTCCATAAATAATTCATAATTAGAGCTAGGTAAAATCCGTTAACCTCTCTAATTACATCTTTATCTTCGAGTACCATTGATTCTCTAATGAATGATAAATTCATGAATTAATCATGAACTGAGCTCATACCATTCAAGCCCCAAATCAACACGCAAGGCAATTATTTATCTATTTCTTTAAAAATAAGGAATGGATTCCATCTTGTAATAGTAACATTCCTGGCTATTTATTTCATCATATCTCCAAAATACAAAGGATAAGATTAGATACTTCAAATCCGTACCGAGTAAATCAAAAGATATGATTCCATAAATAGGAATCTGTGAATAACTCAGGATTAAAATCATTCTATATATGACCACCGGCTGATGTGACTAGAATTTGCTATACTTAACGGTAATATCAACAATTCATCATTATGTCCCATATCCTACATTATCACATTATGCATAGTGCATTCATTAATTTACTCTCTCCAAAAACAGTTCGGATAAAACCGTTCCATTCTTAATGGTAATAACTGATTAATTATTACAGACCATTTTAGATTATTATCCTTAAAAGTTATCCTTTTGTATATAACACCTATATACAATATTTAATACTTATATATAATATTTAAGGTCACATAAATAATCATGGAATTTTATGATATTTATTAAGTATCAACCATAGATGCATATAAAAATATAATGAATTAAATAATTATTTATTTAAATCGCAACAAAATTATGACATCATATGCTTTATGGGCACCAATCCCAACAAATCCATTGTATATAACACCTATATACAATATTTAATACCTATATATAATATTTAAGGTCACATAGATAATCATGGAATTTTATGATATTTATTAAGTATCAACCATAGATGCATATAAAAATATAATGAATTAAATAATTATTTATTTAAATCGCAATAAAATTATGACATCATATGCTTTATGGGCACCATTCCCAACAAAGCCACTGTACTCTAAGAGGATAACTTTTAAGGATAGTAATCTAAAATGGTCTGCTTTAACCTTCATTTACAAACGAGAGCTGGTTTGGAGTATTACTCCCAAAGAGTAGCGGAGTTGGAGGATCTTTTAGCTTGGATCAAGGCTAGCTAGCACTGAGGCTGGACTCATTGTGCCTATATTGAGATTTAGAGGTGGAAAGACCTATACTGGAATCTTAGGGAATGTGTGATTATTGTCCCAGTATATACCCAGCTTTCGTCTACTTTTGGTAGTTCCCATTTATCTCATCGCCAGCCCTTTCATGGAGCCCTAAGAGGTTGTAATCATGACTTCGAAGGGCGGCCCAACTTGATTCTAAAGGAGGTCATAACTATGGTCTCTTTTGCTTAGGAAAGTATGGATGTTCAAAATGACCGAAATTGACAATCAATTGAGCGGCACCGACCAAAACCCCGGTGGTAGTGGCCGACGTGTCAGTCGGTAAAACTGAATCGTTTCCACACTAGTTGATTGGCTGGTGGTTATGGAAAATTCCCTTCGATCGGTGAACCAAAACTAAATGGCTTTTTTGTCTTACTAGATTAGTGTTGTTTGGGCCTCTTCATAGATTAGTGTAGTGACCCATTAGGCTTTTGAGATGGATTGGTAAACTAACACGTTACATCGGGGTGTTTTGGTTAGTCTTTAACCTACCAATGACACCTAGTCATCTTACGGTTGCAGACATTAGACGCAGCTGTGTGGCCCCTAGGTGCAACAAGTGCCTTGCCTGGGGGTAGGGTACGACACCCTAGATAGCTTGGGGTGTGAGGCGTGGGACGTGGGGCGCTGTCCACATGTGAGAGGCATGCTGCAAGACCTGCATGGGGCACTGTAGCGTTTGTATGTATGTTTGTGTTCTTTTTTTTCCATGAAATATTGAAAATTTTCCAAATATTCTACAGTTGTCTTTGGATCCCTAACAGTGGTTTATATTACCAAAAACCTAGTACTCCTGTTTTTCTCAATCGTGAGTTTCTAATTTAATTGACTTGGCTAGGCTAAACAATGTTGGATATTACCGACAGAACAACCCCTCATTCACAAATTTTACCATGAAAGGGGTACACAAGTGTTGCACTAGGTCTTAGGTAAAAGAGTTGTTGTTTTGTTACGTCATGCTTGTTTATTTGCTGATTTATAATATTTTTAATATTTGCAATTGGCTGCTGCTCAACTTATGTTCATTCGTTGTTTTTTTTTTTTTTTTTTTTTTGAATAAGAAAAACCCCCCTTTCATTGATATATAAATCAATTACAAGGGAATAAAGGATAAGGTATCCTCGTAAATTAGGACAGAAACAGAACCAAAGCAACAAAACTAAAACAAAAGCTTGACAATGATAATGACCGCAACAAAAGCAAAGTACGACAGATCGTAACTATCTCATTCTAGTTAATTTCCTATCACATCCTTCCAGTTTAGCACAATCAGAGAAAACGGAATATTCTTGAAAGCTTTATCCATCGATGCCCTTAATGAAGCTGAAAATTTTGCCTTCTCAAATATATCGTCCACCCCATTTCTTTTTCCAAGAAAATTCTTGAATTCCTTTCTGTCCATATGTTGCACTACACAGCAAGCACCAGACACTTCCAAAGCGCTTTAGCCATCTTATTGGAGCCCAAACCCACCATCTCTTCTATCATCATAGATCTACAATTAGCCGGAAATGCCCAAAGAAAACCTGCTTCAGTTGATACCTTTTGCCACAATCCTCTAGCAACCTTGCAGTGAAGCATCAAATGATCCAAAGTTTCTCCCTCCTCTTTACCATCACGCAACAGGAAGGTGAAAGAGCCAAATGAGGATTTCTTCTCTGAACCAAGTCACAAGTGTTTAGTTTTCCATGAAAAACCAGCCACGCAAATACTTTAATCCTATAGGGAACACCAGATTTCCATATAAATCGAAAAGGTTCAAAATTTGGACAACCCTCCATTCCGACTAGTGACTTCAAGAATGACTTACAAGAAAACCCCGAGTTATTGCCCACCCAAATTCTACAATCAGGAGACATAGAATTAGGAGAGAGAATTTAATAATTGCTCCAAGGAACTCAACTCCTCTGTTTCCCTATCGTTTAGACCCCTTCTAAACCCAAAATCCCAATTTAAGTCATTATTACCATTCAAGGAAAAAATATCTGAATGAAAGCATTAGGAATGGCAGAAAGAGAGAATGACCTAGGGAAAGAAGACTCAAATGATTGGTTAACACACCACTTATCTTTCCAAAACAAAATCGAATTCCCCACAGCCACTTTCCATGAGATATTGTCAAGAAAAACATGACCATGAGATATAGGTTTCCAAGGGTTTCTAAAGGATCTTCTTGTAACAATGTTGGAATCGCATCCGTTAGCTTGCATCCCATACTTACTCTTAATGACTCTTACCCAAACTGAATCTTGCTCTAAAGGGAATCTCCAAAGCCATTTTCCTAAAATAGCAACATTTTTCTTTTTCAAATTTCCCAAGCCCAAACCTCCTTTCATTTTACTTCTTGTAACTAGATCCCATGCCACTAAACTTCTATTTCTTCCTCCTCCTTCAACATCCCATGAAAAACTTCTCATCATCATCTTCTCAATTATGTTAACAATGGCACCATTTGTTTTATGGTGTAGAAACTTAAACGTCATCCTGCAATTAAACCAGTACTGAAAGGTGGCACTGTCCTCCAGTATGGAGCTCGCACTTTAAACGAAGGTGGTTTTCAGGTATGTTATTTATACAGCAAACAGTATATCAATTTTTCAACCAAAAAATATTGTAAATCTTAGTGGAACAATTAGGGTGTTGTGATCTCAAAGTTTCCTTCATATGGCTGCATAAACAATCAGATTTTAGACGGAAGCTGTGATTTATTTTATGGAATGAAGTTTAGGTTAAACATGATAACATAAATAGTTGGAAAAAAACGAACAATCTATTCTTGATACTTACGGACGGTAAAAGCTTGTAAAGATTTGAGAACAAAGGTTACACTATTGATGCTAGGGGTTGTTCATCATAGCAATTTTCATGGCAATGCAGCTATGAGTGGCAGGCAGACGAAGAATGGTTATGTTTTTCTTTCTTCATGTTTCTAATTTGAAAATGTGTATGACAAATAGCTTTTTTTTTTTGGCTGGTTGTATATGTCATACAAATACAAATATGATGCTAGTTAAATTTCAGTCTATCCCATATCCAGTTTTTCCGGGTGGAGCAATTATTGGATGTTCTGCCGGCTTCTTAAACGTGCCTAAAATAAAAGGAACTCATACTGCAATGAAATCAGGTACCAGAAATTTACTTAAAAGTGCATTTAGAAGGTAAGTAATTCCTTATTTCATTTGTAACGAGTTTAGTAGGTTTTTCTTTTACTATGGACCAGGAGAAGATAAGTTTTCTCTTTGCAAGTGAGAACGTTTATCTTACATGGTCTTCTAAATTTTTAAAGAAATTAGGAAACATATCAAAAAAAATTTCTTTTGAAAAAAGAACATATCCAACATTCGATTACTTTCATTATTCTGTATTCAATGCCCTGCATTGTGTTTGTTGAGTACATGAACTTAAATATATGTGTAATCTCTGAACTCTTCTGAGTGTTTGATGTGGCTAATTATTCAATCCGGTGAATCTTCTGCCATACAGTTGGCTGGAGACTATATATAAAACGATGGCTTGTCGAATGTTTTGGAACTGATGGCCTGTTGATTGTTTGGATTAAAGAAAAAAAAAAAGATGGCGCATCTATAATCTACTGTCACAAGTCACATAATTGAAACTTGTGTGCCATTGATTTCGACAAAGTAAATATGAGCTTAGAAGTAAAAACTAAAAACAAAAGGTCGGTTTACTATTTGCATGAATTTCATTTCCTACTAGATATGCTGAATACCATTCACATGTATAGTTTGAAAATAATCAAACCGTATAGTTGAGGTATTCATCATTTCTAAATAAAGATAATAATATGCATCGAGAATTCACATGTTGAGTTTGAAAATAATCGAACCGAACCATACAGTTGAGGTATTCATCATTTAGAAATAAAGATAATTATATGCATCGAGAAGATTATTATGAGTGTTGTTGGTACCCTTCGTCTGGCTTTTAGCTAACCTCTCCATTAAGAATTCTAGATGAATATGCAGTACAGTAAGCTTCAGACAAATACCTTCTGAATGATTAAAAAAAAAACTTCAAAAATGTTTTCATCTGTGCTCTATGCGGCAATAATTTCTTGGAGATTTTATGATCTCATTTAAATAACTTACATTACTACCTATTTGTTAGAGGAATGCTAGCTGCAGAAGCTGCATTTCATGCTCTTCGTGAAGACTTGAGCATGGAAACATACTGGGATAATCTCAAGAATTCATGGATATGGGAAGAACTATACAGAGCTCAGAACTATCGACCAGTGAGTAAATTAACATATTATTTTCTCTTTAAAACGTTACAAAATTGTTATTTGGTTTTCCAATTTGGCTTGTTACCCTCTGAACTTTTTGTACTTTGTCAAACTGCCCCTGAAGTCCTGAACTTTTAATTTTTTACTACTAATCCATTTTTCTGTCACCAATCTAAACGGCGTTATAATTTAGGCCACATTCCAATTGTTTGTTTGGCAAGTTTAAGAGTATGTTCGATAGATAACTGTGTGATTAAGCAGCCACCTTAAGTAGACTTTCTTGTAGAACATTCTAATCCTTCACATTCTTCCATTTCACATTTTTCAATCTGCCTAATTTGTCATTTGCTTTTTTAACAAGATATACAGGCACGAAAACATGCTTTCTTGAATGAAGAAGGTATATATAGTGAAAGGTACGCACCTCTTAGTAAGACAAGAGGTGCCAATTTTTAATAGCCACAAACAGCACATTCTCATGACGAACATTTTGATCCCAAAAGCATCACTAATAAAGCAATAATCAATTTTCTGGTCATAAAATATAGTGTTGATTTTCGTTATTGTGCCTGTGAGCCATGGATTGGTTATTGTTTGAGCTTTTCATGATCCTGAATTCTTGTTTTCTGGTTGGTGTAGGTAATCCTTATCGGTAATTGTTTGAGCTATTCATGATCCTGAATTCTTGTTTTCTCCACATACTTTTGTCTTCAATAGGAAACAGTCTTGGAATCCCAATATTTACCTGCTGTCCTGAATTACATGTAGCTTTCATCTGGAAAACGAAGAAAAGCACCACCTTGGTTTCCTTTGAAGATTTTCTTTTGACAGAAAAATAATCCCAAAACTTTGTGCCTTCCTAGTCTCTGTAAATTGTTTGTTTCACACCTTAGTGCCGTAGTCACCACAATGTAAATTTGTTGAGAGAAGTTTCTGCTTTTTATCTATTTGTGTTCTATTTACTAAAGGCTCTATTCACCAGTTCATAATGTTTGAGGTTTTGTGCTTTTCATTTAGAAGATTACCACTCATTTTTTGTACATTTTAATTTTCCAGGCATATGAATACGGTCTCGTTCCTGGTCTGGCCATTAGTGCACTTGAACAGTAAGATGACGACATTGTTAAACATATGTTGTATGAGATTTGTTTTATCAACTCTTCTTTCTTTGTGTAGACTTTGCTAACAGCTGTTTTGTGCCTATCAGCTATGTACTGAAAGGGAAGTTTCCATTCACACTGAAGCATGGAAGACCTGATCACGAGGCAATGGAAGTAAGACGCCATTTGGAATAACATTAAATTCAAGTTACACTAACATGCATTGTAAAATACTTCTTTCACACTGGAGTCATCAAACTGTGGGATATAATTTGTGAAAACGAGCTAATAGTTATGAATAGTTTATGGAAAATTCAAGTATGATGTTATTTGTATTGTGTCATATCAAGAATATCCAAGTAATTTTGTGTTCATAGCAGGCTAGTAAGTCAAATGTTATCAAAATTTTGGAAAGTAATTGAATTATGCGTGTAGGATATGGCCTCTGTTAGCTTAACGGAACGAATAAAGATCATGAACCACACACAATGTACGAGTGCTCTTGTAAACAGTCTATTCTCTCTTATCTTGTCCATAACATAAAAACATTCCTAGTCTGCAGATTATGTTTCTCAACTGCATAATTCGATTAGTTGAACATCTTATTAGGTTGCTGTCTCGTCAATATTCAAAAGTTAGCTCATGATCATTTGTCATGAGGACATCTATGAATGATGAAGTTACTCGCTGCTTTGGCAGCCATTACAAAATATCAAATTGCCTTCATTGGGGAACATTACTGGATAGAACACTGTCATGTTTGGCAAGCAAGGACTGATTTTGCTCTTACATGCATGCAGGTTGCAAAATTACACTGTCCAATCCAATATCCAAAACCAGATGAGGTTTTATCTTTTGATGTTCCAACCTCTCTACACAGGTTTGTATACACTTTTCAATTCTTAATTCGTGTTCGTCTTTATTAGGAAAGCAATAGAACTAGTGAAATGGGTAAGTCACCCGCCTCGTCCCTAGTTAAGTAGCATACACTGGAACAGCTGAACAGTCATGAATGTTATTCATCAATTCGTGTTAAAGATCTCCTTGGCACAATGGAAAGTATCAAGAGTCACAGATGCAATTATTTTTCAGTTTACGTGTATTTCACCAGCTCTTATTGCATACAAGCAGAGTAATTTCGTACAGAGACCTCTCAAGATTCCTGTTGCTCCTAGTCGTGGATAAATGAACTCGTTTGCTCTCTGAATTCTTTTATACGGAGAACATATTTTGTTTGAGGAAGTGAAAGAAGTATCTTAAAGAAGTCCAAAGTTACTAGAGATTGCTGCTTGTATTCTGTTCTCCCTTTCCCCGCTTCTGTGGCATTTGATGTGTGTGTTTTTATCGTCTTTTTAGGAGCAACACAAATCATGAACATGACCAACCAGCTCACCTGCGCTTAAGGGACCCCAAAATTCCTGAAGTCGTAAATCTGCCGGAGTACGCTGGACCTGAGTCTCAATATTGTCCTGCACGCGTATACGAGTAATGTGCTACTTGAATAGCTCCATCTTTTGAGTAATCTCTCATTCTGTGTATTGCATCTTCTCCATCTTCATTGGGAATGTAGGTACAACCCGGATGATAAGGGTCAGCCAAAGTTGCAGATCAATGCTCAAAATTGCTTGCACTGCAAGGTGAGTTATAAAGTTGTACGCAATCTATATATCTGAACTATATATGCCTAAAACACAAAGGACGTCTTATATGCAAAACAAGTTGTTATCTAAGAATTTGAATCCTTCCTTAGCTTCATTATTTTCCCATCTGGGTCATCTCTCCCTTTTCCTCAGCCCCGAGGAACAGAAACATCATATATAATAGGAGAGTCGTATACTGAATTTACGCCAAAAAGAGCCATTGGAAAAGGATTCTTCGGCAAAGCCTCTATTTCCATCCTCCATTAAATTTATGTTTTGTTCCTCTTGTTGTATGGCTTATCAACACCTTATAAAAAAATATATAAATAAATCTTTTGAGAAAATGGAGTATCCGAAAATCTTGAGTGGAGCAATAGCCCAATGGTGCTGTTTTCCTGACATCTTAAGGCAGTGGACTGAATAGCGCCATTTCGCTAATTTATTTCAGAGAAATTTTTCCACAATGCACGATAGGACCTCGCTTTTAGATTTCTGTTAACGGGTTCTTATGATTACTGTCATGCAAATGGACTTGGTCAACATGTCAGAACTCTGAACCACAAATAAGTCTTGTGTAGTGGAAATTGCTTATATATTCTATCGATATCGTGTTTTGCAGGCATGTGACATCAAAGACCCGAAGCAAAACATAGAGTGGACAGTCCCTGAAGGGGGCGGTGGCCCCAAATACTCTGTTACGTAGATTTAAGCAAAATTCATTCTCTTGTTTCTGCCACTAAAGCAAAATGAGGATACACTTACAGAACTATATTATGTATATACTTGATACTGATAGTCAGTACCAGAAAATTAAAATTAATTCATTTGCAGCATTTTCTCCAGTTTTAGTCCTCTATATATGAGAAATAATCAGAGCTTTTTTAGTTCTAGTTTTTTATTTTATTTTATTATTTTTTTAACACTCCCCGGCCAAAGTTGAGGACAGGTCTAATGTTTCTGATATGATAAGTCATAATGTTTCTGATACTTTTAACAAGATATGCATCGGAAATTGTAGCATATAGGTCATTTTAAAAACTTCTGGAAGTAAATGATAAGTTTTTATTTTTCAAAGTGAATAATATATTTGCTTTAAATAATTTATTTGCTAAGGATGAAAAATTGTCAATTTGGAGTTCATTTTTTGCTCAAAATTTTTTTTTTTTTTTGGGCTCAATTTTATTAGGAGTTAATTAGTGAATAATTATTTACAATAGTAGTAAAGAAAATATAATAAATAAGTTGCCTATCGCATCTATTTAATTTACTTTAAATATTTTAACATTTCCATTTACTTTATATATATATATATATATATATGTTAGCTTGAGAAGTAACGTAGCTGATTGAATTATTGGGATAAAACAGTTACAATTTCAGATACAATACAAGGAGGTATTTCCTCCAACCATAAAATTTCCACATTTATCCTTAGACCCTGCTCAGTCAATCCATGAGCTGCTTTACTAATGTTCTATATTTTTATTTCAAGTATGTACTTGTTGTCTAGATATATTTAAAGGCTAATTTTTATTTCAAGTATGTACTTGTTGTTTAGATATATTTAAAGGCTAATTCTACAATGAGGTAACAGATGATCGTAAAAATTCTTGAGCAACAGATCAAAAAATATCATCAAACCTATTGTGAGATCTTTACATGTGATCATACTGAAAAAAATAAAAATAAAAAAAAAGGGAAACTAATTTTGATGACCATCCATCGTCAAACACCAAGAATGGTGGTGGTGACTCCCCGGCGATGGCTCTCGAGTGAAAGGGCTCCCACTAGTGCGACACCCACATCGCAAGCTCGCCGGTGGAGGCGATGGCAACTTGCAAGCAGTAGTGCGACAATGCGCGAGCTCGCCGGCGGAGGGGATGGCGACTTGCGAGCTGGAATCTAGAAAGTCACCGGCGGGGGTTGCGAGCGTCACGACGGTGGATCACGAGCGCTGCCAGGAGCAGTTTCAAATGGGTCTCATGCCACCTGAGCCGTCGAGACCCCACGTCACCTGAGCCATCGATTAGTCACCGCCACGTGAGCCATCAAGACCCCCGCTACCAAAGCCGTCGATCAGCCACCGCCAAGTGAGCTTTTACTCACTTATTTAATGTCTTGAAATTGGATAATTTACAAGATCTTCAAGTTTTTAGATTGGTTTAATGTGTTTGTGAGTGTTTCAGATAAACAAGGAAAAAATTAGATTTTGGAAGAATTGGAGTTGAAAATTCAAGTTTTAGCCCGCAGCGGAGGTGTGGGCGCGCCCACCAGCGCGCGCCCTGCCCGTGTGCCCAGCCAGCAGCGCGCGGCCGCGCGCTCTTGCGTGCTGAGGCGCCTTCTCTCCACCTGGAGCTCAAACAAAAAGAGTGGAGTGGGACGTGAAGGAAAAAGAGCAGTTTTTGAGACCCAAAAAACCAGAGACGAAAAAAATAGAGAGAACTTCTAGGGTTTGAAGGCTTTTCTTGGAGATTGAAGGAGATTGAAGACTTGGGAGCTTGTTCTTCAACTAGTTCTTCTTCTCTCTACTATTTTCTCTCTTTGTAGCTCTTAAACTTGTATTTACTCTCTGATTTTGCACTTGAATATGGGTCTGATGTTTGTTTCAAATTTGGTTATGGATTTGAGAATTTTGATATCTAGCTAAACTTTCTATGCTAGGGGGTATGATGTAGCTTGATTATGACTCTGTTATGATAATTTTAATGCTTGTTGATTGAATCCCATTCTGAATTGTTGTGTTTCTCTATGCTTTGTTTTCCTAATTTTATTTACCATTAAATTAGAGTTTTTAGATGTGTGAAATTGGGCTCGGGAGAGTTAATTTCATATGTTGAGAGTTGGGAAACACAACCTATTGTAATATTAAGTTCGGGAGGCTAATATGACTTGGGTAATCACTAGAGTAGGGTTGCATAATGAGTGCTTAATTGGTTGAGTTTGTAACACCCGAATTTCTTCGGTTCATATTTTATAGAAATTTCGTGTAAATATTTACCGTAATCGGTATTTCATGAGGAAGTTCGTTTTAGAACTTAATTTTGTAAAACGAGTTCTTAAGATTTATTAAGACTCAAAAACAAATTGCATTAACTCGCAAAAGACCTTTATGAGTGAAAGGAGGTCGTATTTGCACATTTCAAGACAAGTCGACGTTGACCAATAAGTCAGTTATACCAAAACGGTCGAAAACGTCAAACAAGAATTTTAAGATTTCAATACAAGTGAAATTACTGCTAAAAACTCATTTCTTGATCAAGATGAGTTTAAATAGAATTAAAATCACCTTAGAAAAATCAAGCATACTAAGTTAGAGTTCAGGGCGAAAGGATTCGGAAAAATAAGAGAAAAATTTTTCCGATCGAGTTTTTCACAGATCGAAATTTTTAAATGCAATGTAATTTTCGATACTGGGTATTTAAGCAACTCAGTATTAAAATTTATTGCAATGTGTTGAAATTACATAATTTTTAAAAAAGATTGAACCAAACAAGCCTTTAAGCTTAATTACATCACAATTAAGCTAAGTTAGGACATAACCCTCCACCCACATGGACCAATGAGCATGTGACACCTCATCTATGAGTTGTCAACCACTCCCCACTCCTCTCCCTTAACAGCCGGCCACTCAAGCCCCATTGGGCAATGGCTTGCAAAAATTTGAGGACCAAATAGCAAGATTTGAACCAAATTTACCTTGGAAAAGAAAGTCTAGGATTTCCCCTAGCTAGAGACACTATTCCTAGGGATTTCAAACCCTAAAATGTCAACAGCCCTTAACCCTATTCTCAGCCATGCCATTTGGCATTTCCCCCTCCAAAAAATCCGAAGAGAGAGAGAGAGAGGAGATCAAGAGAGTTCAAGCCAAAAATTTTGTGAGAAAACCCCCTAAAGCCTTCGGTTTTCTTGTGAGTTCAAAGGAGAGATTTGTTCAAAAAAAATTTCCCCTCTCTTTCCCATCTTGCCGAGTGTTTAGGAGCTGAGAAAATCAAAAAAAAAAAAAAAAAAAGATTTTTCGGGTTTTGGCTAGAATCAAGGGTTGAATGAAGGTGTGATCTAGAGCCAAAAAAAAAAAAAAAAAAAAAAAAACCCAACCATTTTGTGAGTTGGTGCTTAAGGAGATCCACAGAATTTTAAGTCCAAACCATGCACTTTGGAGGCTAAATCTCGACTAGGAACAAGCTAGTGACACCCCCGGATTTTTGAGGTAAAAAAAAAAATCCGAACTTTACCCTAGTTTTTGGGTTCAAATTTTTGGTTCATTGTCTCAAGGGTTTTACCGTGTATTTCAAGCACAAAAAGTTGTAAGAGCTTAAGCTCACAATTTTCGGTTTTAGCCCTAAATAGCTTAGGTTATATTTTTATGCTTGATTTAGGTTTTGAGGTGATTATTTTGCATGTTTGGTTGGAGATATGCTCTATGATTTTTTGTGTGTTAGAAATGCATGCTAGGGTTTCTATTTAAGGGTTTTATGTCCCTAATATGTTTATCAAATTTCTAGATGCATGTTTTAGGGTTTGTATGATGATATGGTTGAGCTTTGTTGTATGTATGTTTCTCTCTCAAAACCGTGGACCAAGGGGTCTCGGCATTGAGTCGAATCCGAAAACACGGGATTTAAAATTTTATGTGTATGAGGGACGTTAGAAGACGTGCATGTGTTAGTAGGTCCCGCATTGGGCGGTCGAGCTAGAGCGACGCATAGGGACGTAAAATTTGGACTAACACCAAAACTGCTCTCGGGTCCAACACCCGGCAGCTCGAAAAAGTGGGATTTACAGGTCCTTAGAGGCCGAATGGGTAAAAACTTAAAACACGAAAGTTGTTCGTTAGGGTGTTTCCTAGAGGGTAAGGCGGACATATTTTTAAAAAAATAAAATAAAATGAGGCTTCAATGGCCTTTGTTTTTAAGAAAAACCGAGAACTGGTCAGGGTGACCAAGTTCCAACGATTCACATGTGTTCAAACAAAAAATGGTATCGATTGAGCCAGAATCAGAAAATGTTTAAAACATGAAAGTTTTAGATCTTTTTGTTAGATACGACTTTCGTGAAGAAAGCGTTTCCAAATTCGTTTTAGATTTTAAGTTATGAATTTTCAAACAAAAGCCGTGCAGGAAACAAAATCTCATGCACGGGATTTTCTAGACCAATGACTAGGAAAAACGTTTTTCTAACTTTCAAACATCATTTTCAAACCCGAAAACCGTTCCAAAGGCGGTTTTCGATCCCCAAATGTTTTATAGAAATATTTTTAAGTGTTTTGTAATTTTCAAGACAAGTTTGGGTGCTATTCACCAAACTTACTTAAATAAACAAGAAAATGATATTTTAAGCAAGTTCAAGATTTTCAAGATTAAAATGAATAAGATACTGCGTTAGTAGCCGGAAAATTATTCCGAGTTACTAGGGCTTTGCCCAAGCCCAGAGTTAACCTTGCGGATTGAGGTTTAAGTTAAGATTATGATTTTCTACATGAACCCTTAATTAATAATTCCGTTGTGGGTTACTCCGTGTGACCCCTTCACATGTGTTAGTAGAGGGACGTATAACCGAAAAATGTATATGTTGGTTTAATCCTACATTAAACGATCTTAGAATAGAGACCTCACGTGTAAACGTCCATGGGCAGGAGGTGACCTACGAGCGTGCTCGGGAAAGGAAATTCGATCACGCGAACAACGAAGACAGAGTAAGTACAACGCCGCCTACAGCATAGGCTAGAGTTGTATGTTTACCTAACATGTTTGCTTTACACTGTTTAAGTGTTATTTGATGATTTGCTCGATGGTTGCAATATGCTTACTGTATGATGAATGTTTCAAATGCTAATGCCATGCTTTAAAAGTATGTTTCAAGTATTGTTATTATGCTTACATGAAAAAGTACGCATGTTCATGCATTGATAGAACATGAGATTAGGAGACATCATACAAGTATGTTCACTAATCTATCAAGTAGAAAAATGTCAAGAAAGACATACAAACAGAACGTTTGAGAAAAGGCCACAAGAGCCAGTGTCGTGCCCCCTGATGACGATCGGGTCGAAAGCTTGGGCAATTTCCTCAAGCTGCGCGCTGGGTACATGCACATCAAGTTAACGGGCCCACGAGTAAAATCAACAAGATAAAGTGTGATACAAGAAAGCAAGCATAACTATACATAAACGGTTCATGCATTTCACGATAGAATGTCATGTTTAAGATGAAGAAATCGATGATATGATGCCATGTTTATGCTTTCATGTTTAAGATGTCATGTAAAAGGTTATGTATATTTCATGTAATTGGTTCGCGGTATAGGAGTTGTACTTGCTGAGCTTTCGCTCATTGTTTGAAGTTTATGTTGTAGGTAAACAGCCTGTTTTGAATTAACTGCATGGTGGAGGGTGAAGCCGATGGCTGTGAAATGATGAACGGGTTGGGGTTCGCAACTCAGAAGGATTTAATTAATATATCTATTTTGAGAAAACAGACAGTTATTTTATTTGTGTATGAGTGTATGTAAATATTTTCTAAGTATAATGCTTCCGCTATATATATATATATATATATATATATAAATCCCCACTATTTTCATGATAAAGAAAAAAAAATGGGATAAAACAAGTTTAAGTTCGAGTAAGTTAAGTCAAGTGACGGCCTGTGCAAGGCGGGTCGTCACAGAGTTAATAGGGATATTAATTTGATTAAATTTTGCATATTATTTTACTCGGCACTCAGGAGAGGGAGTGAAATTAAAATTTGTCACCTACGATTAATGATTTGAATGAATTCGATTAACAAGCATAGAATTGGATAAGCAAAGTTAAGTCAAGTGAAATCAAAACCCCCTAGCCTTACACAACATCGAGTTCCCTTCAATCCACAATTTCGATTGCTTTTATTTTGCTTAATCTTAGTTTAATTTAATTGCTTAATTTAGTGCTTGTTTCAACTCCCTTTAATTTTGATAGCTTAAATAAAATTGAGTCATTTTAATTGTAGTACTTAGTTAGTTTTCTTAATTTCAATCTCTGTGGGACGATACTCGACAATTTGTCACTTTATTACTTGTGGCGATTCGTTCACTTGCGAGCACACACGAAGAAAAACACGCAACACGAGCCGAGACCACCACCCCCACAACCCTCCTACCCTCTTCCCCTACTCGCCAGAGTTCTCAACAGTATTGATATGAACCTCACCGATGAAACGACAAAACCCAACACCAAACGTGGATTCAAACCCTAAGACCTTCAAGACACAAGCTTGTTTGAGCCTTGACCTATTACCTAGCAAGATAAGAACCAAGACTTCGGATATTGACAAACGCCACACCAAGACTCTCAAGAATGTCTCAAGAACCAAGATGATAAGTTTGATTGTTGAACACCACAAGAATAATTTGATAAGTTCAAAAGTCTTTTCACAAATGCAATAAAACACACTCTCACTTTTTTTTCTGAATTCTCCAAAAACTCATCATTAGCTTCAAAACACGCCTTTTTATAGGCTGCTAGGTACAAATATCTTCTTCCTAAATTATCCTCTAATAAATTCGGATTTGACAAAAGGAAAACAAATCAGGAAACTGACCTACTCTTCCTAAATCATGCCTACAACTAGAAAAGGAAAAATTAAGTATTTAAATTGGCTTTATTATCAGCCATTACACCTAAAGAATCACGCCTAACAAATAAGGAAAGTTAAATAAATTGGCATGCAAGCCTTGCAATCAGACCTATACCACCAAAAGGGAAAGTAACCATGCCAATTTACTTGCTGAAATTAAGCTTGTTCTAACCGGACCCTTCTACAACTTCAATCATGGTGATGCTCCTTTGATGATAACATGGACCATGTTCAATGGGCCGCCACGAATTTACTTGAGTCCAAACTTCTTGAATCAGCCCATTCAATGCTTCTTTAAATCGCCTGGCTCTAAGTCTAGTAATTGGCCCAATTGGCAAGCTTAATGGATCATGTGGTACTGCCCTTGACTCCCTCCAAACCCACCTGTTAGTTCCCCCTCATGTATGCTTGGTTGTGCAACCTCATTTGCATCATTCTCCCCCTCTTGAAGAGGATTTGCCCTCAAATCATCACCTACATCAAAAGGAGATAAATCAGAAACATTAAAGCTCGCACTAACACCATACTCACCTGGTAATTCAAGCTTGTAGGCAGTGTCATTGATGCGTTTCAACACTCAAAATGGTCCATCACCCCTCGGGAGTAGTTTTGAACGTCTTTGCTCGGGAAATCAGTCCTTTCTCATATGCAATCAAACCCAATCCCCCGGTTCAAAAATAACCTTCTTGTGTCCTTTATTGGCTTGCTTGACATATTGTTCCGTTCGCCGTTCTATGTATTGCTTTGCTTTCTCATGAATCTGCTTAACAAAATTAGCTTTCTTCTTGCCATCTAAGTTAACACGTTCACTCAAAGGTAAAGGTGTTAAATCCAAAGGAGTCAATGGATTAAATTCATAAACAATCTCAAACGGTGAAAACTTAGTTGCAGAATGGACACATCGATTATAAGCAAATTCAATATGCAGCAAACAATCTTCCCACATTTTCAAATTCTTTTGTATGATCGCATGCAATAACGCAAACAAAGGCCTATTCACTACTTCGGTTTGACCATCAGTTTGTGGGTGACTAGTAGTAGAAAACAATAGCTTAGTTCCCAACTTCCCCCACAAAGTCTTCCAAAAGTAACTTAAGAACTTTGCATCCCAATCAGAAACGATAGTCCTAGGCATACCATGCAACCTAACAATCTCCTTGAAAACAAATTGGCTATATATGATGCATCATCGGTCTTATGACATGCAAAAAAGTATGCCATCTTAGAGAATCTATCTGCAACCACAAAAACTGAGTCTTTCCCCCTCTTAGTCCTAGGTAATTCCAAAACAAAATCCATTGAAATATCGACCCAAGGTACACTAGGAATAGGAAGTCGTGTGTACAACCCATGCGGTTGCTGCCTAGACTTAGCTTGCCTACAGGTAACGCATCTCGCACAGATCTTCTCCACATCACGTTTCATATGCGGCCAAAAGAAATGCTCATGCAACACACCTAAAGTCTTAGCTATTCCAAAATGTCCCATCAAATCACCCCTATGAGCTTCCCGAACAAGTAATTCACGCAAAGATGAATGTAGAACACATAATTTATTTTCTCGAAACAGGAACCCATCATGCAAATAGAACTTCCCACATGCCCCCTTAGTGCAATTTTTAAACAGGTCACCGAAATCAGAATCCATTGCACACAAGTCCTTAATGTGCTCAAATCCAAGCAATTTAGCATCAAGAGTCGAAAGTAAAGCATACCTACGAGATAGTGCATCAGCAACTACGTTTTCCTTACCTTGCTTGTGTTTGATCACATAAGGACATGTCTCGATGAACTCCACCCATTTGGCATAGCGATGGCTCAACTTGTGCAGCCCCTTTAAATGCTTCAAAGATTCATGATCCGTATGAATCACAAACTCTTTCGGCCAAAGGTAGTGTTGCCAAGTCTCTAAAGTTCGAACCAATGCATACAATTCTTTGTCGTAAGTGGGATAGTTTAGGGCTGCCCCACTCAATTTCTCAGTAAAGTATGCAACCGGTCTTCCCTCTTGCATCAATACGCCTCCAATACCTATACCTAAAACATCACACTCAATCTCAAACGTTTTAGCAAAGTTAGGTAGAACAAGTAAAGGTGCATTAGTCAATTTTTTCTTGATCAGTTTGAATGCCTTCGCTTGCTCCTCTCCCTACTTAAACGGAAAGTTCTTTTTGATGACTTCGGCCAGAGGCTTGACGATGCTATTGAAATCTCAAACAAAGCGCCGGTAAAAACTAGCCAATCCATGAAAGCTTCTTACCTGATTCACTGAAGTAGGCGTTGGCCAATCCTGAATTGCCTTCACCTTTTCCTCGTCCACCTCAATTCATTTAGCACTTACAACAAATCCAAGAAACACAAGCTTATTCGTGGAAAAGGTACATTTCTTAAGATTAGCAAATAACCTTTCTTTCCTTAAAACCTCTAAAATGAGTCTTAACTGTTCAACATGATCGCTCAAATTTTTGCTATAAATTAGGATATCGTCAAAGTAGACAACTACAAATTTGTCAATGAAAGCACGCAAAACATGGTTCATAAGTCTCATGAAGGTACTATGTGCATTAGTTAATCCAAAAGGCATAACTAACCATTAATACAAACCATATTTTGTTTTGAATGCAGTTTTCCACTCATCCCCTTCTTTCATCCTAATTTGGTGATATTCACTTTTAAGATCAATTTTAGAAAATACGCAAGACCCATGCAATTCATCTAGCATATTATCTAATCGAGGAATGGGGTGTCGATACTTTATCGTAATGTTGTTGATGGCTCAGCAATCAACACACATCCTTCATGTCTCATCCTTCTTAGGCACTAGTATTACCGGAACCGCACAAGGACTAATGCTCTCCCTAACATACCCTTTTTCCATCAGCTCGTGGACTTGCCATTGAAGTTCCTTTGTTTCCTCTGGATTACTTCGATAGGCTGGTCGGTTTGGAATTGTTGCACATGGTATGAAATCAATTTGATGTTCAATCCCTCGAATTGGTGGTAAGCCGAAAGGCAACTCCTCGGGAAAGAAATCCTCAAAATCCTACAATAGAAATTCAACACTGCTCGACAAGGAACCGACGAGATCATTAGTACACAAAAAGGCCTCCTAGTACATGAGTACTATAAGGGGCTAATGTGAAAGTAACGCTCTCTTGATCTCACTTTTTTTTGCAGTGAAATTGTATTTTTTCTCTCATGCACTCAACAAGGCCATAACTCTCTCATTTCCCCTCTCACTCTCTTTTTCGTTTTTGTCCCATCCTTAATTATTTTTAGTAAATATGTCAAACCGGATTTTCTCACTTCTCGCCTCTCAAGTTTTAACTGGTGAAAAGTTTGTCAAATGAAAAAGCAACATGAATATACTCCTGATAAATGAAAACTACCATTTTGTCCTTAAGGAGGATCGTCCTCTAATGCCTCCGGCCAATGACTCTAGTCTCAGACATACAAGATGGCAATGGATGATGTTGATCGAGAGAAATGGTAGGATGCCATGAAACTCGAAATGGAGAATATGTACTCCAATTCAGTCTGGGAGCTTGTAGATCTACCAGAAGGCATTAAGCCTATTGGTTGCAAATGGATCTATAAGAGAAAGAGAGGAGCCGATGGGAAAGTGGAGACTTTTAGAGCTAAGCTTGTGGCAAAGGGTTTTACCCAAAAAAAAGTAGTAGACTATGAGGATCTTTTTTCTTTAGTGGCCATGCTAAAATCCATCCGGATTCTCTTGTCCATTGATGCTCATTATGATTATGAGATATGGCAAATGGATGTCAAGACGGTGTTCTTGAACGGTCATCTTGAAGAAACCATTCATATGCTCCAAGCAGAGGGTTTTGTGGTCAAAAGCCAAGAGCAGAAAGTCCGCAAACTGCAAAGGTTCATTTATGGACTTAAGCAGGCTTCTGGATCTTGAAACATCAAATTTAACGAAGCCATAAAGTCTTATAGTTTTGAACAAAATCTAGATGAACCTTATGTCTATAAGCAGATAGAAGGGGATAAAGTCGTCTTCTTAGTTCTTTATACAGACGACACTCTACTCATTGGGAATGATGTAGAATCTCTATCAAAGGTAAAGAACTGGCTAGCCAGCCAATTCCAAATGAAGGATTTGGGAAAAGCAAGCTACATTCTTGGTATCCAGATTATACAGGATCACAAGAATAGGCTTCTGGCATTGTCTCAAGCTTCGTACATTGATAAGGTGCTTATCAAATTTACGATGCAGAACTCCAAGAAAGGGAACTTGCCTTCTCGACATGGAGTTCATCTCTCTAAACAACAGTGTCCTAAAACACCGCAAAAAGAGGAGAATATGAGATGAATTCCATATGCATGGGCAGTTGGTAGTCTAATGTATGCGATGTTGTGTACCAGACCTGACATATGCTTTGCAGTGGGAGTGGTTAGCCGATACCAGTCAAACCCAGGATTTGATCACTGGGTGGCAGTCAAGCATATTCTCAAATATCTGAAAAGGACGAGAAACTATATGCTCGAATATTCTAGTAGGGATTTGATTCCTATTGGATATATAGATTATGATTTCCAATCAGATAGAAACTCTCGGAAGTCTGTCTCTGGGGCGTTGTTCACTTTGGGAAGTGGAGCCATTATATGGAGGAGTATCAAGCAAACTTGTGTTGTTAATTCAACCATGGAAGCTGAATATGTAGCAGCTTGTGCAGCAGCTAAAGAGGCAATCTGGCTTCACAAATTCCGGAGAGATCTAGAAATTATTCCAAATATGCATGAGCCAATTAGACTCTATTGTGATAACAGTGGAGCAGTGGCCAATGCCAAAGAACCCAGAAATCACCGCAAAGGAAAGCACATAGAGCAGAAATTCCACTTGATGAGAGAGATTTTCAGTAGAGGAGACGTTTTAGTTGAGAAGATCGCATCCACAAATAACATAGCTGATCCGTTTACCAAGACATTACCAGCTCGGAGTTTTAAGCAACATATTGAAGGGATGGGACTTAAAGACATGCCACATTTGCTTTAGGGCAAGTGGGAGATTGTTGGGATGTGTGGCCATAAACAAATGAGATGTATTATTTTGCTGATTTAATTTGAGAAATGTTTTCAATATTATTTTTGATTGCATGTTTAGATGCTTAATAAATATCGAAAACCCTATATTATTTAAATGGGATTTTAAATGTTGTATATAAGTATTATATACAGGAGGATAATATTTAATGTAAACTAAATCTGTCCATAATTAAAAATTAAAGTCGGGATCTTTAATTTAAAATTACTAGCACGGTTCATTACGTTCTGAATGAAATTATATTATCCGAATTGTTAATAATGAGATTATTGAAATGAAAGTGCTTTATATAATTTGATTATATAGGACTGGAACACTATTAAGTATGAATCTCTAATAATTTCCATTGTCATATAGAGCATTCAAAATTAATCAATGATGGTCATATATGAATTGATCTTAATTCTGAGTAATTAATAGACTCATATTTATTGTATCATATTTTTTGACATATCGAGTAATGACACAAATGAATAGTATCAAATTCTTGGTATATTAGAAATATAATATAATAAATAGCTGGGAATATTAATATAAAAGATAAAATCCATTCCTTCGTAAAGAAGTCAGATGGACGGTTCCCATACGTATTGATTCGGGACTTGAATAATAAGAGCGTTCAATTTATGATTAGATCATAAATATATTATTCATTAGAGAATCAATGGTACTTAAGGAGAAAGATATAATTAAAGGGGTTAATCGAAAATACCTAGCTTTAATTATGAACTGTTTATGGGTGATTGATTTATATGTAGTGACTATATCAATGGGCAATTCAAATCCTTTGAATATAATTAGTTTTATAATTTTAAGAGTGCAATTCCATAGTTGTGCACCACAGGTGGTTCACATTATATCCACAAAGTGTATATGGAATTTTGAATTTTGACACATGTAGAAAATAAAAGTCGATTGTTTTAATTTTGGATAGTTCAAAATAAAATATTTTAAAACAAAGGAAGGAATTGATTAGATAATGGGAGAGAGATTTTCTCTCTCCCATATCTATCAAACACGCCCACTCTAGGGTGGTAGTGGGCGTGTGTGTTTTTCCACAATGGGAGAAGTGAATTAATTAGTTTATTTATTTATTTATTTATTTAAAATTAAAAAAAGGAGATGTCAGTTATTTCTCTGTAATATTAAAAGGAGGGTACACACGATGTATCTGGAAAGGAGAAATTATATATTAATTCCTTTTTGACAGAAAAAAAAAAAAAAAAAAAAAAAAAAAAAAAAAAAGGATACACGTACCTTTTTTATTTTTCCAGAGAGTTTTCTTCTCCTCTTCTCCTTCACTTTGTCTCATGAGTTGAGAACGCAAAGTGAATCAAAATTCAGGTGTGTGATCAAACCCAAATTCATAAATGCCTACTCGTTTCCTGTTCATCGTGACCTGGAGAACGCTGAGAAAGAATCATTGATGTTTCCGAAAGATTTGGAGTTCTCAAGAAGGTTCTTGAAGGAGTTTAAGAATTTCGACCTAATCGGACAACGGTCAATCTCTAAATTTTCTTCTTAATTTATTTTTATTAAATTAAAATAAGTATTGTCGCCGGATAAAATTTTGAGAAAAAATTTTATATGTGCGTTTTGATCCGTACCATACTTCCGCTATTTTTTAAAAATCCGGTTTTCAAAACCAACAAATTCTTGCATTAAAAATACCCCTAGATTGAACAATAACAAAATGATTTTGTTCTAGATGATAAATATTTTTTTTTCACTCATTTTTCCTTTTGATTTTTTCAATTTTTCAATTTTTTAATTTTTTTTGTTTTTTTGTTTTTGTTTTTGTTTTGTTTGTGTTCTTGTTTTTGCCTTTTTTTTCAACAACACGTGCTGCTTTTGAAATCAATATTCTAAAACGAATATATTGAAATCAATACACGGTTCCAATACATAGAAACCAAAAAAAAAAAAAAAAAAAAAAACAGTCGGTGGGTTCGTGCTAGGCGACGAGTGATGGGCAAGTCGTGGGTCTTTAATAGCACTCTTCGAAAGTCGCAGTGAAATCGATTTTTTTTTTTTTTTTTTTCCTTTCGGTGAGCGGCTCTCTGAGCACTGGGGTGAATGGGATTTTGAGAGAATTCAAGCCTAAGGCTCTGATACCATAAAACAAGAAAATAGACTACATTTTATTGCTTCTCGTATTATTACATAGAGAAAAGAATACATCATTTATAGAGGTTGATTACAAAGTTGACCACCTAGACATACCAAATAAGGACCGAATAATCCTCTAGAAAAATCCCCTAAATAAAACCTAGAAAACTGAATAATTATCTTGCTAGTTTATTATCACAAAACTAGAAAAGTAAAAATGAATCTTTTAAATCCGGAAATAATCGTCTGATTTCAGCAGAGAGGAGAGAAGTACGACTCAATCTTGCCGAAGCAATGACGGCTTTCAAACTATCGGAATGTTCGTCGGAGGTGGGCGGTAGTCGCAGTGGGAAGTAGGGTGTGGTGGTTGTGGCAGTGGTGGTGTTTCGAAAAATAAAAGAAGATGAAAAGAAAAAAAAGGGCAATCATGGAAAAGTATTTTAAAAGTGATTGGAATTGTCATTCCTCCCTCCTCTCACATGAGGGAGGAATGATGATTCAACCAGAATAGGTGAATAGTCATTCTTTTAGAACGGGTATTCTTTATTCTTAAGCCAACCAAACACCAGAATTAAGCACCATTCATTTCCATTCCATTCAATTACCCCTAACCAAACACAGCCTTTTCGTTAATTTTTGAACAAAATATGTTAGTTAGCATAACTTTTTGATCAAATTACCAACGGATTTCATTTAAAGATTAACGAAAATGACTATATATTATAACAACATTTTAATAATATAGAGCTATTCCTTTTTTTTTTTTTTTTTTTTTGGTAGCTCAAATAACTCTAAACTATTAAAAACGTTAGAATTTCCTTTAATTTTTGGACGAAATCTGTTAGTTAACATCACTTATTGACCAAATTGCTAATGAATTCCATCAAAAAATAAACGAAAATGACTATTGTATTAACGTTTAAATTGTTTAGGGGCATTTCAACTACGGAAAAAAAAAAATTTTTGAGTGACCAAAAAGTTACACAAGTTTAAAAGTTCAGGGAGTAAATGAACAGTTTAACCTAAAAAAATTTCAAAAGATGCTTTGATGAGCATATAAATTCCAGAAAAAACTTTCTTGTACACGCAAAAGAAATGAAAGACTACAAAAGTATTGAAAAAAAAAAAAAATAATAGCAAATACACGTCACATACTATTAGGTGGTGAGTCCTCGAAGCCAGAATATATGAAAAAGCTAAGGGGCTCCTTTGTTATAGCTTATCAATGGCACCAATTTACAGTGGATGAGACATTCCCGACGACGAATTGATGATGGGTTTGCGACCAATTTAGGATTATCAGACATGCAAGTTTTGAAGCAATCTTAAGCACCCATCAGAAGAGAGATGGGGATGGAAAAGTGGAGAGGCGTGCAGGCGTTTGGCTTCTGCATCGAGTATCATGAGCAATGTTAATGTCATAGCCAGTACCACAAGCGTTGTCGATCTAATCTGTTTCATAGCTTTCTTTTCTGCACTCTCCAAAGTAAAGGCTATGACCTTAAGTTCAGAAATAAGGCCATGAATAAATGGATTTATAGTTTGTTCAATATATTAATTTAATCAATTGGCTCTAGACCTACTTTATTTAGAATAATCTTTGAGGTCGAACTAAAATCTTCACATTTTGTTTGATTATCAAAATCTATAGTATTCTTCAACATAGAATGTTAACTGATCATTTGAAATAATAAAGAATCTTTTAGCAGAAAACAAATAGTGAAGAGGCGTGTAGCTCTTGGAAGGGAAAAAAAAAAGTTCATGGGGAAAAATTAAATATTTTACTGACAAAACAAAAGAGAGAAAATATTGAGATTTTTTTAACACTTTCACACTTAAAAATTTAGACTATCTATCCAATTTTTATATCTTAAATTATGTCTAACCAATTATATTATACCACGTTTTTTAATGAAATTAGATGTAAAAAAATTATAATGCATGTCAAATTTTTAAATTGATAGGACATAATATTGTCGGTTAGACAACTTTTAGAACACAAAAAAAAAAAAATTTGAATAGGAGATAAAAGTCTCAAACTTAATGTTTTATATTTACTTCTACAAAAATAAATGATTTGTTCTTACTAAATAGTTTGCGGTCGAATAACAAACTTTTTCCAATTGAATTGCAAATTTATTTGAGGCAAAATCGACTTGTTAGGTTCCTTTAGCAATTGATTTGTTCTTAATGTTGGCCTTTGCAATGTTGTATTTATCATTATTATTTGCACTTTTATACCATTTGGGATTATCGGTGTGGCAAATTTTGAAGCAGTCTTTTATAGTTGGTGATCACTTTCTTCTTATAAGAGGAGCACACGTTAGAAGAGAGTGCTGGGGACAAAAAAGTGAAGAGTCGTGAAGGCTTTGGGCCACTACAATGAGTGTCATGAATATCATAGGCCAGTACCACAAGCATTGCCGATCTAGTCTGTTTCATAGCTTAATTCCTTGCACTCTCCAAAGTGACAGTTCTCTCTTCTTGCTAAAATTGTGATAAACAATGAATTTAATTTAGAAAATAAACCACGAATGAATAGATTTATAGACCTACTTTCTTTCTAATAAACTTTACGGTCGAGCTAAAAGTTTTATATTATTATTTGATAGCACGAGGCATGTTGCTCTTGGAAAAACGGGTATAGGAAAATAATAAATATATCTTTGAATGCCTTCCAAAAGAAAAAGGAAAAGAAACTATTTATATATCATTTAACCCTCTCAAACAAAATTTATATATATTGCCTATCCAATTTGTGTCTTAAATTATATCTAATCAATCATAATACAACATTCTTTAATGGAAATCACATGTTTAAACAGAATTTAGATCACCAATCCAATTTTAGTGTCTTAAATTATGTCTAACCAATCATAATACAACATTCTTTAATGAAATCACATGACAGGACATAATATTGTTGGCTAAACAACTTTTGGGATTAACATCAATAGAAGATCTAAAATATGTCTTCACATATTTGTTGTATACAATAATTCATTAGAAACTTTAATCCCTATTGATTAAATCAAAAATCTGCAGTTTTTCGGTCTTCCATGGAACAAACAAATACTCATAACGTGGTAAATACACCAAGGTTTCTCTACTATTAATATTCTATGCTAGTCTCCTATCCTTAACATAACCGATATGTGGGCTCAGTTTTTTTCTTCAAACTTTTTACGGCTATGTATATCTTTTACCTATAGATAAAGAGATAAGAAACCCTAGATGTGACTACCCAACTATGTCGAACCGTCTAAAAACTTACTTTTCTTGAAATTAAACTTAATTAATTTACTTGTAGAAAGCGGAATTATACATATAAACAAAAATTCTATCATTAATTATATCGTACTCATCAAATCAAATTAACATTCTAGTCATTAAGTAAAATAGACATGTACTATCTTAAAAGTAATTCATAATCTATAATTATGCTAAACTATTATATAGTATGATATTGAGCTTGAAAGATTACTAACTTGTCATAACACTATAAATATTTTTCTAAACATCTTGGAGAGGTGAAAAATATTCTACACACAACATAATTTCACTTATGTTAGGATTTGGTAATATAGGAGTTTATTTTTTTAAGTTCGACCCATTCAAGATTATAAGAATAACCTCTTAATTACAATCCCTTAGTACAAGGGAAAACCTTTTGATTCCGATTATGATAATGTGAGAATTCTTGTGTTGCTTTAATAGGAAATGGGGATTGGTTTGGAATTGTAGTTGAGCTCGGTGATTTTGCTAAGTTGCCTACATACCCCGTTGAGGGATCAAGCCCCTTGTCTTTCAGAAAATTTGAGTTTTGTATATGGATAATTCCTCGATGTATGACCTTATGAGGAATTGAAAGGACATTTTTGGATTTGATTTAGAATTTGGAATTTGGAATTTGTGAATTTGTGACTGAACTTGGTTCTTATGACTAGGTTACCTATATATCAGTTTGTATAATAAAGTCTCCGTAGTTCTTTGGCTTTAATTTTTGTTTTTTCTTTGAGATAATTCCCTAGTGTATAACCTTACGAGGAATTGAAAGGATTTTTGGAAATTGATTTAGAATTTTGGTTTTAACTTTTGACTTTTGAAAGTAAATGACCTAATTTTGAAATTTGGGTTTTTTTTTTTTTGTTTAAATTTTGAATTTAAATAATTCACTGATGTATGACCTTACATGAATTAAAGGACATCTTTGAAATTTAATTTGGAATTTGAGACTGCACGAAGTTTTTATGACTAAGGGGGTGTTTGGTAAATGAGTTTGAGTTAAGGTTTTTGAGTTGAGTTTGAGTTAAGTTAAGTTGAATTTTAAAGTTGAGTGTTTGGTAAAAAGTTTGAGATAAAAAGTTTAACTTGAGTTGAATGTTTGGTAAAAAAGTTTGAGTTTAGAAGTTAAAAAAAAATAAAACAAGGGCCCTGTTTGGATGTTAAAAATTTGAGTTAAACATTTTTAATTCAAATTTAACATTCTATTGTAGGTTTTAGTAAAGAAAAATGGAAAAATTAAAATAAGCTCAATTAATAACACACATCAACTTGGGACATCAAAAGCTTTTGTGTACTTTCTTACATAATCATAAAATACAACAAAAATTACATAATTGCTAACGAAAAGTGCTAATAAAAAAAACATTATAATTACAATCCTAATATGGTTTAAATAGATTAAACTGACATTAATTTCAAGTGGATTTAAAAATTAATTAAAGACCCTTTTTTTTTCTTTTATAAGATAGTTAATCAATTTTCTTAAATAGTCAATGATTGATCACATAATGATTATTTGGAGATTCTACAATGAGATAAATATTTTTACCTCATCAATAGAATAATATCCAACAGATGATAACGAATAGATTAATATGTTATACCAAATTAAGGTTATAACATGGGATAAATGATAATAATAATAATAATAATATTAAACTTTATTGATGAGATAAAATGGAGAGGTGTTATTATAGAACTCCCCTTTTCTCAAAAATAGAAAACTATAATCAATCGTTCACTCTTTTGAGTGTTAAAAAAATATTTAAATTTTACTCTTTTTAGGTGAAAATTGATTTTAAACAAGTATTTTTCACAAATTTACGATTTTTTTTTTCTTTGGCTTAAATTCTACGCCTATATAGTACACGAAATTTAGGGAGAAACAAACAAACAGAGGAAAGAGAGTGGGATTTTTAGAGAGAGAGAGAGAGAGATACAAGGGCGGCCTCATTCGGATCCTCGTCGTCATCGTCGGCCTCATCCCTGTCTCCGTTCTCCTTTGCCTCCCCCGCCACCCCCGGCATTCGAATCCACCACGACCCATGGCGGAGGACCTGGGAGGCCACCTACTTCGCGACCCAGGGCGGAGGGCCGCGTGGGTAGTCCTCGACACCGTGAGATTCAGAGGACTACCGGGACCGCGAGCCGGCATCCACAACATCACGAGCTCACCGGCGTCGACGACATCGCGAGCTCGCCGGCATCCACAACATTGCGAGCTCGGATCAATGTCGCCGATGACTCCGTAGCTGCCCGTCACTTCCACCGCCTCGCGAGCCTTTTCTGGTTTGTCCAGTGGGTGCAGTCAACCGAGCAACAGGGAGCACTCCGTGCCGGTGGACTTGCTCTTCTCGCACCATGCCGGCAACGGCGGAACGCCCTTCGGAGTCCACATGCAATACATCCCCTCAGGAATCTCGTCCAATTCGTTGACCTCTGACGATGACGATGAAGACAGAGGCTGGACGAAGACAGAGGTGGATGAACAACAGATGGGCAACAGAGAAACCAAGGACAGTTTGCCTTGAGTTGGTCGCACAGTAAACCAAGTTTGGTTTACTGTGTAACGGTTCAAAGGCCATCTGGAATCAAACTGCAGCACCAAACAACCTTAGTTGAGTTTGAACTCAAAAATTTGAGTTCAAACCGTTGAGACAAGCACCCCCTAAGTTACCTATTGTATCTGTTTGTGGAATTGAGTCATCGTAGTTCATGTTTTATGAATTGTATTTGATTTGAATCATTGTTTTGCTTATTTGAAACAAGAGTTGGGCTTCTTGGCACAAACGATCGTCATGGGATTTTTTTGGTGTGAAGTACTGTCTTTTTTGAGCCTACTTGACAATCTACGCTTTCTTGTAGTGCATTGTGCCTATTGGAATTTTTTTTTTTTTTTGTTTTGTTTTGTTGGGGGATGATAAGAAATAGTATATTTATGATAATGAAGAGCTTGTTTGGTGTAATATCTCAAACCAAGTTTTTTAAGATAATTTTTGTCTTTTTTTTTCAAAAATTTCTGTCATTTTCTAAAAGTATTTTTTATCTTTTCTAAAAAATAAACAAAATTATTATTTAAACTTAAAAAACTTAACTCAAAACTAAACACCAACCCAAGTTTATAGTAGGTCTTCTAAAGTATAATAAATTATAACATTTTTTCATTTTTCATTTTAAATTATGTTAACTTTTCAATTTTGCCCTCCCTCTTATCTTCGTCTCGCTCCCACACTCTCTTTCTCACTCTGTGTCTCGCAATTTTTCTCTCTCGCGTCACTGGTTTTTGAGCCGGTGGATGACTCGACGGTGGCAAAGAGACCGTCGCGATCTCGGCGACAGCGACGAAGAGAAAGCCGTCCTGATTTCCGATCTGTATCTCGACAACAACGACGGAGAAACTCCGTCCCAAACGTCTAAAGAGCAGCTGCTGTCAAGCAGAGAAGACGACGACGACGATAGGATCGCGACTGTGACTGAATCCGACGGAGACAGTGGCGCGACAACAACATCCGCCGACGACAATGGGATCTCTCTCTCGCTCGCACGCGGGTGCGATTCTCTAGTATTTTGTTTCTCTCCAGGTTCTGATTTGTCTCCGAGATCCTATGGCGTTGCTCCGGTGAGTGGCGAGCGACAGCGGCGACGAGCGAGGAAGAGAGCAGTGATAAGCTTTGGGTATGTGCCCTAGGGTTTGGGTTAGGTTTGTGGCTGATTTGGGGCTAATTTGGCTAGTTTGTAATGTCAACTAAGTTTTGGACTTTTTAAAAAGAATCACAGAATTAGTGTTAGTTGGAGGAAAAAAAGTAGTATATTGCATTTTCTTATTAAAAAATATAAATTTATGAGAAAATATTGTATTTTCTTGTTACAAAATAATATATTTACACATCAAAGCATTTTTAGACTAAATTTTATTGAAAATAACACATTTACATTACACACTAAAGCATTTTTAGACAAATTTTACTTATTTAGTTGTGTAATAATCCCGTTTTCGGATTATTTTCTAATTGAAAGTATTGTATTTACAAGAAAATATTGGATTTTCTTATTGAAAATAATATATTTACACATTAAAGCATTTTAGACTAAATTTAATATTCACATTACACACTAAAGCATTTTTTTTTACTAAATTTTACCTATTTAGTTGTTTAATAAGCATATTTTCAAATTATTTTCTATTGAAAGTAATGTACTTACAAGAAAACATTGGATTTTCTTATCGAAAATATTATATTTACAAGAAAATATTGGATTTTCTTATTATTTTTTATTGAAAATAAAGTATCAACAAGATTATATTGGATTTTTTTGTTGAAAATATTCCATTTACAAGAAAATATTAGATTTTTTAATTGAAAAATATTTTATTTACAAGAAAATATTGTATTTTTGGATTATTTTCTAATTGAAAATAATGTCTTTACAAGAAATGTTTGGATTTTCTTATCGAAAATATTATATTTACAAGAAAATATTGGATTTTCTTTTTGAAAATAATACATTTACACACCAAAAAAAATTTAGACTAAATTTTATTGAAAATAACATATTTACAATACACACTAAAGCATTTTACTAATTTTACCTATTTAATTGATTAATAGACATAATTTCATATTATTTTTATTAAAAAACAAAAAAAAAAACCCCCAAATTTTATTAGAAATACAAAATACGCCACCGCCGCCCCCATCCCGCCAACGCTGATATGAAAATCCAGATCTAATGTCGTTGTCGCGGTCAACGTTGCTTGCGAAAAAAGTGTCACGATTTTCCGATTCAAGAGTCGTGCGAGACCAGTCGTCGAGAGATCCTTCTTGTGGCACTAACAATTCGCTCTGATGGAGTCACGATCCATGTCACCGACAACAACGTCGGAGGGCACAGTGACGGCGCTATCGCCGACGATGAGACGAAAATTGATTTGGGAGAAAGAAGGGTGGGTAGGGGTATTTTGGGAATTTTTGAAAGTTAGAAACTAAAATATGCTATAAGTTTCACCACCTAATAAATTATGCTATAATTTTCCGTCACATGTATTAAAATGATATTTTCCTATTTCTCCCTTCTTTTGGGCTATGGTGACAGTCAATTTACCTTCCATAATCTGACAGGTTACTGTTCTATTTAGACAAAATTGGGCCTATTTTGGGAGTCTCTGACCCAGTTCATTTTTTGGGTCTTCTGAATATTGTTGGCCCGCTGAATTGTCCGTGGAAGTAAATGCAGGAACACACATTAATTTTTAGGCCAAGACTTGCACATATTATCACTTTTTTCCCTTTTTTGTTCTTTTTTTTTTTTTGAGCCCGTAGTTAAATTTCCCCTGAAGGCATATTAAGATGTAATCTGCTTCCGCCTCTCCATGTGAATACGTATGTATATATATATATACTAGTCGCTATATATTTTCATATTACATTTTCAAGTAATATGCAATATACATTCATACATATACATATATCTATATAACGTATATTATCATTGCCTTTTTATATTTTTAGAAGATCCATTCAAGTGCATATTTTTCCGTGTTTTTATTCAATCCATGAGACTCTTCTCTCCTTCTCCCTTTTTTATTTTTATTTTTAATTTTTTTTTTTTTTTTGCCAAAATGGAGTATTGCACCTTTCGTGGTTAAAATAACCACGTATCTCAAGTCCCACACACATATGATGTATATAGGATTTTAAATACATAGTTAGAAAATCATTTGCAACTTTTATGAATTTCTAAAAAGAAATCGTCTCAATGACAACCATATGATTTTTTTAGTGATGCAAACCACAAATCCCACACTTACAGGGTTTATGAGATTTGCTAATTTCTTAGAGAGATGTAGGCCAACAAGCCCCACACCAATAGGGGTGTTTATGAGACTTTGCCTCTCTAGCATCAGAGAGCTAACAAATCCCACAGCAATTGGTGTTTATGACTTGTAGATTTTAGAGAGATCGCACTGCAGGGTGACCAGAGATCCAACACCGATTATGACGAAGGCGGACCTAGAAAAGGACACAGTCATTGAAGACGACGCAGTCGCAATTATCGCCACTGGTGTCTGTTTCAACGGCCATAGCAATGATGACTGCTCGACATCCACAGTGACGGCAATGGCGTGGCAACCCCCTGTGCTTGACATCCACAGTGATGGGTGAAGTAAAGGCGTGTGCGGGGGTCTTCACCGGAGGTAGGTAAGGGAACTTCGTGAAAGGGGTGGGGGAACTTAAGCAAACTGAGTGGGGTTTTTTTTTTTTTTTTGTTTTTTTTTTTTTTTTTCAATGTAGTAGATAAAACTTTTAGAGAAAAAAATAATAATAAATGGAAATTATGCAGCCAAATAAAAAAAAACGGTATTTTAAAGTTCGAAGCACGATAAGACTTGTCATTTTGACAAACTACAATACCCTAGTACATAACTAATGCGTTTACATCCAAAAAGTTCAAAGAATGAGCAGTTCCATTTTGAAGTTGAAAGGGAATGAATTATACAAAATTCGAGAGGGACCTGGGTATTTTTTTTCTTGTGAAAAACCGAGTAGAACGAAAATAGTCCTCAAGAAGAGAAACAAACAAGTCTTTAGGCCATTGCAGCAGCTCTGAAAAGATGCGGGAAACACCGAAAGCATATTTCACCCAAAAAAAAAAATGATGCCGGAAACGAGGCCACAGATTTGGAAGAGAACAGCACCACAGAAATATGAATAAGAACATAATGCAAGAAAGAACAAGCACCTTAAAACAAATCCGCAGCATCTAAATATTAATAAAACTATCGACCCACAAAGGAAGAAGCTTCAACTATGCCACCACAGGAAACAATATATGCGAAACAAAACAGTTCAAAACGGTCGAATTTGGAGCATGTATGGAGCAACCTACAAATAATGAAGTTTATAATTTTTGAAGTACCTAAACGGTCAAAAGGTGAAAAGGAAAGTACGGATTTTGTTCCTAGTCCTAAATGGTGAAAAAACCTACTAATATTTGAACTATGACTGGCAAGATCATTAATTTTCTCAGCTACATAATTTTCCTCCTCAAGAGTCCTTAGTTGCAGGTGAGTTGACATCAGATGCGGTATCTTTCTGACTCGAGGAAGGCATGGTTCCTCGGACTTTCAGGTCCCCGCCTTGCTGTTGCTCTTGTTGCATCTGCTGCTGCTGCTGCCGCTGCTGAAGTTGATGCTGCTGAAACTGCTGCTGCTTCTGAGAATGAATCTGTAGCTGCTGAAACTGCTGAGCAGTCAAAAGAGTATGAACATGATTGTTCGAATAATACTGCTGCCCAGCTCCGTAAGAGGAGAAATTCATCATAGGTCCGCCATTCGGGAGCGCTTGCCCAGTCATTACTTTCAAATGTTGAATTTCCTCTTTTAGTGCATCATTCAGTGCTGCCATAAATTAAGAAACACCGTTAGTGTGAGCTGGAAATAGACACGACTCCATCAAGGTTCCTAATGCTATGTTCACTCACGGAACCTGACATTCAAACACCAACTACGGCTTCATTCACAATTTCCACCTGTATATGTAGACTCTTAAGCAACCTAATGCCCTGTGTGATCATCAAGCAGATCGGCCAACCAACAAAGTGGGAATAAATAAGAACATACTATGTTTAAAAACAAATATATGAAAAACCTACATCGGTTTTCAAGAAACAGAAAAACATTTGCATCCTAGACTCAAGAAGCTGAGCATTTTTTTTTTTTTTAAACTCCCTTCAGAAACCAAGCAAAGAACCAAGAAACAAAGAACGAAGAAACATAGATCACCAATTCCAAGTCCAACAAGAAGACATCAGCAATGGTATAAGTGAACGGTTGAGTTTTAAGTTCAAAACCGGGAAGCCTATTGAACACTACAATCTTTCGGAAGCCCATACCATAAGGGAAGAAACTACAGGCCTGAGGGCTCAACTAGCACCATAGATTGACTTTCCTAAGCATTCCTATTTCCTCAAGAATTATGTTCATACCATTAACTTGTTTTCTTCTTTTTAAATCTTTTAGGTACACATACAGAGATGGGTATATCCATTCTGAAAGAAACCTTGAAAATAAAATGAAATTAAAGCTACACAAAGCTAGGGAGGTGCCTCCATGGAGAAAACAAGTCTTTCATAGTATTTGAACTTTTTATAAAAGAGATTGAGGTGAGAGAGGGAAGAGAGTGGAGAAAACAATTTGGAACCCATCAGCTCTCCCATCAACATCAGAGTGAAATTATGATTAGAAAATATATGGTGAAGAAATCATAGCATATTTAAAAACGATTTTTGTTTCGTGTTCCAGACATGCAAGATCAAGCTAGAATTTTTGTTTCACATTTAGTCTTGAAAGATCAACATAGGATTTTTTGTTTCATATTCCAGTCATGCAATATTAAGAGGAAGAATCTACGGTAAAGCCCCTATTTTTATACCCTATCGATATGGCTCATTTTAAACCGTTAAAATGTAATTGAACGGTTGAGATGTTGTTTGTGTATCGTAATTATCATATACCTTACCTCATATTAGTATATATTAATAAATAAAAATAAAAAATAAAAAAAAACCCACCTCTCCCCCCGACGCCGACCCAGACCGCCCCCCCCCCCCCCCCCCCCCCCCAACCTGACGCCTACGAGCCCAAGCGCCCCCACACCCCCAACGCCGACCCAGACCCCCCCCCCCCAAAACCCCGAAGCCAGGCTCGGGCCCCCCCACCCCCGACGCGACCCAGGCCCCTCCAGATTTGGGCCCCCCACCCCCGAAACCCCGACGACGGCCCCCCCTCCAGCGAGCTTCTGCTGTTCAGGGACAGCGAAATCGCCTCCCCTAGGTGACCTTCCACCGACCGGCGAGAGAAGAGAGAGGGGGGAGAGTTTTTTTTTTTTTTTTTTTAAGGAAAAAGAAAGAGTAAATTTGGTCTATTCAATCTCAAATTTGCACAAAATTACAGCCATAGATTTTAAAAGCAATTCAATAATAGCCTTTGGATGAGTAACCACTGGTAGTGTTTCTTAAATGAGCTCTACCGCGGATTCTCCCATATTAAGATTGGATATAAATTAGTTAGATGACCCAATAGGCACTTCTGCAGGCCTCTGCAGAACCAATAAATCACAGACACATTGAGATAATACTGCTACAAAAGTTCAAACTTCAGAGAATCTATAATGGATTTGAACTTGAGAATAGGAAGAAGATAGAAGACAACACTTCATGGTTGGTCAGATTTTAACAAAGAGAGACCACAACGGTATCTCTGAAATATCATAATCATCCTTATCTTTTTATTCAGGGCTTAGGAAAGGAGAGGGCTCAAGTGTATGCATTTAGAACTTGAAGACAATCTCAGTTTGCCTCCAATGTTTTCAGAATAATCTAAGGTTCAGTAACTATACGCTAAAACGGGAATATGAGTTAGAAGTGTATTATCAGTGTTTACGATATATGAAAAACTGAACAATTAAACCAACATTCCAAGGGAAAGACAAACTAAAATGGGCAGCAGGGAAAAATAAAACAACCAGTTGCTACAGCAACACTCTTTTCTGGACACTTGATTAGCTAATTTTACAGCTTTAACTCTTCATAACCAACTATTCATGAAAGCACTTACTTATTCCATTGCCCAGGTCTCACTTTACAAACGATGCATATCAGACGGTGAAACTAGCCTAAATAGCTACCTTATGCAAATGCCCTACATCCTAACAACTTGCTACAAGATAAACGCTACCTTAGGCAAATGTCCTACATCCTAACAACTTACAAGAAGGTAATGATCATTTGTTTTTCTCTCGAGATTCCTTTTAAAGTCAGGGGGGAGAGAGAGAGAGAGGGAACAAAGCCCTTACCATCTTGCAAGTGAACCTGCTGCTCAATCGTTTGCAAGCGCAATTTCAATTCACTATTCTCTGCTGTCAGACCATTGGTATCTCTCTGCTCACAGAATACACACGAGGAGAGAAATTCCATGAATACCACTTGCAATTCATCAGATTAAGATAAGTAAGCTAGCATCTATCCAATTGGTACCCAAGCTACGGAAACTTATTCTAGTTTTGACCCTAAAATAAATTTCTGCTGAGATGATCTTATTTACCTGCAAGAGAGTCAGCTGAGCAGACAACGAAGTTGCTTCTGTTTGCAGGGTCTGAACTTTTCTTTCAAGCTCGGCAATGTACCTCATCTTCCTTTCCTTTGACCTGGCAGCTGACTGCCTATTTGCCCAAATCCTGTTGAATGACACACAGGAATATCAACAAGATATTTAAGTGGGACAAAAGCAAGATTACAGCAACCCATTTCACCTTTCATGTCAGGAAAGAAATATTAAGGAATATGGGGGAATCTTTAAGGTGTGTGGGGAGGGAGAAAGAAACAACAGAGAAGAAAGAAAATAAATGGAAGATCACCAAACAAGGGAAGAAAAATAATCAATCAACTTCGCATTTTTTAGATGCCTTGCAAGACCATCAAGAAGGCCAAGAAAAATCATGCCACAGATAACAACTAAACCTGATCCAGTCTGAAGTACAAGGTATGATTTTCTGATATTCTCACAATGCAGGGTACAAAAATTAAAGAAGCCCAAAAAAGACCCCTCAACATAGCATTACTTACTCGCCTTGCAAAATCACCAAACAATGGAAGGGGGGAAAAAAAAAAAAAAAAAAAATCCATCAACATAGCATTATTTACACGCCTTGCTAGACCATCTCATCCAAAAACTCTTGCTAAAAGCAAAGAGACCAAAAAAAAAGACCAAGAAATCGTGCCACAGATAGCAACTAAACCTGATTTAACCAACCAAGTCATCGTGCCAGTTGCCACACAAATAACAAGTCATCGTGTCCATCTCTGGTAAATTTTGTATTTCAAAAAAATATATATATTTTTTTTAACCCAATAGAGGAGATTACTTGTACCACAAATGATTGTTGAGATAAAATAGTACAATATCCAAAGTTAAAAAAATTTAATTAAGAAGCCAACAAATTTCTCTATTAGAAAAGGAAAATTCAAAAAGCCTGCAACACAGACGACGTCACCAAGGCTAAGGAAAAGTATATTTGTTTTTTTTTCCCCCATGAAATTAAACACAATAAATTTAAACAGTATGTCATCTATGGGAATTGGGAAGTTCCTGAAGAAAGCCCCCAATTTAATTTTGGGAAGATTGGAATTAAACAAAATTTACACAAACCGGACCAAAACTTGTATATACAATTTACAAAACATAGAACCATGACAAAAATCTCCTCAATTTTTCAAGTTCTAACAACACTGGATATCTCTTAATGGTCACATGATAAAGCTACAAACTTTTCTCTTTCTTCATCCCTCTATTCTTAAACAAACAAGCCTAAAATATATTTGAGGCCTTGATCTCCTCCAATCTCGATCTTAACAGGGACGGAGGTGCCATTTGGCCCTAAACTTATCTTATGACAAAATCTAGAATCACAAACCAACGAATTCTTTCAAAGCACTGCAATTAAAAAAATATCAGTAGAGAACTTTACAGATGCCAACAAAACAAAAACAAAAATTTCTGTCTTCTTACCAAACTTTCCCCACAAATATTTACCTGAGATATTCTACCACTAAAAATGAAGGAAAACTAGCATGAATCAACACAAACAGGCATAGATTACCTTGGAAGCAAATCAGGAGCAAAATCCAAGGAAAGATTGAGATAATCATCTGAACCAGTCTCACCCATCTCCTCTAGTTTGGTTCCAGAAGACGAAAACATATTCCAATGAGGCCTTCTGTTTGGCAATTTGTAAAGCCTATCTAAATCAAATATACCATCGATATACCAAAAATGTAGCTTTTGTGATATCACCATGTATACAAACACATTTTGTTTTTCAATTTTTTCCTTTTACGCATGCCCTCTGCCCTAAAATTCCACTTTACACTGACCCTCCCTGCCCGAGAATTCAGCTTTCTAAAGTACCCCTCCTTAATTCCTACTCGCCTCCCTTTAACTTCCTCTTAGTTCTACAGCTTATTCTTCTATTTTGCTTTTCCATTACTCGATTACAAATATTAGTTGACTCTTCTATCTCTCCCCATTCGTAAAACCATCCCATTTTTCTCTCTCACCATTTACTAGTCCTTCCTACTATTCTCTTATCTTACAAAATCATCCTCCTCAAGATTTTGCTTCCTAAATTTCTTGACTTTCGAGGCTCCATCACAGTTACCTAAAACCATTCTCTCTTTTATTTATACTGGTCAACCAAAGCAATAGAATACAATGTATTTCGGCCTGGATTAGTTCAGATTTTCCATTTCAATCAGTAAGATGAAGACCGATTTATTTTAAGATAATAATAATAACAAAGAAGGCCAGTTCAGTGTATGTTCCAATTTCCCGAAAAGTAAATAAATATCTAAATTGCAAACATAAGTAACTATCTGAACGAAAACTACAAGAATGTTTTCGAGCACAAATTCATACACACATCACACTTAGTCCACGTTTAAATAGAGATGCACATCACACACATGTATATATGGTCGTAGATTGCAGAAAACTATCCCAGCAGAGCCTCTTAATCACTTGGGAATCCGCCAGCAAGGATGGTCTAAACAGAAAGCCAATAGTTTCTAATGATAGATAATTAAACATGAATAAATAAGTACGACAACAAAAAGAAAGCCAATATCGCTAGGCGTATAAAAGGTATGAAGTACATAAGTAGTAGAAGCAGAATTAGAATAAAAAATGTAGATAGAATTAAATCCATAAATTTTCACACAACTTCCTTAAAACCTTTTCGAATTATTATAAAACCGCTTAAGACAAAAATTATACCTTTTTGCCCGTTTGGGATCAATTAGAGCAAGCTCTGCAAGCTTTGCAGCAGACATGGCTTTCTTCGAATCAGCTGCAGAGATCTCTTCTGAACCTGAAACAAGCATCTCGGGTTTGATGGTTGTCGATCCATCCATGGACTGGCTATGTTGGTGCCTAACTCTGGGCCTCTCGTTAGAACCAGTGCTCACAAACTCTGCAGATGAAGCCGCTGGAGCTGCTATCAAAGCTGGAGCTGCTGCAGAAGAAGACGGCTCGCCCACTTGGAAGGGCGATGTAGCGGAGGATGAATTGAATTTATCCATATCAAGGTACATAGAAAACAGGTCTTCCTCAGTCTCATCAGAGAACGACGGACCATCCGCACCACCCACTACACCAAGATCACTATCGAAGCTGATATCATCAGGAAGGGTTAGGATTTCAGAATGCGCTCGTCTGTGACCCAATTTCCTCGGTGGATTATCCGGCATTCTGCTAATATCATGGCTAAACTGACCGGAATCAGTTGACAATCCATGCCCAAAATGACCCGAGTCTGCGCTACCACCAGGTGCCAGAGGCGGAAACGACGAGGTGGACGGCTCGGATTTCACAGTGAAAGCACTGCCACCAGGCAAAAACCCAGAATATCGTCCCGAAGGTGGCGGCGGAAAACCCACACTATGTCCGGGGGACTTGTCCTTATCCATCTAGATAAAATCCCAGACCCTAATTGTGTGTGTGTGTGTGTGTGTGTGTCCTAGAAACAGTAATTTCTTTCTTTAAAAAAAAAAAATTCCTATTCCTATATGGATTCAAATTCTAATTTCCAAGCCACCAAATATAACTGAACTCCTCAGGAGACAACAAATTCTACTCTAGAAAACCAGAAACAAAACAACAGATAAAACCCTAGAATCTGAATGGAGGCAAATACGATAGAATCTCCAATAACAACAGAGGGATTAGAGAATTTAGGAATGAAATAGATCGAGAAAAGCTATACACAGGAGATCTAAATTTTGAGAATTGCGTTAAATAAACAAACAAATCAAGAATATTACATACAAAAACCTCGGTTACAGAGAACCGTCGGAATGGAGAGCTAAGCGAAGCAGCTGGGAGAATCAGAGGGAAAAGGAGAAACTTTCCGGGAAAATATGAACAGGGATTTTTTTTTTATTTATTATTTTCTGGGAAGTGGGACATTCCTTCTTACAGAGAGGTCTCAGGGGCAGATCATGGAATGCGGGGGTTGCTGTGAAATGGAGAGAATCCAACGGCTGTTTGAGAAAGAAAGCGAATTTCAAGAACTGCGTCACATGGAGAGAGAGAGAGACAGAGAAAGAGAGAGAGAAAGTGAGAGAGAATGTAAGAAAGAGAGAGAGAGAGAGATCTGAGAGACAAGGATGGATAGCACGGAAGCTTCCAAGCGACGACACATACACACATAACATACATATCTACATGTATATTTATATATATACATGCATATTGTATGTAAAACCTAGGTCGTCATATATACGCGTATATAGTGTTATATACACTAGATAACCTATGCAAAATGCTTAAATCAAACAAAGGGAACAAAGAATATGCCATAGACCAAAGGAACTTTACGTTAAATAAAATTAAAATTGATATGATTAAATGTATAGCCTAATAATAATAATACATCTGGTTATATTACTTATCTCACTTATTTTTTTAAATGAACTTATCTCACTATTAAATTAAAAAAAAATGAATTTTTTAGAGAATTTTCAAGCTATATAAAGAATTTAATAGTTTAATTTTTTTAATAATATAATTGAATGCTTAGGTTAGTGACAAATTAACTAGGTTCGGAATTATCTAGTGTAAGTTATTTTCTTAAAATGCAAGTGTTGGTCTGAAAAATAAATAAATAAATAAACAATCCTTGTGTGTTTGTTGAGCACTTTTTTCTTTTATATCGAACATTATTTTCGTTGATTTTTTTATTTTTTATTTTTTTTTTGAATTTGAGGATGGAGATTTAAACTCTTTAGTTTTTAATTTATGATGGAATCGAGTATTCGTATAAATACTTTTTTAATCGAACTTTTCAATCCTAGTATTTGTAGGGTTTTTCTATGGAAACAAAGTTAGAAGCTCGACATGCTCAACGGGTGAAAGATCAGGTTGGTTATGCAAGTCTTTTTCCCCATGTTTGCTGTGTGGGGATCAAGCAAGTAAGTACTTTAGTAGATTAACGTATATTTCTCTAAACTATTTATAAGTCATCAAGGTCGGAGCTAGAGATGTCAAACGGGCCGGCCCGGTCCGGCCCATTTATTTTGAGCTCATTACTGCTTCGTATCGTATTTGTGCCGACCCAGTTAATAAATATATCGTGCTCATAAAAAATTTATAATGTCAAGACCGACCCACGACCCATTCATAAGCGTGTCGTGCTTTTAACGTGCATGTGTCTTAATCGTGTCTAACAACAAAAATTTTAGATAAATAAGAAAAGTAAGTTTTGAATATTATAGAAAAAATTGATTCCTAACAAAAACAAAGCATATTAGTAAAAATAAACTATAATATTAAAAATCTTATCAAGTAAAAACTCAAAATCTTCCTAATAAAATTTATAAAAATAAAAAAAAACACAATAAGTCTTGTATGAAAATTATTAAAAATATCATAGAAAAAGAGTAATGTTTTCGTACCATTTTCGTGTCCCTTATCGTGCTCGTGCCGGTGCTCGTGCCATGCCATTACCATGCTCGTGCCCTTAGTGTACTTCGGGTTTAAAAATCGTGTCAAGCATGACCCATTTAAATAAACGTGTCGGATTCGGCTCATGTTATAATCGTATCATGTCCACTTTTTAGCGTGTTGTACTCGTGTCGGCCCACTAAGCCCAGCCCATTTTAACATCTCTAGTCAGAAGCCAACCTTCTACTTAGACGAATACTTTTTTTTTCAATAATAAATAACATGAAAAATTTTAAAAATAATTGTATTACACTGTTTTTCAAAAAATTACCATATAGATTTTGAGAATTTTATGACTGTATTGGAAAAATAGCATACTAATAGGGTTGTATATTGAATCATCATAGTTTGCTTTACATGCTTCTTTATTTGATGCTAATTTGAACAAATCTAATAGTTAGAAATGTACACTACTAATAGGAATATTCTATCATAAGCAGCTTTCACAACATATAAGAAATTAAAAAAAAAAAAAAAAAAAAAAAAACCACTACAATAAATCATGAGTTAAAAAGAGTAAAGTAAATAATATTTGAAAAAAATAAAAAATAAAAAAATAAAAGGGTAAAATTCAATGGGAGCATATATGAAAATATTTAATCTCAAATGAAGGGTTATAAATTGTTAAGAGTACACACATAATTTTCAAAAAGCCAGCAAGGATGACGGCTCTCACTCAAACCCTTCATTACTCTGTCTATGTAAGCCATCACTCTTGATATAAATAGAATACGGTGATCGAGATATTTTTTTCTAAATATGAGTGAAATATCAATATGTTTTAAATAATCTCCATTATTTTCATCAACAATTTATTTAATTATTTGAATACACACTATTAGTTCTACAGATATTCATATCCGTTAAACATTTATTGTTAACCACACATAGAAGAGTCATAAAAGAGAAAAAAAAAAATCCTTTTTTTTTTCAAATTCACATGCATTCTACTATTTGGTCGTGTGTTGTCTTATAATACATTGCGGGTTAATTTCAAAACTAGCACCTGTACACTTTTTATTATTAAAAATAGCATTGATTTTTTTCCCCTTCATAAATAGCAATGCCACGTCGTCAAGCCCTTTTTAGGTGGATGTATAAAGACATATATGTCCTCAGCCAACCCTAAACTGATGTTTTTCCCACTTTCCCGCTCCCCCCCCCCCCCCCCCGGCCACAATATATAAGTTATAGTAGTTCTAAATTTTAATTTTTGCTTTCCTCGTTTTTCTCTCACTGAATCCTCACGAATTGTCTATGCATCATTACCCACAGATCTAAGCTCACTCTAAGTCCAACAAATCTCTCCCCATCTTTGTTCACTCCGTTAAACTCTCACCATCTCTATCCTTGTCACAGTTGAGCCGAAGCTGCCAGATCTGCTCCTAGTCCATTTGAGTATAGCTCTTCCCACTTCTAATCAACAAATCTGAGGTAATGGGCGTGTTTATAGCTAGTCCATTTGGTTTTTATTTGTTACTATATGCTTTAAATGGGTGTGTTTTGAATTATATTATAAAAAATGATGCTCTGTTAAACTTTTGAGGGTAAGTTATCGGTCTCCTGTAGCACCTGTGGGTAGTAAGATAGATTTTCTGTGTTTTGTGGCCTTTTATTGTAATATTTCTCGTTACCAAAAAATTTCTGCACTAATAATGATAAACAACATAATGACCAAGTCGGTCAATAATATTTTTACCAAATGGAAGTCAAGGTTTTGACCAAACGAAAAAAAAAATTATTTGCATTTCATTTGATAATCTAACTCAAATGGTCATTGTCATAATCACTAACAGGAGTAATAACCGGGGTTCTAAACGAAAAATTGAAGTTTTGATCACATTTGAGAGTTGAACGAAAATGGTCATTTCCATAATGACCAAAAGGTCAATTTTATTATGACCTATGTGCGAATAAAAAATCTATAGAAATTGATGAAACAACAGGAATTTTAAAACAGAAATTTGAGTTATCATACGTTGTGTATAATGGGAAAATTACATGGATTTGACTAACTTTTATTTCGCCTATCATTTGAGATTTGAACAAAACTGGTCATTTTCATAATAACCATCCGGTCATTCTCATTGTGACCAGTTTTGAGATATAATTCACCTCTCTATATATGTCATCATTTTCCCTTCCTTTTTAATGTAAATATAATATTGCTAACTTGATGCTATTTCATTCACAAATGGATAAGGTTTGTGTTTTCGTCAAATATAATGGTCAATGGGACGGCACATTGAGATATGTTGGTGGCAAAATGAAGGGAATATTGGTGCCCGTTACCACAACATATGTTGGTCTTATTGAGCTGGTCAGAAGTGTTATTCGAATTAGGGGTCTAGACAAGACTATAATTATGAGATACGCTGTTGAACCTGGAATGCCTCCTGTGAGGATACAGTGTGATGCTGACGTTAAATTCTACATACAATTGAAGAAAAATGATGCTCATGTGCTTAGCAAATTTTCAATTAGCATCGATGTATTGGATGAGTCTGCGGCCGAAGCGATGCCACTGGAGGTAGGGGAAAGCAACCACATAGACGTTCAACCTTCTAGGGAGGATGGACAAAATGATGAAGCCATGCAACCTGTAAATGACAGTAATATGATCATCCCTCCTCCTCGTCCTCCTCATATCCCTTCACCCACATTAGGTGTAATAACCGACTTTGTTATAAATTATGATTTCTTGTTTCTCAAGGAATCAAAGTTTGCATTATGTATAAGTATATGAATTGCCTGATCTGAGTTATCAGAATTAGGATTTATGTATGATTGTATTCCGGTCAAAGTTTGACCAGAATAATCTAAAGAATGATTGAGGCGGTACTGCAGTATAATAAACAGTATGGAAATAGTACTGTGAAAAACCGTCATTACGGATAGATGAGTAAGAGAAAGGTACGGAATCATGTTAGAAAAATCAAACACAATATTTAGGACAATAAGGACTAATTAGCTTTAAGTCCTAAGAAAAACCTATACGCAGTCCAGTTAAACGCAGATGAATTCTGGACTGCAGTTTAGTATGACAGTACTGTTTTTGTTAAAAACAGTATTTTTTATAATTACATTAGTATGAAAATAGACTGTTTTTAAGAAAGAAAGCCAAACAAAACCCTAGGTGGAGGACACATCATCACATGATAATTATGTAATTTTTTGATTTTTTGAAAAATTGGAAAGTATCACAATAAGATAATTTTGGCTCAAGGAACCATCTAGTGGCCGGCCACCTCTTGAGGGCTTTTCAGCAAATATTTTTTTTGTAAGGCTTGGAGTGCAATTTAGAGAATAAAAATAAATCAAGAAAGAAATTAAAATTTCACCTATAAATAGGTGGATGGGGTGACTTTTTGGCTCATTTTATTGAAAAATTTCCCCCAAACTTTGGCCATTTTCTTCTCCTATTCTCTCTCTCAGCCGAACCCTATAGACAGCAAAACCCATGAGTGTGTGGTTGGATTTTAGTGAGAGAAAGCTAGAAAAAAATTTTGGAGAGCCAAGCTTGAGATTATCTCCACGGTTGAGAGGTAACTCTCTATATATCCTAAGCCTTTTTATTGAAGTTTTGAGCCAATTTTAAGTGTATTTTCAGTTTGGTTGTAAGAGCTTAAGCTCACCAATTATGTCCTTATTTTAGTTGGTTTGCTTATAATGTGCTTGATTTAGGTTTTAGTAAGTTTAAGTTATGGTTTAATGTATGTTTTGGATTGTATGCCCTAGAAATTATGTTGTGTATGTGTGTGACCATTAGATGTTTGTTATATGTCCCCATATGATTATGAATGATGTTGAATAAATGATTATGGAATTTAATATATGAATGATGAGTTAGGGTTCAAGAAAACCCTAGAAAACCAAGTTTGGTGAAAATCACCAAACGGGTTTTGAATAAATGATTGAATGTTTGAGAATGAATGAATGATCATGAGAACGTTAGATTATACGCTGCATGCTTGATATAGGCTCACGGTTGTGACCGTTTGAGGTAGGGTGTGCGTAATTGTACGTAAGAACGAACCGAAACCAAAACTGCCAGTTCGGGTGAAAACTGGGCAGTGATCTGGAAACGGTATTTTGAGGCCTTTAGAGGCCGAATTTGAGAAAACTCGAAACTGAAAAGTTGTTGGAAATTGAAAATTATAGGGGGCAACGCGGACAGTTTTTGAAAATAAGACTTCAAAGACCTTTATTTTTACAAAAACCTGAGCCTGGACCACCGAGACCTATGTACACGGCCAAGCAGATTCACCAAGGAAAATGTATAAGTTAAAGGCAGAACTTGGCTTTGAGAAAAACACAAAAGTTGTAGGGTTTTCAATATCTAAAACTTTCATGAAGAAAATTTTTTCAAAATCCAAACAGATTTCAAAGTGACACTGAATCATAATAGTAAGCTTCGGTTCAGGAATTTCAAAACAGTGCATGCACAGGAAATTCTTACACATACACTGACAATTTGACTGATTTCAGCAAATACCTTTAAAACTTAGACAGTTTTATTTAAAAATAGTTTTAAATGGTTAATCAAACTCAGTTTAGTAAAAAAAGAAATAATTAAGCAAATTAAGCTAAGATAATTGGTAACCTAACGTAAGACACATAGTAATCGGATAGGTTACCTAATGTTATTGGGCCTAGTTATTTAAAAACAAATATTGTATGTTGGGCCTTGGGTCCAAGATTATTTAGGGTAACCTTAAGGGATACCACTTTAATTGTTGGGCCTTAGTAGCCCAACATGCTTTTTAAATATAAACCTAACTTGGGCCTATACCTAAGGTTACTAATAGTAACCTAATAGGATACCAAGTACCATTGGGCTTTAAGCCCAAAATTCATTAGGTAATCAAACAAGATACTGTTTGATTATTATGGGGACATGTGCCCTAGGGTTACATTTAGTAACCAATAAGGATATCATTCAGGTATATGAGGGGGACATATAACTAGAGTTACACATGATGTTGGTTAAAGTACCAGCATTAAATGAAATAATTTATGGTAAGATAGGATGATTCTTATCTTACTTCATTTTTGGAAACAGGAAGGTAACCTATTTGAGGTAACCTGTTAGAACGACAAAACCCAAGACCTAGCGTAAACAGTAAGTACAACTCCGCTTACAGCATAGGCAAATTGTTTTATAACTTTGTATGTTGCTTTTAAAGTTCATGCATTTATGTGGTATGTATGATGTAGGTTTATTATTGTGACATCATGAAATATGTTCACCAATAATAACTCATATGGTAAGAAGAAGAGTACGTTTTAAGTAAGAACTGTTTTAAGAAAATGTTTTTAAGCATGATGTTAAGTATGTTTTCTTGTGTCGTATCGACCTGTTTTAGGTTAGGTTTGGTTCATGGTTTGAGTTGGACTGGGCTGGCCGCCCCAACCATTCCATGACTGCGCGCCACGGTACGTACACTTATGTTAAATAAGGGTCCTAAACTATGTTAACCTACGAAAGTATAATGAAGCATAATTGACTCATGCATTGCTTTATTAAGTTTTGTTTTTACGGGTAAATAGTTGTACTTGTTGGGCGAAAACTCATAACTTATGTTTATGCTGTAGGTAAGCTTCCTACCTGGCAGTACTTGATGCAAGGCGGTATGGTTTGGCAGGGCTATCTGTGAAACGTGGGATGGAGACTGCTACGCGTTTTGAAATAAATATTTGTGTGGTTTACTTACTTACAAGTTATTTTACATTATGACAATTTTGAAAAAGTAAATATTAGTTAAGTACGTAAATACATTGTTAAATATGTAAGCAGTAAAGTTTTGTTTCAAGTTGTTTTAAAAAAAAATATGTACTTTATTTCCGCCTAAGTAAGTAAGTAAGTATGTTAAATTAGTATGTAAGATAAGTACGGTAACGGCCTACGTAAGATGGGTCGTTACATTAGGTCTGGATTTGCACACTGAAGATGGAATTGAAAAGCAACATCAATTATTGAACAATGACTTATGCATGGATCATGATTATTGTAATGCCGGGGGATTGAATGTTGTGGATGCTGCTCATCATTCAAACGAGAAGAATATCGCAGCAAGCATTGGAGCCTATTTTATCGTCAACACTACTAGAACTCAATCTGGTAATGTACCTAGCAATGACAGTTTATCTGGCTTAGTAATTATTGCAGATTTTACACCTGTCACAATGCGCAAAAATTGTATTTTTGAGAATAAAACGTTACTGCAATACCATCTTCATCACGATGCCATGAGTAAACACTACCAATTCAAGGTGAAGAGGTCGAACTCTACTCTATTACATGTGATATATATAGATAATGAGAGATGTCCATGGCAATTACGTGCAACTAGGATGAGAGATAGTGAATTGTTTGTTGTGAAGAGGTACGACGACGTCCATACTTGTTCAATTGAAATCGTTTAAGGGCATCATCGTCAAGCCAAGAGTTGGATGATTGGGGAGTGTATTAAGACAAAATACTTGGATCCGACTAATACCTCATATAGACCTTGAGAAATCATGCGAGACATGCAGGACGAATTTAGAGTGTCTTTCAATTATCTTAAAGCATGGCAAAGGAAGGAAGCTGTACTAACCAACCTGAGGGGCGATGATGCATAGTCATACAAAGGTAATTTCCCTTATCCGGTTATATGTTAATGACTGACATAATAACTTATATATTTACGACATGATAATTATGTTTTAATAATTACAGTTATGCCCGTGTGGGCTAAAATGGTTAAGAGAAAAATCATGCATCTGACATTCACATTGAGACAGACTCAGAAAATTGTTTAAAATACTTCTACATGTGCTTAGCTGCTTCGAAGCACGGTTGACCTTATTGTCGTCCAGTAATTGTGGTTGATGGAGCAGCACTAAAGGCTAGGTTTTGAGGAATGCTACTTGGAGCATGCGGTCACGATGCAAATGGCACCATATTTTTACTTGCATTTGGTATCGTTCCATCGGAAAGCAATGAATTATGGAAATGGTTCTTCGAGAAGCTAAGGGATTCAATCGGCACGCGAGAATCGCTTGCTTTTGTGGCTGATAAGCATAAGGGTATCGAATATGCAGCCAACATTGTGTATCCAGATGCTGCCTTCGGGATATGCGTCCAACACTTGGCTGCAAACTTGAAGACTAGGTACAAAGATTTCAATGGCCCGTTGAAGACTTATTTTGATGGTGCATCGAGGTCGTATCTTCTAAGTGAGTACTAGCATCATATGGAATCCATCCGTAGTCGTAACCTCGACATGCACTGATATCTTGTGCAGGCAAATCCTACAAAGTGGTCGCGAGCATATTTCAACGGACGGAGGTATGCAATCATGACAACCAATATTGCAGAGTCATTGAACAGTGTGGATCGGAAAGCCAGGTTAATGCTAGTTGGATTCTTGGTAGAATGGTTAAAGGAACTCCTACAAAGATGGTTTGTCGAGAGACGTGAAGAGACCCTGAAAATAACATCGAAACTGGCTCCCAAGGTAGAGAAACTGATTCACACAAACTTCTTATTGGGACTAACAGTAACGGTATGTGATAACAACCACATCGTGATGTACGGTATATGCAAATTTTTGTTATGATTGGTAATTTTATAACCGACATTGCCCTAATATTGATAATGTCTTAAACTTCCCTTTGTTACAACCGTGGCCAGCTGACCAGTTTGAGTACGCCATCACCAACAATGCAGCCTAAACCTGGATTGTCAATATGAGTGAAAGGACCTGTAACTGCAAACGATTTCAGGTCGATCAAATTCCTTGTCCCATGTAATGGCCATCTGTGACCACCGCCAAATTGATCTATATAATTATTGCTCTAATTACTACACGAAAGATTATCTCTATGCATGCTATGCACATGTAGTTCATCCGATTGGCAGCGCTGAGGGTTGGGATGTTTCTGAAGAAGTCAGATCGTAAATTGTCAATCCTCCCAAAGCGTGGTCCCGGAAGGCCACGGGTTCGTAAGATTTTGTCCCAAGGTGAAGAACATGAGACTATTCGGTGTGGTAGATGTAATGGTTATGGACAACCGACAAACCTGTACTAACTCAGTACCGTTACGCATACGTCCAACAACAAGGTCCCAAACATCATTAACAACTCCCAATTCAGTTATGTGATGATTTTATCAGTCATTTTACTTTTATATTGTAGAACATTTTACGCACAATTGACATTAAAAATTTATGCCCTTTATTCTAAGTACGTATTATGTGCGTTTATGGAATTTGGTGTCAGACATAATGTTAATGCTCTAGAAACATGAACTTTCCTGATTTTTTTTTTGGGCATTTTAGAATAAAGGTCATTCATGTTATAACCAGGTGGTCATAACAATTATGACCAGGTGTTCGTATGGTGAAACAAAAGAATTTAGGATTGCTTTTTGGATCAACCTGCATTTTAAAATACACAGGGATGATATAACATGTCATTAAAAATTAGAGTTAAAGAAAAAAAAAAACCACCACATAATCTAACATTTTTTGGCATTTTAGAGTAAAGGTCATTCTTGTTTTGACCACTTGGTCATAACAGTTATGACCATGTGTTCGTATGGTGAAATAAAAAAATTTAGGATTGCTTTCTGGATCAACTTGCATTTTAAAATACACATGGATGATATAACATGTTATTAAAAATTGGAGTTAAAGGAAAAAAAAAAAAAAAAAAAAAACCTCATAATCTAAATTTTTGGGCATTTTAGAGTGAAGGTCATTCCTGTGATGACCAGGTGGTCATAACAATTATGACCAGGTGTTCGTGTGGTGAAACAAAAGAAGTTATGATTGCTTTCTGGATCAACCTGCATTTTAAAATACATAGGGATGGTATAACACATCATTAAAAATTGGAGTTAAAAAAAAAACAACCACATAATCTAACATTTTTGGACATTTTAGAGTAAAGGTCATTTCTGTTATAACCAGGTGTTCGAATGGTGAAACAAAATAATTTAGGATTGCTTTCTAGATCAACCTGCATTTTAAAATACACAAGGATGATATAACACGTCATTAAAAATTGGACTTAACAAAAAAAAAAGAAAAAAAAATCACATAATCTAATATTTTTGGGCATTTTAGAGTAAATGTCATTCCTGTTTTGACCACCTGGTCATAACAGTTATGACCACGTATTCGTGTGGTGAAACAAAAGAATTTAGAATTGCTTTCTGGATCAACTTGCATTTTAAAATACACAGGAATGATATAACATGTCATTAAAAATTGGACTTAACAAAAAAAAAAAAAACAAAAAACAACCACATAATCTAACATTTTTGGGTATTTTAGAGTAAAGGTCATTCCTGTTTTGACCACCTGATCATTTCATTTGTTACCGCTTTGCCTACGGTTAATTTTTCATGTTAACTTTTACAATTTACAACAATATACCATATATATATATATATATATATATAAATATGGTATATTATGAATAAAACAATGTGGCTATTATAGTCTGGTAAAGCCAAAAACAAAAATTTTATGTTAGTTAAAATGTTAAAAGTTCATATCCTCATCATCATCACTTTTATAAGCTTGTTCAATCTTGCGCTTGGTATGGCACCACAAGTAACATGTTAGCCACTCCCGAAAGATTTGCATGCGTCCCTGAATTGCTCAATAACGGACATCCCTCCCTTTTATCAAGCATTCAGCATATTTAATTGTAAACATTCCACAGTCACCCCTGTTGCACGAATGAGAATGAAAAAAAAATTCACATAAGCATCACAGTTAAGATTGTTGTATGAAAACATTTTCAATAATTTAACTAACCCATTGGCTTGTTGAGGGATATCTTTCATGATGGTAATCGATATTGGGTAAATTCCCAGAGGTTCTCTTGGTTTGAATTCGAACAAACTTATTCTATCAGCCAGCAATGGAAAGAACTTTGACATACATTACACTCCTTTTCGGACCTTAAAATTGTGAAGGCCTTCATGCTGAGGAGAGTCATACACCTCAATGGTCCAGTTCGTTCGTCAGATTGAGCTTTACTAATGCCCAATGTTTCAGATCAGCCTAGTGTATTGGTATTAGTAAAGTGTTCACTTCAAACCATGACGACCCATATCGGACGCATATGCCAAGTATGATCTTGAGTAAAGAATCACACGATCCCCAATCGAACGTATCTGGTGATTTCTGGTAGACACGCCACAATGCACCAATCTTTGCACTAAAAAACGTATCTACAGTTGTCACCTTTCGTTGTACCAATTCGGGGAACTGCATGATCTTCTTCCTCAAGTAGTAAAAAACAACGTCAATGTACTGCATAAACAAAACAAAAGCAAATGTATTATAAAAATTACAGGTCAGTAAACAAAGTACCTTCTTCACGTTAAGATTAACAAAAATTTAGAACATGGATTATTAAAACATCAAGTACAGTACTTACTTCATCCCATAGCCAAACATGAGAGGTTGCTAATTTGTAAAACCAACTTTTGTTTTCTACCGTCATGAATCCGAGGTTATGAGATTTGTCCAATGTCTCATACTTGGCGTTGTATCAAGGAAGCCATTTACTAAGCATAAAAATATTTAAATTGGTAATGACATTATTAATAAATAAAATTTTCCAATCAAAATGACAATTATTCGTTATAAACAAATTACCCTGGAGGAGTCCTCTTCAATAATCCTTTATTGATCCACTCCCTGAACTCCTCTAGCTTCTCTTTTGGAGGTTCTTCTCCGAGACCCGGTGGGAGGGCATAAATAAGCTTACTCGGAGCATGCGATGGTGAGCCAACCTCAGTCATAGGTCCGGACCGTCGTTGGCAAAGCCTTGATAGTCTGGACCTCTTCTGCTTAGGGATCTATAAATGACATATGTGAAACGGGTTAAAATGAAGTATGATTCTTACGAAATAATCAATATGAATAGGTTTGTCAGTTACAACTATTAGAAACAATCACGTCACCGATGCTCTCCTCATTGGCTGCCTCTTCAAGCTTTATTTCCTCATGTTCTCTCATATCTTCTTTATCATCTTTTTCCTCTTCTTTTTCCTTCTCTGGGTCAGGCATGCTCTCCTCTTTTATTTCCAAAATGGATTCAGATTTTACATTTGCTTCTCCCTCCTTTCCTTCTAAATATTCTTTAAATTTTTCCTGTGTAGTTTCACAACAGGTCATAATAAATAGAACTTTGTAGATGTGGAAGACCCAAATGATTATCTACATATATGGTATACTCAACACACATTTTCAGGATTACCTTATTATTCTCTCCCTTATAACACTCAACTGATGGCCTTTCTTTCTCTTCTTCTACATCTTCCTGCGAAAGGGGAACACAACAACTGGAATTAACATGGATAATTGAAGAAAGGACCAAATATTCATTACATATAGTAACCCTTCAATCTAACAAAAAACTAGCATGTTGTCATCAACTGTGGTTGCTACAAACAATTATCTTATCGACAGTAAGGAACTCCATGGCTGCTTGCACACCCATATCCGCAACGGCACCGATGTCAGAGTCGATGAACACATCATCTTGTGAGCCGGAGCCGAGGTCATTCGAAATAGTCTTCAAGGCATCTAACTCATCTGTTTGAATATTCATCTTCTGCCTGCTGCTGACATGGTACGCCATGGGTGCCTTTCCTTGTCCTTTCTCATTCATGCTGTTGGACAACAATTTGAGAACCCTTTGCAAGAGTTTGGTGGACTTCTTCTGTCCCTTTTTAAGATCATCTAACTTTTTGTTCATTGAGTCCACCTGTCCTCGGATCTCTTTTTGAAACTGCCGCCACTCGGAGTTTTTAACGGTGATCGGTCGAGGGACATAAGTCTTGGGAGGTAATTGAGGCACAACCTTTGGGTTCTTCAAATATAAATGCGCAAACCCATGGGTCCTTCAACTCTTCTTCGCTTGACATGATCACAAAATACTTAGGCTGCACACATTTGATATTAATAACAATGAGTATGGGATATGGTCAATATGTTAATGACTAACACTGGTATTGAATATTAAGAAGGTATGGTAAATAAAAAAACGACCACCCGCGCACTATTACGATGACCAACAATGGTATTCAGGCTTGCAAATGGACGGTCAATACAGGAATGACCATCCGGTCATTATGTAGATGACCAACACCCGTAGTCACTGTAGCAGGGGTATGTTCATTACAGGAATGACCACCCGGTCATTATGTAGATGATCAACACTCGTAGTAACTGTAGCATGGGTATGGTCATTACAGGAATAACCACCCGGTCAGTATGTAGATGACCGACACTGGTATTGAAGCACATAAAGGTATAATCAATACAAAAATGACCACCCGATCATTACGTAGATGACCAAGACGCGTATTAGGCAACATGTATGGTCATTGCAGGAATGACCACCCGGTCATTATGTAAATGACCGACTCTGGTATTTTATGCAAACAAAGGTATGGTCAATAGGATACGCTAACAACGGCATGATCAATGTAAAAATTACCACCCTGTCATTATGTTGATGACCAACAATTGTAATTGACACTACTTACATAAATATTTGGAAAGTATATAAATTACCTGCTTTTCGCCAACCACGGTAAAAGCAAATATAACATCATCAAACTTAACATTGTCCGCGGTGGTCCACGACAGCATACGCGGAATGGCCTCATCGTACTTGGTGGTGAATTTGGCTGCTATAGATGGGAAGGTCTCATATGCCCAAATGAGTAAGGCATGCGGAAAGCCCGCAATGCTGTAATGAACTTTGTCAGACTTTTTTAACAGTCTTCTCTTTGAAGACAACCTGTTTTCAATTGTATTACAGATTGTAGCTCGGGTTGCCTCCCATGAGAGCACGCCCCAAGAAAAATCATTGAAATTATCCAAGTTATTGGCCAGGGCAAAAAACTTCAGGTCTATCGTAACGGAATTTGCATTTGATAAAGGAATACAAAATATCATGTATAGTAGGCTAAGCTTGACAGCGTTGTCGTCGTTGTCAAAGTTTGCATTCGATAGCTGCAGCTCCAAATATTCACTCGACACAACTCTCAATGTCGAAAAATATCTTGTAATTAATCGGTTATCGACCACCGGTGGGAGATGAGTAGACCCTACACATTTCATGATGGTCATTAGGCAGAACTCGTTGATGGAAAATCTGCCCAGGTCTTCACCAACCTCAAACCATAGAGCATCACCCATTCCTGAGTGATCCGTTAGTCGCATTACAATGTTGTGGAAGACCTGCCCAGCCCAACCAAGAGTATTTAAATTAAGAAACTGTTGCATGCATAGCTGATGGATGACGACCTCGTACTGTCGGGGAGATAACCACCCTCTCAATTTATTGCATGTCTCCATAATGTTAATGAAAGTATTTATTTTCGCTTGGATAATTTCACTATCTGGTATGCGACGAATATATTGAACCTGCGGTAATGTTATTGGTAACATAAAAAAGTAATTATATTTTATGACCGTGAAGTAATCATATAAATTACCTGGCATAAAATCACAGAAATATGAAAATTAATTAATTGATTACCACCAAGTCAACATAAAAATGACCAACAAGTCATCATTAAAATGTTCATCCAGAAATAACATTAAACTGAGTAATTATTATTATGACCAACAAGTCATCATGAAAATGACCATCCGGAAATAACTTAAAACTGAGTAATTATTATTATGACCAATAAGTCATCATGAAAATGATCATTTAAAAATAACTTAAAACTGAGTAATTATTATTATGACCAGAGAGTCATTACAAAAATGATCATTATAAAAATTACAGAATGATCACAAAATAAATAACCAGCCACCGATATCACCTACAATTAAACAAACATTAATGAAAACCCAAATATATATATAAACCAAAATACTAAATTTTACAAACGGATGGTTTATGTTACAAAATCAGATAAAAATACAAACTTTATGTATTTTAAGCAATTTTTTTTTAATAAATCAATTAGAAAGGTGGAATCTCATCAAAAACACATATAAAAATGCAAACTCTTTTTTTTACATAATCAATAAAAACTGCAAATCTCCTCAAGTACAATGCACATTCTTACTTAAAAATATTAAAAATGTAAACTTTTTAAACATAAAAACGGAAATCAACTTTTTTACCTCTTCAACTTCCGATATCTTCTCTTCCACAGAGCTTTTCAACTTATTTGATTCATTTACTTTGATTTCCCCCTGCTTTCTTTTCAACCCTTCATCGAACACCATTATCTCGATCTATGGTTTCGGTTTTTTTAGAACTTTTCTTCACAGATGGCCTTTTATATGTCGAAGCCTTTATTCGGACAGACTTCCTTTCGGGAGTTATGTTTTTCTTATACATTTTCGTGGGTTTCGACATGGGTAGTTTTTGAAGATTCTCCGACGTTCACAAACTTCTAAGCGGTTTATAAAGGGCTTTCATGGTGGTTTCGGACGGTTTCCAAGCGGTTATGGAGTGGTACCTGCCGGTTGTATCTCTTTCTCTCTTTAGAATTTAGTTTCTCTCTCTAAAACACTGTAGATGTTGGTTTGAAATTTTTTTAGGGCATGCGAGGGAGAGTGACTTTTGGGCGAGTGGGAGATGAGGGTAAACCCGAAATTTGACATACATTAAATTCGGCTGGGCCCCACATATCAGAGGGATTGATGATGTGACAGTGCTAGAAATGAAGGAAAAAAAGTGGTGTTGTTTTTAATAAAATTTATCCCCATGTGCTATTAATAAAATTAACCCAATACATTGCAAAGAAAAGAAAAAACAACATTAGCAATAATAATTAAAAAAAAATACAATTGCTAAATTCAAGATGAATTTTTTAATCCAATTATGTACTTTGTATGTTTGTATTGTATGTAAACTACCACAAGATCACAAAAAAAAAAAAAAAAAAAAGAGATTAAAGACCTCGTCTCTTGAATATATGGATAGTTAATTATAGGTTTTTTAGCATTATTCCATACTTATGTATATATACTTATAGGGTTGGTCTCTTATCGGTACCAAATAATATCTAGCAATATGAATTTCAGTTATTATAAATGTAAACTTCAGTTACTAGTAATGTGAACGTATGCAGAAAGGAATGTAAAATAAGGAGAATTCACATTCCCTTTAACTACATTTCTTTGTGTATGAATTCACATTTCTAGTAATTGAAGTTCACATTCATAGTAATTGAAGTTCATAATGTCGGATACCATACGGTACCGGATACGAGACTTTATGTGTGTGTGTATATATATATATATATAATTATATTTAAAAAATGGTAAATTTAAGTGTCAACTAGTCTTTTTTGCATTTCCAATACTCTCATTTAAAATTTATAATCTTTTAAGAAAGTATCTTTATTTTAAAAAATTTTCTAATATCGATAATAATTGAAGTTTATATTGTTGAATATTATATAGTATCGAATACAAGACTTTCATGTATATATATATATATATATATATATTTATACACGTAATTATATTTAGAAAATGGTATATTTAAGTGTCAACTAGTCTTTTTGCATTTCCAATACTCTTACTAGAAATTTATAATTTTAAAGAAAGTAAATTTATTCTTAAAATTTTACTAGTATCTCTTTACTGATAAGTAGTTAAAGTATTACCACATCAATTGATTGGTTCTATCACTGAAAAGATGACAAGTGAGTTGGTACTAAAAAAATTGGTATTAGAATTAGTGTCCATAATACTACTCATACATAAAATAATCATTCTAACATTTTTGACCATTTGCTTTAGGAGGCTTTACAATTTTAATATAAGATAACACCAACAATGAATATCCTTCTTGAGAAATTTGGTACCTAAACATATCTTAAATATACAACCGTAGTTGATTATCGACTACAATATGGAAATTATGTTGGTTTAAAAAATCGATATTCGCGAAACAATAAAAATTTTTCAAATTTTCATTATCGTTTTATAACAATATTAATTTAATATACAAAAAGGGTAAAGATTAAAATTTTATCGTCGTCTGATTAGGTCAATAACTCTTAATTTTCTTTTTAGAAAAACTTCACCCGAATCTAGAAGCGACTCAATTCCTTTGATTTCAAGTTCTTCTACACCTAATCTTTGATGCTTAATTGAACAAACGAGTGGACGTTCCTATTAAGATATTGATTCACTCATCACTCACTACTTTTGTATTTTTATTTTGACTCTCAACACATGAGAAAACAAAGAGTATAAAAAAGAATTTTTCTCTCTTAGGTTTTCTAATGGCTAAAAGTCTATTGACCAAAAGTTCATTCTACATATATAAGTCCTATTTATAGAGCAAGATGGGTCACTCAAACTTGTAACATTTATATATATATATATATTATCTATAATTAATATAGATAGTAGTAAAAAAGTTACTGTTTTCGTACTAAATGCTCGTTTTGGTTGAAACGTGCATTTTGGACTGAATTTTTTATTTTTATTTTTTATTTATTATTTTTTTCATCGTTTCTTTGGTGCCCTGTCTTCATCTTCCTTAGCTCGCCTCTCTCCTCATGCCATTTCCTTGCTTGGTTTTCCTCTCTCCCTCAAAACACACGTACCCTCTAATCATCCTCTATCCGCTTTAATCTTCCTTGGATTTCAGAGGTTCATCTCTCTCTCTCTCTTAAGAGCTATGAGAATTTGGTTGGTTTTGGTCTTGTATTGCTAAAGAACAGTGGGTTCTTCTTTAGTCATAGAATTTTTTTTTTTTAAATTGTTTTTCAGTTTTCCCAATGCTTTTTTGTGATGGTGAAAATGTTTTTCTTTTATTTTTTATTTTTATTGATGAGCAATGAGAATTTGGTTAGTTTGGGCTTTGTATTGCTGAAGAACAGCGGGTTCTTGTTTAAATATAGATTTTTATTCCTTTTCATTTTTTCGAATATAAAGTTTCGTCCAAAACGTGTTTTGTATTTATTTTTTGATTCTTCAATTTATTTATTTATTTTGTATGTTTTTGGCTCAAATTTCTTTTTTTTTTAATAAATAATTTAGTCATTTCTTTTGGTATTGATCAACTTTTTGATTTTATTACTTTATTTTTTTGATATTTAATCATACCTCTCTCTCTCTCTCTCTGTCTCTCTCTTCCTTTTAGGTCCTTTGTTTTTTTTTTTTTGGGTCTATTTTTTTAAACTATTATTTTATTTTCATCTATTTAAATAAATTTTCATAAATATATTCCATATGTGTATGCACATGTTTTAGATTAATATATAATATATATATATATTGGGCCTGTTTGGTGCACAAGTTCAAGATGAGATTTTTAAGTTTAAATAGTAAATTTTTTTGAATTTTCAGAAAAGACAAAAAACTTTTTGGGAAAAAGACAAAAACTTTTTGGGAAAAAGACAAAAAAAAGTTTGAAAATCTGAGTTTGGACTTGAACACCAAACTCACCCATAATTTATCTGAAACTTTCTTTTTAATTTTATTTTAATATATATATTTGAGTGAATTACACTCATATTCTCTGTATTTTTCCAAAATTACAGATATATCTCTTAACCAAAACTAATAACACAAAAACCCACTTTTTTTTAACTCTGTTAAATTTATATGTGAAAGGACTATAATACCCTGTAAAATCTCAGCCATTGATCTTATCATAATAGATCACAACCCTTAAAAAAGAGTTAAAAAAAAAAAAAAAAAAGCCCTAGCAGCCAGAAGAAGGATTGGCCATAGAACCTCTCATCCCTACCCCTGGCGAATTTGGCACCCAACGCCGCCGTGCCTGAGTCGGAGTTCGCCTTCTCTAAAGCCCGATCGCCGACGCCGCCGCGCCTGCGTTGGAGTTCGCTTGCACTGGAGTCCGCCTTCGCTGGAGTCTGAGTCGCCCACGCCACCGTGCCTGCGTCGGAGTTGGCCTGCACCTGAGTCCGCCTTCCATGGAGCCTGAGTCGCCCGCGTGGTCGCCTTGGCTGCGTGTTCGCGAAGCCGTCCCCATCAATGGTCCCGTGAAGAACGTCCATTGCCCCCTGAAGCCCGCCACCGTAAGCCCGTCCGTCGCCCCCTCCGTGAGCCTCCCCTCCATTCTCTCTTCTTGGATTTACAGATTCATCAATAAAATCCCTTAAGGCTTGTGATTTTTCGATTGTTCAGAACTGGTTTCGATTGAGTAAGACTTTCGGTTGGGTTTTGTTAATTTGAGTTTCTCTGTTTGCTTTACGTTTGTAATACCATGATTTTTGGAGAGGAATTACGAATTTGGTTGTGGAGTTATTGAAACTAACTGTGAATTGAATTGTATCTGGGTTATTGGGATTTTAGTTGTTTTTGTTAATTTTGAGTAAATAAATTTGGCTGATTTTCTGAATTGTTTTGGGAATTAATGGTTTGAGTTTCATCAGGTTCATTATGTATTCAAAAGTTTTTTTTTCCCCTCCTTAATTTGAGTGGAAAATATGGTGCTTTACAAATAAACGGTGGTCGAATCCATATATCTTACTGGGCATTTCTTTATGGGAGAGAAGAAAAAAAGGATCACTAATTTACTTGTTTATTTGCTAAAGAAAGGATCATTGTTGATTTCTCACTTTTTTTTTTTTTTTTTTTCCAAAATTATGTGTAGCCTTTGAAATGAGAAGGAAGCAATTTTTCATTTTGATCATGTTTTTGGAGAATTTTGTGATGGGACAGAGTTGAAAAGTTACCAAATTGATATCAGGTTATGTTTTTGAATAAAAATTTCCCCTTATTATTGTAATAATCCGAAATTTTGATAACTTATGATTTCCTTAGATACAAGAAGAATTTAAGTCTGAATCATGTATGCAAATATGAAGCTCATAATCTGAGATGAATATCAGTATATGTTTGAGTTCTCGTTTAATTAGTTACGAGACTCAATAATAGTTTGTCTAAGTCAAGCATGAGGCCTTTTGAGAAAAATGTCAGAATAGGAATTTATAATTTTTATTCCGGTCAAAGTTTGACCAGATTGACTTTAGGTTTGACTGAAATGGAACTGCAGTGTAATCAACAGTATGGAAATTATACTGCAGAAAACCGTCATTTCGGACGAATAAGCAAGAATAAGCTATGAGACCATCCTAGAAAAATCAAGCACAATATTTAGGGTAATATGGACTAAATAGTTTCAAGTCCTAAGAAAATCCTATACGCAGTTCAATTTTACGCAAATGAATTCTGGACTGTAGTCCAGTGTGGAAATACTGTTTTTGGTGAAAAACAGTATTGATATTATTTAAGTTAGTAAGGAAATAGACTGCATGATTATATTAATGGGTTTTCGGAATCAAGTGGATAATTATGCATGAATTGGAAGCTAAGTGGCTCCACCCTAGCCAGTCACCCACAGGGACTAAAATGTAAATATTTTATCCTTAGAGGCCAAAGTGTAATTTTCAGAAAAATAAGTAATGATGATGTAAGCATGATGATGTCATAATGATGCAAGCTTGATGATGTAAGCATGATGATGTCATGATGATGTAAGCTTGATGATGCAAGTATGATGATGTAAGCAAAACTTGTTCTCCAAGCATATGGCCGGCCACCTAAGAGGGTAGATGAGCAAATATTTTGCTCCCAAGGATTAATGGGCAAATATTTTTCTCTTAAGGGCTATTATGCAATTTTTGGATTAAAAATAAATCCAAAAATTAAATTATTTATCACCTATAAATAGGTGATGGAGGGGCTCATTTTGTTCACAAAAATGAGAAAACATCCCAAAATCATGCCAAAATCTCTCCTCACTCTCTCCCCTTAAATCCGAAACTTAAGTGAAGAAAAAAAAAAATATAAGAAGAATAAGAGTAAGGTGGTGGTCGGATTTGGAGAAACACCAACTAGTGGTGGCCGAAAATTTTGGAGCATTTCAAGCTAAGGGAGGACGGTTGTGGAAGAAAGCAAAAGGGAAAAAGTTTGGATCAAAACCTAGCACCAAACTTGTGTGGACTAAGGTAATTCCCTTTTGGTTCCCTAAGCTTTTCAATTTAAGCTTCAATTGGAAATTTAAGTGTATTTCCAAAGTTAGATTGTAAGAGCATAAGCTCATTTTATTCTTATGCCCTAGTTTAGATATTTAAATTTGTGCTTGATTAGGTTGTTAGCATATGTGATGAATGGATTTACAAACCCTAGCTTGGTGCAAGAACACCCAAGGGTTTGCATGTGAATGCATGAATATTTGATGATGAGATTTTACATTAGAAAGCGCTGCATGATTGATATAGGCTCACGGTTACGACCGTTTGAGGTAGTATGCGCGTAATTTTACGTAAAACTTGACTTAATACGAAACTGTCAGTTTTCGGGTAAAACTGGGCAGCTTTCTGGAAATGTGATTTTGAGGCCCTTAGAGGCCGAATTTGAGGAAACTTAAAACATGAAAGTTGTAGAGAAGGGAAATTCCTAGGGGCCAGCGCGGACAGTTTTCAAAAATAAGGCTCTAATGGCCTTTGTTTTTACAAAAATCCGAACCTGGTCATGCCCAGACTTCATGCACGGCCAGGCAGGTTCAACCAAGGAAATGAGTAGGTTAGAGACCGAACTGGGTCTTGAGTAAAACACGAAAGTTATAGGGTTTTTCGAGGTCTAAAACTTTCGTGAAGAAAACTTTTTCGGATTCAACACAGATTTTTAAATAAAATTGGATTCCAAAAACTGTGCAGGAAACAGGAAATTCCTGCATATGATTTTCTAAAATAGTGCAGGAAAAGGGCATTTCTGCACAAACACTGATAAATTGACTGTCGGAAACTGTTTCAAGGGCAGTTTCCAACACTTAATAATTACAAGCCTACTCAAAGAGTTACAATTTTTGACAAGTCAAACAAGGATTTTTGATATATAAGGAGAATGGACATAGAATACTAAGTTTTTCCAAAAGCAAAGAAAAATAAGTATTGGACCACAAGTTATCTTAAAAATTTGATAATAAGTTTATAACCTACAGTAACTGAGAAGGATACCCGAGTTACTGGATTGGACCCAAAGCCCAAGTTACCTATAGTAACCCAGTATGTTGTCATAGGCATGTGTGGGGGACACAAAACTAAGATTTCTCAGGGATGTTAGTTAGGTTACCAACATTTTATGATTATGATTTATATGATCCTTACCCTATGTCCTTTTATATAGCAGGAAGTAACCTGCTGTTGCAACCTGATTTGGAGCAACAAAACCTAAGACATAGCATACCATGTAAGTACAAACCTCACCTGTAGTATAGAAAATAGTAAACTATTTTCAAGTATGATTTGTTTACATGATGTGCTATAATATGCTATGATATGTTATGTTATGTCATGTTATATTATGTCAAGTCATGTTATGTCATGTTATGATATGTTAAGTCATGTTAAGCCATGATATGCCAAGTTATGCCAAGATATGCCATGTTATGCCATGATATGCCATGTGTATGTATATGTTATGTTATATTTTGATACAGTGACATCATAAGGTATGTTCACTAATATTAAACCACATGATAAGAATATATTTTAAGTCATAAGATAAGACAAGTAAGGTGTCGTACCAACCTCCCGCCAGATCCTGGAGGATACATGTTTCAAGTTCAAGTTTATGATTATCAACCTCCCGTTGATGCGGGAGGGTATAATCAACCTTCCGCCAAATCGTGAAGGGTTATGATTATGATTCCCAGAATTGTTAGGGACCTTGCAAACCTTAACTTTCTGTGGATTGCGCGCTTTTGGTACGTACACAAGGGGTCGACATGTTAAGCAAGATAATAAGTTCATAATAAGTTCATAATGGAGCATAAGACATTCAAAATCGATCATAAATGGATCATGCATAAGTTATGTAATGTTTGTTATGTTTTTGTGAGATTATGTTTGTACTTGCTGGGCGAAAGCTCATCGGTATATTCCATACTGTAGGTAAGATGCCTGCAGCTTTACTTGGTGGGCCATGGAGACGATGCAGCAAGTGAAGGGCGGTGTGGGATACCACTACGCAGATTTTCCGCCACTCTTTAAATTATGAATTAGTACTTGTATGATTAAGTAGTATGTATCATGTTATGAATGAGATGTTTGAAAACCCCGGTTTTAAAGGTTATATGTGACCTTTTTAATCGGATTAACAAGTAATAGGTATGCATGGTGAAGTTTACCCTTATAAATAAGTTTAATTAAGTTATGAGTGAAAAAAAAATTTATTCTGAAACTAACAAGTAAGTTAAGTAAGTAAAATAACGGCCCACGTCTACGTAATCGGCCCTACGTGGATTGTTGGGGCGTTACAATTATGGTAGTATTTTGCTTGGGATAACAACTTTTATTATTTTTCTTATAAAAACAAGCTTTTATTTTGGATATTCTTGTCATGGTTATGAATGTGTTATCACTATACATTACTCAACAAGTCTAAATTGTTCAACAAAATAATTTAAAAACAAGGATTTTCGAAAAAGAAATAACAAAATTGCAAATTATGATGGTAAATGTTTAAAAATCAATTAGAAATAATTTTTTATGTTAAAAAAGAGTAAAGTTGTCATTTTATAATGAGTTATATGGTTTACAATGTTTTTTTAATCAAGGAGGGGTATTTTGAGTATAATTAACAGTCAAACTCATTGTCAACTAATAGAGGGGGGTGTCTCTGTAATTTTTTTAAAAGTTTAGGGGTCTTGGTGTTATTAATTTCGGTCAATGAGGTGTCTTTGTAATTTTAAGAAAACACAAAAACTGTCAATATAATTTACTATATATATTTGTATCTCATAAATATTTTATTTAAAATATAATTTAAAATATAAGGGCTTGTTTGGTGTGTAAGTTTGAGTTAAGATTTTTAAGTTTAAATAGTAAATTGTGTTGACTTTTCAGAAAAGACAAAAAATTTTTTGAGAAAAAGACAAAAACTTTTAGGGAAAAAGACAAAAAAAAGTTTGAAAATGTTAGTTTAGACTAAGTTTCCAAACAGGCCCAATGTTTATATTAAAAAGGAAATAGACATATATTAATCTCCATACTACCCGTAGTAGTAGGCACAGATAGGACAGTGTATATTCAATTTTAATATTTAAACGATCATCATTATTTAAATAACACAACTAATTCATAATTAATTGTTTAAGTAAAAATAAAGATTTGTGATTATATAAACACGCTCTTTTATATTTTATATCACATAACTAGTAAGCATAAATTCAATCCATCTAACACCCTTGTTCAATAGCATTACGAAGACAGTGGGGGAATTGTGGACCTATAATATTTTCAAACTCCAATGAATTTGATGATTAATCAAACTCTTTAATTAGTTTATCAACTTCATTAATTTATCATCTTTTACTTTTTCATTCATTAACTAATATGACACAAATTTTACTTTTTTTACCAGTCTGACACAAACTTTAATCTTATTAGTATCCGGTTTGTGTCATACTGGTCTAGTACTAAACTTTTGTATCATATTGGTGTAACAGTCTTTAAATTTGTGTCATATAGATGCTTTTCCCTAATTTAAATCACATCTTCAGTACTTTCTCTCAAAAAAATTAATTGTTACAATTTATAATTAATTTGCAAACCAACAATCCAAGTGGGATAGTACTCCTCTAGTTAGTTTGGTTTAACAAGCTTCTAAATATGATCGACCCAATTTGTCAAGTGCGCCATTTCTCAAATTAAAGTAAACGACTTGTACGTAGTTAAAAAAAAAAAAAAAACAAAAAAACAAAAAAACAAAAAACAAAAAACAAAAACAAAAACAAACAAACCATGGATGAAAATGTCGAAGACATCATCAATATTTCCACAACATTATTCATATTTTGAAATCTCGACCCATGGATGAAAATGCCCAAGACATCATTGATATTTCTATGACATCATCCATATTTTGAAATCTCAACATGGATAACGGGGGGAATGATATTTCTTCCCGGAGTATCCGCTAAACGTTCACAATGTCCAAAAATATTCGCAATATTCATGAATATCTGTGAATATCCATGATATTTTTGGATATTTCCACAAAATGTTCAAAATCTCGAAGAATTTTTTTTTGGGTGCAAAAATTTCAATTTTGACGAACAATTTGTTTTTTTTTTTTAAATGCCAATAAAACATGACAATATTCTTCAACGGTTGAAGATCATGATTGTAGGGCAGTAGGTGAGGGTATTGAGGTAATCAGAAAACCACATATAAGAAGACGTGGTATGACTCAAATGAGTCAAACTGATGAGGATTTTATTGCCTTGATTTAGATTATATGAGCTTAGAAACCGAGTAAAGTTCATAGGCTATAATCCTCCTTATGGTTCTCAAATGTGGTCTAGGTCATAAGTACAAAATCTAGGCCATTTTCTTCGATCTATTTATATATCTTCCGCCACAAATTAATATCAAGATGTCATTGCATATCGATCCAGATTACTCATCATGTTGAACAAATCAACAAAATCCAATTAATGGGTTAATAAGTGGAAGAGACCAAGAAATATGTGTCATATAAACAATTACTTTTAGAACTATTTAAGGGCATATCTTGATAAATATATTGTTAGATCAAAATCAGCACCTGCCTAATATTTTTCAACCTGCTAAAAACTCTTTTTGGTATTAAAGACATTCTAAACTTGTCTGTATTCTCTTATGATTGATATTTACTTTCTATAAAATATGATAATTACAATTAGTGCATAATTATTGTGATTTCCTATTACACTATGCAATATAACTCTCACATTTAATAAAAAAATCCTATTGTTTTGTTATAAAATTAGTTCATATTAATTAAACTTGATTGTTTTTACATTTTGTAAAGTTTTAGCAAAAATTATAAGTTTTTCTTTGAGTATACATTTTTTTCCCGGGATTTCGTCGACATTATCCTTAAATCAAAACCCTAACAACCTCATCGACATCGACATTTTCATCATTGAAACTAACTATGTATGGAAATGTCTTGAATCTAGTATCATATACCATACGGCACATGTAATTTTATGTTTGAAAATTTATAACAACCAGTTGATTTATATGTAACTTTTTATTTATAATATTGTAATATTGTAACTTCATATTGTGAATCTTGTTACATATTATTAGTTGAAAAATATTACACTAAAATTACCTGATTGGTCCAACGTACTTTTTTGTGATATCAAAGAAGTTGAACTTTTTTTTTTTTTTTTTGATAAATAGAGAAGTTGAAAAGAAAATTTTTCTTATTTTAAATGAAAAGTCTTTTAGTTTTGAGAATAAAATTGTTTGGAATGAGAAAAAAAATGTATTGAAAATTGTGCATTATAAGAAGATTTCAAAAATATTTTTTTTTTCAAAGGGTACTGTACAAAATAAGTTTAAAAATGAAATAAAATTTTTTTTTTTTAGAGAATGGTGAAAAAAGTTTTTCAATTTTAGAAATTGGACATGTCATCCAAACATAGGGTAAGATCTAATTGTCGTAAACTTGTTTGGTCTCAATACCAAAAGTCAAAAACATAACCGTAAAAGAAAAGATTTTGGATTTTGGCCACGACAGGTCTTCACTTACATTGATAGTAACAAGTTACTCAATTGACTCTTTTCTTGTTTTTTCTTTAGTTTAAAAAATCTCCTCAAGATTGATTTTTTATGATATGATTTGAATGGAAAAATCTAGAAAATAGGTAGGGCTATGGCTGTCATATCATATATATTTATATATATATACAAATAATTTAGAGTAATGCTAAGGACACTAACTTTAATCATAACTTTTTAAATATCAACTTATTTGTCATCTTTTTAGTAGTAAAATCAATCAATTGATGTTTCAATACTTTAATCATTTACCAATATAAAAAATGACAACTCTATCTTTTTATTAGTAGAATCAATCAATTGATGTGTCAATATTTTAACCACTTACCAATAAAAATAATAACAACTCATTTATCACATAGATTTATATTAAAAAATTGAGATTAAAGTTGATATCCTTAGTATTTTTCTATAATTTAATACAGAGAATGTGGTCAAACATGGGAAAAGAATAAAACGAACAGGAATCATATTCTTATGGCAATTTAACTATGGCAATTTAATTGAGGAAGACTGCAATCAATAGAATTGTTTCCAAACTTTAAAGTAATTAACAGATTTTGAATTATTTGAAATAAATTATATATATATGAACTAATTCATTTATGATAAATTTACTTTATAAATTGCTTGCGTAAATTGACTATTTACTGTCAATATATTATGAAAAATACTACTCATATATTATTATGTTAAATATCCTAAACTATGTTATTCATTTACCAAAATCAACATTATTTTGATTCGGTGCTTTTAGGTCTTTCTCTCTGCCCCTTGTTCTCTCAAATTTCTCATATTTAGGGTTTTTTTTCGTGTAGGACTTCCATCGCTGCGGCTGGTGAGGGTGATCGGCGGTTCGATGATTTTGACAGGAATGGAGTCGGAAGGTTCTAGATGAGAATTTCTCGATCATATATAGCCGACAAGCTTTTGGTGGTTTGGGATCCAACAATACCTTTGGTGTTCAATGATGGGTGCGACGATCTCTTACCTCAAGCCGATTGTTTTCCTCCGAGTTGTGGTGTGCGGCAAAGTGGTTGTTTCACGTAGGGCGAGAATTTTGCAGTTGATTTTTTTTTTTTATATATTAATGGTTTGTTCTTGTGTTTTAGTTTTAATTTTGTAATAAAGGAGGTAGTTCCCCCACCTCCGGTTTGTTTTTCTGTGTGTGTTCCACTTGAGTTCTTTTCTAGCAGTATATGTCTATTGGTTCCGCTAGTATTATGACTAGACGGAATATGTTGCAGTCTCTGTATTGCGAGTGACTGTCTCTCGATCGATCAGAATATTTCATCGATTGTAGATGTTTTTTTTAAAAGAGCTTTGTACATGCTCGATTATACGATTGCCGAGAAATTCGAGGAATTTTCCAGTCGACGGGTCTCGGCTTATGTCCTCCTCACTTACCTTCATCAGATTTTACTGAAGGAATTAGTATTAGTCAAGGGTTATGTCTCTTGTATCACAAGGTTGTTTAATGTTCGTTATTGGTGTTTGTATCCCATTTATCTTGAATGATAATTTTCATTTTAAAAAAAATATAACATTATTTTTTTGCATAAACCTAGTATTTACGGTCTTTAAAAAAAGAAGAAAAATTGTAGTAAATAACATATTTTATATGTAATTTTGAAGTTTATAGAATGTTTTTTAAAATATGATAAGTAGTCCTTTTTTTTTAACATAAATTATTTTGTTAAATGATCAAAATCTAGTAAAATTAAAAAATGATCGTTTTTTTAATTATTAATCCATGATTGATCAATTGATCAATGTTAATATATATTTGATTAATGTACCTTTTTCTCAATGAGGTGCGAAGGCATCGCATGCAGAAAGCAGTGATTAATGAGAGGGAACAGCTTCAATAGCTTTGGCTGTGAAAACTCTTGGTCTTGGAGCATCAGTCATCGGTACATTTCAGCCATTTATTTGAATAAAGAGTTTAAAAATTACCTGTTTACCTGATTTTTTCCCCCTAAATTTTGTTAATTAAACTGCAATAAACTTTAGATAAAATGTACTAACTATAGGAGTAAACCATAAACTGCATCATTTGAGCCACTGCATCAAGCAATCAACTAGACTCTTATATCTCTCTCTTTCTCTCTCTCTCTCACTCTTATTTTTTTATTTTTTATTTTTTTTATTTTTTTTTTGGGAACTTTGCTTTTACCATTTGTGGAGTCTATAAACATCTGCGAAACTTCAGCAGGACAGAATTAGTTTAACTGTACTTCCAAGCTAGACAGCCAAGTAAGCCTGGAATTTATATTACATTATATAAACACCAGATAGCTTGCAATCCACGAAAGCTAGTACGGTTGCTTAAAAGCGAAGAACTTTTAACATGCAAATTTCGAAAAACAGGGCAGGACAAGCACTTCAGCAAATTTGAGGATTCAGAAAATGTAGTCTGGTCGCTGGAGAGGGAACGGTGTCACTGTTACTTTGAACGGTTCGCCTTTCGGTTCGCTCAACCTGAAAAAGAAAGTACTAAATTTAGTACAATTTAGTATTGTGAAATAAAACACTAGCAAGAGAGAACAGCTGATATATGAATGTAAAGGGAAAATTGAATGGATGTTGATTAAGTTTTGAGGTGGGTTATTACAAGAAAACATAGAAATAATAGCATTCACTGGAACTCTAGGAATCGCTCCTTGAAATCTTTTGGTATCAGAGCCAAAGGCTGGTTTTTGTCATGCAAGCTAAGACAAGAAAATAAGCTAGCTGCAATTCTGTTCATTCCTCCAAAATAGGAGTATAAAAATATTAGAGCAATAGAGACGAAAAAAATTCTGTGCTCGATTTCAGTTTGCTGAGTTATATACTCGTTATCAGGCCTCAAGCATACATTTTTTCCTTTGAGCGTCATCAGACCTCCTTTTTTATTGAAGGGTTTTGTCTTATGTACTACGAAATCAATTGTTACGATTAGTGTCTTTATATCTCCTTAATGAGTTTAACGAAATTTCCCCTTTCGAACAAAAATAGAGACGAAAAATTGAATGGCTAGGAAATTAATGACTGTGTGACGGAGATCAATTTTTTATTTTTTATTTTTACCTAATTAAGATTTTGTTATTTTGAGATATGTTTCTTTTTCTTTTTCTTTTTTTCAATACCTAGTTTGCTTACTTCATTTTGGTTTTGTTTCCTAGTTTATTATTTGGTTAGCCTACACATATAAGAGTTTGTAATTTCAATTCCGTGATATGTCGTAATTTCAATTTTGTGATATGTTGGTGATCTCCCTGTTCTCTAATTCTTGGTGGTTCTATCTCTATTCTATCTTGGTTCTAATTTTCTTCAGACTCGGTTCCACTGTCTAACTAATACGTTGCTGGAGCAATAACCAAACTCAAGAGTTGTCCAATACAATGTGAAATCTTGGTTCACTCTTCTATATATTCAGTTTCCATTACTTGATGACAAAGAGGTTGACAAAAAAATAGTGAGTCAGATTGAATGACTCATGTTCTAAGAGAACTGATAAAGATCAGGTGAGACCAACCCCCCTTGAACCCTCCCAACAACAAACATAAAAAAAGGCAAAACATAACAACTTTATTTATCGAGATAAACTGTAAAATGATCCTAAGATCAGGATTAAAGCAAAATATAGTTACTCTCTCCTTTAGTCTCTGGATTCCGACATGGTCCCCTAAAATCATTTGCAGAAACCAATTGACTTTATTTCACTCACTCCCTCTCAAAATAGGCAAACTCAAGAATTCTCTCTCTCAGCCTCTCTAGAATCGGCACAAACTTGGTTTCTCCCTCACCAGAATTGGGCTCAAAATTGGTCTCTCTAGAACTTACTCGAACTCAGACCACTAACAAGTGAAGGCAGATTCTCTCCCTCCATACTAGGGCTCATATTTCTCTAAAGGCAGATTCTCTAACTACTTGAACTTAACTAGATTTTCAAAAACTAAAAAATACAAAAAAATCCAAAGCGTAACAGCTTAAATACAAAAATATACTCCCACGGCCAGACTGTCAGCGGTCTCTCCCCCTCTCTCTTCCCAAAACAATATAAGTTCTAAATCTAAAAAAAAAAAAACTTTTAACGGGGGTACCTGCCGGGAAAGAACGTAAAATAACCTTCAACGGAACCTTCAGAAGATGGTAGAGGTGTGCAACTCTCATAAACAAATTCCTTACGGCCTGGTTGCAAGAGAGGAAACTGAAAAAAGGTAAAAACCTTTAAGTTTTCAAATCCTTTAAGTTAGAATTCAAGGACAGATAATGCAGAGCTGCACTAATTATTTTCGTACCTTTCCAATTACAGCTTCTCCATTAACGGCAGATACTACCTCATCATCAGCACGGATGGTCCAGTGTCTCCAATACAGTTGGCAAGAGCTGAATGACACTCCATTGATAATGCATCCTTCAGGAAGAAGGGACATGCGAATTGAATAAGTAAACAAATACTTTTCCTCGTCATCTTGAAGGTCAGAAAACTCTGGAATAAGCACAGCAGAAGCACGAATCTAAGATCAAAAGTAAACTTTTGTTAGTTTCCATGTAATAATAGAATTGATGATAATAGTTACGCATGCCACGGTATGTAGTGTTAATAAGATCAACAAGAACAATTTAGCAAATGAGCTTATATTCATCAGATGAATTCTGATTTCACTAAAAAAGCTTCTTGTACAACATAAACCAATGAAATTAACTCATCATTCATCAAAGCAACAAATTTATATTCTTACAAGATTATTTGACCCAACTAAATGAATAATAGTAAGAGGACAAAAAGGAATCAACTGATCAAAATGATTTCAAAAACGATCTTCATAACCTGCAGATTTTAGATGCTACCAACCCGCTACCAAAGTAACATGTTTATTTTGCTAAGTGTGAAGTTACACCACAACTCCTGATTCCTTTTATTTCTCAAATAAAATCTTTTTAGTACATATATCCTGAAAGAATTTGTTTCTTTTTTTAAACAAATTCTTTGGCAATTAGAAGATGCGAAAATCAACCAATAAAATAAAATAAACTAAAAAGGTATTGTCATTGTTGTTCTATTAGTCTAAGTTGTCGCCGATGCTGTTGAAGCTGATGGGTCATTGTTGTAAAATTATCACAGTCAAGAAGACTTTGCACACCTAGTAGCAGGTGTCAATCAGACAGTATAATTTTAAACATGACATTGTAACAAAACCCTTATCCGTCACCAGAAAAGAGCGTATCCGGAGAATTGAGAATTGTCAAATCACTTGCATTGGTTTGTCTTAAAAGCATGTCTAACAAAACAATCTTAAAGAAGTTTTGATTCGAGCCCTTGGAAGCATAAAATGCATACATAAAAATCTTTCTAAAACATCAACAAAATGACAAATTCTTTGAAACATGGTTTCACTTTCAGGAAACATGAACTCATGTTTGAAACAATATTAGGCATGAGATCCCCATTACACAGGCAGGTGTAAAAAGAAATTGAATTCGCATTCTAATGATCCACCTATAAAAATTGTGTTCCTTACTTTGTTCAATATAGAGGAGCGAAAAGGAGAATATATGTGTGTGTGTGTGTGTGTGTGTTCGTGCGTGCGCGTGCGCGTGTGCGTTTGCATGTGCGTGTGCGTATCAATTTCATGCTACTACTTACTTTTACGCCGGAGGTTATTGCAGTAGTACACAAGGGAGGTTCCTCAGGAAACAAACAGATACTACGGAAATTGTTTTGTTCGCGAAGTTTGATAATGCCATTTTCCAAGCAACGAGCATGTTCTTCCAACCATAGCAACATGGCATCCTGCTGTTGGTCACCAGTAAGATCGTGCACTGACCTTATCAATTCATTTGGTACACACGGAAGCATTTCTCCGGTAGTTGAAAGATTCTTGGTACCAACATAGAGTTTACCACTGTTACAATTTAGCAAAAACAACTTTTTAATGAACGTGGACGAAGCAGCCACAACAATGTAGTTTGATCTGCTGGATAAACCTGGATGACGTCTCATCTCCTCCGTTTGCGAGATAACTTCACTCAAAGGCAACAAATACACATTTACGGAACGGTTATAGAAAGTATAACCACCTATGAGGCCCAACGGACAGCCATAAAGACTCTTTGCAAAATCTTCATCCTTAAATTCCTGACCATCGTAGAAACGATAGAGGACCCTCGTTGGGAGAGGCAATTTCACATTCAAGATGCTTTCCAATTCTTCAATATCTGCTTCCGATGCGCCCTTTCTAAGTGTAGCCTCAGCCTCTGGAAAATTTACCGTCAACCAGTTTCTAAGTCTTCCCCAACACCTTTTAACTCGCTTAACAAGCGACCAAGGATACATACTGAATGAGTCGCGCCATAATTGATAACATTCCTGGGGGGGGGGGGGGGGGGGGGGGGGGGGGGTGGTGGGAAAAGAAACAGATAAAGAAGTTAAGAAATAATCTTCCACTAGTATGACAAAATGGAATGGCCTAGTATGGAAGTCTAATGCGAATCTAGAAATCATTGTATTTTCTCTTAATCTTAACCTGACTTCTGATAAGAACAGTGAAGTTGACAGAACTGATGACAAAATAACACTGATTATCACTCAAGTGTCAAGTCATGCCTTAAAAAACACAATACATAAAAAATTGCGTGCAAGAAGATTAAAAAGTAATAAAAAACTATCTGCGGAAAAGCCATTTAAAGTCTTGAAGCAAATTAGCTCAATTTGCTGAATCAAATTGCTAAATTACCCACCAACTGGGACAGAATAAGACCGACCCAGAATCCAAAATCCAACAAAGTTCAGACCTTTACGCGTAATTAAGCCAAAAATGTGTCCAAGAACACAAAATCCAGATACGAAAAAGAAGAACAAAACATGGGTTTTGCATCATTTACCTTGAAAGAAGCGAGGGGATTGCCGAGAGGATCGAGGGGGTGAGAGAGATCAAGCTCTTGCGAGCAGAAGAGGGACCAGAGAGAGTCATCGGAGGCCGAAGATCGCAGTTTCTTGTTGACGCAAGAGGCTCTCGCAGTGTCTTCGGCTCCCAATTTGGTGAGGATTGTGTGATACTCTAGATCACCCAGCGACTCCAATCCCATATTCTCTCTCTCACTTTGTCTTTGTTTTCTCTCCTTCACAAGCTTTCTATAGTTTCTAGTTTCCACTATTGAGAGCAATAATAGGAAATTGGACCCTTCCACAAAAAAAAAAAAAAAAAAAAAAAAAAAAAAAAAAAAAGGAAATTGGAATTTAGAATCGACCTACCCTATTTTTGGATGACATACAATTTCCCAAATTAGAAAATTTTTGTAAAAAAATATGTCTTACATTTTTCTATCATTCTCCTATTAATATATATATATAATTTCAAACTTACTTTGTATAATACCATTTTAAAAAAAGAAAATGAATTTTTTTGAAATATTCTCATAATGTATCGTTTCCAATACTATTTTTTCTCCTTCCAAATAACTTTTTATTTTCAAAACGATTTTTTTTTTTTTACATATCCAAACACCATATTATCTCAAAAGAAAAGACTTTTTCATTTAAAACAAGAAAAATTTTCTTTTTAAAAATAGATATGTGATCCAAACAGAGCCTTAAATATCTTTTTTTTTTAATTTATTATAAAGACAAAATATATGAACGTTCACATGTCCGGCACTCAACTTTTGCCGGGCACGAACGACGGCTCATCCAGAGCCCTTAGATGCAAATTGGAGGGTAGTGATGTAAAGGGGAGAGGGAGAGAGAGCTTGCATACATGGGTTGGGATACAACCCAAAAGAGAGAAAGTCGCCGCCTCGCTGCTTGACGAAGGTAGTGCCATCACATAGACAACTTCACCATGAGTTCTGGCGAAGTCCTCGAGCTTCTCCGGTTTGGCTTTTTGCCACCGCCACCTCCAGAAGCCGAACCCCAAGGACGAGCAGCAGCAAGGGAAGGTGAAATTTTTCGCCGGCGACTATCACCACGAGCTACAGAGGAGCTTCTGGCTTGGCCTCTTTGCCGCCGACGATTAGGAAGTTGTCGATGGCTTGGCCTTTCTCTCTCTTTCTCCCTCTTTCTCTCTTGAACTTGTCACATTTCTCTCTTTTTCCCTTTCTCTCTCTCGAACTTGTCTGGCCAGAATTTTGGCTACCGCACTGAAAAGTTTTCCTAAAAATATATATATCTATAATTATATTATAGGGATGGTCTTACATCCGGAAGGGGCAAAATACCGGATGTGTCCGGCATGTGAACCAAGACCGTTTGATCAAGAATGAACAACTAGATTATGTGTAATAACCAAAATTTTTACGGACACATGATTTCCTTGTATGTAAAGAAATTTAAGTCCGTGCTATGTGTTTATGTGATGTTTCATGAAAAATTATGAATATCAATGTGAAATTCATAATGTTATCAGTATATGTTTGAGTTCTTGTTTAATTAATTATGAGACTCAATAATAAGTTTATTAGGACAAGAACGAGGCCTTTTAAGGAAAAAAAAAAAGACAGAATAAGAATTTATGATTTTATTTCGGTCAAAGTTTGACCAGAATGATTCAAGGCATGATTATGACGGTACTGCAGTATAGCAAGCAGTATGAAAATTACACTGTGAAAAACCGTCATCACAGATGAAATAGTAAGAATAAGGACCGAAACCACTCTAGAAAAATCAAGCACATTATTAGGACAATAAGGGCTAAGTAGCTTTAAGTCATAGGAAAAATCATTACGCAGTCCAACAATATGCAGATGAATTCTGGACTGCAGTTCAGTATGACAGTACTGTTATTAGTTGAAAACAGTATTTGTAGTATCGACATTAGTATGAAAATGGATTGCATATTAAGAGGAAAGCCAAACAAGGCCCTAATGGGAGGACACCTCATCTAGGATAAATATGTGAATTTTGAGATTTTTGGAAAATTGGAAGAAATGGGTGGTAGCTTTTGATTGGATAATTGAATGGATGAACATGAAAGGATTACTTGGCCTCCAAGGACCCATAATGGCTGGCCACCTCAAGGGGTATCTTGGCAAATATATTAGTTTTGGGGTTAGATATGCAATTTTAGGAATAAAAATAATTCAAAAAGGAAATTATTTTTCACCTATAAATAGGTGATGTTGGGGGGTGGGGGGGGGTGTTGGATTATTCTATTCCACCCCAAAACTCTGCCCAAATTTCAACCCATTTTCTCTACCACCCTAGGAGCCGAACCCTAAAGAAAAAAAAAAAAGAGGAAAAAGGAAGATAGTGGCCGGTTGTGAATAGGAGAAGAAAGGAAAGAAAATTCTCTCCATCCAAGGTTTAGATCCACCTTCCAAGACCTAGAGGTAATCCTCTTAACTCTCTAATTGTTCAATTAAGTTTTGATGAAGGATTTAAGTGTATTTCAAGCATGGGTTTGTAAGAGCATAAGCTCATTCTATTAGCTTAAATTTGCTTAGATTTGTGCTTGATTTGGGTTAATGGTTTTGATTTATGCATGGTTGTGATGTTATGTGTTAGAGTATGTATGGTATGTATGAATGCCTAGTATGTGTTTGTAGCATGTCCTCACACACTCAAGAAGATATATGATGCAAGGAGGGTTAGTGAAAACCCTAAAAACCCTAGTTTGGTGAAGATTCACCGTATGGGTTTGCATGAAGGATTGTATGAATGCAATTGAATGCATGGCAATAAAAACATTACGTAACGCGCTGCATGCTTGATGTAGGCTCACGGTTTTAACCGTTCGAGGTAGTGTGTGCGTAATTTTACGTAAGAACCAACCAAAATGAAAACGGCCAGTTTCGGATCAAAACTGAGCAGTAATCTGGAAATAGGATTTTGAGGTATTTAGAGACCGAATTTGAGAAAAGTTAAAACTACAAAGTTATAGAAAATTGAAAACACTAAGGAGAAACTTGGATGGTTTTTAAAAATAAGACTCCAAAGGCCTCTGTTTTCACAAAAATCCGAACCTGGTCATGCCCAGACCCTGTGCACGGCCATGCAGGTTCAACAAGGAAAATGAGTAGGTGAAAGGCAGAACTGGGTTTTGAGAAAGAATGAAAGTTGTAGGGTTTTTCAAGATCTAAAACTTTTGTAGAGAAAACTTTTCCAAGTTCAAAACAGATTTTTAGATAAAACTGAAGTCTAAAAACTGTGCAGGAAACAGGAAATTCCTGCACAGGATTTTCAAAAGCACTGCAGGAAAAGGAAATTCCTGCACATACACTAATAACTGGCAGCATGAAACTGTTTTCAAGGATAACTTTCAAAACTTGACAAGTTTATTGCCCTTACTCAAGAAAAATTACAGTTTTGTAGAAAGATTGAAAGTTTACACAAGGATTTTTATACAAGGAAAGTTTGGACAACAAATCCTAGGTTTTACCAAGAGAAGAGAAAAAAATAAATAAATGGGCTAAAGCTATCTTGAAAACATAGTAATAGAATAATGACCAACGGTAGCCGGGTAGGATACCCAAGTTACTGGGTTGGGCCTAAAGTCCACGGTTACCAATAGTAACCTAATAGGGCATAACTTTTAAAAAAAAATTGGGCCTTAGTAACCCAATAGGGTTTTGACCTAGATATGATTTGGGCTTAAACCTAGGGTTACTAATAGTAACTTAAAAGGATACTAAGTATAATGGAGCGTTAAACCCAAAGTTCATTAATAAATCAAACAAGACATTGTTTGATTGAAAGTGGCTCTTGTACCATAGGGTTACATTTAATAACCAAATAAGATAGCATTGTGGTGTGTGAGGGACATGTAACTAGGGTTGTTGGTAAATGTTGGTTAAGGATACCAGCATTTGAATGAAATAATTTATGGTAAGATATGATGATCCTTATCTTATGTCCTCTTTGGAAACATGAAAGTAACATGTTGTTGCAATCTGCTGAAGCAACAAATCCAGGACGTAGCATAACCTGTAAGTACAAACCTCACCTACAGTATGAAAAATAGTAAACTTTTTTCAAGCATGACTTGTTTACATGTATACCATGATATGTTATGTCTATGTACATGCCATGTTTTATGATGATGCTATGTTTATCTACATGCCATGTTTTAAGACAATGCCACGTTTTATGATAAAGCCATGCTTTATTAATATGCCACAAGTCATTACATGTTAGAGATCTTTATGTCAAACTATATCTATGCATCGTATGCATCATGACTAATAAGATCACAAGTAAAGATTCTTAGTCTTGAAAGATATAAGGCTAAGACTAAATCAAGACAAGTGAAGTGTCGTACCAACCTCCTGTTGATGCGGGAGGATTATGTATGTTTAAGAAAATTCTCAGACCTTCCGTTGATGTGGAAGTGTTATGTTTCAAGATTCCCAGAATTGTTAAGAACCTTGCAAACCCTAACCTTCTGTGGAATGTGCGCATTTGGTACGTATACAAGGGGCCCACATGTTAAGCAAGATAATAAGTTCATTTCATAATGAAGCATAAAATACTCATAATTGATCATAAATGGTTCATGCATAAGTTACATGATGCTTGACATGTTTTGTGAGATTAAGTTTGTACTTGCTGGGCGTAAGCTCATCAGTATATTTCATATTATAGGTAAAAAGCTTGAAGCCTAGATGATGGGCCATGTGGACGATGCGGCAAGTGAAGGGCGGTGTGGGATACTACTACACAAACTTTTCCGCAACCCTTTCTAAACTCCAGATATATATGTGCAGATATATATATATATATATATAAATGAGTTGTGTTATACTATATATATGAGGTTTGAAGACTCGAGTTAAATGTAAAGATTATGTATGACTTCTTATTTTGATAAACAAGTAATGTGTATGCATGAAAAGCTTACTTATATGGACTAGTCTATATATATATATATGTTTTTTTTTTTAAATTTATTCTCAAATTTTCAAGTAAGTTTAAATTATTAAATCCAAGATGTAGTTTAAGTAAGTATGGTAACGACCGTACGTAAGTCGGGGCGTTACATTATGAGTAGTCAGTTAAGGGTAGGCTAAAAACATGGTTGACAAGTGTACAATATTGAAGGTGCAAGTTACGCAAATAGTTTAAAATTCACATATTTGGGAGACCGAAAATTGAAGTGAAAATAAATAAAAAATAAAACAAAGGAAGATTGACAGACTTGCCATTTGTCCAAGTCTAAGTGAGAAAAAGTCCCGAGAACCTCACATGAAGCTAACTACATACCCATAAACAGACATGCCCTTTGACTAAGTCTAAGGGAAAGAAAGTCCCTAGTACCTCACATGAAGCTAACTACATATCCAACTTGTCTCATCTCACGCTTGCAGATTTATGACTTTTGATGATTGTTATCGCCTGAATTACGCACAGACTGACCATGCAATATACATTTTTGTCCATACAAGTTTACAACACATTTACTCTTACATATACATTCATTTTTTTAAATTAACTACCGCTACAAATACATTCAGTAGGATTTTATTTCCTCAATTACTAACTATTGATTTACCATTCATCTTTTCATCAAATTAGCTAATTTCTACCCTTCAGTTGATTGCCTGGTCTTGAGTTAGTCATCCAGTTAAACTATTGTTCATTATTGAGTTGTTGTTTTCTTCATTCAACCAATCAATTATTTATATTTATGCAAATTAATTAATTCACTTCTTTATTTTTTGTAGGTTTGATCTTCGTTTCTAGTGGAAGATGGTTATGCGGCTAGCTTCGATTTGCAATTGTTCATTTCTTAAATATACTTTATTGATTGTTGTATAACTTATAATTGTTTTTTTTTTTTCCAAACTATCTTCGTGCGACTATTAAATACTTTCTATCTTAATCACTCTATCATATAGGTGTTACATCATATAAGTCGACTTCGTTTTACTCTTGCCATGTCTTAACTATCCAACTTCCATGTGTATGAAACATAGAACTATGCTTTTTTCTTCTGCACTTTCATCATTAAGTTTATGTTTTCGTACTTATATTCATTTCTTATGCTATGGGATCTCTGTTTCATTGGTTAACCGATTTATTACATTTTTCTCATACATTACGCCATGATTCACTTTGTGTTCTTTGCACATGTAGAATCAATTCATTTAGATCACCTCAATTTATTTGACCTAATTTTAGTCCATCTACACATGCATTGTTGCCGATTATAAATTAATTGTATATTAATTTGGTAATTTACATAAACCTGTAACTTGGCTAATTTTGGTCCTTCATTTAGATCAGTTTTGAAACACAATATTAATATTCCCTTACTTTCCATATACATGCTCCAATGACGTTTTACTATATTTATTTTTTCTTTCAACTTGTGGAACAAACGAATCAAACTCTATATTGTTATAGAGTTTTTCCCAATCACATTTTACATTTTTTTTTTACTTTTATACTCAATCAAATCAAACAGTTCAACCTTCAATAATATCAATTCAAATCCAATCTCTACTTTCCAATCCCATGCACCAAACACAAATAAATTTTATCTCATAATTATTATGCCCTTTTTTATATTTGCTTTAGTGTTTTTCTCGATTTTTGCTTAACAACACTTTTATACAAGTCTCTAATTTCATACTCCCTTCCAAAAAGTTCTTTAATACTTGCAATTCCCTGTCCCATCCACATGCTTGTTGCTTTTTCATCTTATCTCTTAATCTCTGAACTTTTGTTTTCCCCCTTTTATCCTATCTATTCAAATCTATCATTGGCACCACAAGTTACAACTTCCGTTCCCAAATGTTCTTCCCCTACTTGCTACTGTCCCCATGCCAACCACAACCCTGCTTCATTTCGCATTGTATTTACAATATTGTTTCATTTTTTGTTACCCTACCATACAAACAACAACCTATTAAATTTTTTTCCCATTTCCTACGACATACACTTTTGCAGTTCACATTGCTTATATCATGGTTTTGCATTTCCTTTCTCCCAAATATACATTATTTCGTTCGTGCTTCCACATTTCACCTATTGTTTTTTTAATGTACTTATTTTCCTTCCATCTATAAACCTATATTCATTTACCATTCCACCCGTCATTCAATTAATTTATATTATACATATTTGACTTCTAAGCAGCCTTTTGTAGTGCCAACTTCCCTCCTCCCAACACGTGCTCACTACCTGACAGAAAAAAGAGACCACATCGATATCGTTTCCCCTTCGGCGCCGGATTTGAGACTTTTGCTTATAAGTGAGAGTTGTATTTTTACACTATTTAAAAATTTGGTCTTTCTATATTATCTTTTTGTGTCCAAGTTGTTTACCAAGTTTTTATACCTTTATAGTTGACTCATTTAAAATAATTTTATTTTATTCAATTTTTTCCAATATAAAATAACTTTTTTTAAATGTATCTCAACAAATTTTTTCATACAAATTTTCAAATTCATATGTTCCCTTTTAATCATTGGTTACTTAATTGATTATGTTAAATTTTTTAGGAGACAATAAATTAATTAAGAATCTATAATATATAATCTATAACTATATTAAAAGAGTGTGTCCCTAAAATATTATTCAAAAATTTAGTTAAGTTATTTTATTGTTTTGCGATGATATCTTTTTTTCCCTTTCCCAACCCGCCACGTGGCGGGTCCTATGCCGCTGCATGCAATTTCAAATAAAAAGATTAACGTTAAAAATTTTAAAAATTAATTTTAACTTTTGTTTTCTTATCTTTTCTCCCTTTTGTCTGTCTATTACGCACACGCGAAGAGCGTAAAATATAACTAGTATATGTATATTGGTTAATTTCATAAATAGTACATGTGAGAAAAATATTATTAAAACTAGCACCACTTTTGTTTCTTTTCAATACTAGCACGGCCACGTCATCTCCAGCAATTGAACTGACTTAAAATGTCGAAAATGCCCTCACATATTCAGCCAAGCCTAAGCCCTAAAATTTCCCCACTTTCCTGCCCACACCCAGGAAGCCCGCCCATTCCCCCCTACTCCCACCATGTATATATATATATATATCTCTCTCTCTCTCTCTCATTTTTTCCTTGTTTTCTCTCACCCTCACCTCACGCTCTCTCTGTGCAACATTGGGGTATTGAAGATCTATAGCTCAACAATTTCAACCTAACTCTCTCTCCCCATACTTGTTCTTTCTATTCACCTCACGCTCTCTCTCTTCACCATAATTGAAGAAGATGGCAGCTCATTTCCTAGACCACTTGTAGCTCCTGTCATTCTACAACAATCTCGTTCTAGCTTAATTCAGGTCCAGATCTGAGGTAATGTTGTTTGTTCTTTTGTTTTATTTAATTTTATATGGTTTAAATGGGTTTGTATTTTAGATTATAATTTAAAAAATGACCATGTTAAACTTTTGAGGGTAAATTCTTGCAACATATGTTGTCTCTTGTAGCTCTTGTGGTAATAAGATAGATTTCCTGTATTTTTGGTACCTTACTGTAAGATTTCCCGTTCTAGAAAATTTTCGATAGTAGTAATGATAAACAACATAATGACCTTTTGGTCATTATTATGATGACCTCTTTAGTCAATAATTTTTTGATCTAACAATAATTATTATATTGACTAACATTTTGCTGTTTCATTTAAGAATGGTTGTTATTTGTATTTTCATCAAGTATAATGGTCAGCAAGACAGTGCATCGAGATATGTTGGTGGTGAAATAAAGGGAATAATGGTGCCTCTTACCGTAACTTATATTGGTCTTATTGAGTTGGTGATGAGCGTTATTGGATTGATGGGTCAAGAGAAGACTATAGTCATGAAATACGCTGTTGAACCTAGAATGCCTCTTATGAGAATACATTCTAACGTTAAAGTACTATGTTTTGCTATAACTTTATGTTAGTGCTTTCAGTACTACTTTTGTGGGCTTGTTATTTAGATGTTATGACTGTATGTATTTCGTTATCTGTAATGGTATGATGATTATCTTAAATCATTGTTATCGGATTTGAATTTAGTATATGCGTTACTACTTATTCTTGTATTTATATACATTAAAGTCAACCAATAGGGACTGCATATAATGATTAGTGAGTCATATTCATAATGACATTTGTTATTTGTTAAATGTGTTGCTGTAACTAAAGGATTTTTTGAATGCACAAATTGGAGTTGTCCAATTTAATGTTTAATGTCAAAATTAATGTTGTATAACTCAAACTCTCTAGAGTCATTTTTAACTCATACGGGTCATTTTTTTAGTGACCAGTAGGTCAATTACATTGTGGCCTTCTCAGTAATTCCTTTCTATTTTATGGTGTGAAAAATAGTTATCAAACACATAATAGCGAGATAACATGAATCATCTATAATGTCAATATAATTGTCGGAAAAAAAAAAAGTTTGACATTCGACTGAAATACAATGTCAGGTTTAAAGTCGACCAATGGGTAATTATTATAGTGACCATTGGGTCATTTCCCTAATGACCTCTATTATTTGTTCCATGTGTTGATATAAAAAATGGTGATTTGAAACACACAAATTGGAGTTGTCATATGTTAGTTATAAGTAATGTTCCATAACAGTTGACATGTAGAAGTAATTTTTAATTCAAAAGGTCATTTTTATAATGACCAATCGATCAATTACATTATGACCACAGTGCATCACTCATTTTTGAGTGATCCATCAGATGTATAACTATGTTGTGCAAGACCTGCCCAGACCAGCCTAGTGTCTTCAACTTCATAATTTTTTTTTTTGTACATGGTTGCCGAATTAATGTCTTGTATTGTTTGGCTGACAACCACTTTTTCAAAATTTTTGTAGTCTCCCCAATATTGACGAAAGTATTTATCTTCTCGCGGATAATTTCTGTATTTGGGACGCGTTGCATAAACTAAACCCGTGGTAATAGTATAAGAACTCTAAGTAAAATGACCAACAAGTCATGATAAAAATGACCAATATGTAATATCAGAACTCTGAGTAATTAAATTGATAACTAGAAAGTAATCATAAAAACGATCTATGGATAAAATTACAACATTCTCTCAGATAAATAACCACACAACCGCATTATCAATATCAACAACAATCAACCAAACATCAAACACAAACCCAAACACCTTCGGCAACCAAAAAAATATTCAACCAATACACTCAATTTTCCTAACGTTTTCTTGGACTCAATATCCAAATACCAAACCAACAAACTTTTAGTTTATATCACAACATCAAATAAAAATGCAAACTTTAGGTTTTTAATGCAAACTTTTTTCAACAAATTAATAATAAATATAGAATTGCATCAAAAACACATATAAAATGCAATTTTTTTTTTCTAAATATAATCAATTAAAAGTACAAACTTTTTTCATTAAAAATGCACTTTCTTACGAAATGTTCATTAAAAATACAAACTTTTAAAAAAATCAATTTAAATTGTAAACTTTTTTATCACTTCAAAAATTTTCCCCAAAAAGGATGATCTCTAGCAAGTAATGATTGGCAATAGTTTTTTATAACTAGAAACTTGGACGACATACCCCCATCAGGTTTCTTTCCTTTCGGTTGGAGCTGGATTTGCATTTTGTAACTCGGTGTCTTTCTTGTGTGCTTTTCCTGCAGACCTGAAAATTTGAAAATAAACATGTGACTTCACTTAACCAACTGGATTAATAGAAGTCAACAATAACTTAGGTGACAACTACAAGGCAATGACCCCACAGTGCACTTCATGGTACTTACAGCAAGTAAAGCCATACGGATACTTCTTTCCTCCTCGTCTTGATCCGCGCACTTCTCTTTCATCTTCTTGAGTTTACCCTTCAGTCCACGGCCGATCTTTCCACGACTCGGCTTTGCATCATGAACATGCTTTTCAAACTGAATTGAAGAACGATCACTTTCTGATTTTTCCTCATTCGAGCGGTCTCTCTCTCTCTCTATACTTTCGGAATTTTGCCTCCCTTACAAGCTTCTTGGTCCCACAAATCAGATAAAAAAAAATGACATGACTGTACTAGTATTCAAAAGAAAAAAAAGTGATACTATTTTTAATTATATTTTTTTCACATGCGTTATTTTTGAAATTAACCCTATATATAAAAGGGATGTCTTTTCTCTAGGTGAATTATTGTGTACAAGATTTTTTTTTTTTCATTTTTTATTAGGATTTTTGTTAGTTCTATCCTTAAATAATTTAGGGATGTGTGAGAAAATAGCTCTTTTAATTTTTTTAAAAAATAAAATTTTGAAAATTAAACAAACATGTTTTTTCTTAGAAATGATCAATCAATAATATCACTTGATAAAATGGTCATTTTGATTTTTTGATAAATGATAAATGGTCAATTATTGATTAACAGATATCAGGACATGTTTTTATCATTGATTAACAATGTTTAAATAGCCACAAGTTAATTTCTTTAAAATGAAATTCAATTATTTTGTTAAATAAGGAAATAATTAAATAAGGGTTCAAAACCGTTAATATACCTAATTTCTCTAATATTTTAATGTATGAATTTTTTCCTAAGGGTAATTGGATTGGAAAAAAAAAAAAAAGGGTTTTTAGTTTACTTGAACCCTGAACAAAAAAAAAAAAAAAAAAAAAAAAAATCCCTTTGTACTGCTAAAACCATTGTAAAAGGAACAAAAATTTATAACAGGTGTCTAATTTGTGGCTCTCTCATAAAAATCACTGACTATTGTGTCATTAGATTGAACATCAAATTTTCACTTTTTTTTTTTGGTGAGTAACATCAAATTTTAACCTTTTTTTTATTATATATAAATAACATCAAATTTTATTTAATTAACTAACCTATTTAATTAACTAAGTCCCAAAGCCCCAATGGCTTCGTCAATTTTTAACTTGCCAACATAGAGATCATTCACAAACTTGCATGTGTTTGCCTCTCATGTTCAAACTTAGATTTTTTTATTTTATTTTATTTCATCTTTTTATGAAAAGTCAATAAAAATTATAACTAGTTTTTGAAAAGTCAACCAATTTCAATATAAAAATTTTATCTCAAACTCGTGTTACAAACGGAGCCTTACCTTTTGTCGTTATAGAAGGCGCAATTTGAGCTTCTATATGGTCGAGGCAATCTCCCTGAATGCAGATTTCTTACAGTTCATCAATATTTCTTTGGCCACGTAGCACGATTACTGCAATAGCCGAGTTAACATGACGAGGCTCTAACACTCCACCGGCATCTCCAGCGAGGAATCCTTTTCTCGCCTCAACCAAAGTAGTCGACATTGTCATGGCCAGGGTTGGCTCAATAAATTTTGAGGCCTTAAGCAAAATTTTTAAAGAGGCCTCTTCAAACGAATTTTTTCATTTTATAGAATATTTTGCCAGGAAATTTTTTTTTTTTTTTTTTTTTTTTCAAATAGCTCCTTAAAGATAGAGTCAAATTTTCTGTTATCCTCTTTTTCTTTTTCTATATTTGTCAAAACCCGGTGCATATTTTTTATTAGATAAATTTGTTCTTGACTCAAGTATGTGTGAAAATTAAATTAACACAGCAATAACAAAAAAATAAATAAAACAACTAGTGTGAAATTTAAAAAGTAATATTAGCAAGTAGATAAGGAATGAGTAAGAAAGATATAACATAGAGGTTTTATTGTGAAGAGAATAAAAGAGTCAAGATCTGTTGCTTTGGATTTCATATCTCATTGGTTGTCTCTGCAATAATGTTATGACACGTTATCTGAATTTAAGAATTTAGCTATATAAAAAGTATTAAATATTAAAACTTCTTGAACAAATTGATGAGACATCTTTTAAAACAGGAAAATGGGACAGTAGTTCCCAAATCGAGAATAAATGATTAATATGAAATATGGAAAATCAACATTAGCAAGTAGATAATAAATGAGAAAGAAAGACATAACTTGAAAATTTTATTGAGCAGAGAATGGCAATTGTAGCCTTGTGAAATTATTAGAGAGAGATTTTTATTTTGAAAAATTAAAGAGATATTATGTGAAGAAGAAGAAAATACAAGTAAATACAACTTTCTAAACAAAAAAAAGTAGAGATATCACTTTTTTTTTTTTTAAAGATTATCTTTTAGTTTTCTAATTTTACGTTGCTTTTAATTACTTTTAAATGAGAAGATGTTGTATTGTAGTTCCCCAAAATTCTCAACTGCAATTTAACTGTTTAGGACACCCAAAAAGAAAAGGCAGGGGAAAAAAATAGTCTCAACAAAATAAATATTATTTTGGGGCCTTCTTATAATCGGGGCCTTAAAAAAAATGGCAATGTTAAGGGGGGAAAAAGTCTCATTTGTGTATATATGTATTATTTTGAACTATATATTTATTTTTTTAAAAAATGAAAAAAACTAAAGTATAGCCTATTTTTTTAGGAGAAACATTGGGGGCCTTCCTAAAAATGGGGCCTTAAGTCCTTGCTTAACCTCCCTAGAGAGCATGTTGCGCCTGTTCCGATTGAGATCCGACTCGTTGCATGAACCTAATCTTGTCAGCACTCTATTCTTGTCATCCAACCAATGGCAAAGCCAGTATGTTTTAAGAGTAGGAGTACTATAGAAACAATATGATATAATTTTTCTAAATAGAGATGTAGTCATAAATTTAACTATTGATCATAGGGTACAGATAGAATTTTTCTCATAATGTAAAGGCATAACTAAATTTTTATTTAAAAAAAATGTTAGGTATAAAAATAACATTTTAAAAATTTAGTGTGGGCATGCACCCTCACTTAATTACGAGTGACACTACTGTTGTGTACAAAACACCACCACACGATACCATTGTCCATCTTCCTCCTCGACAAGATCCCATTATCCTTTTTCATCGTTCTTCAAGATGAAATAGCCATCTCCCGTTGCCATTGTGCCGTTGAGCCACCTCCCTCTGTTGAAAGCCCCCTCGGTTTCAAGAATTTTGTTTTTTTGTTTTTTTGTTTTTTTTTTTTTCATTTTTTATTAGAATATTTATTATTTTCATTTTATTGAAATACCTCCATCTGTCAAATTCATGCACCATGCAAGTGATCTGTTTTGCCTAATATTTTGCATCCATTGGCAATTTTAGTACTTTTGCAACGTTTCTAAGAGTTCGGAAAGCTTTTTCTCAGAAAGGGGGAAAAAAAAAAAGTAGGGACCAATAATATCTACTTAAGTTAGACAATTACCGTATTGTATTATATCTAAATTAAAGTGGCAATTTTGTGAGGATTATCCAATGCATTATGGATAATTTTCCCCGGTGTCTAGACTCTGATGGGCACAGACTCTGATGGATTATCTATTGAAAAAAAACCACCAATTAAACCTTTTACTCTTTGTGTGATAAAATGGCCTCTCCAAAAGTAAGTTTCAATAAAGCCAACAAAACAACCAAAGCAATAAAAAATCAAAATAATCAACCGCACAAGAGACACCGATTTTTACGTGGAAAACCTTCCAATTCGAAGGGAAAAACCACGGAACCGTAGTCCGATATCAACTTCCACTATATCAACAATAATGGGATTACAAAGTTCTCTCTAGATGCAACTAGAGGCTCACAACCATCAAGATAAAACACAATCTTGGCTAAACAACAAGGTTCATCATCAACAAGATGAATTTCAACACATAGCATAAAAAGAATTCAGTTTTAGGTCTCAAGTGGGTATTTGGGAAAAGAACCTCAGAGACACCAATTCAAAAATCAGAACCGGGAGATAAGAAGAGCTCGTCATGAGGATTCACCATGTCAAATTTGAGCACCAACGGACACTCTTTCACCACTCAATCGTCTTGTACAAACCCAAAAAACTCCAGCTTCTCTCTCTCTGCTTTCTCCTCACGCTCTCTGTATCCTTTTTCGCACACCCACAGCTGCCCACCCCCCCGTTTCCTTTTTCTGCCGTTCACCCACAAGGCTTGTTCAACAAGCCATTAATTCCTTTTATTTTTGTTTGTTTGTTTGTTTTTTTTTTCTTAATCAAAAGCTATTGGACTTTTGGTCCATTATTGTCCAGCCCACAAACATGGGGCAGACATCTCAACAATTCTCCCCCTTTGCGTCATGTAGTGGGCTGGACCAAGCCCACTCTCTGCTTGGACGCTTCAAGTTTCTCCTTAGGCAAAGATTTTGTTAACATATCCGATCCATTCTCACTTGTATGAACTTTCTCCAAGTGCATTTGCTTTGTTTCAAGTACATCACAAATCCAGTGATACCTAACATCAATATGCTTGGATCTTCAATGGAATGTTGAATTTTTGGAGAGGTGGATGGCACTCTGACTGTCATTATAGACAATGTACTTCTCTTGTTGCAGACCCAATTCTTCAAGAAACTTTTTCATCCACAAAGCTTCTTTGCAGGCTTCAGTTGTTGCAATGTACTTAGCTTCTGTACTAAATAAAACAACACATTTCTGTAACTTAGACTGCCAAGAGTCTGCTCCCCCTGCAAAGGTCATCAAGAACCCCAAAGTGGATTTCCTAAAATCAACATCACCTGTCATGTCTGAATCTGTGTACCGTTCTAAAATAGGCTCACCACTGCCAAAGCATAAACACACCCTGAAAGTACCTCTCAGATATCTCAATATCCATTTCACTGCTGCCCAAAGTTCTTTTTCAGGATTAAAAAGAAATCGACTGACAACTTCAACAGCATGAGCAATATCTAGTCTTGTGCAAATCATGGCATACATCAAACTGTCAATTGCAGACGCATAGGGAACTTTACCCATTTCTTCTTTTTCTTTTTCACTTGTTGGACATTGCTTTGAAGTAAGCTTAAAATGCCCTACAAGTGGAGAACAAACTGCTTTTGTAAGCTTAAAATGCCCTACAAGTGGAGAACAAACTGCTTTTGCCTTGCTCATATTGAACCTTTCAAGAACATTTTCAATGTAACCTTCTTGAGATAGCCAAAGTTTTCCATTCTTCCTATCATGGGAGATCTTCATGCCGAGTATTTGTTTTGCCGATCCCAACTCTTCATTGCAAAAGACTTACTTAACTCCTTTTTAAACTTCTCAATTTTACTAGTATCATGGCAAACAATCAGCATATCATCAACATATAGCAGGAGGATAATGAAATCATCACTGGAGTGTTTCTTAATGAACACACAATGGTCAGATGAAGTTCTAGAGTACCCATGACTCACCATAAAAGAATCAAACTTATTGTATCACTGTCTTGGTGCTTGTTTGAGCCCATACAAACTCTTTCGAACCTTGCACACAAGATTCTCCTTCCTTTAACTGTGAACCATTTTGACTGCTCCATATAAATTTCTTCTTCTAAATCATCGTGAAGAAATGCAGTTTTCTCATCAAATTGCTCTATCTCTAAATTCAAGCATGCAGCTAGACTAAGAACAATTCTGATGGATGACATCTTCATTATCGGAGAAAATATCTCTTCAAAATCAACACCTTTCTTGTGACCACATCTTTTCACAACCAACGAAGCTTTGTACCTTAGTTGTGAGCTATTGTTTTCAGTTTTCAACCAGTAAACCCATTTGTTCTTGAGCACTTTCTTGCCTTTCAGTAACTTTACCAAGTCGTAGATGTGGTTCTCACACAAGGATTTCATCTTATCTTGCATGGCATTAGACCACTCTTTCTTTTGCTAATGAGAAATGGCTTCTTGGTAAGTTTCAAGCTCTCCACTATCTGTAAGCATCACATTGTAACGACCCGCCTAGCATAGGCCATTACTATACATATATACATACATATCGTACATATTTACTTAGCATAAATAGCGGGAAATTTTTTTTTATACAAGCGTATGAGCGTATATGCGATAATTAAATAACGATGTTCGAACACCAAATAAAATATTCATAAAAGAACAAAACGCGTAGCGGTCATCATTCCCACATTTCACAGCTCGCCCTGCCATGCTCCCCTATCTTGCATCAGAGGTTGCCCGTAGGTTGCTTACCTACAGCATAAACGTAAGACGTGAGCTTTCGCTCAGCAAGTACAACATTTACATTCGCGACACCAAACAACATAAAATGTAACATAACATCACATAGCATATTATAACATAATCATGGCATAACATACTTAATCGTGCATGAGCCATTTATGCTTCATTATGCTTTCTTATACTTTCATAACATTCTTCCATAAATTATCTTAACTTATATTGCTTATGGGCCCCTTAACATAAGTGTCTGTACCGGGCGCGCAACTATGGAGTGGTTGGGGCGGCCAGTCCATTTCCAACTCAAACCATAGTCCAACCCGACCTAACGCGGGTCGGTACGACACAGGCAAGCTCGTTTGCCATCATGCTTACTTTTCATCATCTCATACTTGATCTTGTTCTTAAGTATTGGTGAGCATGCTTCGTGATATCACACATACATAAGTCATAATCATATCTTGGTCATATCATAACCGTAATATCCTTTCATCATAACATAGCCATGAACTTGACATTTCATACGTCATAACATAGTCATACCTTAAACTATGCATATCACACATCATAACATACAACAAACCATAGACTTGACATATCACACATCGTATCCTAGCATCACATGTTTCTAACATACATCATATCACACATCACAACATATATCAAACATACTTGGGTAAGTATCACAACAAAAGCCTATGCTGTAGGCGGAGTTGTACTTATCTTGTCTGTTATGTCCAGTATAATACTACTCTTGGCTAGAACGTAACCGCAGGCTATCTCTTGCTATAATAATGGACATAGGTAAGGGTTCATGATCTTAATCATAGGATGTTGGTAACTTAATCAACATTCATGCATAATCTTAGTTATATGTCCCCTACATAAACACATGATAACTTACTTGATTACAATAAGGAACCCTAGGTCTTAGCCCATTATTAAGCTTGGTACCTTGTTGGGTTACATTGGGCAACCCTTGATGTGACCTAATCTTGGTTAACTTAGGTCCATTCCTATTGGGTTACTAAAGCCCAATTAAGTTGGATACTATTAGGTGACTATGGGTAACCTTTGGGCTTTGGGCCCAGTTCATTAATCTGGGTATCCTTCCCGATTACTGTTGGCCGTTATCTAGTCTACCCAATTTCAAGATAACTTGGGTCTAAATTTTCCTTTGGTTTTTGTTTGGAAAACTTAGCATTTTATGTCTCTTTTTATACAAAAGCCCTTTGTTCGACTATAAAGTTTTGAGATTCTTAGAATGGGGTTTGAAAATGCCATTAAGTGTTGGAACTGCTGTTGGAATAGTTTCCATAGTCTACTTCTCAGTGTTTGTGCAAGAATGTCCTTTTCTTGCACTATTTTTAGAAAATCTTGTGCAGGGATTTACTGTTTCCTGCACAATTTTTAGAAATCCAGTTTTATTTTAAAATCTGGACTGAATTTGAAAAAGTTTTCTTCACAAAAGTTTTAGATCTTGAAAAATCCTACAACTTTCGTGTTTACACAAAACCCAGTTCTGACTCTAACCCCTTCGTTTTCCCCGTTGAACTCATCTGACCGTGCATGAAGTTTGGGCACGGTCAGTCTCGGATTTTTGTAAAAACTGAGGCCGTTGGAGCCTCATTTTGGAAAACCATTTGGGCTTCCCCCTAGGAAAAACCATTCCCTACCACTTTCATGTTTTAAGTTTTCTCAAATTCGGCCTCTAAGGGTCTCAAAACCGGCTTTCCTGAAAACTGGCCAGTTGTACCCGAACTGGCAGTTTTCTTGTTTTAGGTTGGTTTTACGTCCTAATCGCGTAATCTAACTCAACCAGCCACCGCGGGAGCCTAAAATCACACATGTAGCGCTTTTGTAATGTAAGGTTTCATTAAACACATTATAAATCATATCCATGCAAACCATAATCATCAAGCAAGCATAAGTATAGAACCATGCAAAGCTCATAAATCAAACCACCTTAACCTAATCAAGCACAAAAACCTAAATTTCTAAACTTGGGCAATAAATTAAATTGAGCTTATGCTATTACAAATTCAACTTGAAATACACCTAAATTCCAAATTGAAGCTCAATTTAAAAAGTTTAGGGCCAAGGGAGATTTACCTTAGTTGAACACCAACTTTGGCTAGGTTTGGCTCTAGCTTTCTCTCCCCCCCACTTGGTCTCCTTCCAACCGGCCTTGCTCCCTCCAATGGGTACCAAAATTTTTTTTGGTCATTTGATGGTTGCTTCAACAAAGTCCGGCCACTCTCCACCACCTTCCTTCTTCACTTTTTCTTTTCTTTCTTCCTTCTCTTTGGGTTCGGATTTTTGAGGGGAAAATTGGGCATAGTTTGGCTATATCTCTCAAATTTGTGAACAAAAAGTCCACGCCCCCTCCACCTATTTATAGGTGATGGGGAACTTCTCCAAATTGCCCAAAAGTCCATAAACTAACACTTATTTGCCCAAAAAGGAGCTTAGGTGGCCGGCTATCATAGTCTAGAACCATTCCAATTTTTTTCCAAAATTTTGCTTAAATAAACAAATGATGTCATAAATCTAAAGTTAGGTGATTTAAGCCTAATTAAGGCTTATTTGTCCTTTTTCCTTAATAGGCAGTCCACTTTTATGCCAACACAGATATTTCTAGTACTGTGCTTACTAATACACAATACTGTTATACTGCACTGCAGTCTAAAATTTATTTGTGTAAAAATGGACTGTACAAAAATTTTCTTTTTTTTTAAAGCCTTTTGGCCCTTGATATCCTATTTAATGTGCTTGATTTTTTTCTATGGTGGTTTTAATTCTTATCCATGCTATCTTATCCGTAATTACGGCTTTCGCAGTATATTTTCCATACTGCTTATCATATATCAGTACGGTCAAACCCTTGACCATTTTTAGTCAACCTTTGACTTTCTTGGTCAAACTTTGACCAATATAAAATCATGGATTTTTATTCTTCCTTTTCACCCAAAAAGGCTATTTGCTTGACTAAACAATTCATTATTGAGTCTTATAAAGTCATAAGAACTCACAAAATTAAACAAAAACCCTAATCGGCTTTCTCATGAATACCTTCATGGTACAGCTTGAATTTCTTTACAAGAAATCGTAACGTTGAAAAATTTAGTTATTACAATCTACCCCCCTTAAAAATTTTCGTCCTCGAAAATTAGAACATACTGGGGTAATTCTTTCTCATCTCTTCTTCCACTTCCCATGTTGCCTCTTCAACCTTATGGTTTTGCCATAACACTTTAAACATTGGAATGGTTTTGTTTCTTAGGACATTTTCTTCTCGATCCAAAATTCGCACAGGCTTCTCTTCATAGGTTAAGTCGGTTTGAACCTCGACTAGTTCTTGACTAAGCACATGAGAAGGGTCTGGTACGTAGTTCTTTAGCATCGAGACATGGAAAACATTGTGCATCGACGCTAATTCTGGTGGTAAGGCAAGCTTGTAGGCTACATTCCCAATTCTCTCAAGGATTTCAAACGGTCCTATATACCTTGGACTAAGCTTCCTCTTTTTACCAAACCACATTACTCCTTTCATAGGAGCAATCTTGATGAACATAGCATCTCCGACTTAAAACTCTAAAGGCATTCTGCGTTTATCGGCATAACTTTTCTGTCTGCTAAAAGCTATGTCAAGCCTCTGCTTAATCTTCTTGATGTCCTCAGAGGTCTTCTTGATGAAATATGTTGTTTGTAGCTGTTTCTGTCCAACTTCCTGCCAGTGGATAGGAGATTGACATTTCCTTCCATATAATGCTTCAAATGGAGCCATACCAATCGAAGTATGATAGCTGTTGTTATATGAAATTCGATCAATGGCAGTTTCTGATCCCAGTTTCCCTTGAAATCCAGGACACATGATCTCAGCATATCCTCTAGTGTTTGGATGGTTCGTTCTGATTGACCGTCAGTTTGGGGATGAAATGCCGTATTGAACTTCAATTTCGATCCCATGGCGTTATGAACACTGGTCCAAAATCGAGAGGTAAAACGTCTATCACGGTCTGAGATGATCGATTTTGGCACTCCATGCAGTCTGATGATCTGGGATACGTAAATTTTAGCCAATTTTCTACTGAAAATGTGGCCTTCATCGCAATAAAGTGGGCTGATTTGGTTAATCTATCCACGATAACCCAAAATCGTGTCGTTCCCACTTGCAGTTCTGGGCAGTCCTACTACGAAATCCATAGTAATTTGCTCCCATTTCCATTCAGGAAGCTCTATTTTCTGCAAATCTCCACCAGGATGTCGATGTTTAACCTTAACTTTCTGACAAGTTAGGCACTTTGACACGAATTCTGCTATCTCATTCTTCATATTTGACCACCAATAATTCTCTCGGAGGTCCTTGTACATCTTGGAAGCTCCTGGATGTACCGAGTATGGCGTCTTATGTGCTTCAGTCATAATCTGATCCTTTAAAAATTCAAAGTTAGGAATACAAATCCTTCCTTTGAATTGAACAACACTATTAGCAGAGGTCTTAAACTCCTTGTTCTTGCCGTCAAAAAGTTGTGCTTTTAGCAAAAAGGAATCATTTTCCTGATACAACTTAATGGACTCCAGCAAATTGGACTAGAGGGTCAGAGAAGACAATCTCCCCATTATTAATTCCAGGTTGAACTCAGAAATATCCCTTTGTAGTGGCTTAGGAAACATTCTAATAGACATTAGCATGCCTACGAACTTCCTACTTAAAGCATCTGCTACCCTATTTGCCTTTCCAGGGTGGTAAAAGATCTCACAATCGTAATCCTTTACAAGTTCTAGCCATCTACGTTGTCTCATGTTGAGTTCCTTCTGAGTGAAAATACACTTGAGACTCTGATGATCGGTGTAGATTTCGCATTTGTTCCGATACAAATAGTGTCTCCAAATCTTGAGCGCAAAAACTACCGCCGCGAGTTTCAAATCGTGCGTGGGATAATTCCTTTCGTGAATCTTCAACTGGCGGGATGCGTAGGCCACTACCATCCCATTTTGCATCAGGACAGCTCCTAATCCACTTTTAGAAGCGTCACTGAAGATCACGAAATTTCCTGCTTCAACATCAGGAATGATCAACACAGGCGCACTTGTTAGCTTCCTTTTGAGCTCTTGAAAATTTTCCTCACATTTCTGGGTCCATTCAAATTTCTTCCCCTTTCGGGTAAGAGCGGTGAGAGGTGCAGCAATCTTGAAAAATCCCTCGATGAATCGTCAGTAATATTCAGCTAAACCAAGAAAACTTCTTATTTTCGTAACATTCTTGGGTGCTGGCCATGCACTAACCGCCTCCACCTTTGCAGGATCTATAGAAATTCCTTCCTTTAACACCACATGACCCAAGAAATGAACTTTTTCCAACCGAAATTCACATTTTGTGAATTTGGCATACAGCTGATTTCGTCTCAGCGTCTCCATCACCAACCTAAGGTGATGCTCATGTTCCTCTTTGGACCTTGAGTAAATTAAAATATCGTCAATAAATACAATAACAAACTTATCCAGATACTCCTTGAATACTCGGTTCATAAGGTCCATAAATGCAGCCGGGGCGGCGGTTAATCCAAATGGCATAACCAAAAACTCATAGTGCCCGTAACGTGTTCGAAAAGCCGTCTTGGAGATATCTGACTCCTTGATCCTGAGTTGATGATAGCCTAATCGCAGATCGACTTTCGAAAACACTACCGCTCCTCTGAGTTGAACGAAAAGATCATCAATCCTCGGAAGGGGATACTTGTTCTTGATCGTAGTTTTGTTCAGCTCACGGTAGTCAATACACACGCGTAAGGATCCATCCTTCTTCTTCACGAACAACACAGGTGCTCCCCATGGAGAGTAACTTTGTCGGATGAATCTCTTGTTCAGTAATTCTTGTAACTGCACTTGAAGCTCCCTAAGTTTGGCAGGTGCCATACGGTAAGGTGCTTTCAATATGGGTGCAGTTCCAGGTAACAACTCGATTTCGAATGAAATTTCCTGTTCCGGCGGGAGTCCTGGTAAATCCTCCGGAAAGATATCCACATATTCTTTTATAATGGGAACATCTTCCAGTGTCAGCTCCATTTCTCGATCTTTGTCTACCATGTTAGCTAAATATCCTTGACAACTATTAGCTAACATTTTCCAAGCCTTCATTGCCGAAACCAGTCTGGTTGCTGGGCTCCGTGACTGTCCGTAGAAATTAAACTCCTCCTCACCGTAAGGGCTGAACATCACACAACGCTTTCGGCAATCAATCTTAGCGTTGTATTTGCCTAAGAAATCCATTCCTAAGATCACATCGAAATCCTGAAGCTTGATCGCGATGAGATCTACAAATAGTTCTCTGCCACAGATGACCACGGAAGTATTTCGTATCCAAAAATTGGACCACAAAATTTCTCTGGATGGCAAAGAGGTTTTGAAAGGCTGTTCTAAACTATCCACACCTCTTCCTAATTTCTAGGCGAACTCCAAAGATACGAACGAGTGAGTGGCACCAGAATCAAACAAGGCAATGGCATCATAGGTGGCGATAGAAATCTGATCTGTCACCACATGCGAAGTCCCTGCTTCAGCATCTCCTTTGGTGTAGGCACAGATCCTGGCTTGGGGTTCTGGAGCCTCTAGTCTGCCTTGAGAAATCGAGGGTCCTTCAAGCCTCGCTTGGGCTGCATGTAGTTGGCTGTTGGTGTTCCGGCTTGGGTATGGAGGGTTCTAGTTCTGGTTGTTTAGAGGGCAATTCCTTGCATAATGCCCCTTCTTACCACAGAGGTAGCAAGCATTCGTCCCCATTCGGCATACTCCAAGGTGTTTCCTTCCACATTTAGCGCATAGGAAAAATTCATTGTTGTTACCCTCCTTTCCTCTGTTAGTCTTCTTCTGAGGGTAGTTCCTTTGCTGACCCTGGCCCGTGAAATTTCTTTTTCTCTTGTTCCTCCCAAACTGTTTGGAACTTTGGGCAAGGTTGCTAGTCTAGCTCTTTGAGTACTCCTCTGAGCTCTAGCGGGGCTGTATAGGCTTTACCACGGCCTTTTCCTCCTTTTTGGTCTTGAAAATTTGAGCCCTTGCTTCCTTATCCTGGTTAATCCAATACTCTTATTGCCCGGCTTACGCAATCGGACACCAGGGTAGGTGATAACTCTAAGACATTAGAGTTATCCAATGTTTTTCTAGTCCAAATTTGCTTAGCCAAGATCATTTTTATTATTTTTTCTTTGTGATTTGTTTTGGATTTTTAAGTTTTACTTTTGCTGGGGTCAACTTCTGTAATTATGCTCTTCTTGAACTGAAATTGAAGGATTATAGAGCAAAATGAGGGCCAAAATGTTAAAGTGCTGGTAATGTGTTTTTCAGGTAAATGCTAGAACTATGCTGCAGCATTTCTGGGCGAAATTATGGGCACTGCTGGCAGATTTTGCTGACATCAGACCATTATGTGGAGAGACCATGTGGAATGAATGAGTTGGACATTTGTGGTCAGCTAGTCCCCCACCATCTTTGCCATATGTGTACCATTGTTGCCCTAGCCTAATAAAACAACAAAAAGAAAGGAAAGAGAGCAACCAGGAATATATACCAATTTAGGGATCCAAGGATAAGCAGCCATCGGAGAGAGAAAATAGAGAAGAGAAGAAAATACACCATTTTTGGGCAAGAGAGAGAGAGAAAGCTCAGGAAGTTTTAGCTTCCATTTTTATGCCCATTTTGGAATCCGAGCTCAGGAGGAGAAGGACGCAAGACGAGAAGGACCATCCATAGCCATTAGGAGTTTTTCTTCTTCTTACTCTTTCTTGATTTATTTTCTGATTTTCATTCTCTGTGAACAATGGATGATGTTTTTAAGCTTGCTTTTGTAATCCGAAATATGAACTAAATTGTTTAGCTAGGACCCTAATGGAACCAAGGTTGTAGGAATGTTATGTTGATGTTGGATTGCTAGCTAATGTTCTGCTCTTGTTCATTCATGTGTGTGTTATGTTTATTTCTATTTTCTGACTGGCCATCAACTATAGGAAATCAGATTTAGATTAATACCGGAAGGGTTAATTTAAGTTGGAAATAACATGGATGATGCAAGTTCAATATGCTTGTCTAGGTTTATTGATTTGTGAATGGTATAGGAATATATTGTTCATCTTGCATAACCCACAAGACTCGAGCCTTAAAATTGCATTCTAAGAGTTGGATTCACATAGGAATATGTTGAAAAAGGTTTGAGGAATTAGCCATAATAATTCGGAAGATTTTTATGCATCAAAACGGAGGTTTGGTTAACAGGCGCAGAACATGCTATAGCATTCTAGTAGCATTCATGTAGTAGACCTGCAACTAAGGTGAAATTAGGTGTCCTAGCTTGTTTAATCCATTGGTTTCCCAAACTCAACTGCAATCCCGTTCTTTTCATTAATTTTGTTTGCTTTTGCTTTGCTTTTAATTGTTACATAATTTTTATTGAATTTCCAATTCAACCTTTTTTGTTTCATACCTTCTTTGGTATTAAAATAGTTTTTACTTGATAATTTTGGTGATTTAATCCTCGAGGGACGATATCCGTACAATTGTGTACACTTTATTACTTGTACGACTCGTATACTTGCGAGTGTTCAATTGAGCAACAGTAGGTGTAACGACCCGCCTATCGTAGGCCGTTACCTTACATACTTACTTATAACATACGAAAATTTGGGCTAAATTTTTTTTATACAAACGATATATATCTTGAACTGGGAAATTCCCTTAGTCATTTCTTACATACATACATGTACATATACTTGATTACTTATCGTAGTACTAAAGTCTTGTACTCAAATACAACATATTTAAAGTAACATAAATTTGACAAAAAGAAACGTAGCAGTTCCCGACCCACAGTTTCACAGTTTTGCATCACCACGCTCCACTGTCTTGTATCAAGTACTACCATAAGTTTGCTTACATACAGCATAAACATGAGTTATGAGCTTTCGCTCAGCAAGCACAACTATTTAATCCGCAAAACATTTCATGATAACATAATGCATGAACCGTTTATGCTTTCTTACTGTTTTCATAGGTTAGCATACTTTTTGGGCCCTTACATAACATAAATGTACGTACCGTGGCGCGTTGCCATGGAGTGGTTGGGGCGGCTAGCCCTGTCCAACTCAAACCATGAACCAAACCCGACCTAGTGCGGGTCGATACGACATATAGCATCCTGCTGATCATGATACTTAAATCTTGTTCTTATCTTAATTCATACTTGAAACATTATTTCATGATCATAAACAGTTTCTTAACTGAAACTGGGATTTCATATCTTACCAAATGACTTATCATTAATGAGCATGCTTCATGATGCCATAATATTAAAATATTCATCATGTAAACATACATGCTATAATATTCATCCTGTTCTTATCAACATGAACTTGAAAGCATACATGCCATAAACATTCATCATTCCTTGAAAACATACATATCATAAACATTCATCATACACAAATCATCATAAACTTGATATCAACCATAAACATTTTTCATACATATATCATCATAAACTTGAAGGCATACAACAACAAACAATTTTGTTTATGCTGTAGGCGGAGTCGTACTTACCGTTACTTGCGCCTTGAATTAAAATATTCTACTTAAACAAGTCGCTTTCCTGTTTTCAAGAAAATCATAGGATAAGCATCATCCTATCATGATATCATAACAATTCTAGTTACTAACTCATTACACAATACAAATCCTAAAACTCAACTCCTTTTTGAATTTTAGTAAAACCCTAGAATTCTGAAAACTGGGTTTGAAACCAATTCATAGTGTTTGGTCCTTTTCTTACAAATCTATTTTAAATTTGAAAAAGTTTTCTTCATGAAAGTTGTAGATCTTGAAGTCTCCTACAACTTTTGTTTTTAACTCAAAACTCAAATCTGTATTGAACCTACTTGTTTCTTCCTTTGAAACTTTTTTGACCATATTTACAAATCATAACTTGGTCTCGGGTTTTTGCAAAATCAAAGGTCTTAGAGACCTTGTTTTCAAAAACTGTTTGAGTTGTCCCCTAGAATTTTCCCTTCTCTACAACTTTACAGTTTTGACTTTTTCCAAAATCGGCCTCTAAAGGCCTCAAAATCTCGTTTCCAGAAAAACCGTCCAGTTTCAAATCCTAATCAAGCATACCAAAACCCTAGTGCATAAATCTTAACAAACTGAATTCATGCTCATACAAATTGATCATACACTTAAATCTTAACTGAAACTTAAATGAAGAACTAGAGGATAAAAAGATTTACCTCAAGTTCCATGGATGAAATTCTTAAACTAGGGTTTTGAAATTTTCCTCACAACTCCTATACTAAACCGAACACTCCTCTATTTCTTGTTCTCTCCTCTTTCTTTTCTCTCCTCTCTTGGCTCGGCTCCTAAGGGCAGAAACTAGAGAGTATGCTGTTTGATTAAGTTCACTAACAAAATGAATTGAAAACACCTTCACCTATTTATAGGTGAACCACTACTTCTTGAAATTGCTCACTAGTCCTCACAAGAAAAACAATTGCTCCTTACTTCCTATGTGGTGGTCGGCCAAGGATGTCTCATTTTGCCAAGTAGCAAAGCTAGGGAAGCTTGCTCATCCATGCTAGGAACCATGAGGTGTCCTCTTCCTAGGTTGGCCGGCCTTAGGTGGAGCCTTGAGCTTGCTCTTGCTAACCAATAAGCAAGGCTAGAGAGCATGAGGTGTCCAGTGCTAAAGAGGTTCAACTTTCATCATTTACCTATTGATCCATAAGGCCAAAATATTTACTCTTGATCCCCATGTGGTGGCCAGCCCTTCTTGTCCCATTTTGCCAAGTAATCAAAACTAGAGGTCTTGCTCACCAAGGCTACAAGAATGAGGTGGCTTCTCCTTGTGGTGGCTGGCCTTAGGGGGGTGAGGTGTGCAAGTCTTGGCTTGCCAAGGGAGCTAGGCTAGGGAGTCTAGATGGTTTGTTCATCGAAGCTAGGCCATGAGCTGTCTCTCCCTCATGGTGGCCGGTCATGGTTAATGATTTGGCAATGCTTGAGCTAGCCAAGAGAGCATAGCTAGAAGAGTTGTTCACCAAAGCTAGGCCATGATGTGTTGTCTCCTTGCTATGGCCGGTCATGGTGATGAGTTGTGCAAGCCTTGGCTTGCCAAAGGAGCAAGGCTAGGAGGGTGGCTCATCCAAACTAGAAGCATGAGGTGTCTCACCCTCATGTGGCCGGCCATTGAGTGCCAAATGGGACAACTTTGCTAATTGAATCATAAAACATAATCAACCAAGCAAAATCAAAGTGCTTAGTCACTAAACTTAGGGTATGATTTGTCAATTTTTAATGACACTTAAATTTCTCCACTTTGCATAATACTTCTTAAAAACAAATTTTCTTGCTCATAAGACCATGATGTGGCCGGTTCCTAGAGTGTCCACATGGAAGAATAGGATTGGTCCAAATTAGAATTTTTTTTCCAATCCAACTTATTTTCTTGTTTTTCCAACTAGGTTAACCAAACTTGAAATTGATCATTGGCTTAGTTGAACTAGGAAACTTAACTAGAAAAATCCATAGTTCCATAAATTTACATATTTTCTTATAAGTCCACAATTTTCTTAAAATTGCACATTGGCCCCTAAAGGCAAAATATTTGTACTTTAGTCCCTCTAAGGTGACCGGTTAAGGTGAAGCTTCTAAACATCTCATTTCTTACTTAAACATTCCTTAAAAGACTTCTCAACTTCTAAACATTCAAAATCATGAACTTTTCTTAAATTTGCATATTGACCCCTAAAAATAAAATATTTACAATTTGGTCCCTGTAAGGTGACCAATCATGGCAATGACACTTGTCATCTGAGGTGTCATCCTAAAAGGCCTTATTTGGCTTATCTCCTAAATGCAGTCCATTTTCATACTAACATAGATACTTAAATACTGTTTTCAACTGTTAACAGTATAATCGTACTGGACCATTGTCCAAAATTTATCTGAACTGCATATAGGATTTTCTTAAGCTATAAACTATCACATAGAATCATAAATCATAATTTACCCTTTTAGCAAAGGGTCTTGAACTTGCTTAAATAAATTATCGAATCTTTTAACAAAAGATTCAACAACTTTTCTTAGAAAACATATCATACATATCACATAATCAAACTTTGATTCTTAACGAAAGAAATCATAAACTTATAGAAAGTTTGGTCATTATAGTAGGTGGGCTGCTGCCAGCATTCACTTGTTTAGCAATGTCTGTTCGGAACATTTTCATCATCCTTCTTACTTTCTTTGTTTCGTTCGGTACTAATTCTGGACACAACCGAGCTAATTGCTCAAATTTCTTGACAACCCCCATCACTATCATCGACCCTTGTTTCAAGTTTGTGAACTCGTCTTGTTGAGCTGCCGGTATCTCCCTGTTATAGTACATGGTTCGGAACTCCGACACGAAATCTTGCCAGCTCATGGTCGTAACGTCTTGACGCATCTGGATGGTCATCCACTAATGTCTAGCGTCTTTCTTGAGAGCGAAGGAAGCACAGAGAACTTTTTCCTGCTCTGTCAGTCGCATGAAATCCAAAATAACTTGGATGTCAATCAGCCAGTTATCCGCGGCTATCCGATCAGTCGGTCCTTCGAATTCAGGCGTTTTCATTTGCCTAAATCGTTCGTAGAGCAAATCTTCCCGTACTGTTGGTATGTTTACTTACCCTTCAGCGGGAGCTATCGAAACTTCAGCATTCCGTGGAGCTTCTGGTTGGACCTCTGGTTGAACATCTGGTACCGGAGGTACTACCGGGGGTACTCTGTTGTCTTGAGGAGGAACCTCATCAGCCCGAGGTCTTTGATTCAATTGAGTTAACTGCTCTTGCAGTCTATCCGTTTCTTGATGCTGCTCAAGTTAACTACCATTGTAAATTGGCAACAACGGTTGCTAAATCCAGCTCGGGTGGATTTACGGGTACTTTTCTGCGAGGGCGCACCATCCTCTAATCCTATTAAACCATAAGAAAATATATTATCATACTATCAGTATCCTTTCTTTCATGCATATCTTATCATATTGCACCTCAATACAACATGTCATAACATTATCATACCGTAGCATCATATCATATACTTATCATAACATAACATGGCTTTCATATATCATAACATAATATCTCATACTTGAACTGTTTTTTTGCATACTTACAAAAAGTACATCATATTTACAATACCGTAAATACATATTTGTTACGTCATACTGTATATACATGGGCAAAATCGTGATGGAAGTGTCTACCACTTTACCATCATACACAAGTACAAGCCTATAATCAAAAAGGAATAAGCTAGTACAAGTCAGTCCTAAAGTCCAAAAAGATATATATATACGGTTGATCCGGGCCTAATCTATGTACTCGATCGTCACCACAGAGGATGCGTCGGAGTCTGCTTCCCAGTTTCCGTCTTCAAACAAAATCTCCTCTGGGTCATCGTCGAAATCTTCCTCGTCTTCTATCCAACCTGCATGCTCTGGCTCTGGCTTCATATCCTCTTCGTCTTCCTCCTCGTCGCTGGAGATGTCAATAATCGAGGGATCTGCCGGTGGGTCTTCTGGAGCAACTATAATGTCAGCCGCGTCCTGATCCTCATCATCCATCTCATCCTCAGCCTCCTGGGCTGGCACCTTCTGCACTGGAACATCAGGAATCGGATCCTCTGGTGGTGCCAAGCCTACATCATGGAGCGGCTCTCCTATACCAGCATCATCCACTGGTGCCTGATGGTCACCCGCAACATCATCGGCTTGCATAGCGTGGGCAACCATCTCGGCCTCTAAAATTTCAGCGATCATGTCCCCGACCGTTATACCAAGCATAGGTACTGCGACGTACTGTCGGATCTGGGGTGGAAGTCAGTTCCTAAGAATCACTAATGCCTGCAACTCGGGGCTGTATAAGTTCTGAGGGATGTAAGGCAACATCGCTTCCTGGAACCTCCAACAATAATGACTCATCGACTCATGAGGCTAAGTATGCCAGTCGGCTACGTAATTGAGGTATCGGGTATGATGCATATCCCGATAAATCTCGGGATCACGATATGGTACACCCGCCCCCTCGTCCAGTACTGGTCCGAAACGCGTAATCACTAAAGTACGGAAATGTGCCCAGGTGCGACTCGGCATCTCTCGCTCTCCAAGCGTCATCCACCACAGTCGGGCGTCCGCTGCAAAACATCAGCTGGCTAAAGAAACATGTAATCGAGCCTCAATGTGACAGATACGGAAAATCAGCTCCATATCATACGGCCATGCCGCTACTGATACTGTCCGTCTCGTACCATCAAATATCAAAGGATGCGACTCAAAAAACGATGTCACTGCGTCTCGATCCTCGTCTACTCGAGTAGGATCCATGTCGTCGAGTCTATCATAACATAATCGCATAATAAGTATTTGCACAATAAAATAAATTCATCTTACAATGATGGTGGCGATGGCAGGCAGACTGTGAAATTGGATATCAGGAAACCGCTCTGATACCAACTCTGTAACGACCCGCCTAGCATAGGCCGTTACCATACATATATACATACATATCGTACATATTTATTTAGCATAAATAGCGGGAATTTTTTTTATACAAGCATATGAGCGTATATGCGATAATTAAATAACGATGTTCGAACACCAAATAAAATATTCATAAAAAAACAAAACGCATAGCGGTCATCATTCCCACATTTCACAGCTCGCCCTACCACGCTCCCCCATCTTGCATCAGAGGTTGCCTGTAGGTTGCTTACCTACAGCATAAATGTAAGACGTGAGCTTTCGCTCAGCAAGTACAACATTTACATCCGCGACACCAAGCAACATAAAACGTAACATAACATCACATAGCATATTATAACATAATCATGGCATAACATACTTAATCATGCATGAGCCATTTATGCTTCATTATGCTTTCTTATACTTTCATAACATTCTTCTATAAATTATCTTAACTTATATAGCTTATGGGCCCCTTAACATAAGTGTCCGTACCGGGCGCGCAACTATGGAGTGATTGGAGCGGCCAGTCCATTTCCAACTCAAACCATAGTCCAACCCGACCTAACGCGGGTCGTAACGACACAGGCAAGCTCGTTTGCCATCATGCTTACTTTTCATTATCTCATACTTGATCTTGTTCTTAAGTATTGGTGAGCATGCTTCGTGATGTCACACATACATAAGTCATAATCATATCTTGGTCATATCATAACCGTAATATCCTTTCATCATAACATAGCCATGAACTTGACATTTCATACGTCATAACATAGTCATACCTTAAACTATGCATATCACACATCATAACATACAATAAACCATAGACTTGACATATCACACATCGTATCCTAGCATCAAATGTTTCTAACATACATCATATCACACATCACAACATATATCAAACATACTTGGGTAAGTATCACAACAAAAGCCTATGGTGTAGGCGGAGTTGTACTTACCTTGTCTGTTATGTCCTGTATAATGATATTCTTGGCTAGGACGTAACCGCAGGCTATCTCCTGCTATAATAAAGGACATATGTAAGGGTTCATGATCTTAATCATAGGATGCTGGTAACTTAACCAACATTCATACATAATTTTAGTTATATGTCCACTACATAAACACATGATAACTTACTTGATTACAACAAGGAACCCTAGGTCTTAGCCCATTATTAAGCTTGGTACCTTGTTGGGTTACATTGGGCAACCCTTGATGTGACCTAATCTTGGTCAACTTAAGTCCATTCCTATTGGGTTACTAAAGCCCAATTAAGTTGGATACTATTAGGTGACTATGGGTAACCTTTGGGCTTTGGGCCCAGTTCAATAATCTGGGTATCCTTCCCGATTACTGTTGGCCGTTATTTAGTCTACCCAATTTCAAGATAACTTGGGTCTAAATTTTCCTTTGGTTTTTCTTTGGAAAAATTAGCATTTTATGTCTCTTTTTATACAAAAACCCTTTGTTCGACTATAAAGTTTTGGGATTCTTAGAATGGGGTTTGAAAACGCTATTAAGTATTGGAACTGCCGTTGGAACAGTTTCCACAGTCTACTTCTTAGTGTTTGTGCAAGAATGTCCTTTTCCTGCACTGTTTTTAGAAAATCTTGTGCAGGGATTAACTGTTTCCTGCACAATTTTTAGAAATCTAGTTTTATTTAAAAATCTGGGCTGAATTTGGAAAAGTTTTCTTCATGAAAGTTTTAGATCTTGAAAAATCCTACAACTTTCGTGTTTTACACAAAACCCAGTTTTGACTCTAACCCCTTCGTTTATCCCATTGAACTCATTTGGCCGTGCATGAAGTCTGGGCACGGTCAGTCTCGGATTTTTGTAAAAACCGAGGCCGTTGGAGTCTCATTTTGGAAAGTCGTCTGCGTTCCCTTAGGAAAAACTATTCCTTACCACTTTCATGTTTTAAGTTTTCTCAAATTCGGCCTCTAAGGGTCTCAAAACTGGCTTTCCAGAAAACATGCCAGTTTGTACCCGAACTGGCAGTTTTCTTATTTTAGGTTGGTTTTACGTCCTAATCGCGTAATCTAACTCAACCAGCCACCGCGGGAGTCTAAAATCACACATGCAGCGCTTTTCTAATGTAAGGTTTCATTAAACACATTATAAATCATATCCATGCAAACCATAATCATCAAGCAAGTATAAGTATATAACCATGCAAAGCTCATAAATCAAACCACCTTAACCTAATCAAGCACAAAATCCTAAATTTCTAAACTTGGGCAATAAATTAAATTGAGCTTATGCTCTTACAAATTCAACTTGAAATGCACCTAAATTCCAAATTGAAGCTCAATTTAAAAAGTTTAGGGCCAAGGGAGATTTACCTTAATTGAACACCAACTTTGGCAAGGTTTGGCTCTAGCTTTCTCTCCCCCCCACTTGGTCTCCTTCCAACCGGCCTGGCTCCTTCCAATGGGTACCAAAAATTTTTTTGGTCACTTGATGGTTGCTTCAACAAAGTCCGGCCACTCTCCACCACCTTCCTCTCTTCACTTTTTCTTTTCCTTCTTCATTCTCTTTGGGTTCGGATTTTTGAGGGGAAAATTGGGCATAGTTTGGCTAGATCTCTCAAATTTGTGAACAAAAAGTCCACCCCCCCTCCACCTATTTATAGGTGATGGGGAACTTCTCCAAATTGCCCAAAAGTCCCTAAACTAACACTTATTTGCCCAAAAAGGAGCTTAGGTGGCCGGCCATCATAGTCTAGAACCATCCCAATTTCTTTCCAAAATTTTGCTTAATTAAACAAATGATGTCATAAATCCAAGGCTAGGTGATGTAAGCCTAATTAAGGCTTGTTTGCCTTTTTCCTTAATAGGCAGTCCACTTTTATGCCAACACAGATATTTCTAGTACTGTGCTTACTAATACACAATACTGTTATACTGTACTGCAGTCCAAAATTTATCTGTGTAAAAATGGACTGTACAAAAATTTTCTTTTTTTTTAAAGCCTTTTGGCCCTTGATATCCTATTTAATATGCTTGATTTTTTTCTATGGTGGTTTTAATTCTTATCCATGCTATCTTATCCGTAATTACAGCTTTCGCAGTATATTTTCCATACTGCTTTTCATATATCAGTACGGTCAAACCCTTGACCATTTTTAGTCAACCTTTGACTTTCTTGGTCAAACTTTGACCAATATAAAATCATGGATTTTTATTCTTCCTTTTCACCCAAAAAGGTTATTTGCTTGACTAAGCAATTCATTATTGAGTTTTATAAAATCATAAGAACTCACCAAATTAAACAAAAACCCTAATCGGCTTTCTCATGAATACCTTCATGGTACAGCTTGAATTTCTTTACAAGAAATCGTAACGTTGAAAAATTTAGTTATTACACACATACTCACTTGAACTGTATCTAGAAGGTGGTTGGTGCTCTCTAGTAGATCTTCTCAATGGAGGCTCATTTGGTGGCGGTGGCGGTGCTTGCTCAACTTGTTCAACTAGAGGGACAACATCATCAATTGGAGGGACAACATCATCAGTAGGAGAGTCCTCATCATCAACAATATCTCCACCATCTTCTTGCATGTCTCCCCCGTGATCATTATTCACTATAGGTGGAGGAACTGGATTCAAATTGACAGGAATCTCAATGGAGGAACTAGTCTTTTCAACTTTATTAGCATCGTAACCAAGTTGATCTTCAAGGAACACAATATTTTTGCTTCTGACAATCTTCCTGTTCACTGGAATCCATAATATGTACCCAAACTCTTCATGACCATATCCCAAGAAAATACACGATTATGCCTTATGGTCAAGCTTGGACCTCTCATCTTTAGAAACATGAACAAATGCCTTGTAGCCAAAAACTCTTAAATAACCATAAGAAACATCTTTCCTTGTCCAAACTCTGTTAGGAACATCATCATTCAAGACAGTTGCTGGGAAGATTAATCACGTCGACTACAGTCCTTATAGCCTGTAGTAACCAAAAATTTCTACGGACTCATGATTTCATTGTACATAAGAAATTTAAGTTTGTACTATGTGTTTATGTAATGTTTCATGAAAATTATGAGTATCAATATGAAATTCATAATTTTATCAGTAAATGTTTGAGTTCTCATTTAATTAACTATGAGACTCAATAAGCAGTTTGCTTAGTCAAGCATGTGACCTTTGAGCAAAAAGGGAAGAAAAATTATATGATTTTATGTTGGTCAAAGTTGACCAAAAAAGTCAAAGGTTGACTAGAAAGGTCAAAGATATGACTATACTGTAAAATGATATGCAGTATAAGAAATATACTGCGAAAACTGTCTTTACGGACAAGATAGCATGAATAAGATTTAAAACCACCATAGAAAAATCAAGCACACCAAGTAGGATATTAAGGGCAAAAAGGCTTCAAGAAATAAGAAAAAATTTTATACAGTTCATTTTTACACAGGTAAATTTTGAACCGCAGTACAATGTACAATACTGTTATTAGTTAATAGCAGTATTGAAAATATCTGTGATAGCATAAAAGTGGGCTGCATATTAAGAGACAAACCAAACAAGGTCTTATGATGACATCACCTCACCTTGGATTTATGACATCATTTCTTGATTAAAGAAAATTGGAAAAAAAATTTGTGGATGGCTCTAGAACCATGTGGCCGGCCACCTAAGGGGATTTTTGTGCAAATTATTGTTTCTTCAAGAACTTTTTAGCAAATATTTATGCTTCAAGGGTTTCTAAGCAAAGTTTGGATTAAAAATAAATCCAAAATTTTATTTTATTTTTCACCTATAAATAGGTGCAGGGGGGGGGGCGGGGGCGGATTTTACTTCAAAAAAATTGAAAAACTCCCCAAAACCATGCTCAAAATTTTCTTCACCCATTCCCTCTAAAATCCGAACCCAAGGAACCCAAAAAGGAAGGAAAAAAAAAGTAGTAGAGCAAGGGAATTGGTGTAGGGGTGGTCGGATTTTGAGCTAAGAACCACAAGCAAAGGTTAAAAAATTTTGGAACCCCATTTGGAAGGGAAGGCCGGTTGTGGAAGTGCTAAGGAAGGGGAAAAGTTGAACCAACTTCTTGAATTGAGTAAGGTAAGCCTCTTTGGATTCTAGGCTTTTCAATTCAAGTTTCAATTTAGGATTTAAGTGTATTTCAAGCCTTGGTTTGTAAGAGCTTAAGCTCAATTTAAATTTTTATGCCCTAGTTTAGAAATTTTAGGGTTGTGCTTGATATTGGTGCTTAGGTGGTTTTAAATTTCAAAGTATACATGCTTATGTGATTGGTTGCATAAAAATTAGGGTTTGCATGGTTGTATGACCCCAAATGCGTAAGAATGTTGAATGTGAATGTATGTTTATATGAATGATGGGATGGTACGTTAGAAAAGCGCTGCATGTGTGATCTTAGGCTCCCGCGGTGGCTGGTTGAGTTAGATTACGCGATTAGGACGTAAAACCAACCTAAAACAGGAAAACTGCCAGTTCGGGTACAAACTGGCCAGTTTTCTGGAAAGCAGATTTTGAGGCCCTTAGAGGCTGAATTTGGGAAAACTTAAAGCATGAAAGTTGTAGAGAAGGGAAATTCCTAGGGGGCAGCATGGATAGTTTTTTAAAATAAGACTCTAACGGCCTCGGTTTTTACAAAAATCCGAGCCTGACTGTGCCAGACTCCATGCACGGCCAGGTGGGTTCAACAGGGGATAAGAGTAGGATAGAGTCCGAACTGGGTTTTGAGTAAAACATAAAAGTTGTAAGGTTTTTGAAGGTCAAAAACTTTGATGAAGAAAACTTTTTCAGATTCGACCCAGATTTTTAAATACAATTGGATTTATAAAACTGTGCAGGAAACAAGAAATTCCTGCTCAGGATTTTCTAAAACAGCGCAGGAAAAGGATATTCCTGCACATACACTGATGAGTTGACTGTGGAAAGCTGTTCCAAAGGCAGTTTTCAACACTTAATGATTTTTACAAACCCTACTCTAAAAGTTACAATTTTTGATAAATTAAACAATGATTTTTGGTATTTAAAGAACATAGAATACTAAGTTTTTCCAAAACAAGAAAAGTAAGTATTGGACTACAAGTGGTCTTAATAATTTGGTAACAGTAGGAAGACCAACAGTAACTGGGTAGGATACCCAAGTTACTGAATTGGGCCCGGAGCCCAAGGTTACCTATAGTAACTCAGTAGAATATAATTTAAGAAATTGGGCTTTAGCAACCCAATAAGGGTAACCTAATACTATTCATGTATGTTGGGCTTAGTACCCAAGGTTACTCTAAGTAACCTAACAAGTTATGACAGGCCATAAACCCTATGGTTACTACAAGTAACCAAACAAGTTATCATGAGTATGTTTAGGGGATATATAACTAAGTTTATGTGTGGATATTGGTTAAGGTTACCAACATTTTATGGTTATAAAATCATTACCCTATGTCCTTTGTAATAACAGAAAGATGCCTGTTAGTACAACCTGACTTGGAACAACACAGCAAAGGACATAGTATACGAGGTAAGTACAAACCTCACCTACAGTATGGGAAATAGTAAACTATTTTCAAGCATGATTTATTTACATGTATACCATGATGTGCCATATTTTGAATTGATGCCATGTTTATTTACATGCCATGTTTTAATATAAAGCTATGCTTTATTAATATACCACAAGTCATTAGATGTTAGTGATCTTTATGTCATACTATATTTATCCATCATGTGCATTATGACTACTAAGATCACACGTAAAAGTTCTTAGTCTTAAAAAAAAAAATAACAAGGCCAAGACTAAACCAAGACAAGTAAGGTGTCGTACCAACCTCCTGTTGATGCGGGAGGATCATGTATGCTCAAGAAAAATTCTCAGATCTTCTGTTGATGCGGAAGGGTTATGTTTCAAGATTCCCAGAATTGTTAAAGGCCTTGCAAACCCTAACTTTCTGTGGATTGTGCGCCTTTGATACGTACACTAGGGGCCCACATGTTAAGTAAGATAATAAGTGCAAGTTCATAATTAATCATAAAAGATCCATAATTGAACATAAGTGGTTCATGCATGAGTTGCACCATACTTATTACGTTTTGTGAGATTATGTTTGTACTTGCTGGGCGAAAGCTCATCAGTATATTTCATACTATAGGTAAAAAGCCTGTAGGTTAAGTGGTGGGCCATGTATACGATGCGGCGGCGAGTGAAGGGTGGTGTGGGATACCACTACGCAAATTTTTCTGCAAGTTATTTTGAACAAAGATATATGTATATGTTTGTAATAGAATAAATTGTGTTACACTGTTCATCTAAAGTATGACGACTCAAGTTAAAAGTAAGGATTTGTATGACTGCTTATTATAATAAATAAGTAATATGTGTGTATGGAAAGCTTACTTATATTGACTAGTCTATTTATATATGTTTTTTAAAAAAAATATTCTAAAATTTTCAAGTAAGTTTAGTTTAAGTATGTATGATAACGGACTAACGGCCCTACGTAGGTTGGGGCGTTACATAGCCTCCCTCCCAAAAAGACTTACGAAGCTTAGCATGAGAAAGCATACATCTTATCATTTCTTCAATGGTCTTGTTCATTCTTTCTGCCACACCATTTAGCTTAGGTGTCTTTACTGGAGTTTTTTCAAGCCTGATTCCATGGGCTTTGTAATAGTTTTCAAATGGCCCTTTGTATTCATCACCATTATCAGCTCGAACTCTTCAACTACTTTCTTGTCTCTCTTTCAATCTTGGCATGAAATTCTTTAAAGATATCAAACACCTGGTCTTTAGTTTTCAAAGCAGTAGCCCAAACTTTTCTTAAGTGGTCATCAATAAAAGTCACAAAATAGAGTGAACCTTCAAGAGTTTTAGTTTGCATGGAGCAGACATCAGTATGAATCAAATCAAGAATATTTGATCTTCTAGATGGAGGGTGTGAATGAAATGCAACTCTATGTGTTTTTCCAACTAAACAATCAACACAAGTTTTAAGAGGCATACCTTGCAAACTGGGGAGGAATTGTTTTCTAGCAAGAATATGTAGACCTTTCTCGCTAATGTGACCAAGCCTCTTGTGCCAAAGATCAATAATTGCATCCTTCTGAATAGCATTTATCTCTCCCTTTGTGACGCCCTGACTTCCCAAGCCAGGTCAACACCATACATACTTGTTCTTTACTTGAAAATTTGAGAAATTTTTTTTTTTTTAAACATATTCACATAAGTTATCTTGTAGAGAAAAACTTGTCATGCATACATACCATTCTGAAAGTATAATCTCAAGTCTTCAAACTTCATACATATTACATAACATAATATACTTTTGAAATATATATATTTTAACTCAAAAGCAGTTGCGGAAAATTTTGCTTAGTGGTATCCCACACCGCCTTTCACCCGTCGCATCTTCCGCATAGCCCACCACTTAAGCTGCAGGCTTCTTGCCTACAGTATGGAATATAAGAGTGAGCTTTCGCCCAGCAAGTATAAACATAATCTCACAAAATATTTCAAACATTTTAGAAACATGCCAATCATCATGTAACTTATGCATGAACCATTTATGATTGATTGAATGTCTTATGCTTCATTATAGACTCAATCTTTAATTTATTATCTTGTCTCAATCTGTGGGCCCATAGTGTCCGTACCAAAAGCGCGCAGCCTCCAGACAAAGCTAGGGTTTGCAAGGCCCTAACAGTTCTGGAAATTATAACTTGACCCTTCACGATCACGGAAGGTAAATGTCACAACTGAAACATGTAGCCTCCACGATCACGGGAGGTTGGTACGACACCTTACTTGATTTATCTTACCATGTGATTTAACATTAGTGAACATGACTCATGATGTCACTACGTCATATCATACTTAATACTTGCCATAACATAGCATTCTTGAAAACGTGGTATTTTTAAAACCATGACATTTTTGTAAACGTGACATTTTTGAAACCATGACATTTTTGAAAACATGACATAACATGTCATAGCATATCTTACATATCATCGCATGGCATCACCTATCATAATATAACATAGCATGTATACTTGAAAATATAGTGTAAATAGCATAGCTTAACATAACATATTTTAAAATAGTATTTACTATTCTCATACTGTAGGTGAGGTTTGATACTTGCCTGATATGCTATGTTCCAAGTTTTGTTGTTTTAACTCAGATCGCAACTGCAGGTTACTTCCTGCTACATACAAAAAAACATAGGATAAGGATCCTATAAAAATGTTGGTAACCTTTCCAACATTCTAGTTATATGTCCCCCACACATGTCTTGATCATTTACTAGGTTACTAATCGTAACCCTAGAGTTTGTGGTTAGCCAAACTCGATCCCTTACTTGTTAGGTTACTTGAGGTAACCTTGGGTATTAAACCCATGTATATAAGAATAGTATCCGGTTACTATTCCTATTATCGGCCTAAGCTTTAGTAACTTGGGTATCCTTCCCGGTTACTATCCGTCAACCTCTTGTTACTATACTTTGGCTTTTAAAATCCAAATTTGGAAAATTTGACAACAATCTTTTGTTTAACTTGAAAATTCGTGGTTTTCAAAGTGTGACTTTATAAAAATCATTAAAGGCTGAAAACTACCTCTGGAACAGTTTTTATAGTCAAAACAGGGGTGTTGGTGCAAAAATACAGTTTTTCTGCATTGTTTCAGAAAATCATGTGCAGGAATTTCTTGCTCTATGCATAGTTTTTATAGTTCAGGTTGTATTTAAAAATCGAGATTGAATTTGAAAAACTTGTCTTCACAAAAGTTCTTGCTCTTGAAAAATTCTAAAACTTTTGTGTTTTAAGAAAAACCCAGTTCTGCTTGGATTCTTGTCAGTTTTAATTTGAAACTTACTGGACGTGTAGACTAGGTCTGGGCAGATCAGCCTCGGATTTTCATAAAAACGGAGGCCATTGGAGCCTCATTTTGCAAATCCGTCCACGTTGCCCCCTAGGAAAAACTGTTCTGAGAAACTTTCGTGTTTTAAGTTTTTCCAAATTCGGCCTCTAAAGGCCTCAAAATCGGCTTACCGTAAAACTGGTCAGGATCCACCCGAACCTGGCAGTTTTTCGGTTTAGAGTTCGTTTTACGTCCTAAACGTGGAATCTAGCTCAACCAGCCACCGCGGGAGCTCTAATACACACATGCAGCGGTTTTCTAGTGTAAATTTTCTTTAATCACAATTTCTAACATCACCATGCAAACCTAATTGATATTGGATCAACTAAGTTGCATGATTTTGGTTGCACAAAACCTAGCAAGCATACTAATTAAATTCTAGCAACCTAGCACAAAATTATCATTCACCAACACTAGGGCAGATTGGGGACATATAATAAACTAGTATTTAGCATGCAAATTAAGAAAATTAAAGCAAGCATGCACACAAAAATCAAACCACCCCTAATTCTAGATCAAGCATAACCCTAGATTCCTAACTTTGGGCACAAAATAAATTGAGCTTATGCTCTTACAATTTCAACTTGAAATACATGTAAATTTCAAATTGAATGCTTAATTGAAAGAGATTAAGGTCTAGAATGGTTTACCTTGATTTATTGAAGAAATTGAGGCTAGGGTTTGGTCACAAAAATTTTCCTCCTAGGACACCACCCAAGGCCGGTTTTGTTGCACCAATTGGCACCAAAATTGGGTGATTCTTGGTGGTTGCTTACACCTAAACTAAGCACTCTTAAATCCAAATTTTCTCACTCACTCACCCCCCCTTGACAGCCGGCTGTTGGCCCCAAAATTGGGCACAAAAACTGCCAAAATTTTTGCTTGAACTTGCTAGGGGAAACCGAAGACTACAAACATCAAAACCCCTAAGTTTCTCAATTTTTTTCTTCACTCAATCACCCACTTGAGATTGCAGATTTTTGGAGAGGGAAAATGGTCAGAATTTGGCTGCTTTTTCTGAATTTATTATCAGCCAAAACTGATCCCCCCATGAGCCTATTTATAGGTGAAAAATGGGACCTTTTTGCAAAATTTTTTGTTCAACATTTGCTCATAAATCCATAGAGCAAAATTAATTCTATTTTGACCCCTAAATGGCCGGCCACCTCACCATCTAGAATAGTCCAAGATTTTCTAATTTATTTATTTTATTTAAAACCTTAATGATGTCATAAATCCAAAAGGTGATGAGGTAAGCACAATTAAGGTTTGTTTGCCTTTTTCTTTAAAAAGCAGTCCACTTTAAAACCAACACAGATATTTCTAGTACTGTGCTCACTAATACACAGTACAATTCAGTACTGTTATACTGAACTGTAGTCCAAAATTTATCTGTGTATAGTTGGACTGTATAAAAATTTTTCTTTTTATTTAAAGCCCTTTGGGCCTTAATATCCTATTTTAGGTGCTTAATTTTTCTATAGTGATTTTAAAACTTAATTATACTATCTTGCCTGTAAAGATGGTTTTCACAGTATATTTCCCATACTGCTTATCATAACACAGTACCGTCTTACTCTGGTCAACCTTTGACTTATTCTGGTCAAACTTTGATCATTATAAATTTATGAAATTCCGTTATGCCTTTTTCCTTAAAAGGCCTATTATGGAGTCTCGTAATTAATTTACCGAGAACTCAACCCTATACTGATAAAATTATGAATTTTGAATTGGTATTCATAATTTTCATACAATTGCACATAAACACATAGTACAAACTTTTAGATTTCTTATATACAAGAAAATCATGAGTTCGTGAAAATTTTTGGATATTACACCCTTTTTGAGCGTTGCTTGTGTGACAGAGAGCGTATTCATCTTCTTTCCTCTTACAATCACTAGAGAACCTTTGGTGAGCTTCCATTTACTATCACCAAAATAATTAATGAAACCTTCGTCATCAAGTCTGCTTATAGAGATCAAGTTGAGGCGAATATCCGGTACATGTCTGACATCCTTGAGTATTAATTTGCTTTCAAGATTGGTCTCCAAGCAAATATCACCAATACCCACAATTTTAGAGGCATCATTGTTTCCCATCTTGACATTGCCAAAATCACCGGGAGAGTAAGAAGTGAAGAAATCACCATGAGTAGTAACATGAAATAAAGCACCAAAATCAATCACCCAATCACTCTTTTGGCATACGAGGCTAACATAACTATCATCACAAGCAATGACAACATCACCCTCAGTGGCTACTATATTAGTCTCTTTCTCATCTTTTTTTCCTTCATCCTACTATCTTTTCCAAAGCCTGCATTCTTTCTTCATGTGACCTGGCTTGTTGCAGTGGTAACACTTGAAACTTTTTCTGTTTTGGGATTTTCCTCTAGATGTATCCTTTTTGCCATGACCTTGAGGATGCCTACTTTTGCTTCTTCCATGCCTTTCATGTTTTTCAGAAACAAGTACCTCAGAAGAAGCTTCACCCTTTTCCTTTCTTCTGGCTTCTTAGTTGAGCAAACCGTCCTAAACCATTTCCATGGTTAGCTTTCCTCCTGGCGCTGAAGTGCTTAGTGACATCAATAGTGTTTCTCAACTTTCAAGCAATGAGTTGAGAAGTAACAAAGCTTGCAGCTCATCTTCAAGTTTCATCTTCATAGTTGTAAACTGGTTCACCAAACCTTGAAAATCGCTTTTCTGTTCAGTCCTACTCTTTCCATCTTTGTACTTCAAATTCACAAGCTTTCTAATGAGCGTGGCTTTATTTCTGAAAGTATTTGTCTCATACATCGCCGCTAACTTTTGCCATAGAACATCATCTTTAGTTTCTTCAGTAATGTGATGGAATATATTGTGATCAACCCACTGCCTTATTGTAGCAGCAGCCTTCATATGCAATATCTCCCAGTCCTCATCACTCATTTTTTCTGGCTTTTCCTTGCCTAGAACAGACCTAAACAAATATCTGCAATACAACATGTCTTGCATTTCCGCTTCCAAATGGAATAATTCGACATGGTTAATTTTTATCATCCCAAATGAATTTTGTTAATCCATCTCAACACACAAGAATTTTTCTCTAGCCAACCAAAAGCTCTGATACCACTTTGTTGAAAAAAAACCACCAATTAAACTTTTCCCTCTTGTGTGATAAAATGGGTTCTCCAAAAGTAAGTTTCAACAAAGCCAACAAAACAACCAAAGCAATAAATAAGAGGACAATTTTAGAAATAACGGGTCTCACGCATTTATAATTTTCTTTCTTTGTAATTTCTTCTCTACCAAACAACCTAAGATTCCTTTTGCTCTCAAATTCTTCTTTTCAACTTCATTTCCTCACCTTTTTCACTCTATCAAATATAGGTCAACCCAATGAGTTTCCCATTTAATTTGTGTAGGGTTCATTTGCCTTCTTTTCTCAAGAGCCTAAACATTCAATCTTTAGATTAGCTGTTGGCACCAATCCATTAACATTAGAAAAATATGTCACCAAATTTAGTCACAACTATAAAGTTATAGCCAATGTGATATGTGAGTTATCATTTGTTTTTGTTTACCAGTGCTAAAAGATTGTCAATAAATTGAATGGATTTGTCGATAAAACGATGACAACTCTCTATCATTTGATTTGATACTTAAAAACTGAAGATTAAAGTTGGTGTCATTACTCTCAAAATTAAGGTCACTCCAACAAATCTTCTGTCAACTAAATGTTCTAAACCCAAGTTGTGGCCTTGACTTTCCTTTCAACGTTTTTTTATTTCACGAAAGAAAGTGAGTTGCATTTAAATATTTGAAAGAAAAAAATTAAATATTGACAGAGAAACCTGCAGTTGGGAACGAAAATAACATTGAAAGAAAAAATATATATATATATATATATATTTTTTCAAAAGGGAAAGATTGGGGAAGGTTGTGTGGTCACATTATCATAATAAGACTGCTCATATAATAAAACCATCTACCGTTGGATTGTAAGCCTTGAAAACAACCAATTTTGATCCCACCAACACTCTCAGACCACACATCTGTTGTACCGAGTTGGAAAATCCGCAAAACCCTTTCGCCATTTCTATGTGAAAAGGCATAGTACGATCCGCAAAAACCCTTTCGAGTGAGTCAAAAAGTCCCTCACCTACACGTTATCAAGATTTGGTCAGGCAATAATCGTTTTGTATCTTTGTTGGGTATGTAATTTTGCACCACTCTCAGCAATGTACGCACGTAGTTGTCAAAACTAGGTCGTAATTGAAAAAAAGAAGAAACAAAAAACAGCGATTCATGAAATACCAAATTAAATCGAAATAAAAGTAACAAATATAACATTAGATGAACAAGTTTTTACTTTTCCCCTCTTCATCTACTTAAAACTAAAAATTGAGTCAAACCAGTAATAGGCCGAAGCAGTTTCGATTGGTTGTTTCTGCTAAGAAGATTTGAGACCCCTTTGGACTTGTCCCGATTGCTAACAATGTGATTTGACATTCAAAAGATCTAGCCAGAACAATGTTTTCATTTACCAATATTAGATTCTCAACCAAAAAACCTGCAAGTACTAATTTGGAGTGAAATTATCGGTTAATGAATCGCAATGATTTTCCGGGTGCAAAGAACCGCAGATTGAGACGTCGAGAAACAAGAATCCAATTTAATTAGTGATTTCCTCACAAGAACTGACAGAAATAAAATTTGACTAAGAACTCGCAAGAGAACCCCGGGTTGAAAATGGACTTCGATTTCAGGTCAGGTTGATTGAAAGGGAATGGTTAAACCAAAACATACACAAACGGTAAAATCCATAAATCCAGAAAGCGAAACAGATTTTTCTGGAGCCTCAAATTTTCTCAGAGCACTACTAGTGTACAAAGAAAACACAGATTACTGATTCGGATAAGAATTCACCAGTACGTTGCAGAATAAACTTACAAGCTCCCTTCTAATAGAAACCTGTATAGGTAGTTTTTTAGCAGGTCCCCACAGCAGGCCAACGCTATGTGAATTGCAGATTCAACAACCTTATTGCCTACAATTGCTGAATTAGTAGAAATTTTATCGTACGCTTCTGTGAAAACAATTTTGGCATACGGTTTTTTAAATAACCAAAATGTTTCATTTTACCTTGACCTCATGCTCATTAAGATCCCAACGATAATTCAGCGAAGTTAACACTTATTTGAGTTCAATTCAATATCTTATTTTTGCCAAATTTAAAAGGACGGGACAAAAATGAAACTATAAGCAAACGAACAGAATAGGAGACAGGATGAGTTCCAACTGATTTAAACTTGACAGTTTGCCAACATGGGTTATACCAACTATATAACAGTCGTTCAAATAACTCAACTAAAGTTTAGACTCCGCAGCTAAAGGCTAGCCAGGTTCGAATTGCAGCAAAAAAATGCCACCGAGCACGATATAATGGAGTTACCAGTGTGCAAAGATTCCTTTAATTGGAAATTTATGTTCAAATTCAGAATGGATTCGACCTGGAAATGCTCCGTGGTTCCTCTTCCTATATACTTGTCACTTGACCGTGTAAAAAACACTAAATTTTCAGAATTGAATTTTATGAAATTTACTCGGGAATTAATTTTTATGACTGAAATGAAGTCTGACAATGAAAAGTTTTCCTCAACTGTATCACATATTTCCAACAGGAATTGACTATATGCCCAAATGATAGTTAAGTTTGTTAACAGACCGCCGTAGCCTATTATATATCATTTCTAAATCTTGCTCATAGATGTTCATTTGGGAATACGAATCTACCCAAAGATATTGCCATTTTGTTTAGAATTCTAAAAATTTATCGTTTAAACATTCCGAGTTGTTTGATAGGAGGGGCACAAATAGACAAGAAAACTCTAAAAACACTTCGAGTTTTTAAGCAGTCTAAATCCGTAAATTAATTTTTTAATTTTCTATTAAATTTTGTAGTATCCTCGAAAATAGGCTTTTCAAGAATTATAGAACGCAACACTAATAATGTTTAGAAGATACTTGTAAGTTCTTGCTGAAAATCTCAAAACACCGAAGAATTAATACACGGGCAGGTAGATGGCTATAGTATATAGGGTTACGAACCATTGTGTGATCCTATCAGTTAAAAATGTCTTATTTCTTTTAAACGAGAGCATGTGATAAGGTCCAATTAAAACGAGCTAATACTCTTCTCCCTTTTGAGTTTTGCGTGTTGTCTTATAGTCCATTTAAGATTCCAACAGAATATTTCTGGAATGTGGTACGGGAAAAGATGTTTACTCGGTTATAATCTAAACGCATCACATTTGATTCTCTAGGGTTTGTTGGGAACTGCTCCTAACTCTGTATTTACAGAGGGATAAAATTACTCCATCCCAGTAGAGTTTATAAAATAAGTTCAGGAAGAAAAGCTCTTACAGAATGCAATAGCATTTCATAGTTACAATCTGAAAAGGTAAAAATATTTATGCTCCTATGGTTAAGAAATAGCTTAAAATAAGTCGATCACTTTAGATATACGTTATATAGTAAGAATGGACTATACGTTAGATTACATATGCAAGAGAGCAATAACCATAACAGTAGATGCATGTAGACTGCATGGATGATAGACAAACAAGTATGACATGCAAATTATGAAATGACTTCAAAACAAAAATTGGAACTATAAACCATAGCAGTAAAAGCATGTCAGCAAATAAACTTCTACACAAAGCCAAGCATATCAATGAATTAAAATATAACTAGAAGAGACGGAATTAAACCATGCAAAAACAAATTTCAGATAATTTTAGCAACAAAACATCCAGCAGCAATGAAAATACTATAAGCCTGTGTGGAATTACCTAAAGAAAGAAAACGTTAAAATCTAAACCCCCCACACTAAAATCTCTATTTTATCTTATAAATATAACCACCACTTAAAAAATGCTCTTCAAATCCCTCTCCAAATTCCAACCTATTTGATCTCAAAAATATCCAGTCTACCATACGAGGAAACTACTATTTGCTCGTAATTTAAATAATAATAATAATAAACTTAAAAAATGACCAAACAAAGCATTATCAGGTTACAACTGGAAGGAAATCCACAACAAAAGTAAAGCAACACTAGATCATTCTCTTCGCTAAAATCTTATTATGAAATTCCTCTGTCTTAATCAACTTCACTTAAAATCATTCCACTTAAAAAACCCTTATGGCATGTCATTCCTCTCCATAGAAAATCATACTATTCTATATTAGCCTTGAAAATATTACATGCAACTAGCCAAACAATACAAGACCTTCATCCTAATATCAGTGTTGCAAAACTCTACGCTGTCTAGGAAGAACAAAAATAGACTGAAAAAATCTAGACAAAAATTCTCAAAACAAGTTACTGCAGCCAGGACTGCATGCAACAATTTCAAATTTCCCAGAAAAAAAATTGACAAGTTAAGCCTATGTAATGCTAGAAGAGATATACAAGTTAAAGAAAAGCCTAGCCATACAAGCAAAACAAAGAAGTCAACTACAATTTAGTCAACCGCAATAATTATAAAAGATAAACATTCCACCAAAGAAACTCAGATCATAAATGGAAGTCAGAATACGAGAGCAAATTCATTGTTGGCTTCCAGAACCCCGCCCTGCTTGAGCACCAACTTGCTGCTGTTGCTGCTGAATTTGGAGAAGCAGATTTGCTGCAAACTGCAGGGTTGATTGATATCTCTGATTCTTATCAACCTCACCCTCGGATGTTCCCTGACCCGCTCCAAGAATTGCAGATTGCAGCTGCTGAACCTGATTTGATACCTCTGTATTCACCTTATCAGCAGAGACGGGCATTACAGTTTGTGATAGCACATTATTAGCACTATAAGACTGACCCGCCAAAGTCACAGGATTGATGAGTTGCTGTGAAAGAGTTGGATTGTACAGCCCAGAAGCATCTGTTCCATGTGCTATCCCGTAGCCTTTCTGGGTACCGGGTGGAGCTTCAACCTGATATTGGGTCAGATGCGGCGAAGGACCAGTTTGTCCTCCTTGAGAAGGGACCGGAAAGTTACTCAGAGGCCTAGACTGCAGTGACTGACTTACAGTAGGGCCTTGGAACTGATTGCTACCAAGGACTTGCTGTGCGGGGTGGCTAGGTGTATTTGAAACAGAAGGATAAGACTGCAGTTGTGAAAGGTTCTGAGCCTGAGGAGGAAACTGACTGCCCACTTGTTGTAATCCATGCCCAATATGACCAGAAGTTTGGTAATGATCATGTTTCCATCCAGGAGGTGTGGTTACTTTATTAGGTGTAACAGGAGGAAGTGCAGGCCTTATTGTCGTTCCAGAAGCTTTTGCGCCTTCTGGACCAGAAGACTTGGAATTTGCAGGCAGTAAGGATGCTAGAGTGGCAATCAGCTCGGGTGTTAGTGCAACTCCAGCTTGTTAGATTCCCACGGCATTATTAGAGCCATAATCTTGAGGTACTGACTGCACTCCAGGAGACTCGGTAGTAGATGGAAAAAGCGGTTTTGGAGGGAGCTTCGATCCCTCTTGCAATATCCTGCCGTAATCCACTGGCAGAACTCGTTCCTCCTTTGGTGGAACACCATACTCAGCCTGGGGAGGAGGAATCTGATGCCTATCTGCATACTGTGAAGTAATAGGCAGGTGCGACTGTTGCTGGCCCAAAGTGCTAGAATGTGGAAATTTGAGAACAACTCCATACAGTCGTTCAGGGCCAGCAACTTTCAAAACATTTGTGAGAAACTCTGAAGGTGGTACTAAAAACAAGGTGGTCCCATCATCAAACTTGGCAACACCAGCCCGGTTTTTGGGACCTAAGTATCTAAGGAATTCAGTGTAAGATGCAAAATCGTCCGCGCTATCTGGCAAGAAGAAAACAATTTCAAACCCAATGGCTTCTCCATAGTGTTTAGCAAGCATATCCAAACCTGTTCTGGCTGAGCAGTTCACAACTTCAGGACTGCAAGACAATAAACACGAACAAAAAATCACATAAAATGATTTGTCAAAGAATGCATAAGAAGTTAACCAATCCAATAAAGGTTTATATGTACCCAAGTTAATCAGTAAATTAAGTTTTTCTCAAGATTTCAAGAATTTACAATCTCAGAGCTGGTTATATGCACAGTTCCAGGAAAAGGTTATTTTCCCTAACCAACAAACCAAATGTTCTGAAAGACAGAGACGATATAAAAAAGTACAGAGAAAATGTGTGTATAAACGTTTGTAAGCAGCACCTCAATTTTCTAAAGAACCATTAAAGGAAACAGTTACATTTGCAAAACTCTGAACAAATTACAAACATTAACAAATGTACGGAGAAGGAACTATGTTTAGCATCAATAAACAAATTCCAAAGAAAAATGAAAAATACTCACAGCTCAGATCCTATTCCTTTTCCAATGGGGACACAACGAGCACGGCAAACAGGAGTCCCACCCTTGGCAATAATCCCACGCCACACATAATCATTATCGGGATTAAATTGAGCAGGTCCTCCAGCCGAACCCCTAAGGCCAACAGGACTAAGGCGACTCTTCCCTTGAACATTAGCGAACGGGCCAGAAGCACCTTTGTCAACGGCAGCAACAAGCCCATAAGATTGGTCCAAACCCATCCCATGGTCATCAATTTTTCTCAACCGAAAAGAAGCATCATCTATAGACAGAGGGCCATCTATCCTGGACCGTTTAGAGTCCCTCTGAAATTGGTTCACATCCAATACATCCCATGCACCAGACGCAGTTCTCGTTTGTGTCCTATTACTTGATGCAGGAGAAGACAGCACACCAGTAGTAGGAGGAGACGGCCTTTTCCAGTTTGGACCCATTAGATTTTTGGAATTGCCTTCTTGATAATTTGGAAGGGTGGCTGAATCATTAAGCTCTTGACCTGAAAACAGAGGCTCAAATCTACCTTGAGGACCCAAAGGCCTCATTGGCATATGAGGTCCAAGAATTCCACCATGAGGTAGTGGTCCAGGGAAATTACTTGATATTAGTGGCCTATTTGGACCATACATATCCATCTGTAGAGGTCGAAAATGGTGTTCATTGAGCATCATGTCTGTCCCAGGCCCTTTACCTCCAGGATAAGGGCTAGTAAAATCTTTTCCAGGGGCGAGGTCACTGCTTGAGAACATAATACTAATTCGAGGATCGCTGAAAAGTCTACCTTGTAAGCCCTCCTTGGCACGCCGAGCTTCATCGACACTTCTGAATTCCACAAAAGAGTAGTTCCTTGAAGGGAAACTTTTGATCCTCTCAATCTCACCAAATAAGATCATGGCATTGTGCAGCATTTGTTCATCAATATGAAGAGAAGGAGGGTAACCTATCCATAAAACTTTGCTAGGTGGGCCATCTCCTTTCCGCCCCCCTGAAGGTTGTGGATACTGCACAATCAAAAAGAAAGTAAGTAATATAAACTAAGCTAATATAAAAATACAAGTATGACTCATTACTGCCGTCTTCAATCCACACAGACTCTCATAAAACAAAGGGAACTTTCCAAAATGAATCCAATAAGTCCCTTTGATATAGTAAAATACACAAGTGTTTAGAACAGGGAATTAGCAAAAAGAAATGTTAGTGGCATCAATTTTTAAAGGAATAACCTGCTGTCTTCTATGAATAGGATGCAGATCAGGAGGCCCCATACTTCTTCCTGTTCCATTGAGCATAGGCAACATAAGTTCATTTCAAAAGGAACAGTTGTAATTTACCACTATTTCTATTGTCGCGAGAGGACTAAGTTTGCCAAATGTTCATTATCGAGAAAGGAAAGGATGATGTAGAAAAGAAAAAAAGAAAGGAAAAAAAAAAAGATAATGTCCCGATACAATTATAAAAATTTGCTATTTGAAGACCATACATGAGTTTTGGAAGGAGGGACTGCAAAATAATTCTAAGCATGCCTAACTATTATTATTAACATTGTAAAAGAAACATAGTATAAAAGAACAGGAAAAAGGAAAATATATTTTATTTATGCTACATAAAGTATTGTTAAGAAAAGGAGAAGGAATAAGTTTGAAGCTATTAAAACTACAAGTCTTGCTTTAGACTATAATAAAAACCACTCAATTTAACCTTACATGTCAAGAGTTTTTTTGACATAATATATCATCTATTTAAATTTCAGTTGTTCAACAAATCAACTTAGCTCTCGAAAATCCAGCTAGTTTAATGAGTATTGCGCCATTGATAGAGCAATTAATTTGAATCAACAACTCACCCTTCTTGAAGGTTGTGATCGAAGAAAATCCACACGTAGCTGATCACCACCCAAACGCTTACCATTCATGTTTCTCAATGCTTGGGAAGCATCTTCAATTCTGAGAAATTCAATGAATGCAGTATTCCGATCTCTCATGAACTTAAAGTCCTCAATTTTCCCAAACTTGAGAAACTCCTCTTCCAGTTCTTCCTTTGTAACAGATGTGCTAATGCCACCCACCCACAGATGTTTACAAGGTTTTGCCTGGAAAAAAAAATAAACCACTAATGTAAGAACCACAAATTGTCACTCCCAAGCAGTGTGGTCGGAAGGTAGATAGTAGTTCAAGGTCAAATAAAATGAAAATAGCAATAAAAACAAAAATAGTAACTTTAAGGACTAAAAATCTACAAATGCAGACTGGCTGATCCCACCCTCCTATAGATGCTTACACGGTTTTAATGGACTAATCATAAAGGATCTTTGGATTTTGATTAAATATTCAATACTTAGTCTAATAGTAAGTCATGTTTTCCGTGTTTCACAAGACTTGGCTAACTGTGCTACGTTGAGTTTAACAACAGACAATTGCCCTTTGCTCCTATGAGCTTAAATTTGATTAATTCAGGTACTACTAAGGGACGTTTGTAATTTGTTCCTAGTCTTTCCTTGGACTGAGGATTAGAACATACTGCAAAATGCACCGCACCCAACAGCACTAAAGGACTTGAGTTTTGAATGTGTAACGACCCGCCTAGCACAGGCCGTTACCATACATACATACGTATATTTCGTACTTACTTATATGACATAAACAGCGGAATTTTTTTATTTTTTTTATACAGTGTGACACTCACACGAAAACGTACATAAGATATAACAAATATTAATTAAAGTCGTTTGGCGTATCTTAACTTAATAAACATAAATAAAATAAATTCAAAACGCGTAGCGGTTCTATAATTCCCACGGTTCACAGTCCGCCAAGCCTCGCCCCTCCATCTTGTATCAGCAATTGCTAGCAGGTTGCTTACCTACAGCATAGACGTAAGACAGTGAGCTTTCGCTCAGCAAGTACAACTATCCTAAACCGCGACACAGCACAATAAGACACACATACATAGCATAATTTAATCATTGCATACATCATATAGCTTAACATTTCATAACATATCGTAATTTATCATACATATGCATGAGCCATTTATGCTTTCTTATGCTTTCTTATCCATTCATAACTTACTTTCTTAGCTTATCTTAACATATGGGCCCCATAAGTGTCCGTACCGGGCGCGCAACTATGAATTGGTTGGGGCGGCCAGTCCAATTCCAACTCAATCCACAGTCCAACCCGACCTAACGCGGGTCGATACGACACAGGCAACTTGCTTGCCATCATAACATTCTTTATCTTGTACTTAATCTCATTCTTAATTAATCAGTGAACATGCCTCGTGATGTTCCACATAATTAAATCATAGCATATTTTAATCTTAACATGTTTCTAACATTTTTCATAACATTTTCATTAGCATATAACATTTTACTTTTCATAATATATTTCATGACATTTCATAAAGCATAGCATATAATCATAACACTTTGTAACATTTCCTAAATCCTAACATATAACTTTTATAGCACATTTAGCATGTAACACTTCATCACCCATAGCACTTAACATTTCATACTTAGGCAAGTATACACAACAAAGCCTATGCTGTAGGCGGAGTTGTACTTACCTTGTTTGTGATTGATGTGTCCACTGTCTAGCTTGAGTTTGTCGGGACACCGTTGTATATTATATTCTGAGATGGAACAAAAGTAAGGGTTAGAAATGTTGGCAGTATACCCAACATTCTTATATAACCTTAGTTATATTCCCTTACTTAATTTTTACGTTATCCTACTTGGTTACATTGAGTAACCCTAGGATTTAAATCTAATCTAATCGACTTATTTTTATTTTAGTTTAACTTTAAATTTAAAAATTCATTTTTGTTTTCTTTTAAGAAAACCTTATGTTTTTGGTGCAAAACCCTTTATTTTACTTAAAAATTGGAAATCGTAAAATAAAATTCATAAAAATTATTGACTATTGGAAACTGTCTTTGGAACAGTCTCACAATGCCATTTGTCAGTTCATATAAAATTTTTCCTCTTTCTGTACTGTTTTGGGAAATTCTGCACAGGAATTCCCTATTTCCTGTATAGTTTTTTGAAATCTATTTCCATTTAAAAATCTAAACAGATTTTAGAAAAGTTTTCTTCACGAAAGTTTTAGCTATCGAAAATCCCTATAACTTTCATGTTTTGAGGAAAACCCAGTTTCGCTCATATCCTTGTCAGTTTTCATTTGAAACTGACTGGTCGTGTATTGAAGTCTGGGCACATTGGTCTCGGGTTTTCATGAAAATAGAGGCCATTGGAGCCTCATTTTGGAAAACTGTTCGCGTAACCCCCTAGGAAAAACTGTGTTCTACAACTTTCATGTTTTGAGTTTTTCTCAATTCGGCCTCTAAAGGCCTCAAAATTAACTTTTCCCGAAACTGGTCAGGATCCACCCGAACCTGACAGTTTTTCGGTTTGGAGTTCATTTTACGTCCTAAACGCGGAACCTAGCTCGACCAGCCACCGCGGGAGCTCTAATACACACATGCAGCGGTTTCTAACATTCAACATTCATCATTCACATCAACATACACATCATGCATAAATTTATAAAACCCTAACCAACCATCAAACACCTAACATGCATATTTTTGCAACCACCAACAAAACCCTAACCTATCAAGCACAAAGCCTAAATTTTTTTTTAAACTAAGGCAGAAATAAACAGTGAGCTTATGCTCTTACAATCAATTGCTTAAATACATTTAAATTTCCTCAATTGAAATTTAAATGAAAAGCTTATAGATCCAAAGATTTTACCTCAATTTCGGGTCCAAAATTAGCTTGCTTCTCTTCTCCTTTTCCCTCCCTTCACAGCCGGCTTTCCAAGGGAAATTGGCTCCCCAAAATGTCCAGCTCCCTTGCCCAATTTCAGGTCACCAACTTGCTAAAATCCAGCCACACTTTGGCTCCAAAAATCCAGTCCAAACTTGCTTGGTTCCTCCTCCCCTTCAACCGGCCTCTTGGCCCCTAAGATCTCCAAAAATTTTCCAACTCTTTTTGCTTGCTTTGCTACTCAAAACCGACCACCCCTATACTCTTGTCACTCAAAATTTCCTTTCTTTCCTTCCTTCCCTCTCACGGTTTTGGTGGAGTGAAAATTTGGGCATAGTTTCCTTAGATTTTTCTAAATTTTTGTGAACAAATGTTCACCTATTTATAGGTGATGGGAGATTTTCTCAAAATTGTAAATTAACCCCACAAAATCAATATTTGCACATTGGGAGGGGGTATGTGGCCGGCCACCAAGGCCTAGAAGACTCCAAAAATTCTTTCCATTTTATTAATTAATACAATGATGCAATAATTAAAAAGGTGGATGATATCATCCACCATAAAGGTTGTTTGGCTCTTCTCCAATTGTACAGTCCATTTTTATGTTAACACAGGTATTTCCAATACTGGATTCACTTATACACAGTATTGGTATTTTGAACTGCAGTCCAAAATTCATCTGTGTAAAACCGAACTGTATAAAAATTTTCTTATAACTTGAAACCACTTGGCCCAAGTTATTCTAATTATTATGCTTGATTTTCTATGGTGGTTTTGAATCCTAAACATATAATTTTAATCATAAAAACGGCTTTATGCAGTACAAATCTATACTGCGAATTATTTAATCGTACAGCCTTTTTCTTTAACTTTTTGGGTCAATCTTCGGCTTTCTCGTCCACCATTGACTTTCTTGTCAACCGCTGACTTTCCCGCCAAACTTTGACCCTCGAGGTCAACAGTTGACTTTTTGGTCAACCGTCGGCGTTTTTCGGTCAAACTTTGACTAACATAAAATTTTTGGCGATTTAGCTCCTTTTTGCCTAAAAGGTCATTTTCTTGACTCAGTAATCATTTTCGAGTCTTATAAAATCATAAAACTCACAAAACGTAACAAAAAACCTTAACCGGCTTTTTCATGCATATCTTCAAATTTTGTACAAGTTTCTTAAAACAAAAGAAATTGTATTAGTGTAGAAATACTTGGTATTACAGAATGTGTCTCCAACCAATTCAATATACGCTCAGTATTTTAATCAAGGCATAAGAATTTAGATATTTCGGATTATAAGGTTTACATAACTGTGCTTTTTGAATGACCTTGACCTATGTGATTACAGTTGCAGATGTTTTGCTATGGCGCGATGAGAAGAAATCATTTTCATGCTTCATTTCTCTTGTTATTCTGTTTAACTGGTTTCTCCTTTCTGGAAGAACATTTGCCTCATCTGCAGCCAAGCTTTTGTTGTTTCTTTTTGGATACGGTGGTCTACCACCAAACATGTAAGTATGATTTCTAATGAAAAAAAGTTAAATATCGATGCTTTTGGAAGTCATGAGATTCTATATAGCTTTGTTTGGCTCCAGATCATTTCATTAAAAATATAGTTACCTAGTTTTACGGCTCGTTTTCTCCTATTTATTTATTTAATTCTTAATTTTCTTTTCAAGCTTTTAAGATTAAGATTTTTAATGGAATGCACTCTTCTGATCTCTAAATTGAGTTCTATGCATAGACAATGTGGAAATAAGAGAATAATTCAAGGTTTTGTTTATTATGAACTTGTGATGGTTTTTTTCTATGTTCAACTTGTCGAAACCATCTTTATCATAAAGAGTTTCCTAAAATAATAGGAGCCTTGTGGTCATTATTTATGCCATCTGAGTCCTTGGCACGGTGTACATTTTTATCTGCACTAGCATTGTGGTCCAGAGTGCATTTTCTTTACTGCTAAATACCTTCTCTCTGTTTTGTGTGTGCTATGGGGAAAAGGTGTTCTAATTTTCTCTTCGCCATTTATTCACAAGTTTATTGTCTTCCATTCCTTTTTTTATATATAGATTATGTACATTTTGGTTTCTTATTGATAGAATTGATTATAACGCTAAGCGAGTTCAATTCTTTCCATGTATCCACTGACTAAGATGCTATTATAACAGATTTGGTTTCACTGTTATGAGGTTATCTTCAACTTGGTTTGAGATTCCAGAACATTTAGTAAAAGATTCAATTGCTGCTATTGTACATTTGTGGAATGGAGCATTTCAATGGATAAGTTATTTGGCAAAGGGACGAGATTGGAAATTTTTCTTGAAGGTATTGACTGTGATAATAGTTTTTCTCCTGGTTTAGTGAGTCATTTTTTCCCCTCTTGTTTTGTTTTTTTTATGTCAGTTATAACACTCACTTTTAGCCCAGGGCCTTAGGTCTGACAATTATTTTTTTAAGTGGATGTCTGGCCTAGATTTACTGATTGTACATGCAGAGTGTTGAGCTTTTATTCTTCCTTTTAATCATCCAAAAGTTTAGGGTTTTTTTTTTTTTTTTTTTTTTAATCCAAACGGTTTTGTGATACCAATATAAATGACCATGCTTTTTGCTGATCCATAGTTTTTGGAGAGATGGTAGACCTTCATGACATAGTACCACAAAGAACTGTTCATGCATTAGGCAAAGCAGTATTTCTTTTTTACCCTCGATACATTTTTTATGTTGGTAACTTGTCAATTTATGTGAAACTCAAACGGACGTTTTTCAATTGATATGTTGCACACATTGGTCATAATGCTGACTTAAGGCACTTGGGTTTTATTTTTTTTTTTTGCAAATATGTTATCATGAAAGTTATACAAAGTGTAAGGACGTATCTGTCTTACTAGCCGATAATATTTTAAATGTCGATGTATAAATTGTTGTTGTTGTTGCTAAGATGGAAAAATTGCTGTGATGATTTCCCCCTTGAGGATCTCCAACCGGAACTATGAGTTCCCTTGTGCTACTGGCATGCCGAGTAGCACGTGTTGCATTTTGAATGGTCTTCCTAGTTATATCACGAATCTTTCATATGAGTCTCATAAAGAATTAAGGGCTAGTATACCGCAGTTTATGATTTGAGTCTAATAATCTAATTTTCTGTTTTGTATCTCGACTAGACGACCACTGTAAACATTTTGAATTTATATGAATTAGTTACGTATATCTTTTGTTGTCTCTACACTTTCCTAAAAGCATGAACATTTTGATGTTTAATTATTATTATTATTATTATTATTATTATTAACAAACGTTGGGTGCATAGTTTGCTTACCTGATACTGGGACACTCTACAGTTACTGTACATGATCCGGAGAACTAATAGCTTAAGGAGTGGTATTATTTTTTAGGAATTTGCTTCTTCTTTTCTTCACCCTTGACTCGGTGCCTATTACTTTACAAAACCTTTGCAGGTTGCAACTTTTCTATATTTTCTGAAGTTGATTTTGTCACAGTTCTTGACAACGGCTGTTGGTATAGGTAAGGAACTGCTGTTTTAATGCACCCACATTCCGCTAGTTGATTTCTAATTTTTAACGTCATGTTGGATAATTGGAAAAAATTGCAGCTCTGGTGTTTGCATTCACTGCATTCTTCATTTACGAGCAATTTGAATTGGAAATCAATGGATTAGCGAAGTTTACATGCAACGGTGCCAAGGAATTAGCGGGATCATTGAGTAGGAATCTTCCTGATTTTGTGGAATCTTTTTTTTGTAACTTTGGAATCCTTAACCAAGATCAAAGTACCGAGGCAGTAAAACACCAGAAATAGCTGCCAAAAGCATTGATTTTCAGCTCCTTAGTTTTATTTTTATCTTTTTATACCGCTAATACGTGATCAACTTACGTAGTTAGGCTTGTAATCAGTTAGAAGGTGGTCACATCCACAAGAAAAGAGATGGATTATGTTTAGTACAGAAGAAACTTGCTCGTTACTAATGCCAAATGCACGCACCATCTACGGTCGAAAATGCGTGCTTCATTTATCTCTGAATAATCGTGTACTTAGATGAAAGTTCATTTTAGGTCATGGCTGTAAAGAACTATAATTTCCATGCAGCAAGTGGAAAAAGAAAAAAAGTCTCGGCTTTTTTTTTCACCAAATTATTCTGAAGAGAGATTTTCGATCCTTTTAAGGGATGAGTTTCCGAAAGATAAAATGTATTTAATTTGTTCAGTATGTTTCCTAATATTTGAGCAACGACATGGATGAAGAAAGATCTAACCTTATTTTTATTTATATATATATATATATATATATATTTTTTTTGGCGCGCTCTATAAGATGAAATCAGATTACCCATATTTAAGTTTTATCGATTCATATCTCACTGCAAAATGTCATCCTTATCATGAAGTTGTGTAGTTTTGTTAGGTTTTTGTTAATATGTGTGCTTAGTATTCTTTAGGGTTAATTTCATTAATAGCACTTGCGGGGAAAAGATTATTAAAATCAGCACCACTTTTTTCCCCCTTCATTTCTAGCACTGCCACGTCATGAAAATCGTTGATATGTGGCCCTACCAGCATTAAATGTATGTCAAATTCCAGGTTTACCCGTCATCCCCCACCAACCCAAACATCCCTCTCCCTCGCATTCCTTAAAAAAAAATTTCAATCCAGTAGCTACAATGTTTTAGAGAGAGAAACTGAAATCTAGAGAGAGAAACGGTTGCAACCGGCCAGAAACCACCACGAAAGACCTCTATAAACCACTTGGAAGTCTGTGAACATCGGAAAATCTTCAAAAACACTCTCTGTCGAAACCCACGAATTTGACTGAGAAAAACATTTGACCTTTGAGCCCACTATCTGACCAAAATAAAGTTAAATAATAGAACACAGAGGTTACAATGAAATTTACCAGGCGGTCATTTTGAAAATGACCGCCCTGAAATGTTCGATTTAGATGACTTTTGATATTTTTACAGGATGGTCATTTTCAAAATGACCACATGGTCAATTTCGTTGTGACCTCTGTAAATGGTCAATTTAATTTTGTATTGGTCAAACCGTAGGTACAGAGGTAACAACCAAATTGACCAGACGGTCATTATGAAATTGACCGCCCTGTAAAAATACCATTTAAATGACTTTTGGTATTTTTATAAGACAGTCATTTTCAAATTAACTACATGGTCAATTTCGTTGTGACCTCTGTAAATGGTCAATACAGTGACATATTGGTCAAACCGTATGCTGAGAGGTCACAACAAAAATTACTAGGCGGTCATTATAAAAATGACCTTCCTCTAAAAATACCATTTAAATGATTTTTGGTATTTTTACGCGACGGTCATTTTCATAATGACCACACGGTCAATTTCGTTGTTACCTCTGTAAATGGTCAATTTAATTTTGTATTGGCCAAACCGTGGGCACAGAGGTAACAACCAAATTGACCAGACGGTCATTATGAAATTGACCACCCTGTAAAAATACCATTTAAATGACTTTTGGTATTTTTACAAGACGGTCATTTTCAAATTGACCACATGGTCAATTTCGTTGTTACCTTTGTAAATAGTCAATACAGTGACGTATTGGTCAAGTCGTAGGCACAGAGGTCACAACGAAATTGACCAGGCAGTCATTATGAAAATTACCTTCCCCTAAAAATACCATTTAAATGATTTTTGGTATTTTTACGCAACAGTTATTTTCATAATAACCACATAGTCAATTTCGTTGTTACCTCTGTAAATGGTCAATACAGTGACGTATTGGTCAAACCGTGCGCACAGAGGTCATTTCTATAATTACCAGGTGGTCATTATGAAAATGACCTTTCCAACGAAATTGACTAGACGGTCACTATGAGGACGGTCATTATGAAAATGACCAGATGGTCAATATGGAAATGACCTCTGTGCCTACGGTCAATACGATTTTGTATTGGTCAAACACGGTCACAATGAAATTGACCAAGCGGTCATTATGAAATTGACCACCCTTTAAAAATACCATTTAAATGATTTTTGTTATTTTTACGCGACGGTCATTTTCATAATGACCGTCTGGTCATTTTCGTTGTTACCTCTGTAAATGGTCAATTTAATTTTGTATTGGTCAAACCGTAGGCACAGAGGTCACAACCAAATTGACCATACTGTCATTATGAAAATGATCTTCCCTTAAAAATTCCATTTAAATGATTTTTGTTATTTTTATGGGACGGTTATTTTCATAGTGACCACATGGTCAATTTTGTTGTTACCTCTGTGAATGGTCAATACAGTGACATATTGGTCAAACCATGGGCACATAGGTCACAACGAAATTGACCAGATGGCCATTATGAAAATGACATTCCCCTAAAAACACAATTTAAATTATTTATGTTAATTTTACGCGACGGTCATTTTCATAATGACCACATGGTCAATTTCATTGTTACCTCTGAAAATGATCAATACAATTTTTGTTAGGGTCAAACCGTAAGCACTATCACGTCATGATTCACTTTTTAGGTGGATGTACAAAGACATATATACACTCAGCCAACCCTAATCTGATGTTTTGCTCACTTTCCCGCCCATCTCAATCCCGACATTATATAAGTAACAATACCCTAAATTTTGAACTTTGTCTTTCCTCGTTTCGTCGTTTTTCTCTCAGTTAAGCCTCACGAATCCTCTCTGCACCATTACCCACTGATCGAAACTCACTCTAAGTCCAACAAAACTCACCACATCTTCGTGCACTCTATTAAAACTGACCCTTACTATCCTCGTCACTGTTATTGGCCGAAGCTGCTAGATCTGCTTCTACTCCATTTGAATAGAGATCTTCCCACTTTCAATCAGCCAATCTGAGGTAATGGTGCTTGTTATTTGATTTTATTTGTTAATATATGATTTAAATGGGTGTGCGTTTTGAATTATATTGTAGAAAATTATTCTCTGTTAAAGTTTTTAGGGTAAGTTTTCGGTCTCCTGTAGCATAAACCATCCGGTCATTATCATTGTGACCAGTTTTGATATATAAGTCAACTCTCTATATATTAAAAACTGGTCATTTTCATTATGACCATCCAGTCATTATCATTGTGACCAGCTTTGAGATATAAGTCAGCTCTCTATATATGTCAAAACTGGTCATATTCATATTGATCATCCGGTCAGTATCATTGTGACCAGTTTTCAGTTATAAGTTAACACTCTAAATATAAAAACAAACTGGTCATTTTCATAATGACCATCCGGTTATTATCATTGTGACCAGTTTTGAGTTATAAGTCAACTCTCTATAACATCATTTTTCCTTCCTTTGTAATGCAAATTATTGGATAACTTGATGCTGTTTCATTCAGGAATGGATGCGGTTTGTGTTTTCGTCAAGTATAATGGTCAATGGGACGGCACATTGAGATATGTTGGGTGGCGAAATGAAGGGAATATTGGTGCCCGAGAACTCAACATATGTTGGTCTTATTGAGTTGGTCAGAAATGTGATTGGAATTAGGGGCCCAGACAAGAATATAGTCATGAGATACGGTGTTGAACCTGGATTGCCTCTTGTGAGGATACATTGTGATGCAGACGTTAAATTCTACATACAACTGAAGAATAAGGATGTTCATGTGCTTAGCAAATTTTCAGTTACCATCGATGTATTGGATGAGTCTGCGGCGGAAGCAATGCCACCAGAGGTAGGGGAAAGCAACCACATAGACGTTCAACGTTCTAGGGAGGGGGGACAGAGTGATGAAGCCATGCAACATGTAAATGACAGTAATATGATCATCCCCCCTCCTCCTCCTCCTCATATCCCTTCTCCTACAGTAGGTCTGGATTTGCACACTGAATATGGAATTGAAAAGCAACATCAAGTATTGAACTATGACTTATGCACGGCCCATGATAATTGTAATGCCGGGAAATTGAATGTTGCGGATGATGCTCATCGTTCAAACGAGAAGAGTATCACAGCAAGCATTGGAGGCCATTCTATTGTCAATAATACTATATCTCAATATGACAAAGTATCAAGTAGTGACAGTGTATCTGACGGAGACGTTGTTGCTGATTATACACTTGTCACACTGCGCATAAATTGTATTTTTGAAAACAAAAAGTTACTGCAATACCGTCTTCATCACGATGCCATGAGTAAACACTACCAATTCAAGGTGAAGAGGTCAAACTCTACTCTATTACACATGATATGTATAGATAATGAGGGATGTCCATGGAAATTGCGTGCAACTAGGATGAGAGGTAGTGAACTGTTTGTTGTGAAGAGGTTCGACGATGTCCATACTTGTTCAATTGAAATCGTTCAAGGGCATCATCGTCAAGCCAATAGTTGGATGATTGGGGAGTGTGTTAAGGCAAAATACTTGGATCCGACTAATACCTTATATTGACCATCTGAAATAATGCGAGACATGCATGCCGAATTTGGAGTATCTTTCAATTATCTTAAAGCATGGCGAGGGAAGGAAGCTGCACTAACCAGCCTGAGGGGCGATGACGCAGAGTCATACAAAGGTAATTTCCCTTATCTGGTTATATGTCCGTGACTGGCCTTATAACTATTATATTTACGACATAGTATTGATTATTTAATAATTACAGTGCTGCCCGCGTAGGCTGAAATGGTTAAGTAGAAAAATCCTGCATCCGACATTCACATTGAGACAGACTCCGAAAATTGTTTCGAATACTTGTACATGTGCTTAGCTGCTTCGAAGCATGGTTGGCCTTATTGTCGTCCAGTAATTGTGGTTGATGGATCAGCACTAAAGGCCAGGTTTGGAGGAATGTTGCTTGCAGCATGCGGTCACGACGCAAATGGCTCCATATTTCCCCTTGCATTTGGTATCATTCCGTCGGAAAGCAATGAATCATGGAAATGGTTCTTCGAGAAGCTAAGGGATTCAATTGACACGCGAGAGTCTCTTGCTATTGTGGCCGATAGGCATAAGGGTATCGAATATGCAGCCAACCTTGTGTATCCAGATGCTGCATTCGGGATATGCGCCAACACTTGGCTGCAAACTTGAAGACTAGGTACAAAGATTTCAAAGGCCCTTTGAAGACCTATTTTGACGGTGCATCGAGGTCGTATCTTTTAAGTGAGCACCATCGTCATATGGAATCCATCCGTGGTCGTAACCCCGACATGCATCGATACCTTGTTGAGGTCGATCCTAGAAAGTGGTCGTGAGCATACTTCAACGGACGGAGGTATTCAATCATGACAACCAACATTGCAGAGTCATTGAACAATGTGGATTGGAAAGCCAGGTCAATGCCAGTTGGATTCTTAGTGGAATGGTTGAGGGAACTACAACAAAGATGGTTTATCGAGAGACGTGAAGAGGCCCTGAAAATAACATCGAAACTGGCCCCAAGGGCAGAGAATTTGATTCGCACAAACTTCTCATTAGGACTAACAGTAACGGTATGTGATAATGACCACATCATGTCGTAGGCATTAAAAAAATTTTTGTCTTGGCCTAAATGCGATCGCTTAAACTAATGTCTTAAAATTCCCTTTGTTACAGCCTCGGCCAGCTGATCAGTTTGAGTACGCCGTCACCAACAATGCTGCCAAAATATGGATTGTCGATATGAGCGAAAGGACATGTACTTGCAGACGATTTCAGGTCGATCAAATTCCTTGCCCTCATGCAATGGCCGTCTGCAAGCACCGACGAATTGATCCTTATAATTATTGCTCTAATTACTACACGAAAGACTATATGTATGCTTGCTATGCACATGTAGTCCATCTGATTGGTAGCGCCGAGGGCTGGGATGTTTCTGAAGAAATAAGATTACAAATTGTTAATCCTCCCACTACAAAGCATGGGCCCGGAAGGCCACGGCTTCGTAGGATTCCGTCCCAAGGTGAAGAACATGAGCCTAATCGGTGTGGTAGATATAATGGTTATGGACACAACCGACAAACCTGTACTAACTCAGTACCCTTACGAAAACGGTCAACTACAAGGCCCCAGACATTGTTCAGAACACCCAGTTCATAAATGTAATGAATTTATCAGTCATTTTACTTTTATAGTTATGTTGTATAACAATTTAGCACACTTGACATTAAACATTTACATTCTTTATTCTAAGTATATAGTGTATTTTATAGTACAATAGAGTGATATAACACGCAAAGACCAATTTCGACATTAAAAAAAACATTCATAAGCTAAAAAGTTTTAGGGGGAATTTAGGCTAACGGTCATAAAAGTTATGACCAGGTGGTCATAACTGTTATGACCTCTGTGTTTATAGTGTAGCAAATAAATTTTTTATTTTTATTTTTTCTTAACACGCAAATTCTAGTTTATAGTACAATAGAGTGATATAACACACAATGACCAATTTCGATGTTAAAAAAAAAATTTCTCATAAGCTAAAATTATTTTAGGGGGAATTTAGGCTAACGGTCATAACAGTTATGACCAGGTGGTCATAACTGTTATGACCTCTGTGTTTATAGTGTAGCAAATAGAATTTTTTTTATTTTTTCTTAACACGTATATTCTAGTTTATAGTACAATAGAGTGATATAACATGCAATGGCCAATTTCGATGTTTAAAAAAAAAATTTCTCATAAGCTAACATTTTTTAGGGGGACTTTATGCTAACGGTCATAACAGTTATGACTATGTGGTGGTCATAACTGTTATGACCTTTGTGTTTATAGTGTAGCAAATAGAAATTTTTTTAAAATTTTTTTCTTAACACGCATATTCTAGTTTATAGTACAATAGAGTGATATAACACGCAATGACCAATTTCGATGTTAAAAAAAAATTCTCATAAGCTAACATTTTTTAGGGGGACTTAAGGCTAATGGTCATAACAGTTATGACCAGGTGGTGGTCATAACAATTATGCATATGACCAATGCCATTATCACTGTAGACGGGGTGCTGGTCATTACAGGAATGATCACCAGGTAATTATATATATGACCAACACCAGTAGTCAATGTAGCATGTGTATGGTCATTACAGGAATGACCACCCGGTCATTACACAGATGACCAAGCAGCGTATTAGTGATACAAAAGGTATGATAATTACTGTTATGACCACAAGGACAGTAATTACTATTATGACCACACGGTGATTATGTAAATTGACCAACAATTGTAATTGACACTGCATACATAATAAATATATGGAAGACAACCTATGTTTTTATACCTGATTTTTGCCAACCGCGGTAAAAGCAGACATAACATCATAGAACTTGACATTGTTCGCAATAGTCCACGACAGCATACGTGGAATGGCATGATCGTACTTGGTGGTGAATTTCAATGTTATCAATGGGAGGGTCTCATAGGCCCAAACGAGTAAGGCATGCGGAAAGCCCGCAACACTGTAATGCACTTTGTCAGTCTTTTTTAACGGTCTTCTCTTTGAAGACAGCCTGTTTTCAATTGTATTACAGATTACAGACCGGGTTGCCTCCCATGAGAGCACGCCCCAAGGAAAATCATTGAAATCAGTAATGTTATCGGCCAGAGAAAAAAACTTCGGGTCTATCTTAACGGAGTTTGCATTTGATAAAGGAATGCAAAATATCAAGTATAGTAGGCTAAGCTTGACAGCATCGTCGTCGTTGTCAAAGTTTGCATTCGATATCTGCAACTCCAAATTTTCTCTCGACACACCTCTCAAAATCGAAAAATATCTTGTTATTAATCGGCTTTCGACCACTGGAAGATGAGTAGACCCTACACATTTCATGTCGGTAATGAGGCAGAACTCGTTGATGAAAAATCTGCCAAGTTCTTCACCAACCTCAAACCAAAGAGCATCACCCATTGCTGAGTGATCCGTCAATCTCATAACAATGTTGTGGAAGACCTACCCAGCCCAACCAAGAGTATTTAATCTTCGGGTCAATCTCAGTAATGTTATCGGCCAGAGAAAAAAACTTCGGGTCTATCTTAACGGAGTTTGCATTTGATAAAGGAATGCAAAATATCAAGTATAGTAGGCTAAGCTTGACAGCATCGTCGTCGTTGTCAAAGTTTGCATTCGATATCTGCAACTCCAAATTTTCTCTCGACACACCTCTCAAAATCGAAAAATATCTTGTTATTAATCGGCTTTCGACCACTGGAAGATGAGTAGACCCTACACATTTCATGTCGGTAATGAGGCAGAACTCGTTGATGAAAAATCTGCCAAGTTCTTCACCAACCTCAAACCAAAGAGCATCACCCATTGCTGAGTGATCCGTCAATCTCATAACAATGTTGTGGAAGACCTACCCAGCCCAACCAAGAGTATTTAATCTCAGAAAGTGTTGAATGCATGGCTGCTGGACGACGGCCTCGTACTGTTGGGGAGACAACCACTGTCTCAATTTCGTACAACTCTCTGGAATGTTAATAAAAGTATTTATTTTAGCCCTCTTAATTTCAGTATCAGGTACCCGTCGATTATATTGAACCTGCGGTAATGTTAATGGTAACATAAAAGAGTAAGTATACTTATGACAGTGAAGTAATCATACAAATTACCTAGCATAAAGTTTATAACACCAATATGAAAACTAATAGCAATATGGAAAAACAAAAAGCCGTGTAATTATTGTGACCAACAAGGCATAATGAAAATGACCATCGGGAAATATAAACACTGAGTAATTATTATAACAACCAAGTCATAATGAAAATGACCATACTAAAATAAGTTAAAACTCATAGTATTATGACCAACAAGTCATAATGAAAATGACCACCCGGACATAACAGAAAACTGAGGTAGTATTATTTTGACCAACAAGTCATCATGAAAATGATCATCAGGAAATAACTTAAAACTGAGTAATTATTATTATGACCAGAGAGTCATCACAAAAATGACCATTACATTTTTTTAAAAAGAGCCGATATCATCTACACTTAAGCACAAACATCGACGGCAACCCAAATATTTATATAAACCAAACCACTAACTTTAACGAACGGATGGTTTATGGTATAGAAACAAATAAAAATTCAAACTTTATATACATTATGATAAGATTTTTCAACAAATCAATTAGAAAGGTGGAATATCATCAAAAACACATATAAAAATGGAAACTTTGTTTTTACATAATCAATAAAAACTGCATATTCTTACTGAAAAATATTAAAAGTGTAAACTTTTTAAACGCAAAAACTAAAACAACTTTTTAACCTATCCAGCTTCCGATATCTTATCTTCTACGGCACTTATATAATAACAATGTAAATTTTTTTCAACATAAAAACAAAAATCAATTTTTTTACCTTTTCAGAGTCGGATATATTATCGTCTACTGCACTCATGAACTTATTTGAATCCTTTACTTCGATTTCCCCCTACGTACTCTTCGACGATCTTTCGGGAGTAGTGTTTTTCTCTGACATTTTTGTTGGAGTCGACATTGATAATTTTTTAAGATTATTCGACGTTAACAGACATTCAAGCAGTATATAAAAGGGTTCTCGTGGTGGTTTAGGACGGTTTCCGAGCGATTTTCTGAGCGGTTGCAAAGCTTTCTCTCTCTGGAATCGGAGTTTCTCTCTCTAAAACACTGTAGACGTTGGTTGGAATTTTTGGTTAGGTTATTCGAGGGAAAGTGACTTTTGGGCAGGTGGGAGATGAGGGTAAATCTGTAATTTGACATTTAAATGACTCTTGGTATTTCTATGAGGATGGTCAATATGGAAATGACCAAATGGTCAATATGGAAATGACCTTTGTGCCTACGGTTAATACGACGTGCTATTGGTCAATCGAGGTAACAATGAAAATGACTAAACGGTCATTATGAAAATGACCGTCGCGTAAAAATAACAAAAATCATTTAAATGATATTTTTACAGGGCGGTCAATTTCATAATGACCGCCTGGTCAATTTTGTTTTGGCCGTGTTTAACTAATACAAAATCGTATTGACCGTAGGCACAGAGATCATTTCCATATTGACCATCTGGTCATTTTCAAAAGACAGTCCTCATAGTGACCGTTTGGTAAAATTCGTTGTGACTATCGTCATAATGACCGTATGGTCAATTTTGTTGGGAAGGTAATTTTCATAATGACCGCCTGGTAATTTTCATAATGACCGCCTAGTAATTATGGAAATGACCCCTGTGCCCACGGTATGACCAATACGTCACTGTATTGACCATTTACAGTGGTAACAACGAAATTGATCATGTGGTCATTATGAAAATGACTGTCACGTAAAAATACCTAAAACCATTTAAATGGTATTTTTAGGGGAAGGTAATTTTCATAATGATTGCCTGGTCAATTTTGTTGTGACCTCTGTGTCTACGGCTTGACCAATACGTCACTGTATTGACCATTTACAGAGGTAACAACGAAATTGATTATGTGGTCAATTTGAAAATGATCGTCCTGTAAAAATACCAAAATTCATTTAAATGGTATTTTTATAGGGCAATCAATTTCATAATGACCGTCTGGTCATATTGGTTGTTACCTCTGTGCCTACGGTTTGACCAATACAAAATTAAATTGATCATTTACAGAGGTAACAACGAAATTGACCGTGTGGTCATTAAGAAAATGACCTTCGCGTAAAAATACCAAAAATTATTTAAATGGTATTTTTAGAGGAAGGTCATTTTCATAATGACCGCCTAGTAATTTTCGTTGTGACCTCTCTGCATATCGTTTGACCAATACATCACTGTATTGACCATTTACTGAGGTCACAACGAAATTGACCATGTGGTCAATTTGAAAATGACCGTCCTGTAAAAATATCAAAAGTCATTGGTCAATTTGAAAATGACCGTCCTGTAAAAATATCAAAAGTCATTTAAATGGTATTTTTCCAGGGCGGTCAATTTCATAATGACCGTCTGGTCAATTTGGTTGTTACTTCTGTGCCTACGGTTTGACCAATATAAAATTAAATTGACCATTTACAGAGGTCACAATGAAATTGACCATGTGATCATTTTGAAAATGACCGTCCTGTAAAAATACCAAAAGTCATCTAAATCGAACATTTCAGGGTGGTCATTTTCATAATGATCGCCTGGTAAATTTCGTTGTGACCTCTGTGTTCTATTATTTACCCTTATTTTGGTTAGACAGTGGGCTCAAAGGTCAAATGTTTTTCTCAGTCAATTTCGTGGGTTTCGACAGGGAGTGTTTTTGAAGATTTTCCGACGTTCACAGACTTCCAAGCGGTTTATTGAGGTCTTTCGTGGTGGTTTCCGGCCGGTTGCAACCGTTTCTCTCTCTAGATTTCAGTTTCTCTCTCTAAAACACTGTAGCTACTGGATTGAATTTTTTTTTAAGGAATGCGAGGGAGAGAGATGTTTGGGTCGGTGGGGGATGAGGGGTAAACCTGGAATTTGGCATACATTTAATGCTGGTGGGGCCACATATCAACGATTTTCATGACGTGGCAATGCTAGAAATGAAGGGGGAAAAAAGTGGTGTTGATTTTAATAATCTTTTCCCCACAAGTGCTATTAATGAAATTAACCCTATTCTTTATCTCATTTGAAATAGGAAAACAACACCTAATTGAGTAACTTTAAAATGTTGTAGCTACTTACTTCAACTCTTGTGTCTCCTTATTCGTCTCTTTTATGTCTCTTCAATGATAACATGATACGTCAATTAAAATTGTATATTTAATGACAGTTTCATATCATATCACTTAAAAAATTATGTTAATTATACATGTGTCATAATATTATTGGAGGGATAGGAATAAGAATAATAAGGGGACATATAAACTAAATCATATCCTCTATCCCTTTTTCCAATCCCTCTCTATGTGCCTCCAAGTAATCTCCATAATTATCTACTAAATTCTATTTTCCAAAAATCCAAAAATTCTCATATTAATCCATGATGAGGTGTCCTCCTATTAGGGCCCCGTTTGGCTTTTCTCCTAATATGTAGTCCATTTTCATACTAATTCAGATATTACAATTACTGCTTTCACTAATAACAGTACTGTCATACTAGACTGCAGTCCAGAATTCATCTACATATTATTGGACTGCGTATGGATTTTTCTTATGACTTAAAGCTACTTAGCACTTATTATCCTAAATAATGTGCTTGATTTTTCTAGAGTGGTCTCAACCCTTATTCTTACTATTTTCATCTGTGATGAAAGTTTTTCGCAGTATAATTTCCATATTGCTTGCTATACTGCAATACCGTCGAAATCATGCCTTGAGTCATTATGGTCAAACGTTGACCGAAATAAAATCATAAACTTTTATTATACCTTTTTCCTCAAAAGACCTTATGCTTGACTAATCAAACTATTATTGAGTCTTATAAGACTATAAGGCATTTCGTATGTATCTACATAGTACAACCTTAATTCCTTAAAAAGGAAATCGTAACTTCGAAAAAAGTTGGTTATTACAACCTCTAAGTTTGGGATGATTGATCTAGACTTTGGGTTGAGAAATTTTTTTTCCTTCTTACTCCACTAACACCAACCGGCCACTCTCTTGCTTTCTCTCTTTTGTTTTGTTTTGTTTTTTTTTTTTTTTTTGGGTTCCTAAGGGCTAGAGAGGAAAGTTGAAAGAGAAGCAAAAATTTGGGGGTCCAACTAATGGTTTTTCTTCTACACCCCACCCCTATTTATAGGTGAAAAATACATTTTTTCCTACATTATTTGTATTCTGAAAATTGCATATTTGACCCTAAAAACAAAATATTTGCTCTTGAGTCCTCATGAGGTGGCCGGCCATGTGGCTGATTTTGGGGCTAAAATCATTTCATAATTATCCATTTTTCCCATAATTTCAAAAATCCCAAAATTTACATATTTATCTTTACTTACTTGGCCTCCAAGTAATGCCATGTTTGGCATTCCCCCCTAATACACAGTCCATTTTTCTAATAACCCAGATAGTACCAATACTGTTTTAACTATAAACAATACAGTCATCCTGAACTGCAGTCCAGAATTCATTTGTACTTAACTGGACTGCGTATGGATTTTTCTTAGGACTTGAAACTACTTAGCCCTCATTGCTCAAAATATTACTCCTGATTTTTCTAAAGCAATCTCATACCTTATTCTTAACTCTGCATCCGTAATGACGGTCAACTGCAGTATAATTTCAATACTGCTTATTATACTGCAGTACCTACTTATACAAATCATGAGTTATTCTGGTCATACTTAAGCCATAGTAAAAACATAAATCATGATTCTGCCTTTTTACCAAAAGGCCTCGTTCTAGCCATAATAAATTTATTATTTAGTCTCATAGCTAATTAAACGAGAACTCAAACATATACTGAAAATAAAATTATGAATTTCACACTAATATTCATAATTTTCATAAAACATAACATACACACATAGTACAGATTTAAATTCCTTTATATAAAAGGAATCACGAGTCCGTAAAAATTTCGGTTATTACAATCCAACCTCCTTAAAGAATTTTCGTCCTCGAAAATTAGAATAATTCTGGGTGGCTTTTCTTCATATCCTCTTCACGTTCCCATGTTGCTTCTTCACTCTTATGATTTCGCCATAGAACCTTAACTAGAGGTATAACTTTGTTTCTTAACACCTTCTCTTCCCGTTCCAAAATTCGAACCAGTTTCTCCTCATAAGTCAATTCCTTGTGAACCTCGATTGGTTCATGGTTCAAAACGTGTGATGGATTCGATATATATTTCTTTAGCATCGACACATGAAATGCATTGTTCACATATGCTAATTTTTGGGGCAAAGCTAATTTATAGGCCACATTACCTATTCTTTCAAGTATTTCGAATGGCCCTATAAATCTTGGACTTAATTTCCCTTTCTTTCTGAATCTAATGACTCCTTTAAATGGAGCGACTTTAAGGAATACCGAGTCCCCGACTTGGAATTCTAGAGGCCTTCGACGTTTGTCGGCATAACTCTTTTGTCGACTAAATGCAGTTTCCATCCGTTGACGTATAAGTTTTACGGCCTCAGTGGTTCTTCGAATAAAATCCGTAGACACAAGTTCTTTTTCTCTTGTCTCGTACCAATGAACTGGAGATCTACACCTTCTCCCATAAAGAGCTTCATAAGGAACCATCCCAATTGAAGCTTGGAAACTGTTGTTGTATGATAATTCAATCAAGGGAAGCTTCTAATCCCAAGTTCCCTTGAAGTCCATCACGCATGTTTGTAACATATCTTCTAGAGTCTAAATGATCCTTTCTGATTGTCGGTCTATTTGAGGGTGAAAACCTGTACTAAATGTAAGCTTTGTACCCATTGCTTGATGTACACTCGTCCAAAATTAAGAAGTGAAATGACCATCACGATCTGAGATAATCGATTTTGGGATCCCGTGAAAGCGAACGATCTGCGCAACATGCAGTTCTGCTAGCTGATCTACTGAAAAACTAAGTTTGATAGCTAAAAATTGTGCGGATTTCGTCAATCAATCGACAATTACCCAAATAGCATCGTTGCCGCTGAGAGTTCGAGGTAAACCAACCACGAAATCCATCGCACTTGGTCCCATTTTCAATATGGGATGGAAATTTTTTGCAATTCTCCCCCTGGATGTTGATGTTTAGCCTTTACTTTCTGACACGTGAGGCATTTGCTGACAAATATGGCAACATCATTCTTCATTTCGGTCCACCAAAAACTCTCCTTCAAGTCTTTGTATATTTTTATGGCTCCAGGATGAATGGAATATGGTGTCTCATGAGCTTCTTTCATGATCTGCTTCTTCAACTCATCCTCATTAGGAATGCATAGTCTATCTTTCCAATATAGTATGCCATCATCAGAGATGTTGAAGTCCGACTCCTTTCCTTCTAAGACCTCATTTCTTGTCTTTAGTAGCGAGGCATCTGCTTCTTGACGCTCCTTCATGCCATCCAAAATGGTTGGTTGGAAGGTTAGGGCAGCTAAACTTCCCGTAATAAGCTCGATTCCAACTTCCACTAGCTTTTTCTGGAGATGCTCGATTAATGACTGAGTTGACATCAACGAGAAGGACGATTTCTGACTAAGGGCATCGGCTTCTTTGTTGGCCTTCCTAGGGTGGTAACGGATGTCTATGTCATAATCATTCACTAGTTCGAGCCATCTTCTTTGCCTCATGTTGAGCAATTTCTGTGTGAAGATATATTTCAAACTCTGATGGTCCGTGTACACCTCACACCTAGTACCGTAAAGGTAGTGTCTCCATATCTTAAGCGCAAAAACTACCGCTGCAAGTTCTAAATCATGCGTCGGATAGTTTTTCTCATGATCCTTGAGCTGTCGTGAAGCATAAGTGATCACTTTTTCATTTTGCATGAGTACGGCTTGGAAGCATCGCTATATATATTATGAAGTTCCCTTCCTCTACAACTGGTATTGTACGGATTGGAGCACTAGTCGGCTTACTTTTTAGCTCTTGGAAGTGTTCTTCACACTTTGTAGTCCATTCGTACTTCTTTCCCTTTCATGTAAGTGTTGTGTGTGGCGCTGCTATCTTAGCAAATCCCTCAATGAAACATCGGTAGTAGCCTGCTAAGGCAAGGAAGCTACGTACTTCAGTGACACTTTTCGGAGCTGGCCATTTACTTAATGCTTCAATCTTGGCCGGAAGATATACCTCCCTTAGAGACCACATGTCCTAAGAAATGAACCTTCTCCAACCAAAATTCACACTTTGTGAATTTAGCATAAAACTGGTTTTGCTTTAAAATCTGTAGAGCGATCCTTAGCTGCTCCTTGTGCTCCTCCTTCGACCTTGAGTAAATCAAGATATCATCTATAAAGACAATAACGAACTTATCCAAGTATTCCTTGAACACTCGATTCATCAGGTCCATAAAAGGCAGCTGGAGCTTTTGTCAATCCAAATGGCATAACTAGGAACTCGTAGTGTCCATATCGCGTAAGAAATGTTGTCTTAGAGACATCATCTTCCCTAATTCGTAGCTAATGATATCGTGATCGTAGGTCAATTTTCAAAAAAATTGAAGCATATTTCAATTGATCGAATAGATCATCGATCCTAGGTAATGGATACTTATTCTTGATTGTAATCTTATTCAGTTCCCTATAGTCAATGCACATCCTAAGAGTGCCATCCTTCTTTTTTACAAAACTGGGGGTCCCCATGGTGAATAGCTCTGACGGATGAATCCTCGATCCAGGAGCTCTTGCAATTGAATTTACAGTTCCTTAAGTTCGGCGGGGGCCATCCTATAAGGTGCCTTGGACACTGGTGCTGATCCGGGAACCAATTCAATCTCAAAAGCAATATCTCGCTCCGGTGGCAATCCTGGTAAATCTTCAGGAAAAACTTCCATAAAATCTTTGACTATCGGTACTTCCTCCGGCCTACTCTTGGTTTCTTGCATCTTATCTACCATGTTGGCCAGAAATCCAATACATCCTTCTGCCAACAACTTTCTAGCCTTTAGTGCCGAAATGAACAGTTTCGGCTGTTTTGGAGTTGATCCTCTAAAAATGAACTTATCACCTCCACTTGGCTTAAACGTGACAATACGACGTTGACAGTCTATAACTGCGTTGTATTTCCCTAAGAAGTCCATACCCAAAATGACATTGTAGTCATATAGGTCAATGACAATCAGATTGACATACATTTCCCTACCACATATAATTATTGGAGCGTGACGTATCCAATAATCAGACAACAAAATTGCCCCGGAAGGTAATGCAGTCATAAATGTTCTTCCAATTCTATCACTTCCTCTACCTAGTTTCTTAGCAAACTTAGGTGATATGAATGAATGCGTAGCTCCAGAATCAATTAACACATAGGCATCTTGTTGGGCAAAAGGAAGCTGACCTGTCACCACCGTGGATGGCACAGCTTGAACATCTTCCTTAGTGTAGGCATAAATACGTCCTTGAGGTTCTGGAGTTTCAAGTCTGCCTTGAGAGATTGCAGATCCTTCGAGCTTCAACTATGCTGCATGAAGTTGATATCCCTGACCTCTCTGATGGTTCTATGGGTTTTGGGAATTAGAGTTGCAGTGTTTAGCGTAATGGTCTTCCTTGCCACACAAGAAGCAGCGATTGGTTCAAGCACGGCAATCTCCCAGGTGCTTCCTTCCATATTTCGGACAAGTGGGATAACTGTTGTTATCAGAAGCATTCTTTTTTTAGGGAGAATTTTGTTGATTCCCCAGTCCGCTTGGATTCCATTTTCTTTTTTGATAATTATTGCCGTAGTGCTTATTGTTGCTGTTTTCACTGAAAGGTCCTCTTTGACCTCTCTGCTGGGGAATTTGGCTTGGTCTTGTCTGATTCTGCTTAACTTGAGCATTCTCTTCCTTCTTATCTTTAAAGAACTTAGCCCGTTGTTCTATATTCTGTCCTACCCAGTACTCAGCTCGAATTGCTCGACTGACACATTCAACAATGGTGGTTGGTGGATAGGGTCCACTGTTAATTACTACTACCAAATCAGAGCGGAACATCCTCATCATCCTTCTTACTTTGTCCCTCTCGGAACTAATGAGGTGAGGACAGAGACGTGCTAGCTGTTCAAACTTTTTGACATCTTCAGCTACAGACAGATTACCCTGGTGAAAACTATTGAACTCATCTTGTTGAGCTTCCATAACCTCTGTGTTGAAGTATTTCTCTTTGAATTCATCAACAAAGTCTTGCCAGGTCATTTGACTAATGTCCCGCCGAATCTGGACTGTTTCCCACTAGAGACGAGCATTTTTCCTTTACATAAATGATGCACAAAGCACTTTCTCTTGATCATTGAGCCTCAAAAAGTTCAAGATGACCTGGAGGTCGACTAGCCAATTGTCAGCCTCAATCGGGTTTGTTGACCCTTCAAATTCCGGAGCTTTCATGAGCCAAAATTTGTCATAGAGTTCTTCCAAAGTTCGAACCAGGGGTGCTGGTGGAATAGCTAAAGGCGCAACATGAACTTCAGGGGCCAGAGGGTTTTATGGAATCACTGGGTCAGCGTTAGGAATTTCCGGTGATGGCGGTACTCCGACGTCACGAGGTCTCTAGTTCTGTTGAGCCAATTGAGCTCTAAGCCCACCTATCTCTTGTTGTTAGGCTAACATCATTTGTCGTAGTTCATTCAGCTGGGCCGCAAGATCAACGTCTTGGGTTTGTGCCATTCTACGTCTTGGTGGCATGGTTCTATACATAAACTATGAAATAAGTTTCCCGTTTTGAGATCATGTCTCTTATATGGAACCATAATCTTATTTCCATATCACAACGTAACTTAGAATGTTTCTTAATCCATCATAATATTGTTCATATCTCCTTCATAACATGAGTATATAATTATAACATTTAGGAAGGTATAAAACTTCCCATCATGTTTGCACATCACCTAGTTGCCACCACCAAGCTAAGGCACCGCCCAACATCTTCCCCATATCTAACATTATGTGGGCAAGAGTTCCACAAACACGATACGTAACTTTCATAATGTTGATCCAATTCCTTAGTACGAAAAGTTCCTGGCTATCACCATACCAGGGTGGAGTAGTCCTTTAAAAGCATCAGGAGTATCATCCTCCAGTGTGGCCATTGATGAGATATACTCATTACGTACGCAAGATCTTAACTAATTCTAACTATAAGAAAAAAAAAATTACTACTTGGGCATTGCAGAAACGATGTGAAGCAAGGTGAAGTAGGCTGACAGGATACTGCTCTGATACCAACTTTGTAACACCCCGACCTATGTAGGGCCGTTACCATGTCTATTTAAATTAAATCTCGGTCTTAAATACTTAAGCTTACTGAAAATTAGAGAATAATTTTTTTCTTATACCATATAGATAGACTAGTCTATATAGGTAAACTTTCCATGCATACATATTGCTTGTTTACCAAAATGTGAAGTCATACATAATCCTTACATTTAACTCAAGTCTTCAAGCATCATATATATAGTATAACACATCATATATATAGTATAACACAACTCATATATATATATATACCTATATATATTTAGAGTTTAAAAAGGGTTGCGGAAAAATTTGCGTAGTGGTATCCCACACCGCCCTTCACTTGCGGCATCGTCCACATGGCCCACCAATTAAGCTGCAGGCTTTTTACCTACAGTATGAAATATACGAATGAGCTTACGCTCAGCAAGTACAAACTTAATCTCACAAAACATAACAAATATCGTGCAACTTATACATGAACCAATTATGATCAATTATGAATCTCTTATGCTCCATTATGGACTTATTATCTTGCTTAATATATGAGCCTCTTGTGTACGTACCAAATGCGTGGAATCCACAGAAAGTTAGGGTTTGCAAAGTCCCTAACAATTCTGGTAATTATATACATAACCCTTCACGCATCTACGGAAGGTCTAGAAATTTTTTTTTAAACATACATAATCCTCCACGATCTGTGGGAGGTTGATACGACACTTTACTTGTCTTGGTTTAGTCTTAGCCTTGTTATTTAACTCTTGATGAGGATGCTTAAAATTATGCTTCCACATGAAGTCTTTAACAAAAACTAGTTTCAAGACTAAGATTTTTAACTTATGATCTTACTAGTCATGATGCATGCGATACATGAATATGACATGACATAAAGATCAATGGCATAAAACAACTTGTGGCATGTTGTTTTAAAACATGGCATTATCGTAAACAATGGCATAATAGTAAAATGTGGCATTATTGTAAAACATAGCATATACATGCTCATGGAATAATGGTAAAAATATGTCATATACATAAACATGGCATATCGTGGCATACATGTAAACATGTCATGTTTGAAAATAATTTACTATTTTTCATACTGTAGGTGAGGTTTGTATTTACAGGTTGTCCTATGTGCTGGGTTTATTGTTCCAACGAATCCCAACAATAGATTACCTTCCTGTTACCAAGTAAGGGGTAAGATAAGGATCGACCTACCTTACCGTAAATCATAACATTCAATGTTGGCATCCAATCCAACATCCCTAAGTAACCCTAGTTACAAGCCTAACATATTCAAATAGTATCCTATTTGGTTACTATAAGTACCCTTGGGTACAAGGCCCAATTATATTAAAGTGGTACCTCATTTGATTCTATGTTTTCAAATAGTTCTGGCCCATTTATCTAGGTTTCCCCTCTCCTATTTATTTTTATAACTAGTGTGATGTTGTCTTGTTTTTTTTTTTTTCCTTTTAAAAAATATTTGTAAAATTTTAATTATATTTTTATAAAACCGGAGTTCTTTTTAAACAGGAATTGTAAAATTGTAAAATTCTGAAAACTGTCTTTGAACAGTCCCGGTTATTTAGTTGTTAGTGCATGTGCAGGAATTTCCTGTTCATGCACTATTTTGGAAGATTCAGTTTTTATTTTTAAATCGGTTTTGAATTTGAAAAAATTTTCTTCATGAAAGTTGTAGACCTCAAAAAGTCCTGCAACTTTTGTTCTTTACTCATAACTTGATTCTGCCTTTAACCTATCCATTTTCCTTTTTTAAACCTCCTGGCCGTGCACAGGGTCTGGGCCGACCATGTTTGGGGACTTATAAAAACGGGAGCCTTTGGAGTTTTTTTTTTCAAAAACTGTCTATGTTGCCCTCTAGTGTTTTCCATTTTGTACCACTTTTTATTTTTTAACTTTGTTCAAATTCGACCTCTAACATACTATTACGCTGCCAAAATTTACTCAGAACACATAATTGATCAGTTCAAACCTGATTTGGCGTACATCGAATCCAACATAAGCCACGAACGATGTGTTTACAAGGCCCAGGCCTTCGTTCTCTACCATCGTTCATCGTGCTTGATAAAAACTACAAGGGATATTCCCCATAACTGTCAAGCCTATAATCAATAATGACGTGTTAGATCTTTTATGACAACTGACAAGCCCATGATTGACAATAACGTAACATCCCCATAACTACTAAGCCCACTATTTGTGACTCATCTTACTAACCGCTATGTCCACATCATGACATGTGTCCTAAAAGACATTCCAGCAGGAACTGCTCACCTGAAATTACGGGTTCAAACCCACCATTCTCCCTCTATAAATAGAGGAAGACCGCCCTTCAAACAGGGACGGCTTTTTGTCTGATTTTAACATACTATTACACTGCCAAAATTTACTCAGAATTTGTAACTTGCTATACTTGAAAATATCCAGATACAGTGAAGAAATCGCACTCACAGAGGACGTAGCACACAGTTTGGCGAACCTATCTAATTTTGGTGTTGTTGAATCTCTTTTCATTTTTCTTACTTGTTTATTTTAATACCGTAATGCTTTATGAATTTCACTAATGATTTCCAAGGGCCCAATTGATTGTTTGTTTCATTTCTTTTACTAACTTCTGTTAAAAATTTTGACGGTAGATTCTCAGCATCTACAAGTTCAAAATAAAATAGTGTGGATTTAACTTCAAAATGATAATATTACACCACTTGTGTCACTCAATTTTAACCGTTCTGAATATTTTGACTATAATGAAAAAGGTTGTTATGTTGAAGTTTAGTGGCCACAAGACTCCGTTATTCACGAGACTTAACATGCTCGTACGTTTACTTTGTTGATCATTTTATATATTATAGTTTTCAGTTTTTTGTGTTTTTTGTTTTGTTTTGTTTTGTTTTTTGTTTTTTGTTTTTTGTTTTTGTTTTTCATAAGCTTTCATTTATAGAAGACTGCTCGCAGATCATGAACAATGGCTGTTAGATTTGATTTGGACACAACTACTATGTTACAAATTTATACCTACTATTCAGCTATATCCTCACAAGAAGCACAGAATGGCAGTCATTACACGAGCAGAAGTACATATATAAACAATTACTATTAATATATAGAAAATATTGTCTCAAATTTGGTAATTGAACCATAGAATCTTATATATAACTTTATATATAGAATATTATAACGGTACTTATTAGAGCTATCAATGTATAAAGGACAAATTTTACTAAAAAATGTATATATTAAAATCAACTGGTTGTTATAATTACATACAACAAAAATAATAAATATCATTTTATAAAGATATTTAATACAAGACAATTCTTATATATATTATATGTTGAAGCCTATATTAATAGCGTGAACCTACGTTTTATTTTCCGCTTAAAAAGTCCTCACGCTTTAATAATCAGGGACGGTCCAAATCAATCACCAAAGTATATTGTGCATTAATGTGTTACTATAGCTCCAATTGAGTGACCTTTTTTTTTTTTTTTAATTATTATAGAATACTAATTAAATGGCTTTTGGGACTTATTGTTAGATCGTAAGCTACCTCTGGCCCCGTTTTAAATGGGATTGTTCAAATATAGTTAAGCTGCAGTTAATGACTAAACCACAGCATTATGTTCTGATTAATCGCTGGCTACACATAATAAGTGATTATTCAGCGATCCGATTTAATTACTATGGGGATCGAGAGCTTGAACTTATTTACGATCTCTTGCAGATCAAAGGAATACTAATGGCCCCATATCGGCTTTTTTGGTCCGGTCACATTACCGGTTAGGAATGCAGTTGGTTATCCTTTCGTTGCGGTTCAGTGGCTCATAGATCCCTGTTGGAAGCATTGGCTGATACAATAGTAACAATACCCTGTTATTCACAGATTATATTTATTTATTGATTTAGCATATAATAATATGTAATCATGTAGTCAGTGATGGAACTATCTTGGACTAAGGAGACAGTTGCCCCTCAACGTAAGGATTTCTCTCCACTTTAACCCCAAAAATAAAAAAAATGTTACACTTATTATCTAATTTTAATTTTTCAAAAACTATCAGTCATGCCTTGGACATTAACTACTTTTGTAGTAAACCAAAAAACTAACATATTATTGTATGAATTCATCAGGTGCACTTTTATTTTAGTGTTTTTTTTTAATTTAATTTTGAGTGGTCTCTCACTGTCTTTAGTACTTCGTATAAGGTCTTCACATATAATGACCTATTCATGGCAGTATGACTTATTCATGGCAGTATGACTTTCATGTCTTTTAATGTACGGCCAACTTGAAGTGGGCAGCAGTATTGAAGAGTGAAACTGACCTCTCGGACAAAAAAGTCTTTCTTTTGGTACATGATGATTAAAAAAAAATTATTTTAATTGACGCAATATTGGAAAAAATATAACAATAACACATCATTTAAGAAATGATTGAGTAATTACCTAAAAATGATAACTTAATGAGGTTTATTTATGGATCTATTAATATTCTCCTTCTGAAAATTTTGTAGTCGATCTGCCTCGTGATAATTGTATGTTCTTGATTTTGTGTTTTATCAAAAAAAAAAAAAAAAAAAACAATTGAGCTTAACACCCTTGTCAGATAAGGTGATTATTAATATATTGAGTCAAGGACGAAGGCCCTAAGACCTTAGGAGGAGCTTAAGCCTCCGTCAACTTTTGTGAATTGTGTTTTTATATAAGTATCTGATCAAAATTTACAAATAGTCCCTTTTCAAAAATTAAATGATAAAAAAAAAGGAGCTTGAAGTTATTAGTCCCTCTCACAAAAACTTATTCCCATTGAAAAGAGAGCCAATGAGTGCTTGAAATTGTCGAGAGGGAAGCAGATGGGGGCCGGCAATGCTCCCTGGTCGGATGTGGAACGTTGAGAGCCGGTCCGACTTGGGGTGCGGATTGATGCGGATTGCAGCGATGACCCAAATCCAGACTGCCAAAATGCCCATGGGGATGTTGTCACCCTATCATGGAAGGCAATGCACGCCGTCTCGGCGTGCTTCGGCATCTGTTCACTCTTGGCGCCAGCCTGCAGGCTCCCCGTTTGGCCCGTCTAGAAACACGGATCGAGGAGTTTGACATGTGTGCGAGTCAACGGGTGTGCAAACTCATAAGGCGAAAGGATTGCAGATTGACGGGATTCCCTCATGGGTTGCGCCGCCAGCTGACCTTAATCTTTTGATGAGAAGGGTTCGAGTAAGAGCATGCTTATCGGGACCCGAAGGATGACGAACTATGCCTAAGTAGGACAAAGCCAGATGAAATTTTGATGTAGGCCCGCAGCAATATTAACGTGCGAATCGATCGTCTGATTTCGTCATGATTTGTGTCACTAAATTGGAAGCCACATCAAACTTGGGTTGAAGCCCAGTCTACATCGCAAATTAGATGGACTAGTGCAGTGTATTTCGGGCACCATAAAATGCATCTATTCATAAAGATAGGACTTGGTCAAAATTGTTGAGATGTGTGCGCATAAATAAATGAGATATATTATTTTACTGATTTAATTTGAGGAATTTTTTTAATATTATTTTTGCATGCATGTTTAGATGCTTTATAAATATCGAAAACCCTAGATTATTTAAATGTGACTTTAAATATTGTATATAAGTATTATATACAGGTGGATAATATTTAAAATAAAATAATCTAAATATGTCCGTAATTAAAAATTAAAGTTGGGATCTTTAATTTAAAATTACTAGCGTGGTTCATTACATTCTGAATAAAATGATCTCATTCGGATTGTTAATAATTAGATTATTGGAATGAAAGCGCTTTATATAATTTGATTATATAGAACTGAACACGATTAATTATGAATCTCTAATAATTTCCGTTGTCATATAGAGCATTCAAAATTAATCAATGATGATCATATATGAATAAATATTAATTCTGAATAATTAATAGACTCCTATTTATTGTATCATGTTTTTTGACATATCGAATAATGACACAAATGAATAGTATCAAATTCTTGGTGTATTGGAAATCACTACAACAAAGTGGGTCTTTAATTGCAGTTTGCATTAGCGGTTTTAAAAAACTGTGGGAATAGATGTACATATATGAGCTCATTGTTTGAGAACTGAAAAGTTGATTAGACTAAATAAAATAAAATATAGTGTTTATAAAAAGCAATACTGCCGTTTCAACTTTCTAAATATATATACAATATTTTATAGGGTTAATTTCATTAATAGCACCTGTAGGAATTTTATTATTAAAAATAATATTACTTTTTTTTTCCCTTCATTACTAGCACTGCCACGTCATCAAAGCCTATGATATGTGGGGCCCATCAACATTTAATGTATGCCAAATTACAGGTTTACCCTCATCTCCCACCAGCCCAAATATCCCTCTCCCTCGTATGCTCCAAAAAAAATTTTCAAACCAACATCTGCAGTGTTTTAGAGAGAGAAACTAAAATCCAGAGAAAGAAAGAGTTGCCACCCACCGGAATCGCTCGGAAACCGTCTGAAACCACCACGAAAGCCCTCTATAAATCGCTTAAAAGTTTGTGAACGTTAGAGAATCTTTTAAAACTACCCATGTCGAAACCCACGAAATTGGCTGAGAAAAAAATTACTCCTGAAAAGAGGTCTCTCCGAGTAAAGGCTTCGGCATATAAAAGGCCACCGACCGAGAAAAATTCTAAAAAACCGGTACCAGAGAGCGAGAGAAGGGTGGTCGAGGAAAAGTTGAAGAGAAAACAAGGGAACTTGTTTGAGTTTTGTGCAACTTTGTAATGTTTGGATTCTCTGCTTGTTTCATCTATACTCAGAAATTTAAAAAATTTTGGCGTTTGAGGTAAATTCCCCCTTTTTTACCTACCATTTTTCTTCCTACCGAAACTATCTCTCCGAAGATTCAGCATAACTTCTTCCGTCTTCCGTAGTCCAGTTGAAATTCCCAAATGGGTCGGTCTCCAAATGGTTTCCCTCTCAAATTTTATTTTCACAGATTTCCCTCTCTCAGATTTTGTTTCTGAGACCAGTGAAATAAGAACACCTCTTCTCAAACGGTTTTCCTCTCGTTTCCTTTTCCTTGGATTTTCCTCTCCCACGATTCTCATCTCTGTAGCCAGTCTGCCCATCAAGAACGTATTTTGCTTTCAACATTTCAATCGGTGAGTTTTTTCTATTACATAGGTTTGCTTTATCATTCTTTAGATTAGTCATAGGAATTGATTGCAGTTTGCAATTAGAAACTGAGGGGTAGAATTTTTTCAAAGCCTTCAACATTCAAAGAAAAATCTAGAAAAGCACTAGAAACTTTTATTCTTAATCGGTCACTAGCAACTTAGTTTGTTTACTATTGTTATTATTATTATTATTATTATTATTTTGTTTTGGATATGATACTATTTTTATGGGTTGTCCTTAAGTGGAATGAAAACGAAGAAACAATTCTATACAAGTCAAATTTATTGACTCCTACAATATTGTTTATTTTTTCTTTCTGTAACTCTGTTGTTGTAGTTAATATTTTACATCTTTGTATGTTTCTTTGCTACTGAAATTGGGAAATCTCACATCGCCAAAAAAAAAAAAAAAAGGTAAAAGTAACTAGAAAAATCCACTTTTTAGTGGGTGTTGTTGTATTTCTTTCAACAACGTTATACTGTAAAAATAATCCATCTGTATCATGTTCATAAAACAATTAATATTGAGTAGTAACCATTCGAATGATAAAATTATGAAGCTTTGCAATTTGTTTCAATGTTTTTATGTCTGAATATTAATATTTATTCCATGGGGTTGTTTTTCAGGTGCTTAAAAGAAATGTCTTGGAAGGACTATTCTGTTGAACAATTGAGCTAAAATGTATTGGATTCTTTTGAGACTAGTTTAACTCTATTTTTGTGAAGAATGCATGTATTTTGGAAATCTCCCTGGTTTAATGTTTTATATATGTTGGTTCAAAGACTTGTGATCAGGAAACAATATATGAGACTGGTACTTATTCTAATACTTCTGAACTCTTGAGAAGATATCATGTCAAATACCTTTGAAGTACTGTGGATTGTGAAATTATTCCTCAAATCCACTGTATTACTTATTCCAATAATTCCAAAAGTTTCAAGTGGATCGAAATTCTAATATAATTATTAATTAACTATCAAACATATTCCAATAAGGAAAGAAAAAATACTTATAGTTTGACTGTAAATTTTGAACCAGATAAAAGTAAATCTGTAGTGTTTTTAAATATGCTATTATATTAATATAAAATAAATAAAGGTTTTTTCATTACACAACTAAAATGCTTTTAAAAACCTAGAATAGCACCAAACAAATGCTATTAAACAATATAATATAGTGATTTAATGGCATCAGAAAAAACGCTATGAAATGTGCAGACCTTTTATAGCGTGGCCTGTTATAGCGTTTACCTATCTGTTATAATTTGTAACCATAGCATTTTTCTCCTGTTATAGATGACAGTTTTTGTAGTAGTGAATATAACATAATAAATAGTCGGGAATATTAATATACAAGATGAAATTCATTCCTTCATAAAGAAGTCAGATGAACGGTTCCCATAAGTGTTGATTCGGGACTTGAATAATAAGAGCGCACAATTTATGATTAGATCATAAATATATTATTCATTAGAATCAATGGTACTTGTTGGGGTTAGACTTCGTCTTCCCATTACGACGTTAGCTTTAACAGTTTACCTGACGAACGATGAACGATGATCGTTCATATCTGGGCTGGACCCAACTCATTGCTCTGTTCAATCGTGAACATCGATCGTCCGTATAATTGGGCCGGACCCAATTTATGATTCTAATTCGTTTCATTGTGAATTGTGATTATCCACATTTGAACATCGAACTAACAAGTCAAACATGATCTTGCGAACAGTGAAACTTATACAAACTACAAACGATGGATCACAAGGACAAAGCCTTGTGATCTAATTTTCGTTTGTCATTCATGCTTGACGAAAATTACAAGGGTATTTCTCATAACCGTCAAGCTTACAATCGATGATGACGTCATATCGACAACTGCGAAGCCCCTTATCTGTGACTCATCTTATTAACTACCATGTCCACATCGTGACATGTGTCCAAGGAAACATTTCAGTGATAACTGCTTATGGAATCACGAGTTCAAACTAACCAATCTCCCTCTATAAATAGGGGGAGACTCCCCTTCAGAAAGGGAACTTTTTTTTTTCTGAGAATTTTTTATTGTCACTCTGCCAAAATTTACCTAGAAACTACTGTGTATTCTGAAAACGCCATTGTACTCAAGAACAACTATACATAGTGAAAACAGCCACTGACAGAGGACGTAGCGTATCATTAGCGAACCTCTCTAATTTTTGGTGTTGTTGATTTTCTCTCTCTTGCTCTTTTTCTTTTATAACTGATTATTTTCATACTGTTTTGCTTTATGAGTTTCAATAACGATTTCCAAGGGCCCAATTATATCTGTGTTTAATTCCTATTACTAACTATCATTAAAAATTGACTGGTAGATTCCCAGCATCTACAGTACTTAAGGAGAAAGATATAATTAAAGAGGTTAATGGAAAATACCTAGGTTAATTATGAACCGTTTATGGATAATTGATTTATATGGAGTGGCTATATCAATGGGCAATTCAAATTTTTAAGAGTGCAATTCCAAATTTTTAGTTGAATGATTTGGAATTAATAATTTTGATATTTTAATTAAGGTGTTAATTAATTGTCAAAATTATTGAAGCTTAAAATTTTAAAGTCCATAGTTCCTCTCAACGGCTGCATTGAATCATGTAAACATTATTTTATGTTGGGTTAATTTATTAATATAGAATTGAGAATTCTATATTAATATTCACATAACAAATTAATTGGATTAATTTATATTTTAAATAATATGATTATTTAAAATAAATTTTAAAATAGTTTTAAATCAAAGATTATACAGTGTGGTAAGGACCACACAGTAGTCATGCACCACAAGGTGGTTCACATTATATCCACAAAGTGTATGTGAAATTTTGAATTTTGAATTTTAATATATGTGGAAAAGAAAATATCGGTTATTTTATTCTGAATAGTTCAAAATAAAATTAAATAAAAAAAAGGTAACTGATTAGATAATGGGAGGGAGATTTTCTCTCTCTCATATCTATCAAACACACCCACTATAGGGAGGTACTGGGCGTGCATGTTGTTCCACATGCTGAAATTGAATTAATTGATTAATTAATTAATTAATTTAAAATTAAAAAAAGAGGATGTCAGTTATTTCCGGTAATATTAAAAGAGGGTACATACGATGTATCTAACAAAAAAAAAAGGGTACATACGATGTATCTAAAATGGTGAAGATATTGATTCCTTTTGACAGAGAAAAAATATATGTACCTTTTTTTTTTCAGAGAGTTTCTTCTCCTCTTCTTCTTCACTTCGTCTCATGAGTTGAGAACGTAAAGTGAATCAAAATTCACGTGTGTGATCAAACCCAAATTCAAAAATGCCCACTCATTTCCTGTTCATCGTGACTTGGAGAATGCTGAGAAAGAATTGTTGGTGTTTTCGAAGGATTTGGAGTTCTCAAGAAGATTGGTGTTTCCGAAGGATTTGGAGTACTCAAGAAGATTCTTGAAGGAGTTCAAGAATTTCGACCTAATCAGACAACGGTCAATCTGTAAAATTTCTTCTTAATTTATTTTATTAAATTAATATAAGTATTGTCGCCGGAAAAATTTTGAGAAATTTTTTATATGTGCGATTTGATATGTATCATGCTTCCGCTAATTTTAAAAATTGGTTTTCGAAACCAACAAAAATGACATTGAAGAATAAACGTATGGAAAATTGTTAGCGTGATATCATATATAATCTTGTTTGGAGTTTGTGTTGAAGGCAAAAATCAATTGAAATTGAAAATCTAAATTAAATAGGTATTTAAAATAAAAAAGAAAAATGAATGTGTTGTGAATTTAAAAAAAAAAATGATTTGGATTGAAAAAAATTTAACCCAAACCTTTGATTCAAACAAAAGAAAAAAAAATAAAAAAACAAAAACAAAAAAAAGTGTTTATACATATTCCTGCCTTAGAGACACAAACACAAATACACGCTTATATATATATGTGTGTGTGTGTGTGTGTGTGTGTGTGTGTGTGTGTATGTTTGTTAAACCTACTACGGAAATGAAAATGGAAAGGCCTACAAAGAAGGAAATGAAAATGGAAAGGAAACTAATACAACAAACTCCTTCGCATAAGTTGTGCCAATTCAAACGTACCATTCTTAAATTCATCATAAAATTTTTTTACAGTTGTAAAGAAACCTTCGTGGTGATCATTATACTGTTGCCATGCCTGCCTCATCAAAAAGGGCTCTCCAATGGCTAAGCCTAGTGGGCATAATTTGGCTCCAAACCATCAGCGGCACAAACACAAACTTCCCCGCCTACTCCTCCCAACTCAAGCACGCCCTCTCCATATCCCAACTGCAACTCAACAACCTCGCCTTCGCCTCCGACGCAGGGACGCTCTTCGGTTGGCTCGCGGGCCTCGCTGCCGTCTACCTACCCCTCTGGCTCGTCCTCATGATCGGCTCATCCCTCGGGTTGGTGGGTTACGGTTTGCAATATCTCTCCATAACAAACCATATCCCAACTCTCTCGTACTGGCAAATCTTCTGCCTCACCATCCTCGCCGGAAACAGCATTTGCTGGATCAACATCGTCTCTAACGTCGTCAGCATTCGCAACTTCCCCCGTTACCGCCAAACCGCCGTTGGCTTGACGACGAGCTGCCAAGGAGTAAGCGCAAAGATCTACACGGACGTTGTTGGTGCTTTGTTTTCTATAAACAGTACCGAAAGAGCCAAGGGATATCTGCTTCTCAACTCTGTTTTGCCAGTATTGGCTTGTGTCATCACTTCGCCTTTTGTTCGCGGCATCAACGAGATTGGGAGGCCTTATAAAAATATGGACGCCGGTTTTGTTGTTATGTTCGTGATTACCATAGTTACCGGTGTTTATTCTGTGCAAAGTAGTTTGGGGTTGTTGGTGTCTAGTGCAGCCTTGATCATTAACGTTATCGGTACCGGGGTTTTCCTTCTGGCGCCATTGGCGATTCCGGCGGCAGAAAAGATTAGGTGAGTGATGTCGGAGAAGTGGAATTTGAATAGGGAGAGAAGAGTTTACGATTTCACAATTGAGGAACTGGGAGGAATTCGAGTTGGAGATCGAGATCTCGGGGTGAAAGATGAAGAGGGTGATGATCATGATGATGATATTGTTGGTGTTGGAGAGGAGATTGGAGTGAAGAAGATGCTAATAAGGATTGATTTCTGGTTATATTTCTTTGTCTACTTTTCTAGTGCGCAACTTGGTTTGGTGTTCTTGAACAACTTGGGACAAATAGCCGAGTCTCGTGGGTCCTCTAGAACTTCTCTCTCGTCTCTTTGTCTTCTTCATTTGGGTTCTTTAGCCGTCTCCTGCCTTCTCTCCTTGATTATCACTTCTCAAGGTAAGAACACTAATCCGATCATGATCTCTCCTTCTCTAATTAATCTCGGTAACGACTGGAGAATTATGTGATGGTCAAGACACAATTTTTAACCGTCTGATCACATTATAACTACATTAAAATTACGATAGATTTGCTGAATTACTTGATTAAAATCTGACAGTGTTTTTACTTTTCGAGGGATTTTTAGGGGCAAGTATGTGATTTCAAGACCGGCATTAATAGCGATGTTGGTGGCTCCAATGGCAGGATCTTTTTTCTTGCTTCTCAACCAAACAACCCTCAACCTCTACATTAGCACATCCTTAATAGGGGTGTGTACGGGTGAGATTACATCGGTATCAGTGTCGACAACACAAAAGCTGTTTGGTACAAAGAATTTCTCCGTGAACCACAATGTTTTGGTTGCAAATATCCCAATAGGGTCTTTTCTTTTTGGCTACTTGGCTGCTCTTCTTTGCCGCAAGAAAGGCAATGGAGATGGGAAATGCATGGGAATGGAATGCTATAGTAGCACTTTTGTTATTTGGGGCTCTATTTGTTGTCTTGGGACGGTTTTGGCTCTAGTTCTTTACTTTCGAACAAGGAAGTTCTATTCACGGTGATAGTTGTGACACGTATACGACTCTTCTTACTCATATTAGTTACAAATATCTCTTTACGATGACGACCACTTTTAATGTAGCTAGCTTGCTATTCATTGTCGTACAAGGACGACCATGGTTCTACTATGAAAATAAAAGAAATAAAAAGAATGCCCATGGTTTAGAATATTCCCAACATATAGGTATAAGAATACTATTTTTTGTTTAAAGTTTGGAGGGGGATACAATTCTACATTTTATAATACTGTGAAGTGTAGAATTACCGTCAAATTATAAATTTAATATTTGATGCATTATCTTATTAACAAGTGTTTGACTATAATGTGTCATTTGTCGTTCTTTTAAATATATATAGATAGTTAGTTACCGGATTAATGAAGGGTACCTTTTCAAAAGGGTACATTTTTATGGTTTTGGATAAAAAGGCCAAAAAGAAAAGAAGAAGAACAAGAAGAAAAGAAAAATCGTTTTAAGTTATTTGTTGGGTACATTTTTTAATTTTTCGTTTAAGATCAAATTATTTTCTGCGAATCTATAATAATATGGTAACCAAGCAAATCTGTACACGTTTATTAATTTTAATGCATATTATTTTTCTGGGTATTAAGAAAATATAATTTCTGTTGATGTCGTAATCTGCTCCGACCACGAAATACTACTTCCGACCACCCTCTGTGATCTCCCCACCTTCTCGGGTACAGGTCTGGTAGCCGGACGATGGGCCGACCAGAAATGTTACCGACCACATTCCACGGCTTCGCGAGAACGAGCATCGTACTCGGACCATATTGTTCTCGGATCACCGATCGAATCGATGGTTTCCAGCCTTGCATAGGCCGCCCAGGTCCACGTTCCACCTCACCACACAGCTGACGCCAACCCTGTCCTGGCACCCATCAGCTACAGGCGCCGTCCACCTACTTCTGCAGAACATCACATCGCCACTCGCCGCCACCTACAGATCCTGCAGGCGTCGGCGACAGTCACCTTCCTATCCCCTACATTGAGTCAGAACGTGGCGCACGCCCATTGGGCCAATAGCCCCTGCAAGCCTAAAACCATAGCCACCCACCGGGCGCCCTAGGTAGCCGACCCGACCGGGTCGCCCTGAGCACCCGAGTCCGGGGAGGACGCCTATAAATAGAGGAAAACACACAAATTCAGGTATGGTCATTTTTGCCTTGCCAAATCTCTGCCTCTCCCTACGCTCATCGGTTTCCTAGCTGACTTAAGTATCGGAGTGCCCGCGGCAGACACCACACCGGTGTCCCCATCATTCTGAGGTGCTTCCATTTTGCAGGTGACTGACGGCGGAGTGACTGGCCTGACCTGACCGGACGACCTTGTTATATTGGGTGTTGCTACAGGAGGCATTTTCGGCATCAACATTTTGGCCCTAGAAGGAGGGCACCGCGCCTTTCCAGCAACCTTTTCATCACTCGCGCTCCCCGAGCGCCCGACCATCCAAGCCATGGCTGAGCAAGATAACCAAGATTTCCAGAACGCAGATAACCCGGCGCCTTCCGGCTCGAGGGGCACCCAGAGGACCCAGTGCGCGAGAAGAGCCTGGGCGCATGAAGGCCCACCCAGACGGAGATCCTCACAGAGAACGTCCGAGACCTGACCGAGCTCGTCAGGTCGTTGGTGGAAGGACGCAGAGAAGCGAATGTTGTCCAGTTCCCCGAGGAACCGCCCGAGGTGGCCGAGTCCACGCCGAGCAGGCCCCCAGGGTCAGGTAGCCGATAGTGCAACCCCTCGCCCTCGGGCGACAGGAGGAGTGATCGGTCGCACCGAGAGAGCCTGGGGCGGTAGCCACAGGAGCGCGCGGAGCCGAGCAGAGTGCGGTCTAGAAGCCGTCATTCGCAGGCCACCCGCTCGGGAGTGCCCGAGAATCCAGCGGTGACCGGCGACAATCAGGATAACCGCGGGAGAGAAACCGTGCACATCCGGGGGAGCACCACTTCCGTCTTCGACCGCCTCGGCAGGCCGGCGGCCTACCGGCGTTTGGGCCGAGAACGCTCTGTCGAAAAGCCAGCCAAGACTGAGGATTACAATCAGACCAGGCTGGACCAGCTCCAGCGACAGCTCGACCAGCTTATGGGCCAGCAGTACGGCATGGATCAGTTCGGGGCGGTGGACCCGCCCTTTATTCCGGCCATCATGGCGTCTCCGTACCCGGCTAGGTTCAAGATGCCGTCCGTGGCCTCCTACGACAGTTCGACCGATGCGGATGAGCACATCGAGAACTACCAGGCTCACATGCTGATCCAGAATGTCAATGAGGCTGCTCTGTGCAAATCATTTTGCTTGACCCTGTCTGGACCGGCCCGCCAGTGGTACCGAATGCTGGCTCCCGGGTCGATTGGCTGCTTCAAGCAGCTCGCTGACTCCCTTGCAGCGGCCTTCTTGAGCTCGAAGACTAGAAAGCTGGGAGCATCCCACCTGTTCGGTATCAAGCAGGGCGAGACGGAGCCACTAAAAGCGTACCTCGAGCGCTTCGACAAAGCAGCCGTGCAGGTTGAGACCTGCACCGACGACACCTTGATGGGTGCATACCGAGAGGGCATCAAGGACGCACGGCTCGTCTAGACGCTCGCCTACGATAGGCCACCCACCTTCGCGCAGCTAAGGGGGATCGCCTGGAGGCACGCCGAGGCCGACGAGTACGTCCGAGGACGTGGCCTCGTAGCCAGAGAACAACCCCGGCTTCCCGGAAGGAAGTCGGACAAAAACCAATCCGACCAGAGCCGGCAAGACAAGGGGAAGGCTGTGGTCGTGGACAACTGGGCTCCGCCCAACCCCAGTCAGAGAACACCAGCTGGGAGGTTCCAACAATATACCCCACTGGTGATAACTATTGAGCACGTCCTCAACCAAGTGAGCGGCCGAGGACTGCTACGAGATCCTCCACCACTCCGAGTAGACCGTGCGCGGAGGAACCAGAACAAGTATTGCAACTTCCACAAGGACGTGGGCCACGATACCAAGGACTACATACAGCTCCGGGACCAGATCGAGCTGCTGATCCGCGATGGCCACTTGCGGGAGTTCGTGGAGAGAATCATCACCCCTGCGGGGCCGAGTAGACCCGCGCAGGCCCCCCGACAGAGTCCGAGACCTGCTGGTCGGACAGATGAGCCGAAGCAGGAGCACATAGTTCACACCATCTTCGACGGAACGGCTACCGGTGACATCGCCAGCAGCCGTAGGAGTTATGCCCGGGAGGCTCGCCGATACGCCCGTGGAGAGTACATCAACATGGCGGAGCATATCTCCAAAATATGCCGTCAGGACAGCACACCGATCACCTTCACGGATGACGAGGCGGATCGACTACTCCACCCCCACAACGACGCGCTGATCGGCGAGATCCGAGTAGTCGACAACGTCATCCGCCGCGTCCTGATCGACAACGACAGCTCCGCCGACATCATGTTCATGGATGCGTTCACGAGGCTCAAAATAGAGGGCGCCGTGCTCACACCCGCCCAAACTCCTTTCTACGGGTTCTCTGGAGAGTGCGTCCGTGCCGCAGGAACTGTCAACCTCCCGGTCACAATAGGGGATGGCCCGGAGAGGGTGAGTCGGATGGTGGAGTTTATCGTTGTAGACCGACCGTCCGTCTACAACGTCATCCTGGGGAGGCCGACCCTCAATGCGATAAAGGCGGTAGTCTCCACCTACCACCTGGCAATGAAGTTCCCAACCAACAGTGGGGTCGGCGTGTTCCGGGGAAACCAGGAGGGTGCGAGGAAGTGCTACATGGAGGCGGTCAACAAAGTATGCCGAAAGGCACCCGCCCCGGTAACTGTGGCAGCCGTCTTCACGGTGGACGAGGTCGAAGCCCCTAGTGGGGAAGTCACCCACCTAAGCGATCTGGACCCCAGGATACCAGAGGAGGAGATCCGAGCACACCCGGTCGAGGACCTGATCCCTTATCAGTTGGACCCCGAGCACCCAGAGAGGACGGTGATGCTCAGCTCGAGACTCAATCCGGGAACCCGAACAGCACTCGAGGGGTTCCTCCATGAGCACAAGGACGTCTTCGCCTGGTCGCACGAGGACATGCCCGGGATCGACCCGGCAGTGATGTGCCACCACCTGAGTGTCAACCCGAGGCATAAGCCCGTGATCCAGAAGAGGAGAGCCTTCAACCCGGAGAGGTATGCGGCCATCAACGAGGAGGTGAAGAAACTGCTCGCGGCAGGCTTCATCCGGGAAGTCACCTACCCGGAGTGGTTGACCAATGTCGTCCTGGTCAAGAAGACTACGGGGAAGTGGCGAGTCCGCATAGACTACACGGATCTCAACAAGACATGCCCGAAGGACTGCTTCACGTTTCCTCGGATCGACCAGCTGGTAGACGCGACAGCCGGGCACGAGCTGCTCAGCTTTATGGACGCGTACTCGGGGTACAACCAGATATCCCTGAGTAGATCCGACCAGGTCAAGACAGCGTTCACTACCGACCAGGGCCTGTATTGCTACCAGGTCATGCCGTTCGGTCTCAAGAACGCCGGGGCGACTTACCAGCGGCTGATGAACAAGATGTTCGCTCCGCTCATTGGGAAATCCATGGAGGTTTACGTAGACGACATGCTGGTGAAGAGCCGGCGAGCAAGCGACCACATCCAAGACCTCCGGGACTGCTTCAACATCTTGCGGCAATACCGGATGAAGCTCAATCCAGCCAAGTGCGCCTTTGGGGTAAAGTCAGGGAAATTCCTCGGGTTCATGGTGAACCACCCGGGAATCGAGATCAACCCCGCCAAGGCCCAGGCTTTCGTCGACCTACAGCCGCCGCGGACGACCAAAGAGGTACAGAGGCTCACCGGGATGATCGCTGCCTTCTCCCGGTTTGTGTCCCGGTCTACCGACAAGTGCTTCCAATTTTTCCAAGCGCTCAAGGGCCAAGGCAGGATCAGCTAGGATGACAAGTGCGGGAAGCTTTTGAAGGCCTGAAAGAGTACTTGGCTAGCCCGCCGCTGCTGTCAAAACCAGTTCCCGGGGAGGTACTGTACGTCTACCTCGCGGTGTCTGAGAAGGCGGTTAGATCGGTCTTGATCTGAGAAGAAGACAAGGTACAGCTCCCCGTCTACTACAGCAGCAAGGCCTACCAAGGCGCAGAGGGGAGGTACACCCCTCTGGAAAAGTTGGCCTTGGCGTTGGTCTCATCAACCCCCAAACTGAGGCCATACTTCCAGGGTCACCCGATCCGTGTCCCGACCAGCTACCCGCTCCGCCAGGTGCTCTAGAACCCCGAGCTGTCAGGGCGGATCGCGAAGTGGGCAATCGAGCTTGGAGAGTTCGACATCGAATACATTCCGAGTAGGGGATTTTGTTCTGAAAAAGGTTTTGGTTCAAGAACCCGGGCTCGGCTCGTTCGGCCCGAAATGGGACGGCCCATACACGGTAACCGAAATTGTTCGCCCGGGAACGTATCGCTTAGCCGACCAAGAAGGCAGATTGCTCGGACACCCGTGGAATGCCGACCACCTGAAGTGTTTTTACCAATGAATTTTTGTAAAATGGCATTGGCCAATGTATACAATAAAGTTTACCACAAAAAACGTGTAATTATTAGTTACCCTGTAATTATCAGTTATTTCGTCGCTGTTAGTCACCCTGAACAACTCCTATGGTTCTCGGACCAAGAAGATAGGTCCTATGACCGGACACCGACCAGAATTGGACGTGTCCAACCCGGACCTAAGAAATCTGCCCACGCAGACAACTCATATGGTTCTCAGACCAAGGAGATAGGTCTTATGACCGGACACTGACCAAATTGGACATGTCCGACCAGGACCCAAGTTCACTCTGCAACCAGCACCTAATATGGTTGGACTCGGGTCAACTCTAAGTTCACCCAGTCCAACCAGGGGGGGATGTGTACTCGGAGTGCCGAGTACCCGACCAGAACTACACTTGGAGATAAGTTCATAAAATATATATACACATAGGCAGATGTTAAAAAAAAGAGAGCTGTGTTCACTAAAATGTATAATTACATCGAGGAGGAGGGTACAAGTTGGGCACCCTCGAACCAAAAAAAAAACAAAAAACAAAAAACACAACAAAAAACCCGACAATAAGGGGGACCACAAAAAGCAGGGGCAGGCACTACTCCAACTGATTGGGGAAGATGTCGTCCATCGAGACGTCGAGGGCCGGAGAGGTCAGCTGGTCCGTCGATGGCTGCTCGGGGAGGTCTGGCTGCTCAGGGACGGCGGGCTGCTCGGGCACATCATGCTGCTCCGGTTCGTCGATAACAACTATGTTCTCGGGCACCGGAGCAGCGCCGGACACTTCGCCCTCCTCCAAGGGCTCCTCGGCCGCGGTCTCCTCCGACCAGGCGGGGACGAAAGACCAGCCCACCCCGACCAACGATGGGTTGTTCGCGATGAAACAAGCATTCATGTCCCGCATCCCGTCCTAGTACTCGGAGACGAGGCGAGCCCTGAATTCCTCGGATTCGAGGTACTCTGCTACTGCCTCTGTCCGGGCGTCGTCGCGTGCGGCGGGGAGGGCGATCTAAATATACCTCTTGTGCTCGGCCCGAGCAGCAGCGAGTTCCTCCTCGGCTTTCTTCAGCGTAGCCGCCATCTCGAGACGCGAAGTCTCCGCCTCCTCGGCCTTCCGCTCTGCCGAGGTCACCCAGTCCTCGGCCCTGATCCACTTGTCCTTGGCCAACTTGGCCGACTCCTCGGCGGCCTTCGCCGTCTTCTCGGCTGCCTTCGCCGACTCCACGGCTGCCTTGGCCGTCTCCTCGACTGCCTTCTTGGCCTCCTCGGCGGCAGCCCTGGCCGTCCTTACATCCTTCTCCAACTTCCTCAGGGCCCTGAGGTCAGCTTCGGTGGCCTTAAGCTGGTCCGCCGTCCGGTTCGCGTGGGCCGTGCTACCGCGCTTCCGGAGAAGAGGACGCAAAAAGACTGAAAGCAAGAAGGTTAGGAAAAAAAAATCTTCTTTAAAAGGAACTAGAAATAAAATCGAAACGGCGCCTACCCCGATCAGTGTTTCGATGGAGTCGGCGATGGCCTCTATGTGGTCGGACCGCGTGGAAGCCTCGGCGACCTCGACACTCAGCTGCTCGGCGAACTTATTAACCATTGCTCGGTACACCGAGGACTCGAGACTGAGCTGTTCGTCCCGACCGACGTGAGGCGCTGGTGGAGGAACAGCCAGCCGGTCTTCCCGACGACGGCTCGAACGAGACTCGTGCCGACCGGCAGGCCTGTCTTCCCTGGGACGGTCCTCCCTCAGACGGTCCTCCCTTAGACGGTCTTCCCGCGACCGATCCTCCCTAGGCTTCTCGGGTCGGGCTTCATGGCGAGCCGAGGGTCGGCTGCTCTGCGCTGCCGTGGTGACGGTTTTCTTTGCTGGTGCCGCGGGGGGTGCCGCCGCCCTGCTTGGCGGCACGACCTCTTTCTCCTTCGCCTTCCCCTTTGCCAGCCTGGCGTTCTTGTGGAGCCGGGCCATGCTCTCCTCCAAGCTCGGGCGCTTGGTCCCATGGCGTTCTCGGTCAGCCATCCGCTCTGCTAAAAACAAAAACACAACTTCGTGAGTGCTCGGAAAGTCAGGTTAAAAAAAAAAACACAAAACGACAACAACGACCTTCGATCCGGAGGCCTCGGGCAGGGAAGAGATCCCGGATAATCCGATCCACGTCCTCGTCGGCGACCCAAGGACCCCAAGTTCCAGGGGACAAGTCGCCAGGCGAAGACCCGCGGACCGTGGCCTCGGGCACTCCCCGTTGAACCCCGGATCGAACGTCCATGGTCGCGGCAGCTGGTCGGCTTGTCCGAGAGCGATAGTGGACCGCTGGCGGGGGCATGGCCGCGACCGTCACCGTTGGAGGTGAAGTTCTCGGCTGGTCGTCTGTACGGCCAGAAGTGGAGGATGAGCCGACCCAATGCTGCCTTAGGCTAGCATCGGCCAGAAGCCCGTGCTAGTTCCTCTCGGGGTCAGATAGCTCCCGCAACTTGTTTATCCTCCCCCGGGTTTGCTCTGAGACGTGTGGTGCCCGAGTCCACATGTAGCCATTCCTGAACGCCATCGGAACCCTCTCGGACTGGGGCAGCTCGAAGTATGACAGGTGCTCATGCAGCCACCGACTACCTGCATAGAACCAGAGATGCTTGAACTGCTTGTCCGAGTCCGGGCACCCGGTGATGAAGGTCCCCTTGAAGCCCTAAAAGTAGTAGAACCCCTTGGACGAGGGAGCCGACTTCATCCGGTAGAGGTTCTGGAAGGCAGCAACGGGCTTCTTCTCGCCGAAGCTCGCCGCCCACAGGATGTAGCAGTTGACCAGGACGCGATATGCGTTCGTGTTCAGTTGGGCAGGGGCTACGTTCAACCTGGTCAGCGCCTGCCTGAGAAAAAGATGGAAGGGGAGGCGCAGCCCTGCTCGGAAATACTCGGTTAAGAGGGCAATGAAGACGCTGGGGGGACGAGAAGGAAGGTCGTCAACCCCCGGGACCAGAAGTTCCACGCTGTCAGGGATTCGAAAATCCCGACGTAGCACGGCCAGGTACCTCTGTGTAACGACAGTTGTAAAGTAGTCTGCCGTGTACACTGGTCGGTCGCCCGCCAACCTGGTCATCTCTGCATCGGCCCGGCGGTACACCTTCACATCGTTGATGCGCATCCCCCAACCAACAGGTCGATCGCGGGCTTCGGTGTCCTCCCCTGACGGGTCGGTGCTGTCCGAAGCCACCTCATTGTCTCGGCCAGTCGTGCTGGCCTGGCTGACGGTCCTCTCGGCAGCCTCCTCTTCCTCGGCCGTAAGATCTACGACCGGGGCTGGTTAAGCCAGGGAAGCCCTCCCTAACTCTTCAACGAATTGACGGTCAGGGGCTATGCTCGGACCCGCAGGGAGTTTTTCCTCAAGTCGTGCAGCGCCAGTCTTTTCTCGACTGCTTGGGTAGACTTGATCGCTCGGCGATGGTATATCGGAGATCCCCGACAGCTGGTCGGGAGTCCGGCCCCTCGGGCCTGTCGCCCCCCCGGTCGACGACGACCCCGTGTCCGACGTCGAAAGCTCGCTGCCCGTGACGTCCACGCTCTCAGACAAGATCGCGTTCTCGGAATCGGAAATATCACTCATTTTTGCAACAAAAGAAAAACTGTTACCTTCTCGGATGTAGTCGACGCTGGTCTGCAAGGTCTTTAGCTTGGTAGTTCTCGGCAGTCTTCGGTAGCCCTCGGCAAACTCAATCTTTCGCAAGCGACGGAAAAATGAGGAGCACCCCTCCGCTATTTAAAGGCGAAGGTTTAGCGAAGAATACGGGCATGATTTACGAGGTAACGCGTCGGTTTCCCGCCAATCGTCCACGTCGGCTTCCAATTTCGAAATTTGAAAATTTGAAATGTCGTTCTGTCTTCCCGCCAATCACGGAACAACATGTGGCACTGTTGATACGTGGCATAGGATGACACCTCCCCGAGAACTGCCTGTCGCCCGAGTATCCGACCATGTACCGACTACGAAAGTATGGTCGAGCAGAGGACGAGCAGACGACTACTCGAGCATCCCTGGCCGAGCCAGTCCAGAGATGCTGGGGGGCTTATGTTGATGTCGTAATTTATTCCGACTACGAAGTACCATTTCCGACCACCCTCTGCGATTTCCCCACCTTCTCGGGTACAGGTCTGGTAGCCGGACGATGGGCCGACCAGAAATGTTAGCCGACCACATTCCACGGCTTCGCGAGAACGAGCATCGTACTCGGACCATATTGTTCTCGGATCACCGATCGAATCGATGGTTTCCAGCCTTGCATAGGCCGCCCGGGGTCCACATTCCACCTCACCACACAGCTGACGCCAACCCTGTCCTGGCACCCATCAGCTACAGGTGCCGCCCACCTACTTCTGCTGAACATCACATCGCCACCCGCCGCCACCTACTCTGACAGGATCTGCCCCTGCAGGCACCGACGACAGTCACCTTTATGTCCCCTACATTGAGTCAGACCCCACGTGGCGAACGCCTATTGGGCCAATAGCCCCTACAGGCCTAAAACCCTAGCCACCCACCGGGCGCCCTAGGTAGCCGACCTGACCGGGTCGCCCCGAGCACCCGAGTCCGAGGAGGACGCCTATAAATAGAGGAAAACACACAAATTCAGGTATGGTTATTTTTGCCTTGCCAAATCTCTGCCTCTCCCTACGCTCATCGGTTTCCTAGCTGACTTAAGCATCGGAGTGCCCGCAGCAGACACCACACCGGTGTCCCCATCATTCCGAGATGCTTCCATTTTGCAGGTGACCGACGGCGGAGTGACTGGCCTGACCTGACCGGACGACCTTGTTACATTGGGTGTTGCTGCCGGAGGCGTTTTCGGCATCAACAATTTCTTTCCTTTGCTAAATTGTTTCATTTGCCGCTAGCTCTTGTGATCCATTAATTCTTCATAACACCCCTGCCCCTCAAGGGTATACCAAAGACGCAAGGAATTTCTTTTCTTTCGTTTTGTTTTCGTTTTTATTTTTTGTTATTTTTTGTTTTTATTATTATTATTATTATTGTTATTATTTTTTTTTTGGAGATAAACGTCTCTTCTTTATTATTTCTATATCACTTCATGCAACTATACCATGCGACGTAAGATAATGTGAATAAACAACTCATACTCATCTGAGCTAAGATTTAGCTCAAACACAAATCCAAAGGAAGAAGGAATAAGAACAATGAAGAAACAACAAAATGTTGGGGAAACGTCAATACACATGTGCCTCATATATGTATATGTGTGTGTTTGAAACATTTAATAAAAAAAGTGGGAGCATATATTAATGTCATCACATGATCAATACCATTATTTTTTTCAAACTTAAAAGTAGAAAATTTGAACTCTATACCTTACGATATTGGAATTATTAGGTTTTTAAAACTAAATTATACATATAATCACTGATCAAATATCACTATTTGTTAAATTAGGTATTTTTCATGAAACAAAGTGCAACTTAATTAAGTGAGGTGATTATAATTATGTGATGAGAAGACCTGCCACATCCTCATCCATATAATAAGAACAACAAAAGTGCAGTTTTCAGCTTCATTAATCATGTTTTTTTTTTTTTTTTTCTCTTTTAAAATTTTCGGTCTCATTTTATTGATTGCTTGCTAGTTGCTCCAAAGAAATTATTCATACTGACGTTAGGCTGACTAGTGAATGACATGTGTATTGTTTTGTGTGGGGCTGTGTATTGACCAACGTTTTATGAAATTACGATTTCCTTTTTAAGGAATTTAAGTTGTACTATGTAAGTATTTACGAAATGCCTGATCTGATTTTTATCAGATTTTGTATGAGTCTTTATAGCTTTATAAGACTCAATAATAGATTGCTTAGCCAAGCATAAGACCTTTTGAGCAAAAAGGTAGAATAAAAATTTATAATTTTATTTTGGTCAAAGTTTGATCAGAAAAGTCAAAGGCATGAATATGACGGTACTACAGTAGAGCAAGCAGTATAGAAATTATACTGCGAAAAAACCGTCATCACAGATAAAATAGTAAGAATAAGGTTCAAGACTACTATAGAAAAATCAAGCACATTATTTAGTACAATAAGGGCTAAGTAGCTTTAAGTCATAAGAAAAATTTATACGCAGTCCAATAATACGCAGATGAATTCTGGACAGCAGTCCAATATAACAGTACTGTTATTAGTAAAAACAATATTTGTATTATCTGCATTAGTATGAAAATGGACTGCATTTTGGGAGGAAAGCCAAACAAGGCCCAAATAGGGGGACACCTCATCTTTGGATAATTACATGATTTATGGATTTTTAGAAAATTGGGAAAGAATTAGAAACTTGACCTCCAAGGCATCCTAATGGCCGGCCACCTCATGGGTTTTTGGGCAAATATTTTGCTCTTAAGGACTATTACGCAATTTTAGAAATAAAAAGAAATTAATTATCACCTATAAATAGGTGATGATAGGGAGGGGGGATTTTGGATCATTTTATTTGATTCTACCCCAAAATTATGGCTCATTTTCACCTCATCCTCTTTTCCTCATAAGAGCCGAACCCCAAGGAGAAGAAAAATAAAAGAGAGAGAGAGAAAGAGAAGAAAGGGTGGTCGGATTTTTGGAGGAACCAAAGTGGGAAGGAAGGTTTGATTCAAGACTTAGAACTAATCTCCAAGCTTAAAGGTAACCTTCAAAAACCTTTAAGCTATCCAACTAAGTTTTGATTCAAGATTTATGTGTATTTTATGTGGGTATGTAAGAGTATAATGATACGATCCACGCCAACAACGTGACGAAACCCGATACCAAATCTGGAAACAACAACCCAAGATCTTTCAAGTTTGATGGAAACCGCGACCCGTTGCTTAGAGAAGCAAGAACCTTGGTATGGTGAAAACGTCACAAACGGTTATGGAAGTCCGTTTGATAAGTCGGTTTGAACGCCACAAGGAATCCTTGATAAGTTCGGATAAGTTTTTTCAAGAACTCAAGAAGAAAAACTTACAATATAAATAAACATCAAAATCTTTTCTTTTTCATAATTTGAAAAGTCAGCCTTATATAGGCAAAGTTATAATTTGTAAAATTCCTAATCTACCCTTAAGGATAAACTTGATTAAAAAAAACCTAAAAAAAAGTTCAGATATATCTAAATAAATTTGGATTTAAAAAGATACCTAAATTCAAATTTTAAATTAAAACTTAAAACTCAAATAGGATTACAAAGAAATCAAATCTTGATCAAATCTTCAAAACTTCTTGAATTTTGTTTTGAATCTTGAACTTCTCGAAAACTTGAAAACGTAATCTTCACTTGATTCTTTGTTGGAAAAAATGTCCACATCAGCTTGAGTCCTCCTTGCACGTTTTTTCCACATGATGGCTCAATGGACGTGTATGGCTGATTGGCTCGGATCCACTTGAATGAGTAAAACGAGACTTTGTTCACCCTCAGTAGTGAATACGCTCTCTTCATGTTGTAGAACCCTTCAAATTAAGTTATTCAACACTTTTTTAAGTCTTTTAGGTCGAGTCCCTCATCGCCGGACCAACTGGAATTTGAATTGATTCATGAGTATTCCTGGCAGCCTTGATGTCCTCATCATATAAGCTCATTGTATTTTTTATGTAATAGCTTAGATTTGGGCTTGATTAGGGTTAGTGGTTTTGATTTATGATTTGGTGTATGGTTATGATTTTATTTGTTAGAGTATGGGTGGTATGTATAAATGCCTAGTAGATGTTGTAGTATGTCCCCACACACTCAAGAAGATGTATGGTGTGATTGATTATGTTGACGTTGATGTATGATGCAAGGAGGGTTAGAGAAAACCCTAAAAACCCTAGTTGGTAAAGATTCACCATATGGGTTTGCATGAATGATTTTATGAATGAAAATGAATACATGGCAATGAAAACAATACGTAACACGCTGCATTTTTTATGTAGGCTCACGGTTTTAATCATTTGAGGTAGTGTGTGTGTAATTTTACATAAGAAACAATTAAAATAGAAACTGCCAGTCTCAAATCAAGACTGGGCAGCAATTTGGAAACAGGATTTTGAGGCCTTTAGAGGCCGAATTTGAGGAAAGTTAAAACCGCAAAGTTGTAGAAAATGAAAAATCCTAGGAGCATCATAGACGGTTTTAAAAATAAGGCTCAAATGGCCTCTGTTTTCACTAAAATCCGAACCTGGTCATGCCTAGACCCTGTGCACGGCTAGGCTGGTTCAACAAGGAAAAAGAGAAGGTTAGAGGTAGAACTGGGTTTTAAGGAAAAAACAAAAGTTGTAGGATTTTTCAAGATTTAAAACTTTTGTGTAGAAAAGTTTTCTAAATTAAAAATGGATTTTAAGATAAAACTGGATTCTAAAAACTGTGCAGAAAACAGGAAATTCCTGTACAGGATTTTCAAAATAGTGCAGGAAGAGGCCATTCCTGCACATGCACTGATAATTGGATAATGGGACTTTTTTTAGCAAATTCCTTCAGACTTGGACAGTTTTATAAAAACAGTTTATAAAATGGTTAATTAAACCAAGTCTAGTAAGGAAAAAGAAATAAATGAATCGAGCCAAGTAATAGGGTAACCATAGTAAGATATATGGTCATCAGATTGGTTACTAATTTTTATTCGGGCCAAAATTATTTTAAAACATAGTAACAAGATGATGACCATTAGTAACCGGATAGGTTACCAAGTTATTGGGTTGGGCCTAAAGCCCATGATTACCAATAGTAACCTAGTAGGATATGATTTTAAAAAATTGGGCCTTAATAACCCAATAGGATTTTAATCCACATATGACTTGGGCTTATACCTAAGGTTACTAATTATAACCTAATAAGATACTTAATACAAATGGGGCCTTAAACCCAAAGTTCATTAAATAATCAAACAAGATATTGTTTGATTTAAATTGGGTCATGTGCCCTAGGGTTACACTTAGTAACCCAATGAGTTATCATGGTAATGTGTGGGGGACATGCAACTAGGATTACTAAGGAATGCTGGTTAAGGATACCAGCTTTAAATGCAATAATTTACGACAGGATAAGATGAATCTTACGTCCTTTTGAAAACAGGGAAGTAACATGTTGTTGCAACCTGATTTGGAGCAACAAAACACAGGACGTAGCCTAAACTGTAAGTACAACTCCGCCTACAGCATAGGCTACTTGTTTAGCTACTTGCATGTTTTGTTTAAAACTTACGCAGTTATGTGATGTATATGATTTATGATTTATTATGTGACATCATGAAGCATGTTCACTAATTCATATGGTAAGGCAGACTGTGAAATCAGAAGGCAGGAAACCGATCTGATACCAACTCTGTAATGACTTGCCTAGCGCAGGCCGCTACCGTACATACTTAACTTAACTTGTCTTACATACTTACTTACTTAACGTAATTAGCGGGAATTTTTTTTTATACGGTGCGAACTCACACAAATACGTACTTACATATAAACGTTTACTACATAAGAACGTTTGAACATAAAATGGACAAAACGCGTAGCGACCACCATCCCACATTTCACAGCTAGCAGTGCCATGCTCCACCACCTTGCATTAGAGATTTCCGGTAGGTTGCTTACCTACAGCATAGACGTAAGACGTGAGCTTTCGCTCAACAAGTACAACTATTACATCCGCGACACAAAAACAAAATATAACATAACATAACATAACATGACATAACATAACCATGCATGAACCGTTTATGCTTCATTATGCTTTCTTATTATTTCATAACTTAACATACTATGGGCCCCTTAACATAAGTGTCCGTACCGGGTGCGCAGATATGGAGTGGTTGGGGCGGCCAGCCCAATCCAACTCAAACCATAGACCTAACCGGACCTAACGCGGGTCGGTACGACACAGGCAAGCTTGCTTGCCATTATACTTAATTTTCATCATCTCATACTTTGATCTTATTCTTATTAATTGGTGAACATGCCTCATGATGTCACACATAGATAAATCATAAGTCATATCATGACATTTCATAAGCTTTAAAACAAATCATGCATCATATCATCGCATAACTTTAAAACACATCACAACAAATAGCCTATGATGTAGGCGGAGTTGTACTTACCTCGTATACTATGTCCTATGTTACGTTGCTCCAAGTCAGGGTGCAACAACAGACTATCTCCTGCTATTACAAAGGACATAGGGTAAGGATTCTATAAATCATACTTATAAAATGTTAATAACCTAACCAACATTCATACAAAACCTTAGTTATATGTCCCCCACACATAAGTCTCTAGATAACTTACTTGGTTACCACAAGTAACCCTAGGGTTTTAGGCCCAACTAATACTCTTAGTATCTTATGTCCATTTTCCTTAATTACCAAAAATCATGGTTCAACTTATCAAAAATTGTAATTCTTTGAGTAGGGCTTGTAAAAATTATTAAGTGTTGGAAACTGCCTTTGGAACAGTTTCTTACCGCCAATTTATCAGTGTATGTGCAGGAATGTCCTTTTCCTGCACTGTTTTCAAAAATCCTGTGCAGGAATTTCTTGTTTACTGCACGATTTTCAGAATCCAATTTTTATTTAATAATCTGACTTGAATCCGAAAAATTTTTCTTCATAAAAGTTTTAGACCTTGAAAAACCCTACAACTTTCGTGTTTTACTCAAGACCCATTTCGGTTTCTAACCCACTCATTTCCCCTGTTGAACCTGCCTGGCCGTGCATGAAGTCTGGGCATGACCAGGTTCGGATTTTTGCAAAAAAAAAAAAAAAAAAAAAAGGCCATTGGAGCCTTATTTTTGAAAAATTTTTATGCTTCCCCCTAGAAAATTCCTTTCTCTACAACTTTCATGTTTTAAGTTTTTCCAAATTCGGCCTCTAAGGGCCTCAAAACTATCTTTCCAGAAAACTGTCCAGTTTTACCCGAACCGGCAGTTTCTTGCTTAAATCCGTTTTTACGTTCAATTTATGAGCACACTACCTCAAACGGTCATAACCGTGAGCCTACAACAATCATGCAGCACTTTCTAACGTAAATCCCATCATCATACATCCATACAATTCACATACAAACCCTTGGATAACCTTGCACCAAAATTAGGGTTTGTAAAAATGGGTTTTCATGAACATTCAACAATCAAGCTACAACCTAATTAAATCAACAACATACATATCTTACAACCCTTAGGCATATTTGGGGACATATAACTACATCATAGAACATACATACAAAATCCTAAAATCATACAATCATAAACTCATAATCATGCATAGCTTGCAAATAAAACCACTTACTTAACTAATCAAGCACAAAACCTAAAAATCTAAACTAAGGCTTGAAAAATAAAATGAGCTTATGCTCTTACAATCCAACTTTGAAATACACTTAAATTTCCAAATCAAATCTCAATTGAAAAGTTTAGGGTGCCAAAGAGAATTACCTTAGCCAATCTCAAAGATTGGTGCTAGATTCTTGAACCAATCTTTTTCGCCTTGCTCCCTACCACAACCGGCCTCCCTTGGCTTGGTGGGTTCCAAAAATTTTCGGCCAACTTGGTTGGTGTCTCTCCAAATTTTTCCGACCACCACCACCTATCACTTTCTCTTCTCTTTTTCTTTCCTCTAGGGTTCGGTTTTTTAGGGGGAGAGTGTGAGAGGAAATTTTCGCATAGTATGGAGGTGTTTTCTCATTTTTATGAACCAAATGAGCCCCCCCCCCCCCCCCCCCCCCCAAATCACCTATTTATAGGTGATAAATATTTTAATTATTGGATTTATTTTTAATCCAAAATTTGCTTATTAGTCCTTGAACCAACAAAATTTTCTCCCAAACCCTTGTGAGGTGGCCGGCCATCACCTTGGAGAGCAAGTAAGTAATTCTTTCCTTAATTTCCAATAATTCCATAAATCCTTATTTATCCAAAGTGGTGAGGTGTCCTCCCTCTTAGGTCTTGTTTGGCTTTCTCCCTTAAAATGCAGTCCATCATCATGCTAAAACAGATATTTACAATACTGCTCTCACTAATGGCAGTACTGTTATACTGGACTGCAGTCCAGAATTCATCTATATATATTTGGACTGCATAAAAATTTTTCTTATAGCTTTAAGCTATTTGGCCCTTAATATCCTAAATAATGTGCTTGATTTTTCTATAGTGGTTTTGAATCTTATTCTTACTATCTTATCCATAATGACGGTTTTCATAGTATAATTTCCATACTACTTGTCATACAACCGTACCACCATACTTTGACTCTTCTGGTCAAACTTTGACCAACATAAAATCATAAATTTCTATCATACCTTTTTACTCAAAGGCTATCTGCTTGACTAAGCAATTCCGTTCTGAGTCTTATAAAATCATAAGAACTCACAAAATTTAATAAAAACCCTAATTGGCTTTTTCATAAATACCTTCACGGTACAGCTTAGATTCCTTTAAAAAGGAAATCGTAATATCGTAAAAAGCTAGTCATTACAAGTAAGAGGTCCAAAGATATGCTAACCTAAGAAAGCATAATGAAGCTTATTGGTTCATGCATTGCTTTATTAAGTTTTGTTTTGCAGGTTTATAGTTGTACTTGCTGAGCAAAAGCTCACGACTTACGTCTATGTTGTAGGTAAGCAACCTATCGGCAATCCTTGATACAAGACGGTGGCGCTTGGCACGGCGAGATGTGAAACTTGGGATGGAGACCGCTACGCGATTTGTTATATTATGTTACGCTTTATGAAATACGTTGTATGGAAGTTTGGTAATTCAGTACTGACGTAAGTAAGAATGTGTGTATGCATATGTAAATATTTTATGAGATAGATTTTAGTTTCAAGTGGTTTTAAAAAAAATATTATTCCATAGTTCCGCTAAGTTAAATAAGTTAAGTAATTATGTAAGATAAGTATGATAATAACCTAAGTAAGACGAGTCGTTACAGACTGAGATTTGATGAGAATAAAAAACTAATGATGTAACTGTCATCCGTGGAAGGCCCAGAAGCCTAAACGGCCAAGCAAAATTTGTTATAGTTATTTCCATAACTATATACAAGCCATCAGTCATGTTCCATTTTCATGTCATTTTCAATCTATATATCATTGTGAAAAACACCAAGAACACGTATATTCATGTACACACACGCACACAAAACACACACAGAGTAACAGTAATTCCAAAGAGCTTCCACGAAAATTATAACAAACTTTTTCTTAATTAGATAAGTTCTAGCTAGTTCCACGGACTTCACAAAAAAAAAAAAAAAAAAAAACTACTTTACTTAAAACATTTTAATTACAAATGAAAATGAACTTTTGAAACAAACATATATATGGGTATATATTCTTATATTCGACATTTTTATAAAATGACACTTGTAGTTTTTTTTTTTGGTATGTTTTATTAACAATAAGTTAATTTTAACGTAATAATTATCGGTGATTTGTTCTTAATTATATTGATAGTTCTAAATAATATCATATTCTAAAACAATCAAGCATATCTAGCTATCAGATATGAAACATACAGTAGTACCAGTAATTTTAAAGGGCTTCAAGAAGATTACTACAACGAACTTATCTTAATTAGATCAGTTCTAGTTAGCTTCATAGACTTCCAAAAACATTGTATGTAAAAGATTTTGATCACAATGGAATATGACCTTTTTTGAAATGGAATAGTCACACACACAAATATATATATATATATATATATATATATGTGTGTGTGTGTGTGTGTCTGTGTGTGCATCAAAGTCAGTAATATCAAAATTCCTTTGGCGAATTGTAACCATTAGAATTTGTGTGAAGTTGAACCAAACAACTATAAATGAGAGTTGCAGCTAATTAAATAAATGCATTTTTATTGGCATTAAGGTCGAAAAACTGAACCTGTACTGATGTACACTCTCACACTACCTGTAATAACTAGTTTTCTGTAACATTACGATTTCTTATGATTTAAGAAATTGTACGAACTATGAAGGTATTCATGGAAAAAGCCCGGTTAAGGGTTTTATTATGTTTTGTGAGTTTTTAAGCCTTTATAAGACTCGAAAATGATTGCTTAGCCAAGCAAATGACCTTTTAGGTAAAAAGGAGTAAAATTGCCAAAATTTTTATGTTGGTCAAAGTTTGACAAAAAACATCGACAGTTGACCAAAAAGTCAACTGTTGACCACGGGAGTCAAATCTTGGCAAGGAAGTCAACGGTTGACAAAAAAGTCAATGGTGGATGAAAAAGCCGAAGATTGACCCCAAAAAGTCAAAGAAAAGACTGTACGGTAAAATAATCCACAATATAAAAATTATACTGTATAGAGCCGTTTTTATGAATAAAATGATATGTTTAGAATTTAAAACCACCATAGAAAATCAAGCATATTAATTAGGATATCTTAGGCCAAGTGGATTTAAGTTATAAGAAAATTTTTATACAGTTCGTTTTTACACAGATGAATTTTGGACTGCAGTTCAGTAAACCAATACTGTGTATACTGAACCTTTGTTAACTTAAAAATGGAATGTACAATAGGAGAAAGAGCCAAACAACCTTTATGGTGGATGATATCATCCACCTTTTTAATTATTGCATCATTATGTTAATTAAAAAAAATTTTGGAAAGAAATGGAGGCTTCTAGAGCCACCCATGACCGGCCACCTAGGCCTCCCAATGTGCAAATATTGATTTTTGTGGGGTTATTTTGTAATTTTGAGAAAATCCCCCACCACCTATAAATAGGTGGACATTTGTTCACAAAAAAATTAGAAAAATCTAATGAAACTTTGCCAATTTTTCTCCAAGAAAGCCGAACTCTAGGGAGTGAACCAAGAGAGAAATTCAAGCCAAAAACAAGAGTTTGAAGTTTAGGTTGGTCTGATTTTTGAGTGGAAATCAAGAAAGAAGTTGGAGAAATTTTGGAGCTCCATTCTAGGCCATAGGCCGGTTGTGGGGAGGAAAAAGAAAGGAAGAGAAAAACCATTGGTGGTTGGATTTTTTGAAGCTTGTGGTGACTGAATTCTAAGGCAAGGAAGGCTGAAAATTTTTGGAGCCAATCAACCCTAGTGGCCAGCTGTTGGTGAAGGAAAAAGGGGGAGGAGAAGTCAAGCCAAATTGGATCCAAAGTGAGGTATAACTCCTAAATCCCCTAAGCTTTTCATTCGAATTTCATTTGGGGAAATTTAAATGTATTTAAGCATGGTTTGTAATGAGCATAAGCTCACTTTAATTTTCTTCCCTAGTTATGAATTTAGGGTTTGTGCTTGATTAATTAGGGTTTTGGTTGGTGGTTTAAATATGTTGCATGTTAGGTGTTTGTTTGATTGCTAGAATTTTTCTATAGTTATGTATGTTGATAATGTTGATTTGTATGATGAAGTTGGATGTTATAAACACGTTGCATGAATGTTCTTAGGCTCCCGATGTGAACGGTTGAGGTTAGAATACACGAACTAGGGCGTAAAACGAAGTTAAACCGAAAACAGCAAATTCTGGTAGAAAATGACCAGTTTCTGGAAAAGCATATCTCGAGGCCCTTAAAGGCCGAATTGGAAAAAACCTAAAACATGAAAGTTGTAGAGTAAGGTTTTTCCTAGGGGACAACGTGGAGGGTTTCTCAAAATGAGGCTCCAATGGCCTCCGTTTCTATAAAAATCCGAGACTAGTCTGCCCAGACCTAGTTTACACGACCAGCCAGTTTCAAATGAAAACTGACAAGGATACAAGCAGAACTGGGTTTTCCTCAAAACACAAAAGTTGTAGGATTTTTCGAAAGCTAAAACTTTCATGAGAACACTTTTTCAAATTCGGCCTTGATTTGCAAATGGAATTGGATTTCTAAAACTATACAGGAAATAGGGAATTCATGTATAGGATTTCTAGAAACAGTGCAGAAAAAGAATAATTCTGCAAATACACTGATAATTGACAATGTAAAACTGTTCCAAAGACAGTTTCCAATAGTCAATAATTTTTACAAATACTATTTTATGATTTTAAATTTTCAAGCTAAACAAAGGATTTTTATACGTAAAAATATATGGTTTTTCTAAAATTGGGATTTTAAAACCTAAAGTTAAAAACAATCCGATTAGGGTGGATTTAACCCTAGGGTTACTCAATGTAACCAATTAGGACAACGTAAAATTAAGTAAGGGCATATAACTAAGGTAATATAAGAGTGTTGGTTATATTATCAACATTTCTAACCCTTACTTTTATTGGATAACAGAATATAGTACGAGACAACGTCCTGACGAGATTCAGCTCAATATCGGACACAGTAAACACAAACAAGGTAAGTACAACTCCGCCTATAGCATCGGCTTTGTTGTGGATACTTGCCTAAGTATGATAAAAATGCTATGTGTTATAAATATTACATGCTAAGTGTTATTAAAAGTCATATGCTATATATTAGGAAATGTTATGGAAAATGTTATGCTATGTGCTATGGTATGCTAAGTGCTATAATATGCTATGAAATATGAAATACTATGATTGTATGCTATGGATTACGAAATATCAAATGCTATGTGATATGTTATGTAATATGTTAGAAACATGTTAAGGTTATGATTTACTAAAGATAAGGTTATGAATTAATTGTGTGATACATCACGATGCATGTTCACCAATTAACAAGAATAAGATCAAGTATGAGACAATGAAAGTTATGATGGCAAGCAAGCTTGCCTGTGTCGTACCGACCCGCGTTAGGTCGGGTTGGACTATGGATTGAGTTGGAAATGGACTGGCCGCCCCAACCAATTCATAGTTGCGCGCCCGGTACGAACACTTACGTTATGGGGCCCATAAGATTAGATAAGTTAAGATAAGAAAGATATGAATGAATAAGAAAGCATAACAAAGCATAAATTGCTCATGCATATGCTAAGATAAGTTACGATATGTTATGGTCTATGTTAAGTATGTTATGCTTAGTTGTGTCGCGGTATAGGATAGTTGTACTTGCTGAGCGAAAGATCACTGTCTTACGTCTATGCTGTAGGTAAGCAGCCTGGCAGCAACCCATGATACAAGATGGAGGGCGTGGACTGGCGGACTGTGAAACGTGGGAACAAAACCGCTACGTATTTTCGATAATATTATGTAATTATATTATGAGTTTTATTTTACACCCGAACAACTTTATTTAATGCCCGATATGCTTACGTTTATATTTTGTGTGCATGTACACTGTAAAAAAAAAAATTCCACTGTTCAAGCTAAGTAATTAAGTACGATATATATGTATGTATGTATGGTAGCGGCCTGTGCTAGGCGGGTCGTTACAGAGTTGGTATCAGAGCGGTTCCCTGCGATCAAAATTTCACAGTCAGCCTGTCATCGCCGCCATCATTGTAAGTTAAAAATTTATTTTCATATATTAATAATTATTATGCGAATATGTGTTATGATAGATACGCGATTATGGATCCTGCACAAGTAGAGGAGGACCGACGCTCGACTACATCATTCTTCGTGTCACAGCCCCTGTTTTTCGACGGCACGAGACGGACAGTGTCGCTATCTGTATGGCTGTACGACACGGAGTTGATTTTTCGCACTAGCCATATCGTGGAGCGTCTACGGGTCTCTTTGGCTAGTCGATGTCTTGTTGCGGATGCCCATCTCTGGTGGATGACATGGGGCGAGAGAGCATTGCCAGAGCGCACTTGGGCGCATTTTCGTGCCCTAGTGATCGCGCGATATGGGCCGATACCGGAGGAAGGGGCTGACCAGCCTTATCGTGATCCCGAGATTTATCGGGATATGTACCACGAGCGATTCTACAGTTTAGTCGCAGATTGGCATGCATATCCCCAGGAGTCCATGGGGCACTATTGTCGACGATTTCAGGAGGCGATGTTGCCTCATATCCCACAGGACATACCTAGTCCAGGGCTACAGGCCTTGACGATCCTCCACACTGGACTACCCCTTCAGATTCGGCAGCACACTCCAGATCCCACACTAGACATGACTCTGGGGCATATGATCGAGTACATACTAGGTGCGGAGGTCATTGTTCACGCCATGCAGGCCGACGCTTACGTGGTAAAGCCACAGGCACCAGCTGATGACATCGGCGAGCCAGAGCCAGTTTACGAGCCAGAGCCAGTTTACGAGCCAGAGCCGGTATACGAGCCGGGTCCAGTTCACCCAGAGGACCCGATGCCCATCGATCTGGGGCAGGAGGGTACCTGATCAGGAGGCCGAGTTCAAGGCTGATGCTGATGACCAGGATGAGGATGACGACATGGATGCTCCAGATGACTTGCTTGAGGACCCTCCGATCATCATCATATCCAGCGATGACGAGGATGATGAGGAGGAGCCTGAGCACGAGCCGGGGTTCGTAGGATGGCTTGATGAGGGAGATGATTTTGAGGAGGATCCAGAGGAGATTCCGGATGATGACGGAGATGTAGACTCCGATGTTTCAGCAGTTACGGTAGTGGAGTTAGACTAGGGATAGATCGACTGGTCATGTATATATATATTTTTTTTAATTTTGAGACTGTTTGTGCTAGCTTATTATTTTTGAAGATAGGCTTGTACTTATGTATGATGGTAAAGTGTTAGACACTTCCATCCCATATTTTTGACCCTGTATATACAATACACTGAAAAGATATGTACATACGTTATTGTAAGTATGAATACTTTTTGTAAATGTACAAAAAGACAAGTTCAGAAATGAGAAATATGTTAAACTGATACTTTGTGATTATTAATGCTATGACAAGCATATGTATGTCTAATATTATGTTATGTGATGCAAGAGCCATGTTATGATTATAAATGCTATGTTAAGTATGCAATGTTAAATATCATGTTACGACACGATAAATTATGCATGAAAGAAAGGATATTAACAGTATGATAATATCTTTTCTAATGATTTGATAGGATGGTACGCCCACGTCGAACAATGCCTGTAAATCCGCCCGAGCCGAATTTTACGACAATTGTAGCAAATCTGTAAAGGTAGCTGCTCGAACTGCAGCAAGAAACGAACAGGTTGCGGGAACAGATAGCTCAAATGAATCAGAGACCCCAAGTGAACGAGGTTCCACCTCCCGTTCACCAAGTACCTCCAGTCCATCAGGTACCGCCAGTAGTATCTCAAGTTCTAGAGGCCCAACCAGAGATTCCCCGGAATGCTGAGATTCCGATGGCACTAGTTGGAGGACAAGTTAATGTACAGCCAGTGCGGGAAGATCTGCTTTACGAGCGATTCAGGCGGATGAAGGCGCCTGAATTTGAAGGACCAACCGATCCCGTAGCCGCCGATAACTGGTTGATTGATATCCAAGTCATCTTGGATTTCATGCGGCTCACGGAACAAAAAAAGGTTCTCTGTGCTTCATTTGCCTTGAAGAAAGATGCACAACACTGGTGGATGACGGTGCAAATGCGTCGGGATGTCATGGCCATGAGTTGGCAGGATTTTGTGATGGAGTTCCGGGCCATGTACTACAATGCAGAGATACTGGCAGCTCAGCAAGATGAGTTTACCAGTTTACAACAAGGGTCGATGACGGTCATGGAGGCCGTAAGGAAGTTTGAGCAGTTAGCACGTCTGTGTCCGGAACTGGTTCCGACTGAAAAGGAGAAAGTTAGGAGAATGATGATGATGTTCTGCACAGACATCTCCAAACAAGTGAGTGCTGGTAGTAGCCCGCCTACCCTGGTATCTGATTGTGTCAGCATGGCAATAAAAGCTGAATATTGGATTAACCGGGACAAAGAAGCACGGGCTCAGTTTTTCAAAACCAGAAAGGAGGAGAAGGCTATGGTAAAGCAGACGCAACCTCGTCAGAATTCTGAGTTGAATCAGAAAGGCCAGACTAGTAGTCCCGCCCAAAATACCAAGCAGCCTGGCAAGAACAAGAGAAAAGGAAATTTCACGGGCCAGTGACAACAAAGAAATTTCCCATAGAAAAGAAATAATCGTGGAAGGGAGGGTAATAATGTCGACTACCCGCCGTGTGCTAAATGTGGAAAGAAGCACCCGGGTGTGTGCAGAATGGGGACAAATGCTTGCTACCTATGTGGCAAGGAGGGACATTACGCCAGGAACTGCACCCAGAACCCCCAGAACCATAACCAGAACCCTCCACATCCAAGCCGGAATATGAACAGTCAGCTACATGCAGTCCAAGCCAGACTGGAAGGACCCTCAATCGCGCAAGGCAGATTGGAGGCTCCTGAACCCCAAGCCAGGATCTATGCTTACACGAGAGGAGATGCCGAAGCAGGAACTTCTCATGTGGTGACAGGTCAGATCTCTATCGCCACTCATGAAGCTATTGCCTTGTTTGATTCTGGTGTCACTCACTCGTTTATATCATTAGAGTTCGTCCAGAAGTTAGGAAGAGGTGTGGATAAATTAGAGCAGCCTTTCAAAACTTCTCTGCCATCCGGAGAAATTTTATGGTCCAATTTCTGGATACGGAATATTTCCGTAATTATTTGTGGTAGAGAATTGTATGTAGATCTCATCGCGATCAAGCTTCAGGATTTCGATGTGATCTTAGGGATGAACTTCTTGGGCAAATACAATGCCAAGATCGACTGCCGGAAGCGTTGTCTGACTTTCAATCCCTACGAAGAGGAAGAGTTCAGTTTTTATGGACAGTCTCGGAATTCAGTAACCAGATTGATCACGGCAATGAAAGCTTGGAAGATAGCTAATGGCTGTCAGGGGTACTTAGCTAACATGGTGGACAAGGATCGGGAGATGAAGTTAACGCCAGAAGATGTCCCCATTATTAAGGAATATGTGGATATCTTTCCAACGGACTTGCCAGGAGTTCCACCAAAACGCGAAATTTCGTTCGAAATCGAGTTGCTACCTGGAGCTGCTCTGATATCAAAAGCGCCTTATCGCATGGCACCTGCAGAGCTTAGAGAGCTTCAAGTGCAATTACAAGAGCTGCTCGATAAGGGATTTATCCCGCAGAGTCATTCTCCATGGGGAACGCCGGTTTTGTTTGTAAAGAAGAAAGATGGAACGTTGCGCATGTGCATCGACTATCGTGAGCTGAACAAGATCACGATTAAGAACAAGTATCCCCTTCCGAGGATAGACGATCTCTTTGATCAGCTCCGAGGAGCAGTTGTGTTTTCGAAAGTCGATCTGCGATCAGGTTATCACCAGCTCAGGATTAAGGAGTCAGATATCTCCAAGACGGCTTTTCGAACGCGCTACGGGCACTATGAATTTTCATTTATGCTGTTTGGACTAACTAATGCCCCAGCTGTTTTCATGGACCTTATGAATCAAGTATTCAAGGAATATTTGGATAAGTTCGTCATCGTCTTTATTGATGATATTTTGATTTATTCAAGGTCCCAGGAAGAACATGAGCGGCATCTGAGAATAGTGATGGAAACGCTAAGACGACATCAGCTTTATGCCAAGTTCACTAAATGTGAATTTTGGCTGGAAAAGGTGCATTTCTTGGGCCATGTTGTGTCAAAAAAAGGAATTTCTGTGGATCCCGCTAAGGTGGAGGCAGTTAGTTCGTGGCCCAGACCTAAAAATGTTACGGAAATCAGGAGTTTCCTGGGATTGGCTGGTTATTACCGACGATTCGTTGAGGGATTCTCCAAGATTGCAGCCCCTCTTACTGCCCTTACTCCAAAAGGGAGGAATTTCGAGTGGACATCGAAATGTGAAGAGAATTTTCAGGAGCTCAAGAAGCAGCTGACGAAAGCCCCAGTGTTGATAATTCCCGACATGGATGCAGGAAATTTCGTAATCTATAGTGATGCTTCCAAAACGGGGCTTGGAGCGGTTTTGATGCAACATGGAAAGATGGTCGCCTATGCCTCATGACAATTGAAGGATCACAAAAAGAACTACCCTACGCATGATCTGGAGCTTGCAGCGGTAGTTTTCGCACTCAAGATCTGGAGGCACTACTTATACGGGAATAAATGCGAAATCTACACAGACTACCAAAGCCTCAAGTATATTTTACTCAGAAAAAGCTCAACATGAGACAACGTAGATGGCTAGAGCTTGTAAAGGATTATGATTGTGAAGTCCTTTACCACCCTGGAAAGGCGAGCAGGGTAGCAGATGCCTTAAGTCGGAAATCTGTAGGCATGCTGATGTCTATTAAAGCTTTTCTGAGGCCACTACAAAGAGAAATTTCTGAGTTTAACTTGGAGCTGTTGACGGGGAAATTATCTTCTCTGACTCTCCAGTCCGATCTTCTCGAAACCATTCGGATGCATCAAGGAAAAGATCCCTTTTTGATTAAGGCACAACTTTTTGACGAAAAGAAAAAGGAGTTTAAGACCTCTGCTGATGGTGTTATCTACTTCAAAGAAAGGATTTGCGTTCCTAACTTTGAATTTTTGAAGGATCAGATACTGTCAGAGGCACTTAAGACGCCGTATTCAGTACATCCAGGAGCTTCCAAGATGTACAAAGACCTCCGACAAAACTATTGGTGGCCAAATATGAAGAATGAGATAGCGGAGTACGTGTCAAAATGCCTAACTTGTCAGAAAGTTAAGGCCGAACATCGACATCCTGGTGGAGAATTGCAGAAGATAGAGCTTCCTGAATGGAAATGGGAGCAAATCACTATGGATTTTGTCATGGGACTGCCCAGAACTACAAATGGGAATGACACGATTTGGGTTATTGTTGACCGACTAACCAAATCAGCCCATTTCATCGCTATCAAAGCCACCTATTCGGTGAAAAAATTAGCTGAAGTCTACGTATCCCAGATTGTTAGATTGCATGGAGTGCCAAAATCGATCATTTCAAACCGCGATGGACGTTTCACTTCTCGATTTTGGACAAGTGTGCACAATACGATGGGGTCGAGATTGAAGTTCAGTATGGCATTTCACCCCCAAACAGACGGCCAGTCAGAACGAACCATCCAGACGCTAGAGGATATGTTAAAGTCATGTGTTCTGGATTTCAAGGGAAACTGGGATCAGAAGCTGCCATTGATCGAATTTTCGTACAACAACAGTTATCACGCTTCAATTGGTATGGCTCCATTCGAAGCATTATATGGAAGAAAATGTCGATCCCCCATTCATTGGCAAGAAGTTGGACAGAAGCAGCTTCAAACCACGGATTTTATCCGAAAGACTTCAGAGGATATTAATAAGATCAAGCAAAGGCTCGACGTAGCTTTCAGCCGTCAGAAAAGTTATGCTGATAAACGTGGAAGGCCTTTGGAATTTCAAGTCGGAGATGCGGTGTTCATCAAAATAGCTCCAATGAAAGGAGTGATGCGATTTGGCAAGAAAGGGAAGCTTAGTCCAAGGTATACAGGACCATTTGAAATCCTCGAAAGGATCGGAAAAGTAGCCTATAAGCTTGCCCTACCGCCAGAACTAGCGTCAATGCACAATGTATTCCACGTCTCGATGCTCAAAAAGTACGTGTCAGACCCTTCCTATGCGCTCAGTCAAGAACCGGTGGAAGTTCATACGGACTTGACTTATGAAGAAAAGCCCGTACGAATTCTGGATCGGGAAGATAAGGTCCTAAGAAATAAGACAATTCCCATGGTTAAAGTATTGTGGCGAAACCACAAGGTTGAAAAGGCAACCTGAGAATTAGAAGATGACATGAGAAAGAATTACCCCAGTTTGTTCTAATTTTCGAGAACGAAAATTTTTAAGAGGGATAGATTGTAATAACTAGTTTTCTGTAACATTACGATTTCTTATGATTTAAGAAATTGTATGAACTATGAAGGTATTCATGGAAAAAGCCCGGTTAAGGGTTTTATTATGTTTTGTGAGTTTTTATGCCTTTATAAGACTCGAAAATGATTGCTTAGCCAAGCAAATGACCTTTTAGGTAAAAAGGAGTAAAATTGTCAAAATTTTTATGTTGGTCAAAGTTTGACAAAAAACATCGACGGTTGACCAAAAAGTCAACTGTTGACCACGGGAGTCAAATCTTGGCGAGAAAGTCAACGGTCGACAAGAAAGTCAATGGTGGATGAAAAAGCCGAAGATTGACCCCAAAAAGTCAAAGAAAAGACTGTACGGTAAAATAATCCACAGTATAGAAATTATACTGTATAGAGCCGTTTTTATGAATAAAATGATATGTTTAGAATTTAAAACCACCATAGAAAATCAAGCACATTAATTAGGATATCTTGGGCCAAGTGGATTCAAGTTATAAGAAAATTTTTATACAGTTCGTTTTTACACAAATGAATTTTGGACTGCAGTTCAGTAAACCAATACTGTGTATAAGTGAATCCAGTATTGAAAATACCTGTGTTAACTTAAAAATGGACTGTACAATAGGAGAAAGAGCCAAACAACCTTTATGGTGGATGATATCATCCACCTTTTTAATTATTGCATCATTATGTTAATTTAAAAAAAATTGGAAAGAAATGGAGGCTTCTAGAGCCACCCATGACCGGCCACCTAGGCCTCCCAATGTGCAAATATTGGTTTTTGTGGGGTTATTTTGTAATTTTGAGAAAATCCCCCACCACCTATAAATAGGTGGACATTTGTTTACAAAAAAATTAGAAAAATCTAATGAAACTTTGCCAATTTTTCTCCAAGAAAGCCGAACTCTAGGGAGTGAACCAAGAGAGAAATTCAAGCCAAAAGCAAGAGTTTGAAGTTTAGGTTGGTCTGATTTTTGAGTGGAAATCAAGAAAGAAGTTGGAGAAATTTTGGAGCTCCATTCTAGCCCATAGGCCGGTTGTGGAGAGGAAAAAGAAAGGAAGAGAAAAACCATTGGTGGTTGGATTTTTTGAAGCTTGTGGTGACTGAATTCTAAGGCAAGGAAGGCTGAAAATTTTTGGAGCCAATCAACCCTTGTGGCCGGCTGTTGGTGAAGGAAAAAGGGGGAGGAGAAGTCAAGCCAAATTGGATCCAAAGTGAGGTATAACTCCTAAATCCCCTAAGCTTTTCATTTGAATTTCATTTGGGGAAATTTAAATGTATTTAAGCATGGTTTGTAATGAGCATAAGCTCACTTTAATTTTCTGCCCTAGTTATGAATTTAGGGTTTGTGCTTGATTAATTAGGGTTTTGGTTGGTGGTTTAAATATGTTGCATGTTAGGTGTTTGTTTGATTGCTAGAATTTTTCTATGCTTATGTATGTTGATAATGTTGATTTGTATGATGAAGTTGGACGTTAGAAACACACTGCATGAATGTTTTTAGGCTCCCGATGTGAACGGTTGAGGTTAGAATACACGAACTAGGGCGTAAAACGAAGTTAAACCGAAAACTACCAATTCGGGTAGAAAATGACCAGTTTCTGGAAAAGCAAATTTCGAGGCCCTTAGAGGCCGAATTGGACAAAACCTAAAACATGAAAGTTGTAGAGTAAGGTTTTTCCTAGGGGAATCTCGGATGGTTTCTCAAAATAAGGCTCCAATGGCCTCCGTTTCTATAAAAATCCGAGACTAGTCTGCCCAGACCTAGTTTACACGACCAGCCAGTTTCAAATGAAAACTGACAAGGATACAAGCAGAACTGGGTTTTCCTCAAAACATAAAAGTTGTAGGGTTTTTCGAAAGCTAAAACTTTCATGAAGAACACTTTATCAAATTCGGCCTTGATTTGCAAATGGAATTGGATATCTAAAACTATACAGGAAATAGGGAATTCATGTATAGGATTTCTAGAAACAGTGCAGAAAAAGAATAATTCTGCAAATACACTGATAATTGACAATGTAAAACTGTTCCAAAGACATTTTCCAACAGTCAATAATTTTTACAAATACTATTTTATGATTTTAAATTTTCAAGCTAAACAAAGGATTTTTATACGTAAAAATATATGGTTTTTCTAAAAATGGGATTTTAAAACCTAAAGTTAAAAACAATCCGATTAGGGTGGATTTAACCCTAGGGTTACTCAATGTAACCAATTAGGACAACGTAAAATTAAGTAAGGGCATATAACTAAGGTAATATAAGAGTGTTGGTTATATTATCAACATTTCTAACCCTTACTTTTATTGGATAACAGAATATAGTACGAGACAACGTCCTGACGAGATTCAGCTCAATATCGGACACAGTAAACACAAACAAGGTAAGTACAACTCCGCCTACAGCATCGGCTTTGTTGTGGATACTTGCCTAAGTATGATAAAAATGCTATGTGTTATAAATATTACATGCTAAGTGTTATTAAAAGTCATATGCTATATATTAGGAAATGTTATGGAAAATGTTATGCTATGTGCTATGGTATGCTAAGTGCTATAATATGCTATGAAATATGAAATACTATGATTGTATGCTATGGATTACGAAATGTCAAATGCTATGTGATATGTTATGTAATATGTTAGAAACATGTTAAGGTTATGATTTACTAAAGATAAGGTTATGAATTAATTGTGTGATACATCACGATGCATGTTCACGAATTAACAAGAATAAGATCAAGTATGAGACAATGAAAGTTATGATGGCAAGCAAGCTTGCCTGTGTCGTACCGACCTGCGTTAGGTCGGGTTGGACTATTGATTGAGTTGGAAATGGACTGGCCGCCCCAACCAATTCATAGTTGCGCGCCCGGTACGAACACTTACGTTATGGGGCCCATAAGATAAGATAAGTTAAGATAAGAAAGATATGAATGAAAAAGAAAGCATAATAAAACATAAATGGCTCATGCATATGCTAAGATAAGTTACGATATGTTATGGTCTATGTTAAGTATGTTATGCTTAGTTGTGTCGTGGTATAGGATAGTTGTACTTGCTGAGCAAAAGATCACTGTCTTACGTCTATGCTGTAGGTAAGCAGCCTGGCAGCAACCCATGATACAAGATGGAGGGCGTGAACTGGCGGACTGTGAAACGTGGGAACAAAACCGCTACGCGTTTTCGATAATATTATGTAATTATATTATGAGCTTTATTTTACACCCAAACAACTTTATTTAATGCCCGATATGCTTACGTTTATATTTCGTGTGCATGTACACTGTAAAAAAAAATTTCCGCTGTTCAAGCTAAGTAATTAAGTACGATATGTATGTATGTATGTATGGTAGCGGCCTGTGCTAGGCGGGTCGTTACACTACCAGTCACTACCATACATATGTTGTCCTAAGCGGTCCAGTGTTTGCATATCAAGGTGCATCTCTAAGAATCAAAGGGTGTCATTTCATAACTATATATATATATATATATATATATATTTCAACTTATTTCATAAGCTTTGATCTCTAGGACAATAGGCTGCATGCTCCAAAATCTCGTCATATCATACGTAATGAGTGCATCATAGATGTATATAGATATATATCATTCTAAAATGTATTATTTTTATTATTATTACTATTATTTCTTTTTAAATTTACGTTTATCTTTTTTGGTGTTTTAGCAATAAAACCTTCTATTTTACATTATGGATATGAAGTGTTGTTTTTGTCATTAGATTTACTTTCAATGATGATTTAGTTTATGACTAAATTAAATAATAATTATCTCAAATTATAAATTTTTAACATGTACACTTATAATCCAACAATTAAAAAACAGATTTTACCTGTAGTATAAAATAGGAAGTCATATTATAGAAGCTCCCTATCTTTTAATTTTTTGTGTAATATTTTTATTTAATTTCTTGCAGGGATGCTACAAATTTTATCTTCCTATATATATATATATATATCTCTCTTTCATTTTTTTTTTTTTTTGTAAATTTGTGTAATTATTTTGAAATTAAAGCTAAACATTTAGCTAAAGAATTAAAATTTTGTCATAAGTTTTTTTTTTAAATGTTAAGTTTATTAGAAACATTAAAATTTTATTTAACAATTAAATCATATTTAATTACAAAAAGTTATTTTGCGGCTAATCTCTCACTGCTACAAAAACATTTTTGCAATAAAAAATGTACTTTTAGCCACGATAGCATATTTGTAGCTCAAAAATTGTGGCGCTTTGAATATAAATTTGTTGTATTGTATTTAAAACCTAAAGTTTAATTTCTTCAACAACAGCATATTTGCAGCTCACATTATATTATTTTCGTTTTGTGATTGAGATTAATTTTTATTCTAGAGTTCGTTCTTACAATGAAAAGAACTAATATTTTTTTTATGAAAGTTTCAAATGAAAATGATAATTTTATGTTAAGACTGAGGCGCACATGTTCCAAAGCTATACCCTTGAGGCGATAAAGTATTTATTGACATTATTGGCACATCAAAACTAATACATCACAACAAAAAAAAAATTTCTTTCGATGGTTTTTTATTTCCCTTTTTTTGAGGGAACTTCATTTTCCCCCCACTTTTTGGTTACACTAACTTGCTCTATTGAAATCGTTCAAAGGCATCATCGTCAAGCCAAGAGTTGGATGATCGGGGAATGTGTGAAGGCAAAATACATGGATTCGAATAATACCTCATATAGACCTCGGGAAATAATGTGGGACATGCAAGATGAATTTGAAGTGTCTTTCAATTATGTGAGAGTATGGTGAGGGAATGAAGCTGCACTGACCAGCCTACGGGGTGATGATGCAGAGTCATACAATGGTAAATTATATATTGACATGACAATTATTTTAATGAACAGCATTCTAACCTAGATATTGACTACATGGTAGTTTTAATAATGACCTCTCTTAGCCCTTTATAGTTTTGCCTGCCTGGGGTGAAATGGTCAAGAGAAAAAACCCTAGATCCGACATTCACATTGAGACCGACTCAAAAAAGAGTTTAAAATACTTCTGCATGTGCTTAGTTGCATCGAAGCAGGGTTGGCCTCATTGTTATTCAGTAATTGTGGTTGATGGATCAGTATCAAAGGCTAAGTTTGGAGGAATGTTGCTTGCTACTTCTGGCCACAACACAGATGGCTCCATATTTCCATTTGCTTTTGGTATCGTTTCATCGAAGAGCAATGAATCATGGAAATGGTTCTTCGAGAAGCTAAAGGATTCAGTGGGCACACGAGAGTCTCTTGCTATTGTGGCTGATAGGCATAAGGGTGTCGAATATGCAACCAGTATTGTCTATTTAGATGCTGATTTCGGGATATGCGTTTAACACTTGGCTGCAACCTTGAAAACGAGGCACAAAGATTTCAAGGGCTCTATGAAGGCCTATTTTGACGGTGCATCAATGGCGTATCTTGTTAGCAAGCACCAGCGTCATATGGAATCCATCCAGAATCATAACCCTGACATGCACTGATACCTTTTGTAAGCAGATCCTTAAAAATCATTGCGAGCATACTTCAATGGACAGAGGACTGATCATAACAACCAACATTGATGAGTCATTGAATAGTGTGGATCGGAAATCCATGTTAATGTCAGTGGGATGCTTGATAGAAGGGTTAAGGAAACTATTACAAAGGTGGTTTGTCGAAAAACGTGAAGGGGTCCTGAAACTTACATCGAAACAGGCCCCCAAGGCAGAGAAACTTCTTCTTACACAGTTTTTATTGGGACTACTAGTAACGGTACGTGATAGCAACTAAAAATGACTTATGGTATGTACTAAATTTTGTAATGACTAGTAATTTTTTAAAGGACTTTGCAGCAATTTTGATAATGATTTCGAAGAAACTAATGTGTTCAACTTCCTTTGTTTACAGCCTCGGCCAACTGATCAGTTTGAGTATGTCGTTACTAACAAGGCTGCTAAGACTTGGATTGTGGATATGAGAGAAAGGACCTATACCTGCAAACACTTTTAGGTGGATCAAATTCCTTTTCCTCATGCTATGGCCATCTGTAACCACAAACGAATTGATCTGTACAATTATTGCTCCCATTACTACATGAAAGAGGCTATCATGAAGCCTATGAACCTGTAGTCCATTTGATTTGCAGCACTGAGGGTTGGGATGTTTCTGAAGAAGTGAGATCCTAAGTTGTCAATCCTCCCAAGACGAAGCATGGTCCCAGAAGGCAAAGAGTTACTACGATTATGTCCCAAGGTGAGAAACTGGAGACGATTTGGTGTAGCAGATGTCATGGTTATGAACACAACCGGCAAACTTGTACTAAACCAGTACCGTTACGCAAAGGCCCAACAATAAGGTTGTAGAGATTTTCCACGTCTCAGAGCACCGTTACATGATGGTTTTATATATGTTATCATTATTTTGTATCCGCAGTTACGCACAGTTTGCTATAAATTTATGTCATCGATTTTAAGTACAACGTTTGTGGGCTTCTTATTTAGGTGTTATGACTTATTATGTTTGGTAATCTATATATGCATAACATTTGACAATTTAACCCGAATGGTTATTTTCATAATTACCAACATGTCAATTTCATTATGACCTTCTTAGTGCTAATGGTGTGACAAAAAAATATTGAAATTAATATAAAAATAGGGGTTCTAAAACACAAATGGGAGTTTTCATATAATGTCTATAACAAAAAACAAATAGATTTGCATAACATTTGACGGTTTAACCCAAATGGTCATTTTCATAACGACCAACAGGTCAATTTCATTATGACCTTCTCAGTGCTAATAAGGTGATATATATATATATATATATATGTTGACATTGACATAGCAACAAGGGTTCTAAAACACAAATGAGAGTTGGCATACGATGTCTATAATAAAAATAAAAATAAACAGATTTGCATAACATTTGACAGTTTAACCCAAATGGTCATTTTCATAATGGCCAACAGGTGAATTTTATTATGACATTCTTAGTGCTAATGGTGTGACAAAAATTTATTGAAATTGACATAATAACAGGGGTTCTAAAACACAAATAAGAGTTGTTATACGTTGTCTATAATGAAAACAAAAAAAGAAGATTTGCATAACATTTGATAGTTTTTACCTAAATGGACATTTTCATAATGACCAATAGGCCAATTTTATTATGACCTTCTCTGTGTTAATGGCCTGACAAAAATATATTGAAATTGACGTAACAACAGGGATTCAAAAATACAAATGGGAGTTGTCATACATTATTTATAATGAAAAAAAGATAGATTTACATTTGGCAGTTTAACCCAAATGGTCATTTTCATGATGACTAATATGTCAATTTCATTATGACCTTCTCAGTGCAAATTGATTGACAAAAATATATTGAAATTGAAGTAACAACAGTGGTTCCAAAACACAAATGTGAGTTATCATACGTTGTCTATATTGAAAAAAAGATAGATTTGCATAACATTTGTCAATTTAACCCAAATGGTCATTTTCATAATGACCAAAAAGTCAATTTAATTATGACATTCTCAATTCTAATGATGTGACAAAAATATATTTAAATTGACGTAACAATAGGGGTTCTAAAAAACAAATGGGAGTAGTCATACGTTGTCTACAATGAAAAAAAAATATTTGCGTACCATTTGACAGTTTAACCCAAATTCTTATTTTCATAATGACCAACAAGTCAATTTTATTATGATCTTCTCAGTGCAAATGGTGTGACAAATTTTTTTTGAAATTGACGTAACAATAGGGGTTCTAAAATACAAATGGGAGTTATCATACGTTGTCTACAATGAAAAAAAAAAATATATTTGTTTAACATTTGATAGTATAACCCAAATTGTCATTTTCATAATGAACAACATGTCAATTTCATTATGACCTTCTTAGTGCAAATGGTGTGACAAAAATATATTGAAATTGACGTAACAACAGTGGTTCTAAAACAAAAATGGGAGTTGTCATACGTTGTCTTTAATGAAAAAATATATATTTGCATAACAATTGACAGTTTAACCTAAATGGTCATTTTCATAATGACCAACAAGTCAATTTAATTATGACATTCTCAGTGCTAATGGTGTCACAAAAATATATTGAAGTTGATGTAAAAATAGGGGTTCTAAAACACAAATAGGAGTTGTCATAAGTTGTCTATAATGGAAAAAAAAAAATTTGAATAACCTTTGATAGTTTTACCCAAATGGACATTTTCATAATGATCATTAGGTCAATTTTATTATGAACTTCTCAGTACTAATGGCGTGATAAAAATATATTAAAATTGACGTAACTACAAGGGTTCTAAAACACAAATGGGAGTTGTCATACGTTGTCTACAATGAAAAAATAAGAAGAAAAAAAAATAGTTACATAATATTTGACAGTTTAACCCAAATGGTCATTTTCATAATGACTAACATGTCAATTTTATTATGACCTTCTCAGTGCAAATGGTATAACAAAAATATATTGAAATTGTCATGATTTTAAAACACAAATGGGAGCTGTCATACATTGTCTATAATGAAAAAAACATAGATTTACTTATATTTGACAGTATAACCTAAATTATCATTTTCATAATAAATAACAGGATAATTTCATTATGACCTTCTCAGTACAAATGGTATGACAAAAATATATTGAAATTAACGTAACAACAGTGGTTCTAAAACACAAATGGAAGTTGTCATACGTTGTTTATAATGAAATATATATATATTTGCAGAACAATTGATAGTTTAACCCAAATGGTCATTTTTATAATAACCAACAAGTCAATTTCATTATGACATCCTCAGTGCTAATGGTATCACAAAAATATATTAAAATTAACGTAATAATATGGGTTTTAAAACACAAATAGAAGTTGTCATATGTTGTCTATAACGGGAAAAAAAAAAAAGATTTGCATAAAATTTGTTAGTTTTACCCAAATGGAGATTTTCATAATGACCAATAGGTCAATTTTATTATGAACTTCTCAATGCTAATGGCGTGACAAAAATATATTGAAATTGACGTAACAACAATGGTTCTAAAAGACAAATGGGAGTTGTCATACGTTGTCTATAATAGAAAAAAAAAATAGATTTACATAACATTAGACAGTTTAACCCAAATGGTCATTTTCATAATGACTATTATGTCAATTTCATTATGACCTTCTCAGTGCAAATTGATTGACAAAAATATATTGAAATTGAAGTAACAACAGTGGTTCTAAAACACAAATGTGAGTTATCATACATTGTCTATATTGAAAAAAAGATAGATTTGCATAACATTTGTCAATTTAACCCAAATGGTCATTTTCATAATGACCAAAAAGTCAATTTAATTACGACATTCTCAATTTTAATGATGTGACAAAAATACATTAAAATTGACGTAACAATATGGGTTCTAAAAAACAAATGGGAGTTGTCATACGTTGTCTACAATGAAAAAAAAATATATGCGTACCATTTGACAGTTTAACCCAAATTCTTATTTTCATAATGACCAACAAGTCAATTTCATTATGATCTTCTCTGTGTAAATGGTGTGACAAAAATATATTGAAATTGACGTAACAATAAGGGTTCTAAAACACAAATGGGATTGTCATACGTTGTCTATAATGAAAAATAAATAAATATTTGCTTAACATTTGACAGTATAACCCAAATTGTCATTTTCGTAATGAACAACAGGTCAATTTCATTACGACCTTCTCAGTGCAAATGGCGTGACAAAAATATATTGAAATTGACGCAACAACAGTGATTCTAAAACACAAATGGGAGTTTGTTATATGTTGTCTATAATGAAAATATATATATATATATATATTTGCATAATCTTTGACAGTTTAATCCAAATGGTCATTTTTATAATGACCAACATGCGAATTTCATTATAACCTTCCCAGTGCTAATGGTGTGACGAAAATATATTGAAATTGACATAATAACAGGGGTTTTATAACACAAATGAGAGTTGTTATATATTGTCTATAATGAAAAAAATATATATTTGCATACCATTTGACAATTTAACCAATATTCTCATTTTCAGAATGACCAACAGGTCAATTTCATTATGACATTCTTAGTGCTAATAATAGGATACATATATCTTGACATTGACGTAATAACATAGATTCTAAAACACAGATGGGAGTTGTCATACATTATTTCTAACGGAAAAATAATTAGATTTGCTTAACATTTGACTGTTTAACCCAAATGGTCATTTTCATAATAACCAACAGGTCAATTTCATTATGACATTCTCAGTGTTAATGGTGTGACAAAAATATATTGAAATTGACGTAACGACAGAGATTCTATAACACAAATGAGAGTTGTCATATAATGTTAATAATGAAAAAAAAAATAGATATTTGTACCATTTGACAGTTTAACCTAAATTCTCATTTTCATAATGACCAACAGTTCAATTTCATTATGACATTCTCAGTGCTAATGGTGTGATACATATATCTGTACATTGACATAACAACATGGATTCTAAAACACAAATGAGAGTTGTTATACGTTGTTTAAAATGGAAAAATAATTAGATTTGCATAACATTTGACAGTTTAACATAAATTGTCATTTTCATAATGACCTAGATCAATTTTATTATGACATTCTCAGTACTAATGATGTGATACATATATGTTGACATTGACGTAATAATAGGGGTCCTAAAACACAAATATGAGTTGTTATACGTTGTCTATAATGGAAAAATAATTAGATTTGCGTAACATTTTATAGTCTAACCCAACTGGTCATTTTCTTACTGACCAACAGGTCAATTTCGTTATGACGTTCTCAGTGCTAATGGTGTGATACATATATATTGAAAAGCAAAGATCATATGTTAACCATTATATATTGCAATGAAAGGAGTTCTAAAAATTTAAAAATAGTCTCTAATGAAGAACGTAATGGGGCTATTTACATCATGGAAATATAAATACATTAAAAAAAACTATTTAGAAGTCCATCATATCCACCTCCTCATCACTTTTGTTATTGTCTTCAACCTTCCTTTTTGCATGAGACCACAGATAACATATTAGCCATTCCCAAAACATATTTATGCATCCTTAAATAACCCAGTAACAGATGTTCATCCCTTCTATCAAGCATTCAACATTCTTAATGGTATAAATGTCACAGTCACCCATGTTTCACAGTTCACAAATAAAAAGTAATCACAAACCTCATCATTATCACATTAAGAAGGTAATATTAATACATTATCAATACATTAATTCATCTATTTTCTTGTCGAGGAATATCTTGCATGATGGTGGCAGGTATTAGGTAAGTTCCCGGAGGATTCCTTGGTTTGAATTCGATTAAACTGATCCTCTCGGCCAGCATTGGAATTAACTTGGACATAAATTCTAATGCTTCTCGGACCTTGTCATTGTGACACTACTACAAATATGGGATTCCACGACGGTACTTCGACGACCGTTTTATAAAAAACCGTCGTGTAAAATTCGCAAAAACATGGAGCGGAAAAAATTGTACGAAAACCGTCATGGAAGGGCTTACTTCCACGACAGTCTTTTAAAACTGTGGTAGAAGTGGCCGCTTCCACGACAGTCTTTTAAAACCGTCGTGGAAGCCAAGATGCTTCCACGACGATTTGTGTAGACCGTAGTGGAAGCGGCCCGGCTTCCACGACGGTTTTTTACTACACGGTCATGGATTTCCGAGCTTCCACGACCGTTTTAAGAAACCGTCGTGTAAAATTCACGAAAAAATTAGACAAAACGTCGAGAGTTTATTATTGCCATCAATATTTTTCACAACAGCTACAAATCATCCGAATATAATATCAGATCGCTCCGAAAACAGGCAGTACACCGTTTGGACGTCACCACCACCATCTGCTATATATCCATCATTATAATTTCTCTGTAAGTGATAACTAATTATTGATTGACTTTTTATTGTTGTGTTCCTTATATTTATATTATTGATGATTTGTAGATATGATTTTATAAATTAAGGTGTTTTTTGTTTTATATATATGTTTTGGGATCGATTTAGAGTTAAATTGTGCAATGGGTGGTAATAAATTAATTAAGTGATCAAGTAATGTTATGTTCCCCCGGTATTTAGACCTTAATTAATTATGATTTTAGATGGTTTTGTATTTTAATTAGTTTTGTTATGTTCTTAATTCGATTTTCAAATGTTGATGATCAATTAATGGGTCGGTGTTAATTAATAATGAAAATTATATATATGCATGTTACATTAAATAGAGTACTCGACCTTCTAATAAAGTATTTAATTTTAATTTTTCTATTTAGGAGTTGCAATTCATGGATAGGAAATGGATGTGGTTTGATAGATTGTCTAAAACATATGAAGCTGGTGTTGAAGAATTTTTGTCATTTACCAAAGCTCACATACAAGATGATAAGATTCCATGTCCATGTCAAATTTGTGGTAATCATAGATCTCATTCCATTGATGGTGTTAGAGGGCATTTGCGCGCTTATGGGATTATTTGTTCTTACCAAACTTGGTATTTACATGGCGAAGCTTTTTTCGATATTAAATCTACATCGACGAGCACTAAAGGTAAAGAGCCTATTGTTGAGGAAGACGTTGGTGATAATATGTTCAATATGATAAATGATTTGGAAGAGAATTTTGTGCACCGTCCGGAATTATTTGAGCCAATGATTAATGATGCTAAAACGTCCTTGTATGTCGGGTGTACAAAATAAGCGAAATTAGGGGCATTGGTTAAATTATGGAATATGAAAGCGTCGGGAGGGTGGACAAATTCTAGTTTCACGACTCTTTTAGAATTTCTAAAAGATGTTCTACCGGAGGATAACAAATTGCCACCTAGTATGTACGAGGCGAAGAAGACGTTGAGCACTTTGGGAATGGAATATGAAAAGATACATGCTTGTCCAAATGATTGCGTCCTTTATCGGAAAGAATATGAAAATTTACATGAATGTCCGGTTTGTAACGAGTCAAGCTGAAAGAAGGGCAAGATGTCATCGAATGGTAGAAAAGGAGTGCCGGTTAAGGTGTTATGGTACATTCCACCGGCTCCACGTTTGCGTCGTTTATTCCGCAATGCCGAGCATGCTAAAAATTTGACATGACACCATGATAAACATGTTGATGATGGAAAACTTAGGCATTCGGCCGACGCACCACAATGGAAGACCTTTGATGACAATCATCCAGATTTCAGTGCAGAACCAAGGAATTTACGTCTCGGTTTGTCGACGGACGGAATGAACTCACATAGTAACATGAGTAGTCAGCATAGTACCTGGCCAGTCGTACTTGTCAACTACAATCTCCCACCAGAATTGTGCATGAAGCGGAAGTTCTTGATGTTAACATTATTGATCTCAGGCCCGCAACAATCGGAGAATGACATTGACGTGTACTTGGTACCATTAATCGATGACCTCAAAAACTTGTGGGAAGACGGTTTACAAGTTAAAGATTTTCATCGTTAAGATACGTTCAATCTTCGTGCAATGTTGATTTGGTCAATTAATGACTTTCCTGCACTTGGCAACCTATCTGGTTATCCTGTGAAGAGTTATATAGGTTGTCCAGTTTGTATGAAGGAAACATCTTCCATCCAGTTGAAGAATGGTAAGAAAACCGTTTACCTTGGTCATAGGAGATTCTTGCCAACAAATCATCGATACCGCAAACAAAAGAAGGCTTTTGATGGTAATACCGAAGAAAGAATCACTCCTCGGATTTTGTCTAGCGAAGCTGTTTTTGAGATGGTTAAAGATGTGAAAGTAGTTTTGGGGAAGAGAAAACGTAAGGCTCCAGATGTCGATGGACCTTGGAAGAAGAAGTCAATCTTTTACGAACTTCCATATTGGAAGTCACTTTACATTCGTCATTGCTTAGATGTTATACATATTGAGAAAAATGTTTGTGAATCGATGGTGGGCACGTTGCTGGACATTCTAAACAAAACTAAAGATGGTGAAAAAGCACGGTTGGATCTTGAAGAGATGAAGATTAGACCAAATTTGCTCCCCGAGAAAAGATCGAATGGCACATACTTACCTTCGGCAAAGCACACATTATTGAGACAAGAGAAGAGAAAGCTTTGTAAATGGCTTGCGTCCATGAAAGTGCCAAGTGGGTACTCTTCCAACTTCAAAAGATTGGTGTCGATGAAGGATTTGAGGCTCATTGGAATGAAAACACATGATTGTCATATCTTGATGCAACAATTATTACCTCTTGCATTGCAGGGAGTTTTAATGAAAGATGTGCGATATGCAATTACGAAGTTATGCTCATTTTTCAATTCAATATGCTCGAAGGTAATTGATCCACTGATGCTTGATTCGCTGCAATCGGAATTGGTGATGACATTGTGCATGCTTGAGAAGTATTTCCCACCAGCCTTTTTTGATATCATGATCCACCTAACGGTGCACTTAGTTCGGGAAGTTAAGCTATGTGGACTGGTCCATTTGAGGTGAATGTATCCTTTCGAAAGGTACATGAAGGTGTTGAAGGGTTATGTGAAGAACCGAAATAGGCCAGAGGGATGTATAGTGGAAAACTACATAGCCGAGGAGTCGGTTGAATTTTGCTCTGAGTATTTGTCTAACGCGGACCCAATAGGGTTGCCAACGAGCGGGCTATTTACGTCGAAAGGACTATTCGTAGGCGTTCATTCACCAGTAAATCGAGATAAATGAGAAAAGGCTTGTTTGTATGTTTTGCACAATGCTAAGGAAGTGGAGCTGCTACCGTACAAACCATAAGATAGAGAAAATGTGGGGACAGAGAAAATGTTATATAGAAAATGTTATGTACTCGTAAACATAAAAGAGTGTACGGAATGATTATATTATAAATGGATTCAAAAACTTACTATATTCTCGGCAAGAGACACAGATTCAAAAGAGTGCGCGCGCATTCTTTTTTGTCAATTTTTGATTTTTTTACTCTCCCATCTCTATTTCCCTCACTTTTTTGGCATTCTCTCCCTTATTTTTCTTTGGTTCTCTTTCCTATCTCCATTTGTCTATCTCATTTTTGGCACTCTCCCTCCATTCTCTTACTTTCCTTGTCGTCGCTCTCTCTTTCTCCTTCGCCCACGCCGTCTCTCTCTCTCTCCTAGCCGACGCCAAGCCGCCCATCGCTCTCTCTCTCTCTCCTTCGCCCTCGCCCACGCCGTGTCTCTCTCTCTCCTTGCCGTCGCCCAAGCTTTCCGTCGCTCTCTCTCACTACTTCGCCTTCGCCCACGCCTTCTCTCTCTCTCTCCTCGCCATCGCCCAAGCCGCCCGTCTCCCTCTCTCTCTCCTTCGGTCTCGCCCACGCCCTCTCTCTCTCTCTCCTCGCCGTCGCCCAAGCCGTCAGTACGTTCTCTCCTACGCTGTCGCCCACTCGAGTTCTTGGTAAGCCAAAATCTCTTTTTCATCACACAGTTTTTGGAAATAAATTTGGTTGATTGTTGTTATGATTTGGGTGATTTTTTCCTACAAAATATTCATCGATTTTGCATGCTAATTTTTTGCATAGTACATGTTCGACAAATTGCCTATTTCATTGAGACTTATTTGCTTGTTGTACAATGTTTGGGTGTGGCGACGGTTTACCAATTTTCCGGAAAAAAGTGTTGATTTAGTGACTTATATGTTGATTTGGGATTTTTCCGTCCAATTTCCCGGAAAAAGTTTTGATTATGTGACTTCTATATATGTTAGCATTTTGACATTAGGGAACAAATGCCAAATTTAGTTCGATTTATTTTTAGATTGAATTAAAAAGTTTGTGTTACGAATGGAAAATGGCAATTGTTCGGAAATTTTTTTTATTGTGTTAGTTAATTTATTGCATATGTCATGTTCGATAAAATGTCCATTTGAGTTAGAATTTGTTTTAACTTGAATTAAATTGTTTGTGTTATGAACGGAGTTGGCAATTTTCCGGAAAAGTTTTTGATTGTGTTTGTTAAATTTTTGCATATGCCATGTTGGCTAAATTGCCTTTTTTGCGTTCTATTTAGTTTTAGATTGAACTAAATTACTTGGGTAAGGCACGGAATTGGGGATTTTGTGGAAAAATTGTTGATTTTGAAACTTATATGTTAGCATTTGACATTGTCGATAAAATGCATCTTTGATTATGTTGTTTGTCATTTCCGTAAATATAAGTATATAGTATATGTTAAGTTAGATGGATTTACAATCTTTTTATGTGTTTGGTTGCCATGATTATAAGTTAAATTTGATGACAAATATTTTTTGTTTGTAAATGTGTTTCGCTCTAGAGTTGCCTTAGGTTGATTTAAAATGTCGCAACATCACGAGGAGGAATGTTCAACGCAAACTCATGTTGGAAAACCGCGCCGAACCAACTCACCTAGATTCAATCCCGATGAAGAGGGTAAACGAAGAGCAACTCTAATGACAAGAGTCCACCAGGTCAGGACAAAGGGACAACGAATTGAAGTTTCGTTTGACGCTAAAGGGCAACCTTTAGGGAAGGAAGGCGATGAATTACAGAGTTGGATTGGAGTGCTTGCTCGAGAGCACATACCCTTTTGGATATCTGACTTTAGAAGTGCCGATTTAGCTCCAAGGAAAGAAATAGTGTGGATGGAAGTTGTAACTTCATTCACTGTTGAAGAATCCTTCAAAAAAACAAGTTTTAAAGTCTTGTGGGGAGTCAGCTAAAGGTTTTAGATACGATCTCTACCAAGCTTTTGTCAGAGATCATATTGATGAGGAAAATGTGTGGCAACGACCACCAAAATTTGTTCACAGGTTTTAGATACGATCTCTACCGACGTACCCCAGAATTCAAAAGACTATCCGAACAAGGAAGTGAGATAAGAAAGAAGAGCAAATATGAATCAACCGGGGGCCGAGACGGATATAGGAAACGTGACCAAGCTCATGTAGACTATTTACTTGGACAAAATGTGTAAATGGTATGATGTACTTCCAATTTATTCGTTTATGTTTACTAACGCTAATTATTAAACTGTAGTTCGAGAAGACGGGAAAATATGCAGAACGGTATGAAAGGTGGCTGGACATGTGTGTCAAACCCGATGGACAGTTCAAGAAGGAAGAATTTAAAACTTTTGCCGAGAATATAGTAAGTTTTCGAATCCATTTATAATATAATCATTCCGTACACTCTTTTATGTTTACGAGTACATAACATTTTCTCTATCTTACTAAACATACACAATGAAGTTTTTGAAAACTTACTAAACATAACATTTTCTTTTATCTTACTAAACATAACAAGTGACACAAGGAAGTTTTGAATCTGTAGGGACAGAGGACATATTGACCAAGGCATTAGGCAATGCCGAGCATTCGGGCCGGATTCGGGGTCAATCTAAGTTTTTCAAGCAGTTGCAATACTTCAACCTTATGCAACCGTCAAGGGAAAAAGATGAAGTCTCGGATATGAAACGGCAGATTGCCGCATTGGAAAGAACCGTACAGGAACTTTGTGCGAAGCACGGTATCAACCGAGAGACTATGGCCGAGGAGACGACCGTACCGACTGTAGATCAACACAACAGCTTCAAAGCTAGTTGCACTATCAATGAAAAAGAAGCTGGGCCGTCGGATCCGAAGCCCATGCCGAACGCAAGTAAGGAATGCCAGCTCTTTATTCCTGATTTAGTTAACAGAGGCGTTGTGCTTGTTGCAATCGGCAGGGCATACATGGACTGTGTTCCAACCGACACAGTCCATGGGATTCCTTTAGGTGAAGAGAATGTACGAGTGACAATTACAGTCCCAAAACTAAATCGTGCACTCCTACCTATTCCGACGAACGAAGCTACATCTATTGAAGAAGCTGTCAGTGGGTTTGTTGCTTGGCCTAAAAGTTTAGTCGTCGTGCAAACAAGTTTGAGCCAGGCAAGTAAAGGTCCCAGTCGTGCTCCTGAAAGAGAAGCTGAGGGAAGCAAACGTACGAAAACTAGAGCAGGGAGGAAGAAAATACAGTCACAACCGGAGGTAGAACAACTACCGGCGCAACAAGAATTGCCTTCGTTTGACTTTAATGATATTTCCTTCGAATTGAGACCTTTGGCATTTTACGCACAAAGTTCCATGCGGGACGGTACACAAATAGTCTGCCCACAACAACACTTCGTCATGGGCGATGAGATGCCATATATATTGGGTTTGAAGATGTATATCATTTCATTTCATTTAAAGAAATTAGTGCAAACAGCATAATGATTTACATCAGGTAATACATTTATCCTTAAATAATTTAATTATTTATCTTCTTAATCTTATATATGTTGTTTTTGCGTAACAAGTGTGCCTAATTATTTTGCAGATACTAAGTCGAGTGTTGTGCAAGAACAAGTGATATGAACCTCGCCAATGAAACGACGAAACCCGACACCAAACGTGGATTCAAACCCCAAGACCTTCAAGACGCAAGCTTGTTTGAGCCTTGACCCGTTACCTAGCGAGATAAGAACCAAGACTTCGGATATTGACAAACGCCACACCAAGATTCTCAAGAACGTCTCAAGAACCTAGATGATAAGTTTGGCTGTTGAACGCCACAAGAATAACTTGATAAGTTCAAAAGTCTTTTCAAGAATGTAAGAAAACACAATTCTCACTTTTTTTCTGAATTCTCCAAAACTCCTTTTAGCTTCCAAAACAGGCCTTTATATAGGCTGTTGAATACAAATACGTATTTCCTAAATTATTCTATAATAAATTCGGATTTAATTCCAAAATGAAAAAAACAAATAAGGAAAACTGACCTACTCTTCCTAATTCATGCCTAAAACTAGAAATGAAACATTAAGTATTTAATTTGGCTTTATTATCAGCCATTACACCAAAAGAACCACACTTAAATAAAGAAAGTTAAATAAATTAGCATGTAAAGCTTAAAGTCAGACCTAACACACTAAAACGGAAAGTAGACATGCTGAAATTAAGCTTGTTTTTGACTGGACTCTTCTAGAACTCCAATCATGGTGATGCTCCTCTGATGGTAACGTGGACCATGCTAAATGGGCCTCCAAGAATTTACTTGAGCGCAAACTTCTTTAATCAGCCCATTCAATGCTTCTTTAAATCGCTTGGCTCTAAGTCTCGTAATTGGCCCAATTGGCAAGCCTAATGGATCACGTGGGTGCTGTTCTTGAGTCCCTCCAAGCCCACTTGTTACTTCGCCATCATGTATGCTTGGATGTGCAGCCTTATTCGCATCAACAAGTATGGATCAACGGTTCGAGTTTATTTCACCAGTCCTTGTCTCACCAGTTCAGCAGAATGTAGATCGGGCCACCTACGCTCGAGAGAGGGCCGAATATATTTTACGGATCTTAAGAAACACACCAAAGGGAAAGCAGTTTCTTATGCCATATAACAGCGGCCAACATTGGATATTGGCAGTTATTGATCCGTGGGATGACTCGGTCATGTACTTTAATCCTCTAGGAAACGAACCGGGTGATGATTTTAAAGACCTAATTACGACGTAAGTATTCTTTTATATGTTCATATCTATGATTAGACATAAATTAATTGTTCTTGTAATTGTTTTGAAATTTGTCAAATTGATAGGGCACTTAATGATTGGAAAGTGCAGGTGGGAAACGGAATGAGACAGGGACACAACTGGCAGACGTTGATTGATAGCATTCGATGTCCAATACAGGAAAGTTATGTAGAATGCGGTTATTTTGTGTTAGCTTACATGCGAGAAATAACCTTTACTGTTGATGGACTAGCCGTGGTTCAAACAAAGGATTTTTGTACTGATGCTGACATGAGTTTGGTTAGTCACGAGTGGGCTACATTTGTCATGCGGTTTCTACAATATTGACTAGAAACAATATAGAGAATTTTCACTCTCGTTATATTAGTTGTTGTTGTACATTGTTATCCAAGTAATTACATAATATTTTTAGAAATTAAATTGTATGTGTACTAATGTATTAACACAGGGGATTTACCACCTGTGGGAAATGAAATGAATTTGCTATTGACAAATTTTTTTATTTATTTGGCATCCACGACCATCGCGTGGTGAGACCGTGGTGGTAGCCCTGGCTACCACGACGGTCTCTTTGTGGGACCGTCGTGGTAGCCAAGCTACCACGACGGTTTCTTCATAAAAACCATAGTATGTTCTTAAATTTAGCTAGCATCTGTCATTTTTCCAGATTACACGATGGTTAAAAAACCGTCGTGGAATCTTAAAAGATTCCATGACTCTGGATTCCACGACGGTTCGAAAACCGTCATGGAAGTGATACCACGACAGTTTTTAACCGTCATGGAATCCCCTTTTTGTAATAGTATGAGGACCTTCAGAATTTAGAGAGTTATACACTTCAGTGGTCCAATTCAAAAGGTCAAGCTTTTCTAATACCCAATGTTTCAAATCTTCCAACTGCATTATGATTAGCACAGTATTCACCTTAAACCATGACAAACTGCAACGGATAGACACGCCAAGTATGATCTTCAGTAAAGAATCACATGATCCTCAATTAAATTTATATGGTGTTTTCTTGTAGATGGCCCACAATGCATCAATCTTGACACAAAAAACGTGTTTACTGTTGTGACCTTTCGTTGTAACAATTCGGGAAAATGCATGATCTTCTTTCTCAGATACTAGAATGAAACGTTAATGTGCTAAACACACAAACCAGAAGCAAAGGGCAAAACAGTATGAGTCAGCACAAAAATTACTTACTTCACATAAGGTCAACAAAAATTGACTCCATGGTCAAAAAAATTGACTACTTACTTCAACCCAGAGCCACACAGAAGAGGTTGCCAACTCATAAGGCCAACTTGTTTTTTTCAACTGCCATAGATCCTAGGTCATAGGGAATGTCCAACGTCTCATACTTTGCAATGTGATCGGGCAGGTCGTTTCCTAAAAAAAACAATCAAATTAGTAAGGACAATTTTAAATATCTTTTTCAAAGCAAAATGACATTTCTTCTTCATAACCAAATTACCCTTGAGGAGGCTTCTTTAATAATCATTTCTTTATCTACACCCTGAACTGATCTAGTTTTCTTTAAGAGATTCATCTTAGAGACTTCGTCAGAGGGCATAAACTTTGACCTTTTTCGTTGGAGCATGGGCTACTGAGCCACTCTCAACCACAGGTCCGGACCTCTTTTGTCCAAGCCTTGAAAGTCTAGACCTCTTCTGTTTGAGGATTTATAAATGAAAAATATCAAATAGGTCAAAAAATTATGACTCGTAGGTAAAAATCAAAATGACTATGTTTGTTTATTACAGAAATTAGTACATGTGTAATAACCTGATCATTTATGTTTTCCTCTTGTTCCTTGGCTACCTCTTCAGTCTTTATCTCATCCTTATCTTGTTCCCTAGCTGCTTCTTCGTCATTTCTCTCCTCCTCTTCTCCCTTGGCTTCTTCATCCTTTTTCTCCTCCTCTTTTTCCTTGGCTGCTTCATCATTTTGCTCCTCCTCCTTTCCCTTGCCATTTTCATACTTTTTCTCTACATTTTCCTTAGCTTCTCCCTCTTCTCCTTCTTCTTCATGCTCTTTATCTTTTTCCTATGTAATTTCACAGTTAGGTCATAATAAAAATTACCAGTTGGTCATTACAAAAATAACCATATGCATTTAAGGTATACCCAACACAGAAATTTTCAGGATTACCTAATCGTTTTCTCCCTCGTCATCTTCATCTTCTTCAACTTCTTTCTCTTCATCTCTCTCTTCATCTTCGTCTTCCTGCAAAAAGGGACACATCAGTGGTCATTATATCAATTACCATGGGTCATCATAGAAATGACCAGTTAGCCATTACAAAAATGATCATATGCATATAAGGTATACTCAACATAGAATTTTTCTAGATTACATCATCGTTTTCTCACTCATCATCTTCATTTTCTTCCTCTTTCTTCATCCTCTTCTTCATCTTCCTTCTCTTCATTTTTGTCTTCCTGCAAAAGGGGAAAATATCAGCAGTCATTATATCAATTATTATGTGGTCATCATAGAAATTACCAGCAACTACAAACAATCACTTTATCGGCATTTAAGAAGTCTATGACTGCCTTAACACCTTTATCCGTAACGTCACCAATGTCAGAGTCAAGGAAGCCATCATCTTGAGGGCCGAATTGGAGGTAATCAGAATCAGTCTTCATGGCATTCGAGTCATTGTTCTGAACATTCCTCTTATGCCTGTAGCTCACATAGTACGCAGTGGTTAGGTTCCCCTCAACATTGTCATTGAAATTATACAACAATTTTAAAACCCCTATGCAGGAGCTTTCTGGACTTCTTCTGTCCCATTTTCAGCTTGTCTAATTTTTTGTTCTTTGACTCACCTCTCCTTGAACCTCTTTCTGGAACTCTGGCTAATTGGAGTTGGTCATGGTACTCAGTTGCATGACAGGTGTCTTAAGGTGCCTAAGGCATAACCGTAGCGTCCTTCTTCGAATATAGTTGTGCAACATATGGCTCCTTCATCTCTTTGTCAGTTGGCATCATCACAAAACACTATAGCTGCACACATTTGATTAAATAAAAAATTACCATCAGGATATTATATAAATGACCAACACTAGTATTGATACTAACAAAAGTATGGTCATTACAAAATTTACCACCCGATCATTATGTAAGTTACCAACACTTGTATTGACACTAACATTAATAATAATATAGTATAGAAATTACATGTTTCTTGCCAACAGGGTTAAAGCCGACATCACAGCATCAAACTTCACATTATCCGCAGAGGTCCCTCGACGTGCTTGGTAATGAATTTGCCTACTTTTGTTGGGATGCTCTCATATGCCCAAACGAGTAAGGCATGAGGAAAGTCCGTGATACTGTAATGCACTTCATTAGCCTTCTTTAATGGTCTTCTCTTTGAAGACATCATGTTTTCAACTGCATTACATATTACAGCTCGAGTTGCCTCCCATGAGAGCACACCACACGGAAAAACATTGAACTCCTCCAAGTTATCGGCTAGGGAAAAATATTTCGGGTCTATCTTCACGAAATTTGCATTTGCAAGAGGAATGCAAAATATCATGTACAGTAAGCCAAGCTCTATAGCATCGTCATCGTTGTCAAATTTTGCATTTGATAGCTGCACCTCCAAATGTTCTTTTGACACGGCTCGTAATGTAGAAAAATATCTACTCATTAATCGGTTATCAACCGCCGATGCGAAATAGGTAGACCCTACACATTCCATGCCGATTATCAGGCATAACTCTTTGATGGAATTTTCTCAGGTCTTCACCAACCTCAAACCACAGAGCATCACCCATTCTTGTGTAATCCGTCAAACGTATTACTATGTTGTACAAGACCTGCCCAGCCCAGCCAAGCATCTTCAACTTCAGTAATTTCTTAATGCATGGTTGCCGAATCACTCCCTAGTACTGTCGGGGTGACAACCAGTCTTTTAAGTTTTTGCAAGTCTCTGTAATGTTAATGAAAGTATTTTTTTTCGCACAAGTAATTTCAGTATCTGATACGCATCGAACATACTGAACTTATGGTAATGGTCTCACAAGAGAGTAATTATATTTATGACCAACAAGTAATCATAAAAATGACCAAAAGGAAATAACAAAACTCTGAGTAATTAAATGGATGACCAGTAAGTCATTATAAAAATGACCTATGGGTAAAATTACAACATGATCTCAGATAAATAACTACACAACAGCATTTTTCAATATCACCAGCGATTAACCAAGCATCAACACAGACCCAAACACCTTCGGCAACTAAAATATTATATCAACCAATACACTCAATTTTCCTCTCAATATCCAAATACCAAACCAACAAAATTTTAGTTTATGTCACAAAATCAAATAAAAATACAAACTTTACGTTTTTTATGCAAATGTTTTTCAACAAATCAATTAGAAATGTATAATCTCATCAAAAACACATATAAAAATTCAAAAAAAATTTTATATAATCAATCAAAAATGCAAACATCCTCATTAAAAATGCACATTTTTACCAAATATCCATTAAAAATGCAAACTTTTTTTAAAAAATTAATTGAAAATGCAAAATTTTTACCTCTTTAGCATCCGCAGTCTTCTTCTTTTCTAGGGTTCTTTTCGCCTTCTTGAATTCCTTAACTTCGTTTTCCCCCTGCTTTCTCTTTAACCCTTCTTCAGTTTCTTTTTTTCTCTAGTGCCGGTTTTTTAGGGTTTTTCTTCACCGGTAGCCTTTTCTCTGCCGAAGCCATTAGTCGAGGAGACCTCTTTTCAGGAGTAATGTTTTTCTCTACCGACTCTGTGGGTTTGGACATGGGAGACTCAAGAATTTTTTATTGGGTTTGGGTGGTTTTAGAAGATTCTTCCCCCATTACAAAGTTCGAAAAGCTTTATAAAGGGCATGGGTGGTGGTTTCAGACAATTTCCGAGTTGTTTTGGAGCGGTTTCTGATGGTTTCTGTGGGTGGTGGTCTCTTTCTCTCTTGTTCACTTTCTTTATCTCTCTAAATGGGAGTTTCTCTCTCTAAAACATTGAAAATGGTTTGCAAATCAAGTTAGGGCATAGAGGGAGATTTGGGCAGGTGGGTGGGAAGACGGGAGTAATCCCGGAATTTGACACCCCTTAAAAGCTTCTGGATCCCATAAATCAAAAGAAAAAATGACGTGGCAGTGCTAGCAATTAAAGGAAACAAAAGGTGTGCTAGTTTTTAATAATATTTTTCCCACATGTACTATTTTTGAAATTAACCCTTTCTTTTAGCTTACTTATCTCATTATATCATAAAATTGTGTGATCACATTATCACAAAATTTTGTGATCACATAGCACACTGAAAAATCATAGCAAATTTCTAGAATATATGGGAAGTCACACACTTTAATTTCTCATGATCCTCCTGTCATCATCACATAAAAACATTCTTAGAGATAAATTTATAATTTATATTGCCAATTAAATTGGAGAATTAAACCATAAATTTTCGAGATGTTATACTAATAATGAAAAATACGAATAAGAATACAAATATGTCCATGGAAAAGGGAAAAAAGAAAGTACAACCATAATAATGGCAACCTAAAAACCGAAGAAAAGATCCCCCAAATAGCCGGAGACCCATATCAGAGAATAAAGCTGAAACTCACATCTTAAAATTATAACTCAAATATGTCTCATTAAAACTGTATGATCAAAACCCAATGGGAAAAATACCAGAGGGGGAAAATAGTACATATTAATTAGAGGTCGAACTGCTAGTGGATTTGCATGTTTTCCTTGTGTACCAAAACAAAAATAGAGGTCAGCTACTTACAAAATTTGTAGTGTGGAAATCTCGCCATGTCTTTAGAAACTTCCGAAGAGATAAATCTTGGGCAAGCAAACCACCAAGTAGTCTTGTCAACATGAACCGTATGCGAGACCAATTTATCTCATTCATGATTTCCTTCCCAAAATATATGGTTCATGGTTTATCCTTACAAATTTTGAAGAGCATGTTCCCATTTAGAGAGAAATTTCCATGAAACTTTCCTGCTTTTAAATCGAAGAAGATTAACCACGTAGATAACATCACATTCAAACCAAAGACGAGGTCGATTGAATTTAATAGCAAATTCAACTGTCATGATAACTCCCATTTGCTCAACTTCAAAAGCATAAAGAATACACAAAGCTTAGCAAAACAACCCTTGCAGAAACCATTAGCTGCGCCATCATTGTTCACTTTAATCCATCATGGAATAAGATTTTTTTCATTGAACCTCGAGAATTCAAGGAGGTTTGGAAATGCTATTGTTTAATTTGAAAGTCTTCAAAATCAACAAATCATCTAAGGAGTTATTCATTGTACCTAAGTCCATAGCATAAGCTTCCTTAATGCAATTCCATATTGAAACAAAAGTCTTATGCCTATTAGGTATATTATCATGAAACATCACCTCGTTTCTGAGTTTCCAGACGATCCAAATAGTCATTGTTGTCACAATTCACACACCGACAAATTGATGATCTACATACTCATGCAAGTCTTGCGTACTAAATTGAGAATTCCTTTAAATCGCCAGTCGTATCCAAATGGGTATTAGATGAGGGTTTAATGCAATTACAACTCTCTTTAACTCTACGTTTGGGCCTTTGGGGGGGAAAATGAAGATGGCTTATAAATCAAGGAACACTACAAATACATTTCAAAATTTGAGGGACATGTTAAATTAATGATGTAGTTTGCGAAAATTTTTAAAATTTTTTCAAATTAAGAACATGTTTAATCTACTATATTTAAAAATTATGATATTACATAAATATGAAAATGCGTAGGAGTTAACAGTCTTAAAAATTATTTTGCACACCAGATTGTTTGTTAAAATTTTCCTCTTATCTTCATATCAAAATTGGAAAGATTAAGAAATAATGGGTCTCACGCATTTATAATTTTCTTTCTTTTTAATTTCTTCTCTACCAAACAACCCTAAGATTCCTTTTGCTCTCTAAAATTCTTCTTTTCAACTTCATTTCCTCACCTTTTTCACTCTATCAAATATAGGTCAACCCAATGAGTTTCCCATTTAATTTGTGTAGGGTTCATTTGCCTTCTTTTCTCAAGAGCCTAAACATTCAATCTTTAGATTAGCTGTTGGCACCAATTCATTAACATTAGAAAAATCTGTCACCAAATTTAGTCACAACTGTTGAGTTACAGCCAATGTGATATGTGAGTTATCATTTGTTTTTGTTTACAGGTGCTAAAAGATTGTCAATCAATTGAATGGATTTATCAATAAAACGATGACAACTCTCTATCATTTGATTTGATACTTAAAAACTAAGGGTTAAAGTTGGTGTCATTACTATAATGTGTTTGTAAATATGTTGGTGTCATTAAAGCTGGTGATTTTAACAAATCACACCGCCACGGGTTTTGGAAATATGTTATGAAAAATGTGTTTGTATTATGTTATGATAAGTTGATGGTACTAGTATATGATAACTAGTATGATTTGTTAAAATGTAATTTGAAAACTCGATACTCGAGTGAGTACATATAAATAAGTATGAGTATAAGTTAAGTTTTAAATTGAATTTTAAAAAGAAAGAACAAAGAAAAAAAACATTTCTGTATTTTTACATAAAGCAAAAGTAAGTTTTTAGATGAAGTATATTTAAGTAAGTATGATAAGGTAACGGCCCCACAAAATCGGGTCGTTGCAAAGTTGGTATTTAAGTTAAGTACGAATTCACGGCCCTACATAGGTCGGGTCGTGACAATTACTCTCAAAATTAAGGTCACCCCAACAAATCTTCTGTCAACTAAATGTTCTAAACCCAAGTTGTGGCCTTGACTTTCCTTTCAACGCTTTTTTATTTCACGAAAGAAAGTGAGTTGCATTTAAATATTTGAAAGAAAAAAATTAAATATTGACAGAGAAACCTGTAGTTGGGTACAAAAATAACATTGAAAGAAAAAGATTTTTTTTTTTTTTTCAAAAGGGAAAGATTGGGGAAGGTTGTGTGGTCACATTATCATAATAAGACTGCTCATATAATAAAACCATCTACCGTTGGATTGTAAGCCTTTAAAACAACCAATTTTGATCCCACCAACACTCTCAGACCACACATCTGTTGTACCGAGTTGGAAAATCCGCAAAACCCTTTCGCCATTTCTATGCGAAAAGGCATAGTACGATCCGCAAAAACCCTTTCGAGTGAGTCAAAAAGTCCCTCACCTACACGTTATCAAGATTTGGTCAGGCAATAATCGTTTTGTATCTTTGTTGGGTATGTAATTTTGCACCACTCTCAGCAATGTACGCACGTAGTTGTCAAAACTAGGTCGTAATTGAAAAAAAGAAGAAACAAAAAACAGCGATTCATTGAATACCAAATTAAATCGAAATAAAAGTAACAAAAATAACATTAGATGAACAAGTTTTTACTTTTCCGGTCTTCATCTACTTAAAACTAAAAATTGAGCCAAACCAGTAATAGGCCGTAGCAGTTTCGATTGGTTGTTTCTGCTAAGAAGATTTGAGACCCCTTTGGACTTGTCCCGATTGCTAACAATGTGATTTGACATTCAAAAGATCTAGCCAGAACAATGTTTTCATTTACCAATATTAGATTCTCAACCAAAAAACCTGCAAGTACTAATTTGGAGTGAAATTATCGGTTAATGAATCGCAATGATTTTCCGGGTGCAAAGAACCGCAGATTGAGACGTTGAGAAACAAGAATCCAATTTAATTAGTGATTTGCTCACAAGAACTGACAGAAATAGAATTAACTAAGAACTCGCATGAGAAACCCGGGTTGAAAATGGACTTCGATTTCAGGTCAGGTTGATTGAAAGGGAAGGTAAAAGGTTAAACCAAAACATACACAAACGGTAAAATCCATAAATCCAGAAAGTGAACCAACAGATTTTTCTGGAGCCTCAAATTTTCTCAGAGCACTACTAGTCTACAAAGAAAACACAGATTACTGATTCGGATAAGAATTCACCAGTACGTTTCAGAATAAACTTACAAGCTCCCTTCTAATAGAAACCTGTATAGGTAGTTTTTTAGCAGGTCCCCACGGCAGGCCAACGCTATGTGAGTTGCAGATTCAACAACCTTATTGCCTACAATTGCTGAATTAGTAGAAATTTTATCGTACGCTTCTGTGAAAACAATTTTGGCATACGGTTTTTTAAATAACCAAAATGTTTCATATTACCTTCACCTCATGCTCATTAAGATCCCAACGATAATTCAGCGAAGTTAACACTTATTTGAGTTCAATTCAATATCTTATTTTTGCCAAATTTAAAAGGACGGGACAAAAATGAAACTATAAGCAAACGAACAGAATAGGAGACAGGATGAGTTCCAACTGATTTAAACTTGACATTTTGCCAACATGGGTTATACCAACTATAGAACAGTCGTTCAAATAACTCAACTAAAGTTTAGACTCCGCAGCTAAAGGCTAGCCAGGTTCGAATTGCAGCAAAAAAATGCCACCGAGCACGATATAATGGAGTTACCAGTGTGCAAAGATTCCTTTAATTGGAAATTTATGTTCAAATTCAGAATGGATTCGACCTGGAAATGCTCCGTGGTTCCTCTTCCTATATACTTGTCACTTGACCGTGTTAAAAACACTAAATTTTCAGAATTGAATTTTATGAAATTTACTCGGGAATTAATTTTTATGACTGAAATGAAGTCTAACAATGAAAACTTTTCCTCAACTGTATCACATATTTCCAACGGGAATTGACTATATGCCCAAATAATAGTTAAGTTTGTTAACAGACCGCCGTAGCCTATTATATATCATTTCTAAATCTTGCTCATAGATGTTCATTTGGGAATACGAATCTACCCAAAGATATTGCCATTTTGCTTAGAATTCTAAAAATTTATTGTTTAAACATTCCGAGTTGTTTGATAGGAGGGGCACAAATAGACAAGAAAACTCTAAAAACACTTCGAGTTTTTAAGCAGTCTAAATCCGTAAATTAATTTTTTAATTTTCTATTAAATTTTGTAGTATCCTCGAAAATAGGCTTTCAAGAATTATAGAACGCAACACTAATAATGTTTAGAAGATACTTGTAAGTTCTTGCTGAAAATCTCAACCCAGAACACCGAAGAATTAATACACAGGCAGGTAGATGGCTATAGTGGATAGGGTTACGAACCATTGTGTGATCCTATCAGTTAAAAATGTCTTATTTCTTTTAAACGAGAGCATGTGATAAGGTCCTATTAAAAACGAGCTAATACTCTTCTCCCTTTTGAGTTTTGCATGTTGTCTTATAGTCCATTTAAGATTCCAACAGAATATTTCTGGAATGTGGTACGGGCAAAGATGTTTACTCGGTTATAATCTAACCGCATCACATTTGATTCTCTAGGGTTTGTTGGGAACTGCTCCTAACTCTGTATTTACAGAGGGATAAAATTACTCCATCCCAGTAGAGTTTATAAAATAAGTTCAGGAAGAAAATCTCTTACAGAATGCAATAACATTTCATAATTACAATCTGAAAAGGTAAAAATATTTATGCTCCTATGGTTAAGAAATAGCTTAAAATAAGTCGATCACTTTAGATATACGTTATATAGTAAGAACGGACTATACGTTAGATTACATATGCAAGAGAGCAATAACCATAACAGTAGATGCATGTAGATTGCATGGATGATAGACAAACAAGTATGACATGCATATTATGAAATGACTTCAAAACAAAAATTGGAACTATAAACCATAGCAGTAAAAGCATGTCAGCAAATAAACTTCTACACAAAGCCAAGCATATCAATGAATTAAAATATAACTAGAAGAGACGGAATTAAACCATGCAAAAACAAATTTCAGATAATTTTAGCAACAAAACATCCAGCAGCAATGAAAATCCTATAAGCCTGTGTGGAATTACCTAAAGAAAGAAAACGTTAAAATCTAAACCCCCCACACTAAAATCTCTATTTTATCTTATAAATATAACCACCACTTAAAAAATGCTCTTCAAATCCCTCTCCAAATTTCAACCTATTTAATCTCAAAAATATCCAATCTACCATACGAGGAAACTACTATTTACTCATAATTTAAAAAATAATAATAATAATAAACTTAAAAAATGATCAAACAAAGCATTATCAGGTTACAACTGGAAGGAAATCCACAACAAAAGTAAAGCAACACTAGATCATTCTCTTCGCTAAAATCTTATTATGAAATTCCTCTGTCTTAATCAACTTTACTTAAAATCATTCCACTTAAAAAACCCTTCTGGCATGTCATTCTTCTCCATAGAAAAGCATACTATTCTATATTAGCCTTGAAAATATTACATGCAACTAGCCAAACAATACAAGACCTTCATCCTAATATCAGTGTTGCAAAACTCTACGCTGTCTAGGAAGAACAAAAATAGACTGAAAAAATCTAGACAAAAATTCTCAAAACAAGTTACTGCAGCCAGGACTGTATGCAACAATTTCAAATTTCCCAGAAAAAAAATTGACAAGTTAAGCCTATGTAATGCTAGAAGAGATATACAAGTTAAAGAAAAGCCTAGCCATACAAGCAAAACAAAGAAGTCAACTACAATTTAGTCAACCGCAATAATTATAAAAGATAAACATTCCACCAAAGAAACTCAGATCATAAATGGAAGTCAGAATACGAGAAATTACCTAGGTGGAGCAAATTTATTGTTGGCTTCCAGAACCCCGCCCTGCTTGAGCACCAACTTGCTGCTGTTGCTGCTGAATTTGGAGAAGCAGATTTGCTGCAAACTGCAGGGTTGATTGATATCTCTGATTCTTATCAACCTCACCCTCTGATGTTCCCTGACCCGCTCCAAGAATTGCAGATTGCAGCTGCTGAACCTGATTTGATACCTCTGTATTCACCTTATCAGCAGAGACGGGCATTACAGTTTGTGATAGCACATTATTAGCACTATAAGACTGACCCGCCAAAGTCACAGGATTGATGAGTTGCTGTGAAAGAGTTGGATTGTACAGCCCAGAAGCATCTGTTCCATGTGCTATCCCGTAGCCTTTCTGGGTACCGGGTGGAGCTTCAACCTGATATTGGGTCAGATGCGGCGAAGGACCAGTTTGTCCTCCTTGAGAAGGGACCGGAAAGTTACTCAGAGGCCTAGACTGCAGTGACTGACTTACAGTAGGGCCTTGGAACTGATTGCTACCAAGGACTTGCTGTGCGGGGTGGCTAGGTGTATTTGAAACAGAAGGATAAGACTGCAGTTGTGAAAGGTTCTGAGCCTGAGGATGAAACTGACTGCCCACTTGTTGTAATCCATGCCCAATATGATCAGAAGTTTGGTAATGATCATGTTTCCATCCAGGAGGTGTGGTTACTTTATTAGGTGTAACAGGAGGAAGTGCAGGCCTTATTGTCGTTCCAGAAGCTTTTGCGCCTTCTGGACCAGAAGACTTGGAATTTGCAGGCAGTAAGGATGCTAGAGTGGCAATCAGCTCGGGTGTTAGTGCAACTCCAGCTTGTGAGATTCCCACGGCATTATTAGAGCCATAATCTTGAGGTACTGACTGCACTCCAGGAGACTCGGTAGTAGGTGGAAAAAGCGGTTTTGGAGGGAGCTTCGATTCCTCTTGCAATATCCTGCCATAATCCATTGGCAGAACTCGTTCCTCCTTTGGTGGAACACCATACTCAGCCTGGGGAGGAGGAATCTGATGCCTATCTGCATACTGTGAAGTAATAGGCAGGTGCGACTGTTGCTGACCCAAAGTGCTAGAAGAGACTTGTGGAAATTTGAGAACAACTCCATACAGGCGTTCAGGGCCAGCAACTTTCAAAACATTTGTGAGAAACTCTGAAGGTGGTACTAAAAACAAGGTGGTCCCATCATCAAACTTGGCAACACCAGCCCGGTTTTTGGCACCCAAGTATCTAAGGAATTCAGTGTAAGATGCAAAATCATCCTCGCTATCTGGCAAGAAGAAAACAATTTCAAACCCAATGGCTTCTCCATAGTGTTTAGCAAGCATATCCAAACCTGTTCTGGCTGAGCAGTTCACAACTTCAGGACTGCAAGACAATAAACACGAACAAAAAATCACATAAAATGATTTGTCAAAGAATGCATAAGAGGTTAACCAATCCAATAAAGGTTTATATGTACCCAAGTTAATCAGTACATTAAGTTTTTCTCAAGATTTCAAAAATTTACAATCTCAGAGCTGGTTATATGCACAGTTCCAGGAAAAGGTTATTTTCCCTAACCAACAAACCAAATGTTCTGAAAGACAGAGACGATATAAAAAAGTACAGAGAAAATGTGTGTATAAACGTTTGTAAGCAGCACCTCAATTTTCTAAAGAACCATTAAAGGAAACAGTTACATTTGCAAAACTCTGAACAAATTACAAACATTAACAAATGTACGGAGAAGGAACTATGTTTAGCATCAATAAACAAATTCCAAAGAAAAATGAAAAATACTCACAGCTCAGATCCTATTCCTTTTCCAATGGGGACACAACGAGCACGGCAAACAGGAGTCCCACCCTTGGCAATAATCCCACGCCACACATAATCATTATCGGGATTAAATTGAGCAGGTCCTCCAGCCGAACCCCTAAGGCCAACAGGACTAAGGCGACTCTTCCCTTGAACATTAGCGAACGGGCCAGAAGCACCTTTGTCAACGGCAGCAACAAGCCCATAAGATTGGTCCAAACCCATCCCATGGTCATCAATTTTTCTCAACCGAAAAGAAGCATCATCTATAGACAGAGGGCCATCTATCCTGGACCGTTTAGAGTCCCTCTGAAATTGGTTCACATCCAATACATCCCATGCACCAGACGCAGTTCTCGTTTGTGTCCTATTACTTGATGCAGGAGAAGACAGCACACCAGTAGTAGGAGGAGACGGCCTTTTCCAGTTTGGACCCATTAGATTTTTGGAATTGCCTTCTTGATAATTTGGAAGGGTGGCTGAATCATTAAGCTCTTGACCTGAAAACAGAGGCTCAAATCTACCTTGAGGACCCAAAGGCCTCATTGGCATATGAGGTCCAAGAATTCCACCATGAGGTAGTGGTCCAGGGAAATTACTTGATATTAGTGGCCTATTTGGACCATACATATCCATCTGTAGAGGTCGAAAATGGTGTTCATTGAGCATCATGTCTGTCCCAGGCCCTTTACCTCCAGGATAAGGGCTAGTAAAATCTTTTCCAGGGGCGAGGTCACTGCTTGAGAACATAATACTAATTCGAGGATCGCTGAAAAGTCTACCTTGTAAGCCCTCCTTGGCACGCCGAGCTTCATCGACACTTCTGAATTCCACAAAAGAGTAGTTCCTTGAAGGGAAACTTTTGATCCTCTCAATCTCACCAAATAAGATCATGGCATTGTGCAGCATTTGTTCATCAATATGAAGAGAAGGAGGGTAACCTATCCATAAAACTTTGCTAGGTGGGCCATCTCCTTTCCGCCCCCCTGAAGGTTGTGGATACTGCACAATCAAAAAGAAAGTAAGTAATATAAACTAAGCTAATATAAAAATACAAGTATGACTCATTACTGCCGTCTTCAATCCACACAGACTCTCATAAAACAAAGGGAACTTTCCAAAATGAATCCAATAAGTCCCTTTGATATAGTAAAATACACAAGTGTTTAGAACAGGGAATTAGCAAAAAGAAATGTTAGTGGCATCAATTTTTAAAGGAATAACCTGCTGTCTTCTATGAATAGGATGCAGATCAGGAGGCCCCATACTTCTTCCTGGAAAATGTCCATCTCTGGAGTCAGACCACTGTTCCTGTTCCATTGAGCATAGGCAACATAAGTTCATTTCAAAAGGAACAGTTGTAATTTACCACTATTTCTATTGTCGCGAGAGGACTAAGTTTGCCAAATGTTCATTATCGAGAAAGGAAAGGATGATGTAGAAAAGAAAAAAAGAAAGGAAAAAAAAAAAGATAATGTCCCGATACAATTATACAAATTTGCTATTTGAAGACCATACATGAGTTTTGGAAGGAGGGACTGCAAAATAATTCTAAGCATGCCTAACTATTATTAATAACATTGTAAAAGAAACATAGTATAAAAGAACAGGAAAAAGGAAAATATATTTTATTTATGCTACATAAAGTATTGTTAAGAAAAGGAGAAGGAATAAGTTTGAAGCTATTAAAACTACAAGTCTTGCTTTAGACTATAATAAAAACCACTCAATTTAACCTTACAAGTCAAGAGTTTTTTTGACATAATATATCATCTATTTAAATTTCAGTTGTTCAACAAATCAACTTAGCTCTCGAAAATCCAGCTAGTTTAATGAGTATTGCGCCATTGATAGAGCAATTAATTTGGATCAACAACTCACCCTTCTTGAAGGTTGTGATCGAAGAAAATCCACACGTAGCTGATCACCACCCAAACGCTTACCATTCATGTTTCTCAATGCTTGGGAAGCATCTTCAATTCTGAGAAATTCAATGAATGCAGTATTCCGATCTCTCATGAACTTAAAGTCCTCAATTTTCCCAAACTTGAGAAACTCCTCTTCCAGTTCTTCCTTTGTAACAGATGTGCTAATGCCACCCACCCACAGATGTTTACAAGGTTTTGCCTGGAAAAAAAAATAAACCACTAATGTAAGAACCACAAATTGTCACTCCCAAGCAGTGTGGTCGGAAGGTAGATAGTAGTTCAAGGTCAAATAAAATGAAAATAGCAATAAAAACAAAAATAGTAACTTTAAGGACTAAAAATCTACAAATGCAGACTGGCTGATCCCACCCTCCTATAGATGCTTACATGGTTTTTATGGATTAATCATAAAGGATCTTTACAACTACAAATAAGAATATCCAAGAACGAGACTAGAAACAGTATTCCCACTATTTAAGGGTAAGAAGCAACAAACAAGTAAAAAGTACGTTTCACGACTGAAAATCTAATTGGTATCGCGAAGAAAACATATTAGAAGCCAAGAAGAAGATGAAATCAAACACATCATTGAGCCATCAAAAGGTAGATATGACAAAACCAAAGTGCGTTCATGCCATCACGTGCCGACAAACAATGCATCTTTAAGAAACTAAGCACTGCATCACACAAAGAAATGTTAGTGCATGTCCACTGTTGGATAATCACTATATCTTCTCGTCATATGAAAAGCAAATAAAGGTGGAACTTAAGATGTAAAACCCTAGCTGTAAGAGAATAACTCAATTCATGCTCTTCATAATTTCGGAAATTTAAGAAAGCAAAACTCAAGTGTTCCCCCCCCCCCCCCCCCCCCTTCCTTTCTTCCTCCTCAAAGAAAAAAAAAACAAAACACAAAAAGCTATTGATATTTTAAAGCCTAGTGATTCCGTTTATCCGAGGACAGAACCAAACTTAAGACAATACACAAAGGCTAAGAAAATGGCTGCCCGTGGGCCATATTTAGTCTTGTCAAAGTGTTTAATGCATGGTATCTTGTGAAAATGAAGGAACATGGACAAAAAGCAATGCATGCATGGCTTAGTAGGAGCTAGGAGGATTAAGGATTTGAAACTTTAGCTGAGTGCATAGTTTAGTGGAGGAAGGTTATCCTCTTGAAGTGGTTGCTCATAACATAGTTTAGTAGTTCAAAAGAGCAATGGTTCTCAAGGAAGTCAGATTTTCCTTCAGAATCGAGTGGAAAAGGGGATCTAAAATAGGCTCGGGACCTTTAGTTTTAAGGTCAAGCGTGACGGGCAAGATTGATTTCGCCATTCGAAAAAATAATATATTGTAAAACCTATTAAGTGTAGCTAGTTGACTTTGTTAGCATCTCTTAATCAACTGATAGTTCGCTATCATATGCCAGATCTCAGTCAATGACCTTGTTTCAGGAGGGTGTTTTATGAGGAGCTTCTATAAACCAGTAGGTGCCTAACGAGAGATTTTCCTTCAAAGACTATGCACGCAATCGCTCACTCATGGAAGCCCTTTCATACACAATGAGTACACAGATTAACTTTATCGCCAACAATAAGTTTAAATAAGTCCACAACCTTGATTTTTAACAATGTCAACCTTGAAGTTTGAACTTGGAAAAAAAAGAGGTACTAAAATCTCTACATTAACCAACTCTGCTTAATTTTTTCCCCTAAAATTAGCATGTCCCTTGCAAAACATGTACAACGATTGGACACAATAAACGTAAAACATAGCTAACTTCAATGTAGAAACAAGTTATAATCTCAATGACTTCTCGGTGTTGACTTTAAAGCTATGGTTCTCTAAATCCATGATCAAATTACTTATTATCATGTTCAGTAGTTCCAGTTTCACAGTAATTAAATATAATAGTTTAGGAACCAATTTGATACAAGCATCAACGCTGAAAGAAGATTTTTGTATGTTACCCTTTTTCACCTTTTTTTTTAATTCCCACTGCAACTTAAATTTCAGTTTCGGGTAGAGTTCACGAAGAATTCATATTATGGCCGTATATGTAAGAAAGATAAAGAAATTGCTAACCAGAGTTCACCTTTCGCGCAAACTAATTCTACCTGTGTTCTGTTTGCTCTCATTGTTTAAGGTTTGGCAGAGATCTACTATGCATTATTCAAGTTTGTCCTGTTGTTAAATTCCATATGAAAACTAACCGAAATCTGAAATATCTTAGCTACAACTGCTAAATCATGTTCTGTCATATTAGGATGATCAAAAACGAAAAGAGCCCTTTGTCCATCATCCATCAATACAAGCTCCAACACGAAAAGAGCCCTTTGTCCATCATCCATCAATTAAAGCGGACTATAAACAGTCCCCAGTCTATAAAATCGAGGGATTTATAGCTAAATAGCCTTTTTTTAATAAGTTTTTTAATAAATGGCCTAAATTTTTAAAAATTAGTTAAAAGACCATTTTTTCTAAAATGGTTAATCAATTGTTTTAAATGATCAATAATCAATGATTGACCACATGATGATCAATCAGTGATTGACCACATGATGATCAATCAGTGATTGACCACATGATAGTCAATCAGTGATTGACCACATGATAGTCAATCAGTGATTGACCACATGATAGTCAATCAGTGATTGACTTACTGTCAATCATTGATTGACCATTAATCAATCACCAAATTTCACAAACCGTTAGTCAATTATTGATCGACTAAATCTAAAAAATGACAAACGGTAATTTTTCTAAATAAAAACTAAAAAAGGCCACCCAACCTAATTTTCCTAAAATTGATTGCTCGTAACCAAAAATTTTGACTTTTATTGAGAGTTTATTTTTATTTACATGAGGAAATTTAAGATATTTAATAATCTCCTAGATTACTACCCAATAAAGCGGCTAAATTTGGCATAGGAAAGATTAACCTTAATCTGCAGCCGAAAATCGCAGAGTTTGAAGCGAAAGAATTGTCGACGTTAAATAAATCAAACAAATCAGAGAATAAGAAAACTGAAATTGAAATTGAAATTGAATAATAAATTCAAAAAATCAATAACAAATTCGGCAGAATTCAGAATTCCAGACCGGTTAGAACACGAATAACAACAACACAAGAAACCTAACGAAACCCAGAGATCAGAACGAACCGGTCGAGCAAACTCAATCTTAATGGGATTCCCACGGAAGAGCGTGCCTTGCAAGGCGTCCTTGGCAGCCTTGGCGTCCTCCATGCGCTTGAAGAACACGAACGCGTAGCTCCGCGACGAGTACGAGGTGACGCTGTCGAGCGCACCGTATTGCACGAACAGGTCCATGAGATCGGCGTCGGTGACGTCGGTCGCCAGGTTTCCGACCCAGAGATTGTTCGACGGCGTCTCGAACTCCTCGCCGCCGCCTCCGCCTCCTCCGCCGCCGCCGCCGAGCTTGTTCGACTTGGTTGGAGGCGCCATTCGCGGGCGAAGCCCTAGGGAAACTGACCTTATAACGGCTGGCTATGGAGAATTGGAGATTAGTCGCGGAATTGGAGTTAGGGTTTGGAGCGTTTGAGGGAGGGAGAGAGGAGAAGAGAAATCGAAAAAGGATGGAAAAAGGGAAGGGAAGGGAAGGGAAGGGAAGGGAAGGGAGATGTAGAAGGGGATACTCTATCTGTGGGTTGTGGGAGTTATGAATTACGGAACTGAAAAGCGAATTTTATATTTTCTGGTATAAGTGTTTGATTCACGTGTACGTTTATTCTGTTTCTTTGTGAACGACACGTCGTTTTTTATCTTTTCATTTTTTTTTATTTTTTTATTTTTGAGTAAACTTTTTTTTTATTATTTTTTAGTAACCTTTAAATTTTTTTAAAGATTTTTTGAGATAAGAAAAATCAGTAAAGTTCGATTTCTTGCCACATATATATAGTAAAGTATATATATATGTTTTAACAAAATGTTGAAAATATATCTATCAGTGTCTCTTTTATGTAGTGATAGCATATCATGCTGCAAATTTAATTTTTTATTTAAAAGTTGGTAATAACTAATTAATTTACATGTAACTTCATGTTTAGAATCCTCAAGTGATTGGATGCATGAATTTGTGAGTGTGTAATTTAGAAATCCAATCCTGGACTTTTCATTTCTTATAAATAATAGTAAAATTTAACAGCAAAAAAAATTCATATTTAGAGTCTTATCACATTACGCTATTGAAATATTGAGGTAAAGAATAAATATCATTGGAAAATAATAATTTAAATCATCTTATTAATATATTATAACATAAAAATGCTATACAAATAATGTCTGTGAAGGATACCGTATAGGAGCATATATATATATATATATATATATATATATAACTTAGGATCGTTTTAGGGCTCTTAAAATATTTTTTCCTTTTCTCCTAAAAAAATCTCTTTTTTTTTTCTTTTCGAAAATTAAAGAAGTAAATAACATATTTTAAAATAGTAGAGGTAAATAATATATAATGACAAATACGTTTTACGAAACTAATTTATGGTAAATTTACCTTATAAGTAACTTTTGTAATGTTATAAATAATGTGCTATTAAGTGATGCTATTTCGAGGATTTTAATATTTCTCACGCTCTTCATTTGTTTACAATTTTTTATCTCACAATCACCATAAAATAAAATAATTGGCTTCGCCACAACTAAAACAAGTTTGGCGACTCAGAAATCGAGCTCTACAATGACCTCTAGAAGCTCAAGGTCCTCAACAACACATCCGAGTAGGGCTGGCAATACGGGTCGTGACACGACGATACGATTCGAAAACGACACAAATTTCGCAGGTTCAAGTTGGGAAAAATAGGGACAGGTCAAATTTCGTGTCAATTCTGTGTCAATTTCGGGTCAATTTCGGGTCAAATTTCGTGTCAATTTCAGGTTAAATTTCGTGTCAATTTCGGGTCAAATATCGTGTCAATTTCGGGTCAAATTTCGCGTCAATTCCGTGTCAATTTCAGGTTAAATTTCATGTCAATTTTGGGTTAAATTTCATGTCAATTCCGTGTCAATTTATGGTCAATTTTCGTGTCAATTTCATTTTTTTTTTTTGAAGGTGCAAATGGCATCCCACCCTCTAGTAAGAAAAAGGACAAAGGTAAAGTAATGCAAATAATGGATGTGGATGAATTTGATCTTTTCAAGGTAATATTCAATTTCCTTTGTTTATTTATTTATTTTTACTAACTAGTGATTTTTATAAACTAATGCTTGTTGTTTGTTGTGTAGGAATTTGATGATGTCTCCTCTGATTCTTTTTCTAGTGCAAATAGCAAATCGGAGTTGGAACTTTTTTTGGATGAGCCCAGGATGAGAAGGAGTGATGATCTAGACATACTTTCCTATTGGAAGACAAATCAATGTCGCTACCCCATACTTGCTGCAATTGCTCGTGACAATTTGAGCATTCATGTATCAACAGTTGCTTCAGAAGCTGCTTTTAGTGTTGGTGGTCGTGTACTTGACTAGTTTCGTAGCTCTCTTAAGCCTGACACGGTTGAGGCGATTATATGCTCAAGAGATTGGTTATTTGGGAGTGAAGGTAAATTTTCGCAGGTTCTCTATTATTACTTAGCATTGTTAAATTAATCTCATAATCATAAATTTTTTTTTCAATTTTTCTCGTGTAGTTGATATCAAAACAGTTGACAAAGATATGGATGATGTCATTCAAAATGTTGTGGATCTTAACATTGATAAGGAGAAAACAGTTGACCAAGATTCTAACTCTAGATGTGCCTGAGTTGTACTTGTTGTGTTTGTTTTTTGTTAATGTTGGTGCAGCTATTTGTTTAGTTGTATTTGTCTACTAGAACTTGGTATTTTGTTGGTGTTATGTTGTTTGATTTTAGACTTTTTATGTTTGTATTTGGATTTATGGAGTTTATTAAGATGTTTGTAATAGGACTTTGCCTAACTATGATTGTGAACTTTGCACTTGAGTTGGAAGTTTAATTTTATGATTTTCTATTTGAAAACAATCCTTAAAACTTATTGTTTTGTCAATAGTATGTTTTTGTTAAAGGTAAATTATTATTCTTCTAGGTTTTTTTATGAATTTGGGACATAATTTGCTTAAATTGAATTGGTTTTTGTATCAAATTCAAATTAATTGCGGGTTCAATTTGGGTCCAATTCGAGTTGCGGGTTCATTTCGGATCAAATTCGTGTCGCGGGTTCAGTTCATGTCACGGGTCAATTTCGTGTCGCGGATCAATTTCGTGTCAATTTCGTATCGCGGGTCAATTTCGTGTCGTGTGTCAATTTCGGTTTGTGTTGTATCAATCCGTTACGGGTTTGCGTCGTGTTCGTGTCGCGGTTTGAAGTCGTTTTCGTGTCACGGGTCGTGTTCGGGTCGGGGAAGAAAAAATTCGACACGGCTCTAACACGATACGAACCCGACACGTGACACGAATTGCCACCCCTACATCTGAGATTGTTTTCTCATCACAATTCTATTCATCCCCACTCTTGTAAAAAATTTAAAAAAAAAAAAAAAAATTTCTCACAACACTAAGGCCTAAGGGGGCTTCAACTTTTTATTAACCGTGTTTTTATATTTGTATTAGATCAAAATTTACAATTAATGCCCTTTAAAATAATTTCATTTTATTTCTACGAAAAATAATAGTTTATAATTTTAACCTCAACAAAACTTCTCGCTTCGTCACTGTCTCACAGGACATTTTGACAAAGAGGGCAAGGATGAGGAGGTTAGAAGAGAGCTGTGCAGGAAAAGTGGGAGGTGTTGTTGGCAGAGAGAAGGAAAGAGAGCGAGCAAAACTAGCAAAGCAGCAAAAAAGTGGAGTAGAAAGAGTGAGAGAACAAACATGCGAAAATTTCTCAAGAAACCAGGGAGGCTTTTTTTTTTTTTTTTTTTTTTTTTTTTTTTAAGAATTTTGATTTTCTAAGTATTTGGTAAAATTAATTAATTATTTATTTGTAGGACATTCTTGATATAAAAAAAAAAATTCAACCGCACAAAAGTATAAATTTTGTATATTTGTTTAGGGTAAGCGTGCGGTACCCCTTTAATATATCCTATTAGTAGAGTCCCTTTTGAAACCGTTTAGATATAATCAAATGAATGATATATTGTTTGCGCAAAATAGTTGTAATGCATCTTATCTCATACTAGTATAGACTAAAAAATTAAAAAATAATATATAAAAAATAAATTAATAAGAAAACAATACTCATTCCCTCCCCGGCCATCGGCGATGCTCCTTGGCTGACGATCCCCACCCCCCCTCCTAACGCCGACAAGCCCCCCTCCACCCTACCACGAGCTCAGTCCCCCATCGCACCCCCTCCACCCCCCTCCCAATGCTGACAAGCCCAACACCCCCCCCCCCCCCCCCCCCTCGAAGCCAGATATGGTCGGCGTTTGGGTTGGGGGGGCCGTCGGCGTCGCGAGAGAGGTGCCTCCTTGGCATTGTCGTCAGCATCGGGGGGCCACTGGTGGACGGTCGCAAGATCAGTTTTTTTTTTTTTTTTTTTTAGTTTTTTGAATTTCTATTTTTTTTATTTTTAGTATATAATATTATGGGTTAAGGTACATTATAGTTATTATGCATAAGTAACATCTTAACCGTTTGATTATATCAGGACAGTTTAAAAATGAGCTCTACTAATAGGGTATATAAATAAGATTTTACGACAGACTTATCTATTTTTTTAAGTCTTTTATTTATGTTTATTTTTGGAAAAGTTATAACTTTTAAGGTATTTGTATTGGCTTATATAGCCCCTACAAGGCTTGGAGTTTGGCATTTTCGCCCTTAATTTGTTAATTGTGGCTACCAGAGGGGGGCTCAGGTTTTTTTTTTTTTTTTTTGTTATTATTATTTTTCTCAAAGATACTACGACTAAATATTGGAGGATTAATAAAGTGTGTATATTCTGGAATGAAAGTTTGATACTTGTGTCCATCCAGTGAAATTACAAAAGCTATTAGAAGTGCCAACTTTTTTTTTCTTTTTTTCTTTTTTTTGCTTAAAGAAAATACAAAGTAAAGAGTTCGAATCTCAGAACAAATAATGAGAGTCTAAACATTGAGAATATGACCACTCCGTCTGTCTTTTTGAGGGCACAGTGCCAACTATTATCATTCTTTCAAAGAGCTGCTGAAAACTATGAAAATCAAGCTCAGATTTTTAATTAAAGGACAAACTACAATCTATATAATAGAGCATTTTTAGGATTATTTTAATATAGACATTTAATAAAAATAGATGAGAAATTGTAGCAATTAGTATATTTTATAGGTACTTTTGAGGTTTATAGCATGTTTCTTTTTTAAATGATAAATTACAATATATATTTCTGGCAAAATCCTTTAAATTCCTTAGATTTTCTAAAAAAATTCGGATTTACGATCAATTCTTAACAGCAAATTTGTGTGCATAGTATTATGTTAGAGAGAGAAGAGGAAGCATGATGGGTTTTTTTGATATTATATGATAATCAATTTGATTATGCTATTAATTATTATATTTAAAATTTTATGTTATAATTTACTATAACTCTCTTCAAAAATACTATCTTACTATTTCTCTCTTTATGGATTGAAACATTAAATTAATTTAATCTATGAAAAAAACCTACTCTATGGATGAATAAAAGTACATCTTCTAACATGAATTTTTCTCTCCACAAACTCACTACACTACTATTTTCCAAAAAAATATAGTATTCTGATTATAATTTACAAGTTACAACATATGAACAAAATTCCAATAAACGATTATCTAATTTCTTCCACCTTACTACTACAAAACGTTTAAGAGAGAGAATCGAATTTTTCTTTAAAGAAAAAAGAATGGAAGTTTTAAATACGAGAAAGACAACATTTTGGAGAATATAGAAATATTTATCTTTAATTCGGACCATACCAGTAGCACTTTTCGAAATGGCTGAAAATTTTGAAAAAAGAAAATGTTAATACACCCTATCCATGAAAAAGATCTCAATAACTTTTTTACTGAATTGTTAATGTTAAATTAGAAATTTTGCTATGGTACCCTTTCTAAGTTTGATATTCTTTCAAGTGTTATCATAAATTCATAAAATATCATGTCAATACATTTTTATAACTGTTGGATCTCTTCAAAAATAATATAAAAAAAAGACAGTTTTTAGTATGCAAATCTCAAAGCTGAAAAATAAAATCCTATCAATAATGTAATTTTTCATATCCGTCATATCATAAATTCTTGAGAAAATACTGACAAAATAGCAAACAAAGGGTATCTTGTCACATAGGAGCTGATCTAAAATCTCTCTTCATATTTAAAGCAAACACATTCAGTAAAGGATAATTAGGGTGGGTGGTCTATATTTATTACATAATCTAATAAATAACCCAATTTTCTTTTATTTAGTTAAATAGCCTCATATATGTTTTGTTTAATTAATTTTCATTTTTCCCAAACACTTCCCCTCCTTCTCTCTTTCTCCTCTCCCAATGACTAAGATCCACCATCGGAGGCGACGCAGCTCGCCAACCAGATCTGTAGCTCATTTCCCCTCTAAGATCCCCTCTGTTTTGTTTCTCGTTCACCAATGACCAGAGGATGAGCACATGTGACGGAGAAGATGTGGCGACAACAAAGGAGAGCCAGCCTTTTCTATTCCCGATCTTGGCTTCTTCTCCGGCAAGAGATCCTTTGCAACGGCCCATTTTCTGTCACAATCTGGGATGTTGGTTTTTGTTTTGCAGGTTGAACCGTCAGGAGGCGAGGTGGTCAAATAGGAGATCGCACTGTCTCGACGAAGATCACGAATGCAAACCCAATGAAGACAAACTACTGACGGAGCTCCGAATCTCCTTTCACGCTGAGCTCCGACGAAGTCGCGAATCACCGTTCTTGAGATTTGACGGTGATGTGCAGATATGAAGCAATGACAACGGCGGCGGCAATGTCTGGGAGCTCACGGGGGTGTCATAGGTGGGGAGAGAGAGAGGGGAAGAGAGAGAAAGTTGAATTTTTTTAATTTTTTTAATGGTAAATCAATGTTTTACCCATAATTAATCATTGATTGACCAATGGTCAATCAGTGATTGACTACAAAATTTGTGAATTATATCAGTCAATCAGTCAATCAATGATTAAATAATGATAAAAAAATGTATTTTAACTAATTTTTGAAAAATTTGGTCTTTTATTTAAAAACTTACCAAAAAAGGTCATTTAGCTATTCCATTGTCAATAGTAAATCCTTTGCCAAAACATGGGGTGGGGGGAGAGAGCACTTCAAACTTTCCCTAAACATTTTTAATTTAATATAAGCCCCTTTTAAATAAGAGATAAATCTTATCGCTAACCTCCGAATGAAGATTTTTTGTTGCCTTTATTTTGCCCTAGCCAATCTCGATATGGTCGGAAATCGATTCTATTTTTCTCAATACCCTAGAACATTTGTCTGACTTCAAAAATCTCACCCTTAAGCCTCTTCGTATGTATCTATATTGTGTTTACTAGCCTAAAAGGGAATCAAATTCTATCAAATGTCGAGGTTGAAATCGGATTCCCATTCATAATTATTGATATGAAAAATAAGATTTTAATTAAAACTAATTAATTAAAAATGATAGATCTTTTTCTTTAATGTTTGTCTTACTCAATCAAAATTGATAATGAATGTAAATAATTGCATGATAATTGTCTTCTTTTGTTTAGTGCCTCTCGTTAATTTGTTTGGTTGGTAATCAGGCAGACTACTACCAGTAATCTATCAAAGCATCCTTCGACAGGTGGAATGAACACAGACCACTGCCGGTCTCTAGTCACAGGCAAGCATTATGGTATAATACATTTGGTAGTTACTAGAATACTTTTGATAATCAACATGTGTCTCTAGTCATCGGCACCGATCACCGATCTTGAGCCTCCAAGATCAAAGCGAGCCATCGAGATCGAAGTAAGGTGCCAAGGTCATGAGTTCATCGAACCACTAGATCATGATGGGTGGAGATCAAGATAAATCGCGAGGAGGGAAGGAGGGAGGGAGGGAGCGAGGTGAAAACCAAAAAATCAAACAACGAAGCTGATGCCAGATCTTGAACCTTGCCGACGGCTAATCGGAGATTTGATTCGCGCTAGAGACATCATGATGCCATGAAGTTGTCGATGTCAACAAAGCTAGTGGGACGAATCACGAGAGAAATTATGAGCTTTGCGTGAAGCCGTTGCTGTCATCGGAGCTAACCTTAGTCATCTGGGAGATAGGCAACATGACATCTTGTCCCATAGAAGAAAGCTTGTCTTGAGTATCCCGGTCAACGGGAGAGAAAAAGAGAGAGACACAAAGAGAGGAGTGAGGGAGACAACTAGAAAAAAAAAAAAAAAAAAAAGAAGGAAAAAAAAGAGAGGAGCGAGAAGTTATGTGGGGGAGAGAAAAAGGGTAAAATGAAAAAGGTGGGTACATACATAATCCAGCGATAGTACTATATCTGAGTCTATCTAAAGTTGTAAAATTCAAATCCCCTATCCTCAAATTCAAAAAAAAAAAAAAAGTTTTGAAGATAAAGTATTTAATATGTTATTATTTTTTAATTTTTAAAAACATATTATATATTTTATTAGTTTTTATAGAATATGTTATTTAGTATAATTTTCCTAAAATAGATAAAATATTAAAGGTAAATTTTTATCTTTATCTTTACTATCTATATATATATACACACACACACTGTATACACTATACTAAAAGAGCCAAAATACTGCCTTACACATTTGACACGTAACATCTTTTTCTTTTTTCTTTCTTCTTTTACTTTTGCCTTTTCTTTTTTCATTCTTTCATCTTTTTTCAGTTTTTAGCCTTAATTGAAATTCTTTTTCTCAAATGTATTCCTATCTAAATTTTTTTTCATATAACCCATTCAACTACTTTCTATTTGATTTACTCTTCTTTTTTTTCTTCAATTGTGTCCACACATGCCCACCGCTAGTAATTAAAGAAAAGGGAAAACTTCCCAAATGCCCTGGGAATTTGACCGTCTGATAATTTTGGCAACCTTAATCTCCATTATGATAATTTTGCCAGTTTTAACATTTTGAATAAAAATTTAAATGAAAAATAAAATATAATTCCTAAACTACCCTTGAATCTTCAAAACAGACTCTCCCTCACTCAACTTTCTCTCTCCAAAAAACCCGATCTTCTCTCTCTCTCTCTAAACAACAAGATCTGCTCTCGCTCTCTCTAAACACCGCAATGAAGTTCTGTCTCTCTAAACAACGCGATCAAGCTCTCTCTCTCTCTCTCTCTCTCTAAACAACCCAATCGATCTCACTCTCTAAACAACCACCGAGCTTTCTCTCTCTAGATCTAGCGAAACACCACGAAACTCCGGCAATCCAAGCTCCGGCAATCCACCATGAAACACCTGCAGCGATAACCGGCAGCCAATTTAGGTACATTATTAGTTTGCATGCTTTGTTTTTTTCTGTTTCGTAAGTGTGCAGGTAGAGAAAATACATTTCTCAACCATATTTATGACTACATTTTAATTATTTGAAGTGCCATTGATGAACTACAGTGATTCTGCAAATTTTGTATGGTTTCTAAATCAGATTTAGGTTTTTGATGCACTATATAGTTTTCTGCAAATTAATTTATTTCACATGTTATGTTTCTTTTCTTTCTGTTTGATTATGTGCAGATAGACAAAATGTGTTTCTCAATCAGATTTATTTGTACATACTAGTAGTTTGAATTGTTTTTGATGCAATATATGGATTTTATCAGAATGCACATGGCATTCTGTGGGAAGAGAACCAGATTTATATCTACATAATAGTAACTCGAAGTGTTTTTTGATGCACTACAGAATCCATATTGCATCTGTCGGAATCCATATTGCATTCTATAGGAATACATATTGCACTCTGTCAAAATTCAAATTGCATTCTATCAAAATATACTAGATTCTGTTGTTTCCGACTGCTTTCTATTCTGATGTTTGTCTCTCGTCTGATTTTCTTTTTCTTCCCATTTAATTCTCAACAGATGGAAGTGCTAAATGTGCTTTTGTATTACAACGGATAATGGAATACAAAAAATTGTTATAAAGATTACCCACTTGTAGGTGTCTTAGTCCCTGAGAATGCTACTTACGATGAGTTCTTAGCGCTAGCGTACACAACACTAAAGTTGGATAGGGAGAATTCAATTATCAAGCTAGAGTATCAAGTACACAGGGGATCGCCAAGATTAAAATTACAGAATGATACTCAGTTGAAGTTTTATTTGCAGTTGAAAAGAACAACAATGGATGTCACTCAATATCCATTGTGTATGTCGATTGAAAGTCTGTACAGCACATCACCAAATTGGAGTGGCCCAATCACAAGTGAACATTTGGAAAACAGATCACCAAAACAAAGCAACCCCGAAGAAGGAAGCAACAGTTTGCTGCTCATACAAGCAACGGAAGCACCACAGACAAACGAGAAAACAACGACACCACAACAACAGGGAACAATCTACAACACATTGGATAATGATACCGAAGAATCTGTGAACTGCGAAAATCATAAAATACATAAAAGGAAAAGAAATAGGAAGCTAAAGGATATTTTGGACCAAACTCCAGAGATTGTTCCAGTCATGGAAGATGCAGATTGTGAACAATTCTTTGTATCAAAACTTTTCCAGAACAAAAAGGTGCTGAAAAGAAAACTCGATATCATGGCATTGAAAAAGAAGTTCCAATACAGGGTATACGAGTCAGACAAGAGTAGATTCCTAGCCGTATGTTTGGACGACAATTGCAAATGGACGCTGTGATCCTTTAAATACAATGAAACAAATATGTTTGAAGTGAAGAAATTTCACGAAGAATACACTTGCTCGATCTCTTACAAGGTGATCACAGGCAGGCTAGGGCAAGACTAATAAGTGACATGATTAAAGGGAAGTACAAGCAACCCGGAAAAAGTGTGTACGTTCCAAACAGTATTGTTCAAGACATGAAGTCCGATTATGGTAAGTAGCAACAAAAATCCATATCTTTTACAAAATCCAAATTCGAACCAGATTGATATTGAAAATCTGACATAGAAAAAACTACTGCTTATGTACTATTTCTAATAGATTCTCAGTGAATGCATATTGAATTCTGATTGAATCTGATCTGAAATAATTCTTGAACAAACCTCCTCCAAACCATGCAGGTATCAACATAAGTGTAGATGCTGGTTTTCTACAGTCAAAACTTAACGGAAAAATTAGTACAAAGAACGTAATAATCGATTAATTGGGTCCTTGGACATCGTGATGAAACTCATAAAACAACATAAAAACGATGATATTCATATCAGAAAATGAACATAAATTAGATAATCAGATCAGAAAATGAGTAGAAAATAAATCAACACCAAGATTTAAAGAGATTCGCCCAACGCTGTGCTACTTTCTCTGTGTGTGAGATTCGTTTCACTATATATGAATGTTTTTGCATACAAAGTAATTTCTGGGTATATTTTGACCGAGTAACAGTAGGTTAAAGCTTAGGAAAAAGATCCTCCCTCTGCAGGAGAGGGTCTTCCTCTATTTATAGAAGAAGTTTGGGGGTTCCGGACCCGTAATTCCAGATGAGCAGTTCTTGGTGAACTACCTTTTTAGACACTTGTCACCCTCTGAATGTAGCAGTTATTAGGACAAGTTATAAATACTGGAAGTAGCGGTTAATGGTATGTCAGTTATACTGAAATATCTGACACGTCATTGTTGATTTTGAACTTGACAGTTATGGGAAATATCCCCTATAATAATTGTCCAACATAGACAACGAACGATGATAAACAAACAAAGCCTGGGCCTAGTTATAACATTGTTCGTAGTTTATGTAGGGTTTGAATGACGAACGACGGGTAAAGACAAGACTTTATCCTTGTAATCTATCGTTCGTGGTCGGTAGAGTCAATGGGCGAAAGATCAAGTTCGATCTGTTAGTTCGATGCTCGATGTTTAATTTTGAATGGATCGCATTTAGTCATTGGGTCCGGCCCAATTATGCGAGCGATGAACATTCGTTATTGACTCGTAATGAATTGGGTTCGGCCAAAATACAAAGACGCTAAAATCGAGAGTTCATCGTTCGTTAGATAAACTGTTAAAGCTAACGTCATAATGGGAAGACGAAGTCTAACCCCAACAATAAGCTACGAGAAAACTTGGAGAGCAAGGGAACTGACCATAAAATCTATGAGAGGAAAACCGAAGAATCGTAAGCAGAACTTGTCCCATTTCTACACATGTTAAAGGAGACAAATCCAGGATCAATCACCAACGTACTTTACAATGACAATAGAAAGTTCATTCATATGTTCATCGCGTTGGGAGCATCAATCAAAGGATGGCAACATTGCAGGCCAGTAATAATTGTCGATGGTACATTCCTTGAATGCAAACATGGGGGATCATTGCTTTGTGCGTGTGCAAAAGATACAGAAAATCAGATTTTCCTGCAGGCTTTCGGGATCGGAGACTCTGAAAACAATGACTCGTGGGATTACTTCTTCAAGATGCTAAGAGAATCATATGGTGAGAGAGAAGACATGTGGATTGTGTCGGATAGGTACCCAAGTATACACAGAGGTGCAGAAAAGTGGTTTCCAAAGGCACTACTTGGTTACTGCAACTTCCATCTCATTCAGAATTTTAAAACCAACTTTCCATCGGTCGCTAAAGCTCTAATACAGAATTTCTGACAATCATGGAAAGCATATGACAAACAAGTGTTCGAGTACAACATGCAACAACTAGACAACATACATGGAGGAATCACAAATATCTTGAGAAGATTGGATTTCAAAAATGGGCTAAATCCTACTCACCAAAGCCCCAATATCGGATTATGACTTCAAACATAGCAGAGTCGATGAACAACAAAGACAAGGAAGCAAGAGACATGCCAGTGACAACTCTAATGGAGTGGCTGTGACCAGTCATCCAAACCTAGTTTTTTGAAAGAAGGCAACAAGCTGAATGCATCTTCACAGAACTAGTCCACAAAATTGACAATGAAATGCGGGATAAAATCATTAAATCTTCAACCCTAACAGTAAGAACAATGAAACTTCTCTTTTACAATCTTGAACCCAGGTCTTAGTTTCTGAAATACCAAGAGTAGAAAATATTCTTGTTGCAGAGTCTGAATAACTTCTGTCAAATGTGAATTCTTCTGTAAGAATCCGTGTAGCATTCTGGCTGAATTCATAGTGAATTCTCTTAGAATGCAAATAGCAATCTGGCTGAATTTATAGTGAATTCTATCAGAATGCAAATAGTATTCTGGATGAGTTCATAGTGAATTCTATAGAATGCAAATAGCATTCTGGCTAAATCCATAGTGAATTCTGTTAGAATCAATATTATAATATACTGAGAAAGTTTGTATTTATTTGGAACATATGTTTTGCAGGCCAATGCTTCAAACTCTGATATTTTTGAAGTTACTAACATATACAACAAAAAATGGATCGTTAACATGAAAGAGAAGACTTACACGTGCTTTGAATTCAACCACGACCAACTACCATGCATCCATGCATTAGCAGCTAGCAAAAAGCTTCATATGGGAATTTATGCATGCTGCTCTTACCATTACACAACAAAGGTTTTCAAAGAAACTTATGTTGCTACTGTATACCCACTTGGAAACCCATCAACATGGGAGCTGCTGGATGAATTGAAAGGAATGCCTGTAGATCCACCTTCACCAAAGAACCCAGCAGGAAGGCCGAGAACTAAAAGAATTCCGTCACGAGGAGAAGAGTCATCAAGAAGAAAAAATGTTCAAGATGCGCAAGATACGGACACAACCGCCAAACATGCAAATTCACCTTCAAAGATACATGAGCATTGCTAAAAAAGAAAGCAACAAAGAATGATAGGACAAAAGACGATTGATGATTTGTTTTATTGTTGGATTTCTGTTACAAATTTGTTCTTACTATTGAATTGATATAACAAATTATTTTTCTTCTTCAATTCATATATATTGATGATTGATGTCTCTATCACTTGAACGCTTTATAAAACACAGTAACTCAAAAAAAAAAAAAAAAACGAACGTAACAAAAAAAAAGAAAGGATATATCAACGTTATACTATATTAAAAAAACAAAAAAAACAGAAAGTAAGAAGGATATATATTATCGAAGATATACAATAAGAATCCATATTGTATTCTTACATCATATCAAAAAGAAAAAAACTAAAAAAAAGCTGATCAATTGTCATCTAAAATTGATCAAAAACCTAAACGTTAAAAAGATGTCCAACTACCAAAAACAAAAATCACAACTCAATGCAGTCCTGCTAACCAACAAATTTAACACGTGGCATCCTCACACCGTTATCATCTTCACTTTCAAAATATAATCTATCTTTCTGAACATGATGATTGTACAACTCAACAGCTATCTTCTCTCGAAACAAAGCCATGTCTATTTCCTCTAGGCATTTGAAACGCAAATCTTGCAATAGACATAGAGCTGAAATGATGACATGTATGCCACAATCGGTACTGAAAAAGAAAAAAAAAAAAAGGCAAGCATCAGGAAAAGTATTCAATCTGAATGCACAAGGAATTCTGCTAGAATATAATACTATAACAGAGTTGAAAAGAAAAATAAATTGACAGAAACTAACCCGTTGCGCTGTTGGGGTGATTTCGGAAACATAGTCTCCATGGGCTGCAATAGCTTTAGCTGACTGTCAAAATAATTTGAAGGCCGTTCATCAAAAAACCTGACTGATTGAAGCAGATGTGGAAGTATTATCGCCATTCTGTTAGCAAGATCATGCAACTCCTCATAGGCATGACTGGCAAACGAGTTGTAAATTGACAAAGTCATATACCTACATTCCACATGACCAAGAACCCAATGCTTTGCTTCACGCATGAACATAGGAATTAACAAAATGTCGGTATCCTTGAAGCTCCAACTGCAAAACATTCGAGTACCCAATGCATATTCTTGCAACAAAGAATGTTGTAAAAAATCAAACGTCTCCCATTTGCCTTCATACTCCTCCTTGTAATTCAACTGAAGCTCCCTGATGTAAGTGTCAAAGATAGTATCCACAAGCAAACAACTTAAGAATTTATCAAGTGGATAGTATCTCATCCTCTTCCTCAGATAATAAAAAGCAACATTCAAATGCTGCAATGACAAAACCAATAGCCACAAAACAGAAAAATTCACCAATAATAACGAAAAACAAAAAAACAAAAAGAAAATAAAAATTATATTCAACTGGAATGCAACTAGTATGCAATTAGAATGCATATACAATTAGAATGCAACTAGTATTCAATTAGAATGCATATAGGATACTATGTGAATCGAAAAAAAATTCTGCCAAAACATAGACAGAAAAACTTACAAAATCGGAAAGGCATTTATCAGAACAAAGTATGTCACAAAACCATTACTTGGAATTCACATAGTCCACCTTGAAGCTAATCGGTGGCTCGATAACATCCTTGTTGCCAATCCATTTCTTTTTCCTGCAAAATAAAAAAGAAAAAAGAAAGGGAAAAAAAAGAGTAAACAACTAAATCACAACAAACACAAATAAAAATGTTCAAAAAAGGTGACAAAACAAAATCCATACTTGTTTCTAGCACGATATCCATCATGGTACCTAGTGTAGAACCTTTCTTTATCAGCTTCTGAAGGCATATCTGTCACAATGAAGGAGAAAGGACAGAATTCGGAACTACATCAGCAAAACTGTCAACATATTGTTTCTGAGACTTTGCCAGTTGGGATAATGCAAAATCCTCGTCATAAACCACAATCCTTTGGTTGCAAGGAGTACTATCCTCAACACAATCTACAGCATCATCCCTTAACCAGAAAAGAAAAAAGAAAAAGGGAAAGCTATTAAGAATCAGAAAAATTTATTGCCAACAGAAAAAACAAAAAGAGATGAACACAATACCTTTGAAGGAAATTTATCAACCCCCAAATCTAACGCAGCATCATCATCACTACTGTCAGCATCACAAACCATTTTAAAGAAACAAAAACAAATATTCCATCACCACAAAAGAAACAGAATAAAAACAAAACACAAAAGACACAAAAGAAAATGTAAAATCTAACATCAACAGAACACTCTCCTGTTTTCTTTTCTTTCTCCTTGGCAGCAACATCTTCATCAGAAAGACCCTTTTGGAACAGAAAACAAGAAAAGAAGAAACTTACTAATACAACGTCATAAAAAAATTTTGTAAAAACATTTGACAAAACCAAATTGCTAATTTAGCAACACTCACAGCATCTTCCACAGAATTCTGAATGACTGAATCTAGTCCATCATCCATAAATGCGTCATTAACTTGATAACCACTTGAACTACCTGAAACACGATCATGGAAAGTTGCCTCTGGCTGCCTCTTGTCAGCAACAGTTTCAGGAATATCCTTATCATCATTAGATCTGCCAAACTTTTGAGCGAATCTTGTGAAAGAATCAGATAAACATGAAATCTGTCAATACACATCTTCTATGATTGGGACCTATCATGCCCAGCATTATCCTCTACGTCCTGAAAAAGAGAAAAGGACAGGGCAAGAACAAAAAAAAAAAAAGGCCATCAATACATCTTCCTCTTTAGCCCATAGTGAATTCTGTTAGAATTCATATAGCATTCTAAAAGAATCCAAAAAACAGATTACATCAGAATTCAAATAGAATTCTGACACAATTCACATAGAGTATATTCTACATGCTCAGGGTTTAATTAAAAGAAAAAAAAAAAGAAAAAAAAAAACAACAACAACAACAAAAAACCAAAAGAATGAAACTTACAGTAAAAGGAGCAAAAGACTCCTTTGGATGTTCCTGAGCAGCATCCTACCCAGCAAAAGTACTATGATAATCAAACCGTAAAAAGTTTGAATCCAAACAAGTCATGTATTCCTTAAGCGACTCCTCATATGTGGGCTTTATCATGTGAGCATGAAGCTATTTACAAGAAACACATGATTAATTAAGAACAAATAAGCCTATAAAAAGAACAGTTAAAAAAAAGAAAAGAAATAACAATTAGAGATTAACCTTTATACTTTGGCATAAAACAACTTCCACAGCTGATGACATAATCCTACGTGGAACAACCTGCCACCTTGCCATCCTAGGGAAAACCAACTCTTTGGATTTCTTTGCACAAATACAAGCAACACCAGGAATACACTCATATGCCCATACTTGTAAAGCATAAGCCAAGCCGTCCAATTTGTATGATTCGAAACCCCGCTCCTTCTCACCACGAAGAGCCAGACCGATTGATCTTAGAATCCCTATTATATAGGGTATTCGCAGCAGACTTCATCCCAGCATGCAAAAAATCGAAAGCAATCTTTCCCCAAGCAAACTCTTCAACCCAACCACTGTCAATTACCTTCAAAGGGTCTGTACTAATGCGCTTGTCTTTTGACTTGGAAGCCAAAAAGAAACAAGACTCTAAGAAGAAAATAGCAACCTTTACAGCATCATCATCAGAAGAAAAAATCCGATTCTTAAACATAAGCTCTACATTACTTCTCTCAATGGACTCACTAAAACTAGAGAAAGACAAGTCTCTCAGCCTATTTGATGCATCTACCGTATCAACAAAAAAATTTGGATCAACTTCTCCGACACACTTAAGCTCGGTAATTAAAGCAAACTCAACAACACTAAACTTAACTTTGGACTCCCACAACTTAAACCGCATCTCATTTTGATTCGCTAATAAATCTCATGAAAAAACAAATGATGTAATAACTGATTTTGAATCTTAAACTCATGCAAATCTAGAAAACGTCCAAAAATACTTTTCTGGAACAAAGAAGTCTGACTATTTGAAAGCTTCTTACGGATAATATTAATAGCTTCGTAAGAAGAACAAATTTGTAGCTTCACTTGAAACCTGTTTTCAATGTTCGTTTTGTAACAACCAACCTGGAAAAAATAAAATGCACACACACACACACACACACACACACACACACACACACACACAAAACATGCACACACACAAAAAACACAGACACGAACAAAAATACAAAAAAATTAGCGCACACACAAACAAAATGAAAATTGATTTCCAAAGGCACCGTTAACTTTGGTTACTGCAACTTCCATGTACAAAGAAAAAGAAACAAAAATTTACCAATCAAAAGAGTATTGAAAAATACCTTCAGACGAAGCCTTGTAGGAACAGGAATCTTAGGTTGTTCTTCGAAATCTGAGTCAGATTCAACAACCGCATTCCGCTCAGCAGCCGTAACAGAATGTGTAACCGGAGAACGAACTCAGGGCAACTCCAATGCATACTCTATAATAGAGTTTTGCACCATTTTGAAGTTTTTTTGCTCTCCAACCCATACTCTATCTTGAACTTCAAATATAGAGTATGAAGTATACTGTTCATACTCTAAACTATTTTTTTTTTTTAATTAAATTTTAAACTGATATTTAGATAAAAATAAAAATTATAAAGTTACCCTTAACTTAATTTTTCTATGAAAATTACCCATTTTTCTATATATAAAGTATTTGTATGTTTAAATCTTAAGCTATACTTATTTTTTTATACCTTTTTTTATTTTATTATTTTGAATAAATTTTGTAAGATAGTAAATCAACATACAAGTTTTACATAAATTAAAAAGTTGAGAAGATATTCTAATTCATAAACAAACCATAAATAAGCATACATAAAAATACATTAAACAATTACATGTGATAAACCAAACATAACACAAAATACATAATGTAAAGGCATACAAAGAGATAACATAGAGATATTATGGTAGAAGAACAATGATTTAATAGTCCTGTATACCACTACCGGATCCTCCAATATCATTGAAATATTGGTTGAATGCATTATTAGACCTATGCATATCATTGAAATAATATGTTAAAAAGAATGTATGCGGGCATAATTTGTAAAATACAAAGATTATAGGGAATAAATATAAAATAATATCTAAATGATTATAAAAAGAATATAAATAAAATATTCTTTTTAGGGTATGATATAGAATAAATGGGTTATATATAAAATAGTATTTGAAGTAGCAGATACTCTATTTTAGAATTTCTGTACTCTAAAATAGAGTAAATGGGTTGGAGATGGCCTCAGTCAGCGGAAGTTTTTTTCTGCTTCTTCCTCGATGAGTCTGTGGGAACAAAAAACAATAAAATTAAACAAAAATCCAAAACCAATGAAGAACAACAAAAACACACAAACAAAAATTTGCTCACCGTTCTTAGAACGCTTCTTGAGAGGAGAAACTGCAATATCCTTCGAAGAGCGCTTGGTCACCATTTTTTGAAAAAACAAAAACCCTAAAACTCGAACGGAGAACGAAGAAAACCGAACACACAACTTTCTTCGAACACAAAACGAAACCAAACAACCAAATCTACAGGGAGAACGAACGTAAAGAAACTCCGAATCTAGACAGATAAAGAGCGCGAAGAGAACGAAGAAAACCGAACACAAATCGAAACCAAACAACCGAATCTACAAATCGAAACCTAACAACCAAATCTACAGAGAAATCGAACGGAAAGAAGCTCCGACTCTAGAGAGAGAAAGAGCGCGAAGAGAACGACGAAAACCGAACATAAATTGAAACCAAACAACCGGATCGAGAGAGAAATCGAACGGAGAAACCTCCGAATCTAGAGAGAGAGAAGAGAGAGAGAAAACAGGGGTAAAATTGGAAAGATGTTTTTAAGCAGGGGTAAAATTAAAAATTCGCATGAATAAACAAAAATTTAAAAATATCAAAAGGCAAAATTATCAGTTTTAAAATTCGTAATTTTTTCTAAAGAACAAGGTCACGCAAACTATCGACAGTAAGGGGTAAAAAAAAAGAAAAAGAAAAAGAAAAGAAAAGAGACAAAAGGATATCTTTTGATTTTGATTGAAATCGACTGTGACGGAGGAGCATCATATTTTATTTTATTTTTGTTTTTTAAGATAGGCTTGTCATTGTCCAACAACCCTGTGGCCAAATTCTCAAACAGCCGAAAGCACCTCCTGGCCTGATCCTGATTTATGGTCCCTACCAACTAAAAATTCAAAATCCAAAACAAAAAAGAAAGAAAGAAAAAAAAAAAAAAAAAAACCAAAACAAAATAAACAAAGCAAAAAAATTTCCAATAATAATTATAAGGAGAACTTAAGCTTATTAAGAAATTATTTTTTGCTGTCATAATACAAGACTTTTATGAGAATATACTACTAATATATTTTTCATTCTAATCATCAAATAATAATTCTATGTTTAATTTAATTAAAGAAATTAATACCTAGGAATTGTCATTTTTCGTTTTAGTAACAATTACACTTCTAATTGATTTTTTAACCATTAATTTATAAGTATCCACTCTAAAATTTATAACAAATGGTATAAAACTATTCATACTTGTAAATTAAACTATGAAAATATCAATATGATCGTAAAAATATATATATTTCTTATCGATTAAAAACAAAAACAGTTTTTACAATAGAAATCTCATCTCACTACAGTATGAACTTCCTATTCTAGCATGCAATTTTCTTAGTAACGAAGACAATGATAATGAAATTAATTAGCCTAAAATAAGTAATAATACGTCATTTACACATCTTAATTTATTCCCCGCCAACCTTGGGGTTGGTGTTGTTGAGCTCCCCCACTCGACTCTCTATTTTTCTCTCTCCTTTCTCTCACATTCCCGTTTATTTTCCATCATTTTCTCGGGAAAATGGTACTCGACGACGATCGCCTTGCCGAGTTGAACCCTAAGACCAGAACGTGCGTGGTCCTCGGCGGCCGAGGCTTCCTCGGTAGATCGCTCGTCCTCAGGCTCTTGAAACTCGGCAAGTGGATCGTCCGAGTCGCCGATTCCGCTCACTCCCTCGAGCTCGATCGTTCCGAGGGCGACTCGCTTCTTTCTCACGCAATCGCCTCTGGACGCGCCTCTTATCATCACGTCGACGTTCGCGATAAGTCTTTGCTCACCAAAGGTGAATTTTTATATGCGGAATTCTTTGCATTTCTTTACGTGTTTGGATTCCTGGAAAATGTGATAAAGAGATTGAAATTTCAAGTTTAGATGTGAATTGAGACTACGCAAATTTACTGTTCATTTTAGAGAGGTAGGTTTTTATTTTTGTTATTTTTTGGTCATTTATTGATGACAATGTATTATGACGAAGGAAAAAAAATGAAAATGATAAGGAAACTATCATAACTAAGAAATAAAATACTCTGGAAATGTGTTTTATTTACTGATCTGTTTGTTAAGATTGCTTTACTTGGAATTTTGAAGTGTGTAATGCCTCATTGTTGTTGTTATTTTGGTTTGAATATTAACTGGAATTTTCAACACATTTTTTCCTTTTGTGTGTGTGTGTGTGTGTGTTTTTTAATTGAAAGTTCTTTCATCAAAAAGTGGAGATGAAAAGGAGAAAACAAAAGCAAAATTTTTTAATTAGGAGAATATATATATATGTTTTAAATTTATCTTATTCCACTTAAGTTTGTTTTAGCTGGAAATTAAATTCAGGAGTATGGCTCATTTTTTTTAGCAGTTTTTATTAGATTATGGACTCTGATTTCCAGTTTTAGTTCTTCATGAGAAATTGCAGAAAAGAAAGACATGATTGAAAGTTATGCATCTAGAATCTCGTAAATATCAACATTTCTTCAAATTACTATTGTTATACCCTGGAAGTTCTGGAGGAAAGCAAATTATTTGCTTACATGCACACTGAATGTTGTCTCCAATATAGTAGTAATTACAAGATCTGTCCTCGTTCATTCTTTTTCAAATATGTACCTATTTCAAATTATTTCTCTGAAGATATACCTCATAAAAATTAGCAGAATGAAAGTAAAGTTCAGTTTCTCGAGTGTAGTAGAGACACTGCATTTCCTTTTCCAAAGACGTATTGTTTCATGAACAAAGTGCATACATGTGTTCACAAGGGAGAGTGTCTAACAACGATTACCTTGTAATGAATTATCCATTTTTTCCATGTACAAGAATTTTTGTTTAATTTTTGTCATGGCTGCCGTTGCTAGTAGTTCCTTGCTTGCCACTTTCAGGATATTTTGTTTCAGCTAATTTGATATTTGATTGGGGTTAATAAACTAACAGTGGAAGGGAAAATATTCACCTTTTGCAGCTATTGAAGGTTCTTCTGTTGTGTTCTACATTGATGACACTGATATAAAGGATGATGACTTTTATCATTGCTACATGATTCTTGTTCAAGGTAGAGCTTAAAAGGCCACATCAATTGGCAACAAAACATTTTGAACAAACTGCTGATTGTTTGCATCTTGGTCTTCCAGGTGCAAAAAATGTTATCGATGCTTGTCGAGAGTGCAGAGTTAGAAAGCTAATTTACAATAGTTCTGCGGACGTGGTTTTTGATGGTTTAAATGATCTTATAAATGGAGATGAATCATTGCCGTACCCTTGGAAAGTATGTCATACCAAATGTCTTATTATTAATTTTCTTTTTGTCTAATATACGTATATATTCTAAGATTTCATGTCGATATGGTTATGTTCTACTTGCTACAGTTTCAGAACATATTGAATGATCTCAAGGCTCAAGCAGAAGCACTTATTCTGTTCACAAACGATGTTGATGGCCTTTTAACATGTGCTATTCGTCCTTGCAATGTATTTGGACCTGGGGATACTAATCTTGTGCCATTTTTTGTGAACTTGGCAAGATCTGGTTTGACAAAGGTTTGATGAAGAACCTACAATATTTGGTGACTATTTGAATATTAACTGTATCGTTTTCAAAATTTTGTCATTTTATACATACTATCTACATTTTGTTTGAATGTTGATTGATTTCCGTTTGATTAGCAACCTAAATGGGGAATTTCTGAATATGTTCTAGATGGTTATCTTATTTGTTCTATGGTTTACCATTTTCCTATGTTCATAAGTTGTGTGTTCAACAACCTGATTTATGTGCCCATGAATTTTTTTTTTCATTTTTTTTAAATTAACAGAGATTCTTTCAGTTTATTATAGGGAGTGGCGAAAACATATCAGATTTTACCTATGTTGAGAATGTATCTTATGCCCACATTTGTGCAGAGGAAGCTCTAGATTTTCAGACAACCTCTGTTGGTGGAAAGGTACTCTGGCAGTTGAGTCTTTATAGTCAGGGCTTTTGTATTTTGGGATAATTATACTTTAACCCCCCCACCACCCCCCCCCCCCCCCCCCCCCCCCAAACAACACACACACACACACACACACTCTAGACTTTACATGTTTGTGACTCAAATCCCTAGACTAGAAAAGTTAACACAGCCATCTCGACTTCAAATTGGTTGTCATTTTACCTACAACTCAAACAGTGGTCCAATGCTGCAAACAGAAGCGTCCTCATGGTGAGTGCAAGACTGCTTTTAGGAATAAAGGTTGAAACAAAAATGTTTGGGTTTTCTATGACAGCCCTCCACGTTCACTTGCACATGGGGCTACTTTCGTTTAAAAATTTGGATGGCTATAGGAATTGTCAGCGAAGTGACAACGAAGTTGAAGTTAAGATTGTTAAGTGTTAACGTTTCTAATCTAGGGTCTTAAGTTACAAAACCTAGAAAGTGCAGGGATAAAGTGAATTTATCCCTTTCCTACAACAACAACAAAAAAAGAAAAAAGAAAAAAAAAAAAAGAAGTTAATTTACCCCTCATAAATATACTATCTCCTTTCTAATTGAGAATCCCTGTGCAACTATTCCCTTGATTTCAACTTGCAGGCGTTTTTCATCTCTAACCTTTATCCTATTAAGTTCTGGGACTTTCTATCGCTTATTTTTGAAGGCTTAGGATATCAACAGTAAGCATTCCTGTATTCTTCTCTGACAGACTTTTTAATTTGATGCATTATTCTGTAGAACAATCGAGCTATATGAATGCTACCTAATTGTGTACCTAATTGTTGAAACATCTTCCTGTTTATTACTGATGTTATACTGTAAGTTGTTGTTTCTGATTTGTTTTGGCTGCAGACCCCTAATTAAAATTCCCGCAATGATGGTTTGGCATATTATCTTGTCCATCAAATGGATTCAAAGAAAGTGGGGCTTCTTAAAATGCAGCCATTCTGCATTTCACAATATTCAACTAGCCTTGTATTCGAGAACTTTCAACTGTTCGGCAGCTCAAAAGCATCTTGGATATTCACTAGAGGCCTCCCTTGATGTAGGATCAATTTTTTGTATTCTTAGTGTTTATTATCGCTACTAGTGTCATTCGCTATTTCTCTCTGTTTAATCTAGTTTTCTAGTCATTGAATGAGGTTTCTCTGCATTATTCCTATGTTCATTGTCTATTTGTCTTTTGGCCTTCTAGCCTACAGATTTTTAAGACAATAGCTGCAGGTAATCTAAAATATAATTTTCTCTTGAAATTTAGGCCATCTTTAAATAATCCAATTGGACAAATGCTAGAAATTCTTTTTGGCAGTTATCTGGTTGCAAGCTCTCTATTATTTTCCCCAATCATATCTCCATGTATTCTTTATATCATTTGAATTGTGGGAGTTCTGCCATGCATTATTTGAAATATGTCAGTTGAACGGGCACAATAAATGTTTCATTTAATGTGTTAAACTTTTTCTCAAGCACATGTCATAAATTATTACGAAGCTGCTTCATTTACTACATGGCACCAGTAAATGTATGACTTGGTTCACGAAAATAGTATTTCATATCATCATATGTTACATTAAGAGCTAATCTTTAATATAGTCCCCGTACTACAAGGCCAATTCAATTTTGGTCCTTGAATTTTAAACTTCATAACAGAAGTTCTCAATCTATAAAGTTGGCTCAAATTAGTAAAAGTCCATCACAATGTTAAAATCTCGATGCAGGCTGGAAATGCCACTTCCTTCTTATGTTTAAGATTACAAAATATTGCTATAAGCCCCAGTAGTTTTTTATCTTCTGCTTCTGTCTACCATCTAACTATTTTCTTTAGTTATTCACTAGAGCAGTTATGATCTGGAAGTTGAACATGATCTGCACATGCCTTTTTATGTCAAGATTAGATGGATGGCAGGACTAATTTGGGACAATTTGATAGATCAGGGACTTGATCTCTGACATTTTTAAAGTCAGAAGGCCAAAATGGGATTTGGCCTGTAGTTCGGGGACTAATAATGAAACTAACCCTGATATTAATCTAAAATTTGTAAGGTTAAGTCTTTCTGCGTTGATTGCTGAACATGCAGGAAGGTGTATCGCTGACCATCAGATCATTATCTCATTTAGCAAATGACATGTCTTTCTCAAGATACTGTGATCGAGATGAACCATCAAAAGTGGAGAAGCTTCTAGGCTGTGGGAAAGGTAGGGTTTGGGAGAGTAGCTTTATGGTACTTCTTATCATGCTTATGTTCAAACTCCTTTTCCTGCCTTGTGTTCACGTAACAGTTACACAGCATTTGTTACCATATTATAACAATTGCACCATCAAAAGCATCCTCGGGTGAAGGCGTTTTTGTTATCTACTTTATCTTGGACTGTAACTATAGCCCAGTGAACCCCTGGCTGTTTAGATTAGGGTATTTCTTTCGTTGGATTTTGATTAAATATTCAATACTTAGTCTAATAGTAAGTCATGTTTTCCGTGTTTCACAAGACTTGGCTAACTGTGCTACGTTGAGTTTAACAACAGACAATTGCCCTTTGCTCCTATGAGCTTAAATTTGATTAATTCAGGTACTACTAAAGGACGATTGTAATTTGTCCCTAGTCTTTCCTTGGACTGAGGATTAGAACATACTGCAAAATGCACCGCACCCAACAGCACTAAAGGACTTGAGTTTTGAACGTGTCTCCAACCAATTCAATATACGCTCAGTATTTTAATCAAGGCATAAGAATTTAGATATTTCGGATTATAAGGTTTACATAACTGTGCTTTTTGAATGACCTTGAGCTATGTGATTACAGTTGCAGATGTTTTGCTGTGGCGCGATGAGAAGAAATCATTTTCATGCTTCATTTCTCTTGTTATTCTGTTTAACTGGTTTCTCCTTTCTGGAAGAACATTTGCCTCATCTGCAGCCAAGCTTTTGTTGCTACTTTTGTTGTTTCTTTTTGGATACGGTGGTCTACCACCAAACATGTAAGTATGATTTCTAATGAAAAAAAGTTAAATATCAATGCTTTTGGAAGTCATGAGATTCTATATAGCTTTGTTTGGCTCCAGATCATTTCATTAAAAATATAGTTACCTAGTTTTACGGCTCGTTTTCTCCTATTTATTTATTTAATTCTTAATTTTTTTTTCAAGCTTTTAAGATTAAGATTTTTAATGGAATGCACTCTTCTGATCTCTAAATTGAGTTCTATGCATAGACAATGTGGAAATAAGAGAATAATTCAAGGTTTTGTTTATTATGAACTTGTGATGGTTTTTTTCTATGTTCAACTTGTCGAAACCATCTTTATCATAAAGAGTTTCCTAAAATAATAGGAGCCTTGTGGTCATTATTTATGCCATCTGAGTCCTTGGCACGGTGTACATTTTTATCTGCACTAGCATTGTGGTCCAGAGTGCATTTTCTTTACTGCTAAATACCTTCTCTCTGTTTTGTGTGTGCTATGGGGAAAAGGTGTTCAAATTTTCTCTTCGCCATTTATTCACAAGTTTATTGTCTTCCATTCCTTTTTTTTATATATAGATTATGTACATTTTGGTTTCTTATTGATAGAATTGATTATAACGCTAAGCGAGTTCAATTCTTTCCATGTATCTACTGACTAAGATGCTATTATAACAGATTTGGTTTCACTGTTATGAGGTTATCTTCAACTTGGTTTGAGATTCCAGAACATTTAGTAAAAGATTCAATTGCTGCTATTGTACATTTGTGGAATGGAGCATTTCATTGGATAAGTTATTTGGCAAAGGGACGAGATTGGAAATTTTTCTTGAAGGTATTGACTGTGATAATAGTTTTTCTCCTGGTTTAGTGAGTCATTTTTTCCCCTCTTGTTTTGTTTTTTTTATGTCAGTTATAACACTCACTTTTAGCCCAGGGCCTTAGGTCTGACAATTATTTTTTTAAGTGGATGTCTGGCCTAGATTTACTGATTGTACATGCAGAGTGTTGAGCTTTTATTCCTTTTAATCATCCAAAAGTTTAGGGTTTTTTTTTTTTTTTTTTTTTTTTTTTATCCAAACGGTTTTGTGATACCAATATAAATGACCAAGCTTTTTGCTGATCCATAGTTTTTGGAGAGATGGTAGACCTTCATGACATAGTACCACAAAGAACTGTTCATGCATTAGGCAAAGCAGTATTTCTTTTTTACCCTCGATACATTTTTTATGTTGGTAACTTGTCAATTTATGTGAAACTCAAACGGACGTTTTTCAATTGATATGTTGCACACATTGGTCATAATGCTGACTTAAGGCACTTGGGTTTTATTTTTTTTTTTTGCAAATATGTTATCATGAAAGTTATACAAAGTGTAAGGACGTATCTGTCTTACTAGCCGATAATATTTTAAATGTCGATGTATAAATTGTTGTTGTTGTTGCTAAGATGGAAAAATTGCTGTGATGATTTCCCCCTTGAGGATCTCCAACCGGAACTATGAGTTCCCTTGTGCTACTGGCATGCCGAGTAGCACGTGTTGCATTTTGAATGGTCTTCCTAGTTATATCACGAATCTTTCATATGAGTCTCATAAAGAATTAAGGGCTAGTATACCGCAGTTTATGATTTGAGTCTAATAATCTAATTTTCTGTTTTGTATCTTGACTAGACGACCACTGTAAACATTTTGAATTTATATGAATTAGTTACGTATATCTTTTGTTGTCTCTACACTTTCCTAAAAGCATGAACATTTTGATGTTTAATTATTATTATTATTATTATTATTATTATTAACAAACGTTGGGTGCATAGTTTGCTTACCTGATACTGGGACACTCTACAGTTACTGTACATGATCCGGAGAACTAATAGCTTAAGGAGTGGTATTATTTTTTAGGAATTTGCTTCTTCTTTTCTTCACCCTTGACTCGGTGCCTAATACTTTACAAAACCTTTGCAGGTTGCAACTTTTCTATATTTTCTGAAGTTGATTTTGTCACAGTTCTTGACAACAGCTGTTGGTATAGGTAAGGAACTGCTGTTTTAATGCACCCACATTCCGCTAGTTGATTTCTAATTTTTAACGTCATGTTGGATAATTGGAAAAAATTGCAGCTCTGGTGTTTGCATTCACTGCATTCTTCATTTACGAGCAATTTGAATTGGAAATCAATGGATTAGCGAAGTTTACATGCAACGGTGCCAAGGAATTAGCGGGATCATTGAGTAGGAATCTTCCTGATTTTGTGGAATCTTTTTTTTGTAACTTTGGAATCCTTAACCAAGATCAAAGTACCGAGGCAGTAAAACACCAGAAATAGCTGCCAAAAGCATTGATTTTCAGCTCCTTAGTTTTATTTTTATCTTTTTATACCGCTAATACGTGATCAACTTACGTAGTTAGGCTTGTAATCAGTTAGAAGGTGGTCACATCCACAAGAAAAGAGATGGATTATGTTTAGTACAGAAGAAACTTGCTCGTTACTAATGCCAAATGCACGCACCATCTACGGTCGAAAATGCGTGCTTCATTTATCTCTGAATAATCGTGTACTTAGATGAAAGTTCATTTTAGGTCATGGCTGTAAAGAACTATAATTTCCATGCAGCAAGTGGAAAAAGAAAAAAAGTCTCGGCTTTTTTTTTTTCACCAAATTATTCTGAAGAGAGATTTTCGATCCTTTTAAGGGATGAGTTTCCGAAAGATAAAATGTATTTAATTTGTTCAGTATGTTTCCTAATATTTGAGCAACGATAATATTTGAGCAACGACATGGATGAAGAAAGATCTAACCTTATTTTTATTTATATATATATATATATATATATTTTTGGCGCGCTCTATAAGATGAAATCAGATCACCCATATTTAAGTTTTATCGATTCATATCTCACTGCAAAATGTCATCCTTATCATGAAGTTGTGTAGTTTTGTTAGGTTTTTGTTAATATGTGTGCTTAGTATTCTTTATCTCATTTGAAATAGGAAAACAAAACCTAATTGAGTAACCTTAAAATGTTGTAGCTACTTACTTGAACTCTTGTGTCTCCTTATTCATCTCTTTTATGTCTCTTCAATGATAACATGATACGTTAATTAAAATTATATATTTAATGACAGTATCATATTATATCACTTAAAAAATTATGTTAATTATACATGTGTCATGATATTATTGGAGGGATAGGAATAGGGATACAAATAAGGGGACATATAAACTAAATCCTATCATCTATCCCTTTTTCCTGTCCCTCCATTAGGGGATGTTTGGTGCTCAAGTTTGGATCACAATTTACAATTCAATTTTTGTCTTTTTCTAAAAGTGTCTACCTCAGTTTTACTATTCATACAGTTTTGTAACTCAATCTTTAAAAGTCCATAATTTTACATATATAAGTTCAAATTAGATGATTTTTTTTTAATTACATAGAATTTTGAGATTGAGTAATAATGAGGAAAATATTTTCCATGTTGGATTGAAGAAATTTTTAATCTTAACAACGTGATAGCATGAAACACATGCTTAGATTTTAACAATGCTTCTTCACTCCGTTTTAAATTACGTATAATTTCTAAACGGAGTGGTAATGGGGTTAAAAAGATTGAGTTGCTAAGATTTTCCTTCATTTCGTTTTGTTTTGGTGCTACAAATGGGGAAAAAAAGATTTTCCTGTCGGTTTTAATTAGTATATAATAGAATCAGACCGATTTGTTGCTTAGAACATTGAGATTTTTTAGTTCTTGCTTTGGTGTTGTTGGGTTAGATTGTTATTTTCTTTGGTTAATGGTTTGATTCGTATGAATTTTGTTGATTATGCGAATGAAAAGGAGGTCAAGGTGTTTGCTGTGTTGAATTTTGATGCTTCGTTTTGTTTGTCGTGTCGATTGGAACGTATACTTTGTTTTGTTTGTTGTGTGAATTTTGATGCTGATATGAATTTTTTGTTGATTATGTGAATGAAAAGGACATCATTGTGGAATCAAGTTTTGGATTTAACAGAATAAATTACAAAGAGATGTATAACAAAAAAGATAATCTTAGTTCTACCAGAATACTTTCTGGATAGATTACTAACTAAAAGGAACACTTTCTATAATTTATCATATGAAATAACTTTAACTCAGGTTAGTGAAACTTGTATGTACAAAATATTAAGGTATTTAGCATTGATATGCCCCCCAAACTTTTTTTTTTTTTGCAACTTACCCCCAAACTTCTAATTTTGGCAATTTGTCCCTTGAATTTGTTAATTTATAGTAATACCCAAAATGTTCTGTAAGAATATTCCGATGACTGACGTCGACAGCTAGAGCCGAAGATGCCCTATCATCCATGTTGAAAATAGAAAATATTCTAGTAGGATACTCAAAATATTCTACTAAAATATTACGGCGATCGGGGCCGTTAACTTGTGTCGGAAACATCCGGCCATCCATGATGAAAACACATAAATATTCTTGTAAAATTTCCACAATATGGGTAACTTGGTGTCTTGTAGATATATTTTTTTATTATTATTAATATGGACAATTGGGTAAAACATTTTATGTTGACATTTGTCCCTTGACTAGTACTTTTGGTTGGCAAAAAAGTAAAATGTCCAAAAATAATGTCAAAAATGTCAAGAGGTTTTGATATAGTGGCATTTGTGACATTACCCCAAAGAAAAGGTGAATCTGGGTTTATGTTGCCAGCAGATCTTTAAAATCGTCTAACATGATTGACATTTAAAGATTCGAAAAGGTTGAATTTGAACTCAAACAAGTCCTATAACTTTATCAAAAGTTCTCTCTTTTCTTTATTTACTAATTATTTTTTCGGTTGAGAGAGAGTCTATAACCCGTTTTAATCTTGGGTTAATTTCACTTTTAGCACCTGTGGGGAAAAGAATATTAAAATCAGCATTTGTTTTTCATCCCTTCATTTCTAGCACCGCCACGTCATAAAGGCCTCTGATACGTGGGGCCCAGCTGCATTAAATGTAAGGAAAATTACGAGTTTACCCTCATCTCCTTCGCATGCTCCAAACAATCAGCCAAACCAGCATCTACAGTATTTTAGGGAGAGAAAATGAAATCTAGAGAGAGAAATAGTTACAATCGGCCGGAACCGCTCGGAAACCGTCCGAAACCACCACGAAAGGCATCTATAAACAGCTTCGTGATATACAAGGCCACCTACTTAGAATAGTTTAAAAAACCGGCACCAGAGATCGAGAGACTCTCGGCCGATGAAGGGTTGAGGGGAAATCGAAGTTAAGGAATCAAAGAAGTCGAAAATAAAAAAAAAATTACTTTTTCGTTTCAATGTTTAAAAAGTTTGCGTTTAACGCTTGTTTGCAAGGGGGAAAAAATTTTCATTATATGAAAATGAATTTGTTTAACAGTTGGCCTTCTTACAGGATCGGTCATTTTCACAATGACCGCCTGGTAATTTTCGTTGTGACCCCTGTAACTGTTAAATTTTCGCATATAATTTTGATCACAACGATATTGACCAGGTGGTCATTATTAAAATGACCAGTTTTTGGTCAGACATCCTTCTACAGGAAAATGTCATTTTCATAATGACCCCATTGTCATTATCGTTGTGACCCCTGTAAATTGTCAATACGGTGACGTATTGGTCAAAGTGTTACACTATCGGTCATAACAGTTATGACCGTCTGGTCATAACTGTTATGACCACCGTGTTAGCCCAGAGGTCATAATAATTATGACCACCTGGTCATAACTGTTATGACCTCTGTGCTACACTATCGGTCATAACATTTATGACCGTCTGGTCATAACTGTTATGACTACCGTGTTAGACCAGAGGTCATAACAGTTATGACCACCCAGTTATCTGGTCTAACAGTTATGACCACCTAGTCATAACTGTTATGACCTCTGTGTCACACTATCGGTCATAACAGTTCATAACAGTTATGACCGTCTGATCACAACTGTTATGACCACCGTGTTAGCCCAGAGGTCATAACAATTATGACCACCTGGTCATAACTGTATGACCTCTGTGCTACACTATCGGTCATTTGCATGATGACCCCCTGGTCATAACTGTTATGATCACCGTGTTAAACCGGAGGTCATAACAGTTATGACCAACTGGTCATAACTGTTATGACCTTTGTGTCACACTATCGGTCATTTGCATGATGGCCCCCTGGTCATAACTGTTATGACCTCTGTCATTGGTCAATACGGTGACGTATTGGTCAAACCCTAACAAAATTTTTTGCCCACTCTCCTGCCCATTTCAATCCCGACATTACAGCACCCTAAATTTTGAAAACTTTGTCTTTCGGTTTTATTCGTCGTTTTTCATTGATTCGTTCGGAAAAAAGTTGCTTGAAAACAAAACATAAACCATCCGTTTATACAATTTGGTTTATATAAATATTTGGGTTTTCGTTGATGATTTTTTAATTGTTTGGTGATATCGGTAATGAGTTAATTTCTGTAATGGTCATTTTTTTAATTACTCTATGGTCATAATAATAAACTCTAACTCCGTTTTATGTAATTTTCGGATGGTCATTTTCATGATGACCACCATATACAGAGGTCACAACGATATTGACCTGGTGGTCATCAGAAAAATGACCGTATTTGTAAGAATACTAACAGTGATTGATTTGCGGCCCGACTTTAATGCCAATTCCTCGATTTGTGTGTAAAGGGATAAAAAAAAATAAATCAAATTTTTTTGCATAACTTTTGATTCTTCTACAGGATCGGTCATTTCCATAATGACCACATGGTAAATTTCGTTGTGACCCCTTTAAATCGTTAATATCTGCTATTAATCTTGGTCACAACGATATTGACCAGGTGGTAATTGTGAAAATGACCGTATTTGTACGAATCCCAACAGTGACTGATTTGCGTCCTGTCTTCAATTAATGCAACTCCTCGATTTCTGTGTAAAGGAGCCTGTCTACACAACTTTTGATACTTCTACAAGATCAGTCATTTCTATAATGACCTGCTGGTAATTTCCGTTGTGACTCCTTCCTCTATTTCTACCTGGACGGTCAATACGAAAATGACCAATATAGAAATGATCGATGTGCCTACGGTCAATACAACGTGGTATTGGTCAATTTCGAGGTTAGAACTAAAATTACCAGGCGGTCATTATGAAAATGACCTTCTCGTATAGTGACCATCTGGTCATTTTCATTCTGACTTCAAAATTGGCCAATACCACGTCGTATTGACCGTAGGCAAAGAGGTCATTTCTATATTGACCATCTGGTCATTTTCGTATTGACCGTCATGTTGGAAATACCAAGAGTCATTTAAAGGTCAATTTACAAATTTACCCTCCTCTCCCACCCGCCCAAAAGTCACTCTCCCTCGAATAACCTTACCAAAACTTCCAACCAGCGTATACAATGTTTTAGAGAGAGAAACTCCGATTCTAGAGAGAGAAAGCTTTGCGACCACTCGAAAACCACTCTGCAACCGTCCTAAACCACGACGAGAACCCTTTATACACTGTTTGGACGTCTGTTAACGTCGATTAATCTTAAATAATACAAATGTCGACGCCAACGAAAATGTCAAAGAAAATCACTACTCCCGAAAGATCGTCGAAGAGTACTCAGGGGGAAATCAAACTACAGGATTCAAAGAAGTTCATGAGTCCTTTCGACAAGAATATATCCGACTCTGCACAGGTAAAAATTTTGATTTACGTTTTTATGCTGAAAAAAATTTACATGAACAATTCTATAAGTGTCGTAGAAGTTAAGATATCAGAAGCTGGATAGGTTATAAAATTGTTTTGGTTTTTGTGTTTAAAAAGTTTACACTATTAATATTTTTCAGTCAGATTATGCAGTTTTTATTGATTATGTCAAAACAAAGAATTTAATTTTTATATGTGTTTTTGATGATATTCCACTTTCTATTTTATTTGTTGAAAAATCTTATCATAATGTACAAAAAGTTTGCATTTTTATCTGATTTGCTACGATAGACCATCAGTTCGTTAAATTTAGTGTTCTGTTTTATAAAAATATTTGGGTTGTCGTCGATGGTTGTGTTTAAATGTAGATGATAACAGCTATTTTTATAAAAAAATTTAATGGTAATTTTTGTTATGACCCTCTGGTCATAATAATAATTACTCAGTTTTCTTTTATCTCCGGGTGGTCATTTTCATTATGACTACCTTTATAATACTAAGCGTTTTAACTTATTTTAGGATGGTCATTCTCATTATGCCTTGTTGGTCACAATAATTACACGGTTTTTTTGTTTTTCCATAATGCTGTTAGTTGTCATATTGTTGTTATAAACTTCATGTCAATTAATTTGTATGATTACTTCACTGTCATATGTTTACTTACTCCTTTAAGTTACCATTAACATTACCGCATGTTCAATATAATCGACGGGTACCAGATACTGATATTACGAGGGCTAAAATAAATACTTTTATTAACATTCCTGATAGTCTTTCGAAGTTGAGACGGTGGTTGTCTCCCCAACAGTACCAGGCCGTCGTCCAGCAGCCATGCACGAAGCTCTTTCTGCAATTATATACTCTTGGTTGGGTAGGGCAGGTCTTCCATAACATTGTTATGAGATTGACGGATCACTCATCAATGGGTGATGCTCTTTGGTTTGAGCTTGGTGAAGACCTTTGCAGATTTTCCATTAACGAGTTATGCCTCATTACCGGCATGAACTGTGTAGGGTCTACTCATCTCCCAGTGGGCGAAAGCCGATTAATAACAAGATATTTTTCGACTTTGAGACGTGTGTCGAGAGAAAATTTGGAGCTGCAGCTGTCGAATGCAAACTTTGACAACGACGACGACGCTGTCAAGCTTAGCCTACTATACTTGATCTTTTGCATTCCTTTATCAAATGCAAACTCGGTTAAGATAGACCCGAAGTTTTTCTCCCTGGCCGATAACATTGCTGAGTTCAATAATTTTCCTTGGGGCGTGCTCTCATGGGAGGTAACCCGGTCTGCAATCTGTAATGCAGTTGAAAACAGGCTGGCTACGAAGAGAAGAGCGTTTAAAAAGACTGACAAAGTGCATTACAGTGTGCCGGGCTTTCCGCATGCCTTGCTCGTTTGGGCCTATGAGACCCTCCCATCGATGGCATTGAGATTCACCAGCAATTACGTTCATGCCATTCCGCGGATGCTCTCGTGGACCATCGCGGACAATGTCAAGTTCGATGATGTTATGTCTGCTTTTGCCGCGGTTGGCGAAAATCAGGTATAAAAACATAGGCTGTCTTCCATAAATTTATTATGTATACATTGTCAATTACAACCATATGTTAACAAAATTTGGTCATAACAGTAATTACTGTCCTTGTGTTCATAACTGTAATTACCATACACTAATACGCTGCTTGGTCATATGTGTAATGACCGGGTGGGTAATGCTTTATAATACATCAATGTTGGTCATCGTACTTAGTAGCAGGGTGGTTATTTAAATTGATTATCTACCATAAATAAGTTAATAATATTCATATGTGTTGGTAATTAACATATTGACCGTATCCCCTACTCATTTTTTCTTATATCAAATGTGTTCAGCCTAAGGGTTTTGTTATGATGCCAACTGAAGAAGAGTTGAAGAACCCATGGGTTGGTCGCCTATATTTGAATAACCCACCTGCTGTGCCTAACTTACCTCCCAAGACTTCTGCCCCCCGACCGAGGTCCGATACAAACTCCGAGTGGCTGGAGTTTCAAGATGAGATCCGAGGAGAGGTAATCTCCATTAAAAAAAAGCTAGCTTCTCTCAAAAAGGGTCAGAAGAAGTCTAACAAACGCATGCGAAGAGTTATCAAAATGTTGGCCTCCAACATTTTTGAGAAGGGACAGGAGAGGCACACACGGCGTTCCATGTCAGCAGCAGCCCGAAGACTAATGTTAACACGCCTGATTCGGATGCCGTGAAAACTACCCCCCCTCACATCGGCACCGGCTCGCAAGATGATGTGATAATCGACTCTGACATCGGTGTCGTTGCAGATATTGGTGTTAAAGCAGCCATGGAGTTCGTAACTGCCGATAAGGTGAATGTTTCTCGTGAAGACCTCAAGGTTGAGAACAATAAGGTAATCCTTTATTTGTTAATCGCGTCTGCCATATATGTAGATGATCTTAACTGTCTTCCATAACGAATTTTGTATTTATTATGACATGTTGTGAAACCACGCAGGAAAAGATTACAGTTGGCGTAGAAGATGTCGAGGGAGAAGCGAAGGAAAAAACCGATCCCTCTATTCGAATAAAGGAGGAGATCCGGTCTGACACGGTGAATTTATCAGAATTGGAGAAAGATGATAAAGAATAAAAAAGAGAGGTGGATGTCAAACAGCTTGAAGAGCCAGCATCCGAGGATAGCATCGGTGACATGGTTGTTACGCATATCTGTAACTTAGTTACATATCAATTATACGAATCGTTTTTTGTTAACTCGTTTCACATATGTCATTTATAGATCCCTAAGAAGAAGAGGGCCAGGCTATCAAGACTTGGCCAACGGCCCTCTGGATCCATCACTCATGTTGGCTCTCCGTCTAAGGCTCCGAGCAAGCTAATATATGCCCTCCCTCCGGGTCTCGATGATGAACCTCCGAAAGAGATACTTGAGGAGTTCAGGGAGTGGTTCCCCAAAGGATTATTGAAGAGGACTCTTCCAGGGTAATTTGTTTACAATACCTCTCCGTTCGATTTGAATTTGACAATATATTAACAATGTCCTCACCAATTAACCAGACGGTACATTATGTTTAGTAAACGGCCTGCCCGATACAGTGCAAAGCATGACACGTTGGACAAACCACATGACCTCGGGTGCATGATGGTGGAGAAAAAAGTTGGTATTATGAGTTAGCTACATCACCTGTTTGGCTATGGGATGAAGTAAGTAGGGTTCTTCAATATTTTATACTCCATGGTCTATAAATTTTATAAATACTAGGGTCAGTCATTAACATTGTTTGTTATCCTGTAATTTATGACAATATCTTTGCATTTGTCTTGTTTGTACAGCACATTGACGTTGCATTTTACTACTTGCGGAAGAAGATCAGGCAGTACCCCGATTTGGAACAACGGAAGGTGACAACGGTGGACACGTATTTTTCTGCAAAGGTTCGTTCATTGTGGACTGTCTACCAGTCCGCACCCGACAAGTTCGATTGGGGCACTTGCAATAGTATATTCAGGATCATGCTTGGCGTGCGTGTTCAGAGTGGGGCCTCATGGTTTGACTTGAACACTATGCTCATCCCAATACACTTGGAGGATCTGAAACATTGGGCATTAGCAAAGCTCGTTCTAATAAACTGGACCATTGAGGTTTACAACTCTCTTCAGCACGAAGGCCCTCACAATTCTAAGGTCCGAGCAGGAGTGGAAGTTCTGTCAAAGTTCATTCCACTTCTGGCTGAACAAAACAGTTTGTTCACGTTCAAGCAACGAGATCCTCCAGGAACTTACCCAATACCGGTCTCCATAATGAAAGACATCCCTCAACAAGCCAATGGGTTAGTACAAGTATTTAAAAGGTTTTCATACAATTAACTGTGTGGAGTGTGATGCTTATTTATTTTATTTTTTCCATCCTTCGTGCAACAGGGGTGATTGTGGAATGTTTACAATAAAATTTGCTGAATGCTTGATAGAAGGGAGGGATGTGCGGTATTGGGTAATTCATCAACGCATGCAAATCTTCAGGGAGTGGCTAGCATGTTACTTGTGGGCCCATTCCAAACGAAAGATAGATCAAACTTATAAGAGTGATGATGATGTGGATACGGACTTTTAATCTTTTGACTAACCAAAATTTTATTCTCTAAATTAATTAGATTGTAAATAGGCCTATTTTTTAATTCATGACTGCCAGATACTTTGTAATGTTTATGGTATATTGTTGTAAATTGTAAAATTTTTCATTGCACATTAATCGTATTGGCCGAGGTCATAATTGTCATGACCAGTTGAGGATAAAAGGAATTATATGTGTACCTGATAAGACAAAAAATGCTAGCTTCTACCAATTAAAATTTCTCAAATTGTTCACGTTAAAAACAAAGGTCATAACAGTTATGACAGCTCGGTCATAACTGTTATGACCAGACGTAAAAATTCCCCCCAAACAATGTTAGCTTATGATAAATAAATCTTTTTTATCATCGATATTGTCGTCATTTTGTGTTATCTCACTCTAATTAACTACAAAATAGAATACGCGTTTTTAGATAAATTAAAATTTTCATAATACACTATAAACACAGCGGTAATAACAGTATTGACCAACTGGTCATAACCGTTATGACCCGATTGTCTAACGAAGCGGTCATAACAGTTATGACCACCTGGTCATCTCCGTTATGACCTGATTGTCTAACGAAGCGGTCATAACAGTTATGACCACCTGGTCATCTCCGTTGTGACTACTTCCCTTCCCATGCTTTGCATTTAACATTGGTCAAAACGATAATGACCGGATAGTCATTATGAAAATGACTAGATTTTTAGGGATGCCAACAGTCATTGATATTCGACCCACTTTCGGTAAATCCCATATTTGCCCTCATCTCCCACCTGAAAGTCACTCTCCTTCTAATTCCCTAACAAAAATTTCAAACCAGCTTCTACAGAATTTCAGAGAGAGAAACTCTGCATTTAGAGAGAGAGCGAGTTACAACTACCAGCCACCGCTTCGTAACCGCTCGATAACCGTACCAAACCACGCACGAAACCGTAGTATAAGCTGATTAGACGTCTGTTAGCGTCGTATAATCAAAAAAATATTCCCCATTTCGACACACACAAAAAAATGTCTGCGAAAAACACTTTCCTGGTGATATTGGTGTCTGGTTAGTACAAAATTTGCGATCTATTGGTAATATGATTACTTGAAGGAAGTAAAGTTAACACCTATATATGTTACCACACGCAGGGTCAATATGTCCGACTCGTACCGGACAGAGAAATTACTAGGGCGAAAATAAATACGTTTGTAAACATAACGGAAACATGTAATAAACTGCGTGGGTGGTTGTCTCCGCGACAGTACGAGGCCGTCAAGGATCAACCATGCATTCAGCAGTTCATGCATTTACACACTCTTGGCTGGTCTGGGCAGGTATTCCACAACATCGTGATGCGCCTGACGAATCACTCAGCCATGGGTGACGCTCTATGGTTTGATCTTGGTGAAGGCTTGGGCAGATTTTCTATGTACGAGTTCTGCCTAATAACCGGCCTCAAATGTGTAGGGTCTACTCATCTCCACGTCGTCGAAAGCCGATTAATATCAAGATATTTTTCGGCGGTAAGGGGTGTTTCGAGAAAAAATTTGGAGCTGCAGCTATCGAATGCTAAGTTTGACAACGACGACGATGCGGTCAAGCTTAGCCTTCTGTACATCCTATTTTGCATCCCTTTATCAAATGCAAGCTCCGTGAAGATAGACCCAATGTTTTTTTCCCTGGCGGATAATTTGGATGCTTTCAATGATTTTCCTTGGGGTGTGCTCGCATGGGAGGCAACCCGGGCTGCAATATGCAATACTGTGGAGAACAGGATGTCTTCGACGAGACTACCAAAAACTAAATTTGACAAAGCTCGTTACAGTATTCCGGGGTTCCCCCATGCCTTGCTCGTTTGGGCATATGAGACTATCCCAGCGATATCATCCAAGTTCACCAGCAAGTACGAGAAGGCCATTCCGCGTATGCTATCGTGGACAACCGTGGTCAATGTGAGGTTTGATGACGTATTGGCCGCTTTACGGTGGAGGGCGAATCCCAGGTACATTATATAAGTATTCAATTAATTTTTGTTTGCGGTGTCAATTACAATAGGTGGTCATAACAGTTATGACCACACGGTCATAACAGTTATGACCACTTGGGCATAACAGTAATGGACATTCTGGTTGGTGATTTAATTGAGAAATGACAATTTGCAGTCATTAATGATCCGTTGTGTCAGTCATTAACATATTAACTGTATGTGTTCAGCTTAATTGTTTACTCATGATGCCAACCGAAGAGGAGTTAAAGAACCCATGTGTTGCGCGCCTTTTTTTGAATCATCCAAAGGACCTGCCTCAATTACCACCTCCCAATCCTTCTGTCCCACGACCGAGCACAGATACAAACGCCGAGTGGCATGAGTTTCAGAAAGATATGCGAGGACAGGTGGCCTTACTGAGTAAAAATAGCACAGATACAAACTTCGAGTGGCGGGAGTTTCAAAACAAGATCCGAGGACAGGTGGCCTCACTGAATAAAAAGTTCGAGGATCTGAACAAGGAACAGAAGCGATCGAACAAACTCTTGAGGAGGGTTCTCAAAATGTTGTCCGACAACATTACTGAGAAGGGACAGGATCAGGGACAGACGGCGTCGCATGTCAGCAGCAGCCAGGAGATTAATGTTGAGGGATGTCCGGTTGAGTCGAAAGCCTTCAAGACTACCTTCCATGACATCGGTGACGTTGAGGATATAGGGGTGCAGACAGCCATGGAGTTCCTAACTGCCGATAAGCTGGACCTTTATCGTGAAGATGCTGAGAAAGATAAGAGTAATGTAGACATGGACGTTGCCTAACAAATTTTTTAATTTTCACAAAAAACTTGACCATACTGTATATAGGGCCATTTTGCTGACCAATGTGTTTACTTGGTAATTAGTTTGTGCTAAAATCTCACGTGATGTGGGAGGAAAAAAAAAATTAACTAATGGGAAACTAATGGACATTTTGCAGTACAACAGATTTTGTTAAGTTTAAAAGACAAAAAACAAGGGTTTAAACACAACAAATTTAATTTTTTTTTTTTTTGGTGAAGGAGAATAAAAATTGTCACTGATACGAAAATAATGTACTTTATGCAATACAACTGATAACATTAAGTTTGAAGAAAAATAAAAATAAAAAAAAAGAGAGAAACAACGATTTTCAAACTACAGCACAACGGTCATCACGGTAATGACCACTCGGTCATAACTATGATGGCCGGCTGCCCAGTGTGTTTTAAACTCATTTTTTGAAATTTTTTTTTTTGGTGAAGGAGAATAAAAATTGTCACTGATACGAAAATAATGTACTTTATGCAATACAACTGATAACATTAAGTTTGAAGAAAAATAAAAAAAATAAAAAAAAAACAAGAGAAACAACGATTTTCAAACTACAGCACAACGGTCATCACGGTAATGACCACTCGGTCATAACTATGATGACCGGCTGCCCAGTGTGTTTTAAACTCATTTTTTGAAAAAAAAAAAAATTTTGGTGAAGGAGAATAAAAATTGTCACTGATACGAAAATAATGTACTTTATGCAATACAACTGATAACATTAAGTTTGAAGAAAAATAAAAAAAACGAGAGAAACAACGATTTTCAAACTACAGCACAACGGTCATCACGGTAATGACCACTCGGTCATAACTATGATGACCGGCTGCCCAGTGTGTTTTAAACTCATTTTTTGAATTTTTTTTTTTTTTTTTTTTTTTGGTGAAGGAGAATAACATTAAGTTTGAAGAAAAAATAAATAAAAAAAACGGGAGAAAAAACGATTTTCACACTACAGACAACAAAATAAATGTAAAAAATAAAAAAATATATATATTGTCTATTGTCAATTGTGCAAAATTTGTTATAAACAGCATAATTATGAACTGGGAGTGCTGAACGATGGCTTCGACCTTGTTGGACGTATTCTTAAGGGGACTGAATTGGTACAGGTTTGTCGGTTGTGTCCATAACCATTACATCTACCACACCGAACAGACTCATATTCTTCTCCTTGTGACAAAATCCTTCGAACCCGTGGCCTTCCGGGCCCACGCTTTGTATGGGAGGATTGACAATTTTCGTCCTGACTTCTTCAGGAGCATCCCAGCCATCTGCGCTTCCAATAGGATGAACTACAGACGATAACACCCATAAAGATAATCTTTAGTGTAGTAATTCGAGCAATAATTGTAAGGATCTATTCGTCGGTGGTTACAAACTGCCATGGCATGAGGGCAAGGAATTTGATCGACTTGAAATCACCTGCACGTACATGTCCTTTCGCTCATATCGACGATCCATATTTGGCTAGCATTGTTGGTGACTGCATACTCAAACTGATCGGCTGGCCGCGGCTGTAAGAAGTAAAATTTTAACACATTTAGCTAATTTAGTTGAATTTTCAAATTGGCATATACCATATATGTGTTGGATGTGGTCGTGAGCACGTACCGTTACTGTTAGGCCTATTGAGAAGTTGGTGCAAAGCAAATTCTCAGCCCTTAGCGCCAGTTTCGATGTCAATTTGAGGGCCTCCTCACGTCTCTGGAAAAACGATCTTTGTTGTAGTTCCCTCAACCATTCCACTAAGAATCCAACTGGCATTAACCTCGCTTTCCGATCCACATTGTTCAATGACTCCGCAATGTTGGTTGTCATGATTGCATATCTCCGCCCTTTGAAATATGCTCGCGACCACTTTGTAGGATCGACCTGCATGAGGTATCGGTGCATGTCGGGGTTACGATTCCGGATGGATTTCATATGACGATGGTGATCACTTAAAAGATACGACCTCGATGCACCATCAAAATAGGTCTTCAAAGGGCCTTTGAAATCCTTGTACTTTGTCTTCAGGTTTGCTGCCAAGTGTTGGACGCATATCCCGAAGGCAGCGTCCGGATACACTAGGTTGGCTACATACTCGATACCCTTATGCCTATCAGCCACAATAGCAAGATCCTCTCGGGTGCCGATTGAATCCCTTAGCTTCTCGAAGAATCATGTCCATGATTCGTTGCTTTCGGACTGAACGATACCAAATGCAAGTGGAAATATGCAGCCATTTGCGTCGTGACCGCACGCTGCAAGAAGCATTCCCCCAAACTTGGTCTTTAATGCGGATCCATCAACCAGAATTACTGGACGACAATAAGGCCAACCGTACTTCGAATCAGCTGGGCACATGTAGAAGCATTGTAAGCAATTTGCTGAGTCTATCTCGACGTCAATGTCGGATCCAAGATTTTTCCTCTTAACCATTTCAGCCCACGCGGGCAGAACTGTAATTTAATTCAGTTATAAAAGTTATATAGCACTTGTCGTGAATATAAAAGTTATAATGTAAGTAATGAATATAAAAGTTATAATGTAGGTAATGAACATATTATAAGATAAAGTAAAATATCATTGTATGACTCTGGCATCATTACCCCGCAAGCTGGTTAGTGCTGCTTCCTTCCCTCGTCATGCCTTGAGATAAGTGAAAGACACTCCAAATTCGGCATGCATGTCTCTCATGATTTCCCGAGGTCTATATGAGGTATTAGTCGGATTCAAGTATTTTGCCTTCACACACTCCCCAATCATCCAACTGCTGGCTTGACGATGATGCCCTTGAACGATTTCGATTGAACAAGTATGGACGTCGTCGTACCGCTTAACGACAAACAGTTCACTTTCTCTCATCCTAGTTGCACCCAATTGCCATGGACATGCCTCATTATCTATACATATCACGTGTAATAGAGTAGAGTTCGACCTCTTCACCTTGAATTAGTAGTGTTTACTCATGGCATCATGATGTAGATGGTATTGCAGTAACTTTTGTTCTGAAAAATACTGTTTATGCGCAGTGTGACAGGTGTATAATCAGCAACAATGACTCCGTCGGATACACTGTCACTACTTGATACTTTGTCATATTGAGATCTAGTATTATTGACAATAGAATGGCCTTTAATGCTTGCTGCGATACTCTTATCGTTTGAACGATGAGCATTAGCTGTCGAATTCAATTTCCCGGCGACACAATCATCATGGGCCCCGCAATAGTCATTGTTCAATAGTTGATGTTGCTTTTCAATTCCATAATCAGTGTGCAAATCCGGACCTACTGTAGGAGAGGGGATATGAGGAGGAGGAGGGATGATCATATTAATGTCATTTACATGTTGCATGGCTTCATCACTATGTCCCCCCTCCCTAGAACGTTGAACGTCTATGTGGTTGCTTTCCCCTACCTCTGGTGGGATGGCTTCTGCCGCAGACTCATCCAATACATCGATGGTAATTGGAAATTTGCTAAGCACATGAACATCCTTCTTCTTCAGTTGTATGTAGAATTTAACGTCAGCATCACACTGTATCCTCACAAGAGGCAATCCAGGTTCTACACCGTATCTCACGACTATATTCTTGTCTTGACCCCTAATTCCAATCACACTTCTGAGCAACTCAATAAGACCAACATATGTTGAGTTCTCGGGGACCAATATTCCCTTCATTTCGCCACCAACATATCTCAATGTGCCGTCCCATTGACCATTATACTTGAGGAAAACACAAATCGCATCCATTCCTAATTTGCGTTACAAAGGAAGGAAAGATTATGTTATAGAGAGTTGACTTATAAGTCAAAATTGGTCACAATGATAATGACCCGATGGTCATTATGAAAATTACCAGTTTTTTTATAAATAGCGAGTTGACTTAAATCTCAAAACTGATCACAATGATAATGTCCGAATGGTATATGTTACAAGAGACTGAAAAACTTACCCTAAAAATAACCACAGAGATTTAGTTTCTATAATATATTCCAAAACGAAAAACGCATACCCACTAAATCATAAATTAACAAATAAAATCAAATAACAAGCACCATTACCTCAGATTGCCTGATTGGAAGTGTGAAGATCTAATCTATATTCGAATGGAGTAGAAGCGATCTGGCTCGCAAAAATCAATAAAACTGTGACGAGGATGGCTCAGGGTCAAAACTGTGACGAGTTGCGATTTGTTGTGTTCAAATTTGTTGGAGTTAGAGTGAGCTTCAATTAGTGGGTAATGGTGCAGAGAGGATTCGTGAGGCTTTACTGTGAGACAAACGACGAATAAAACCGAAAGACAAAGTTTTCAAAATTTAGGGTGCTGTAATGTCGGGATTGAAATGGGCGGGAGAGTGGGCAAAAAATTTTGTTAGGGTTTGACCAATACGTCACCATATTGACCAATGACAGAGGTCATAACAGTTATGACCAGGGGGGTCATCATGCAAATGACCGATAGTGTAGCACAGAGGTCATAACAGTTAGTGGTCATAACAGTTGTGACCAGACGGTCATAACTGTTATGACCGATAGTGTGACACAGAGGTCATAACAGTTATGACCAAGTGGTCATAACTGTTATGACCTCTGGTCTAACACGGTGGTTATAACAGTTATGACCAGACGGTCATAAATGTTATGACCGATAGTGTAGCACAGAGGTCATAACAGTTATGACCAGGTGGTCATAACTGTTATGACCTCTGTGCTAACACGGTGGTCATAACAGTTATGACCAGACGGTCATAACTGTTATGACCGATAGTGTAACACTTTGACCAATACGTCACCGTATGACAATTTACAAGGGTCACAACGATAATGATAATGGGGTCATTATGAAAATGACATTTTCCCGTAGAAGGATGTCTGACCAAAAACTGTCATTTTTATAATGACCACCTGGTCAATATCGTTGTGACCAAAATTATATGCGAAAATTTAACAGTTACAGGGGTTACAACGAAAATTACCAAGCAGTCATTATGAAAATGACCGATCCTGTAAGAAGGCCAACTATTAAACAAATTCATTTTCATATAATGAAAAAATTTTCCCCCTTGCAAACAAGCGTTAAACGCAAACTTTTTAAACATTGAAACGAAAAAAGCAATTTTTTTTAACTTGCGACTTCTTTGATTCCTTAACTACGATTTCCCCTCAACCCTTCATCGGCCGAGAGTCTCTCGATCTCTGTGTCGATTTTTTAAACTATTCTAAGTAGGTGGCCTTGTATATCACAAAGTTTTTTATAGATGCCTTTCGTGGTGGTTTCGGACGGTTTCCGGAGCGGTTCCGGCCGATTGCAACTATTCTCTCTCTAGATTTCATTTTCTCTCTCTAAAATAACGTAGATGCTGGTTTGGCTGATTGTTTGGAGCATGCAAAGGAGATGAGGGTAAACCCGTAATTTGCCTTACATTTCATGCAGCTGGGCCCCACGTATCAGAGGCCTTTATGACGTGGCGGAGGCTAGAAATGAAGGGAGTGAAAACAAATGCTGATTTTAAGATTCTTTTCCCCACAGGTCTAAAAGTTGAAATTAACCTTTTAATTCTTTAGGTTGATCGGTACAAATAATTTTACTAAATTGTCCCTGGTCTTTTACTAGTGGGAGAAGTTGATTGTACTTCCGTTGGTAAGCAGGTTTGCCTTTAAATGATGTGGCAAAATATAGCCAAGGGACAGAGAAAAGAGATAGCACAGAGATAGATGATCTGTGTCCCTTCTAAGCATAAGCAAAGCAACCCCAACCCCTCACAGTCCCGGAAAATACCACAACCCCACCATTAATGAAATCTTTTTTACAGAAAAAAAAAAAAAGGAAAAAATAATAAAATACATTTCAGTGGTTAAAAAAAAAAAAAAGCAAAAATTAAAGGCAAATTTTTTGGACAGCTCATATTTAGCTTATACAAGCATCACACTGCATGGAAGGAGAGAGGGAAGGGGGAGAAAGAGACAAAAGATAGTGTGTGCAGAAGTTGGCACAAATAGTAGAGATTGTATAATCTCCCCGAAGATAAAAAGTCAAAAACTCCACATTGGAAATGTTAAAGTAATCAAAATGCCCTTAAATAGAAACAAGTCATGATATGTAGTAATTTTTTGTGCGTGGGAGACATTATGACCATACACAGCACGCATGGGTGAGCACGAGTAGACATTTAGGGTGTTTTGAGGCGCACTTTTACACTTATGTTTTCTGATATCTTTTTCTTTTTAAATATATTGTTATCTTGTTTATTTATTAATTGTTGTGTTTAGATTGCAAGTGTGAATCAAAGTTTTTCATCTAATTTTATCTTTTTTAAAAAATCAACATAAATTATATCTAATTTTTTAAAGTTAACTAATTTCAAATTAAAAATTTTATCTCAAATCCATGTTCTAAACGGAGGCCAAGGAAATCAATAAAATTGATGTTTTAACTAAAAAAAAAAATGGGATCATAATGTCATAAACATCTCAAGGACCAACAAGCAATTAAGCCAATTTGTTTAAAATAAAAATGAACATTTTTGTAACTTTTTTAACAGTTATCATTTCGGCTAAAAAAAAAAAAAAAAAAACTGGGATCAAAACATCACAAAGGCAATATTTTAAAAAACCAATTGAGCAATTAACCTATTTTTGTTTTATTATTTACAAATATTTGGAAATTAATGAGGTTAATTTTTTTTTTTTTTTTAATATTGTAATGAAAGTAAGGACTGTGGACGACGGGAATTGTGTTATAAGATCTGCTTACTGCTACACTGTTTCTTGTTATTATTTTTAGTTTAATATTAAATTTCGTTTGACGAGTTTGTAATTATCTTCAACGAAAAAATAATATGTAGTAATAATTTGTAAAAGAATTGTGATTATCTATGAAGGGGACATCAAAGGGATCAGGAAATCGTACACAAAACAAAATTTTCTTTTCGAAGATAGATGAACAACCAAAATTTGTAAAAGAATAGTAAGGCTTCGTCTTGGGACATATTTTCAAAAGTGCATTCCAAATATTTTTTTTCTCTTTTTTCTTTAATTTTATAAATTTTTTTTTTAAATATTTTTATATAACTCAAACTTTAAAAGTCTAAAATTTTATCATTTTAATCGAAATAAGATGACTTTTTTTCAAATTATATAGAAGATCTATATTATTTTTTTTCCGAATATTTTTTAAGTGTTTACTTTTTTTTTTCACTCTAAATAGTTTATTTTCACCAAATGCATAGTTTTAAAACTCCAAATCATCTCTAACATCTAAAACACTATCTTTAAACGTGACCCCAAATAGATCCTAAAAAAATCATTTAGAAGCATCTATTAGAAGGAAAAATAAAATCCTTATAGAATTAACTCTTTGGGAAAATAGAAATGTTATTTGCATGTTCATGCACGAAAGAATAAACAAATAGAGTATGAAGTTCATTTGCACATAAATACAACGCTTCTACATATGTATTCAGGATAATATATATATATATATATATATATATTACGTAGATTATTCAAAGCCAATAAAAATTCAAAATAAATTAATATTGTAGATGAGGAAAAAAAAAAAAGGGTCAAAAGACACGTAGGCCTCGAAAAGCATGAGGAGTTATCAATTTAATGCATAGTGAATAGGGGTGGCAATTCGTGTCACGTGTCGGGTTCGTGTCGTATTAGAGCCGTGTCGATTTTTTTCTTCCCCGACCCAAACACGACCCACGACACGAACACGAAACGAAACCGCGACATGAACACGACACAAACCGAAATTGACCCGCGACACGAAATTGACTCGCGACACGAAATTGACCCGAACTTGACACGAATTTGATCCGAAATTGACACGAGACACGAAATTGACCCCGAACTTGATCCGAAATTGACACGAAAAAAACGGGTCTAACCCAACACGATCCTTTTTTTTCCGTGTCAATTTTTCCCAACCCGAACACGACCCGCCCCCTAACAGTGGCGGAGGGAGCATCTACCCTTGAATTTTTGAAATTATATTTTTGGCCCCATAAATTTAATTATTATTTTTTAATAAATTTTCCTCATACAACGAAATGTTTAATACTTTATCTCTTATTTTGTCCCTCATAACTTTTGTAATTATTAACTTTACATATTTTTTGTTAAAAAACTTAAATTTCATCCAAATTTTTAATTTCTAACTATTGACGAAGAAAATTTAGGGATGGATGCACATTTCGTCGTATATAAACGGCACTTAATTACCCACCGATGGGTGGTGACATTGACAGTCAGATTTGAACAAGGGAGTTGAGGGGTAGGCGAGGTGACAGACTTGGCATAGCTGTAAGTAGGGAGAGGGTAAAGATTAATAATAAATTGAAGATTGGAAGTCAGGGCTTTAAAAAAAAGAAGGGTGAGTTTGGTGTTCAAGTCCAAACTCAGATTTTCAAACTTTTTTTTTGTCTTTTTTCCAAAAGTTTTTGTCTTTTTCCCAAAAAGTTTTTTGTCTTTTCTGAAATTCAAAAAAATTTACTATTTAAACTTAAAAATCTCATCTTGAACTTGTGCACCAAACAGGCCCGAAATAATGCCCCTTACCATCTGAGCTGGCTGCCCAAAGTGGAAGCTGACCACAAGTTTAATTGGGACCCACAATATATCAAACCTGTGTTCTATCATCTTGTTTCTATCTCCTTCTTCTGTTTACATTTCCCACATATCAGAGCAAGTTAGCAGTCTTTTTTTTTTTATCCTTCTTAATTCCATTTGAACCTGCTTGCTTCTATTTAATTGGTGCATAATGTCTTATAAATTTAAGTTGTAATAATTTTTCTTAAAACCCCTCATTTACGATGAAAGAATCATCCTAAAGAAAAAGCCCACAAAGGGATTAACCTAGAAAAATTAACAAAAGTCCACAACTATGGTTACAGACTTTTCTCTTGAGGGTAAATTTAGGGGGTGTTTGGTGTATAAGTTGAGTTGAGATTTTTAAGTTTGAATAGTAATTTTTGTTGATTTTTTCAGAAAAGATAAAAAACTTTTTCAGAAAAGATAAAAAACATGATTAAAAAAGTATAGTTTAGTTTAAACAAAGTTGGAAAACCAAACGGGGTCTTAGTTTTTTATTTATATTTTTTTTAAAAAGTCAAAATCTGTCTGGGTTTTTAAATTCTTGCAATTGTAATTTGTGAGAAATACGCTTAATTTTTGGTATAATTTATAAAACAAAACCAGAAAAAACAAAAAGAAAATTATATTGGCTGGAGCCTCTACGCCGCGCAAAGGCTTCCCTGCTACCTCCTCCGAGTGTCCCGAGCAGGTCATGTAGCCGATGCCATCATCTCCAAATATTTCCTTCGATTTTCTCGACAACCAAAAAATAAATAAATAAAGTTTAGGGCCTGTTTGGTGTGTAAGTTTGAGTTAAGATTTTTAAGTTTAGTTTGAGTTAAAATAAATTTAGTTTAAAAGGTGAGTGTTTGGTAAAAGTTTGAGATAAAAAGTTTAGTTTGAGTTGATTGTTTGGTAAAAAAAGTTTAAGTTAAAAAGTTTAAAAAAAACAAGGGCCATGTTTGGATGTTTAAAAATTGAGTTGACCAATTTTTTGCCTTTTGTGTTTGGTACTTATCTAAACTCGAACTAAATGGAATTTTTTCACCTCAACTTCTGTCCTTTTTCAAAAAATCAACAAAATTTATTTATTTTATTGAATAAAATTATAATCAAACTACTCAGAACTGAAAATTTTCATTTATCCTCAATTTAACATCTATTATAGGGAAATAGAGGGAGGGAAGACCCAAAAAAAAAAAAAGAAAAAGAAAAGAAAAAAGAGGGGTGGTGGAAGCGAGACTCCGGTGGAAGGTGTGGAGGTACGGTGGTGGCGGCGGAGATGAGGTGGTGGGGGCGGAGGCCGGCGAGAGAGACGAAAAGAGAGAGAGTGGAGGGGTAGTGGACGTGAAGGTCCGGAGTAAGGGACGGAGGTGTTGTGGTGGAGGTGGAGGTGAGGTGGTGGGGCCGGAGGTCCAATAGCAAGGGAGGTGGAGGGTGTTGGTTTCGAAACCAGTTTTTTTAAAAATTTTGCGGAAGCATGGTACGGATCAATCGCACATATAAAATTTTTTTTCAAAAAATTTTTTCGGCGACAATACTTATATTAATTTAATAAAATAAATTAAAAAGAAAGTTTAGAGATAGACCGTTGTCCGATTAGGTCGAAATTCTTGAACTCCTTCAAGAACCTTCTTATGTACTCCAAATCCTTCGGAAACTCCAATTTTCTTGAGAATTCCAAATCCTTCGAAACACCAACGGTTCTTTCTCAGCGTTCTCCAAAATCACGATGAACAGGAAACGAGTGGGCGTTTCTGAATTTAGGTTTGATCACACACTTGAATTTTGATTCACTTTGCGTTCTCAACTCATGAGATAAAGTGAAGGAGAAGAGGAGAAGAAACTCTCAAATGAAAAAGTTACGTCTTTCTTTCTCTCTGTCAAAAATGAATTAATATATCTTCCTCTTTTTTAGATACATCGTATGTACCATCTTTTTAGTATTACAGAGAAATAACTGACATCTCCCTTTTTTTTTTTTTAAATTAATTAATTAATTAATCAATTAATTATTAATTAACTTTTCTCCTTGTGAAACAACATGCACGCCCACTATCTCCCTATAGTGGGCGTGTATGATGGATATGGGAGAGAGAAAATCTCTCTCTCATCATATAATCAGTTATCTTCTTTTTTTTTTTTTTTTGATTTTGAACTATTCAAAATAATATAAATGATCTTTTCCCTTCCACATGTTTCAAAATTCAAAATTCAAAATTCCACATACACTTTGTAGATATTATGTGAACCACCCTGTGGTGCCCAACTACGGTGTGGTCCTTACCACACTGTATAATCTTTAATTTAAAATTATTTTAAATAATCGTATTATTTAAAATACACAAATTAATCCAATTAATTTGTTGTGTAAATATTAATATAGAATTCTCAATTCTAAGTTAATATATTAACCCAACATAAAATAATGTTCATATGATTCAATGGAGCCATTGAGAGGAACTATGGACTTTATAATTTTAAACTCCAATAATTTTGACAATTAATTAACACCTTAATTAAAATATCAAAATTATTAATTCCAAATTATTCCACTAAAAATTTGGAATTACACTCTTAAAATTATAAAACTAATTATATTCAAAGGATTTGAATTGTCCATTGATGTAGTCACTACATATAAATCAATCCTCCATAAACAGTTCATAATTAAAGCTAGGTATTTTCTGTTAACCTCTTTAATTATATTTCTCCTTAAGTACCATTGATTCTCTAATGAATAATATTCATGATCTAATCATAAATTGATCGCTCTTATTATTCAAGTCCCGAATCAACACTGAAGGGAACCGTCCATCTAACTTCTTTACGAAGGAATGTATTTCATCTTGTATATTAATATTCCCGGCTTCTTATTATATTATATTTCCAATATACCAAGAATTTGACACTACTCATTTGTGTCATTACTCGATATGTCAAAAAATATGATACAATAAATAGGAGTCTATTAATTACTCAGAATTAAGATCGATTCATATATGACCATCATTGATTAATTTTGAATGCTCTATATGACAACGGAAATTATTAGAGATTCATAATTAATCGTGTTCCAGTCCTATATAATCAAATTATATAAAGCGCTTTCATTCCAATAATCTCATTATTATTAATCCGGATAAGATCATTTCATTCAGAATGTAATGAACCGCGCTAGTAATTTTAAATTAAAGATCCCAACTTTAATTTTTAATTACGGACAAATTTAGATTATTTTACTTTAAATATTATCCTCTTGTATATAACACTTATAAACAATATTTAAAGTTACATTTAAATAATCTAGGGTTTTCGATATTTATAAAGCATCCAAACATGCATGCAAAAATAATATTGAAAAAATTCCTCAAATTAAATCAGCAAAATAGTACATCTCATTTGTTTATGGACACACATCCCAACAATCTCCCACTTGCCCTAAAGCAAATTTGACATGTCTTTAAATCCCATCCCTTCAAGATGTTGCTCAAAACTCCGAGCTGGTAATGTCTTGGTAAACGGATCAGCTATGTTATTCGCGGATGTGATCTTCTCAACTGAAACGTCTCCTCTACTGACAATCTCTCTCACCAAGTGAAATTTCCTCTCTATATGCTTTCCTTTGCGGTGATTTCTGGGTTCTTTGGCATTGGCCATTGCTCCACTGTTATCACAATAGAGTCTAATTGGCTTATGCATATCTGGAACAACTTCCACATCTCTCAAGAATTTGCGAAGCCAGACTGCCTCTTTAGCTGCTTCACAAGCTGCTACATATTCAGCCTCCATGGTTGAATCAGCAACACAAGTTTGCTTGATACTTCTCCATATAATAGCTCCACTTCCAAATGTGAACACCGCCCCAGAGGTAGACTTCCGAGAGTCTCTATCTGATTGGAAATCAAAATCTGTATATCCAATAGGAATCAAATCCCTACTAGAATATACTAGCATATAGTTTCTCGTCCTTCTCAGATATTTTAGAATATGCTTAACTGCCACCCAGTGATCTAATCCTGGGTTTGACTGGTATCGACTAACCACTCCTACTGCAAAGCATATGTCAGGTCTGGTACACAACATTGCATACATTAGACTACCAACTGCCGATGCATATGGAATTCATCTCATATTCTCCCTTCTTGCGGTGTTTTAGGACACTGCTCTTTAGAGAGATGAACTCCATGTCGAGAAGGCAAGTTCCCTTTCTTGGAGTTCTGCATCGCAAATCTGATAAGCACCTTATCAATGTACGAAGCTTGAGACAATGCTATAAGCCTATTCTTGCGATACCGTATAATCTGGATACCAAGAATATAGCTTGCTTCTCCCAAATTCTTCATTTGGAATTGGCTGGCTAGCCAGTTCTTTACCTTTGATAGAGATTCTACATCATTCCCAATGAGTAGAATGTCGTCTACATAAAGAACTAAGAAGACCACTTTATCCCCTTCTATCTGCTTATAGACACAAGGTTCATCCAGATTTTGTTCAAAACCATAAGACTCAATGGCTTCGTTAAATCTGATGTTCCAAGATCTAGAAGCCTGCTTAAGTCCATAAATGGACCTTTGCAGTTTGCAGACTTTCTACTCTTGGCCTTGGACCACGAAACCCTCTGGTTGGACCATATGAATGGTCTCTTCAAGATGACCGTTCAAAAACGCCGTCTTGACATCCATTTGCCATATCTCATAATCATAATAAGCAGCAATGGACAAGAGAATCCGGATGGATTTTAGCATAGCCGCTGGAGAAAAAGTATCCTCATAGTCTACTCCTTCTTTTTGGGTAAAACCCTTTGCCACTAGCCTAGCTTTGAAAGTCTCCATTTTCCCATCGGCTCCTCTCTTTCTCTTATAGATCCATTTGCAACCAATAGGCTTAAAGCCTTCTGGTAGATCTACGAGCTCCTAGACTGAATTGGAGTACATAGACTCCATTTCGAGTTTCATGGCTTCTTGCCATTTCTCTCGATCAACATCATCCATTGCCATCTTGTATGTCAATGGATCATCATCACTGCCATCAGTGACTGCAACTTGTGCTTCTCCATCTTCACAATAGCGAATGGGCAATCTTATTTCCCTCCCACTACGTCGTGGTGGCTGTGGTGTTTGATCTTGAGTAGTGATCTCTACTCTTTGTCGTTCAACAACTGTTGTTGGTATGGGGCCAATCTTATCAGCAAGCAACTCTTCCAAAACCACTTTATTTTGGGTTTGAAATCTGCCATATAGTTGTGCTCAAGAAATGTAGCATTTGTCGACACAAATTCTTTGTTATCTTGAGTGCTATAAAACAGACCTCCTCTCGTTCCTTTAGGATAGCCTACAAACATACATACCTCCGAGCGAGGTTCCAACTTCCCAGTCTTTCCCTTTAGCACGTGTGCTGAGCACCCCCATATGCGGATATGTCTCAAACTAGGTTTGTGACCGTTCCACAACTCTAGGGGAGTCTTAGAGATTGACTTAGATGGAACTAAATTCAGAATATATACAGCTGTTTGTAGTGCATATCCCCAAAATGTGATAGGCAGAGAAGAATAGCTCAACATTGATCTAATCATGTCAAGCAAAGTACGATTTCTTCTTTCGGCTACACCATTTTGTTGTGGTGTTTCAGGTGCCGTGAGCTGTGACAATATTCCGTTCTCAATCAAGTGGTCCTTGAATTCATAATCTAGGTACTCTCCTCCTCGATCCGATCGAAGAGTTTTGATTAATTTACTGAGTTGCTTTTCAACTTCAGCACGAAATTCTTTGAACTTTTCAAAGGTCTCGGAATTTCTTTGCATCAGGTATGCATATCCGTATCTTGAATAATCGTCAATAAATGTGACAAAGTATTCATAGCCCCCTCTAGCTTTGACATTCAAAGGACCACATACATCAGTATGTATGATCTCTAGAGGTGTTTTTGCTCTTTCACCTTTAGCCGAAAAAGGCCTTTTGGTCATTTTACCTTCTAGGCAGGATTCACAGACTGGTAGAGTGCTAACTTTTAGCTTTCTCAAAGGACCATGCTTTGCTAGTCTTCCTATCCTATCTATGTTAATGTGACCAAGCCTTAAATGCCACAAATATGTGTCATCTTTATCATTATAAATCTTTCTTCTTTAAGGGGTTGGTTCAGCGACTTTAAACGTTTCGGTTTGAAGTAAGTTATTGGAAATTGGTTTAACAAAATATAGACCATTATCCACATAACCAGAACAAATATTCACTCCATTTTATAAATTGAAACAGAGTCAACTTCAAAAGAAACTGAAAAAATTGTTCAAGCAACTTTGAAACCGAAATCAAATTCCGTTTGAAATCCGGAATGTAATAAACATTGTCCAAAAACAAATATTTATTATTATTAAATGACAGTTGCACTGTCCCTACTGCTGTCGTTGATAGTCTTTTCCCACTGCCAACTCTCATCGTGAAAACTCCCTCTTCAAGATCCCTAGATGACTCAAGCATCTGCAAAGAAACACAAACATGGTTAGATGCCCCTGAATCAATAATCCAGCTTGAGAAATCATTCTCAACTAAGCATGTTTCCATAACTAGTAAATCTGATTTACCTTGTTTCTTCTTCTTTTTCAAGCTCATCAAGGTACTTCTTACAGTTCCTTTTCCAATGGCCGTCTTGATCACAATGGAAACATTTTCCCTTAGGTTTAGGTTCAGCAGCCTTCCCTTAGGTTTAGGTCAAAATTTTTGAACTCCTTCAAGAACCTTCTTGTGTACTCCAAATCCTTCGGAAACTCCAATTTTCTTGAGAATTCCAAATCCTTCGAAACACCAACGGTTCTTTCTCAGCGTTCTCCAAATCACGATGAACAAGAAACAAGTGGGCGTTTCTGAATTTGGGTTTGATCACACACTTGAATTTTGATTCACTTTGCGTTCTCAACTCATGAGACAAAGTGAAGGAGAAGAGGAGAAGAAACTCTCAGATGAAAAAGTTACGTCTTTCTTTCTCTCTGTCAAAAAGGAATTAATATATCTTCTCTTTTTTAGATACATCGTATGTACCTTCTTTTTAGTATTACAGAGAAATAACTGACATCTCATTTTTTTTATTTAAATTAATTAATTAATTAATCAATTAATTAATTAATTAACTTTTCTCCTTGTGAAACAACATGCACGCCCACTATCTCCCTATAGTGGGCGTGTATGATGGATATGGGAGAGAAAAATCTCTCTCCCATCATGTAATTAGTTATCTTTTTTTTTTTTTTTGATTTTGAACTATTCAAAATAATATAACTGATCTTTTCTCTTCCACATGTTTCAAAATTCAAAATTCAAAATTCAAAATTCCACATACACTTTGTGGATATTACGTGAACCACCCTGTGGTGCACAACTACGGTGTGGTCCTTACCACACTGTATAATCTTTAATTTAAAACTATTTTAAATTTATTTTCAATAATCATATTATTTAAAATACAAAAATTAATCCAATTATTTGCTGTGTGAATATTAATATAGAATTCTCAATTCTAAATTAATAAATTAACCCAACATAAAATAATGTTCATATGATTCAATGAAGCCGTTGAGAGGAACTATGGACTTTATAATTTTAAGCTCCAATAATTTTGACAATTAATTAACACCTTAATTAAAATATCAAAATTATTAATTTCAAATTATTCCACTAAAATTTGGAATTGCACTCTTAAAATTATAAAACTAATTATATTCAAAGGATTTGAATTGTCCATTGATATAGTCACTACAATAAATCAATCCTCCATAAACGGTTCATAATTAAAGCTAGGTATTTTCCGTTAACCTCTTAATTATATCTTTCTCCTTAAGTACCATTGATTCTCTAATGAATAATATATTTATGATCTAATCATAAATTGAGGGCTCTTATTATTCAAGTCCCGAATCAACACTTAAGGGAACCGTCCATCTAACTTCTTTACGAAGGAATGGATTTTATCTTGTATATTAATATTCCCGGCTATTTATTATATTATATTTTCAATATACTAGAATTTGACACTATTCATTTGTGTCATTACTCGACATGTCAAAAAACTAATACAATAAATAAGAGTCTATTAATTACTCAGAATTAAGATCGATTCATATATGACCATCATTGATTAATTTTGAATGCTCTGATATGACAAAAATTATTAGAAATTCATAATTAATCGTGTTCCAGTCCTATATAATCAAATATATAAAGTGCTTTCATTCCAATATCTCACTATTAACAATCCGATAATCATTTCATTCAGAATGTAATGAACCGCGCGATAATTTTAAATTAAAGATCCCAACTTTAATTTTTAATTACGGACAAATTTAGATTTTTTTTACTGTAAATATTATCCTCTTGTATATAACACTTATATACAATATTAAAGTCACATTTAAATAATCTAGGGTTTCGGTTTTCGACATTTATAAAGCATTCAACATGCATGCAAAAATAATATTGAAAAAATTCCTCAAATTAAATCAGCAAAATAGTACATCTCATTTGTTTATGGGCACACATCCCAACAGAGGGTGAGAGAATGGAGAGGGGATAAACGAAGGAGGAAGAAAGAAAATAAGGTCGTCAAAAAAAGCCCTATCGAAACTGCTCATAAGAAAAAAGCCGTCAAACTTTTGGGGAACTTTTAGCGACGAGATATGTGGTTGCGAAAACAATTTCGAAAATACTCGTAGAAAAAAGGGGCCATTTTCTCGCTGAAATTTTGGGACACTTTTAGAGGTTTTCCACGAAAAAAAATGATGGGAAGAAAAAATAGTTTAAATTTATTTTTATAAAAAAATATAATAAATAAAATGTAATTTTTAGCAATCAAAATATGATTTGGTAACAGTTTCAAAATTTCTACTATCAATATTTGGTAGTGAAAAATTTGATTTGACAATCAAATTCAAATTTGATAACTGAATGTTATTTTTCAACTACCAAATACTGATTCGTAGCATAGTGCCGTTAAAATTATATTTTCTTTAACATATTATGTTTTATCATTTTGTATTGATCGTTTCATAAACAAACCCAATATAAAGTTTTTAATTTGATACTTATATATTTACTATTAATTATTAAGAAAGCGTATATCCCTCTCTTATCATATGATTAATTTTATGAATACCCCCTAAATTATGTACTCTATTTTATTTTGTCTCTTAAATTTTTAAAACCGTTCATTACACTCGTAAAACCATTTAATTCATTCATTCTATCCACTTTTATTTATTAATTTGACGATTTTATTGATGTGACATGTGACATATTAATCAAAAGTCAAAACTGATAATTTTTAATATGAAATAGGGTTAATTTCATTAATCACCTGTACGAATTTTATTATTAAAAATAGCACAATTTTTTCTTCCTTTCATTACTAGCACTACCACGTCATCAAATAATGACCGGGTAGTCATTTTGTATTTACTATGCCTTTGTTAGCTTCAATATTAGTGTCGGTCATTTACATAATGATCAGGTGGTCATTTTTGTATTACCGTGCATTTGTTAGCTTCAATACTAGTTGTCAGTCATTTATAATGACCGGGTGGTCATTTTTGTATTTACCGTGTCTTTGTCAGCTTCAATACTAGTGTCGGTTATTTACATAATGACCGGGTGTCATTCCTGTAATGACCATACATTTACTAGCGTGAATACCATTGTAAGTCATCTACATAATGACCGGGTGATCATTTTTGTATTTACCATGTCTTTGTTAGCTTCAATACTAGTGTCGGTCATTTACATAATGACCGGGTGGTGATTCCTGTAATGACCGAGTGGTCATTTGTATTTAATACCAGTCTTGTATCAATACATGTCGGCATGTTACATATACCGGTGGTATGTCTTTGTTAGCTTCATACTAGTGTCGGTCATTTACATAATGACGGGGTGGTGATTCCTGTAATGACGGAGTGGTCATTCCTGTAACCATTACCTTTGCTAGCGTGAATACCATTGTAGGTCATCTACATAATGACCTGGTGGTCATTTTTGTATTTACCATGCCTTTGTTAGCTTCAATACTAGTGTTGGTCATTTACATAATGACCATGTGGTCATTTTTGTATTTACCGTGCATTTGTTAGCTTAATACTAGTGTTGGTCATTTACATAATTACCAGGTTGTCATTCCTGTAATGACCATACATTTGCTAGCGTGAATACCATTATGGGTCATCTACATATTGACCGGGTGGTCATTTTTGTATTACCATGCCTTTGTTAGCTTCAATACTAGTATCGGTCATTTACATAATGACCGGGTGGTCATTCCTATAATGACTGGGTGGTTATTTTTAATGACCATACATTTGCTAGCGTGAATACCATTGTGGATCATCTACATAATTACCAAGTTGTCATTTTTGTATTTATTATATCTTTGTTAGCTTCAATACCAGTGTCAGTCATTTACATAATGACTGGGTGGTCATTCCTGTAATGACCATACATTTACTAGTGTGAATATCATTGTGGGTAGTAATTCTCCCTCTCTCTAGATTTCAGTTTCTCTCTCTAAAACACTGTAGATGCTGGTTTGAAAATTTTTTATAAGGCATGTGAGAGAGAGGGATATTTGAGCTGGTGGGAGATGAGGCTAAACCCGTGATTTGATATACATTAAATAATGCTGGCCCCACATATCATAAACTTTAATGACGTGACAGTGCTAGTAGTGATGGGGAAAAAATGGTGTTATTTTTAATAATAAAATTCCTACATCTACTATAATGAAATTAACCCTATAAAATAATATAAAAATAAACAATCTTAAAGTTAAAAAATGTTTGAAGAGAACTTCGACCCATCCGCCATGGAAGACCTCATGAAGCTCTTCAAGGTCGAGGCCTACAAATCTTGTGCCGCCATGGAGCTCCAACACAAGCAAGAAGCCAAGGAGGCCGAGATTGCTTTGCACAAAGCCGAGAATCACCTCGATTCCGTCATGGGAGCCCCCATGAAGGTTCCACCGATTCAAAGAGGAAATGGAGCAAATGGGCACGAAATCCGCCATGGCTCTTCGAGATCCACTGATTCGATTATGCCATGGAACCTATCCCATGCATTCGAGTTCCACCATTCGATTTCTTCATGGAAGCTGCTGTCGATTTAAATATTGTTGGTTTCGAAAACCAGTTTTTAAAAAATTAGCGGAAGCATGGTACGGATCAAATCGCACATATAAAATTTCTAAAAATTTTTCCTGCGACAATACTTATATTAATTTAACAAATAAATTAAGAAGAAAGTTTAGAGATTGACCGTTGTCCGATTATGTTGAAATTCTTGAACTCCTTCAAGAACTTGCTTGACTACTCCAAATCTTTCGGAAATACCAATTTTCTTGAGAACTCCAAGTCCTTCGAAACACCAACGGTTCTTTCTCAGCGTTCTCCATATCACGATGAACAGGAAACGAGTGGGTGTTTCTGAATTTGGGTTTGATCACACACTTGAATTTTGATTCACTTTGCGTTCTTAACTCATGAGACAAAGTGAAGGAGAAGAGGAGAAGAAACTCTCAGATAAAAAAAAAAAACGTATATCTTTTTCTCTCTGTCAAAAAGGAATTAATATCTCTTCTTCTTTTTTAGATACATCGTATGTACCCATTCTTTTTAGATACCTCGTATGTACCCTCTTTTTTAGTATTACAGAGAAATAACTGACATCTCCTTTTTTTTATTTTAATTATTAATTAATTAATTCAACATCTTTGTAAGGAGCAACTATGCACCCACGCCCACTATTCCATATAGTGGGCGTGTTTTATTGATATGGAGAGATAAATCTCTCTCCCATTATCTGATCAGTTAATTTTTTTTTTATAATTTATTTTGAACTATTCAATAAAATAACCGATCTTTTCTCTTCCACTGTATCAAAATTCAATATTCCACATACCACTCTGTGGATATTATGTTAACCACCCTGTGGTGTACCACTACGGTGTGGTCCTTACCACACTGTATAATCTTTAATTTAACACTATTTTAAATTTATTTTTAATAATCATATTATTTAAATACAAATTAATCCAATAATTTGTTGTGTGAATATTAATATAGAATTCTCAATTCTAAATTAATAAATTAACCCAACATAAATAATGTTCACATGATTCAATGGAGCCGTTGAGAGGAACTATGGACTTTATAATTTTAAACTCCAATAATTTTTACAATTAATTAACATCTTAATTAAAATATCAAAATTATTAATTCCAAATTATTCCACTAAAAATTTGGAATTGCCACTCTTAAATTATAAAACTAATTATATTCAAAGAATTTGAATTGTCCATTGATATAGTCACTACATATAAATCAATCCTCCATAAACGGTTCATAATTAAAGCTAGGTATTTTCCGTTAACCTCTTTAATTATATCTTTCTCCTTAAGTACCATTGATTCTCTAATGAATAATATATTATGATCTAATCATAAATTGAGGGCTCTTATTATTCAAGTCCCGAATCAACACTTAAGGGAACCGTCCATCTAACTTCTTTACGAAGGAATGGATTTTATCTTGTATATTAATATTCCCGGCTATTTATTATATTATATTTTCAATATACTAAGAATTTGACACTATTCATTTGTGTCATACTCGACATGTCAAAAAACATAATACAATAAATAAGAGTCTATTAATTACTCAGAATTAAGATCGATTCATATATGACCATCATTGATTAATTTTGAATGCTCTATATGACAACGGAAATTATTAGAGATTCATAATTAATCGTGTTCCAGTCCTATATAATCAAATTATATAAAGTGCTTTCATTCCAATAATCTCACTATTAACAATCCGGATAAGATCATTTCATTCAGAATGTAATGAACCGCGCTAGTAATTTTAAATTAAAGATCCCAACTTTAATTTTTAATTACAGACAAATTTAGATTTTTTTTTACTGTAAATATTATCCTCTTGTATATAACACTTATATACAATATTTAAAATCAACTTTATATAATCTAGGGTTTTCGATATTTATAAAGCATCCAAACATGCATGCAAAATAATATTGAAAAAATTCCTCAAATTAATTCAATAAAATAATACATCTCATTTGTTTATGGGCACATATCCAACAAATATAATCTTGAAATCTCTCTCTCTCTCTCTCTCTTACACAAACATAAACAAAACACCCAAACCAAAGCCAGATTGCCAAAGCAGCAAAGCTCCTAGATCCCTCCTCCCACTCAAAGATCCTTCTCAAAGCTTTAGATTGTAGACTCCATTGATGACCTTAAACTTGCAGGGAATGAAGGCAAAAAAAAAAAAAAAAAAGGAGAGAGAGAGAGAGAGAGAAATTCAGAGAGACAAAAATTGAGAGATAGAGAGAGTTTGTGTTTTTAAATTTTTATTTGATTTTATATTATGGATTATTAATTTTATAATTAATTACTTTAATAATAGAGTTTTCTTTTTAAAACAGCGGTATGGTTAATTTGGTAAGCAAAAGCAGACGAAATGGGTGAAATAAATGGTTTTATGTAGATCATGGAGCATAATAAATAGTTTTTAAAGTTCAAAGGGTAAAGTGAAATATAGTACATAGTTTATGGGGTATTTGTGAAATTAAACAATACGTTGATTAAATGACCAATCTATAATAGTTAATGTATTTTTTGAAATATACGTAATATAAATTATGTTATTCTCAAATTTATTTAATTGAAAGAAGGTATTTGCCAAAAAAAGAAAAAAGTTTTGAATTTATTTTCTAATAAATAGTATAAAAATAATTTGAAGTATTCCACTTTCTACTACCAAAATCAAATTTTGGTAGCAGATTCAAACCTTCCGCGAGTCGGCGACCAACAGTTGGTAGTGGAATACAAGCATTACCGACCAAACATGAATTTTGGTTGCAAGAGACCAAATTTGTGATTTGGTAGCGATATCTTTAAAATTTAATTCTCCATTCAATGCTAGTATTTCAGTTTTTTTAATTTGGCATTTCATTAATTAATTAAAATATATTTTACTAAAATACATTTATGTATTACAAATTATAAAATTTCTTTAAATTTCATGATTTTATTCTTTTTGTAACACTTATCATGTCTTTTACAAATTCATCTGCATGTCCATATATACAATATGGCGTAAATGATACAATTGAAGTAGGAGTTGTCTTATTATTATTTTTTTTGTTTTGTTTTGTTTTGTTTTTTTTTTGAATATATCAAGAAAGAATATCAATCTCTTACTCAAATAAGGTGTTTGGAAAAAAAAAAATAGTGGTTTTAAAATTATTTTCTTTAATAAAAATATAGTATATCAATTGTTTGAAGTAGTCTAGTTTTGCTGCCAAAATTTGATTTTGGTAAGCATATTCCAAGCATCAGCAATGAATAGTTGGCATCGGAAAGAGGACTTCAGCGACCAAATAAGATTTTTGGTAGCAAAATGAACCTTTTTGTGACCAAATTCATGTTTTGGTAGCCGAATGTCATTAAAAATTTAATTCTCCATTTAACGCCAATGTTTCAATATTTTTTTTTTAAATTTGACTCTTCTCTAATTAGTTAAAAAACATCTCTTATGATCATCCAAGTGCATATTGCAAATATAATTTGTCTTCATTTCATTGATCTTTTTTTTTTTGGAAGCAAAATCTTGTACTTATTAGTTCTTGTGTGTATCGATATATAATATGGCGTAAATGGTACAAATATAATATGATTGTATATTTTTTGATATATCTATAAAGTATTTCAACTTCACACATATCTTACACAAAGAAGGTGTTTGGAAAAAAAAAAAAAGAAATTCATTTAATACGTATTTCTTCAATAAATAAAAGTATGAAAGCAAAGTGAAGTATTCAACCTTTTACTACCAAAATTTGATTTTGATAGCGGATTGTAATCTTCAGGGACATATATTTTGTAGCAAAAAGAGGGCTTCAACGACCGAACATGATTTTTGGAAGCAGAATAACTTTTTTGCTACCAAATTTGTGTTTTGATAGCGAAACGTCTTTAAACTTTACTTCTCAGTTTTACTATTTATATTTTTTGTAACTCAAATTTTAAAAGTTCATAACTTTTTATATACAAGTTCAAATGAGATGATTTTTTTAATTGCATAGAATTTCAAGACGAACAAAACAAGATCTATAGTGATTTTTTTTCGAATACATTCAAGTTTTTATATTTTTTAATTTCGACAGTTCAAATGTCTCACCAAACGCACATTCAATTCAACTAAGTTCCAATATAAAAATTCAGTTTCAACACATGCACCAAATATATGCTTAGTTTGATGCTTCATGTATTAATTAAAAATAAACATTTTGTAATCATTCAAGTAGATATTACACATAGAATTAGTCACAATTATTGTGGTATATTTTTAAAAAAATTTTGGGGGATCCTAATTGCTAATTTTGAAAGAAGCTAATTATTTCTGCTACCACACTTCAAATTCGGTCGTGCATTGTCACTTTAAGGCTTGAGCGACCAATGTTTTGTTTGGTATTCAAGTTTAATTCTAATTAAACTGTATTTTTTCATTTCAATTTTTATCTTTTTCTGAAAAGTTAACAAAATTTATAATTAAATTTTGAAAAATCAATACTCTAATTTAAAATTTTCATATCCAACCGATGAACTAAACGCAAGTCAAGTGTTGGTAGCAGGAGGCATTTTCAAATTTTCAAATACGCGGCAAACTTGGCGCTTGTTTATTTTTTTATTTTTTAAAGTCTGTTTGCGAAATTAATGACCAAAAAACGATCGCAGAAATGTCTGAGCCCTAACTTTACTCTCTCACTTGCTGCCACTCCTTTCTCTCCGTCTCTGTGTGTGTGTGTGTGTCTCTCTCTCTCTTGTGACTTCGCCACCCCCCAACTATTCTCTGCCCACCGTCAGCCGCCCGAGCTGCTGGTCTCCGCTGTTTCATGCCGTGTCCGGTAATTCTTCTCCTTCTCTCTCCTTTTTTATTATTTCATCTTGTTTTTTTTTTTTTTAGAATAAATTTACTTCACCCTACCATCGCCTCCTCGTCACTGACAAACCCTCCCGCACTGCCGCTCCTCTCTCTATTTCCTTCTTTTTTCTTTTCCCTCTCCCTGCCTCGTCGCCAGCCACCCGCGGCTCCAAAAAGAAGGATGACGACTTGGCGATGGTTTTTCACTTTAGTTTTGCTCTCGTTAATGTTTTCTTCATTTGATTTGTTTTTCTCTTTTGTTTTGTTTTTTTTGCCTTTTCTGTTTTGCAGTCTTTGGTCAATGAATTTTAATTCCTATACTGACCGGTAAATTTATCTATGTATTGTATGTATTTATCAATTTTTGTACCGATATATAATCACAGAAACACGATATAGAGAAGTACTGTGGTTTGGTTATAAATGTCCTAGAAACCGAGTTTATAGAAATTGTATGCTTGTTTAGTTTAGCTCTTAAAGGGAATAGCAATCTAATGACAATTTTAACTCATTGAACTGGGGGGAAAAAAACTGTAGATAAACCTCTAAATTACGAATTTTGCGAAAAGACCTTGGAATTCATTAACAAGATCGGTTTCTTTGCTAAAGAAAAATAAAAACAAATTTTTTTTTTCTTTTTCATGTGACTCTATGGCTTTATGTTAAAAAAGGAGTTTGACACGAGCTGCGTGGGATTACGAAGGATGGAGCAAAATGTTTGGTGCAGAACTTGGTGGTAAAATTAAGTTGTCCTGTTTGTTTTCTTGGTGTATTTTGGCAATTTGATTCATACTAAATGCGTCGAGTCTTATATTGCTTGCCTTTTGGTCTCTTTGGAGTGGAAAAGAAATAGTCTTTTTGTTATTACAACCTTTTAAACATTAGTTCCTTGTCAGAATACTTGGGATCAGAAGTAAAAGGATTGTTTAAATAAACTTATGTTTTGTCAATCCTTTTGAGCACAAGGTGTTTATTTTCAGTTTTTTTTTTTTTTTCAATTTTTCTTTTTTTATTATTATTTTTATTTTTTATGTTGGTTCATGAAGATTAGTTTACTCTTTTGGAAAATGGGTTAATTTTAATAATAACACATCTAAAATTTTAATTCTAAATTTAACATCACTTTTCATTTCTTTCACTTGTAGTATTTTTACATCAACTTTATGGGTCTCACATAATTAGATTGTCCAAAATGCCTTTAGCATAAGCCTAAACCAATTTTCTTCCATCACTTCCCCTTTTTCTCTACTGCGCCTCTTCTCCTCTGCATTTTCCCAAAATCCATTTCAAGATTTGAAACAATAAAGAGAGAACGAGAGAGTTTTGGTGTTGGGTTTGAATTTGCTCTCGCCGCCGCCGTCATTAGGGTTTGGGTTGTTTGGGTCTCTTTTGTTTTTTTTTTTTTTTTCCAACTCATATTTGGGAGGTGAGGGATGGCTTGATATTTGTTGGAATTTTTAATGATATTCTTGAAGGCAGCTTTGAGTCAGCAGCAAGGTGATTGCTTGGACAAAGGAGCCTACAATGACGGTGCCTATGGCTAGATGTTGTACCTTGAAGGGTTATGAAACCGGTTAAACAAAAATTGACATATGGTGATGATTGAATGTGACTACAAAACCTATTGGACGCTCTAGTCGGAAAGGAAGCTCTTTTTTTTTTTTTTTGAGTAAATACTGGAAAGGAAGTTTGTACTCACTAGAAACTTTATTTTAGTTTTTTCATCCATTGCTAGTTTATTATTATTATTATTAGAACATATTGTTTGTTTGTTTGTGTTATTTGTGCCTTGTTTTTTTAATCAGTTTCCACTTTCTTATTAATGAAATGAACATTAATTTTGGAGCGAAAAAAAAAGTGAGTACCCTAAAATGAAGTTAACTGTATTTATATTGTTGTTTTAGTTTTAGTATGGCTAATGTTTATTGTATTGACTCTTTTGCAATCAAATTAACACACACACACACACTGTTACTACTATTACTATCGTAATTATCTACTTTTTGAAGACAACAATTGATTATTTCAGTTCTTAATTTGAGTTAGAATTAAATTTTCATTTAGGGTAGCTATACGGGTGTATATTAGTTCTATGTTTTGAGAGAAGTAATTGAATTTTTAAAAACAGTTTGCATTTTTAATTGAGTTTTTTAAAAAGTTCACATTTTTAATTGATTTTGTGATATAAATTAAAAGTTTATTGTTAATTTTATATATTTCTAAACATGATGTAATGTTTTGGTTTTGGATGGTGGTTATTTGTAAATCTACATATTTCTCAAAATGTGGATGTGTTGTTGTTGTTGATATTGTCCATTGTGATTTTGTTATTTTGGTTTTTGGATTTTGCCTTTGAGAAAATTGAAAAATTGAGAAAGTTTTGATTTTGTTGTTTGGTTATATGTATAAATCTGAGGTCATTTGTATTTTTACCTATCATTCATTTTAACGATGACTTGTTAGTCATAAATATAATTATTATATCTTGAAATAATTCGCGCAAAGATAAACACATTTGTAAACATTGGGGAGACGATGAAAAATCTCAGGGAGTGGTTGTCAGTCGATCAATACACGAAGTAATGTAAATGTTAGGAATGTATTATTGCAGTTGATGATCATTATATTCTTATGTAGTTGTATTTCTTGTTCATCTTATATTCTGAAAATAAAGTATAGGAACGGTCATTATGGAAATGATTCATGGTCATTTTTCTAATTACATGTGCTCATTACAAACCTTTAAATATTTCGGTCAAATGTCAAATTTTTTACAACAATAATAGTGACGTTAAAAATTAGTTAGGCTAACTCTCATTTGTTGTAACGACTCGATTACGTAGGATGTTATCATACTTACTTTACTTAAATACTTAACTTAGTGCTTGTTTGGAACACCAGTCCAAACGGTGTTTTCCTAGTTTATTCTCAGCTGATGGTGTTTGGTAATTTAGTGCAGCTTCAACGTGAGTTTGAACCGTTATACAGTAACCCCAATTGGGTTTACTGTTCATCAAGCATCTTCCCTACCTTTCTGTCTCGCCCGTGCCTGGCTCCTGTGCCCGAATCTCTCGCCTCCACTCCGGCACCCATGGCTCCTGTTTGGAAAAATTCTGAAAACTGCTGTAGAGATGAAGGTGGGTTTCCATTTACATCCACTCATCTGCATCTTTACGAAAAATCTCAAAGAAAAATAGGAAATGGGTTTTCAGACATTTTGCAAATCTGGCAAAAAAATCCGGTTTGCATCTGGTTGCCGATGGTTGCGAGGGCCAACATCAAGAGATCTCGCAGGCCTCTGTCGCTGCTCCACTAGCCAACGCAAGCACGAGCCACCAACCGTCTGTATCAGAGCTCAACGGCCTCCGTCGTTTCTCTACTACCCAGTGCGAGTCACCCAACGCCCAGATCGGGAGATCGTCGGCCTTTTGTCGCTGCTCCGCTACCCAGCGCGAGCAATCCACCGCCTACATCGTAGCTCGCCGTGGGTCACACACAAAGCACAGATCGGTCATATTCCTTCACGCCTCGGTCGGAATCCCTCGAGGCCTTCATCGCAACTCCGTTGGCGAGTTTGGGAAGGCAAGGTGGTGGTGGCGTGGTCGGTGGAGGGGCCTGCCGGATTTTCTTTTTTCTTCTCCCATGGAAGTTTGTTTTTTTTTTTCTTTTTATTATAATGTTTTTGAAACATTTTGTAAATTATTGAAATTCAAAATAATGATTAATCATGTATAAGAAGACTTAGCCTCCATTTGGTGTTACAGTTGGAGTTGAAATTTTTAAGTTGGAATTGGTTGACTTTTTAAAAATTAGTTATAATTTTTGTTGACTTTTTAGAAAAAGACAAAATTGAGGTAAAATATTTAAGTTTGAGTTGGTTTACCAAACATAACCTTAAAATTGTCTGGTGTATCAGTTCAATCTGAACCATCAAAATCATTCTAACGGTCAGAAATTTTTATTATATTGGTAGGATAAAATATGCTTATCCTATTGTAGAACTCCCATATTATTAAACTTTTAAGTCCAAAAATAGCTTCCGGAAAAATTTGTTAAACTCATTTTTTGAACATCCAAACAGGGCCCTTGTTTTTTTAAACTTTTATCTCAAACTTTTTTACATCCAAACACTCAACTCAAACTCAACTTTTCAACTCAAATTTTTTCCCAAACACAAAACTTTTAAACTCAACTTAACTTAACTCAAACTCAACTTCAAATTATCAACTCAAACTTGCAAACCAAACGGACCCTTAACTTTGCAAAAATACCAGAAATATATATATATATATATATATATTTAAAACTTAGATTTAAAACCTATCTTAACCTCATACTTTTATATATATATATATATATATATATATATACACGTACTTAATTAAAATATTGAGTTTTCAAACTCTTTTAACACATCTTATAAGTCATATTAATTACTAGATAACAATAACATCAAATTGACATAGCATAATATAAACATTTTTAAAACACGTGATGGTGTTCAATCCAAAGTTTTCACAATCCGCCGTGCCATTCTCCACAGTCTTGTATCATACATTACCGGTAGGTTGCTTACCTACAATATAAACATTATGAGCTTTCGTCCAACAAGTACAACTTCTTCTTCTTCTTATTTTTTTTTTCCTGCAAAACAATTTTAATAAAGAATGCATGAATCAATTATACTTTCTTATGAATCAATTATGCTTTCTTATGTTAGCATATTTTTGGGCCCCTTTCATAACATGAGTGTATGTACCGTGGCACATAGCCATGGAGTGGTTGAGGTGGCCAGTCCAATCCAACTCAAATCATGGACCAAACCCGCCCTCGTGGCAGGTTGGTACGACACAAGGTAACTTGTTTGCCATCACACTTGAAAACTTATTTTAATTCTTAAAAACTTTTTCTTGTTTTGATCATACTGGAAAAATATAATCATAATTGTTTCATACTTGAAAACTTGAATTTTTATCGCTTCATACTTGAAATCTTGGTCTTATTCTTGTCATGTGATTTATTATTAGTGAGCATGCTTTCATGATGCCACAATAATAAAACATAAAACATATGCATCACATATATTAATGCATCAGCTTTGAAAAACATACAAAGCAGTAAAAACATTTGCTTATGCTGTAGGCGGAGTTGTACTTACAAGTTGTCGTATGCTCTTAGTTTATCGTTCCAACAAGGTACGACAACAGGCTATACTCCTGTTTTCAAACCAGGTGTAAGAATCATTCTACCACATTACTCAATAAATCATAACATATTCATCGATCAATAAGTCGGTCTCCAACCTGACTACCATCTGTTATAGAATTGTTACCATATTTTTACGTAACTTGGGCTTATTATTTTTATTTTCCCTTTTCTCAAAAATACCTTGTTTTCTTGGAAAACACTTTTATTTACTTGAAAAACACCTTGATTTCATAAATCAAGTATTATCTTGATTTAGTACTTGAAATTGCCTTTTAAAAATCACTTGTAAAATTTCAAATGGATTCAAAACCTTTTAAAACTGTTTTTTTTTTTTTGTAAAACCGTAATTCCTTTTTAATAGGGGTCGTAACATTATAAAATCTTGAAAACTGCTTTTGAAACAGCCTTTTAATTTGGTTGAAAGTACGTGTGCAGGAATTTCCTGTACCACGCACAGTTTTAAGAATATAGTTTTATCTTTAAATCTGTTTAGATTTTGAAAAAAAATTTCTTTACGAAAGTTATAGATCTCATCAAAATCTACAACTTTAATCTTTTATTTTTTTTTCCGAAACTTAAATCTATTTGTAACTTGACCGTTTTTCTCCTTGAAAAATTATGGCCGTGTATAGTACCTGAGACTGGCTAGTTTTGAATACTCATAAAAACAGAAGCCTTTAGAGCCTTTTTTTCAAAAACTGTCTAAAATCTCCCATAGGGTTTTCTGTTTTCTACAACTTTACAGTTATAACTTTTTCTAAATTCGGCCTCTAAGGGGCTCAAAACTGGGTTTTTAGAAAACTGTACAGATTATTTTTAAAAACTGGCAGTTTGTATTTTGTTGGTTCTTGTTTAAAAATTCACACACACTACCTCAAACGGTCGATTCCGTGAGTCTACATCAACATGCAGCGCGACAAATTCATTCTTAACGTTCAATCATCCATTTATCTATTTACTTGAAAAACACAATGTTGATAATCTTACTAGCTTACCAAGTTGTGTTTTTTCGTTAATTTCTTAACTAACATGCATATAATATTCACATCATCATCATCATTTATAAAATTTCCCTACTTAAACATGTAAAAGCATATTCACAAACACTTAGTGAGTACACATAATTTTAAACTCATCCTAGAATATAAAATCAAATTCATGCTTAGGGCTAGCAAACAAGGTAACCTAAGAATAGATCTAGCATCACCAATCATATAAAAACCATAATTTAGGAAAAATAAGAAACATGAGCTTAAGCTCTTACAACCCATAACTTGAAATACATATAACTTTCTCAATCAAAACTTAATGAAATTCTTAGTTAGAGGATCAAGAATATACCTCTAAAGCTTGGGAAGGTTGCTTTAGAACTTGGTTGAAAGAAATTTGCTCTATCTCCTTCACCACACAACCGGCCACCCTTGCTCTCTCTCTCTCTCTCTCTCTCTCTTTTTCCCTTAAGGGCTAGAAAGGAAAAAGTTTGAAGAGAACTAAAAGTTTGAGGGTCCAACTAAGTGGTTCAAGTTCTACCTCACAATCCCTATTTATAGGTGAAAATTCATAATTTCCACAAATTTTTTTTTTTCTAAAATTCTCCTTGAATTACACATTTGGCCCTAAAATGCAAAATTTTGCCTCCCATGTCCTCATGTTGGCCGGCCATGTGGAGGATTTTGGACTAAAAATCCGTTCATAATTATTCACTTTTCCATAATTTCAAAAATCCCCAAAATTACATAATTATCTATGATGATGTGTCCTCCAAGTAGCGCCCTGTTTGGTACTCCCTCCTAAAATGTAGTATATTTTTTTAATGATCCAGATAGTACCAATACTGTTTTAACTATCAATAATACAATCATACTGAACTGCAGTCTAGAATTTATCTGCACTTAACTAGACCGCGTATAGGTTTTTCTTAAAACTTGAAACTACTTAGTCCTCCTTGCTCCAAATATTATTCATGATTATTCTAGTGTGATCCCTTTCCTTATTCTTAACTCTGCATCTGTAATGACGGTCGGTAACAATATAATTTTAGCACTGCTTATTATACTGCAGTACCGTCTTATTCAAGTCATGAGTTATCCTGGTCATACACAAGCTAGAACAAAATCTAAATCAGGATTCTGCCTTTTTCATCAAAAGGCCTTACACTTAGCTTAATAAACTATCATTGAATCTTATAACTTATAAGGACTCAAACATATTCTGATAATCAGATCATGCATTTCACATTGACATACATAGTACAAACTTAGATCTCCTTTGTATCTAAGGAAATCATGAGTTTGTAAAAAAGGTTGGCTATTACAGTTACGCTCCTACAATAAGCCTCCTAGAAGAGCAGCCTTGGAGGAGCTTTAGGAGCGAGATCGTCTCACGGCGATGGAGGAACAACTACAACAAGTTCAAGAGCAACTCACCTTGTTCTCAGCACAAATGGGAAATCTGAATCGAAACCCATATCCACGACATATGGAGGAGGATTTTAAGGAGGAGGAAAAGGAACCTGATATAGGGTGTTATCGATGACCCTGACGGAGGCTGGCCGCACAAGATGACCAAAGGCGATGGGACACTGGAATTCGTATTGATATTCTGAAATTCCTTGGCAGCCTTCAACCGAAGGAGTTCCTAGACTCGATAGCCAATGTTGACGGCATTCTAAATTTCAAGGAAGTCCCAGAGGACCACATGGTACCATTGGTGGTAACCAAATTTACAGACCGTGCAAGCGCATGGTGGCAGCAAAACAAACTTCAGCATTCTAGGATGGGCAAGTCAAAGATTAATATTTAGGGCAAAATACAGAAACATATGGGTGCGGCGTTCCTACCCCACAATTATGTCCACCTCATGTACCAGAGATTGCAAGATGTGTGCCAGGGATCACGGACGGTGGATGAATACATGTCCGAGTTTTATCATCTATTGGCCAGAAATGAGATTTCCGATTCCGAGGATCAGACTGTTACTTGTTATATTCAAGGTTTGCACCAAAATATTTAGTACTCTCTTGATTTATTTGACCTTGTTTTTGTTTCTAAAGCATACTAGAAAGCTTTATAAATTGAGAGAAGGTCTAGCCGACGGACCTCTTCAGGAATGCCTCGCCCAAATTATGGACCACCTATTGGAGGAAATGGTGGACCAGTTAACAACAGTTACAGTGGCGTAGTAGCAGCTTGACCCAAGCTATCCTTGCGGCGCCAAATCAACAAGCCAGAATTTCGGACAATATGAGATGTTATAACTGTGGTGAACCCGGTCGCAGACAACATGATTGCAAGCAAGCTAGTAAAAGACCATAGCTAATGGTGGGAACATATGACCTGTTCGAATGGGTTGATGACGTTGGTGAAGCTATTTTTGATGAATTTTCTGATGGCGAAGGCGACAACATACACTACTACAAATATGGGATTCCACGACGGTATTTCGACGACCGTTTTTTAAAAAACCGTCGTGTAAAATTCGCAAAAACACGGAGCGAAAATTTTTTTACGAAAACCGTCGTGGAAAGGCTTGCTTCCACGACGGTCTTTTAAAACCGTCGTGGAAAAGCACGATTCCACGACGGTTTCTGTAAACCGTCGTGGTAGCCTAGCCGCTTCCACGACGGTTTTGAATAACTGTCGTGGAAGTGGATGCTTCCACGACGGTTTCTAATAACCGTCGTGGAAGCATGCTCTTCCACGACGGTTTTTTAAAACCGTCGTGGAAGCTTCGACTTCCACGACGGTTTTCGGAAACTCTGTTCCGCTCCGTGTTTTTGTCGCATTTTCCACGACAGTTTTTTGAAAAACGGTCGTGGAAGGGTCTTTTTTCACAAATTTTTTTTTAAAATTTTTGGACTCTACCACGACGGTTTTTGGGAAAACCGTCGTGGTATGTTCACATACCACGACGGTTTTCCCAAAAAACCGTCGTGGTAGGTACTAAGGCGGGAATTTTGAAAAATTTTGAATTAAATTCAAATTTTTGGAGCATGTATTAAAACCCAAAAAAATACCATCTTTCGCACCTCATTACATTCTGAGCCTTTTTCACTCTCTAATACACACTCTAACTCCATACCCAAAGCCACCCAATTTCGTCCCTCGATCTATTTCTTTCTCTCCGCTCCCTCCCTACTTAAAATCTCCAAAAACTCGCTCTATCTCACCACGCCTCCTCTCTCTATCTCACCTCTCAAATTTTTCTCTTGGCTCCATTCTATGATGGCCTCCTCTACCACTCACGTGGCCTCCTCCATTCTCCTACGGGTCCACCAAGGAACTCACGCGGCTTTCCCTCTCTCTCTCGCCGCACTCCGCCCGTACCCACGCTTGACAAGCCGGTAAGTTGTAATGTATATTGCTTGGGTAATGCACGGATTTGGGAATTTTTCGTCCAAAATGTTGATTTTGTTGATTGTGGTTGTTGATAAAAGTTTCCATCCAAAATGTTGATTTTGTAGATTGTTGAGTTGGGAATATTCCGTCCGAAATGGCCAAAATCCGTCCCCTACATTTTCGGTGATTGTTTATTGTGGTTGTGTTTTAGATTGAATTAAATTGGTTGGGTAAGGCACGGATTTGAGAATTTTTCGGAAAAAAAAGTGTTGATTTTGTGATTTAAATATTTTTGGAAAAATGAAATGAATTCGTAAAATTTTTTTTTTTTACCTACCACGACGGTTTTTAGAAAACCGTCGCGGTAGGTTCGTAATTGTTTTTTCGTTTTTACCTACCACGACGGTTTTTTGGAAAAACCGTCGTGGTAGGGGGACCTACCACGACGGTTTCCTTGAGAAACCGTCGTGGTATGCCAACTAACCACGACGGTTTCTCAAGGAAACCGTCGTGGAAGATTACCTTACCACGACGGTTTTTTACGTAGAACCGTCGTGATATGTTCTTAAATGTTCGTATTTAGGCCCTATTTTTGTCTATTCCACGACGGTTAAAAAACCGTCGTGGAATCTGAAAAGATTCCACGACCCTGGATTCCACGACGGTTAGAAAACCGTCGTGAAAATATTACCACGACGGTTTTTAACCGTCGTGGTATTCACATTTTGTAGTAGTGATAGGAGATGAAGAGTATTTGGGAGGTGACACATGATCTTTCAATTGTCGTGAGGCATAGGCAATCACCTATGCCTACAGCATAGGATTACCTAGGACTGCAAGTGGTAAGATAGGATGATCCTTATCTTACGTCCTTTTTGGAAACAAGGAAGTAACCTGTTGTTGCAACCTGTTGGAGCAACAAACTCAGGACGTGGCATAACCTGTTAGTACAACTCCGCCTACAGCATAGGTGATTGCCTATGCCTCATGACAATTGAAGGATCATGTTTGATCATCTAGGACTCACCTTTTGTTGGGGAGGCCCTGGCAATATGATAGACAGGTTCAACATGATGGGCACAATATTACCTACAGCTTCATGTTCCAGTCGAAGAAGATTGTGCTACTGCCCCAATAAAGAGCCTACCAGTTCTAAAGCAATAACCAATTTGATGTCTTCGGCAAAGTTTGCAGATGAGATTGAAGAATCTGGCACTGTCTATGTCCTAGTTAGTAAGGAGGTGAATCCAACAAGTTCTATTCCCGTCGCAGTCAAACTACCACTAGAAGAATTTGCTGGTGTTTTCCCTAGTGAATTGTCGGAGGAGTTACCACCACTGCGAGACATTCAACACCAAATGATCTTGTTCCCAGTGCAGCCCTACACAACAGACCGCACTATCGTATGATTCCAAGTGAACATGAAGAGTTGTGACACCAGGTAGAGGAATTGCTAGTAAAGGGGCATATTCGTGAAAGCTTAAATCCATGTGATCTCCCTTCTTTACTGACTCCCAAGAAAGATGGGTCCTGGTGGATGTGTTTTGACAACTGTGCCATAAACAAAATCCCCGTTCGTTATAGATTTCCAATCCCCAGGTTGGATGACTTGCTAGACCAACTCAGTGGCGCGACAGTGTCCAGCAAACTAGATTTGAAGAGCGGTTACCACCAGATTCGAATCCGACCTGGTGACGAATGGAAGACGATATTTAATACGCATGAAGGGCTTTATGAGTGGTTGGTTATGCCCTTTGGATTATCTAACGCACCAAGCACAATCATGCGGGTGATGAATCAAGCATTGCGACCATTCATCAGTAAATTTGTCATTGATTACTTCGAAGATATCTTAATTTATAGTCCTAACCTCGAGTTGCGCTTCCAACACCTTCGGGAAGTTTTACTTGTTTTGCGCAGGGAGCGAATTTTTGCGGCTGTAGCCAAGTGTGTCTTTATGACAGATGCTGTCCTTTTCTTGGGATAGCTGGTCTGTGGATAGCTCCAAAGTGGAGGCAGTAAAGAATTGGCCCCTTACTGATGTGCGTTATTTTTATGGTCTCGCATCCTTCTATCGGCGCTTTATTCCACACTTCAATAGCATTATGATTCTTATCACCGACTGTACAAAGGGTCACATGTTGCAGTGGATAAAAGAAGGAGATGCAGCCTTCCAACTTTTCAAATAAAAGCTGACAACATCTCCTATTTTGGTGTTACCAGACTTTTCGTTGCCCTTTGAGTTGCCCTATGATGCTTCTAAAGTAGGCGTTGGAGCAATTCTGAGTCAAAATAATTGTCATGTCGCATATTACAGTGAGAAGTTATCAGGCTCCAAGGAACGATACAATACTTATGACGTGGAGTTCTATGCGGTTGTGCAAGTAGTCAAACATTGGCGTCATTATTTGTTTCAATGAGAGTTTGTACCATACACTAATCATGACGCCCTCAAGCACCTACATAGTCAAGATAAAGTGACTGCACGGCATGCATCTTGGGCTACCTACTTGCAACAATTCACGTTTGTCATTAAGCACAAGGCAGGAGTCACCAATCTCGTAGCAGATGTGCTGAACCGTCGACGTGGCTTATTAACAAAATTGGCAGTAGAGGTACCGGACTCTTTCAAAGATTTATTTAAAAAAGATCCTTTCTTTTCTCCTATTTTGGCGAGTGTACAAGAAGGGGAACGAGCCGAATTTCTATTGCACGATGGGTTTCTTTTCAAAGGGAGCCAATTGTGTATTCTAGATTGCAGCATGTGCGTGCAAATTATTAGGGAGTTGCATGGTGAGGGTCATGTGGGGCGAGATCGGACGCTACAACTTGTTGCATGGTCGTATATCTGGCCATCCATGAGAAAGAAGTTGGGCAATATGTGGAGCATTGTCAAATCTGCCAAGTGTTTAAAGGCAAGGTGACAAATGCTGGTTTGAACATGCCGTTGCCTATTCCCACTGAGCCATGGACGGACATAAGCATGGACTTTGTGTAAGGGCTGCCTCATACTCAAAAGGGTAACGATTCAATTTTTGTGGTGGTGGATCGTTTTTCCAAGATGGCCCAATTTATTCGTTGCAAGAAGACGACAGATGCAGTTAACGTGGCACAATTATTCTTTTTGGAGGTCTACTGTAACAACCCACCTATTTGAGGTGCTAGTGTAACTAAGAAAATTTGAGATTTAAAATTAAGGCTTTTTTAGGAGATAAGGAAATTTTGGCAGCTCATATTTTGAAGGCTAATTGAGTAAGCATTTTAGCTTTGCTTCCTTGGTTACGGTTTGAGCTACAAGTGGCATCCCATACCACATATTATACCATATCTTCACCTAATAGCATGTAATGATCTACGTTTTATGAAACTACGATTTCCTTTTTAAAGGAATTCACGATGCACTATGTAAGTATTTATGAAATGCCTGATCTGATTTTTATCAGATTTTATGTGAGTCCTTATAACTTTATAAGACTCAATAATAAATTACATAGTCAAGTATAAGACCTTTGAGTAAAAAGGTTGAATGAAATCTATGATTTTATATTGGTCAAAGTTTGACCAAGAAAAGTCAAAGGTATATGACGGTACTGTAATATAGCAAGCAGTATAGGAATTATACTGTGAAAAACCGCCATCACAGATAAAATAGTAAGAATAAGGTTCAAAACCACTATAGAAAAATCAAGCACATTATATAGAACAATAAGGGCTAAGTAGCTTTAAGTCATACGAAAAATTTATACGCGGTCCATTAATACGCAGATGAATTTTGGACTGTAGTCCATAATGACAATACTGTTTTTAGAAGAAGTAGTATTTGAAATATCTAAATTAGTATGAAAATGGACTGCATTTTGAGAGGAAAGTCAAACAAGGTCCAAGAGGGGGGACACCTCACCCTTTGGATAATTACCTAAATTATGGAATTATGGAAATAAAAAAAATGGTGACTTGGCCTCCAAGACTCTAGAATGGCCGGCCACCTTGAGGTCCTTTGGGCAAATATTTTGCTCATAGGGGTTAATATGCAATTTTGAGAATAAAAATAAATCCCAAAAAGAAATTAATTTTCACCTATAAATAGGTGATTTAGGGGGGGCTTTTTGGCTCATTTTGTGTCACCTTACCAAAACTCTTGCCAATTTTCTCCTCACCCATTAGCAGCCGAAACTCAAGAGAGGAAAAAGAGAGAGAGAGAGAGAGAGAGAGAGAGAGAGAAGCTAAGGTCGGATTTTTGGAGGAATCCAAAGTAAGAACAAAAGTTGATTCCAAGCCTAGAATCCAATCTCCAAGCTTGAAGGTATTTTCTTTAAAAACCTTTAAGCTATTCAATTGAGTGATTGGTTCAAGGTTTATGTGTATTTTATGTGGGTATGCAAGAGCATAAGCTCATTGTAATTCTTGTGTAATACTTTAGAGTTGTGCTTGATTAGGGTGATGGTCTTGATTTATGATTTTGTGTGTGGTTATGATTTCAATTGCTAGAGTATGTATGGTATGTATGAATGCTCAATAAGTGTTTGTAGTATGCCCCCACACACCCAAGAAGATGTATGTAATGTATGACTATGTGATATTTATGTATGATCCAAGGAGGGTTTGAATTTAACCCTAAAACCCTAATTTGGTATTGTATACCATATGGATTTGTATGAATAATGTTATGAATGAAAATGAATGCATGGCTATGAAAACAGTATGTAATACGCTGCATGTTGATGTAGGCTCACGGTTTTAACCGTTTGAGGTAGTGTGTGCGTAAATTTACGTAAGAAACAACTAAAAGAAAATCTGCCAGTCTCGGGTCAAGACTGGACAGCATTCTGGAAACAGTATTTTGAGGCCTTTGGAGGCCGAATTTGAGGAAAGTTAAAACTGTAAAGTTGTAGGAAATTGAAAATCCTAGGGGGCAAGGTGGACGGTTTTTAAAAATAAGGCTCCAAAGGCCTCTATTTTTATTAAAGTCCGAACCTGGTCATGCCCAGACCCTGTGCACGGCCAGGCAGATTCAATGGGGAAAAAGAAAATGTTAAAGGTAGAACTGGGTCTTGGGTAAAGAACAAAAGTTGTAGGATTTCTTAAGATCTAAAAGTTTACTGAAGAAAAGTTTTTCAAATTCAAAACGAATTCTAAGATATAACTGATTCTGGAAACTGTGCAGAAATAGGAAATTCCTGAGCAGGATTTTCAAAACAGTACAAGAACAGGAAATTCCTGTGCAAACACTGATAGTGGGATTAATAGGACTGTTTCCAGCATTTTTCTTCAGACTTAGACAGTTTTATAAAAACAGTTTATTTAATGGTTAATTAACCTAAGTCTAGTGAAGAAAAAGGAAAATGAATGAACTAGACTAAGTTATGAGGTAGCCTTAGTAAGACGAATGGTCATCGGATTAGTTACTAACTTCTATTTGGATTAAAATCATTTTTGAATATAGTAACAAGATGATGACCATTAGTAACCGGATAGGTTACTAAGTTATTAGGTTGGGCCTAAAGCCCAAGGTTAGAAATAGTAACCTAATAAGAAATAATTTGCAAATTGGGCCTTAGTAACCCAATAGGATTTTGATCCAATTATGATTTGGGCTTGCACCAAGGGTTACCCGGGGTAACCTAATGAAATACTCTATATATATGTATATAGGGCTTTAAACCCAAAGTCTAATACATATAATCAAACAAGACATTGTTTGATATGGGTCTTGTGCTCTAGGGTTACACATAGTAACCCAATAAGTTATCATGATAATGTGTGTGTGGAGGGGACATACGACTAGGATTACTAAGTAATGCTAGTTAAGGATACTAGCTTTAAATGCAGTAATTAATGGCAAGATAAGATGACCCTTATCTTACGTCCTTTTAAAAACAGGGAAGTAACATGTTGTTGCAACCTAGTTTGAAGCAACAAAACGCAGGACGTAGCCAACCAGTAAGTACAACTCCGCCTACAGCATAGGCAAATTGTGTTGCTACTTGCATGTTTTGTTTAAAGCTTATGCAATTATATGATGTATATGATTTATGTTTTAGTATTATGGCATCATGAAGCATGCTCACCAATGATAAGTCATTTGGTAAGAATGAAAACCCAGTTTCAAGCGTGAAACTGTTTTAAAAGACTATTTTCAAAAATGAAAACTGTTCATAAGAAGTTATGTTCAAGAACAAGATAAGAACAAGTTTTTAAGTATGTGGCAAGCAAGTTGCCTTGTGTCGTACCGACCCGCTCGTAGGTCGGGTTTGGTCCATGGTTTGAGTTGGACTGGGCTGGCCGCCCCAACCACTCCATGGCAACGCGCCACGGTACGTACACTTATGTTATATTAAGTAAGGGGCCCAAAGATAAGATAACATAAGAAAGCATAATGAAACATAATTGGTTCATGCATTGCTTTATTAAGTTATGTTATGCGGATTTATAGTTGTACTTGCTGAGCGAAAGCTCACGACTTTCGTCTATGCTGTAGGTAAGCAACCTATCGGCAATTCTTGATGCAAGACGGTGGAGCTTGGCATTGCGAGATGTGAAACGTGGGATGGAAACTGCTACGCGATTCGCTTTAAGATATTTGTATATATTATGCTATAAGTTTGATACTTATGTACTTCATTAAAAATATGTACATTTGTAATTACGTAAGTATGTGATAAGTTAAAGCTTCTAGTGTTAAAAAAAAAAATACTCTATACTTCCGCTTGTAAAGTAAGATAAGTATTGTAAAGTAAGATATGTAAGTATATAAGATAAGTATGGTAACAGCCTACGTACGGCGGGTCGTTACATAGCAGTTGACCAAGCCCATCGATTAGCACTATATACACTTTGGCTTTACAGCCAACTACAAGCGTTATAAGCATAGTGAAAGCATGATCAGATGAAGAAAATCGTGAGGAAAACAAAAGAAAAAAAAATTATGGGGAGACTTGTTTTTATTATCTAGCGAGCAGTTAGTCGATGTAAGTATACTTTCCACTGCATCACTTGAACAATATTATGTTTTGAAATATGTTTTGAGTTATGCAATTGTTGTTATTATGATGTTTTGAGAAAGTTTAAAGAAAATATTTTTATGTATGATGTGAAATCTTATACTGATTAGAACCAACCCGGATAAAGTTTGAAGGGTCAAATCCTTAAGAAAAAGAGTTTCGAGATAGGGGTCATACATAAAAGTAAGGGTTCTAATGGCAGGAGATTAATATCATACAAGAGGGCCCTAAACTAAAGTTAAAGAGAAGTATTTTTCACGTGAAAAAGTTATTGGGTATACTTACCAAGCAATTTGCTCATATAGTTCTTGTGATGCAGTTTACAGGGTCTGAAATACCAAGAGGTTGACTGTGTCAGAGGTTACAGAATTCCATGACAAGTTTAGAAATTTTTTTCCAAGTTGAGATTTTGTATTATAAGGGCAATTTTTTTTGTTTAGACGATGAATAGAATTTTTCAGTTGCATAGTATTTAATTCTGTTAAGTTTGAAGTTTTAGTTAGTTAACGTTCCTTTCGAGCTGCTGGCTCGGAAGGGGTGTTACATCTACTGTCTTCATGGTTTGCCTAAGTCTATTGTGTCGGATTGGGATACACGTTTCCATAGTCATTTTTGGCGTAGCTTGTGGAAGATGGTCAATACTGATCTTAATTTCAGTAGTGCGTATCATCCACAAACAGATGTACAAACTGACGTTGTTAACTGTTCGTTGGGGGACCTTCTAAGATGTCTAGTTGTAGAACATGTCAAGTCTTAGGATCTGAAGTTGTGCCAAGCTGAGTTCGCTCACAATCATGCTGTTACTAGGAGTTCAGGGTTTAGTCCTTTTTAGATGGTCTATTCTGCACAACCTAGAGGTCCGCTGGATTTACTTTTCTTACCTAGCAAGACTCGAGTCCATGGAAAGACGGAGGATTTTGTTACTGGGTTGCAACAAGTTCATTCTCAAATTCGTGAAAACTTTATGCAATCCTCTACCAAATACAACGCCACTGCTGATAAGAAACGCTGTCATATGGAGTTTGAAGTTGGAGACTTTGTGTGGGCTGTCTTGACTAAATATCGCTTCTCTGTGGGTGAGTAGAACAAGCTTTCTGCACGCAAGATTGGTCCAATGGAGATTGTGGAGAAGATTAACCCCAATGCTTATCATTTGAAGCTGCCGAGTCATATTCGTACGCATTCTTTCGGAAAATTGGCATTAATAAGGACAGTTTTCTGATGTTGGTCCAGTGCTTAAAAAGAAGGTGATAAAGGACAATGGAGAACCTTCAAATGGTGTATGAACAAGGATGGTCAATGGTGTATTGAGGATAGGTAACTATTCACGCTAAATTACGCTACACTAGTTTCAACGACGATTAACTTGTGTTGAAAAATAAAGTTCTTTACGGGACAAAACAAGTCAAGAAGATGTAGAAAGTGAACTATTAGCGACGACAAATGTCGTGGCTAAAAACGTTGTCGTCATATTGCCACTATGATGAGAATAAGCTAGATGATGTTAGAACTATGGAGAAGATTCTTCGATCTTTAGATCCAAAGTTCGATCATATTGCCACTCTTGTTGAAGAAACCGAAGATTAGGAGGCCTATGATTGCGCCTAAACTAAGTTTGCAATTTTCTTCTTCGATGCCCATCAGTGTGCTATTGGGAAAAAGTTTTCAAACTTATCGCCTCTCCATTTAAGGTTAATGTTGTAAATTCAATGAAATCGATATTTTAGTGATTAAAAAAAAATTCGATATTTTCGTTTCTTTTTTTTCTTTCTTTCTTTCTTTTTTTTTTTTTTTTTTTCTTTTTTCCTTACCAAGTTGGCTCTTTATTTTTTTTATATTACCAGTGAAATTACTTTAGTCATTGTCTCACGAACACATATCGTGTTTTGTTTCTTTTATTTTATCACTTTTTTTCAGTAACAACAGCTTTATTATTAAAGAGGCCATCTTTATCTATGTCTTTTCTTCTTTTTTTTTTTTTTTTTTTTTTTCAATTTGTTGGTTTTGTTTTATGAAAGATAATTGAAGAAGAGAAACCTCAATCAAGGAAGCATGTTTCTTCATTCTCCTTCCTTTTAATATTTTCTTTAATTTTGATTAGATCCATTACCGTTTTTCTCCTTTGAGAAAATTAATTAAATCTCGAGACCTAAATAAAAAACCATACTTTAAGGTGGTGGATATTTCAAACAATTCGTGAATGAATGTGTAAATAAGATTGTTTGTCGTCCAACCACCCATATCAAATATAGTCATCAAACCCGAATCTATTTAGAACCATAAAATACCATAATTCAAGTAATACTACTAGTAAGTTGTAATGACGTGGACAACATGAATAGAGAATTAAGAGAATGGTCAATTTTAACTTTGACATACAAAAATTATATATTGTCACACTTAGCCATTGATAATTTAAAATGACATGAAAACCCCACTTCCTTATCATAAATTATACTTTTGATACTAAATTGAGAACTGTGAAAAAAAAAATAAACTGCTAAAAAATTGACATCTCAATGACAAAAGTATCAAAATTATAACTTACAAATAATCTTAATATAAGAGTTTTAAATTGTTTTAATTATAATAGGTAGTTTAAGATGGTCCCAATTTTCATGGATTAAATTTGAATTTAATCCTTAATAAACTTTGGAGAAGACTTAAAATAGTGAATATGGATATATGATATTGTAACCGATATTACATATAATTTGTGTTAATAGTACATGCTAGGTTCTTCAACATTACATCTATAAACGGTTGTTACCAAATCATTTCTAGCAGCCAACAATACATTTTTTTATTGTCTTTGTTCAATTTTTAATGCTAGTAAAATTACCCTTAAGCCTCTATTCTCAATACTATATCAATTTTTTTATCTGACAATATTTGCATTCAACCCTTTGGAATTGACAAGTGCCAATTTACTGCCAACCTACCCCAATTGATTTATTAATTATGGCAGCCAAAAAGAAGTCATGTCACTGTCATTTTATAATCAGTACCGATATAAGAGCAATTATATATATATATATATTCTCAAGATATTACCTAAGTCATTCAAAAATCAACAAAAATTTTTAAAATAAATAAATATTGTAGATGAGAAAAATAAAGTCAAAACTCAAAAGACTTCTAAAACGTACACCTCGAAAAGCACGAGGACTTATCATTTTCGTGGGCAGTGGCGGAGGGGTCCTTTTCTTGGACCTAGTAAGACATCAAGGAGGCAAGTCACAATTTCATCCTTCTAGTTACCCCTGAAAATTTTTAATCAAAATCAAATAAATCAAAATCAACAGCAGTAGTATATAAATTTGCAATTTTTTGAACTTTAAACGTTACAAGTTTAGTTCATTTAGGAAAAAAAAATCCAAAAATACAAATAGATAAACCTTGATAAAAGGTTTTAACATTAGAGCTTTGGTTCAAAATTTTGATCTAATTTGCGCTCCCTCTAAAGAAATTTTTTTTCACTCTACCACTGTTCATTAAAAAGGAGTCATTACAAATAAAGAAAGGACAAGGAAAACAGAAACATAAAGCTGTTCTCTCTCTCTCTCTCTCTCTTTTTTGTCAGAGTAAATTAAGTTCAGAAAATTTCTATAGGATTTTCTTCTCTTTTTGATCAATATTGTCTATATTTGACAATTCTGCATAGTTGGATTTATTTATTCAATTAAACATATAAGAACATTCTTTTTGAATAATATATGGATTTATTTGTTATCCAATTAAACATATAATAAAAACATTCTCTAGAAATTCTTTTGAATATTACTTTGTCTTTTTCAGCACTCCATGGTCGTATAGGTAGTTGTTACTGCTGTCCTCCAGCACCTAAGTTGTATGGGTGAAAAGAAAAGTTGTGTCGACTTTGTTGAAGATTACATGAAACACTTACGGATGTCTACTTTTTTGGCTGTTTAAAGGATCGTCGGCCGAAGAAAAAAAGTTAAACAAAAATTGATTAATTATTATTCAAGAAAACTTGATTAGAAATCGAGTTACTTTTAGATCTTGGACCATCTCTTATGCATTTATTTATCACAAAATTATAGAAAAATAATATTATCTTAATTTACGTTTTAATGTGTGTTATATTTTTTACCTTTTGTCATCATTATTATACCTTTCGTAACTCGTAAAAATTAATTTTTAGTATTTAAGTAAGTTGAAAAAAAAATGAAAATATCGGAATGAATTACATAAAAACGTTAAGATAACAATATCAATAAAAATTAAATGTTAAATTATACATTGTCGTAAAATTTTCAGATGATAATAGCATGTGAAAATTTTGGTATAGAGGAAAGAACTTAAATGGAGAGCACTTTTTGAACTTCTTTTTACTTCTCAAATATGACCCTTAAGTGATTTTTTTTATATATAATTTTCCTGATTAAAGAAATTTTAGTAGTAATAAAGTATATAGGAAATTCAACAAGCTAACTATGTGCACGTACTTTTAACTAGTGTAATTTACAAGTCATGATGATTTGCAAAAGTAGGTAAAAACTGTGCATTCACATCATCTAAAGTATTTTTTATAATCATCAAAATGCATATATGTCTGTATTAACTTTGAAAACATAAGGGACAAGTCCATTCATCATCTAGAAGATATGTAAAATTGAAAAATTCTAGGCACTTTCAATTCTTTCCATCTCTTCTTAGCCATATGTGTACTTGTCTAAATTTGAAAAATTCTAGGCACTTTCCATTCTTTCTCTCTTCTTAGCCATATGTGTACTTGGACCAACAGATCTACCCAGAATTTGATGACTCTCATGGCATGTTTACTTACGCCTAATCGGAGTGAGCATAAATCGGAGTGGGTAGGATTCAGCGTAGGCTAGATTCAGAATCAGGATTCGGAGTCAGAATATGCTGTTTACTTTGATTTCAGGAATCATAGTCGAAATCACTGCCAATCCCATTAATGCGTTTACTTAGAACAAGAATCGGAGTTAGTTGCTATAAATTTACTTATATACCCCTTTATTTATTGTATTTTCAAAAATTAAAAAAATGATTATTATTTTTATTTATTATCATACTATTAATCAAAAGTAAAATAATCATTATGATATTAAGACAATAAAATTAAATTATGTAATTTTTTGTTTAAAAAATTGAAAAGAGTAAAAAAAAAAAGAATTAAAATAAGTAAAGTATAAAAAATATAAAAATAGAAACATAATAATATATTATGATAAAAAGTTATTTATTTACTCTAATAATGTTAATAGTAATTAGGATAGTTATATAATATTAAGTTAATAAAAATATATTACATTTAGTTAATAAAAATAATTAATATAGGTTGTTATTTTTTAATATAATTTTTTACAAATGAATTAAGGATAAAATGGTAATTTAATGTTAATAGTAGGAATGAGAGTCACAATCCGGAGGGGGGACATGAGATTATCAATCTCATTCCTCAATCCCAAATTGGTGTGGGACCCACCATTCTCACTCCCATTTCAGAAAAAAAATGAGCAATTAAATAAGGAATTGACTCTCATTCTCTACTCCCATTCCCTACTCCTGATAAGTAAACATGCCATCAATATAATCGGAGAGACCAGTGGTTGTTGCCTTTCTCTTAGCCTAATTTGTTTATGGGAAAGTCATAATTGTCGCATCAAAGTTGTTACAGGGCACTTTTTTTGTTTTGTTTTTTTTTGTGATTTCCCTATTCCTCTTTGAGCATATATATTAATTATTTTGCTCTGACAAATTTTTTTCTTTCTTAAAATAGGATTGATAATTTCATATCTGTGAAAGGTAGTTTTCCCTTCAGTTTTGTGAATGGTAGTTTTCTCTCCCATTTTATTTACATCCCTCTGCTTCTTCTCTAAATATTATTCTCTCTATCTCACTTCTGTAGACACTTCCATCGAGACAATGTTTGCTATTTGGAACCATAGCTGTCGCATCCACCCGTGGTATTCTTCACAGGAGAATGGAGATGTCTTGATTTTTCCCTCTGAATGAATGATGTTTTTTTTTTTTTTTTTTTTTTTTCATTTTTTTCATTTATTTTTTTTTTATTTTTAGGTGTGGAATAATTAATTTTTCTTCAGTTAAAGTTGCAACTTCGGTGATGATAAATTGAAAGCTGGTAATTTGGTAAATTACTTTCACTATTTAAGTAAGTTAAAAAAAAAATATCGCAATAGCTTACATGATTCGCGAAAGTAGGTTAAAACTGTGTATTCACATCATCTAAAATATTTTTTTTTTAATAATCGAAAGTAGGTTAAAACTGTGTATTCACATCATCTAAAATATTTTTTTTATAATCATCCAAATGCATAATAACGTTGAAAACATAAGGGACAAGTCCATTCATCATTTATAAGAAATGTAAAATTGAAAAATTCTAGGCACTTTGAATTTTACGATTTTGACTAATCTAGAATAAACAATAATCTAGAATCTTAGGGTTTTATGATTTTTACTAATCAAACAATCAAAGATATTTCTACTTAACTTGATCCATGACGAGAATACGAGCACATAAAGTTTGAACATGAACCCAAAAATGGAGAAACTTATTTCTCTTTCAGAAAAATTGATGAAACAATTGAACACTGTGATGATTAGAGAAACATATAGTTTATAATTATAAACCCTAACAGGTAAAAGTGAACTTTTAGATCAGTTAAAAAATAAATAAAAAATTAAATTAATTTAATGAAAAATTCAAGATGACAACGAACAAGAATCAAAATGTTAAATTTGGTATTAGTTATACCTTGTGATAAATTTGTCACAAAATTTACCATATATTACAAATTTAACATCAAAGATGACACTTAATTGGAGAACTTGTTTTTCATCTAAATGCTAAAATTTACCATTGGCATAACAATTTAATAATGCATGGACATGCTCTTATGAGGATAAATCAAACATAAAAGTAAATTTTGAGGTTAGAAGAGTTCTGAATTAAGCATAAATTATGAATTACAGTTGCAAGGATTCATATCCTTGCAAAGCATCGTAAAGTTTTTAAGATGGCAATAAAAATTTGTTACTTGCCCTCTTTTTTATTTTATTTTTTCTTCTCTTTCAAGCATTTTTAAAGTTGGTAAATGTAATAGTAGATATAATTATTTCAAAAAATAAATAGTAAGATCTAATGGTTAAGATTGTGATATACATGAAAGGATAAATATTTAAGTAATTATATATATTCAATATATCACGTAGGCTACTCAAGAGCCAAATAAATATTGTAGATGGGAAAAATAAAGTCAAAAGACTTCTAAAACGTACACCTCGAAAAGCACGAGGAGTTATCATTTTCATGCGCAATGAGGAGTTATCATATTCCTCCTCCTTTTTTTTTTTTTTTTTTTTGAACACTAGGTTTAACAGATTCAATAACCTTCTCATTCTCAGAAGAATATTCAGAGTCACTTTACCTTTATGCCTGGGGCATGGATTTTTGAAATTCGATTTTTGACCCATTAAAGTTAATGATTTTTCTTTTATATTGTATGACAAAATGTTTTACAATTTTGACTATACCACTGTTCATTAGAGAGGAGTCATTACGAATAAAGAAAGGACATGGAAAGCGGAAACATAAATGCTGTTCTCTCTCTCTCTCTCTGTTTTTTTTTTTCTTGTCAGAGTAAAATATTTCTGGAAATTTCTGAAGGATATAACAACAACGGAGCTTTAATATTTTCTTTTTAAAATACTAGTTTAAGAAGCGTGCTTGCATGCGTGGACATATTATGGATATAATAGAGATTGTATATTTCATTTTTCAAATACTAATTAACAGCCTCATCTAAGACAACTCATTTCACAATCCCATTTTGCTTAACAACTTCCATTATTTACACAGTAATAACCAAAAATCCTGATGTACAATAATTTCTTTTGAAACGATAAAACATTATAGACTCTTCACTAAGACAAAAATTGATGCTTCTGTAATTGCGGCGATGTCTTACTTCTTGCATAAATTCCTAAATAATAGCCGATAATGATAAGATTTTTACGTAAAATAGTGCAAGGTATTAGAGAAGATAAAAACAGATGAAAACAGTTATGGAACATTAAAAAAATATATATTGCTAAATATTTACTAACGTCAACCACAAAAAATAAAAGATTAAAAAAAGTTAAATTACAATAATATAATAGCATAAAATGTAAATTATTCAAGCACATTTAAAATTCAAAATATTAGACATTTAAAGTTCCGTGTCAAATATTCAACTTTTAAAGAAACATTAGTGCATAAAAAATAAAGGAGCTTTTGAAGCAATCAAGAACTTTGTATTAATCTCCACTGATTTTTACGTTATGCTTCTTCTCATGGCACATAACATTGAATATTGATACCAATCTCTTTCTTATCTCATTAATTTATGTCACTTTTTTTTTTTTTTAAGTTGTGGCAATTGAGGATTAAAAACTACATTTCCACATTCTGTTATCTGTATACAATGACAAATAAGAACAATATGGGACCTAAATGCGATATAATTGAAGAAATCAATATTTCAAAATGAAGAAATGCCTAAAAATCAAATTGACAGCTATATATACAAGCCTAATATATTTAAAGCTCAATCCATGCAACAATTTTAAGCAAGATCAAAACTAATACATGGTTACAAGCCGAAACAATCATTTCTGTAATGCCAGTATTTAGCAAGCTACAATAACCAATAGTAAATACTTTAAGAATAGAGACCGGGCTCAACCTCAATTCGGTCCATGTTGACATATAAAGCATACATGATGTCCATTATTTGTATAGATCATAAATGACATAGAAAAGAAAAGTGTTCAAGGGTCTGACCACATTTCTATATGAAAAAAAAAAAAAGAGGAAGGAGAGTTCGAGCAAGAAAATAAAATTTACAAAAGCAAAAGATGTAATGCAAATAATATTAAATTAGCTCAGAGCTAATAAATATTTCTACTCCACAATCACAATCACAATCACTTGTGTAGATAACAAATGTGAGTTTTTAAATTATTTTGGGACTCACACAATCTCTTATGCACTCATTAATATATTTATAAGAAGAAATTTGGAGATAGAATGGACAAAAGGAAATCATACCACAATTTTGAAGCTTTTGTTTCTACAAACAATTGCATCAAAACTTTTTGCATCTCGACTGGCAACTGGTAGGGAAAAAAAAAAAAGAAAGCATGTAAATAATCGATTAGATAGTTATCAAATTCGTAATCTAAAATAAGAAAGATGAAATTATACCAGAAATAAACCTACAAAAGAAAAAAAAAATTAAAAGAGTTAAAGAACCGCAGTGGCGCTCTTAGCTAGTTACAAATCCAATTAAAATAGGCTGTGAAAAGACAAAGTTGTAACTGAAAACTGAAAATAATGGTAAACCGAAAAAAGAATAGAGAGCTATAAGAGGAATTAAAAAGCTCTCTCCATATCTTGATAAAGGAGCGGATTTCATGAGTTTCGAAGCTGCCCAAAAATTCCACACTTAAATTTGTACATATTTTTGTATCTTTATAAGAACAACATCATATTCATCACTACGAGATATCCAAAAAGGAAGACAAAGAGGATATATAATTTGTTAGTGCATGCTTAATATCACCTAATGCAATTTCGTGAATTACCAATGTGACATTACACCTTGCATTAAAGCACTAAGCAAATTTGTGGTAGGAAGGAAAGAAAAAAGGAAGGAAGATGTGTTGATCACCTAGGTGAGAGAAAAGAGGAAGGAAGGAGAGGTTATAGCTCTTCGGATGTTTGGTATGCAATCCTTCCAACATTCTCTCCAATTTAAGAGAGATCAAAATTTGAAGTGTTTAGAAGGATTTGGAGTCTCTCCTCTAATCTCTCCCTTCCTCTTTTTCATCCTACCAAACAACTATAAGTGCCAAAATTCTTTCAGTAAATCCTTCACCCTTCTTCATCCTTCACTTTTTCTCCTACTAAATACACCTTGAGAGACAAAAATGAACTCATGATTTTTTTCTTGTTGTACAGCAGAGCTCTATATGTGCAAACGACAATTGCGATAAGATTAATTTCACATTATACATGTCCCTTTTTTTTTGCTTGGAAAAACCTTTTAAAATATGGTTTTATGGAAGATCGCAATCAATTCCTTGATTCCATGAAAGACAACTCAAGATCTCCCACTCCTACTACCAAAGGAACTAAGAAAGTGAATAGCTTACTCAGAGAAGTTGGTTAGCTTTCTTTTTGTTTCTTTGAATACCAAATTTACAAGGGGACAAAAAAAGAAAGAAAAAAAGAATCAGACAAAATCTTGGATTTGACCATAATCGACTGAAGAACTTGGAAGATCAACCATGAATATACATTTGGAACAAAGAAAATACATAAGCACATTTATCAAGCTTTCCTTATTATCAGCAAAAACAAAAAAAACAAAAAAAACAAACAAACAAACAAACAAAAATTTAGATACTACCCGTTTTATTATGTGACCAAACATATATCTAAATAGATTTCAAAATTGAGAACTGAATAAGAAAATTAAAGGATGATGATTTCATCTAAATCATGGGAAACAAAATCCACTAAGGGCAACTTGTTAATGATTACTTATCACAAGAAAAACAAAAATAAAATTGTATTCATCCTAACAAATTTGATCAGATGAGAAAAAAAGGTAAGAAATTTGATATTTCAATAACTTAGTTGTCATTCCAAATGACGTACCTAATTAAAAAAAGTGACAAAACTAACCTTATTCTATTTCAATAGAGTAGTCCCAAAAGCAATGGCCTCAAACTTCAGTCATAAACATAAATCATACGTCTTAATTTTTATAAATGAGTAAAAATGTAACGGAAAAGAGTAAAAATGCATATACTATATATGGAAGCGCATCACAACAATCAACATAGAGAAAAATACAAGAACTTAATAAACCAATACGAGCCAATTAGTCAGTGTAAGCAAGAGAGAGTGAAAGAGAGAGATGCATTGTAAAAGAAAATTACCACCATCCAAAAGTTCCCCAACGGGCTAGAAGAAATTGTCAGTGTTGCTTGACTTCCATCAACAGCATCAAAGGTCTAGCAATTGAAAAGTTAAAAGGAAACATCATATACAAGTAATGTATTGTATAGATGAGTGTGTATGCACTAAAATCAACATAAGGAATGTTGTTCTAACATAATCAAATAATGATGTTTTCATGTGCAAGAACAAGCGTTTTTAAATAGAAATGAAACAGTTATGTTTTTAGGATTTCTTTTTCTTTTCCTCCATTTTCTCATCAACCAAACAGGGGAAAAGGAAAAAAAACATATAAAAAAAAAAAAAAGTAGGGCTATATATGTGAACGCACCTCATAAATTAGAGGAAAATTTAAAAAAACCCCCCAAATTGAAAAACCCCAGCGCTGCTAAGTGCGATCGAGAGGCTGAGATCGTGATATTGCAATCATGAGGCTTGGATCGACGTTAACGGCGACAGACAGAGGAAGAGAGAGAGACAATATTGATGGCAAAGACTGATAGGAGAGGGAAAGAAAGGGAGAGTGAGAAATGGATGGCGGCAATCAGATGGCTGAGGGAGGAGAGAAAGTGGGGCGGTGGAAAAGGGAGGATAAAGAGAGATCAGATTAAGAGGGAGAGATAGAAGAAGAGAGAGAAGGCTGAGGGAGGAGAGAGAGAGTGGGGCGGTGGAAAAGAGAGGATAAAGAGAGATCAGATTAAGAGGGAGAGATAGAAGAAGAGAGAGAAGGATGAGGGAGGAGAGACAGAGTGGGGCGGAGGAAAATAGAGGGAGGGGCTGAAGAAGAGAAATGAGAGAGATAAAATCGGATAGAAGCAAAGCAACTTTTCATAAACGATGAGTACGGAAAGAAAAAGAAAAAGGAAAAAAAAAAAAAGTAAAGCACCAAAATGATGAGTTTTTTATGACGATGGATAAACAGTGGAGATTCATCCACTCTTTTAGTATAGTTAAGAAATTGGTACATATCTATCTATGATATGGTCACAAAAGTGACTTTTATTTAAGTGATATCGATTTTTTGCCCCTTAAATTTACTGATTTTTCTTTTATATTGGATGACAAAATGTTTTACAATTTCATCCCCCCTATTTAGCCTTGGAAATTTTTAATTACTAAATTTAAGTAATTTTTGTTAAAAAAAAAAAACGTTAAATTTCATCCAAATATTTTATTTTTGAGTACGCATATTTCAAGTTTAGTATCTGAAATGAATTCAAATAAACTACAATATTATATAAATTCATAATTTTTTGATTCAAAATATTTTGATTTAATTTACACTCCCTCTAAAGAATAATTCTGACTTTGCCACCGTTCTTTTGAGAGGAGTCATTATTAAGAATTACAAAAGGACAAGGAAAGCGGAAACATAAAGGGTACGTTTACTAAACAATAAAAAAATATAATGAAAAAGGTAATAGGATTGAAAAACAAAATAATGAAATTGGAAAGAATATCATTGATTTCTTTTTTAGTGTTTATTTATTTATTAAATGGTGTAAAGGGAAACAATTTCATTCTTTTTGTAGTGTTTATTAACCATAGTAATGTTAATCTTACTAATGTAATTATTAAAATATCCTTTTATATAACAAAAATAACATTAGCACATGAAAACTTATTAATGGTAAATGAGTAAATTTGATATGTATTCCCTATAACAATGAATCAATACTAAGGGATGTAGGAATTGGCATTCTTCTTCTCTGTTCCCTATATTGTGTGGGGCCCATCAAAATCTTATTTCCCGTTTTATAAGCAAACACATGATTAAGTGAGAAATAAAATGGTTACTCTCTTTTCTTTTCCTTTTGATGCAAGTAAGCATGCCCAAGAGGTATTCTCTTTTTCTTTTTCTTTTTTTTTTTTTTCCTTTTTGTCTGAGTAAATTAATGTAAGGAAATTTCTAAAATATATAGCAAATATTTGCTTTTTAAAATATATTAGTACATATCTATCTATGATATGATCACAAAAGTGATTTTTATTTAAGTGGTTACAATTACAGCCTGACAGTATAATTACATATCAGATTTCACCATAACCTACAGAATTTGAATCCATCACCTTAAATTAAAAAAAAAAAAAAAAAGAAAAGAAAAAACAAATACGACTAACACCTATTATTATTTAAGAAGTACGAACTAAACAAGAAAGCTCATGACAATGGTTTTAAATTGATGAGTACCCATGCGCAAGAAGAGGTGGGATGCTTTGCTCATGTGTAAAGATATTAGTTGGATCAACTATACTCTTCACATGAACCAACCTGTTGAAATTGTTATTGAAATACTTTGAACCCCAAATGGCTGCTTCTTCTTCCATACTTGTGGTGTTGCCATCATTGTCATTCATCCCAATGTCAAGGTCTCTGAAGTTGAGATATGTAGCCCTAGGGTTTTTGGACACATAAGGAGTCATGTAATTGTAAAGCCCTCTTATCCAACTTAAATGCTTTTCTTCTTCTTCTTCTTCTTCCCATCTTACGATGTAGTGAAGCATATATAGGTTTCCGGCTCGATATGGCAACGGGATGGCGGATTCCGAAATCTCGTTCATTTTCCCTCCGCAAGGAAACAGATAGACGTAAGCTCTTCCCACCTCTATTTCGTATAACCTTCCCAACATTGCCTCGAACACGTCATCTGGAATAGGCTCTTTCACGTAGTCGGATTTCACTTTGAAGGACAACAAATTGTAATTAGACTTCCTACTGAGTAGGACGTCTAACGATTCATCATTTCCGAAAAGATTGAAAAATCGAAAGGATTCGACCCATCTCATTTCGTGGCACTCTTGTCTTTGCAAACCCAACTCGGGAAACTCCTCTTGCATCAATTCGAGGAACCTATCCATACCTCCATGGAACGTGCCTCGGACGTTAGCTTCCACTACAATTTTCTTGTTCCCTTGTTCATCAACATAACTCGCAGTTAAGAACGTTATGTAGATTGATAGATCCTCATCGACTTTGTGAGCATTGCGTTGCCACCGATGAAGGAACTTCTTCGTCGCCTCGTGCTCCATGTTCCTCCAACCATAAAACACGGTTACTTTCGATGGCACTGGAACTAGTCGAACTTTCCATGCAAGAACGATTCCGAAGCTTGCTGCTCCACCACCGCGTATGGCCCAAAACAAATCTTCCCCCATGGATTTCCTGTCGAGAATTCTTCCTTGAGCATCGATAATTTCCGCGTCAAGAACATTATCAGCTGCAAGGCCATGTTTTCGCGTCAAATAGCCGTAGCCTCCTCCACCGATCTGTCCACCCATACCGACAGTGTGGCAGTCACCGGCAGGGAAGGCAAGATTTTCACTTTTCTCAGCAATCCTATAATAAAGTTGACCTAGCGTAGCGCCAGTTTGAACCCATGCAGATTGGCTCTCCACGTCAACGCTAATCGAACTTAGGTGTCGCAAGTCAATTACGACAAATAAGCTTGTGACATTTTTCTTGTTATTATAGGACGTATAAGAAAGGCCCTCATAATCATGCCCGCCACTTCGGATTCTGATTTGCACGCCGTGTTCCTTGGAGCAAAAAACAGTGGCCTGGATGTGGGAGGCATGAGATGGCGTGATGATGGCTGTCGGTTTCGGGGTTGAAGGAGTAGAAAAACGATGGTTGTGAATGGATGAAGTCAGTATGGTGGAATATGATGAGTTATTGTCGTTTGGAGTGTGGATAATGGGCTCATGAGTGGAGGTAGGGTTGGATATATGAGCGGAGAGGCACTGGAAAAAGTCCTCATGACGAGTGCCATTAGCTGAAGCTGCAACTAAAAATAAAAATAGAAAGATGATAATTTTTGCAAAAAAGGACTTCATTTTTGTGTTTCTTGATCAGTACAAGACGTACACGTTTTGCCGAAAAAAATGTTGATGTGAGAGTGAAAGGATCATTGCAACTGCCTTGTATTTATAGCAGCCAGCTAGGCAATGCTTCCATTAGTTCTCTTTGGGCAATTTGCTCTTAGATTTTTATTATTTTTTTCCAATGTCCCTTTTATTGTGCTCCACGCGACAAACGAGAGGAATTATACATTCTATTAATTGAATACGAAAGCGAGAAAAAAATCAAAGTACACTGCTAAAATCAAATTTGTATGACATCATTGGTATTACAATCCCTAACTCATCCCAAAAGGCACCTTGAGAAATGAGGTTTGGACCCATATATAAAGAGGATCTTGGCACTGTCCACAACCGATGTGGGATCTAACACACCCCCTCACGCACAGCGTGGACAAAGCCAAACAACTGTGAGAACATGGGGGGCCGGGGGAAACCCGGTCCCAACAACGGGGGAAATTGGCCTTGGCTCTGATACCATATTACAATCCCTAACTCATCCCAAAAGGCACCTTGAGAAATGAGGTTTGGACCCATATATAACGAGGATCTTGGCACTGTCCACAACCGATGTGGATCTAACAATTGGGTTTGAGTTTATGAGATATCTATAGCTAATTAGTTGGCTGGTTTGAAATTTCTACGTTTAGGGCCCTGGCTTTTTGACCAATATTGTCTATATTTGACAATTCTGCATATATAGATTTATTTATTATCCAATTAAACATATAAAAATACTTTCTCTAGAAATTCCTTTGAATATTACTTTGTCTTTTTCAGCACTCCATGGTTGTATGGGTAGTTGTTACTGCTGTCGTCCAACACCAGAGTGGGTGAAAAAAAAAAAAAAAAAAAAAACAAGAAGTTGTGTCGACTTTGTTGAAGATTACATGAAACAGTGACAGATGTCTACTTTTTTGGCTGCCGAAGAAAAAAAAGTTAAAACAAAAATTGATTAATTATTATTCTAGAACACTTGATTAGAAATCGAGTCATGGATCTTGGACCATCTTTATGCATTTATTTGTCACAAAATCATAAAAAATAACATTATCTTAATTTATGTTCTAATTTGTGCTATATTTTTTTATTTTTTTAATTTTTTATCTTTTGTCATCATTATTATACCTTTTGTAACTCGTAAAAATGAATTTCTAGTATTTAAGTAAGTTTAAAAAAAATATCGTAATAAATTACATGAAAGCGTTAAGATAACAATATCAATAAAAATCAAATGTTAAATTATACCATGTCGTAAATTTTTCAGATGATATTAACATGTGAAAAATTTGGTATAAAAGAGAGCACTTTTTGAACATCTTTTTACTTCTCAAATATGACCCTTAAGTGATTTTTTTATATAATTTTCCTGATTAAAGAAATTTTAGTAGGAATAAAGTATGTAGGAATTTCAACAAGCTAACTATATGTACGTACTTTTAACTAGAGTAATTTACACGTCATGATGATTTGCGAAAGTAGGTAAAAACTGTGCATTCACATCATTTAAAGTAGTTTTTTATAATCATCAAAATGCATATATGTCTGTAATAACTTTGAAAACATAAGGGACAAGTCCATTCATCATCTAGAAGATATGTAAAATTGAAAAATTCTAGGCACTTTCCATTCTTTCCAATTCTTCTTAGCCATATGTGTACTCACCAACAGATCTACCTAGAATTCGATGACTCTCAACATAGTCGGAGACACCAGTGGTTGTTGCCTTTCTCTTAGCTTAATTTATTTATGGGTAAGTCATAATTGTCGCATCAAAGTTGTTACGGGCACTTTTTTTTTTTTTTTTTGGTGGTGATTTCCTTCCTCCTCTTTGAGCATATGTATGATATGCTATTTCTGTTGATTTGGCACTATTAAAAAAAATCTCAAACATATCCCGGCTTAAATATTTTTGTATAATTTTTTAAGATGTTATTTTATAGACACTTTTTTTCCTTCAAATTTCTTTATTAAATTTATTTTCTCAAATTTTAAACATCTTTTTCCTTCTCAAATATTATCCTTAAGTGTTTTTTTTTTCTATATATTTTTTCAAATTAAAAAGATTTTAGTAAGAAGAAAGCATATAGGAAATTCAACAAGTTAACAGTATGCAACTAGTTTAATTTATAAGTCATGATGAGTAGGTGAAAAATGTGCATTCACTTCATCTAAAGTATTATTTATGATCATTAATACGTACATATACGTAATACCCTTGAAAATATAAGAGAAAAGTCAATTCATTTTTAGAAGACATGTAAAAGTGAAAATTTCTAAGCCTTTTGAATTTACAAATATAAAATAAACAATAATCTAGAATTTTTGAATTTAAGATTTTTTCCAATCAAACAATTAAACATATTTTTACATAATTTGGTCCATGATGAGAATATATGAGCATATAAAGTTTGAACGTGAGCCTTACGATGAAGAAACTTGTTTCTCTTTCAGAAAAAATGATGGAACAATTGAATACTGTAATGAGTAGAGAAAGACTAGTTTATATAGGGTTAATTTCACTTTTAGCACCTGTAGAAATTTTATTATTAAAAATAGCATTATTTTTTTTCCCTTCATTACTAGCACTTAATGTGGGTCCCAGTAGCATTTAATGCATATCAAATTACGGGTTTACCCTCATCTCCTTCAGTTCAAATATCCCTCTCCCTCGCATGGCCCAAAAATTTTTTTCAAACCAACATCTACAGTATTGTAGAGAGAGAAAACTGAAATCCAGAGAGAGAAAGAGTTACCACCCACCATAATCTTATTTCTTTTCACTTTTTCGCATAGCCCCCCACCCATTTTGAAACCCAAATCTTCATATAATAGAGAGAAACTTCCATTTAGAGAGAGAAACTTCCATCGAAAGTTTTTTTTTTAAATCTAATATTTTTAGTCATTTTTGAGTAAAGGTCATTCCTGTTATGAACATCCAGTCATAATAATTATGACCTATGTTATGACCATCCGTTCATATAATAAAGAGAAACTTCCATTTAGAGAGAGAAACTTCCATCGAAAGTTTTTTATTTATTTTAAATCTAACATTTTTAGCCATTTTTGAGTAAAGGTCATTCCTGTTATGACCATCCGGTCATTTTCGTAATGACCGTGCCTTTATTAGTTTCAATACTAGTGTCGGTCATTTTCATAATTACCGGGTGGTCATTTTCGTAATGACCGTGCCTTTGTTAGTTTCAATATTAATGTCGGTCATTTTCATAATTACCGGGTGGTCATTTTCGTAATGACCGTGCCTTTGTTAGTTTCAATACTAGTGTCGGTCATTTTCATAATTACCGGGTGGTCATTTTCGTAATGACCGTGCCTTTGTTAGCTTCAATACTAGTGTCGGTCATTTTCATAATTACCGGGTGGTCATTTTCGTAATGACCGTGCCTTTATTAGCTTCAATATTAATGTCGGTCAATACTAGTGTCGGTCATTTTCATAATTACCGGGTGGTCATTTTCGTAATGACCGTGCCTTTGTTAGCTTCAATACTAGTGTCGGTCATTTTCATAATTACCGGGTGGTCATTTTCGTAATGACCGTGCCTTTATTAGCTTCAATATTAATGTCGGTCATTTTCATAATTACCGGGTGGTCATTTTCGTAATGACCGTGCCTTTGTTAGTTTCAATACTAGTGTCGGTCATTTTCATAATTACCGGGTGGTCATTTTCGTAATGACCGTGCCTTTATTAGTTTCAATACTAGTGTCATTATGAAAATGACCACCCGGTAATTATGAAAATGACCGACACTAATATTTAAGCTAACAAAGGCACGGTCATTATGAAAATGACCACCCGGTAATTATGAAAATGACCGACACTAGTATTGAAGCTAACAAATGCACGGTCATTACGAAAATGACCACCCGGTAATTATGAAAGTGACCGACACTAGTATTGAAGCTAATAAAGGCACGGTCATTACGAAAATGACCACCCGGTAATTATGAAAATGACCGACACTAGGCACGGTCATTACGAAAATGACCACCCGGTAATTATGAAAATGACCGACATTAATATTGAAACTAATAAAGGCACGGTCATTACGAAAATGACCACCCGGTAATTATGAAAATGACCGACACTAGTATTGAAACTAATAAAGACACGGTCATTACGAAAATGACCGGATGGTCATAACAGGAATGACCTTTACTCAAAAATGGCTAAAAATGTTAGATTTAAAAAAAAAAAAAAAAACTTTCGATGGAAGTTTCTCTCTCTAAATGGAAGTTTCTCTCTATTATATGAACGGATGGTCATAACATAGGTCATAATTATTATGACTGGATGGTCATAACAGGAATGACCTTTACTCAAAAATGGCTAATAATATTAGATTTAAAAAAAAAAAAACTTTCGATGGAAGTTTCTCTCTCTAAATGGAAGTTTCTCTCTATTATATGAAGATTTGGGTTTCAAAATGGGTGGGGGGCTATGCGAAAAAGTAAAAAAAAAAATAAGATTATGGTGGGTGGTAACTCTTTCTCTCTCTGGATTTCAGTTTTCTCTCTCTACAATACTGTAGATGTTGGTTTGAAAAAAATTTTTGGGCCATGCGAGGGAGAGGGATATTTGAGCTGAAAGAGATGAGGGTAAACCCGTAATTTGATATGCATTAAATGCTACTGGGACCCACATTAAGTGCTAGTAATGAAGGGAAAAAAAAGTGATACTATTTTTAATAATAAAATTTCTACAGGTGCTAAAAGTGAAATTAACCCGTTTAGATATATATATATATATATGCATTTATAAACCCTAACAGATTAAAGTGAACTTTTAACATTTAGAAAAGTTAAAAATGAAGATATAATATTAATTGAATCATGTGATAAAGTCAAGATAATCACCAACAAAATTCAATTTTAAATTTAGTATTGACTATACCTTGATATCAAAGATAGCAGTTAACCAGGGAGTAGTTTTTTCATCCTAATCTCAAAACGTATTATCGGCATAACAGTTTAGAACTACATTGGAGATGCGAAAGAAAAATCAAATGTAAAAGACAACATTAAAACAACACTAGGTCAATTTCTACACGACACCATTGAATTTAATGAGCTCTAAAATTAGTTGGTTGGCTTTAAAATTCTACACGCACTACTTCATACAAATTTAGATATTTTGACATCGTTAAGTTTGATCATGACGTCATTGTTTTGCTATGAAATTTGGATAAGACAGATTTTTGGATGATTATTCTACTGTTAAATTGTCAGGTTTTACAAATAATGATTTGAGAGAAAAATAAGTTAGCCAGTATCCAGAAATTGGAAACTTTGATTCACGGATTAATTGCATATTTGTGCATTTTGATATGTTCTTAGTGTGGTTAATTTCTCTTAAAATTATCTCAGCATCGATATTTCTTGAGCTTGAACCCAATTTTATATGACAAAGTTATCAATGTTTTAATGTCCGAGTAATTTTTGCAATGCTTTTTAAAGACTTTAAGAATTCTGTTTCTTGAAATTTACTTTCTTTCTCACCGAAAAGTGCCTCCCACGAACACCCCTTTAGAGGTGGTGTTAGGTGATGGTTTGGAACCATTGTAAGAGAGTTTAACAGTACAAATGATGGTGGAAATTGATCATCAAATGGTAGCTCATCGCATACACACGTGGAAGGCGAGTTGGGTGCAACCATCTAATTAAAATCTAATTTTTTGTGTTCTAGTTTTCTCTAAATTTTCTAGCCATTCTTTTTGTTTACATGAATTATTGGTTTTTTTTTTTCTACAAAGAAAATAAAAAGAATAATTGGTTTTGAAAACTTTTATTTTTAATGGAGCGGGCTTCAAATTTTGTGCAAAACAAAAATTATGTTTTGAAATGAAAAGGTGGAACAATATTTTTTAATAAAAAATTTATATGGCGTCGTTAATATGGAATTGTTTCTTGACGTACATATATGTTATGCGTATTATGATGGGAGCATTTGTCATTTTTTCGATTCTTTTAGAGTTAAAAAAAAATATTTCCTATTAGAAGTTCCAATTCTATTGGGTTACGCGGGCCAAATGCTTGAAGCCCGATGGCACGGAATGTGACATAACGGTTTGATTACGGCAAAACACAATGTTAAATTTGGCAAGAGTAAGCAAGATATGTCAAATAAGTCAAGTTGGACATATAGCTTTAAGCATGTTAGATTGTGATGGCACGGCAGATGACAAGCACGAGCACATGTCAAGTACAAACACAACCCATTAGACATGATGGATCAGCATGACAATCTGTTGGACATGGTGGACCAACACAGCTAGCTCTGTTTATTTTATTTTATTTTTAATTGTTATGTACTTTCTATTAGTAGTTAGTAATTAAGTTTTGAATAACATGTGTAACATATATGAACATTTATAGTTTTAAAGTCATGATGATTCGTGAAAGTAGGTGAAAACTGTGTATTCTCATTAAAAGAATAATCAATTTGTATATGTCATAGCTTTGAAAACACAAGGAAAGAGGCGATTCATCATTAAAAAAATTCTAAGCTCTTATTCAAAATGGAAGAAAATTCTAAATATGCAAGTTAATTAAAATATTCCACAAACAATAATTTAGAATCTTTGAATTTTACGATTTTTACTTATCAAATGATCAAATATATTTTCACATAACTTGACATATGAAGATAATATGAGCATATAAAGTTTGAGCGTAAAAATTAACATGGAAAAACTCTCTTTTTAGAAAAATTGATGCAACAATTAAACACTGTAATGAGTTGACAAACACTAGTTTCCTTAATGGGCATCTTCCAAAAAAAAAAAAAAAAAAAAAAAAAAAACCCCTCTCATTTGGAATGGTTGCAATATTTCAAGACGCTATTTTTCTGTATATACTATTCTAATTGCGTACAACCAATTATTTTAAATATAGGTCAACACTTAATTCATATATTATCTTCAAGATCAAGAGTTCATAAATTATCTACCAAAAAAAAAAAAAATCACAACTTTACATATCGACAATACCTAACAGAAAAGTTGGGACACCACAAAATAATCAACTTTTCAGAAGAGTCAATATCTCTACATAAGCACCTACTAGATGATATCACACCGATAAAAAAAAAAAAAAAAAAAGTAGAAGTTTTCATAATCAATCTAGATTGCATAAAAAGATTGTATCAAATGATAATATATATATATATATACACACACAGTAGGTCTCACATTCCGGACTTGAAACAGAGCATAGAGATTGTCAGAGATTGATAATATCATGGGAAGGTGGTTAAAATGAAGAAGACTGCATGTAATTTACAGTATTTGAAAATAATTTTACATGAAAAGTTGTCAGGGAGATTGTTGATGTCGTAATCTGCTCCGACCACAAAACACCAGTTCCGACCACGCCAGGCGACGTAAAGTTGTTCCCGTCTTCTCAGAAGTTGATTGGGTAGCCGGACACCGGCCGACCAGACTCATTAGCCGACCACATCCCACAGGCTCGCTAGAATGGGCTGTGTACTCAGACAGGATTGTGCTCCGAGCACCCGACCCGATTAGTAGGCCGTAGACTAGCAGAGGTCCTCTGGGCCCGCAGTCCACCTCACCTCACAGCTGACGCCAACCCTGTCCTCGCACCCATCAGCTATAGGCGCCGCCCACCTACTTCTGCAGAATGTCATATCGCCACCTGCCACCGCCTACTCTGACAGAACCTGCCCGTGCGGGCGCCAGCAACAGCCACCTTTCTGTCCCCTACGATGAGTCAGGCCCCACGTGGCGCCCGTCCATTGGGCCAATAGCCCCTGTAGGCCTAAACCCTAGCCACCCACGGGGTGCCCTAGGTAGTCGACCCGACCGGGTTGCCCCGAGCACCCGAACCCGGGGAGGACGCCTATAAATAAAGAAAAAGCACACAAATTCAGGTATGGTCATTTTTGCCTTGCCAAATCTCTGTCTCTCCCTACGCTTATCAGTTTCCTTACTGACTTAAGCATCGGAGTGCCCGCGGCGGACACCACACCGGTGTCCCCATCATTCCGAGGTGCTTCCATTTTGCAGGTGATCGACGGCGGAGTGATTGGCCTGTTCCGACCGGACAACCCTACTACATTGGGTGTTGCCGCCGGAGGCATTTTCGGCATCAACATTTTGGCGCTAGAAGGAGGGCACCACGCCTTTCCAGCAACCTAAACTCTTTATCACTAGCTCTCCCCGAGCGCCCGACCATCCAAGCCATGGCTGAGCAAGATAACCAGGATTTCCAAGACGTAGACAACCCGGCGCCCACCGGCTAGAGGGGCACCCAGAGGACCCAGCGTGGAAGAAGAGCCCGGGCGCAGCGAAGGCCCACCCAGACAGAGATCCTCACGGAGAACATCCGAGACCTTACCGAGCTTGTCAGGTCATTGGTGGAGGGGCGCAGAGACGCGAACGTTGTCCAGTTCCCCGAGGCAACCGCCCAAGGCGGCCGAGTCCATGCTAAGCAGGCCCCAAGGGTCAGGGAGCCGACAGCATAACCCTTCACCTACGGGCGACAGGAGGAGTGACCGGTCGCATCATGAGAGCCTTGGGCGGCAGCCACAAGAAGGAGCATAGCCGAGCAGGGTGCGGTCTAGAAGCCGTCATTCACAAGCTACCCGCTCGGGAGCGGCCGTGCAATCAGCGGCGACCGGTGGTAACCAGGATAACCGCAGAAGAGAAACTGTGCACATCCGAGGGAGCACGACTTCTGTCTTTGATTGCCTGGGGAGGCCAGCAGCCCACCGGCGCTTAGGCCGAGAGCGCTCTGTTGACAAGCCTGCCAAGGACGAGGATTACAATCAAACTAGGCTGGATCAGCTCCAGCGGCAGCTCGACCAGCTCATGGGCCAGTAGTACGGGATGGACCAGTTCAGGGCGATGGACCCGCCTTTCACGCCGACCATCATGGCGTCTCCATACCCGGCTAGGTTTAAGATGCCGTCCGTGGCCTCCTATGACGGCTCCACGGATGCGGATGAGCATATCGAGAACTACCAGGCTCACATGCTGATCCAGAACGCCAATGAGGCTGCTTTCTGCAAATCGTTCTGCCTAACCATGTCCGGACCTGCTCGCTAGTGGTATCAGAGGCTGGCTCCCGGGTCAATCGGCTGTTTTAAACAGCTTGCCGACGCCTTCGCAGCCGCCTTCCTGAGCTCGAAGACCAGGAAGTTAGGAGCATCCCACCTGTTCAGCATTAAGCAAGGCGAGACGGAGGCACTGAAAGAGTACCTCGAGCGTTTCGACAAAGCAGTCGTGCAGGTTGAGACCTGCACCGACGAGACCTTGATAGGGGCATTCCGAGAAGGCATCAAGGACACGCGCCTCGTCTGGACGCTCGCCTACGACAGGCCACCCACCTTCGTGCAATTGAGGGGGATCGCTTGAAGGCATGCCGAGGCCGACGAGTACGTCAGAGGATGTGGGCTTGTAGCCCGAGAACAACCCCGGCTTCCCGGAAGGAAGTCGGATAAAAACCAAACCGACCAGGGCCGACAAGATAAAGGGAAGGCCGTGGTCGTGGACAACCGGGCTCAGCCCAACCCTAGTCCGAGGACACCAGCTGGGAGATTTCAGCAGTACACCCTGCTGGTGATGACTATTGAGCATGTCCTCAACCAGGTGAGTGGTCGAGGACTGCTACGAGATCCACCACCACTCCGAGCAGACCGTGCACGGAGGAACCAGAACAGGTACTGCAACTTCCACAAGGATGTAGGCCACGACACGAAAGACTGTATACAGCTCCGAGACCAGATCGAGCTGCTGATCCGCGATGGCCACTTGCGGGAGTTCGTGGAAAGAATTATCACCCCTGCGGGGCCAAGCAGGCCAGCGCAGGCCCCCCGACAGAATCCGAGACCTGGCGGTCGGACTGACAAGCCGGAACAGGAGCACATAGTCCACACCATCTTTGGTGGAACGGCTACAGGGGATACCGCCAGTAGCCGGAGGAGTTATGCCCGCGAGGCTCGCCGGTACGCTCGCGGGGAGTACATCAACATGGCGGAGCATATCTCCAAGATATGCCGTCAGGACAGCGCACCGATCACCTTCACGGATGACGAGGTGGACCGGCTACTCCACCCCCACAACGATGTGCTGATCGGGGAGATCCGAGTAGCCGACAACGTCATCCGTCGAGTCTTGATCGACAACGGGAGCTCAGCTGACATCATGCTCATGGACGCATTCTCAAGGCTAAACATCGAGGGTGCTGTGCTCACACCCGCCCAAACCCCTCTCTATGGGTTCTCCGGAGAGTGCGTCCGAGCAGCTGGCACGGTTAACCTCCCGGTCACGATCGGAGATGGCCCAGAGAGGGTGACCCGGATGGTGTAGTTCATCGTTGTAGATCGGCCGTCCGTCTACAACGTTATCCTGGGAAGGCCGACCCTCAACGCAATAAAGGCGATAGTCTCCACCTACCACCTAGCAATGAAGTTCCCCACCAAAGGTGGAGTCGGCGTGTTCCGGGGAAACCAGGAGGGTGCGAGGAATGCTATATGGAGGCGGTCAACAAAGTGTGCCGAAAAGGCCCCTGCTCCGATCACTGTGGCAACCGTCTTCACGGTGGACGAAGTCGAAGCCCCTAGTGGAGAAGTCACCCGCTTGAGTGACTTGGACCCCAGGATACCTGAGGACGAGATCTAAGCACACCCGGTCGAGGACCTGGTCCCCTACCATTTGGACCCTGAGCATCCGGAGAGGATGGTGATTCCTCCACGAGCACAAGGACTTCTTCGCCTAATCACACGAGGATATGCCCGGAATCGACCCGGCGGTGATGTACCATCATCTGAGCGTCAACCCGAGGCATAAACCCGTGATCCAGAAGAGGAGAGCCTTCAACCCGGAGAGGTATGACGCCATCAACGAGGAGGTGAAGAAACTGCTCGCGGCAGGTTTCATCCGGGAAGTCACTTACCCGGAGTGGTTGGCCAATGTGGTCCTGGTCAAGAAGACCACAAGGAAGTGGCAAGTCTGCATAGACTACACGGACCTCAACAAGGCATGCCCGAAGGATTGCTTCTCGCTCCCCCGAATCGACCAACTCGTAGACGTGATGGCCGGACACGAGTTGCTCAGCTTCATGGATGCGTACTCGGGGTACAACCAGATACCCCTGAGCAGATCCAACCAGGTCAAGACGGCGTTCACCACCGACCAGGGCCTGTACTGCTACAAGGTAATGCCGTTCGGCCTCAAGAATGCCGGGGCGACCTACCAACGGCTGATGAACAAGACGTTTGCCCCGCTCATTGGGAGATCCATGGAGGTGTACGTGGACGACATGCTGGTGAAGAGCCGGCAAGCGGGCGACCACATCCAGGACCTCCGGGACTGTTTTAGCATCCTGCGGCAGTACCGGATGAAGCTCAATCCGGCCAAGTGCGCCTTTGAGGTGGAATCAGGGAAGTTCCTCGGATTCATGGTGAACCACCGGAGGATCGAGATCAACCCCACCAAGACCCAGGCTGTCGTCGACCTACAACCACCGCCGACGACCAAGGAGGTGCAGAGGCTAACCGGGATGATCGCTGCCCTATCTCGGTTCGTGTCCCGGTCTACCGACAAGTGCTTCCCTTTCTTCCAAGCGCTCAAGGGCCAAGGCAAGATCAGCTGGGATGACAAGTGTGGGGAAGCCTTCGAAGGCCTGAAAGAGTACCTGGCTAGCCCCCCGCTGCTATCTAAACCAGTTCCCGGGGAGGTGCTGTACGTCTACCTAGCAGTATCTGAGAAGGCGATTAGTTCCGTCTTGATCCGAGAAGAAGACAAAGTGTAGTTCCCCGTCTATTACAGCAGCAAGGCCTTCCAGGGCGCAGAGGGAAGGTACACCCCTCTGGAAAAGCTGGCTCTGGCGTTGGTCTCATCGGCCCGCAAGCTGAGGCCATACTTCCAGGGTCACCCGATTCGTGTCCCGACCAGCTATCCACTCCGCCAAGTTCTCCAGAACCCCGATTTTTCGGGGCGGATCGCGAAGTAGGCCATCGAGCTTGGAGAGTTCAACATCGAATACATTCCACACACTGCGGTCAAGGCGCAACCATTAGCTGACTTTGTGGCTGAATTCACGGGCGCTCCCGAACCGACTCCGAAGTCCTCGGAGAAGGCAGTCGATGCGCCTGGGGAAGACGGCCCGACGGCTCGTGACCCGAACATCAAAAGGTGGAAGCTATTCGTCGACGGGTCCTCAAACTCGGGGGGCTCCGGGGCAGGTCTTGTCCTGGTGAGCCCCGACCAGTACAAGACCAGCCAGGCACTCCGCTTCAACTTCAAGGCGTCCAATAATGAGGCGGAGTACGAAGCTATTATCGCCGAACTCAGTCTAGCCCGAGAACTTGGTGTGCAAGACATCGAAGTGTTCAGCGATTCGATGCTCATTGTTAATCAGGTGACCGGGGAGTTCCAGGCAAATGATGATAGGATGGCCAGGTATCTAGACAAGGTGAAAGTCCTACTCGGCCAATTCAAGAGCCAGGTTGTTACCCGGATACCGCGTTCAGAGAACATCGAGGCAGATGCCCTCACTTGGTTTGCCTCGGGGAATGACCTCGATGGTCTGGTCTCGTTCCCCATTAAACGGCTAGACCAGCCGAGCATCGAGCGAGAAGAGCAGGTCCTCTGTACCGAGAACGTCGCTACTTGGATGGACCCGATCATCAGATACCTCGCCAAGTCCCAACTGCCTGAGGACCGAGAAGAGGCTCAGAGAGTCAAGAACACCTCAGCAAGGTACACACTCATCAATGGAAAAATGTACCGCCGAGAATACTCTTCCCCCTATCAACGCTGCGTTGTCCCGGCTGAAGCCGAGTACTTAATGTAGGAGATACATAGCGGAGTGTGCGGGAACCATTTGGGAGGAAGAGCCCTGTTTTTCAAGTGCCTCCGATAGGGGTACTATTGGCCGACCATGGGCAAGGATGCGATGGATTTCACTCAGAAATGCCTCAAGTGCCAGCAGTTTGCCAAGGCGATCAGGTATCACCCCGAGAAGCTTACCTCGGTGGTATGCGCCTGGCTGTTCGCCAAATGGGCCCTCGACCTGATCGGACCACTCCCTATGGCTCGGTCACAACTTCGCTATTGCATCGTAGCGATAAACTATCTTACGAAGTAGGTCGAAGTGGAGCCATTGACCCAACAAACGGAGGTAAAGTGCACTGGCTTCTTGTGGAAGAACATAATTTGTCGATTTGGGCTCCCCCACACCGTGGTAACAGATAATGGGAAACAGTTCGACAATCCCAAGTTCAACGCGCTCTGCGAACAATTCGGGATCAAGAAAGTGTTCTCTTCTCCAGGGCACCCCCAGAGCAATGGGCAGGTGGAGGCCGCCAATAAGACAATCAAGGAGAACTTGAAAAAGAACCTTGAAAGGCACAAGAGGGCTTGGATCGACGAACTACCCCGGGTACTATGGGCCTACCGAACAACTAAGCGCACTGCAACCGGAGAAACCCCCTTCACAATGGCATTCGGGGTAGAGGCCGTCATCCCGGTTGAAGTAGGTCTGCCGAGCCTCCGAGTAGAGAATTACGATGAAGAAGACAACGCCGAGCAGATGCTACCTGAGCTCGACCTAATCGAAGAACGGCGTGAACAAGCGCTAATCCGAACAGCTGCCCGAAACCAGGTCGTAGCCAGGTATTATGACAAGAGATTCCGACCCCGAGTCTTCCGAGTAGGGGATTTTATGTTAAAAAAGGTGTTGGTCCAAGAACCCGGGCTCGGCTCGTTCGGTCCAAAATGGGACGGACCGTACACGATTACCGAGATAGTCCGCCCGGGAACGTATCGACTAGCCGACCAGGATGACAGATTGCTCGGACATCCATGGAATGCCGACCACTTGAAGCGTTTTTATCAGTAATCTTTTGCAAAAATGACGTTGGCCGATATATACAATAAAGTTTACCCCGAGTACAATGTGTGATTATTGGTTACCCTGAATAATATCTGCCCATGCAGACAACTCCTGTGGTTCTCGGATCACGGAGTTAGGTCCTACGACCAGGCACCGACCAGAATTGGACGTGCCTGACCAGGACCCAACATAAATATCTGCCCATGCAGACAACTCCTGTGGTTCTCGAACCACGGAGTTAGGTCCTACGACCGGACACCAACCAGAATCGGACGTGCCCGACCAGGATCCAAGTTTAGTTCTGCCCATGCGGACCTCAAGATTAGTTACAACCAGGTACCCGACCAGCACCCAAGATGGTTGGACTTGGGTCAACTTTAGGTTCACCCAGACCAACCAGGGGGAAGGGTACTCGGCTAGAAATAAAAACAAAAATAAATAAAGACAATAAAAAGGAGTTCTCGGATGGAAATAAAAATAATAAGCAGACGAATATAGTAAAAAGAAAAAATTGTTCATTAAAAAATAATAAATACATTGAGGTGGAGGGTACAAGTTGAGCACCCTCAAACCCGAAAAAAAAAACAAAAAAAAAAAAAAAAAAAAAACAGGTTCTAGTCCAGCTGGTCTGGGAAAAGGTCGCTCATCGAGATGTCAAGTGCTGGAGAGGTCGACTAGTTCACAGCAGGCTGCTCGGGGGGGACTGGCTGCTCGGGGGGCAGTGGGCTGTTTCGGAGCTTCGGGCTGCTCTGGGTCATCGAGAACAACTATGTTCTCGGGTATCGGGGCAGCGCCGGACACCTCGCCCTCCTCCATGGCCTCCTCGATGGCGGTCTCCTCGGACCACTCGGGAACAAAAGACCAGTCCACCCCGACCAGTGATGGGTTGGTCGCGGTAAACCCGGCCTTCATGTCCCGCATACCGTCTCAGTACTCGGCTGCGAGGCGAGTTCTGAAGTCCTCGGATTCGAGGTACTCTGCAACTGCTTCTGCCCGGGCGTCTTCGAGTGCGGCGGGAAGGGCGACCTCAAGGTATCGCTTGTGCTTGGCTCGGGCGTCTGCGAGCCCTTGCTCGGCTTTCTTCATTGCTGCCTCCATCTCCAACCGCGAAGTCTACGCCTCCTCGGCTTTCCGCTCAGCCCTCGCGCCCCAGTCCTTGGCCCTTCTCAGCTTGTCCTCAGCCGACCTCGCCAACTCCTCGGCAGCCTTCGCCTTGTCCTCGGCCACCTTCTTGGCCTCCTCGGTGGCAGACTTGGCGGTCCTCGCCTCCTTCTCTGTCCTCCTCGAGGCCCTAGCGTCGGCCTCCGCGGACTTCACCTCGTCCGTCATGTGATTTGCATGAGCCCTCGCCGCCGCGCTCCCAGAGAAGAGGACGCACATGGTCAGGCGAAAAGAAAGTTAGAGAACAAACATTCGCGTCGACGGAACCAGAAATAAATATCAACTTTACTTACCTCGATCAGCCTGGCGGTGGAGTCGGTGATGGCCTCTATATGGTCGGAGCGCCTAGAAGACTCGGCGACCTCGACACTGAGGTTCTCGGCAAATTTCGAGACCATCACTCGATGGATCGAGGACTCCGGACTAGGCGGCTCATCCCGGCCGCCGCGTGGCGCTGGTGGTGGGACGGCTGGCCGGTCTTCCCGAGAACGGCTGGGCCGAGCCTCGTTCCGACCAACCGGCCTGTCCTCCCTTGGACGATCCTCCCTCAGCTTGTCGGGGCGCGCTTCCGGGTGACCGGCTGGTCGGCTGCTCTGGGCCGCTGAGGGGACGGTGGCTCTGACTGGAGCCGCAGGGGGCGCCGCCCCCCTACTCGGCGGCACTGCCTCCTTCCCTTTACCTTTGCCTAACCTTGCGTTCTTCTGGTGCTGGGCAAGGCTCTCCTCCAAGCTCAGGCGCATGGTCCCGTGGCGCGCACGGTCAGCCATCGGTTCTGCAAAAAATAAAAAAAGGCCGTGAGTGCTCGGATAACCAGTCAGGAAAGCAAAAATATATAAACATATACATAGTGCAATGACCTTCGATCCGGAGGCCTCGGACAGGGAAGAGATCCCGGATAATCCGGTCCTTGTCCTCGTCGGCTACCCGAGAACCCCAAGTTCCAGGGGACAGGTCGCCAGACGAAGATCCACGGACCGTGGCCTCGGGCACCCCCCGTGGAACTCCGGATCGATCGTCCGTGATCGTGGCTGCGGGGTGGCTTGTCCGAGAGCGGTAATGGACCGCAGGCTCGGGCATGAGCGCGACCGTAACCGCTGGAGGTGAAGTTCTTGGCTGGTCGTCTGGGCGGCCAGAAGAAGAGGAAGAGCCGACCCAATGTTGCCTTAGGCTGACGTCGGCCAGGAGCCCGTGTTGGCTCCATTCAGGGTTGGACAGTTCCCGTAGCGCGTCTATCTCTCCAAAGTCTGCTCTGAGGCATGTGGTGCCCGAGTCCACACATAGCCCCTCCTGAACGCCACTGGGACCCTCTCCGACTGGGGGAGTTCAAAGTAGGACAGGTGCCCGTGCAGCCACCGACCACCTGCGTAGAACCACAGGTGCTTGAACTGCTTGTCGGAATCCGGGCACCCCGTGATGAACGTCCCCTTGAAGCCCTGGAAGTAATAAAACCCCTTGGACGAGGGAGCTGTCTTCATCCGATAGAGGTTCTGGAAGGCGGCGAAGGGGATCTTTTTGACGAACTTCGCCGCCCACAAAACGTAGCAGCTGACCAAGACGCGATAGGCGTTCGCGTTCAGTTGGGCGGGGGCAACGTTCAGCCTGGTCAGCGCCTGCCTTAGGAACGGATGGAATGGGAGGCGTAGCCCTGCTCGGAAGTACTCGGCCGAGAGGGCGATGTAGCCGGAAGGTGGACGGGAAGGAAGGTCGTTCACTCCGGGGACCACAAGGTCCACATTGTCGGGGATGCTGAACTCCCGACGGAGCACGACTAGGTACCTCGGTGTGACGGCGGTTGTGAAATAGTCCACCGTGTACACTAGTCGGTCGCCTGCCAATCTGGCCATCTCCGCGTCAGTCATGCGATAAACTTTGACATCATTGATGCGCATCCCCCGGCTACAAGGACGGTCACGGACGTGAATATCCTTCCCGAACGGGTCGGTGCTGTCGGACGCCAGATCGTCATCTCGACCAGATGTGCTGGCCTGGCTGGCGGTCCTCTCGGCAGCCTCCTCTCCCTCGGCCGTAAGGTCTACGACTGGAGCCGGTTGGGCCTGGGAGGCCCCGCCTAATTGCTCGATGAATTGGCGGTCAGGGGCGGTGCTCGGATCGGCCCGCAGTATCTCCTCCAACCGTGCAGCGCCTGTCTGCTCTCGGCTGATCGGTGAGACCTGGTCGCTCGGAGACGGTATGTCTGAGATCCCGGAAAAATGGTCGGGCGTCCGGCTCTTTGGGCCCGTTGCCTCTCCCGCCGACGACGATCTCGTACTCGAGGTCAAAGCCTCGCTCCCCGTAACGTTCACGCTCTCGGACAAGTTGACGTTCTCGGAATCCGACATATCACTCATTTTGACAAGAAAAGAGATCTGTTACCTTCTCGGATGTAGTCGACGCTGGTCTGCTAAGTCTTTAGCTCGGTTGTCCTCGGCAGTCTTCGGCAGCTCTCAGTAAAAACTCGATCTTTCGCAAGCGATGGAAAAATGAGGATCACCCCCCTGCTATTTATAGGCGAAGTTTGGCGAAAAATCCGGGCGCGATTTATGAGGCGACGATTTGGTTTCCCGCCAATCACCCACGTCAGGTTCAAATTTCGAAGTTTGAAAGTTTGAAGTGTCGCTCTGCCTTCCCACCTATCACAGAACGACACGTGGCACCATCGACACGTGGCATCGAATAGTGTCTCCCCGAGAGCTATCTGTTGTCCGAGAAGCCGACTACATACCGACTATGAGAGTAAGGTCGAGCAGAGAACTAGCAGACGGTTACACGAGCATCCCTGGCCACGTCCGCTCAGAGATGCTGGGGGGACTTATGTTGATGTCGTAATCTGTTCCAACCACAAAGCACCAGTTCCGACCACGCCCGGCGGCGTAAAGTTGTTCCCGTCTTCTCAGAAGTTGATCGGGTAGCCGGACACCGGCCGACCAGACTCATTAGCCGACCACATCTCACAGGCTCGCTAGAATATGCTATGTACTCCGACAGGATTGTGCTCCGAGCACCCGACCCGATTAGTAGGCCGTAGACTGGCAGAGGTCCTCTGGGCCCGCAGTCCACCTCACCTCACAGCTGACGCCAACCCTGTCCTCGCACCCATTAGCTACAGGCGCTGCCCACCTACTTCTGCAGAATGTCACATCGCCACCCGCCGCCACCTACTCTGATAGAACCTGCCCGTGCAGGCGCCGGCGACAGCCGCCTTTCTGTCCCTTACGATGAGTCAGGCCCCACGTGGCGCCCGTCCATTGGGCCAATAGCCCCTGCAGGCCTAAACCCTAGCCACCCACGGGGTGCCCTAGGTAGCCGACCTGACCGGGTTGCCCCGAGCACCCGAACTCGGGGAGGACGCCTATAAATAAAGAAAAAGCACACAAATTCAGGTATGGTCATTTTTGCCTTGCCAAATCTCTGTCTCTCCCTATGCTCATCAGTTTCCATACTGACTTAAGCATCGGAGTGCCCGCGGCGGACACCACACCGGTGTCCCCATCATTCCGAGGTGCTTCCATTTTGCAGGTGATCTACGGCGGAGTGACTAGCATGTTCCGACCGGACAACCCTACTACATTGGGTGTTGCCGCTGGAGGCATTTTCGGCATCAACAGAGATAAGCATATTTTATTGGGTCGGAGGAGAGGATGGTAATTGCACTGGTAATAAAAAAAATATATGCCAGTGAAAGTTTAAAAGAATCGGGTTGAATTGTTCTGATATTAAATTAGAGATGTAACTCAGAAGGAAGTTTTGTGTAAATTGTAAGGAAAATGGCTGTATGAAACTAAAACTGATAGTTGAACCATTCGAGAAAATTTTTTACGTTGGAATAAATAACTGGAGATGATAACAAGGGCAGTGATTGTATATTAAGAGGTAGAAATTATAATTTAGTAGGCTTTAATCGGTAATTATGCAACATGAGAAGTGGTACTTCAGCAAGATTATCAAATAAAGTAGTGTAAATTTAAAATAATAATTAAAAAAAAAAAGTGGTCGATTAAGATTTTTGGGTATTTGGAAGTTGGGTGCGGGTCTTCTTCTTCGGCAGTCTGCCGTCGACGGTAAGACAGCACGAGGAAGCAAATATGATGATTAATTGTACTTGTTCCACGATGAAGAGAACAAAGATCTTTGGCAGGTCATCTTCTCTGGTGCCAATGACGATAACAGCCGGACTAAGTAAATCTAACGACAGTTAGTATTTATGCTATATTCTCTTAAGAGTCCTTTTTCCACGAAGAGGAAGAAAATCTGTTGGGTCTTCTCCAGCATAGACGACTATGTGGGCAGGTTGAGCACGTAAAAGTAAATGTAAATCTTGTTCAGCCTGAGACCCAGCTCCATGTAGATTTCTTCTTTAAATTAAAGTATTTCCTTTTAAAATTATTTCTTGATCAAAAAGTTGTCAAGCCTAGTAATCAGACTACGATGTAGAATTGTTAGCATGCCCTTTAACTCTAAGTAGCCGTCCGGATATCACCGGACGGTGTGTGGCTTAGTGGCGGACAAATCCAATACGGTATATAGGACAAATCCAATATATATGTAGTACTAATCTTGTTAAACTATAAAATTAAAAGTTAGAATATCTGGCATAAATATTTAGTTAAACTAGGTCACAAACATTCTTAACTTTGAACAAAAAGTGATAATCTACTATAAATAACATTATGAATAATAATTCTAGTCATCAATGGTTTATTACAAGGTTCTTACTCCTGCCCTTTAACTTTTCGTTCATAAAGGAAAAGAAAAAAAGATTGCAAGGGTTTATTACGAATTTAAATGGATTACACCTGCTTCCATCTCTCTGTAAACAATAGTAGATCTTTAAGATTATCTAGATTGTTTATGAAAACTAAAGATTTTTTAACCATAGTATAATCAAGCTCTTACAATTTCTAAACTTGTTTCACAAATCAGAACAGTAATCAATATTTCTCTTTAGAAAAGAAAACATGCATCAACAGTTACATCACAAATCAAATTTTGCCATATTTTTCCTCCTTTTCTTGCCACTTAAAAATTCAGCAAGAACTGAACTAGAATGATGAAAACTTACCTCCAGGCTCCAGTGGCTCCAGATTGCCGCCCTTCGGAAGAACCTTTTTTGGAAAATTGTAGAGAATAGACAGCCTATCAAGATCCTTTATCACCAGGAACATCCGATATGGAGGAGTTGCTCTCAATAATCTCAGAATCCAAACTATAGAAACGTTTAAATATAAGAATTCCCATCAAAAATAAAAGAAACAAACAGAAAAACATAAATATTAACCAAGAGTTGGTACAATTTGCTTCATCTTTGGGTCTACAATAAATGAGTCTCAGCAACACAAAAAATAATAAATAATAAAAAAGAAAAAAAAAACAATTTGGCATTTCAACAAACAGTTGATGCACCCTACTAAAATTTGTTTCAACTGAGTATCGAGACCATATGTTGTTGTTTATTTTTTTATTTTATTTATTTTTTTTGTTCGAAGAAGACGGAGGTAAGTGGAACCAACATCTTCTGTCCAATTTTGATGTTGCAAATGATGTTTAACTAATTATATTTTGATATATCATTAAAGGAAGTTAGTTTTTGATGCAGTACTAAAAGAGTTAGCCTTTATGTCGCATTGGGATCATCTCAAGGCCAAATAAGGGAATTTCCGGGTTTCATTCAAAAGGACATTTTTTTTGTTTTTAGTAATTTCTACTTTCCTTTTTTTGTAATAAGTTGATCTATGAATTTTCGATTCCAATTTCGATTGCATTTCCTTATTCTTTGAGTAAAGTAGGTTTCCATTTCCTGTTATGAACATTCTATTTTTTTGGAAATTTTCATTTTTTATTATCATTATGTTTAATTATGTTAGGTCATTTTGTTCAGTTTCCCGATTGTGTTTTGTCCTATAAATAGAGATGCCCATTTATAATGAACACAATCAGTTTTTTTGAACGAAATTTTGAGTTTTACTTTTTTTCTCTCCAATTTTCGGTATTCTTTGTGAATCAATGAATATTGATGTCAATTTCTGGTATTCTGTGTGAATCAACGGATTTTCAATAGTTTTCCTGGTATTCTACATGAATCAACTATCCTCTTTATTTTTATTGTTTTACTATTATAATATATACTTCCGCTACATCATTTGGTATCAGAGCTAGGTTATGCTCCTACAACATGCCTCCTAGAAGAGCAACCCTGGAGAAGGTTTCCGAGCGAGATCGTCTAGCGGTGATGGAGGACCAACTACAACAAGTTCAGGAACAACTCACCTTACTCTCAGCACAAATAGGAAATTTGAATTTGAATCAAAACCCAAATCCACAACATGTGGAGGAGGATTTTGAGGAGGAGGAGGAGGAACCTGATATAGGGCGTTATCGACGACCCTGATGGAGGCCTGTAGCACAAGATGACCAAAGGCAATGGGAGACTCGAATTCGTATTGATATTCCAGAATTCCATCGCAACCTTCAACCGGAGGAGTTCGCGGACTAGATAGCCAACGTTAATGACATTTGTTGATGTCGTAATCTGCTCCGACCACGAAGCACCACTTCCGACCACATTCTGTGATCTCCCCACCTTCTCGGGTACGGGTTCGGTGGTCGGATGATTGGCCGAACAGAAATATTAGCTGACCACATTCCACGACCTCGCGAGAACGAGCAGCGTACTCGGACAATATTGTTCTCGGATCACCCGATCGAATTGATGGATTCCAGACTTGCATAGGTCACCCGGGCCCACATTCCACCTCACCACGCAGCTGACGCCAACCCTGTCCTGGCACCCATCAGCTACAGGCGCCGCCCACCCACTTCTGCAGAACATCACATCGCCACCCGCCGCCACCTACTCTGACAGGATCTGCCCCTGCAAGCGCCGGCGACAGTCACCCTCATGTCCCTTACATTGAGTCAGACCCCACGTGGCGCACGCCCATTGGGCCAATAGCCCCTGCAGGCCTAAAACCCTAGCCACCCACCGGGTGCCCTGGGTAGCCGACCCGACCGGGTCGCCCCGAGCACCCGAATCCGGGAAGGACGCCTATAAATAGAGGAAAACACACAAATTCAGGTATTGTCATTTTTGTCTTGCCAAATCTCTGTCTCTCCCTATGCTCATCAGTTTCCTCGCTGACTTAAGCATCAGAGTGCCCGCGGCAGATACCACACCGGTGTCCCCATCATTCCGAGGTGCTTCCATTTTGCAGGTGACCGACGGCGGAGTGATTGGCCTGTTCTGATCGGACAACCCTGTTACATTGGGTGTTGCTGCCGGAGGCGTTTTCGGCATCAACATTTTTGCACTAGAAGGAGGGCACCGCGCCTTTCCAGCAACCTTTTCATCACTCGCGCTCCCCGAGCGCCCGACCATCCAAGCCATGGCTGAGCAAGACAACCAAGATTTCCAGAACGCAGACAACCCGGCTCCTTCCGGCTCGAGGGGCACCCAGAGGACCCAGCGCGCGAGAAGAGCCCGGGCGCAGTGAAGGCCCACCTAGACGGAGATCCTCACGGAGAACGTCCGAGACCTAACCGAGCTCGTCAGGTCGTTGGTGGAGGGACGCAGAGAAGCGAATGTTGTCCAGTTCCCCGAGGAACCTCCCGAGGATGCCGAGTCCACGCCGAGTAGGCCCCCAGAGTCAGGTAGCCGACAGCGCAACCCCTCGCCCTCGGGCGACAGGAGGAGTGATCGGTCGCACCGAGAGAGCCTGGGGCGGCAGCCACAGGAGGACGCGGAGCCGAGCAAAGTGCGGTCTAGAAGCCGTCATTCTCAAGCCACCCGCTCGGGAGTGCCCGAGCAACCAGCGGCGACCGGCGGTAATCAGGATAACCACGGGAGAGAAACCGTGTACATTCGGGGGAGCACCACTTCTGTCTTCGATCGCCTGGGCAGGCCGGCAGCCCACCGGTGTTTGGGCCGAGAGCGCTCTGTCGACAAGCCTGCCAAGACCGAGGACTACAATCAAACCAGGCTAGACCAGCTCCAGCGGCAGCTCGACTAGCTTGTGGGCCAGCAGTACGGGATGGATCAGTTCGGGGCGGTGGACCCGCCCTTTACTTCGGCCATCATGGCGTCTCCGTACCCAGCTAGGTTCAAGATGCCGTCCGTGGCCTCCTATGACGGTTCGACCGATGCGGATGAGCACATTGAGAACTATCAGGCTCACATGCTGATCCAGAATGCCAATGAGGCTGCTCTATGCAAATCGTTTTGTTTGACCCTGTCTGGACCTGCTCACCAGTGGTATCGGAGGCTGGCCCCCGGGTCGATTAGCTGCTTTAAACAGCTCGCTGACGCCCTTGCAGCCGCCTTCTTGAGCTCGAAGACCAGGAAGCTAGGGGCATCCCACCTGTTCAGCATCAAGCAAGGCGAGACGGAGGCACTGAAAGAGTACCTCGAGCGCTTCGACAAAGCAGTCGTGCAGGTTGAGACCTGCACCGACGACACCTTGATGGGGGTGTTCCGAGAAGGCATCAACGACGCAGCCTCGTCTGGACGCTCGCCTACGATAGGTCACCCACCTTCGCGCAACTGAGGGGGATCGCCTGGAGGTACGCCGAGGCCGACGAGTACGTCCGAGGACGTGGCCTCGTAGCCAGAGAACAACCCCGGCTTCGCGGAAGGAAGTCGGGCAAAAACCAAACCGACCAGAGCCGACAAGACAAGAGGAAGGCTGTGATCGTGGACAACCGGGCTCCGCCAAACCCTAGTCAGAGAACACCAGTTGGGAGGCTCCAACAATATACCTCACTAATGACAACTATTGAACACGTCCTCAACCAGGTGAGCGGTCGAGGACTGCTACGGGATCCGCCACCACTCCGAGCAGACCGTGCGTGGAGAAACCAGAACAAGTACTGTAACTTCCACAAGGACGTGGGCCACGATACCAAGGATTGCATACAGCTCGGATGTAGTCGACGCTGGTCTGCAAATTCCCTAGCTCGGTAGTTCTCGGCAGTTTTCGGCAGCTCTCGGCAGAAACTCGATCTTTCGCAAGCAATGGAAAAATGAGGATCATTCCCCCGCTATTTATAGGCGAAGGTTTAGCGAAGAATCCGGACGCGATTTACGAGGCGATGCTTCGGTTTCCCGCCAGCTTCAAATTTCGAAATTCGAAAATTTAAAGTGTCATTCTGTCTTCCCGCCAGTCACGGAACGACACTTGGCACTGTTGACACGTGGCATTAGATGATACCTTCCCGAGAATTGCCTGTTGTCCGAGTAACCGACCATGCACCGACTACGAAAATATGGTCGAGCAGAGGACAAGCAGACGACTATTCGAGCATCCCTGACCAAGTCAGTCCAGAGATGCTGGGGGGCTTATGTTGATGTCGTAATCTGCTCCGACCACGAAGCACCACTTCCGATCACATTCTGTGATCTCCCCACCTTCTCAGGTACGGGTCCGGTGGCCAGACGATTGGCCGACCAGAAATATTAGCCGACCACATTCCACGACCTCGCGAGAACGAGCAGCGTACTCGGACAATATTGTTCTCAGATCACCCGATCGAATTGATGGATTCCAGACTTGCATAGGACACCCGGGCCCACATTCCACCTCACCACGCAGCTGACGCCAACCCTGTCCTGGCACCCATCAGCTACAGGCGCCGCCCACTTACTTCTGCAGAACATCACATCGCCACCCGCCGCCACCTACTCTGACAGGATCTGCCCCTGCAGGCGCCGGCGACAGTCACCCTCATGTCCCTTACATTGAGTCAGACCCCACGTGGCGCACGCCCATTGGGCCAATAGCCCCTGCAGGCCTAAAACCCTAGCCACCCACCGGGTTCCCTAGGTAGCCGACCCGATCGGGTCGCCCCGAGCACCCGAATTCGAGGAGGACGCCTATAAATAGTGGAAAACACACAAATTTAGGTATGGTCATTTTTGCCTTGCCAAATCTCTGCCTCTCCCTACGCTCATCAGTTTCCTCGTTGACTTAAGCATCGGAGTGCCCGCGGCTGATACCATACTCGTGTCCCCATCATTCCGAGGTGCTTCCATTTTGCAGGTGACTGACGGCGGAGTGATTGGCCTGTTCTGACCGGACAACCCTGTTACATTGGGTGTTGCTGCCGGAGGCGTTTTCGGCATCAACAACATTCTAAATTTCAAGGAAGTCCTAGAGGACCACATGGTACCATTGGTGGCAACCGGATTTAGAGGCCGAGCAAGCGCAAGGTGGCAGCAAAACAAACTTCAACATTCTTGGATAGGCAAGTCAAAGATTAACAGTTAGGGCAAACTACATAAACATATGGGTGCGGCGTTCCTATCCCACAATTATGTCCGCCACATGTACCAGAGATTGCAAGATGTGCGCCAGGGATCATGGATGGTGGATGAATACACATCCGAGTTTTATCATCTATTGGCCAGAAATGAGATTTCCAACTCCAAGGATCAGACAGTTACCCATTATATTCGAGGTTTGCACCAAAATATTCAAGACTTTGTTGATTTATTTGACCTTGTTTCTGTTTCTAAAGCGTACTAGAAAGCTCTACAAATTGAGAGAAGGTCTAGTCGATGGACCTTTTCAGGAATGCCTCGCCCAAATTATGGAACACCTATTGGAGGAAGTGGTGGACCAGTCAACAATAGTTGTAGTGGTGCTAATAGCAGTTCGACTCAAGCTACCCCTGCAGCGCCAAATCAACAAGCCGGAATTGTGGGCAATATGAGATGTTATAACTGTGGTGAACCTAGTCACAAACAACATGATTGCAAGAAAGTTGGTAAAAGACCATCGTTATTGGTGGGAACATATGACCTGTTCGAATGGGTTGATGACGTTGGTGAAGCTATTTTTGATGAATTTTCTGATGGCAAAGGTGACAACGTGGGAGATGAGGAGTATGTGGGAGGTGACGCTGGCCTTTTACTGGTGGTTCGGCGATCCTGTCTATTTTCAAAGTGCTTTGACGATGAGTGGTTGCACACTAACATTTTCCTATCAACCTGCACAGTTAATGGCAAGGTGTGTCGATTTTTGGTTGATTCAGATAGCTGCGAGAACATAGTGTCTAAGGAAGCCGTGCAGAAACTAGGTCTTAAGACTGAGAAGCACCCGAAGCCATATAGGCTTGCTTGGCTCCAAAAAGACAGTGAGGTAACAGTTTTTAAACTGGCCTTGATTTCTTTTTCCATTGGGACTAACTATAAAGTCTAGATTTTGTGTGATGTTAAGGTCATGGACGCATGTCACCTTTAGCTGGGGAGGCCCTGGCAATATGATAGACAGGTCAACAAGATGGGTGCAATAATACCTACAGCTTCTTGTTCCAATCAAAGAAGATTGTGCTACTACCCAATAAAGAGCCTACCAGTCCTAAACCAATAACCAATTTGTTGTCTTTGGCAAGTTTGCAGAAGAGATGAAAGAATATGGCACTGTGTATGTCCTGGTTAGTAAGGAGGCGAAGCCAACATGTTCTATTCCTGTCACGGTCAAACCACTACTAGAAGAATTTGCTGGTGTTTTCCCTAGTGAATTGCTGGAGGAGTTACCACCACTGCGAGACATTCAACACCAAATTGATCCTGTTCCTAGTGCAACCCTACCCAACCGACCCCACTACCATATGAGTCCAAGTGAACATGAAGAGTTGCGTCGCCAAGTGGAGGAATTGCTAGCAAAGGGGCATATGTAGGAAAAAGGGTTAATTTATGCAGCAGAATTTCAAAAAAAAAAAATTTTTCTTAACAGCTAATAACTATTTGCAAATTTCTTTTCTAGTCTTTATAATCATCGCCATTTAATTTATTTTTAGTAAGAATTGAAATCAGAGGTGTCGGTGACATTTTGAACTGAAAATAAATATATATGATCATCACATCAATGAACAAGCAAATATAAAGAAAAGATTTAGCAAATAAAACATAAATATGCTCCTACATGAAAAACTTGGAAAAAAACATGTAGCATTGCAACGGTAATTTTTAGCATATATTGCTCCAAGCTATAGAGGGGTGATCATGAAACAAATAGCCGAAAATATGGACCCCGTCCAATTCATATATGTTGAAAAAAATATTTTTCACTCGCTGGTTTTATGAAACAGTAAAATTAAAATTTACAATATCTGGTATAAATATTTAATTAACTAAATTGCTGATTTAGTTTCTAAATTTTTAACCTTGTTTAACTTTAGTCTCTGAACTTTTTTTTAGAGTTTAAATGCCCATAAACTTATAAAATGTTACTACAATAGTTATTTCCTTCAATTTTTGGATCTAACTATGGATTCCGTCGAAAAATTAACAGAAATGACTAATAAAAGCAACTTTTTTAGTAGTTTATGATTATTCCAACTACGAAATAAAGAGCAAGAAATGCCCATAAACTATTAAAATGTTATTACAATAGTCATTTCTGTTAATTTTTAAACGGAATATGATAGTAATTTGGTCAAAAAGTGATGTTAAATAACTGATTCTATCCAAAAATTAACGTAAATGACTATTGTAGTAACATTGTAAAAGTTTATGGGCATTCTAAATATGAAAAAAAGTTCAAGGACCAAAGTTGCATATAACTAAAAGTTCAGGGACTAACCTAGCAATTTATCCTATTTAAATATTACGCATAGACCTGAAAGCAAATGAAGACAAACCCAAGGAAGGATATTATTCCAATTCAATAAATTGAACTATAAGATCATCTCCAATACATTGGTCTATATCAATGTTATATTTATTACAAAAATATTTTGAAATGCATTATCCTACTTTATACTTCAATGCATAATGTTATTTCTAATATTATTTATTCTTTTTTGTCATTATTATTGTGTTTTAGAACTTTATAGAGGTGAACATCTAGTATTTAAACTAGTTAAAATCATGTGCTTCGCATGTGTGAAGCACATACACACTAAAATTATTGAATACTTATTTTATAAATACAAATATCAATTTTTTTAATGAAATAACATTTTTCGACACATATGTTAGGTTCTAAAAAAATGAAGTTAAATACATATTTAAAAATATATTTTTATAGGGACAGATTTGGTGAAGAAAGTAAATCCATTAAAAAAAAAATTTCTATGGAAACAAAGAAAAAGAGAAAGTTGTTAAAGGAGAGAGAGAGAGAGTAAAATACTGAAAACATAAAATTATATGATTAAAGTCAAACAAACAACCAACAAAAATCAAATGTTGAATTTGATATTAGCAATACATTGAGATAAATTTACCATAAAATTTATTTAACATATGGTAAATTTGACATCAAATATAGCATTCTATTAAAAAGTACTATTTTAAAAAAATCTAAATACTAAAATTTATCATTGGCATAACCTTTTAGATTTAAAAAAAAAAAAAACACTAAATATATGGTAATTTTGGTATTTAGAGTAAACAATATATCATTTTCAAAGACACTAAATATACTATGTTTAAAAAGTCAGAAAGCATGTTCCAAAAGAAAAATGTCATACACAAAAACGGACTTTTTTTTTTTTTTTTTTTTTTCGTTTTAACAGTGTTGATTTCATCAAATCCGATTTGCCTGAAAGGCGTATAAAGCTGTACAAACTGAGGAAAAAAAGAAAAAGGGGCGGTGCCTTTACTAATCAATAATTCAATTTAAAAAAAGAAATTAAGTTCTAAATTTTAAATTCCACTGTTTTAATATTGTATTTGAAAATTTAAATGATGTGGGCCACATTTAAAATAAGTAATTAAATTTCTTGATTAGATAGAATTTGTCACCCATCTAATATCAACCAAATTAAATTCTTTCTCCTAAAAAATAAGGAGAAACACAATTGTAATATAACTCTTTAGCCGTGATAAAAGCCATCACTAACAAGAGCTAAATTGCAACGATATGTCATCATTAATAAGTATCGTTACTTTGACTAGAAAAAGTCATTGTAAGTCTATTTGCGATAACAAGTCATCGCGTTCCACTTAATATTCGCGTAGACATGTCGCCACAACAAACTACAAAATTGTGGATTGTTATTTGTGACGACTCATCGTCACAATTAAATGAATTGGTGTCATAAATATTCTGATAAGTACCAATTGACACCAATTCTTGTTAGTTGCGACAACATTTGTCATCGCAATTACTAACATGGACACAACTGGCTATACGTGTCAAAGATATTTTACGTTGACTTTTTTCATCGCAAAAAATATTTCATTTACTTTTCACTCAAAAAAAAGGTGGAAAATTTGGCAGTTTCTAAAATATTGATTTCGACAACGTAGAGAAAGTGCATATTCGGCAATGTAGAAAGTTTGGCTCTAGCCGCGGGCATTGAGCGCCTAAATGTTCTAGTAGAGTATTTTGGATACTCTATGAGAATAATTTTTAATTTTGAGCATGGACGGCTGGATGTCTCCAGTTGGAATATTTTAGTAGAGATTTTTGGATACAAAATACTATATTATAATATTTTGAATATTCTATTGGAATATGTACAGTTTTCAATATGAATGGTCAGATATTTCCAGTACCGGCCGTCGATGACTGAAATATTCTAGTAGAGAATTTTGGATACCCTATTAGAATATTTTGTATTTTTTGCTAGAATATTTTTAATTTTCAACATGAATGGTACGACGCTCTAGCCACCGTCGTCTATAGTTAGAATATTCTAATAAAATGTTTTAGATATTTTACTTTTTTTTTTTTTTCCCCAAAAACAACGCGCCAGTTTTAAAACACCACTTTATCTATCCGACAACTTGTATTACCAATCTATCTCATAAGAGCACAACATAGCCTCACAAAAAGTAGACAACATAGTATTTAGAGCACATGGTAAGACAGAATTTTCTTAAGAGATAATCAGAGCATGAAATGTCATCCCAAGTCTACAATCAACTTTGCTGGAGGGATGACAATTGATACAAAATTCATTACTATCTATCAGCATTAATCATATAAAGTTTCTACAATCAGAATCATAAGGTTCTAAAATTTAATGTTATTCTAAAATTTAATTCCCTGTAATTTGATTCTTTTTTGTGAATTTAATTTGTTATTCTTCGAATTCTTGAGTGTTGAACGTGTCCCAATATCGTAATAAAAAACCATTTTTCAAGTCATGAAACCATAACTATTTTGTAAAAGATCATAAAAAAACATAATATAATTAATAATAGTAAGATTACCATGTTACGATTAACTCATAATTTCATAGATGAAAATAATAGTTTAACCCAAAATCCTAAAAAAACTACTGCAGTTTCCCATATAACGCGGTCAAGACACCGGAAATTCGTTGTAGAGATGGAGAAAAATATTTCCCAACATTTTGTAGCTTCGCTTAGTTGACAATAAAATTCCATATAAATTATAAGATTACAATCCATAATTATCCAAGCAGGCAATTCAAAATTAGGCAAGCTATTAACCGATTCTCTAACTGGTCTAAAGGTCACTTTATGAATTTATTTATAATATTATTTGAACAGATATAATTTGGCAGGAAGAAAGCGAGCAGGAGATTTTTTTTTTTTTTTTTTTTTTCCAGCAGCTGGAGAAGTTTCTTCTATTTTTTTCCCCCCTTTTTTCTTTTCAAGTTTTGCTCCGAGTGATTATGGTTATCGATTTTACTAGTTTAGTTATGAATCAATTTTTTTTTAGGATACGATGTAGCCTAACTATAATATTTTGATTTCTTCTTTTTCAAATTAATTACTTTGATTTCTTCTTTTTCAAATTAATTAGTAGTTATTTTTTATTGTTAAATATTCTTCCCTGCTTTTAGTGCTTCTAAATAACCAATGACTATTTAGTCGTCTAAAAATCATAATAAAATTGGAAGGAGATTTATGTATTTAAAGGCCTGTTTGGTGCACAAGTTCAAGATGAGATTTTTAAGTTAAATAGTAAATTTTTTTGAATTTTCAGAAAAGACAAAAAACTTTTTGAGAAAAAGACAAAAACTTTTTGGGAAAAAGAACAAAAAAAAGTTTGAAAATCTTAGTTTGGACTTAAGCTCCAAACTCACCCTTAGTTTCATTATGTTGCGTGCCATAAGTTTCATATGAGATAGGAATACACTTTCATGACTTGTATGGTCATTAATTGAGAACCATAAATTTTAATGAATTCTTATTAGTTTTAAGGGTAAATTGCTCATTTAGTCCCTAAACTTCTAACCTTATACAACTCTGGTCCCTAATCTTTTTTCTCGTAGCTGGAATGCCCCTTAACTTTTAAAATGTTGCTACAATAGTCATTTCCCTTAATTTTTGGATATGATATGTTTGTAACTTGATCAAAAGTGATGCTAACTAACGGATTCCATTGAAAAAATTAATAGAAAGGACTATTGTGATAATGTTTTTAATAGTTTATAATCATTTCAGCTTAAAAAAAAAAAAAAAGAATAGGTAATGCTCTAAACTATTAAAATGTTACTACAATAGTCATTTCCATTATCCATCAGTAATTTGGTCAAAAAGTGATGTCAACCTATGGATTTATCCAAAAATTAACAAAAATGATTATTGTAGTAATATTTTAAGAGTTTAGGGGCATTCCAGTTACAAAAAAAAAAAAAAAAAAAAAAAAAAAAAAGAAAGATCAAGGACCAAAGTTGCACAAGGTTGAAAGATCAGGGACCAACCTAGGAATTTTCCCTAGTTTTAATTCACATGGGAAAATAGTGAATTAACTTTTAAGGGTATTTTCGTTCAGTTTGGAAAAGACTAGTGAAAAATAAGAGATTCTCAACTATTAACTAGGATAGTAAATTGATTAATAAGAATATAATCAATACATATTAGTCACGGTGAAATTGGAAACCTTATAGTGTTTCACTTCGAGTTTTTATCTTTTTGATTCTGCTTCAATTTTCTTAGTTTTAGGTTGTTATTTTTATCTTCTCCTGTATTGACTTCTTTTCAAATTACTTCAAATAAAGTTAAGAGGTATAAGTAATTTGGTAATTAGTAAGAAAAACAATCCTTGTGAGAATATTACTCTACTCACTTTTTATTACTTGTTTGCGATAACGTACACTTGTATTTAGAAAATTCACAAGTTTAGGATTCATTGCCGGGGATTGATTTTTTTTTTTTTTTTTTGCCTTACTACTATCGACACCAAATGGCTCTAGTTTTAAATTAAATTTTATTTATTTATTATTTTTATTATTTTTTGGTTCTTTGCAGGCATAGTTCTCGCTAGACAGTCAAAAAGTTGCGAGTTAATACATTTTGATTATGAGATATAGCGGACTTGCCGATGGAACAGAAAGGAAAAGAGAGAAGCTTTTAGATAGTCAGAAGACACCATGGCTGATGCAAGAGAAGAAGCTGAGAACAATCGAGCACCACGTGAATATGCTGCCATGCCTATCCCCTGTGGTCACTCAGACAGTTTTCGGAATAAGGTGCCCGCTTATCCAAGCCAACTTCGAGATCGAGCCGGACGACAAGCCAAACACCCAGTCAGCGAACTTCCTCAAAATTTATGATGCATTCAAATGAAATGGTGTAATTCAATATGTTATCGTGAGAGAGTTGGATAGCCCCATACGGACCTCCCTCTATATTTAGGCGTGTTCACACAGATCTCTCAAAATAGCAGGGCACGCGCCAACATGTCTCTATGACAATTATGGAATATTTATCTTGTGATCGGACAATATAATGCAATTATATTTCCTGATGGGAAATTGTAGTAAACAGCATTTTACAAAAATAATTGAAATAAATAGCGATGTCTTTACAATATTTGAACCAAATAACAAATAACAATTTAGCAGGCAAATAGGAAATTTACTAGATAAATAACATATTTACAAGGCGTAAATAAAACATTTACCTAGAAAACCTTAAATAAATCATTTACCTAATAAATCTACTATTTCCTCTAAATATTTTAAAAATCTACTATTTACTTCAATTATTCTGAAAACTGTTAATTTTGGGATTCATATTCTTGAAAAGTTCAAGAATTCAACAAGATTCAATGGTGCTCACGCACCAACTGATTCAAGAAAGGACAATTGCAAGGAAGTTGTGAAGATTTTGGAACGCCATAGAAATTCAATTACCAAATAGGTAATAATTTTACAGAATTTTCAACATTTTTCCAACATAGCTACAAATGAAATGTACATAATTTCCTTTTAAGAATGCACCTTTGTAGAAGGTGCAATGTTTTCCCTATCAAGTACAAAATGGCATAAAAGATCAAGAGACATTTACAAATACAGAAAACAAAGTTGGTGGTGTTAATGTATACCTTCCTTGAGAGGGCCAGATTCATGCAACAGTTTCATAACTAGCTTAATCTGCAAGTTAGAACCAACTGAAGTATTATAGATGAACCAGAATGATATTGTATAGAGAGCGAAAACAGCAAAAGAGAGAACAAATTTACGTGGTAAATTTTATCCTGTAAAAGAAGAAACCAATGCCATGAAACTTCGTATTATAACTTGTGAGAGTGGTAGGGAAGGAAACAAGGACGGATGAGGTTGAAAATTTATACCCCAACTCATATGGCCTGGTCTGTTAATTTTTGAAACATCAAGTATTCTCAAGTAGGGATTGCGTCTATTTAAGTGTGAAATTATGGTTCTTCAATTGTGTGCCAAAAATATCTCTCCTCGCCTAGGTTGGTGCTCCTAGTATTACTCGGACATTAAATGCATTTAAAACTCCGTATCTTCTTTTTCTTTGCAAGCAATATTATTTCTCAAGCCAAAAGTAAGAGTAATGTTAACTCCATAGTTGAACCCATGCTTGAAATGACTCTATCAAGAAACCAAATTCGGGTCTATATTTATGTTGCCACTTTAACTAGCAAGACAAATTGTGATTCCACAAAACCAATATGAATTATACTAACCTGAGCTGCTTCACGCTCGAGAAAGTCTTTTATGGCCATCCTGAAATGTTCATTCGTTAGGTAATGGCAGCTATAAGTTGTCACGGGCAGATAACCACGCTGAATCTTGTGCTCGCCTTGGGCTCCTGCCTCCACTGTCTTGAGATTAAGCTCTATAGCAGCTTCTATTGCCTGTAATAAATTGGAAGGCAAAAATAAAAATAAAAAAATAAAAATCATAACCAATTCTAGGAACTGTTTTTTTTTTTTATTATCATATATTCTGTTAAAAAAAAAAAAAAAAAAAAAAAAAAAGTGATTCCCATCATATCATGCTAATCAAAGAATAAGGTTACAAACAGAAATGATCACTGCCAATTAACTAACCTGGTAATAGCAGGCTTCAAAATGCAAGCTTGGATAGTATGTCCGTTGGTGACATCCCATAGGCGCCCAAACAGAGTGTCGCCTCCTATAAGATTAAGAGCTCCTGCAATGAATTCGTCCCCTTCCTCGGCAACAACAAGAAGTACCTGATCTCCCATCTTTGAGGCCATGATGTGAAAGAAATCCCTAGTTAGATAAGGACTACCCCACCTGTGGATTAATGGACACAATATTTTCTTATCAAAAAAACAATTGACACACTATTTAAGATGGTCCAACTTCTGATTGTAGAATTTTTCCAAAAAAATGATAGAAAGCAAGAAAAGTTCATTGATCTCACTTATCTCAAATTCCAAAACGTCGCTGAAAGCAAGAAAAGAGGTTTAATGATAGGGACTAAACTTGTTATCTGTAGTGTTCCTGTAGAACTTATAAAAGGAATCCCAGTGACTAGCCTGTAGACGAAAACACATAAAAGCAAAGTAAATGAGACAATTTTTACAGGAGATAAGGCCCACAGCATAGCCAGTTGTATCTAATACTTGAGAATTTCTTAATTGAAGAAAAAAAAATGCCATACATGGGTAACTATTTTTCTAAGAATTTCAACAGCAAACATTATTATCAATGAGAAATAATGAGGAAGGAAAGTGGCACAAAACGTAGTCAAACAGAAATTTTGATAGATGACATGTCTTCGACATTGTTGTCGAGAAAATTAATAACCGCCAACATAAAGTGCACCATTTTTCTTCGAGAATGTTAGGAACCCAGAGTTAGTAGCTGAATATTTCTTGTTAGTAGCTAAGTATTAGTGTTAGGCGATTAGGATAGTTAGTATAAAAAAGGGGTTGAGTGGTTATTGGAGGGATATGTGAATGAGTATTCTGTGATTGTGAGGGTTTGGCTGAGGCCATTGGGAGGCTTGGGGGTCCTCGAAATTACCTGTTCTCTTGATATTTTTCCAATTTGAGTCAACAATATATCTATATTTCCCAGTTCCTATCAGAGAATCATACAGGTTTCTATATACAATGTTTGGTGGACATTTACTTGAAGCTTTATTATAGTTTGTTTATGGTTTTCATTCTTTTATTTGATTAATTTCCCCTTATTGTCTTCTTGCATCCCAATCTAGCATATCCAAACTCTGAGGTATTTTGACTTGGATAAATATACGCGTGTCATGAAAATTCCATTATGTTACATCCTGCCATATGCACTGGTTTCTGGAGATTTAATATCTTAGCTAATCTATAATCTCAATCCTTTCTTCTTTTTCCAAGTGTAATGATATGAACTTATGAGCTACATCACTGCCAAATAAGACTGAACAAGGGATAAAGTTTGAGTGGGTTAAAAAATTAAAAAAGAGAGTATAAATCTCCAAGCATTTCGGAAAGTTCATTCTCTTGGTTTCATATAACTGATAAACTAGAGCCCAGAGAATTTTAGCACGCTTAAAATATGTAAGATTTCACTGGAAAATTATTTGAATGTGCCTTCAGAATCGTCACTAGAGTGTTATATTTATCTATAATTTGTATAATGCTATCTGCACTTTAGATAAGCCAGTACAAAATCATATATGAGACTTCCAAGATATCGGCATTAGAACAACCGCATGCAACATGAAAAAACACTAATCGAAAGTTTTTTCACAAAAATGAACCACATATGGAATTGCGTTGCACACATATTATAGCTTAAACAAGACTACTATAGACAAAAATATAAGCCCCATCTTTGAACCTTTCAATTTCATTTGGAAATCCAGTGTTGCCCACAGAATTTTACTTGGTTGGTTTTTTATGGGAATCTCATTACTTATGATATGGTACAACGGAGAAATCCTCATTTGGCACTGTCTCCTTCTAAGTGTGTTCTATGTAGAAGTAGTGGCAAAACAATCTATAACATTCTCTTACATTGCAACGTCGCTAGACTCTTGTGGGAGAAGCTATTGAATGAAGCAGGATTTCTAGAGTTTTTCAGCCGAATGTAAGTCGGTAATGGTGGAAAATGGTGGGGTTTTGGTTCCAACAGAACGGTGATAGGTCTATGGAGGTGTATAGTGCTAGGATTACTCTAGTTGCTCTATATGGAGAGGAATGCCATAAATTTTTTTAAGAAAAGATGGAGACGATGGATATTTTTGAGATAAAAAATCCCTAGACCACTGAGGGCTTTGATGGACGCTTTCTTGGACTTTCCTTTTTCCTTAACTTGTCCAAAACTGGAGAGATGAGTTAGAAATTGAGTATTCTACTGTTCTGGTTTTTGGCTCCTTAGCTTTCATTTATATGTTTGATTTATGTCCATGCTTTTTTTTTTTTTTTTTTTTTTGAGAGGATACCTTATGCTCTATACCCAGTAATTGATCAATTATCAGCAAATATATGGACATACATACCACATTTAAGCAGAGAATGAAATTGTTTATGAAGTATGATACATATTGAATTCAACATCTATCAGGGATCAGGAGGAAGTATTAAGTGCAGTACCTTTATTTCATGACCCCGGAGCCGTTTCATGGTCAAATTCTGCTGCACAATCTGCAAAAGGAAAGTTCATCCATTTATTCGTACCTAGTGTATAAAATAGAAAAAAACATCTCTTCGCATAAGAAATGCATTACATCACAAATCAATCAACTTCTATTGGTTCATTAGAAGATGAGAAGTTAAAATATATACCTGACATCTACAAGCACCTTTAATAACTATAAAGTGAAAGAACAATGTTTTTTAAGTGAAATAACGAAGAACATAAATAGAAATTTCTGAAAGTTTATGAATGATGATTTTAAGTGCACAAGATAACAAAAGTTTACCAATTGCCTGCAAAATATGTCCACAGATTCTTAGGTGTGATAGAGCTATTAAATACTGAATGTCTGGCAAACTGATCTTTCTTAGCTATACCTACTCGAATCTATAATTCACCTATTTACTTCGTTGATGCACATCTTCTCTTGTAGAGCAATTGCTTAATGAATGATTGAATTTAAGCAATCTATCATCACCTTTTTTCCCTTAGCTTGTTTGAACCGTCTTTGAGTTTTTCATACACTACTCAAATGACAAAAGCCAGATAAAAAGCTTCCATATATACTTTTCCAACACCAGTCACAGGTATTCTCTCCAACATCACCATGAAACTTCTGACCACAGCCATTTCTAGCGACAAAGAAATTTTCCCAAGGCCCTGATGATTTCTCATATACTCCCCTTATAAGAGTAAGTAAACACATTGATATTCCATGAACAAAAATGAATGAATCTAGGAACACCAACTTTCTCATACTAGTCTTGTTGCAATTTTTTGAATCACTCGTTTTTAAGATGAATCACTAGGTGTAAGGAAGCTTGTGCAAGAATTTGATGTCCCTAGTATTACTAGAAAACCATTTATCTAATAAGAAGATTTAAAACAGGCTTCAGAGAACTAACCTTTTTCCTTTCTTGGCGTATATTTTTCCTTTTACTTTTGCTTCATGTCCATTAAGAACTCATCACAAACTACATAATAATTGCATAACGTGTTAAAATATGTTGTTAACTCAAAAGTGGGACATCATAAAACATGTCATGCACATGGGCAATTGCAGTCGACATTCTGGAATATACCCAGACTTACTGAGTAGTAAAACCTAAACCAAGTACAATAAAATGGGCTTTTTTGAACAACAACTACCAATGATTTAAAAAGTCTAAAACAGGAACCAAGGGCTTTCACCTAATCGAGAAGAGGGATAGCCTCAAGGCAGATCAAGGCATAAGCATCCGATTAAAAAGAATAAATAAATAAATAAATAATTCATAAATATGCCAAAACATTCTTCAGTTTTTAAAATTTTTATCAACTTTTGCCAAATAAATTTCCTTATTTGGGATCAGGTCTTTAGAATCTTAAGAGGTAAGAGGTAGAGGGAGAAGATTGCCGTCGAGCTCGCCAAAGACGAGAAAGAGGCTGAAGAACAATAGCTGAAAAACCCCCAGAAACTAAACCTTCAGAGGTGCCCTCTAAGAGGTAGAGGTTGGCGTGGATGGCGGATAAGACGCGATAGAGCTTACCGAAGACGAGGAAGGGGCCACAGCCCAGGATGTTGGGCAATGGCATGCAGTAAGGTCAGCAACATGAGGGGTAGTTGGAAAAGCTGCGGCAGGCGCTCAGAAACACAGAGTCTTCCATGCCATCAAATCCTCCATCAGGCCATTGACAAGAAATATATAGAAAAATAGAAATTGAATTCGAGGTCTAAAAAAAGAACCACTCCTACATCTAATATGCAGTAAATCTCATAGCTCAAATATAATAATTTCCACACATATTCACACACCCACACACATATGGTAGTCCGATGACGACGGCGACAACAACAATAATTATTCCTGATTCCAAAAATTGCAACAAAACTCCAAATGTCCCACATAACGGCTTTTTTTTTTTTTTCTGTTTGTTTTTAACAGAAGCTTGAGTTCTCCATCCACAATAAACAACGCATAAAATGGTTGCCTGCTGTAAGCTTGGTATGAGAGATGCTCCAAGCAGGTATATCCAACCTAGTGCCAGTCCCATTTTCGAGTCCTGTTCTGTTGGTTAAGAAAAAAGATGGGAGTTGGAGATTTTGTGTTGACTACCGTGCGTTAAACCAAGTGACTGTTCCGGATAAATTTCCGATCCCGTTCATCAATGAGTTATTGGATGAGTTACATGGTGCTTGGGTGCTCTCTAAATTGGATCTGAAATCTGGTTATCATCGGATCCGTGTGCGTCTAAAGGATGTCCCGAAGATGGCTTTCGTACTTGTCGATAAATTAGGAGTGGTTAAGTTTGACATTTTAAAATTTTAAATAAAAACAGAATCAGAAAAGTTAGAGATTAGGAAAAGTTAGAAATCAGTCACTAATTCCTAGGGATTCTGATGCCAAGTTTTTTCCTATTTAACATTGTACCCTTGATTCATTTTTTTCAATGAAGAGATTATTTTTCTGTCCTCTAAATTTACATGATATCAGAGCCAGCAAAAAACCCTAGGGCTCGATCATGAATTACAAAGCCTCCATGATTGGCTCCAAAACCACTTCATCGGAGGCCACCAGTGGCGTGCCTTCCTCAGAGGAAATTCAATCTGTTTCATAACCGATTTCGGCTGATTCTCTTACCAAAAGTCCCTCTTCAAATTACCATTCATAAATTGAATGGCAAAAACTACCTTGTATGGTCTCAGTCAGTCCGTCTTGTCAATGACGGAAAAGGGAAACTTGGCTACTTGACTGGTGAAGTGAAGCCGCCGGCTGTTAATAACCCAAATCGGAAGCGATGGAGGTCAGAGAATTCCATGGTCACTGCCTGGTTAATCAACTCCATGGAACCGATTATTGGGAAGCCCTTCATGTTCCTTCCAACAGCCCGTGATGTATGGAGGGCCGTTCGCGATACATACTCAGATATGGAAAACCATTCACAGCTTTTCGAAGTTAATGCTAGGATGTGGCGTTTTGCAGTAGGGTGATATGATGATGCTTTGGCAAGAGCTTGATTTATTTGAAGAAGAAGACTGGAAAAGTCCGAATGATAGTGTCCGGTACAAGAAGAAGATTGAGTGGGATCGGGTGTTTGTTTTTTTGGTCGGTTCGAATAAAGATCTTGACGAGGTTCGGGGTCGAATCTTGGGATGCAAACCTTTACCTTCCATTAGGGAGGTGTTTTCCGAAGTAAGGAAAGAGGAGGCTCGGAGACAAGTCATGTTGAAGAAAAGTGAGGACCCAAAACCCGACATTGATTCGTCTACCCTTGTCGTCCGTGGAACCGATCCAGATGGTGACAAGCAAGGAGGCAAACAGAGACCGTGGTGTGATCATTGTCGGAAGCCCAGGCACACTCATGACACCTGTAGGAAGCTCCATGGTAAGCCAGCAAACTGGAAGAAGAAACCAAGTGGTGAGGCTCGGGCTTTCCAAACTAGCAACACTGATTCAGGGCAGCAATCTTCCTCGGATTCTCTTCCTTTCACTAGGGAACAAATGGAACACCTGTACAAAATGTTTCAGTCTCCACCAACAATAAACTCTAACCCTTCTTGTTCTTTAGCACAATCAGATAATTACCTTACCGCCGTTCTTGCTCATGTCAAACGTTAGTCACTCCTAGATATTAGATTCGGGTGCAACCGATCATATAACCGGGTCCTCTCAAATGTTTTCGTCTTATACACCATGTGTAGGCAATCACAAAGTAAAAATAGCGGATGGCTCTCTCACAGCTATTGCTGGGAAAGGGACAATTGCTATTTCTCCGTGTCTTACCCTTAGAGATGTCCTCCATGTTCCTCAATTGTCTTACAATCTTTTGTCTGTCAGCAAATTGACACATGATCACAATAGTCAAGTTAATTCTCTCTTCTCAGTGTGATTTTCAGCATTTAACCTCGGGAAAGATGATTGGCAGTGCTAGACAAGATGGGGGCCTTTATTTCTTTGAAGACAATCTACCTTTGGGAGGTAAGATCCGCGACTTGTTTCAATTCTATTTCAGTACATAGTGACAATAAAATTATGTTATGGCATTATCGTTTGGGATATCCAAATTTTTAGTATTTAAAGCATTTATTTCCTAAGTTATTTATGAATAAAATCCGTTTGATTTTCAATGTGAATTTTGTGAGTTGGCCAAACATCGCCATGCTTTTCTCCCCCCACAACCATACCAAAGCTCAAAACCTTTTACTATTATTCATAGTGATATGTGGGGGTCCTTCAAGACTGGTAACTTTTTCTAGTAAACATTGGTTTATCACATTTATTGATGATCACACTAGGGTCACATGGGTTTTTTTGTTAAAAAAACAAGTCTGATGTTGAAACTAAGTTCAAAAATTTTTACGCAATGATTTCGACACAATTTCACACACAGATTAAGACCTTTCGGAGTGCTGATGGCAAAGAGTATTTTAATAATGTTTTGGGAAATTTTTTTTGCTGAAAAAGGGATTGTACATTGAAGTTCTTGCAATAATACACCTCAACAAAATGGTATGGCTTAAAGAAAGAATAAACACCTCTTAGAAGTTGCAAGAGCCTTAAGTTTTTCAACTAAGGTTCCAAAATATCTTTGGGGTGAAGCAATCCTAACAGCCACTTACCTGATCAATCAGCCCACAAGGATTTTGAACTTTAAAACTCCCATAAATGTCTTTAACGAATGTTTTCCTACTGCTCGACTTTCAACAAACATTCCTTTAAAAAGTTTTGGTAGTATTGCCTTTGTTCACAACCATGACCCTAGACGTGGAAAACTTCATCCAAAAGCACGAAAGTGTATTTTTGTCGGCTATCCCCCAAATCAAAAAGGATACAAATGTTTTGATCCACTATTGCAAAAAATGTTTGTCACCATGAATGTCACTATTTTTGAAGGCCAATCTTACTACACCGATTCTCATCTTCAGGGGGAAAGCAATAGTGAAGATTCGTTTTTAAATTGTTCATATTTAACTATTGATTTGTTCAAGACCATGTTTTATCTGAAAATTTTTCCTTAAAACATTCTTCCCAAAACCATGAGGAGGTATTTAAGGTGAGTGAAGTTGAGATTCCTAATTCAGGCAAACAAAATGCATTAGATACTAAGGTTAATGGACTACCTTCTATAATGCCATTAAATGATCAAAGTCGCAAAACAACCGAGATGTGTGTGAAATGATACAAAGGTCTTGTCTATTCAAAGAAAAATCATCGTGGACGGGGAAAGGAGATCACCACCTTGCAGCGCTGCCAAGAATCCAACCAAGAGTTAGATCCTGAGATCAATTATCCTCCAGGTATTTCTGAGCCAAACACTTTTGAGTCATTTTGAGAGTCTACATCTCCCAATTGCTCTTAGGAAAGGTGTTAGGTCTTGTACTAAACATCCTCTGTCTAATTTCGTATCTTACAAAAATGTGTCAACCTTGTTTCGTGCATTTATTTCAGAAGTGTCTAGTGTTGTCATTCCAAATAGCCTAAAGGAAGCTCTAAATGTTTCTGAATGGAAGGAGGCCATATATGAGGAGATGAGAACTCTGGAAAAGCATGCTACTTGAGAGAAGGTAGATCTGCCTCAAGGGAAGACAATTGCTGACTGTAAGCGGGTGTTTACAGTGAAGTACAACTCAGATGGTTCTTTGGAAAGATACAAGGCTCGGCTTGTAGCGAAAGGCTTCACTCAGACTATGAGATAGACTATTCAGAAACGTTTTCCTCTATGGCTAAGTTGAATACTGTGCGGGTACTCCTACCATTTTGGTAAATCTTGATTGGCCCCCCCATCAACTAGATGTGAAGAATGCTTTCCTCTACGGAGACTTAGCTGAGGAAGTATATATGGAAGCTCCACCTAGTTTCATGGAGAAGTTTGGATCTAAAGTGTGCAAGCTAAAAAAAATCATTATATGGCCTCAAACAGTCACCTAGAGCCTGGTTCGAGAGATTCACAAGTTTGTTAAAGGCCAAGGGTACAGCCAAGGACAGTCTGATCATACTCTATTCGTAAAGAGCTCCACTAAAGGCAAGATTTCAATTTTAATAGTCTATGTAAACAACATAACCTTGACAGGAGACGATTTGGAAGAAATGAGCAGATTGAAGCAATGCCTAGCCACTAAGTTTGAGATTAAAGATCTGGGACCACTGCGATACTTTCTTGAGATGGAGGTTGCAAGATCGAAGAAAGGTATTGTGGTGTCACAACGCAAATACGTATTGGATCTTTTAGAAGAAACGGGAATGAGTGGATGTAAGCCATCGAACACACCAATGGAGTTTAACGCCAAACTTGCAGAGGTGAAAGAAGGCGTTCCAGTTGACACAGGCAGATACTAGAGACTGGTAGGCAAGTTGATTTACTTATCACACACTCGACCAGATATAGCCTTTGTAGTGAACGTGGTTAGCCCAATTCATGCACTCACCTTATGAGGAGCACCTTTAAGCGGTGTATCGGATCCTAAATATGTAACGTGTACTCCGTGAAAAGGGCTATTCTTCAAGGAAAAACGAAAAAAGAGGAATCGAGGGTTTATACCTATCCAAACTAGGCAGGTTCAATCACTGACAGGAGATCAACATCAGAATATTGCACATTCCTATAGGGCAATTTAGTTACTTGGAGGAGCAAGAAGCAGAGTGTGGTAGCCAGGAGTAGTGCAGAGCGAGTACCGATCAATGACACAAGGAGTTTGTGAGAGGCTGTGGTTAAAGAGGATTTAGAGGAGCTTAAGATGCCTGGTCAATTTTCCTATAAACTGTACTGTGATAATAAGGCAGCAATTAGCATAGCACACCAATCCAATTCAACACAACAGGACAAAGCACATCGAGATCGATAGGAGAACTTTATAAGGGAAAAGCTTGAGAAGGTGTTATCTGCACACCGTTTGTTTGTACCACTCAGCAATTAGCAGATGTTCTCACCAAGGGACTGTTAAGACAAGCATTTGAGTTCCAAGTTAGCAAGTTGAGCATGATAGATATCTATGCACTAACTTGAGGGGGAGTGTCGGTAAATTAGAAGTGGTTAGGTTTGACTTTTTAAAATTTAAATAAAAACAGAATCAGGAAAGTTAGAGATTAGGAAAGTCAGAAATTAGTCACTAATTCCTAGGGATTCGGATGCTATTTTTTCCTATTTAACGTTGTATCCTTGATTCATTTTTTTCAATGAAGAGATTATTTCTCTTTTCTCTAAATTTATAGTACTCATGAAGGTCATTATGAGTTCCTCGTAATGCCTTTTGGGACCAACACACCCGCCACTTTTCAAGCCCTGATGAATGAGATTTTCAAGGCCCATTTGATATGATCCGTGTTAGTTTTTTTTCTATGATATATTGGTTTATTCCTCTTCTATGAAAGAACATGTCTAGCATTTGCAGATTGTCTTTGCCATCTTAGAGACCAACCAGCTTTATGCCAATCGTAAGAAATGTTGCTTTGGGTATTTGGGACATGCAATTTCTAGGGAGGGTGTGGCAGCCGATAAAAGCAAGAATGCAGCCATGCTTGATTGGCCTTCTCCTCAAAATCTTCGCGAACGGCATGGTTTTCTCGGCCTTATGGGATACTATCGCAAGTTTGCAGCCAACTATGGAGCCATTGCTTGGCTCTTAACGGAACAGCTCAAGGACAATTTTAGTTGGACCAAAGCAGCAGAGGAGGCTGTTCTTCGCCTTAAGCAGGCAATGACGACGGTGCCGATGTTGGCTTTGCCCGATTTCTCTCAGCCGTTTATGCTAGAAACGGACACTTCGGGTTATGGTCTCGGCGCAGTGCTTATGCAGAATCACGAACTGTGGCCTTTGTCAGTCATGTTCTGTCACCACAAGCACGGCTAAAGTCCGCCTATGAGCGCGAGCTCATGGCAATTGTGTTGGCAGTCCAAAAATGGCGGCCATATCTGTTGGGTCGTTGTTTCATCGTGCATACAAACCAACACAGCTTGAAGTACTTACTTGAACAGCATTTGGTGAGTACCGAGCACCAAAAATGGCTCTCCAAATTGCTTGGCTATGAGTTTGAGATTCAGTTTCGGCCAAGGGCAGCCAACAAAGCCACGGATGCTCTTTCTTGGGTTTCGACCCAACCCTCACTTGCCATACTAACCATCCACCAGCCTTTGGACCTCACTGAGTTGCGTCAACAGGTCTTACAAGATAGTCGTTTGGCCCACATCATCTCTGCTATTCAGCAAGGTACTAGTTCTTTTCCTGGTTTTACCTTCAAGCAGGATCGTCTTTTGTTCAAGGGCCGGTTGGTGCTACCAGAAGACTCCTTTCATCTCCACTTTGCTCCAGGAATTTGACGATAGTCCAATTGGCGGCCATTCGAGTGCATTACAGACCTATAAGCACTTGGCGGCTGATTGGTATTGGATCGGGGTGAAGTGGGATGTGCAGGATTATATCGCCGATTGTCTGATCTGTCAACGCAATAAAATTCAAGTGCTTTCATGAGCAAGTTACTCCAACCTTTGCCCTTGCCAGATCAAGTGTGGGAAGATCTAACTATGGACTTTATTGAGAGGTTGCCAAATGGGTGTAACTCGATATTTGGTGGTTGATAGTTTGAGTAAGTATGCTCATTTCATGGCCCTTCGCCACCCTTTCATTGCCCAATCCATGGCCACTGTTTTTGCTAAGTGGTTCGCCTCCATGGGATTCCCTGCTCGATCGTCTCCAATCCAGACAAGGTGTTCTTTAGTTTGTTTTGGACTGAACTCTTTCGTTTGCAGGGTACCTCATCACAGCTAGTACCACCTATCACTTGCAAACCGACGGTCAAATGGAGGTGGTGAACCGTTGCATCGAGACTTGTCTGCGCTACTTCACTTCCGACAAACCACGACAGTGGTTGCGTTGGCTACCTTGGGTGGAATATTGGTATACCACGTCCTTTCATACCGCAGCCCAAACGACTCCTATCCGTATCTAATACGGCCATGATCCTCCTCCTTTGATACATTTTGGGATCAGAATGACTAAGGTGGCTTCAGTCAAAGAGGACCTCCAGTCTCACAATGCTATATTGGCAGAGTTGAAACATCATCTGACTCGGGCACAGGAGAAGATGAAGGCTAAAGCCGATGGCAAACGCAGCAATGTTCAGTTTGCTGTGGGCGATATGGTTTACCTCAAGCTACAGTCTTATCGACAGCAATCATTGGCAATTCACAGGAACGAAAAGTTGGCCCCACATTACTATGTACCTTATGCAGTGGCGGCTCGGATTGGCCCCATGGCTTATAAGTTGTAGCTCCCTAATTTGGTTACGATGCACCCAATTATCCATGTCACGCAGCTATGCCGAGCTTATGGTGTGACTGAACCTTCTCCCCACAGTCCTCCTAAACTAAATGAGGACATGGAACTAGTTGTGGAGCCTGCTGAGGAGTTGGTGGTTCGCCCCTGCCTTAATGGACTGCCTAGTGCTAATGTGGTGTTAATTCAGTGGTAGGGTTTGCCTGCTTTCGATGCTACTTGGGAATTGGTTGCATCGATTCAACAAGAGTTCAAGTCTTTTTCCCTTGAGGACAAGGTGAAAATGTTGGCGGCGGGCAATGTTACGACTCCGGTGCACTTCACTTACACTAGGCGCAAGAAGAAGCAAGGGTATTAGTGTCATTTGTATCAATTTGGGGAGGGATTTCGAGGAATTGGTTAGAAGTTGATTACTGAAGAAATTTGGGCAAGAATTTGTAAGTCAGTTGGGAGGGGAAGTTAGCTTGTTATAAGTAGTGATTAAGGGAATTTTGGAGGTTAGGCAATCAATGAGAGTTGTTTGAGTGGAGAGCTAACGGGCCTCTCGAATAGTCTGTAAATTCTATCTTGTTCTTCTTATCTTTCCAGATTTCTAGTTCAATAAAATTCCCCTAATTCTTCCATTGTTGCTCTCTCTAAGCTCATTTCTTTTCTGTGATTAGCTAGTTGATAACAATTTTCTCCAATAATGATGCTTATTTTCCATTACATGTTTGTTGAAAAAGAAAAGCACATAATCATTTTTTTGAGGGATTAGCAACTTGAGATGGGACAAAATTGAACATGTTACCATGATTAAAGGAATTGTTAGACATTACTCACCTTTTATAGTTACGGTTTTTCCAATGGTATTGCATTCCAATCCTCTGCAGAAATCCTCTTTCACTCAATTTCAGCCACTCATTTTCAGATGAAAAGGTAATGTGCAATGATGACAACTGGAACTGTGATGACAATAGTAATAAGACAGGATGCTCAAGTTTCAAGGAACCAATGCAACTTACATTCTTCAGTATCATGGAAACATACCCAAACTGACACATTATGAGCTATTAAATTAAAAATATGGTTGCTAGCTTTTTTAATTATTACAGATAATACGGGAGCCACTTAGTAGATCAAAAAAAAATCCCTTCCAAATTCTGAATATTTTACATACAAGGACACAAACACATATAGACACATGGGTAAAAATATGGTATACATTCTAAACAACTAGACAAATATGAACATGTCATCGACTAAATAGCCAAATTGCAATTGGATGTAATGAACTGAGTCCTGCTTGGCCTCAGAAACACAAAATAGAAAGTCACATTGTGTAATCCTAACAAAAAACTGTTGAAATAGAAAACTATTATTGACCCAATTCCTAATAGCTTAAGCTTTTGGGAGAATTAGTAAACTAATATGGTATCAGACCTGGAGGTCCTGAGTTCGAACCTCGGTAATTGCACTCTTTATAACCCCTTTATTATCATTGCGTGTTGGGCCTTTAATATGTTTCGGGCTTCTAATAACTTGTGTTGGACTTTCAAATTAATATTTGTCCGCACGTTTGCCCATTGTATGGCCTGCACGTGAGGGGGGGTGTTGAAATATAAAACTATTGTTGGCCCAACTCCTAACAACTTGAGCTTTTGGGAGAATTGGTAAACTAACAAAAACACAAAGATATGCTCCAAAAGACACCCCCCGTTGTCTAAATGTTTGCAACTTGATTCAGGAAGAACTAGATGACCAAACAGAAGTCTAGAAATAATTCACAAGGTTTACTTATATCCTAAAGTTTCTAAAGGAAATCATGAGAAAATGAAACAGACGACTAAAAGTAGAACTATTTGGATTGATACCTTGGCTGTCATACCCTTCAAAGCAGAGACCATGATATCAAACAGTTGATCTCTGAATGAGGTATTACGGACTAAAATCCTTGGACCTGTAACTGGAGTAAACGGAACACAACATTGTAGCTTTGGGTAGTACCTTGACCCAAAACTATAGTAAGCATCAGCCCAAGAATGATCAAACACAAATTCACCGTAGGAATGGCTGCAAGTAAATGGAATAAGACAAAGCAAAAGGGCAAAGAAATTTAGAAGCAGCTTTTGACTTGTTTAGGAGTATATGAGAATTTACTGATTGAATACAATGGAAGATGATAAACCTTTTAAGGTAGACTGGAACAACACCAAGAATGTTGTCACTTTCATCCTTAGCAATGATGTGACGTGGCATCCATCCAGTTTCCTAATAATGAAATTCATGATTAAAACAATTATCTTTTAGGCTCTACCTCAGTCTCATGTGATAAGAAATGAACACTAATAATCATAACAGTTAAAATGCACTAAATAGAACTCTGTTTAAACCAAAATAACCTATAAAAACGTCAACACAGTTTTCGTTGAAGCAACTTTCCACAAAAACTATTTTGGCAGTATAACCACTTATAGAGACATAACTCTCTGAATACCAGTGAAATGCAAAACTTAATCGCATCTTGCCCGTTCTATTTCAGGCATGTTTGACCACTTATAGAAAACATAACAACTCGAATATCAGTGAAATGCATAACTTAAAGACGATGCCTTGTACCAACCTATTAAGTAAAAACGATTGATGAGGTATGGTAATAGTTGATTAAGTACTTACAAATTGTAACAACAGATTTTCCAGCCAAAAGAAAGAAACAAACAGATACAACAGAATAGATATTCGTTACCAAACAAAGAAGACAGCACAAAGTAAGAAGCAATCCCACCACTTGAGACAAATATAGCGTTAATACGAATAACGGGATGTACAGATGTGTATACACCTTTATAATAAAAAATAAAATAAAAAAAGTTGTCAAAATTAGCTCATTCACTCATGCTCATGTTGATATGTTGGATCACCGGTATTATCTTACCAGCAGAATCATGCAAAATGGCACATTCTGGTTTCAATTAAGTAATCAAAAAGAAGAACAACAACAACAACAAGTAAATCCTTCACATGTTTAAGCAGATTATCGTCCAAACTAAAAAGAAAGTATCCAACACTGATACAGGTTGAATTTCAAAGAGCTTTTTATTTATACATGGTAGCTACAATGAAATAAATACCATACTAGCTGCTGCCCATTCGCTTCTTTCTCGAATTGTTTCCATCTCTTTTATCTTTTCGATTTCTTTCACTGCTATTGTTAAGACTTTGACAAAATTTCCATTTTCTTCCTTGATTACTTAAAGGGGAAAAAGAGATCATACGATAAATAAATAAATAAATAGAAAATGGGGGAAACTGATGAGAAAGAACAGGAGTTCAAACCAGAAAGCTAAAAGACACAAGTATTACATAAGTTTTCACCAGGTTAGTTCCTAACCTCCACTGCAGAACCCGACTCCTCCAAGCTAGAAAGAAAACCATGCGTAAGAAAGGGATTAAATTTTTCCAGGCCTGCTGCATCCAGAGCACACGCATCCCAGTCTTCAGATGAGACATCTGAGATTGAAGAAAGAACCGAGAGCGATACCACTTTAGGTTTAACCTCATTTCCTGATACTCCCTGAAATCATGACCAACACAATTAATCACAACTTATAGAAACTACCATTACTAACCCAATGAATGAACCCAACAAAAAGAAAAAAATCATAATCATAGTCAGAGAACCATTGAGAGGGACCTAAACAATACCTCAGGTCTTGACCCCGTCAAAGTAAAATCCCCTAGAGAAAAATCCATTTCTCGCGGCTCGGCAACCTTCTTAGGTCCCCAAAATAGTGCAGTAATTCTAGCCGCCCGAGCCGAAGTCCCAATCACTTCTCTGGATAGTGATTTTCCCTACATTTTTGGAATCAACTATCAATTTTTACTTGAAAAAACTACAAGATCAACACATGAACATGAACATTGCAAATCCCAAATAATGAAAAATGTAAAGAGTAATCGAGAGCGAGATGATTATTGATTTCTATTATTATTTCCTATTTCAAAAAATTTACTAAATAAATTCAATACCTTAATTCCAATTCCAAATTCGTCAATTCCAGGTCATAAAAACCAATTGACAGAAGCAAGAGAATAAATCATATCAAGAAATAAGGAAATGCCTTGAGCCAGCTAAAATTGAAGCGAAAATTTTACCCCGAAACGCAATTTGATAAGATTATGTTGATTATAGAAACTGATTGATATAAATATACCATGAAATTCAATAACGTACAAACACAGCGAGAGAGGAAGAGGAAGAAGAAGAAGAAGGCGTACAAAATGAAAAGAGGAGTGGAATTTGCCGAGAAATGGAGAAGGCTTGCAGCTGCAGCAGCAGAAGCTCGTTGCCGCTGCCATGGCTGCCGGAAGCGCTCTTCACTGTCGCTTTGTCTCTCTCTCCCAATTCCGAGGGGAGGAGCAAGAACAACAACCGAAAAATGCTTTCTATCTTCTCTCTCTCTTCTCTCTCTCTTTTTTTTTTTTTTTTGGTGGTGGTGGTGGTAAGGGCTTTCTATCGATTATCAAATAATGGGCGGGTCCATGGGATAAAGCCTCTTTTTAGCTCGTTGATATTTAATCGAACGTTGAATATTGTTGGTATACCATACTTATCATACACCTTACCTTATATTATCCTTCCCATCCAAAGTCTTCTCCGTCGCCGGTGACGAACGCCGGCAACCCAACCCCAACGCCGGCGGACCCACCCCCGGCCCCCCCCCACCACCGGCCCTAGCCCCGGCCACCCCCCACCTAGCCGCGGCCCCCCAATCCCCGGCCCTCGGCAACCCCCCCCACTTCCCCCACCAACACCCCGGCCCCAACCGCCTCGGCGCCCCCCCCACCCTAGTCCCCCTCCCCGAGGAATGGGGGGCCCGGGGGCCGGGAAGAGAAAGAAAGGGGGTAGGGGGTCCCATCCGGGGGGGGGGGGGGGCGCTGGGGGGCCGGAGGGGGGTTTGGGGAGGCCGAGGGAGGGGGGCTTGGGGTGGGGGGCGCCAAGCGGGCTAGAGGTTGGGGGGCCTGGGGGGGTGTCGGGGGTGTGGGGGCCAGGGCTAGGTAGGGGGCTGCAGGGGCTGGGGCCTGGGGTCGGGGGGGGTCGCCGGCGTCAGGGCTGTCGCCGGCAACAGAGAAGACTTGGGGCTGACAGCTTTTTCCTCCTTCCCCCCCCCCCCTTCACCTACTTTGTTAAAATACAGGGTAATGCCTACAAATCATCATATACACCCTCAATATCAACACCATCCGATTCAATCTCTGCGGCTTAAAAAAAAACTTTACCTCAAAGAATCTCTACCACAATGCTGCCCATTATTATTATAGTGAATAAAATAAGCTAACAAGCATAAATTAGCAATACTCGACATGACTATGTTCGAATCTCCCACCTATGTTTTAATAATATTATTATTTATATCATTTTTACAATTATTGTTATTAGTGACCTAAAATATTCCATCTTCATTTTATCTTATCTTAACATATATCATTTTTATTTATTTCTTTTATCTTTTTTCCATCTTTCCTTGCATATTTTACCATATATAAAGATATATAGGTATCAACCCATTGTTTTTCTTTTCACTTCTCTTTTATACTTTATCCATTTTTTCTTATTTTATCCCTTTTTTTTATTTCTTTTATGTTTTTGTTTCTCATTATGTTTATATACTTTTATATTTTCGTTTCTCATTGCATATATATATACACATGTACATGATTATCCTATATATCTATTTCATGATAAATGTATGTATATCATCAATAATAATAGTCAGAATATATTTTTTTTAGGATTTTTTTCTTAAAGTTTCATAAGCATAAGCATGTTTCGATGTGATTTTTTAGTCTGGTTTAAAATACTTTCATGTTTTTTTTTGCTTCTTATGTCGTTATGTGTTTTTTTTTTTATTATTATTATTATTTCCTTCTTAGGCTTTGTTTGGGGTTCCAATTCCAACTCCAACTAACTGTATTTTTTATCTCAATTTTTATTTTTTTCTTGAAAAGTTAATAACATTTATAACTAGTTTTTGAAAAAGTCAATCAACTCTAACATAAAAATTTCATCTCCAACCGGCGAACCAAACGCAAGCTTAATTTATGGAGGTTTTTTTTTTAGTTTCTTTATTTTTTTTAATTTGATTAAAAAAAGGTTTTGACTAAATTTTTTTCAAGTTTCAATATGAAGTTTCGGTTTTTTTTATTTTTTTAAAGTTTCATATGGTGTTTCGATTTTTTATTTCTTTTTATTGTTTGGCCATTTGTACTTTTTTTTCTTTTTTTTAATTTCTTAATATCCTTATATTTTTTTAATTAATTTGGTTAAAAAGGATTTTGTCAAAAAAAATTTTGAAATTTCATTAAGAAGTTTTCAGTTTTTATATTTTAAGTTTCGTATTGACTTTCGATTTTTTTATTCTTTTTCTTATTGTGGTCATTCTATACTTTTTCTTTTCTTTTCTTGTCTTTTTTTTTTTTTGTATTTTCTTTTTAAATTCTTATACATTTAAGTAATAAATTATTTACACGCGCGGAGCACGTGTTAAACCAGTCAGAAATGAAAGAAGGAATTCTTAAAAAATGAAAAAAGAAAAAATGCACTCGTGACAAACTCTAAGCCTTGTCATGCCAACCAACCTAACCTTTTTTTCTTCTCTCCCTAAACTCAATTGTGATATTTTTGGGTTGCTAGTTTAAGACACGTGCAAAGAGCTTTAGTTTAACCTTTTTAGTATTCTAAATTTATAATTATTATTTAGATATATGATTCTAGCAAAAAAAAATATATATTTAGATATAAGATACACATACTTTTAACTAAATGATATTGTGAATTTTAACAAATAATAATAAAGAGTGGGCTTGGTTGCAACTTTGTTAATATATGGGTTTGCAACAAATTTTGAGAAATATTGTAGGTACATTTTCTTCTAATAAAGATATATTGACTCTTTAAAAAACTCACTACAAGACAAAATAACTTGACCAAAAGTTTGAATAGTAAACTGTAAGAAGATTAAGAATAAGAAATTCTCATTCTAATATAATTATAGATCTAGTTATAGACATAGATTTTTTTTCAGGAATGATATCGAGAAAAATCTAGCTTGTGCTCCGTTGGGAAAAATATTCAACTGGTAACGTTTTGCTCTTGTTGGCACATACTTTTTAATAAACTTTTTAAAAAGATTTTAGAGAATTTATAATTTAATTTGAATTGTTTAATGTTTTTGATATATCCGCATCGTATTTATTTTTCCCTCTAAAACGTCAATCCATGAAATTCACATTTTGAAATAGGATCATTTAAGATAAACCATTTTAAAAATTATGTGCCAAACTAGAGTTTTCGATGGAATCATTTTAATTATCATTCAAACTGACATTGAATATTTGATTACGTGTTTGAATAAGTGATACGAACCACGCAACAATGTGACGAAACCCGATACCAAATCTGAAAATGGACAACCCAAGATCTTTCAAGTTTGATGGGAAACCGCGACCCGTTGCTTAGCGAAGCAAGAACCTTGGTATGGTGAAGACGCCACAAACGGTTATGAAAGTCCGTTTGATAAGTCGGTTTGAACGCCACAAAGAATCCCTTGATAAGTTCGGATAAATTCTTCTTCAAGAACTCAAGAAGAAAACTCACAATATGAATAAACATCAAAATCTTCAAAATCTTTTCTTTCATAATCTAAAAAGTCAGCCTTATATAGGCAAAGTTACAATTTGTAAAATTCCTAATCTAACCTTAAGCATAAACTTGATTAAAAAAACCTAAAAAAAGGATCAGATATATCTAAATAAATTCGGATTTAAAAAGATACCTAAATTCAAATTTTAAACTAAAACTTAAAACTCAAATAGGATTACAAAGAATCAAATCTTGATCAGATCTTCAAAACTTCTTGAATTTTGTTTTGAATCTTGAACTTCTCGAAAACTTGAAAACGTAATCTTGACTTGATTCTTTGTTGGGAAAAATGTCCACATCAGCCTGAGTCCTCCTTGCACGTTTTTCCACATGATGGCTCAATGAACATGTATGACTGATTGGCTCGGATCCACTTGAATGAGTAAAACGATACTTTGTTCACCCTCAGTAGTGAATACACTCTCTTCATGTTGTAGAACCCTCCGAACTAAGTCATTCAGCACTTCTTTAAGTCTTTTAGGTTGAGCCCTCGTCTCCGAACCAACTGAAACTTGAATTGATTCATGAGTATTCCTGACAGCCTTGATGTCCTCATCATTAAGACAAAAACAAATCTTACAAAATCTTAATGTTCATAGCCGATTTTGATGGGAAATATGAATGGGATTTGTCAAATTTAACATGCTTCTTTCTCATTTTTCTCCAAAAAAAGTGTCACAATTGTCGTTTCACCCGTTATAAAAACTGTCTATTTTTCAAATACAAAGCTAAAGTTAATTTTAAAAGTAACACCTATAAGGAAATGTTTTTAAATCTAACATAAATGTTTAAGACTTTCTTATCTAACATTGTCCCGTCATATCCAACTTTTAAGGTGATGTTATATTGTCAAAAAATGCCCTCATTAATCAACTCATTAAAAAAAAAAAAAAACCAAATTTCCTCTCTCTTCTTCTGCCCATTCTCTATATAAATTATAAATAGTTTGAATCTCTCACCCTTTTTGCTACTTTCTGTGTCCCTCCTCTTCATTCTTCTCTCCTCTTGCACTGTGACGACCCGACCTCTCATGCCGTCACTTAAAAACTTACTTACTTTGGTTTTTCTCTTATTTACATCATTATTAGGTCATTTCTAGATCTTCAAAAATTCAGAGAATTTTTTAAAAACTTTTTTACGGAAGAAGTGATTCTTTAAAAAAATCATAATAATTAGAATTAGTTGTTTAAACAAAATATACTAACATAACATTTCAGACTTAATCATACCGGGTATCTAATTAAGTCTTTCATACGTAAGTATTAAAATATACTAACATCAAAACAACATTTAATAAATCCTCAAAAACATGTGTGGAATATAATAATGCGGGTGGCATCCATAGATCCCATCATACTTCCACCCATCACGCACCCGCCACCGCCAGTCCATTGATGCTTAATATGTCATAGGCAACTTGCCTGAATGATCTATAATGGGAAACATAAATGAGTGATATAAACTCAGTAAGCATAGACGTGTAATCCCATAAATGCATATAATTGAAAATGCATGACAGATTATGTAATTATCCATTTATCATTTAACTCTTATGGGCTCTTGTGTTCGTACTGGGGTAGCGCGCGACCTTAAATGGAGAAAGACGGGGGAGGAGCAACCCAATCCGTCAGCGCTCAAAGTCATAACTTTAACTTCATTGATCATTATTTATCCCATTTGGCTAGAGGCGAATACCCTCCCATTCGATCGGAGATTGGTACGACACATCATTAGTTTCACTTTTTAAATATTAAGCCATATGGTGAGCTGCAGAATTGTATGTTCAATAAAACGTGTATGTAAACACATCATAATGACATATTTTAGTAAGTGGTGTAAATAAACACGTCATCATAACATACTTTCGTAAAGTGTGTAAATAAACACGACATTATGACATCATATCATATCATCAAAAAAAAAACATTGAGTTATATCGTGCTATCATATAAACAACAACACTGTAAGTGGGGTCTACACTTATAGAAAATCGCGTAATTGTGTATCCGCGTAAATGTTTCTGGCTATACCCTCAAGTCGATGCGGTATCCTAATTTTAAATTGACATCCGATAGTTAGAGTAAGGTTTTTGAATCATTTTCGATTGTGGACATGTGTTCTCTCAATTAATAATTAATTTCAATTTAATTATTAATTTGTATCTAAGTTTTTTTTACCTTAAAAGAATAACATCCTTAATTATTAATTAGATGATTATCATAAATTAATTTCTTAATTAATAATTAATTAATTGTTAACCAATTAGTGAGTTAATTATTTAATACTTAATTCATTATCCATTATTTTACTTAATTCCATTTTATTCATATTTGGGTACCATGAATAACTATGGTCTTCCAACATCATATTGGGCCATCTTTGTGGGTTCTGAACTTATTAGGTCTACTGCGACCCATTTATTTATACTTGGCTTAAACTATTTCCAAATAGTATTTTGACCTTATTATTGTTTTGGACTCGTTAAGGCCCATTATGCTTGTCTTTATCAAGTTTTGGTCAACAATTACATGGCATCGCAGAAAGCCTAGTAGCGGGTTCGTTTCTCATCACCAAGCCATTGGGTACTAATTTACCAATTTATCCATATTTTGGTGATTCAAGCATTTTGAGCTTAAACTTGTTAAATCTTTTGAACTTAGCTTTTAGTAATCTCTCTTGAAGTTTTATAGGTCCACAAAACCTCTACCTGCAGCCCAAAACATTCTACCCATCAAATTACCATTTTACCCCTTAGTTTGATAAAATTACAATTTTACCACTAGACATATCTTTTTAATCTAAACTAATTGGATGGCTTTTAAAAATTTATCCTAGAGCCTTAGAATAATATTTACAGTGCCCCTAAGCTCTCAAAATGGTTTTCGTAACTTATTACATTTCTAAACACAATCAATAAAAGTATTACATTTAAGCCCCTTTATGCTTTTTGAGGTCGTACAATTGACTATAACATAAACTATATTTATTTCTTGTATTTATTTAGCTTAATAAATTTTTTAAGGGTGGCAAAAATGCTGTCTAATTATAATCTAAGCAGATTTTATAATTTGCCTCGTCATTTATTTAGTTTTTTGCATTTAGTCCTTATTTAGCCCCAATTAGCTCCCAATACCCCTTGGGTTCACGTTTTTAATACTTAATGTCCTTATAAAGTGTTCTCACAGGATCATGACTCATTTTTAACAGTTTTTTTATTATTTACGTTCTTGACCCTAAATTTTTCTATACTTATGTTTTGACCCCAAAAATGGCGTTTTGGTAATTTCTTATCCATTTATCATCAAAATTTGACACAAGATCTATTTTAACTCTCTAATCAAGACTGCAAAGTTTTGAATTCAAATAAAGTCTCTAGACTGGTGAAATTATGATTCCCTTGACGGCAAAATCATCATTTTTGACATTTTTATTTCTTACCAAACTTGAGCTCTTCTTATTGCTTATGTCAAGAGTAATATTCTTTCCTTCTACATGAGTGTGAAAATCCCACTCAAATACAATTTTCCAATTTATTAACATTATGCCAAAATATATTTTTTTTTGTATATGTAAATTAATTCTTATTCTAGCCTATTTGTGATGTCAAAATATTTTTCCTCATCATTCATGCTTCCATTAACATAGGACATAACATATCAACATGTCATAATCTCATATTCTCATACATCAATTCTCATTTCTTGTTATATCCATGAATCACATAAACATACTTTTCATCATATTCCATATACAAATCGTGTTTTCTAGCCATTTTAAATCATGACAAGCACATATATTATCTCACTAGGTAGCAAAACAATATTTAATTATTTACCATGCCAAGATTTTCAAATTTGTAAGATCGCATTTTGAAAGAAAAGTTATCAAGAACTTGGTAAACCACTAGTTTACAAGTCATTTACCTCTTAGAAAAGTAGTGGGTTCTTAGCTCTTCTTAAGCCATTGAACCATTCTTGGATCCTTCAGGTAGGGGCTAGTGTAGAATGGAGATAAAACATCACTTTAAAAAACATTTTTAAAACATCATTTTTCTTTCTAGGAAACAAGTGGAAAAATATAGGTTTTTACCTTGGAAAGCACTTGAAATTGCTCTTCTTCCTTGTTAAAAAATGATATTGAGAGTGGATGGAAGGAGATGAAGAATTTTTTTTTGGCTTGCCTTAGCTACAAATTTTGTCCCCAATGAAGGGAGGAAGAGGGAAACTTTTCTTTGCTTGTATGGTTTTTTTTTTTTTTTTTTCAAGAGAAAAGAGTGGTTTTTGGTTTACCTCAAAACCATTTTATAACCAAGCCTTATTGTGGGTTAAAAATTGAATTTTTTTTTTTTTGGATTTTAATCTCTCCAAAAACGTGCTCAGCTGAAGATGATAAGTTGGGAGGTTGTTTTGGTGGTTTTTCATATATTTCTAAGTGATTTTAGTGAGTAGCCATTTAAGTAATCCATCATCTTACATTGTAATCATTGTTTTTTTTTTTTCTTGTCTTTTTTTTTTTTTGCTTGTTTAGGGGTTGGATTTTGAATTTTCAGAAACCCCCCTCTGTGTAGTCTATTTCTGAATTTTTTTTTTGGATCAATGCCAATTTACTGGCAATTGCCGGTCTGCTTTGCTCAATGGCAGCTGACTCACTGAGTAAGGGAGTGGTGCACGGCACCCCTTCTCTTATTTATTATTATTATTTTTTCTGACAGTGGGCTTAAGCCCACTACCTTGTCTAGTGGGTAATTACCCACTGCCTTGCCTAGTGGGTAATTACCCACTGGGTGGGGGGAGGGTGCACGAGCACTCCCCCGAACCCCCCCTTTTTTTTTGAGATTGTAGTACTATTGCTAAATTTAATTTAGTAGGTAAATCTTGGCATGATACAAAATTCACTTTTTTAATTCACAAAATTATGATTATTCATCATATATATATGAATTTTTTTACAAATAATATTTTGACAAAATCCCAATTAAAATAGAAATAAGAGTAACATCATATTTATATTTTCTCGTCACCAATTTAAAAATGTTATTAATGGTGAAATTTACAATTTAATTCTCTATTTAGAAGGAGAATTAATATTGTAAATTTTGAAGTTGTTACATGCACTCCTTCAACTATAAAGCTTTTGAAGAAGCTTGGAGATCAGCTCATTGTCCAGTAGTTTCTTTTCCAAATCTAAGATAGAACTTCTTAATGTTGGTTTTCTTTTTCTTTTTTTCTTTTTTGTCCTTTTTTTTTTTTTTTTTTCTTTTTTTCAGATTTATGTGTTTCTTCTGGAGATATGTAGATATGTTTCATCACTTTTTTCACTTTACCTACTGATAGTTAAAGAACAACAAAGGATATATGTTTAATATTGTGTGATGGTTTATCTGAGAATGTTTCATATGTTAATCTAATACTTTTATGGTCACTTGTTGTATTTAGAGGTGGGGGATTCAAATTAACACCTCATATATATGATACATGGTTAAACTGATAATGAGAACGTCAATCCAACATGGTCATTCTCATTCATGTTTGATTGATTTTAATAGTTTTGGAGTGCATTTTTGTAATAACCAAACATAAACAAAAGCATCCACTACTTTATTACTCTATTTTTGTCTCATTATGCTTTGTACTGAGCCGTTGAACACAATAGTCAGAAAGTTTATTTGTAATAAGTATAGTCTAAACCAGTACTATTTATTAAAATTTAGTAAATAACTCCGTCTGCTACTATTTATTAGTCGAAATCGAGATTGACCTTTTTGTTCTAATCATATATACAAAATTCTTTGCAGATAAACCTATGTATGAGAATGTTAATCCAACTTGGTCCATCTTCGATCGATTCAAATAGTATTTAAGTGCCTTTTGTCTAATAATCGGGAAGTTGAATAAAGATAATCCACTAGTTTATTACTATATTTTTAACTTATTAGACTTCATAAACTAGCTGTTGAATACTAGTAATCAACAAGTTATTAATAATAAGTATTAGCTAAACTAGTACTATCTATTAAATATAATTAGTTAACAACAATATACTACTATTTATTGTTACAAATCGATATTGTCCTTGTTCTTTCATGTACAAAATTCCTTGCAAATTGAACTGGTGTATGGGGAACATGAATCCAATATGATCACTTATGTTTTGTCGATTTCGGTAATTTTTAAGTGCATATTTATCTGATAATCAGATATTTAAACAAATGTAATCCACTGGCTTTTTTTTTTGTTTTGCTTATTAGGCTTTGTAACAGAGCCGTCAAACACCAGTGATCACAAATTTACTGGTAATAAGTATTAGCTAAATTAGTACTATCATTAATTTAATTATTTAATAACTCTATACTCAATTTATTGCTGCAAATTGAAATTGGCCTTGTTCTTTAGATGTACAAAATTCCTTACAACTTGGACTTATGCATGGGAACGTCAAATCAAATATGGTCACGTATGTTTGATCGGTTTCGATAGTCTCTAACTGCATATTTCTTCAATAATCGAATAGTTGGACAAAGGTAATCCATGATTTATTACTCTATTTAACTGTTTTCGATCGTTAGGCTTCGTATCCGATACGTTGAACACCAGTAGTCAACAAGTTTATTGGTAATAAGTATTAGTTAAACTACTGCTAACTGTTAGTGTTATAACTCTGTCTAATATTATTTATCGTGACGCCAAAATACACATTTTTTAAAAGTTGAGAGCTATTTTAACAAAAAAAAAAAAGTTTAAGAATCAAACTCTCACCAACTTAAGAGTTCAGATGTATTATTATCAAAAATAAATATAGGGACCAAACTCTCACGAACTTAACGTTTATGGATCAATCCAACAATTTACCTCAAAAATAGTGGAAAGTAGGTGACAATAGTGGTTTAAAGAATTTCAACCCCTAAAACTTTTAAATTGTTGCAATATGCTCCATATGGCTTAGTTTTCTGTTAAATTGGCCGTTAAATGTACATTTTTAAAGTAAAATTAACTAAATTGTGCATGTTGCAATAATTTTAGAAAACTAGGAGTGAACTGTAAAAATAAAAAGTTTGAAAGGCAAGTGGTTAAAAGCTGAAAAGATTTATGACATGAACAAAATACACCTTTCAAGATTGGCCTTTTCTATTTTTTTTTCCCCCTCTATGATTCTCCAAGAAAATTCAAGATTAAAAATAAGAGGAAATGTTCAATTTACCGTCATGGATGTTTTGTATAACGTGCCATCTAGGTGATTTAAGAAGGGAATAAGTCAAGAACTTCTGTTCTCTTTTATAGTCTATACGAGGTTAATGCCCGTGCTACGCACGTGAATGCAGACAAAAAAATAAAAGGGAATAATTGAATATTATACAATAAAAGTAGTTAATTAAGATAAATAATATAATTATAATAAGTATATTTTTTTTAGCATCTGTTATTATAATATTAGAATATTTACATTCAAGTTTATATCAAAATGTTGGATTTATATATACAGACAAACATATATAGATATAAGTTTATAAACAAAGTTGTTGCAAAAGGAACATCTTCCGCTGAAAATGTCATCAACCGTGCTTAACTTTTTTCCCTTTTTCCTCCAATCTGTCATGAGAAAAAGAATATTATTTTATATTATAAATAAAATTGAAATTGGTTTAATTATATGATATGTAATTGTATATAAAAGATAAATATACCTTGATTCTTTTCGTTTTCTGGATGTGTCAACAGAAGATGTTTGAATTTCTGTTGAGGGAGGATGTTGCTGAGGGCTGAAATAATAATAAGTATAAGTATATAATTGTTTGTAATTTATGTATATATATTTGTAATAAAGAAATATAAAAATTTTGCAACAAATTATGAGCAGTAATGTACCTTGATTGAATGTCTTCTGTTATAGGTTCGGTGAGGAAAAGCTGTTTTTTTATACCTTTTTTTGTTTCTGGCAGCGGTGTTTCTGGATCGAAAGATGCTAATGGTGCAGGGATATCTTTTGGAGATTCGGTTGGTGGTGCAGGCAATAACATTTGTGTTTCATCGTCGTCAAAAGTTTTAACAACTGTTGCATCAATAAATACACCTCTTGGACGAAATTGAATTGAAAATATTTTTGACATGCCTTTGAGTTCATTGAGGAGAGGAGGAATGATGTTTGGATCAGTATATCCATCTTGAATTGTTAGTATGGAGCATGGTTTGTTTATCAGTGATTGTACTGTTCTTCCAATCATAACAATATTCATGCCTCCAGTGCTGTCCTCGATTCGAGCATTAATTTTGTACCTGTTATAAACAATTGGAATTTAGTAAATTTTTTATTGTTTAAGAGTTATTTATTAATTTTTTATAATAAAAGTCAAGAATATTACCAACTGATTGGTATTGTCGTTAGATATCCATGAGTGTCGCACCACCATGAAGTCCCTGATTGTTTGACACGTCTATAGCAGCGTGGACAGGCGTTGTAAAACCAACCTTGTCGTGCATCAATTTCAGTGATGGTTGCCTTTGTAGTAAATTTTTGGTCCTGTTATTTGGAGAGGAAAAATTGTATTAAATTATGTATTATAATTAAGAAGCAATAAATGAAGATTTACCTGATTTTGATATGGATCTAAGGCTCGAAGTTCCGCAATCATCATTCTATTCATCGTTTTTTGCTCATCTAATGTTATTGGTTTCTGTGTTGATGCAGCAATAAAGTCTATTGCTTGAATGGAATGACTAAACCTATAAGTAGATAAGATATTAAATAATGTTAATTTTTTAAGAGAATTATAAAATGTATAAATAAGTGTAATATATTTGTAATAAATATTTATAATACCTTTTCTTGATTTTTTTTGATTCAGCGATGTCTGGTTCAAAGTAAAATGATGTTCCAGAAGTGCTTGCAACATAAATTCCACCTGTATATTTATAATTATTAAAATGAATGATTAAAAATGTTTTCTTATTATTTTGGGATAAATTTGTATCTATTAATATATATTATATTTAAACTTACCAAGATACTGTTTAGCAGCCATAGCTGTAAAGGCGATTACAACTGGTTCCGACATTTTTTGAACTGCATTTTCATCAAAATTCTGACTAATTTCTCCCCAAAGAGTTATATTTAGTGATTCATCTCTGTAAAATATAATAAATTTCAATAAATAAATTGTTCAGAAATAATTTTTAGTTAAATGGAAATATATTTGTAATAATATATATTTATAGTTACCTAATATTTTGAAGTGTCAGATTTCGCCTTTTCACCAATCTGTTACCCACATTGGATTCTTCAACACCTTTAACAGATATGAGACGACCAATGACATCTGGTATAAAATTATAAACAAAAAATTATTAGATATTGATAATAATATTATATATTTATATGATTATAGTTAATAATGATATGAATATTATATATTTTTACCTGAAAGAAGGTCATTAATGTCAACTCTTGATGTTAATTGGTCGTATTCCACAAAATTAAATTTGTATCGAGGTATTTCGGGAATATCTTCTTCGACTGGTTTGAAAACTGTGGATCGTGCAAACTGTAGCATTGCTTTATGTGGAACAATTTTGTATCTTTGTTTATTGTTTGTAACAAAGAAGTTGCTGATTTCATATATATTGCCCACTTGTATTTTGCTTGCTATGGAATCAGCGTCTTTTGCACGAACAAATCCATGTATCGCTTCATCCTGAAAAAATATATATCAATTTAATATAACTTATATATATAATAATATGAATTTTGTATTATTAATGAATCTAATTTTGAAAAAAAATAAATTTAATTACCTGTTCGTCTACTAATAAGCAATCAACACTGATTAAACGTTCTGTATTGTAGTCTGTGTTCCTCCATAAGCGGCAAACTCGAGCACGGATGGTGTCGTATGTTTCGCCTACTTTTAGTATTCGTAGTGGACTGAACATTTTCTATAATAATAAAAAATATAAATATTTGGTTATGAATTTTTGAATTGAATTTAATATCTAAAAATTATGATTAATATTTGATAATATAATTCTTAGAAAGAAATTAATATCTGTTAAAGAATTATTTTATTTAATAGATTATTCATTTTCATTAATCTTATGTAATATCTCTTTGTAAACAATATTTTTAATATGATTTGAATATTTGTTAATTGAATCATGTATTAAAATATGTAAACCTTTTGGTGATGTCACTCTTGATAATGCAACATATAATTGTCCATGACTAAAGATTTCATCTTCTAGATAGAGTCCAACTTTATTTAATGACTGGCCTTGACTTTTATTTATTGTCATAGCATAACATATTTTTAAAGGGAATTGTCTTCTTTTTAATATGAAAGGGTAGTTAGATTCATTTGCTGTCATTTCTATTCTTGGTATATAAACTTTTTCATTTGTATCATTAGAATTAATAATACGACCTTCAATAATTCTATTTGTTAGTTGTGTTATAATAAGTCTTGTACCATTGCATAATCCCATTGATTGGTTAAGATTTCTAATTAACATAACTGGAATTCCTATTTTTAATTCTAATTCATGTGAAGGTAATCCATTAAAATTAAGTGTGTGTAAAAATTCAGTAGGATATAAAAGATTTAATTCGTCAAGATTTCCAGATGATGAAAGAATAGTATCATAACTATAATAAATTTTTGTTTCTGTTGGTACTAAATTTAATAAGTATTTATTTATTGCATTAGTTGTTTTATTTTAGGTGTAACAATTGCTCGTTGTTTTAAGTAATCAATATTGTCAAAATTATGATCAAAATTTTCATATATTGTGGTAGAAATGTGTTTAATAGAATTTGTATCATATGGTATTATATATTTTTCTGGTATTTTAATCCATGTAGCATCTTCATTTTCTGTATGTTTTATTCCATCTGCTGTTCCATTACCAATATTTAAAATCCATTCGGAAAAGTTACTAATTTCTATTTGTTCATCAGGATTGGAATTAAATTTTTTTAATCTCATATTTTCTGTTAAAGTTAGTATACGAAAATATGGCCAAAGGTAAGAATTATTTATAGTTGCATTAATTATATTTTCTTTTGTTCCGTTTGGAATAACTGGTAATATTTGTCTAAAATCACCACCTAATATAACTGTCATTCCTCCAAAAGGACGATTGAAGTCATTTTTTAAATCTTGTAATGTTTTGTCTAAAGCTTCGAAACAATATTTATTTGTCATAGGTGCTTCATCCCATAATATTAATGTTGTCTTTTCAATTAATTTTGCTAGTTGAGTACATTTTTTGATTTGGCAAGTTGAAAATTTGTCGATTGAAAGGGGTATACGAAATCTTGAATGTGCTGTTCGGCCTTTTGGTAATAATAATGATGCTATACCTGATGATGCTACAGCTAATACAATTTCACCATTTGATCTAATTTTACTAATAATAGCATTCCATAAATATGTTTTTCCTGTACCACCATAACCATATATAAAAATAAATTATCTTGTTTTCTTTCAATTGATTCTAAAATTTGATTATAAATATAGTGTTGTTCTTGATTTAAATTTTGTACTAAATTAATATTTTCTTCTTTTAATTTATATTTGTCGTAATTCAGTTCTTCTCTTAGAAGATTATTATTTAAATCTTCAATTAATGATCCAGTTGGAAGTGGAAGATTATAATGTGATAAAGAAGATGAATTTAAATTTAATAATTTTTCTAATTCATATAATACAAAATTATATAATTCATTTTCCGGAATTTGAAAATTTGGATTATTAAATAAGATTTTTACTTTATATAAAATATCGTCACACATTAATTTCCAATGTTTCTCTAAAAATTTTATGGGATCAGAAATATTACAAAATAATAGTATTGTAATAAAAAGTTGACGAAGTTGTGTAGATGTTGACCAAAATGATGCTTCTTCCATTGATTCATCCCATTCTTTATCATCTCCTAATAAACCTAATGCATTACAGGCTGATTGATTTGTGGGATAGATAATATTGTTTATTGTTCGAAGTGATTCATAACTTGTTGATCCTTTTTGATGATTTAATAATAATTTTAAATAATATAATTCACCAGAACTTGGATGAATATAAAATGTTCGTCCAATTGTATGTCCACTTTGTCGATGAGTCCATAATTTATGTTTATTATTCCAAACAAATTTTGTTGGAAATTCTATATAAGTAAGTTGTCGAGCATCTTCATCTGTTTTATTTATTTCCATCCATTCTGTTAATGTTGTTTTTTCAATTTGTGGTTGTCGTATTATATTATGTAGTTGTTGATTTTTATGAAATGTAATATTTTGCATATTTGATAAATGAATGGAAAGACGTTGAATAGCTGGGTTTCTGTGATGTATTGAATATTCAAAAATTCTCCAAATTGCTTCATAAGGTGTAATGTATCGACAATTAAGATAAGCTTTTATTTCATCAACTTCTTTATAATTTATTGTTTTATTATTTTCAGTAATAATGTTATCTTCAATAATAGCTCTTATTCTATCTGGCCCTTTTGTTAAGTATTTAAATAAATATTTAATAAGCATAGATTGAGAACATATTTCAACATTAATATGTGCAGAATATTTTAAACATAAAGTTCGATTATAAGGTACAACATATCTGTTATCAAGTCTTATTCCTTCTTTAATAACATTAAAATCTGTATCTCTTCGACGATAATTTACAAAACCATTTTCTTCTATAGTTGTTTCATTTTGTATTTGTTTTGGGAATTTTTTTGAACATTTTGAATTTTTCATACATGGTGCAGATGTTTTTGCATATCCACATGGTCCATGTATCATATATTCAGTAATAATTTTGTGGCCTAAAGGATCATTTATTGGGTCAGGAATTTCTGCAGAAATAATTTTATCTATTTGTAATGGATCATGGCATTTATATTCAGGATATAACCAAAATAACATATGACAATGAGGTAAACCACGTTTTTGAAATTCGACTACATATAAATCTGGAAAAAAAAATGAAAAAATAATGTTAGTATTTTAAATTTTTTAGATAAAAAATTATAATAATAATATATTTATTTATTTATTATAAAAATTAAATAAACTAACCTGCTATTATGGGCCCAAAAATTACTCCTGATTTTATTGTTTTTAATAAATGATCTAATTTAATTTTAAATATTCTACTTATGATATCTGGTCTATCTTCAGGTTTTTGTCCTGGAATTAATGATAAATTTCTTCTAATTTCTGGCCATTTAGGATTACATGTAAATGTTAGAAATATATCAGGATTTCCGTATTGTCTACAAATTGCCATTGCATCTTGATAATTTTGAATCATATATCTTGGACTTCCTGTATAAGATGATGGTAAAATAATTCTTTTTCCAATTGCTTGTGCATCTGTATCACCTCTTATTATAGCATCTTGAATACCTTTATAAATCTCAGATCTTAAATTGTTTTGATTATGTTTGATATAATCCAGACGATCTTCTTCAATTGAAGCATAAATATCTACAATGTACTGTTGAAAAAGTCGACCAGATCTAAATAATGTATTTCCTTGTTGTATTCGTTGGTGAAGTTGAAAAGCATAAAATGATCTCATTGATATTCGATGTCTACGTGGTTGTTTACCTATAAAATTTGGATTCCAACTTATATTGATTCTATATCCATCTTCTCCATAAGGAAATAATAGTGGATATTGTAATGCCATATAAGATGGATGAAGTTTATTAATTCTTTGTAATTCTCCAGTTTGATTGTGAATAATGATATCTCTTCCATTTTCATATTCACCAATATCTCCAACAATTAAAGCACCTATATCTGTTGAAGTTGGAAGATCATATTGTGTACTATCTCCTTGTCGTCTTCCGAATAATCTTAATTTCATTGATGATATTTGATTATTTTTATAAGTTTCTGTTACAGTTCTAAAAAGCTGTACTAATCTATTTGTTTCATCTAACATTGTAATTAATTTTTTAACTATTGTCTCATTTAAATTATCAGTATTTGGAAGTGTTGCTATTCTATTTTGAATTTCATTTTCTGTATCATAAATATATAATTGTGCAAATCTTGGGGGATTATTATTAATCGGAAGTAAAGATCCAATTAAATGATGTACTTGACCAGAAATTTTAAAAATATATGGTCCTGATGAATTATTAATATCTGATTGAATATTTGCTCCAAATGAAGTAAAAGCAAACATAGAATTATAGATTCTAATATTTTTTCTAAAATTTGTACTTAAAGGTCCTCCGTAATAATTTAATAGATGATCTAAAATCGATGGTGTTTTTTTATTTAAAGGCAAGTTAATTTTTCCGTTTTGACAACATAAAAAATATTTTGGTGGATTTGTATGTCGTATTTGTTCATTTTTCCAAAATAATGCTCCACAATATTGACATATACAATTACAATCTCCAATATCTATATATTCATCATTTGGATCTGGAAAAAAAAAATTTATGTTATGTTGCAAAATTTAAGACCGAAAAAATTTAAACCTATTATAAATAATTTTTGTTTAAATAATATTTAAAAAAAAAAGAAATAAGGTAAAGAAATTACTTTTTTCCAATGATGGCGAATTAGAAGTTTCAGAAAAATATGTGCCGTCCCTTCATTTGTATTGTAAATTGAGGATAATTCCACAAAATTACTTTGAGAATCAGTAATAATCTCAATATTTGACTCTTCAAACTGATTGTGTGAAGAATATATATTTTTTGATGTAGATGCTTCATTATTATTCATATAGTTTAGAATCTTTTGACGCTTTAATCCTCTGAAATAACTAACATCATTCTCAAGATTTTTTTCCATCTGCTGAGAAATTTTTTTTTTTTTCAAAACAAAAAGACAATAATATGAAATATTATTGGAAGGAAAAAATTATAGATATAAATATAACATAAAACAAAATTTATAATGGAAAATTTTCTTTTTAAAAATAAAAATCAGTTATATAAAAAAATATTATAATACAAATTATTGGAAAAAATAATTAACAATAAATTTTTTTGCATAATCTACGAAACTAAAACAATATATTTTTATTAAACAACCATTAATAATGAATAATAATGAAAATATTAAAAATAAAAAAGATGACAAATTTCTATTATTTAAATGAAGATAATTATGAACATACTAAATTGAATTTAAATATTTTTAAATTTAAAGAATAATTATAATCCATGACATAAATAATAATTTAGTTTGAAATATAATATAAATTTATATTATTTTAAGTTATTATAATTTTATACAACTTTTAGATTTTAAAATTTATATAAATTATCATATATTGTTTTATGTATAGAAATGTACTTTTAATGAATTTAAATAATTGAATAGAATTTATTTCTCGAAGTTGAAATTTTCGGATCTAATTTTGTTGTAAATTAATAAAATTTTTATAATTACAAATTTTAAGAAATTATTTTTTAATTTTCATATTTTTGCTTGTTTATTATTTTTAATATCATAAGTTGATTGTATTAATATATTTATTGATTTGTTAGCCTTGGTGGAATTTTTTTGCGCAAAGTTTATAACATTTTTGTCCGCAAAGTTTGCGCAAAGTTTTTAACATTTTTGTTAATTGATGTACTTTTATTATAAGTATAAATTAATTGTATTAATCTGGTATGTGTTTTGGATGTTTGTTTTCGGTTAGAAATTTTGTTTGTTAATATTTTATTATTTTCGTTTAGTATTTAAAATATTGTTAAAAAAAATTTGGACATTTTATTTTACACTTGGATGGTAACTTATTCATAGTTACAGAAGTTCAATTTTTTTATAAACTTATGATTCTTTTTTTATGATTCTTTGTTGTTATTAATATGTTAAAACAATTTATGTTTTTTTTTATATAAATATGAAACTATGAACCTAAACAATCTGTCAAACTGTTTACAAATTAAATAAATTTTGATAACCTAAAAATTTGTTGTTCTACTACAAACATAACATAGAATAGAACATAATATAGTAAAAATTGAATGATATAATAAAAATTACATAAACTAAAAATATAAAGAATTAAATTATTACAAAAAAAAAATTACAAACATTTGGAACTATAAAAAAATTTACATACATAAACTTTTGTAATGAATCTAAATATTAAAACAATCTGAAAAAAAAAAAAAAAACAACCCCCTCGGCTAATAAGAATGATGGAAAAAAGTTGTATGAAATTACAGAACCAAATAATCAGAAATCATCAAGAAGGTAATAATAAGATGGCAACAAAATAGAGAAACAAATAAACATATAGACAATCAATATATACACACTAATCTAAATAAAGAATTGAATATGTTTATATCATACAAAATATTAAAAAATTTATCCAAACTGTTTTTTTACAGAAATAAAACAAATTAAAATTTATTAGATTATGCTCAGATCTTTCATATAATAAGATTACTTATAAAGAATAACTAAAATGTCATTCAAACCTTGTCTTAGTAGTCACCAAGTGAGATGTTTGGGAACATATATTTGTAACTATAAAGAGATTTACATACATAAAATTTTGTAATGAATCTAAATATTAAACAATCTGAAAAAAAAAAAAAAAAAAACGCCTCGGCTAATAAGAATGATGGAAAAAACTTGTATGAAATTACAGAACCAAATAATCAGAAATCATCAACAAAAGTAATAATAACATGGCAACAAAATAGAAGGGACAAATAAACATAAAGACAATCAATATATATACACTAATGTAAATAAAGAATGAATATGTTTATATCATACAAAATATTAAAAAAATTAATCCATACTGTTTTTGACAGAAATAAAATAAAATAAAAATTTATTAGATTATGCTCAGATCTCTCATATGATAAGATTACTTATAAAGAATAACTAAAATGTCATTCAACCTTGTCTTAGTAGTCACCAGGTGAATGTTTGGGAACATATATAATCTAGAAAAAAATTAAGCAGAAGAAAATAGAAATAACATTAACAAAAGAACTGTAAGAAAAAAGTGAAGAGCAAGTGTAGTTAAAGGGATCAAAAAATCGGTAAAGACATAAAACAGAGGCAAAAATATAACTTTTTCAAAACAGAAATAGAAAAAATAACAGGAAACACAAAATAGTAAAAATAAAAAGTTTTGTAAAGATAGCAATATAAGATAATAAGTTAAACAATAATATATTGAATATGGTTTTTATTATCAGAAAAGATTAAAAATTATATTTCCCAAACACTCACAGCATCAATTAAGACGGTCAAATAACATAGAGCAGTTATTCAATATAAAGTTTGATTAATATTGAATTCAGCAACATATACCAAATTAGGTCATATATTTGGTATATGCATTATAATATCTATAAATAGAGATCATCATAGCATGTCATAAATTTTGGACCAAAATGTTGTAAACAAAACATTTAAATATAAAAAACAGAAAATAAAGACAGAAAACAGAGGGAGTAGGGAGCAGACGAAAAAAAAAAAAAAAAACCAAACATTCATCAGAACAACAGTAATAGTCATAATAGTGAAACAAAATTGATCAAACATTTAAAATATAAAAAACAGAAAATAAAGACAGAAAACAGAGGGAGTAGGGAGCAGATGAAAAAACAAAAAAAAAAAACCAAACATTCATCAGAACAACAGTAATAGTCACAGCAGTGAACAAAATTAACAAATCATATAATATAATAATCTAACTTATAATAAAAGTAATAATAATAAAAAAATTATATTTCCCAAACACTCACAGCATCAATTAAGACGATCAAATAACATAAAGCAGTCATTCAATATAAAGTTTGAATAATATTGAATTCAGCAACATATACCAAATTAGGTAATATATTTGGTATATGCATTATAATATCTATAAATAGAGATCATCATAGCATGTCATAAATTTTGGACCAAAATGTTGTAAACAAACATTTAAAATATAAAAAACAGAAAATAAAGACAGAAAACAGAGGGAGTAGGGAGCAGACGAAAAAAAAAAAAAAATAACCAAATATTCATCAGAACAACAGTAATAGTCACAGTAGTGAAAGAAAATTGATCAAACATTTAAAATATAAAAAACAGAAAATAAAGACAGAAAACAGAGGGAGTAGGGAGCAGACGAAAAAAAAAAAAAAAAAAAACCTAACATTCATCAAAACAACAGTAATAGTCACGGCAGTGAAACAAAATTAACAAATCATATAATATAGTAATCTAACTTATAATAACAGTAATAATAATAAAAAAAGGGAACAAAATCAGAATAATATTTTTATCAAAGCAGGCGAGAGAACAGAGAAACAAAAATAGAGGGGGAAAAAAAAAACTAAACACAATAGGAAAATCGTTTCTCATATAGTATGATTATAAGGATAATAACAATAATTATAAAGCAACTAATCTTAATATAATAAAACAACAATAAATTATAATTAAGAGACATAAATATGAATAGTACCTGGTCAAGAACAGTAGATTTGCACAGATATGAAGATGTGAAGACAATTAGTTTCCACAAAAGAGCAGAGCAAAGGATTTTCGGTGGACAATGAAGGAGAATTCACAGAAGCGTAATTAAGAAGGTATTTCAGAGAAAGCAGTGCAAATATGTGAGAGTAAGGTAATAAATGAGTAAAAAAGTATTTATAACAGAAAATGTGCTGAAAATTTTATTTAAAAAAAATTGGATAAAAAAGGTCGGTGAAAAAGAGAGAGAAGAAATTTTCAGCAGATATATAAATATATATATATATATAAACTGAAATGCAGTACTTCACAATATATCACAAAAAGAAAGAAAATTAAAAATATATAAAAAACCCACAATGATGTAAAAAAGCTTTAGCAGCCAAATTAATTACTAAGCTGTAAACAACAGAGGAATAACAAATACCAACAATTCAACCAAAACACAATGATATAAAAGCATTTAATGCTCATGACACATCAGCAAACACAAACGATAATAGCAAACAATAGAAATTACGTGAATGATCTAAAAAATTAAGTAATCAGAAAAGCTAACAATATATTGAAACGAAACTAAATCAGAAAAATGAAACATGAAACATGACAGCAAAACAAAAACGAAGAAGAAATTTTGACCTCAAAATGAAACAACTATTAGCCGAGGGGAAAAAACAGGGAAAATTGAAAAACACAAACATTACATAAACAAAATCTTCAATCTTTTCCTTTGTATTCCGCCTCAATGATCTGAATAGCTCTATAATTCCAATCTACAAAAAATAAAAACTGAAAATCAATTAATTATGAGGAAAAAAAAAGAAGAGGAAAAAATAGTAAGATAAATAGGGAAAAAAGGAAAACGTACCTAAATCTTTTATTTCATTCTTTGCATTTAACTGTATAGTACATTAAAGCATGTAAATAACCATAATGGGGGAGGGAACAATTTAAAGAAACAATTTTATTCAATGATTCAGGGAAAAAATTATGACCAAAAAAAGTAAAATAACAATAATAGGAAAAAAAAAAGAGATTAATCTTAAATCTGAATAACAAAAAAACGACATCTACAGTTTACTGGAAAATTGACAAACGACGGGAAAAAAAGGTAGAAGCAAATAATAAAAATCAAAAGTTCAACCTGTAAAATAAAAACTGAACAACAATCAAAAATAACATATTTATATAAAACCTAAATGACTAATAAATAAAGATACTCGAGAATCAACATTAAGGAGAAAAAAATTTTACATCCCAGTAACAAAAATGAACGATCAACAGTTCATAAAAATAATAAACAATATATATAAAAAAAGAAAGAAGAACAAAATATCAAAACCCAAAATTCAAAAAATATAAATCCAAACAATGTGAGAAAGAAAAATCAACTTCAAATACTAAAAAATCTGAAACAAACAAAACAAAACTAAGAAATTCATTTTTTTTCTTACATATATACACTGGTGGAAAAAAAAAAAAAACCAAAAACCCCAAAAATAGCAAATCACAAATAACAACAATAGAGATGAAAAAAAAATTTCAACAACAGAATAAAAATACAATGCTCAACTTTTATTTAAAACAAAAATGCCTATGGACAATAGATAACCGAAAAAATATCACACAATGTAACTCGGAAATACCCAAAAAAAAAAAACCCTAAATCAAAACCTAGAGTTGGAAAAAAAAATTATTCATACCCTCAGAAAAATAAATACCAAAATCATAATCAGTAGATCGACAAAATAAAAAATCGAAAAACAACAAAAAAGGACAAAAGAGCAGCCGAAAATATGAGAGAAACCGAAAACAAAGTTTCAAAACAATAAAAACAAAATGCTACACTTATAAAACAAAATGCATAAACAATAAAGAACAAAAAAAAATTATACAACCTAAGTCAAAAATACCAAAAAAAAAAAACTCTGTAAAATCAAAACGTATGACTTTGAAAAATTTATTTATCTTCCCAACCGAAAAAAAAAATTCGGCGATCAACATTTCATACACATACTCGAAAATGAGAAAAGATCAAAAAAGAAGAAGTTGAAGGAGACAAAAATAACCAATGGGAGAGAAAAAAAAAAAAAAAAACCCAAAACAACATACAAAAATCAAACAAAAAAACAAAAACATTAAAAACATACACTCAAAATCGAGAGGAGAACCACGGCCAGAGCAAGGCGAACACCAAAAACCCAAAAAATTAAGAACAAAAAAGGGGAAGAACAGAGAGAGAGCGCGAGAGAGAGCGAGGAGAGAGAGAGAAAGAAGAAGATGAATAGTCAAGACAACATGCAATAATGACACAGGTGGGCGGCAGAGAACCCAAGGGACAAAGCCAACAACAACCTTAGGGTTTTGGGGGCAAAAATGGCAAAACCACTGTGCAAAAAATCCACTGGACACAACTTGGAGGGCAAAAAAGGAAAAACACACTGAGGAGGGTAGAAGCGCCATTTCTCCTGTGCGTGAGAAAGCAGCAAACTGATTTAGAAGGGGCATAACCGTAATTCACTGTTACAGGAACAGGTCGACCACATCCTTTTAGTATATGTATAATGTTGAGTTATTTTTTCCTCTCAAGAATTTGAACTCTTACAATGAAGTTATAGTGTATAATTGTTATTATATCATGCTTACTATCACATTGAGTTATCCAATCAAATGATTTTTTCATTTAAAAAAAAAACAAAAACATTTGAGATTATTTTGTTTAAAATTTTAGATTGAGAATTTTGTTTTTAATCTTGTTTTGAGTTCCTTTCATTACTCTCATAAGTGAGCTCAACTTTGAAATGGTAGTCGATGAAAACAACCAAATAATTGTTATAGTTTTAAGAATAACTAGTAAAATTGGCACTCATTAATACCATATATGACTCTATCTATATGTACAGAGTTTGAATCCTTCCACCCTCAAATTTTTTTTTAAAAAAAGAGTTCAATATCCTTATATGTCTATGATTGTTGTTATATGTTTATGATGTATGACTTGAGTTTATTTTACCTTTAACACAATGCATGTGCTAATTGTGTAAAATTATATTAATTATTATCATTGTACCTGCAATTTATAGTATAGTACGAAAATAAAAGAAATATTAGTTATCCAATGAAAGTATAAAATAAATATACAAAGTGTTTTTATATAACACATTTGCAACAATAGTATATTACAAAGTTTTTTAGGTTCTGGGAAGAAACTGATCAGGTATAAAAATATTTACAATACAAAATAGTATCTTTAAGTGGATGTGTTCGACGACAACTTTTATTTTCAAAATTTATGTTTAAACAATAGTTAAAAAGAAAACAAAAAAAAAAAAAAAAGAAGAAGAAGAAGAAGAAGAAGAGAGAGAGAGAGAGAGAGAGAGAGAGAATAACATGTAATATTTGTTCAAAATTCTAAAGATTTTTCTTTTTAGTTGTAAATTTCTATAACCTCGCTGTATCAGAAGAAGAAGAAAAATGAAAAAATTCCACCAAATAGCACACTCAATCTCACAACACAACTTCCATCTTTGAATCCCAACAAACAAGTTCTCTTCCCCCTTTTACCTAAACCTCCAAAAACTCTCTTCAAGTTCTTTGACCTCTTAACCACCGAAAGCCAACCGAAACAAACATTCTCTAACAAACAAACTAAAAATCTAAGGAAAAGATAAATAAAAAACATTAGAATTCAAGTAATCGATGTACTTTTCAAACTCCAAATCACAAATATCAACTTCTTAAAATCTAATGAAAAAGTAAAGTGCCTCCATAATTTTCTTTTAGAGCTTCACATATCTTCAGTGGCGATAAACTCTAGATCTCAAAACCTCTGCAATTGCTCTGCTCTCTTTCTCTCTAAAACTTGAACAAAATTCGAATTCTCTCTATAAAATCCGACCAAATTTTGAACTTTAAATCCCAAATATTAACTTACTAAAATCTGATGGAAACCAAAGTTCTCCGGAATTCTTCTTAAAGTTTCTTATATCTGTAATGACAATAGACTCTAGAACTCGATGCCTCAATATTTCCTTCTCTCTCTCTCACACACTACTCTCGCTTTCTAAAATCCAAACAAAAAAGCGTACTTACATTTTTTCATAGAGGAAAAAAAATATATATATAGAAAAGAACACACACAAAATGTTCATAGAAAAAACCAGGAAAAAAAAAAAGATATGTGAATACTCATAAGCAAGAAAAAGAGAAAATTTTGAGAATAAAGAAATCAAAAGGAATATAACTTGAAAAATTAGAGAAAAGAAAAAACTTACTGTAGGAGACGATCTCTATTTGAAAGCTCCTTTAGCTCTTTTGTGATTCCTCTTTTCATACTTCTCATCAATATGAAGAAAACAAAATTGCCTTGAGCTAGTCCAGCGCCTTAAGTACTTTTATAGGATTGGAGGACTTATGTTTCACAAATTTCTCTACTTATGTTACGTAAGTAAGTTAACTTGCACAGAAAGTTTGATCATATCTATCAACCTATCACATAAATTCAGGAATCAATGTCAAACTTATCGCTTAGTCTTCTTACATCATTTAAAACCATCCTTTTACTTCTACCCTAAGTTCACCAACAAAAACTTCCCAACATATAGAAAACAAAGAAATAAAGACATACAATCGAACTATTATATGGCCATCCAATCAAAACATAAAGATTAAATACCTAAAAGCAACAACTTAAGAATGTACTAAAAATGAAATTACAGATGAAGATAAGGAAAAACTTAAAACTCAGAACATCATCGATTTGAGTGAAAATTCAAGCAAGTGAGCAAATTAGTTGAACATAGACTACCGATATATTTGTTGCTTCCTCTCATTGATATATAAAGAAAATGAATAACTGACTTACTTGGGTGCCTTTGATTCTTGGGTACCACCAACTTACTTGGGGTGCATTCACTTCTTGGACCACAAGTTTAGCTAACCAGCTCCTTTAAGAACATGAATCAATTGGCAAATTCCATCGGCAATTTTGCTAATTAGAACTTAGCAAGTCAAGCTTCATAAAATGCTTTAGAGGTTATCATTCTTAAAAATTATGATTATGTTGTTTTGTCTTCTGTTAACCACATAAGAAACCAAATAGAGACATAAACAAAAAATAAATACTAAACACATGCTTACTTTTATGCCATTTGTCCACTCTTACTATATAAAACCAAACAATTAGTCCTTTTTTTACAATTTAGTCCTTTTTTTTAGTCCTTCGATTTTTTTAATTTTTTAATTTTGGCCTAATTTTTTATTTTTAGAATTTAGTCCCTTTTTGTATTAAATGAAAATGCTTTGTTATTACTTTTTAATCCTTCGATTTTCTTTTTTTTATTTTGGCCAATTTTTTTTTTATTTTTTTAATAATTTAATAATTTTCTGCATTAGTCAATTTTTTCCATTTCAGTCTTTTTATTATTATTATTTTTTTGTATTTTTTATTCCTCTCTTTTTTTATTTAAATTTTTTGGTCCTTTTCTTTATGGGTCTATTTTTTAAAGTTATATTTAATTTTCTATTTATAGATAAATTTTTTCAAATGTATCTAACATGTGTATAGCACATGATTTAGACTAGTACATGTAAAGAAGAGAAAACCAAACTGTCACTATTGTTGTTATATAGTTTCTCTAAAAAAAATTGAAAAGAGACATAGAATTAAGGACCAAACTGTCAATTGTTAAACAATCCAGGGACTATTTAGCAAAAAAAACTATTTTATTTTATTCTCAATGAAACATCTATGAGCCCCAAAACAACCCAAAGTTGTTGAGGAATTCGTTTCAATTACGTGTAAGCAAGAAAACGAGAGAAACCTTTTAATGGCAGAATCAATAATCAGAGAGGAGGAGGAGGAGGAAGAAGAAGAAGAAGAAGAAGAAGAAGAAGAAGAAACCGAAAAGCAGGCGAAAGCTGAGGATTTGGCCATGGAGAAGGGAATAAGCAGGAAGGAGAAGAGGAAGGCGTTGAAGAAGATGAAGAGAAAGCAGACGAGGAAAGAGATAGCTTCGAAGGAGCGAGAGGAACAGGAGGCGAGGCTTCACGATCCGGCGGAGCAGATGAGGATCAGGTTGATGGAGCAGGAAGAGGCCGAGAGGTCAGAGAGAGAGAGAAAGGAGTACGAGGAGAGAGAAAAGGCCTGGCTCGAGGCCATGGAAATGAAGAAGAAGAAGAAGAAGATGATCGAAGAAGAAGAGGAAGAAAAACAGCGGAAGGCTCTCGAGGAAGAATCTCGGAGACAACAGGTGCATTTCGTTTTGGGCGTCTGTTTGGTCACTGAGAAAGTGCGGAAAAGTTTGCGTCTAACCATATACCATTTAGCAATTAATCTTATCTGATTGGCAACAAACTAATATATTTTTAGAGCAATTTAGGTCGTTTTCAAAAGTGATTTCAAAGAAACGAGGAAAAGCTCTTGGTGATGTGTTATAGTTATATCAAAGACAACAGGTAATGTTTCGTTTTGGGGCGTCTGATTGGTCACTGAGAAAGTACGGGAAAGTTTGTGAGGAAAAAAATGTGTAACCTATTGTAGTAGGAGAAAATTTATTCCCGGAAGTTAAAATAATATCCTGTTATTGGTTTGCGAGTTTGTACTGAATTTCTAAGCACAAACTCATTTGGCAATTAGTGTAATCTGATTGGCAAAATGTCTAACATGTATCTTTTGGAGCAATTTATTTTGTTTTTCGAAAGTTATTGCAAAGAAATCTGTCAAGCTATGTAGATCCCTGACTAGCTCTTAGTTATTTTTGGTTGATTTGAAATTTGATTTGTTTGTGAAAATGATTGACAGGTTGAAGATGCAAATGAGGGCAATGAGAGTGATGATGGAGAATATGTAGAAGACGGGCCGGCTGAGATTATCTGGCAAGGAAATGAGATCATTTTCAGGAAGAAAAAGATTTGGGTTCCAAAGAAGAAGGAAGCTGAAGAATCGAATAAAAAAGTGGTACATGTATGAATGGTTGATTAGTTTCCATGTCAATGTCTATTCTGTGAAGTGCTTTCTCTTTTGTTTCAGCTAATTAGTTGGATAGTTGGTATGATTTCTTATTCTTTGGCTTTACAGGATGCTGATAGGCCCACGTCAAATCCTCTTCCTCCAGAATCCGAAGCTTTTGCTGAGTACAGAAATTCCTTGGTATCAGGACAAGATTTGATTGATAGTGTTGCTCGACAAGTACCAAATTTTGGAACTGAACAGGTGTTTCTCCTATACCCTGTCTTTTTATTTACGATTTTCTCGTAGCATTATTCTGTCCATTAAGGGCCAGGAAAAAGATGCTGCTTCTTCAAATACCATTGATTCTTGAACTAACTCGGAATGGGGTTCGTTGTCATGGTCTTGATCTTGTGATTTTATCATTACTAATTTACCAACGAGGATCATGGTCACCCATCTTTTGGTTTTTTTTCCTTCTATGTATGACAGGATAAAGCTCATTGTCCTTTCCATTTAAAAACTGGAGCTTGTCGGTTTGGTCAGCGCTGCAGCAGAGTTCATTTCTACCCTGATAAATCTTGCACTTTGCTGATCAAGAACATGTACAATGGACCTGGCCTTGCTTGGGAGCAGGATGAGGGGCTTGAGGTCTGTTAGTGCTGCATTATGAGATTTGTATCCTGATAATGGCTACGAAATTCTTCTGCATGTCATTTATATGAAGCTTTAATTATTTATTTATTTATTTATTTATTATTATTATTATTATTATTATTATTATTTTTTACGGTATTATTTCTCAGTGAGAGAAAGTATTTTATTGAGTATTGGCTAGCAGTTGTTTGACTAGAGTATAGTTTGTAAGCTAAGCCTTTTTCTGTTTTCCTCTTTTATTGTCTGTGTGCTTATGCATGCATAGATTCTTCCTGTTTTTGTTATTTTTGTTGTTGTTTGGTTACCTTGTTTAAAAATTATGCAAGTTACTGTTTGCCGTAGTATCTTTTGAGTCCAGGCTTTGAATTCATCTTTTATTGTTCATTTTCTATGTTTACTCGAAGAAATTATTCCGGTTGAGTTCTTATTCTTTGCCTTAATTCAAGTAAACAATAGATTCATTTGCAAGATTCAGTTCGATGGCGGTTCTTGGTTTTGGCCATGGTTCAGTTAGCAATATGTATCCTTCCTCCTGGTAGAAAAGTGGTTATTATCTAGCGAGCAAATTTTTTTTTTTGTACCTAATATGCAACAATCTATCTAATGTGTTTTCGATGCATGCAATCATATCTATTTGTATATATCGACTATATCTTCTAGGTTGGTAATTATAACTAACAATCAGCTATATGTGTATCTATGAGGAGTGAATTTAACTATATTAACTTGTTTAATTATTCACTCAATTAAAAATGCAAGTCTTTTATGGCTTATAGCGAGATTAATCACATTTGAAACTTTTAGCTTTTCATAACCGTTTGAGTTGTTTAGCTACAAATTATTGCTCCTTAACCAGTGGTAGTTTGTCGGGAGATCAACTCTCCTAGGTGTATTGGAGTTATTTGGGTGATAATGATTATAACTTCCAAAGGTTTGTAATTTTCTGCGGAGCTCTTGCAAGTATGCAAATGCAATGATCTATTTATCTAGTTCAAACATATCAAAGAAGGAAAATATGTAGAGATAATTCACAAAAGGTAGTCAAACGTTTTTGTTTTGTTCTCGTGTCAAACTACTAAAGATGGGAAACCACTCTTAGCGGAGCAGATTCTGATCGGGTTTTAAGGAGTACTCTTTTCTCTAGCCTTTTCTTGGGGAAAAAAAAAAAAACTGGAAAATATGCAATTTTAGGTTGTCGTTTGTAGATCTTTACTTTGTACACACCCGGAGGTTTTATGTAGCTTGCCACAAAGATACACATTTCTTGTTAGCTTGTTGTATTTTGTATGTAGTACAGTTTCCATCTTGGAAGGGTTATTTGGTAAGAACTGCGAAATTATGTTGATGTTTCCAAATTCAAACGTTTTTTTTTTTTTGGGGTATTATTTTTCCAAAAACTTATGTTGATCTCCGTTGCTATTCCTTTTCTTTTGTACATTCTTATTTGCAACTTTATGAAAGCTTTGATCCTTGACATGATTGGTCATTTGCTACAGTGGATAAGTTAGAAGTCTTGCATGCTGATCTTTTGATTAATTGTAGTTTTGCTTATCACAAAAATTCGGTGCATTAATTTAGTTTTATCTTGAACATTGAACTTTCATGTCCTTAAAGGATGTGCTTCTTTTACCCTTAATAATCAGTCAACATGCGTGGAGGATGTGAAGCTTCTTTTTTTTTTTTTTTTTTTTTTTTTTGTTTTGTCTTGATAAATTTTTGTACAATGTGATGCTAAGCCTGTCTGGTTAACCATCTCAAATAAATCCATATACCTAGCCAAAAAAAACTGTCAATTACAGCCAACTCCCCTGTTTCCCACCCTCCTTAATTTGTTCTGGTCTTATTATAAGCTGATCTTTCTATTTGATTAGCCCTTAAGCATCTATCAAAACATATATTCAGCATACTTGATGGACGATTTACAGCTCATCTGATTTGAATCTTGTCAAACTTTTGTACTATGTCTTCTCTCTTTGGTCTTACCGGTTATTATAAGTTGGTCTGTCTCTTTGAATAAATTTTCACAGCTGTTTTGCTCTTCAGTATACTGATGAGGAGGTCGAGCGCTGCTATGAAGAATTTTATGAGGATGTCCACACAGAATTCTTGAAATTTGGGGAAATTATCAATTTCAAGGTTTCCAACTGCTTTCTCTGCCTTGCGTTTTTTCCTTTGTTTCTAAGAGTTTTTCCTTTAATGTCTGCATGCAGTTACATATACTGTATACCTACATACAACAAATGTTTTCTGATCGGAAATACTTAAAAGCAAGTGAAAAACTTTCGATTTATCATCTACTCTAACGTTAATTAATATATTTGTGGGAAGTATTAATGCAGCCCATCTACTTTCGATGAACTTTTTTCTTTTGCTTTGGTACGGTCTATCTTTCACTAATTAGATGATTTTACCCATGTGGTAAGATATATATATATATTCACAAATTTGAAAGACATGAATTTCGAAGTTATGAGATGCGTGTGGTTTTTTACCATCTTGAGCAAGTGAAAGATTTTCCCTTCTTTTCTAGCTTCAGAACCAAATATACAGTAAATATTCATGCAGGAGAACACCTACGGCAGTTATTTTGACAATGAGAATCCTAGCGACTGTTTCTTGCCCGTCTTATTGTTTCTCTGCATGTTATCTTAGGCTAATAACAATTTCGGTGCCAGGTGTGTAGAAATGGGTCATTTCACTTGCGAGGAAATGTGTATGTGCAGTTTAAGTCATTGGATTCTGCTGTTCTTGCACATCATTATATCAACGGTCGCTACTTTGCTGGAAAACAGGTACTGCAAAAATGCTGCATTTTTTTTTTTTTTTGTATAAATGTGTTCCATGCTCGTATTTTTTACTTGCTTTCTATAAGCTTGTATCTTTCATTTCAGATATGCATGTCTTATTTGTTTACTTGGTGTATGTTAGCCATATTTCCTTTTTGTTGCAGCATGTACGCAAAGTTGATATCTTAATTCTTGCGTTTTCTGCTTCCTTTTTTTTTTTTTGGTTATGTATTTGCTTGGCCAACAAAATCTGCGATTGTGGAAGCTTTACTCTTTCTAGTAGTTGCATGGAGAAGTTAACCTCCTTGGTGGTGTCAATGACTAAACAAGCAAAAAAAATTTCCTGTACTTGTCTATTGTTAGTGATGAGAGCTGCATGGAGAGCTTTTAACCTACTTGATGTTGTCAATGATTAAGTCTAAAATCTTTTAAAGAGTCCCTCGTCTGTTTATCTATATTGTCATCAGTGTCGCTTCTAATTTTTTTTATGGTGCATATGACTCTGTTAGCTGCTGTCATTAGGAGTTTTAAACTAGTTTTTTTTTTTTTTGGTCATGATTATGTTTGAAATTGTTTTGTTCTTTCATGTGAAATGATCCAAAGTACCGACATTGATCAAACGGGGCTTGAATATCATTGCTACCTCTTTAAACTACTTCCCCAGGCAGATCTAACCAGGTTCTAGGCGTAATCCATTCCTGGTTCATTAAAGAAACTGTACCTCAACTTACCGTTATCAACATCAACTTTAAAGAACATTGGTTGGATGGCTTTAGGATGTTACTACCAGTATTCTAATTTCCTTTTGAGTTTCCCCATTATTACTTTACTAGCCTTTCTGGTTGTGGGTCATCAGTTGTTGATGCTTCCTGCAGGTAAAATGTGAATTTGTCAATATAACCAGATGGAAGGTTGCAATATGTGGAGAGTATATGAAGTCAAGGTTCAAGGTACAGTCTCAATCCCCATGTGGTATTCTCTTACATCTGTTGTCCATGTGGTGGTACTTATAACAACCATCCGTGTAGAACATTTTCAAGTAAAAAGCGGATTGAGTCCTATGTCTATTTTGATGCCGAGCCCCTTTGCGTGGAACTTATTGTTTTGATAATTTGTCCTCTGATGTCTTACAGACATGTTCCCACGGAATGGCTTGCAATTTCATCCACTGTTTTCGCAATCCTGGAGGAGACTATGAATGGGCTGATACTGATAAACCACCTCCAAGATATTGGATTAGAAAGATGGCTGCTTTATTTGGTTATTCTGATGAATCCGCATATGATAGACAGAAGGTGCAAGAAAATTTGGAGCAGCCAGATAGGTGTGATTTTAATTTGTCTATTAGCTGTTGCCACATTACCTAGTGTTTATGGCTGTCATGCACACATAGATATTCAGCAACCCGCATCAGTTTTGTCCTATTTGCATCCCAAGTACTTTACTAGGTGAATCTCAAAAACAACGCAAAAACTTTTGTTTCTGCCAAATTTCAATAAAACCTCATTGTATCCCTGAAAACTCGTATTTAGAATTCCAAATCAGCCTATCTACCCTTTTTCTTGAAGCACTTGAATAAATAAATAGAAACAAGTATGGCAACAACAACAACAACAACAACAAAAACAACAAAAACAACAGCTCATTCCTAAACACTTTACTAGGTGAATATCAGAAGCAGCGCAAAAGCTTTTGTTTCTCCCAAATTGTAATTAAACCTTATTGTATCCCCGAAAAACTCGTGTTTAGAATTCCAAATAAGCCTATCTTACCTTTTTCTTGAAGCACTCGAATGAATAAATAGAAGCAAGTATGGCAGCAATTAGGAATTCCAAACCGTTTTCAACTCTCTCACCAACGTGAACCTCAATTGAATCATAAAAAGAGAATGAAAAAACAAGTAGTTACTGGTTAATTGCTTTGTTTGGCGTGTAATGTGACTCACTAATATTTACAGATAAAGTTCTTCCTGATGATTTGGTTTCTGTTAGTGTAATCTAACAATCTCATGATTTGATTTTTCTTTGTGGATATACGTTATTAGAAATGAGTTCTTTTAGACACGCTGCTTGTAGTTTTAACTTTGCATGCATGTGATATTTATCTTGCTGCCAACATCTAGTTTCTTTCATCTAATACCTTTTTGTTGTGTTCTTTTAGAAAGATTATTATCTGTCACACTTAAATTATTTAAGGTATGGCTTAAGCAGATCTGGATCTAGGGACATGGATTACTTGCACCATAGTAGGTCAGGTAGAAGAAAGGACAGAGAAGATAATGTTCACAGAGCGGAAAAATGTAGGCGTGTAAGCGATGATTATTTCAATGTGAATGTAAGTGAAGAGACTACGCAGATGAAATTCTGTCATCATCAGAAGAGAAAAGCTCATGATGTTGATGGTAGAGAATCATACGATGATAGCAGACAGGTTAGTGGAGATGAATATCATGATTACTTGAGGAAAAGCTCAAGAAGAAAGAGTTCAAGAAGGAAGAGTAGGGAGAACAAGAGCACCCATGAATCTGATTTTGATGGAGATTCGTTGGCTAGGGAGGGAGAGAAGGAAAGGTACCGAGGTCATACCAGAAAAAGCTCAAAAGATCATAGGAAAAGAGAAAAGCTGGATGATTATGGAGATGGGAGAAATAAGGGCAGAGACGGTGAAACATACCATGATAACAAAAACAGTTCAAGACACCATAGGAAAGCTGGATATACTGGTGTTCATCGGGACAGCAAGAACCGGAGTCACGATACTGATAGAGAAAGGTTTGATAAAGATAGCAATGACGATAGGCACTCTAGCAGGGGGAAAAGCTCGGGAGTGCACAGAAAAGTAGACAAATTCTCAGATGACTCTGACAGTGAGAGACACGGAGCTGGCGTTATTGATTTAGGTGATGAGTTAGACAAGGATGAGGCGAGGCACTCTAGTCACATCAGTGGACATTCTAATGAAGCATCAGAATTTTCAGATGAAGGAGAACCGGCCAAAAGGTTGAAAGATAAGAGGGATCATTCATGCAGAGATATCAGCAAAGCAGATTCTTGTGATGAGAATTCAAGATCAGATAGGAGCGTTGATTCGGGCTGTTCAAGTCAATATGAGGAGAGAGATGGAACGTGTAGTTCAAGATACAATTCCGATATGCCAACTGAAAAAGAGGATCGTTGGGAGCCTGAGCAGCATTCGTACGAGAGACGACACTCATCTAGTCGGAAGGCTTCTAATTCTGGCAGTTCAAGCTGATATAATGTGAGGGATGTCATATGATTATGATTCAGAGTTGTACTATTACACCAAAGCCAGGGTTGATTATCCCGAAAAATCTGAAGAGACTACATTAAAGCATAAAAAATCCAAAAAAAAGTTTGATCGCAGATCAAGAAGCGGCAGTAAATTAAGCAACTGGAGTCACCAAAATAGCTCAGGTGAGAGGGATTTTTCTGAGGATGGCAGAATCCAAGAGTCTCATCTGAAGTTCTCTGGAAGGGTTCGTTAACATGAAGAAGAATCAACTTGATGACTTGCTTTTGATCCACACAAATGTGTACGGAAAGCGCACTACATTTCGCAGGCACAAACAGTGAAGCATGTGCAAATTTTCGAAACCAATCCGCTGTTTGGTACCCTGAGTAGTTTTTCGTAAGATGAGTAATGGTTTTTGTATGGTATCGATACCATTTTGTCATTCTTGCTGTGCAGCATATTAACTTCAACTATTTTGCTGTATCCTTTAACATGTCCTTGAGCTTTAGACAATCGTGAGAGCCTATGGTTAAATGAATTGACCAATTTTATACCGCCATCTGTTTAATGTTCATAAAGAAGTTGATCTCGTTTTTAGTTTAAGAACTATTATACAAATATCATTCTAGTTCTTGACAATTAAAATGTTACGGAATGAATCCACATTCTTCTCTTATCACGTCAATTTTTGGTCCTAAATGTTAATATGAATATTGATCTAGACATTTGAATATTGAGCAAAATTCAAAACATCAATTTCAAAAGACAATTTAATCTTTTGATCTGGCTTAGCTTAACCCTGAACATTTGAACACACAAAATTGTTTGAACTTAAAATTAACAATAACAAAGTTAAGTTTGCGTTTGGTATACAAGTTTGAAATAAAACTTTTAGGTTGAAGTTCATTGACTTTTCAAAAACTAGTTATAATTCTTGTTATTTTTTAGACAAAGACAAAAACTGAGATGAAAAACATAAGTTTATACTTGAGAGCTAAACAAAAGATAAGTAATCAAAACCTAATGAACTCCAATTCCTTGGGAAGTAATAACACGCTCTTTGGGTAGGAAATGTGTGATTGGAAGTTATTCAACTATTGATGGTTTCTTTGTTTTGTTTTTGTTTTCGTTTTTTGTTTTTTGTTTTGTTTTTAAGGGTAAACCTGCAATAAAGTCCTTTTTATATACCCTATATGTAGAGTTCATTTTTAAACCATTTCGATTTAATCAAACGTTATTGTTTGTGTGTGATAATTATAATGTACATTAACTTATAATATTATAAACTAAAACTGAAAAAATAGAAATTCAAAAAAATTTCCCAAAAAAAACAAAAAGTTTCTCAGCCAGTCAACCGGCGGCTCCCCTGATAAGGACTTGGCTAGCACAAGAACATGGATTGCGGATCCTATTCAAGTTCCTATTGGAATCGTAACAAGAGCACTGGCCAAGAAATTTCAAAATGCGTTAAATGGACTGATTCGAGGGATTTGGGCTCAAGCATGGACGTGGAGGCCTATTGAGGGAGATGAACAAGTTGACCAGCCCTTAACAAGCTTGATCAAGTTCAAGAAAGTCAACAGGAGAATCTGTGCTTACTTTCTTTTTCCGGCATCTCTTCCGGTTTCAAGCTACAACAAAAGGAAAGTGATTTGTCAATAAAGGCTGAATTATAATTTACTTTCCTCATTTGGATTTGGGTGCATTTGCTGGGAAGGAAATTTGATTTGGGTGTATTGGCTACTTTCCACTTCCTATTTTAGTTCTTTGACTGTTTCCTTTTCTTTATTGGCATGTAATAGGCTGAAAATTAAGGGATGAAAGTCAGAATTGTTTCCCTTTAATTAAGGCTGAAATTAGGTGGTTATTTCAACTTTCCTTTAAGATTTTTTTTGGCAAGTTTCCTTAAGCATTTTTTGGCTTGAAAATTTGTGGCATTGGTTCTATAAATTGTACCTTTTTCATGCAATAAAGCAGATCATTAATCAGTAAAATTGTGAGAGTATTTTCTCTTTGGTTCTTTGACGAACTATTCGAACTTATCGGAATTTTTCGTGGCGTTCACCATCGACTTATCAAACGGATTTCCACCACCGTTTGTGGCGTCTTCCCGATACCGAGGTTTTTGTTTCGCATTAAACAATGGGTTGAGGTCAAATATACCAAGGTTCTTGTTTTTGTTGAAGCAACGGGTCGAGGTCTCCCATCCAAACCTGAACATAGAACATTCTTGGGTTCCTTCTTCGTTGTCGGGTCTCGTTATTCTTGGCGGGGTTCGCATCATTTGGTATCAGAGCTTCGGTACTAGTCTCAGGTTTGTCTATCCCATTTAATTTAGTTTCTATTCTGGCCGATTGTGTGTGGCCGAATTCATCCAAAAAAAATAAAAAATTCGTTTCGAATTAGTTTTAAAAAAAAATGTAAAAAAAAAGTGTTTCTGAATTTGTTTGTAATTTGTAATTTCTGGTTCTAGTTGTAATTCTTGTTCGTGGCATATTAAAAAAAAACAAAAAACAAAAAAGAAGAAGAAGAAAACAGAAAGGAGTCCCAAAAAAAAAAAAAAAAAAAAAAAAATCAGCCCAAAAATCACCTCACCCCAAAGACCAAAATTTTTTCGTGAAAATTTTGCTAATTTGTGCTTCTGAAAACCTAATCACCCGTGTTCCTGGCATTCCTACTTTTGAACCAGACTTTTCCTTAGTGAGTTCTTGGTGAATTGTTGCTGGGAATTTTGAATATTGTTTGTTTAGTTTCAGAAGAACTGAAAGGGAATTATCGAGTGGAAAAAGGCAAGAATGGTTAGCATATTAGAGGGTAAAAGCTAAATACATTGAGTGAAACACGAGTAAAATTGAGTGTATCATTCTTTGAGAGAAACACGTGAGGGAGTGTGTGAGATCTTTTTCTTCTAACTTTGTTTTGCAGCAGTCATGTCTCACAACAGTGATAAGAGCATTGCTGAAGTTGCGACGAGAATGGCTAATCTAAAAGTGTTTATGGAGGCCATGATGAGTTAGATAAGGTGTGTGATGAGGTTGGAATTGGAGCAGGTACACGAATGGATAGATCAGATGGATAATATACGTGTGTAGCGGCCACAAAACACTCCTAATGTGCAAAGAAGGGAAAGGGACCTAGGAGAATGAGAGATGAAGACGAAGAGTATTATGGGGCTGGTTTTGATGAAGAAGATGATCAGGATTCGGTTGTTGGTAATAGGAGACATGGTGGGCGGTTTAGAAAAGATAGGAATCGAGAAGATAATAGCTTGGGTAGTATTAAGATGAAGATTCCATCATTTCAATTTAAAAACGATTTCGAAGCTTATCTTGAGTGGGAGAAGAAGGTGGAGCTAGTATTTGATTGCCACAACTACTCCTAGATGAAGAAGGTAAAACTTACTGCCATTGAGTTTTCTAACTATGCTATTGTTTGGTGGGATCAGTTAGTGTTGATAAAGCGGCGAAATAGAGAACGTCCGATAGAGACGTGGGAAGAGATGAAGATAGAAATGAGGAAGCGGTTTGTACCAAGCCATTACTACCGGGAGTTGTACCAGAAATTGCAAAGGCTTAGACAAGGTAGCCGTACTGTGGAAGACTATTATCATGAGATGGAGATTGCTATGATCCGGGCTAATGTTGAAGAAGACCGAGAGGCTACTATGGCTAGGTTCCTGAACGACTTAAATCAAGAAATTCATGATAGGATGTTGATGCAGCATTATGTAGAGTTGGAAGATATGGTGCACATGGCCATCAAAGTGGAGCAACAGCTCAAGAGGAGGGGTGGTACACGTGCAGCCCATAGTTTAGGTTCTTTCCCATGGAAACCGAGTTATGTGAAGAAAGAGGATAAACCGGCTACAAAACCTAAATCTGAGCCAAGACAAGAAATAACCAGCCATGGTTTTCAAGGTAAATCCGACCCTACCACTTCTCGAAATCGTGACATTAAGTGTTTTAAATGTCAAGGCAGGGGTCACATAGCAAGTCAATGCCCGAAAAAAAGAATCATGGTGATACGGGATAATGGTGATATTGAAACCGACGACGAGTCAGAAACCGACTCTATGCCACCATTGGAGGACGTGGATGATGAGGAATATGCAGTCCAAGGTGAATTGTTGGTTGCAAGGAGAGCTCTAAGTGTGCAAGCCAAAGAAGACGAAGAGGTGCAGCGAGAAAACATCTTTCATTCTAGATGCCATGTGCAAAACAAGGTATGTAGTGTGATTATTGATGGAGATAGTTGTATTAATGTTGCTAGCACTACTTTGGTTGAAAAATTGGGATTGCCAGTAATTAAACATCCCCGGCCTTATAAATTGCAATGGCTCAATGATAGTGGCGAGGTAAGGGTGAATAAACAGGTGTTGGTTTGATTCCGCATTGGAAAATACGAAGATGAAGTTTTGTGTGATGTAGTTCCGATGCAAGCTGGACATTTGTTATTAGGTCGACTGTGGCAATTTGATGGGCGAGCTAAGCATGATGGCTTCAGCAACAAGTACTCGTTTGTGCTCAATCAAAAACCAATCACTTTTGTGTCGATGACACCGAAACAAGTTTATGATGATGAAGTAAGGTTGCAAAAAGAGAGTGATAAAAAAAAGAGAGAGAGTGATCAAAAGAAAGAGAGTGGCCAAAAGAAAAAGAGTGCAAATCATAGAGAGGCCGAGCAAAATGAGAGAGAAAAAAAAATCAAAATTCGGCCATTGAGAGAAAATCAGAGAAAAAACAAAAGAATTTCTATGCAAAAGTGAGTGAAATTAAGCGGGCAATGTTTTCAAATAAGCCAATAATTGTACTTTTGTAAAAGAGACATTTTTAAACACTTATGAGCTTGACCTTGCTTTGTCTAGTGTTGTTTCTCTTTTGCAAGAGTATGAGGATGTCTTTCCCGAGGGCACACCACATGAGTTACCTCCATTTCGAGGGATTGAACATTGGATTGATTTCATGCCCGATGCAACCATTCTAAACCAACCAGTCTATAGAAGCAATCCCGAGGAAACAAAGGAGCTACAAAGGCAAGTTAGTGAATTAATAGATAGGGGGTACATGAGAGAAAGCATGAGTCCATGCGCCATTCCGGTGTTGCTAGTACCCAAGAAGGATGAGACGTGGAAAATGTGCGTTGATTGCCGAGCCATCAACAACATAACGGTAAAGTATCGTCATCCTATTCCTTGCTTAGATGATATGTTAGATGAGTTGCATGGTTCTTGTGTGTTCTCTAAGATTGATTTAAAGAGTGGTTATCATCAGATTAGAATGAAAGAAGGAGATGAATGGAAAACTGCCTTTAAAACAAAATATGGTTTGTATGAATGGTTAGTTATGCATTTTGGTTTGACTAATGCTCCAATCACTTTTATGAGACTTATGAATTTTTTTTTGCGTGCATTTTTAGGCAGATTTATTGTTGTCTATTTTGATGATATACTCATTATAGCAAAAACTTGGACGATCATGTAGTACATTTGAAATTTGTTTTAGATGTGCTTAGGAAAGAAAAGTTATTTGCTAATATGAAGAAGTGTACTTTTTGCACTACTAAGCTTGTATTTTTGGGATTTGTTGTTAGTGCACAAGGTATACAGGTTGATGAAGAGAGGGTACGTGCAATCCAAGAGTGGCCGAGTCCCACAAGTGTAGGTAATGTTCGTAGTTTTCATGGACTTGCTAGTTTTTACTGGCGGTTCGTGAAGGACTTTAGTAGCATAGCCACACCACTTACCAAAGTGATCAAGAAGAACGTTGGATTTAGATGGGGAGAAGAACAAGAGAAGGTGTTTAAGCTAATCTGGTTTTTTTTTTTTGGGGTGGGGGGGGGGGGGGGGGGGGGGGGTGGCATCGCCTGGGCTCAAGAGTTGGGGGTGGGGGGTGGTCGCTTGGGCTGAAGTGCGGGGGGAAGGCGGTGAGGGGGCCTTGGGTTGGGCCTCATTGACATTAGGGGGGGGCACCTGGGCTTGAGTACGAGGGAGGGGGTAGATTTGGTAGGGGGAGCGGGGGTCTGTCGTCGGCATCGGCACGGACGTCGCTGGTATTGGGAAAGGGTTGTCTTTTTTTAAAATTTTTTCTTTATTAATCTATACTAATTTGAGGTAAGGTGTATGATAATTATTATACAGAAGCAACATCTCAGCCGTTCGATTATATGTGAATGGTTTAAAAAATGAGCTATATCGATATGGTATATAAATGGGGCTTTACTGCAGTTTTATCATTTTTTTTTAAATACAAATGCTTTTATTATCTCCAAAAAAAAAAAAAAAAAAAAAAAGTAAGCAGCAGCAACATCATATTCCCATAACGCCCTGTTGTTGCTGCATCACATTGCGGCCATTGCTCCTTGTCCTTTCAAACCGCACCCCCTTTCGAGCTAGGGGCCATTTGGAACAATTGGAGTTGACTCCCCCCCCCCTTCAAAAGTTGTTTGTTTTATTATCTCATTTCAAATCTTCATCTCTTTTTCTTTCTCTTTTGTTTCCAAAAAACTAAAACATTAAAAATCCAAAAATTTCTTATTTCAAGTCCAAACGAGATGATTCTTACATCAAAATGCTCACAACAACGACATGAATGAAACAATGTCCCATATTGCATATTTTTTAGAACACATTTCAAGTATTGACATTATTCCCTTAATGATAGTAAATTTTTAATTCACACTTTAACCAAACACACATTTTCAAACATTCACTCGTTTATATATATATATATATATATATATATAAAAGCCCCTCCAAAACTCCAACTCCAATTGGTGTTTCAAGCGGGCCCTAAATTCATTTTTCCTTTTCATAGAACCCCAGCTTTAATTTCTTAAAACTTTTTTTTTGTTTTGTTATTTTTTTTTTAATGTTTAGAAAAAAGTTTGAGTGACGGTGAAATTGCAACAAGTAGGCCATTTTCAAAAAGTTTGTATTCATATTCTATAGTACCTTCTGGTGGACGCCAAACACTGGAATCCATTCAGATAAGGGAAATGAAAGCCAACTCTGATGGTGGTGTTCGAGGTTGTGGTTATTCTTGGACAAAGCTCCTAACAATTGATCCTCTTGAAGAAGTTTATTTTCCATCAACATTTTGGAAGAGTGATGAACTTATTATGGAAACTCAATTCAGTCCACCTGTTAGTTACAACCTCGGCACACGAAAGCTTAGGGAGCTCTCTGTTCATGGCATAGAAATGGATTGGATACTCGTCTCAAGTCCTTTTACGAAGAGTTTAGTGCCACCCAACTGGAGGGAAAAAAAAAAAAAAAACTGGCTCGACAAAAGGGTGTGAAAAAAAAAAAAAAAATCCGAAGAGGAATTAGTCAAGGTTTACATGTTGGCTTTTGATTTAGGTAGGAATTGTATCTTAGTTTTCTTTATTTTGGAACTGAAGCTGTCACGATCCAAAACCGGGGTAGTAATGTGTAGGGGTTTAATTACAAATAATTGTGTAATTGAAATCATTAAATAAATAAAATACGTAATATTCTGAAATTCATCACTTTTGTTGGAAAAATCAAATCCGATATCAGAGTTACGGCGCAGCGGAAGTTTTAAAATTTTTATGTCGATTCGGAAAAGAAGCTCATGATGCATATAACAATAAATTAAATTCATGATCAAGCGTATCTTATTTCTTGGATTCCGGAATTGCTAGAGCGTTTGACCAATGTGTCTTCTCTACTATTCTTGAGTTCCACGTCTCAGAGTGTGTGTGGGCACACGTTCTATGAATCCAAGCAACCGGTAATACTTTCCGAAGACTAGATCCCACCTTTTCAATTCCAATGTACCTCGTTGAGAATTCGATCCGGGTTCGTTCTTCAAAACTACAAAACAGGAACCGGTTAACCTTCTATGAAAAATATCACTTGGCTTAACCTTCCTCATAGTTTTGATTCAATGAAAATTTCTCTCTTTTTCTCATACCCAAGAAGGACGAATTTCTCAAGCCCGAAAAACCTAGTTTTTGTTTTTCTCTCTCCCAAAAAAAACGTCCACCTATTGTGTATGATGATAGTTGGCTTTTTTCAAGAACCCCTAGCCTTTATATAATACTCCAATCCTTTTTCAAAAATATCTCCTACTTGAAAAATAATTAATAATTATTTTTCTGGATAATCTTTTAAACCAAAGGATCATTCAAATTTCGGGCAAGGTTCTTTAAACCTTATGGATGGTTTTTTGTTAGAAGAAACTCAAAAAAATTCGTGCTCCCCCTTATATGTAGAATGATTGGTGGTTCAAATTTAAATTAAGAATCTAGACTAGTCAAAAAGTCTTAAGCCTATCTTGATTCAAACTCCTTTTAAACCTTTGAATTTAAATAAGATTTTCTTATTTGAATTTAAATAAATATTTTCCACAAACATTATCCATATTTAATTAATTTAAATAAATGGAATATTTTAGATTTCCTTTCCACGAAAAAAAATGTGCACCATTCTTTAACAAAAGAAAATCTGTCAAATAAGCTCTATTATTTAAATCAATTAATAATTTAATGCTTGTAATATATTTAAACAATTTTGAAACAAAATATTCTTCCCTCCATCCATTAAAAAAAAACCGTGCACCATAGATTAGGAGAGAAAAATTTTGTTTTCAAAAACTAAATAATTCAAACACAATCTTATTTCCAAAATTCAATTAACCAAAATAATTAACAAATAATTATTTTGTTTGCAACCAATCATATGTTAACAAATCACATTATTTGTCTACATTAATTTAACATGTCCAATCCTTTCGGGATTGCATGTTAGAGAGTACCATGTCTTAATAGACATTATTAAATTCCCATTTAAATTTACCGATCTCATTAGAAACAAATCCCAAGACGCTATATGGAACTATATGAGCTAATAGAGGGACCCGATGGAAATATGTAAAGAGGCTCCTATAATTGTGAAAAATTAATCATAGATTAATTATTCACCAATTATCAACTTCAAAACTATTCCACTAAAAGTTTGAAGCTGAACTCCTGTTTACATACCATATTACGAAAGCTCTCTAACGCAGTGCTTTTTCCATGATTTATTCATCACTTGCTTAATCCCCATATGTTATTCATGATTGAATTAAGGACTTTTCCGTTTTACCTTTTCAATAATTTTAACTTAAAGTTCCATTATTCTCTAACGAAAGAACCACCAATTGTAAAGCCATACAATCGGTAAACCATCAGAGAACACAAAGTAAACCGATGACGAAGATCTTGTTATATTATCTTTCAATTCCCAAATAATTCCTTTAAGTAGATAACATATACTACCATTAAGATAGCTATAGATTCCGTATCTATGAATCTTGATCTCTCCATCCATAAGTCATACACCCAAATCACAATATATTGACCATCAATTATCAGTGTCTCACCTATAGTGGATCAAAACGCATAAGTCATGGATGCGAACTAAAGTATTCATTTCAGGATTAAGATTAATGTAGGATGATAATCAAAGCGTCATTGATTCTTATAAACGGAATTATTAAACCAAATCAATTAACACTTTAGGTTTAGCCCAATGTCATACCTTAATACTGGTATACATTAAAGTTTCTACTCGGAATCTATCCGATGGTCAAGACAAACCATCACTCCAAGGAAGTAGACAACCTTTACAATCTTATCATGAATAAGATCCTCAAATCTTATTCCATCGATTGCGAACCATTTATTTAGACTGTTATCAAATTACCACGTCTTCTATGTATACCCCGTATACATATGGTAATCCGATATATTACCAACAGCTAAGGAGTATTTTATGTTTACTCAAAATAACCATACAATCAACAAATGAAAGTAAATAGGACACAACTTATTAAATATGAATAACCTCCTCTTATTAATATCAAAATGTCATATTTACAGAAAATCCCTAATATTGATTTTCTATCCTTAGGGCACATATAGATCCTAACAATCTCCCACTTGCCCTAAGCGAGTAAATGTGGCATATTACGCATCCACATGCCTTCGATGTGTTCTTTGAATCTTCTGGCCACCAAAGTCTTCGTGAACGGGTCGGCAAGATTGTCCTCTGATGCGATTTTGCCAACCGTCACATTTCCACTCTCAACAAAGCCTCTGATAATGTGATATTTTCTGTCAATGTGCTTACTCCTCTTATGATGCCTAGGATCCTTGGTATTAGCTACTACTGCATTGTTGTCATAGTAGAGCGCCATAGCTTTATCCATACCAGGAACGAACTCAAGGTCACCAAGGAACCTGCGGAGCCATACCGCTTCCTTTGATGCCTAACTGGCTGCCACATACTTGGCTTCCATGGTCGAGTCAGCAATGCAAGATTGCTTAATACTCCTCCACACAACGGCGCCACTTCCAAGGGTAAAAACAGATCTTGAAGTCGATTTTCTTGAATCTTGATCTGATTGAAAATCAGAATCTGTGTATCCTCTAGGAACAAGGTCCTGACCGGAATACACTAGCATATAGTCCCTCATTCTCCGTAGATACTTGAGTATATGCTTGACCGCAGCCCAATGGTTCGGTCCTGGATTCGACTGATATCGACTTACCATACCAACCGCAAAACAAATATCAGGCCCAGTGCATAACATAGCGTACATAAGACTACCTACCGCTGATGCATAAGGTACATTTTTCATTCGCTCCCTTTCTTCCGATGTCTTGGGACAGTCATCTCTAGAAAGCTTGATTCCAATCCTGAAAGGTTGGGCACCTTTCTTGGAATCTTTCATAGAAAACTCCTCAAGTACTTTATCAATGTATGAAGCTTGAGAGAGTGCTATCGTTTTGTTCTTTCTTTCTGTAAAGAGTTAAATACCAAGAACATAACTAGCCTCTCCCAAGTCCTTCATGTCAAACTGTTTGGCTAACCAAACTTTGACAGATGATAATGTTGCCACATCGTTTCCAATAAGCAATATATCATCCACATAAAGTACAAGGAAAACCACTTTCTCGTTCTTGATACATTTATAAACACATGGTTCATCAATGTTTTGTTTGAATCCATAGGTTTTGATCGCTTGATCAAACCTAATATTCCAAGAACAAGATGCTTGCTTTAATCCATAAATGGATTTAAGCAACTTGCATACCTTGTCTTCTTGGCCCTTTGCCTTGAACCCGTCTGGTTGTATCATATAGATATCTTCCTCAAGAGAGCCATTCAAGAAAGCTGTCTTGACATCTATTTGCCAGATCTCATAATCGAGAGCAGCCGCAATGGATAAAAGAATGCGGATTGACTTGAGCATTGCTACAGGCGAGAAGGTTTCATCATAGTCGATTCCTTCTTTCTGCGTATAGCCCTTTGTTACAAGTCTTGCCTTGAAAGTTTCCACTTTCCCATCCACACCTCTCTTCCTCTTGTATACCCACTTACACCCAATCGGTTTTATACCTTGGGGTAAGTCTACAAGTTTCCAGACCCCGTTGGAATCCATAGGTTCCATCTTGGTGTTCATAGCCTTTTGCCAAAGACTAGAATCAACATCCTCCATAGCTTCCTTGTACATAGCCGGATCATCAACATGTTCTATGGATTCTGCTTCAAAAACTTCACCATTGAACATGTACCTTTTAGGTTCCATGATAATCCTCCCACTACGACGAAGCTCCCGTGGTTGTTGATTCTTTAATGGTTTTTCCACAATGTTTTCTGTGACTTTAGGAATATCCAAACCCGAAGTCATCTCCTCAAGCACTACTTTGCTACGAGGTTTAAAGTCTTCCATGTAACTTTCCTCCATGAATGTTGCACGTGTAGAAACGAAGACTTTATTTTGCTTCGGATTGTAGAATAGACCACCTTTTGTCCCTTTTGGATAGCCAACAAACAAGCACACTTCTGATCGTGACTCCAACTTCTTCGCTTCCTTATCCAGGACGTGTGCCAGACAACCCCAAATTCGAATATGATTCAAATTAGGTTTCATACTCGTCCAAAACTTGTAAGGAGTTTTCGGAACCGATTTGGAGGGAACGTTATTCAGAAGATAGCATGCAGTTTGTATGGCGTGCCCCCAAAATGACAAAGGTAATGTGGAGTAACTCATCATAGACCGAACCATATCCAATAGGGTCATATTCTTTCTCTCAGCTACACCATTCTGTTGAGGAGTACCAGGTGCAGTCAACTGGGATTGTATCCCATTCTCTATCAAATATCCTAATAACTCATCTGATAGGTATTCCCCACCTCGATCTGATCGAAGTGTCTTAATGGACTTGCCTAATTGTTTTTCCGCTTCAGCCCGAAATTCTTTGAACTTGCCAAAGGCTTTGCTTTTGCGAGTCATCAAATAGATATATTCATACCTTGAGGAATCATCAATAAAAGTGATATAATACTCATACCCACCACGTGCTTCTATGTTCATGGGACCACAAACATCCGTATGCACAAATTCTAAAAGTTCCTCGGCATAACCATCCTTGGCAGCAAAGTGCCGTTTAGTCATCTTGCCCTCCAAACAGGATTCACATTGTGGCCAAGGTTCAACCTCATACAAGTCAAGGCATTCCTCCTTTACTATCCTTTGAATTATGTTAAGGCATATGTGACCAAGTCGTAAATGCCAAAGATATGATTTGTTAAAGTGAGAAGACTTATGTCTTTTAGAGTTCTTTTCCAATTCTGTATCAAGCAGTGAGTGCATTTTAGGATTGATAAAATAAAGATTTCCATGCATCCATCCATTACAGATAAGATAATTATTTTTCCTAATAACAACTTTATTATTAAAAGAAACTGAATAAGAATATTTAATTAAACAAGCTACCGAAATTAGGTTCCTCTTGAAACTAGGAACATAAAAACAATGTCTCAAAACAATAAACCTAAATTCATCAAAATAAAGATGCACTTCTCCCACTACTTCAGCTCGCACCAATGTCCCATCACCGGTTCTTAACGTGAAGTTCTCCTCATGCAGACTTCTCGTTACCTTGAACCCCTGCAGAGAAATACAAACATGGTTAGTAGCTCCAGAATCTATAACCTAATTGTCCTTAGATTCTTCCACTAAACAACCCTCAAGATACAGGATATCGAAATTACCTTTTTGCTTTTGCATAGACAGGTATTCTCGACAATCCTTCTTGAAATGCCCTTTCTTCCCACAGTGAAAGTACTTAGCCTTTTTGGGATCCACCTTTCGCTTCTTAGTCTTGGTAGACTTCTTAGAAGTAGGTGCATTCACCGCAGGCTTATTCCCCTTGTTCTTCCCTTTTTCCTTCTTCCTTTTGGGATAAGGAGCAGGCGAACTAGGTTCAGCCACATTTGCCTCAGCCTTAGATCCAGAACCCTTAAAAATGTTCTCAAAGGCATGCAGCTCTTTCATCAATTCTGTTAAAGACATCTCCTTCCGGTTAAGGTTGTAGGATGCCTGAAACAAATCGAAATCCTTGGATAAGGTTTGGAAAACCATAACCAATTGAGTTGCAGAATTGATCTCAGCCCCATTTGCCTGAGCCTCAGACAAATAAGCCATGACTTTCATCATGTGCTCTTTGATGGGAGTTCCAACCTTATGCCTGCAGTTCATGAGACCTTTGATAGCATCGGTCTTAGCTTGGATAGTTTTTTTTCACCAAACATTTCCTCTAGGTTATCCATGGACTGCCTAGCAGTTTGATGCTCTTTATGCTGTTTCTGGAGCACGTTAGACATGCTCGCCCGAATATAGCACATAGCACTTAGGTTGGAATTGTCCCAGCGCTCAAGCACTACAAAATCCCTATCAGGAGCATCGATCGCAGGTGCTGGCAGTCGAGGTTGGGTTAGGACAAAACTGTGTTTCTCAAAGTTTAGGACAATAAGCAAGTTCCTTTTCCAGTCATTAAAATTCTCGCCAGTTAATTTGTTTTGCGTAAATATCACAGATAAATGGCTCGACATTTTGATCTATAATAAGAAAACATGTAATAAGTACGAGCAAACATCCTATGAGTTTATAAAATATGATTTTGTAATGAAACGAAAAGATCTAAATGCAATCGAAATGTTCATGTATAAAACCCTTAAAACACATACTTTACAACGATAATTCCTAACTTCTGCTTTCTAAACTACCGAGGGGTAGTCATAGAATAACTAGTCAAGAACACGGATCCCTTCCGATTAATACATATTCGTCCATGGAGCAAACTCCATTAAATATATATTAACTATCGTTTATTTGGCCACTACTTTATATAACAGAGCCTCGAGGGAGGGTTAATAAATAAAGTAGTATGAGTGTGTAACCATCGTTTCCAATTTTGAATCCATATTTTACATCCGCCACCGAGGGGTGATCAAAACATAAAACATGCCCAAAATTGTTATCCTTTCGGAAATCCAAATCAGTGTGCGCTCTAGGTAAGATACCTATCCGAAGGGAATTCCTAGGTCAAAACCGAGTAGTAGGTATTACCATGCGTAACTATTGGACCAACGATGGAGGCCGTAGGTCTTAGTGTGTAAAACCTTCTCCCACTCATTCTTTTGAATTAAGGTTTTTGTTTTTCATGCATAAACAATATTTATTGAGTGGCACTCCCTAGTCTATATGGCATGTTATCAATACATCACGAAATAGTATAACATATTCATCTAGCAACACATCATCTATAGTTTGCAAAATATGTAAATAGCTGTGGATCATGATTCCATCCTAGAGAAAAGAAAATTGCAAAATTTACAAAAATTAACCGAAACATATATCGGCCTTCATTTGTAGATCCATGCCTTGTATCCTTCTTCAATGTGTCTTCCTTCTCCAATGTCACATCTTTTTAAATTTAAAATTAAATTTAAATTTCAAAAAGATTATATGTGATTTTTAATTTTAATCAAAATTACAAAATATCATAATTTAAATAAAAATCCGGTTTATTAAAATTTAAAATTCAAAAAAATTTTGAAATTTCCAAATTACAAATTTAAATCACAAAATTTTAAAATTCATAATAATATCCATTAAATTTAAATTTAAATTTTCAATTTTGATTTCCAAATTATCAAGATCACATATCATTGGAAAATTTAATTTTCAAAAAGATTATGTGATTTTTTTATTTTTATTTAAAAAACATTTTTTAATTGAAAAAAAAAATCACATCCTTTAAAAATTTCCATACCTTCGTTCATCTTCAATATCCTCGAAAGAACGACCTAGCGGTGATAATAGACCGCATCTATTACACTTGAAAAACCTAGATACAAATTCTAACTCTATGGAATCATGACCGGAAAAATTGAACAAGCATTATATATTATAAAAATAATATAAAGCATTCATTCATCCATACATCCATTCATAATATATTTAACATACTCAAAATAAAACCTAGAGTGCCATGTCTCTAAAATATTTCATTCATGCATAGAGAGAAATTTATTTGATCAAATAATTTATGTTATATACATGATCATAAGTTAGCTCTGATACCTATTGTTGGAAAAATCGGAACCGATATCAGAGTTACGGCGTAGCGGAAGTTTTAAATTTTTTATGCCAATTCGGAAAAGAAGCTCATGATGCATATAACAATAAATTAAATTCATGATCAAGCGTACCTTATTTCTTGAATTCCGGAATTGCTAGAGCGATTGACCAACGTGTCTTCTCTATTATTCTCGAGTTCCACATCTCAGAGTGTGTGTGGACACACGTTTTATGAATCCAAGCGACCGGTAATGCTTTCCGTAGTCTAGATCCTTCATTCTCAATTCCGATGTTCCTCGTTGAGAATATGATCCAACTTCTTTCTTCAAAACTGCAAAACAGGAACCGGTTAACCTCCTATGAAAATTATCACTCGGTTTAACCTTCCTCACAATTTTGATTCAATGAAATTTTCTCTCCTTTTCTCACTCAAGAGTATGGCCGAATATATGATGTGGAAGAAACCCAAATTATTTTTCCTCTCACTCCAAAAACGTTTTTCTCCTTAGTGAATGACCAAAAATTAGTTTTTCAAGAATTCCTAGCATTTATATAGAAGTCCAATCCTTTTCAAAATTTATCTCCTTTAAAAATAATTAATAATTATTTTTCTGGATAAATTTTGAATCAAAAGATCATATAACTTTAGGACTAGATTCATTGAACCTAAAAATGTTTTTCCAAGAGGAAATCAATCCTCAAAAATTCGCCCACTTTGAGATAAATCTTGATTGGTGGTTCAAATTTTAAATCAAGAATCTAGACTAGTCAAAAGATCCTAGTCCTATCTAGATTCAAATTTCTTTTAAACCTTTTCAAATTTAAATAAGGTTCACTTATTTGAATAAATATTTTCCACAAACATTATCTATATTAATTAATTTAAATCAATGAAATATTTCAAATTTTCTTTCCTCACAAAAACTGTGCACCTCTTTTAAGGAAAGAAAAATCCATCAAATAATCTCCATTATTTAAATCAATTAATAATTTAATGTTAGGAATATATTTGAATAATTTTGAAACAAAATTTTCTTCCTCCATTCAATTAAAAAACGTGCACCTATTTTAATTAGGAGAGAAAAATTTTGTTTTCCAAAATTATATAATTCAAACACAATCTTATTTCCAAAATTCAACTTAACTAATCACATGTCAACAAATCATTTGTCTACAAATTTCACATGTCCAATCCTTTCTGGATTATATGTTAGAGAGAGTACTATGTCTTAATAGACATTACTAAATTCCATTTAAATTTACCGATCTCATTAGGAAGACGCTATATAGAACTATATGAGCTAATAGAGGGACCCGATGGAAGTATGTAAAGAGGCTCCTATAATTGTGAAAAATTAATCCCAGATTAATTATTCATCAATTATCAACTTCAAAACTATTCCACTAAAAGTTTGAAGCTGAACTCCTGTTTACATACCGTATTACGAAAGCTCTCCAACGTAGCGCTTCTTCCATGATTTATTGATCGCTTGCTTAATCCCCATATGTTATCCATGATTGAATTAAAGACTTTTTCCATTTTACCTTTTCAATCATTTTAACTTAAAGTTCCATTATTCTCTATTGAAAGGATCACCAATTATAAAACCATACAATCGGTAAACCACCAGAGAACACAAAGTAAACCGATGGCCAAGATCTTGTTATACTATCTTTCAATCCCCAAATAATGCCTTTAAGTAGACAACATTTACTATCGTTAAGATAGCTATGGATTCCGTATCTATGAATCTTGATTTCTCCATCCATAAGTCATGCACCCAAAACACAAGTATCTTGACCATGAATTAACAGTGTCTCACCTGTAGTGCATTAAAGTACATAAGTCATGCATACGAACTCAAGTAATCATTTCAGGATTAAGATTAATGCAGGATGATAATCAAAGTGTCATTGATTCTTATTAACGGAATTATTAAACCGAATCAATTAACACTTTAGGTCCAATCCAATGTCATACCTCAATACTGGTATACATTAAAGTTTCTACTCGGAACCTATCTGAAGGTCAAGACAAACCATCCCTCCAAGGAAGTGGACAACCTTTACAATCTTATCATGAATAAGATCCCCAAATCTTATTCCATCGATTGCGGACTATTTATTTAGACTGTTATCAAATTACCACGTCTTCTATGTATACCCCGTATACATATGGTGATCCGATATATTACCAACAGCCAAGGAGTATTTATGTTTGCTCAAAATAACCATACAATCAACAAATGAAAGTAAATAGGACACAACTTATTAAACATGAATAACCTCCTTTTATTAATATCAAAATGTCATATTTACAGAAAATCTCTAATATTGATTTTCTATCCTTAGGGCACATTTAGATCCCAACACCGAGGGGTAGTCATAGAAGAACTAGCCAAGAACACGGATCCCTTCCAATTAATACATATTCATCCATGGAGCATAACCCCATTAAATATATATTAACTATCACTTATTTGGCCACTACTTTAAATATCAGAGTCTCGAGGGAGGTTAATAAATAAAGTAGCATGAGTGTGTAACCATCATTTCCAATTGTGAATCCATATTTTACATCCGCCACCGATGGGTGATCTAAACATTAAATATGCCCAAAATTGTTATCCTTTCGGAAATCCAAATCGGTGTGTGCTCTAGGTAAGATACCTATCCGAAAGGAATTCCCGGGTCGAACCCGAGTAGTAGGCACTACCATGCGTAACTATTGGACCAACAATGGAGGCCGTAGGTCTTAGTGTGTAAAACCTTCTCCCACTCAATCTTTTGAATTAGGGTTTTTGTTTTTCATGCAAAAATAATATTTATTGAGTGGCACTCCCTAGTCTATATGGCTTGTTATCCATACATCACGAAATAGTATAACATATTCATCTAGCAGCACACCATCCATGGTTTGCAAAACATGTAAGTAGCCGTGGATCATGATTCCATCCTTGAGAAAAGAAAATTACAAAATTTACAAAAATTAACCGAAACATATATCGGCCTTCATTTGTAGATCTATGCCTTGTATCCTTCTTCAATGTGTCTTCCTTCTCCAATGTTACATCTTTTTAAATTTAAAATTAAATTTAAATTTCAAAAAGATTATATGTGATTTTTAATTTTAATCAAAATTACAAAATATCAAAATTTAAATAAAAATTTCGTTTATTAAATTTTAAAATTAAAAAAAAAATTCATAATAATATCCATTAAATTTAAATTTAAATATTCAATTTTGATTTCTAAATTATCAAGATCACATATCATTGGAAAATTAAATTTTCAAAAAGATTATGTGATTTTTTTAATTAAAAAAAGGTTTTTTTTTAATTGAAAAATTCCAAAAAAACAAAAAATCACATCCTTTGAAAATTTTCATACCTTCGTTCATCTTTAATTTCCTCGAATCCATTGTAACCCGAATTTTACAAAAAAATTCCTAGATACAAATTCTTAGAATTGAAATAACGACCTAGCGATGATAATAGACCGCATCTATTACACTTGAAAAACCTAGATATAAATTCTAACCTCTATGGAATCATGACCGGCAAAATTGAACAAGATCATATATTATAAAAATAATGTAAAGCATTCATTCATCCATACATCCATTCATAATATATTTAACATATACAAAATAAAACCTAGAGTGCCAACTCTCTAAACTATTTCATTAATGCATAGAGAGAAATTTATTTGATCAAATAATTTATGTTACATACATGATCATGAGTTGGCTCTGATACCAATTGTTGGAAAAATCAGATCCGATATCAAAGTTACGGCGTAGCGGAAGTTTTATGTAATACCTAGAATTTCTATGTCATTGTTTCTTTTGCAAAAGGAATTATATGCATGCCATGGAGGTATTTACGGAAAAGCTCAGTTAAGAGTTTTTCACACTTTTTATGAGATCTTATGGCTTAATAAGACTCAAAATAAGTTGCTACGCAAACGCCCTTTTAAGTTGAAAATGATGAAAAAGTACGTAATTATGGAAAAGTCAAAGTTTGACCGAGAGCAGTCAACGGGTTGACTTTACAGTATTACGTGATGCAGTATGGAAAAGATACTGTAAAACTCGATATAATGGGCAAGATAGCTCAAATAGGCTTTAAAACCACCTTAGAAAAATCAAGCACACCTAGTATAAATCAAGGGCAAAAAGGACTTGAAAAATTAGAAAAAAAAGTTATACTGTCCGTTTTTACACAGATGAATTTTGGACTGTAGTACAGTATAAAAATACTGTGTTTAAGCAAACACAGTATTAGAAATATCTGTGTAGTGGAAAAATGGACTGAATATTGAGGAAAAGCCAAACGGGGCTTGGTATGGATGTCATCATCCTATCCTCAATTTATGACATCATAATTGGATTAAATAAGCTTGGAAAGAAAGCCAAGAACTCTCTAGAACATGATGACATGGCCGGCCACCTAGAGGGCATAAATGCAAGAATTTTAACTTCTGGGGCCAAAGTGCAAATTTTGGAAATTTGGTGATGTAAGCATGTGATGTCACCTAGATGATGTCACCAAGATGAGGTCATCTTGCCTTGCTCTCCAAGTAGACAGCCGGCCACCTTGCATGCCAAAAGTGTGAATTTTAATTTTCAAGGGGTTGTTTTGGGATTTTGGCAAAGTTTCATTTGCTTATAAATACCCATGAGATGGGCAGATTTTTGGGGCTGAAAAATTGGGAAAAACAGCCAAACTCTTGCCATTTTTCATCAGAAAAATCCGCTGCCTTGGAAGAGAGAAAGAGAGAAGGAAAAAATTTTTTTGAAAATCCAAGGGAGATTAGGCTAGGGGGTGTTCGGATTTTCAAGCTAGGAACCAAGAGGAAGTTGAAAAAAAGTGGAGACCCATTTTTCTAGTTGTGGCCGAGTGTGGGAAAGAAGAAAAGGAAGATAACATTTTAGTGGAAAAATTGGTTAGTGGCCAAGAGTGAGGAGAAATCACCAACCAAGCAACCAAAAGAAATTTTGGTGCTCCTAGGTGAGGGTGAGTTCGGCCATGAGTGAGCAAGAAAAGGGGAAGGAAAAATTGGAGAGAAATTTGGATCCACCAACCCTAACCCATTTCTAGGGTTGGCCAAGGTAAAATTTCCCATAAACCCTAACCTTTTTCCATTTGAATTCATTTTGAAATTTATTTGTATTTCAAGTCAAAAGTATGTAAGAGCATAAGCTCCAGCTCTTATTTCAATTGCCCTAGAACTAGGTATGGTGCTTGATTAGGATTTTAAGGGTGGTTTGGCTATGGCTTTATTTATGCTTTGCTTGCTATATGTTTATGCTTGCTTGCATGCTAGGATTTTTGCATGATCAGATGGTTGGTATGTGCCTTGTTTGTGCAAGCCGGTTGTGGCAATTATGCTAGGTTGCTAGTGTTAGCCGAGAATGGCATGAGATGGATGAATGGAATGTGATGCAAACCTAGATCATGCAAACCCTAGGTTAGGGCAGATCTGTTTTGGTTTGCATGGAGACGTTAGAAATACATGATGGTTCATGTGGGACGTTAGAATACGCTGCTTGTATGCTATTTACGCTCCCGAGTGTTCGGTTGAGTTAGACTTCGCGGAATAGGACGTAAACCGGACTTAACAACCGAAACTGCCAGTTCGGATTCAAAACTGGCCAGTTTCGGGAAAGTGGAAATTTAAGGCCTTTAGAGGCCGAATTGGGTGAAACGTAAAACATAAAAGTTGTTTGGAAGAGTTTTTCCTAGGGGACAACATGGACGGTTTCTCAAAATGAGGCTTCAATGGCCTCCGTTTCTATAAAAATCCGAGACTAGTCTGCCCAGACATAGTTCACACGACCAGCCAGTTTCAAATGAAAACTGACAAGGATACAAGTGGAACTGGATTTTTCACAAAACATGAAAGTCTTAGGATTTTTTGAGAGTTACAACTTTCGTGAAGATAACTTTTTCAAATTCTAAATGAATTTTTAAACTGACATGGTTTTCTGAAGTCGGTGCAGGGAACAGGAAATTCCTGCACAGGATTTTCTAAAAACTGTTTCAGAAAAACTATATTTTTCTAATTTTCACTGTTTTGACGATGGTGACTGTTCCAACGACAGTTTTCAACCTCAAATGATTGTACAAAACCCCATTTTAAGAATATGGATTTTTTTTTTCAAGTCAAGTAAAGAGTTTTGGGATTAATTTCCTCAAAATTTTCAAGTTAAGGAAAAATAAGACTTTCAAGCTAAAGTTTAGTAAGTAAAGCGATTACGCATGATAACCGGGAAGGATACCCGAGTTACTGGGTCAAGCCCAAGGCCCAAAGGTTGACCCAAAGAGGGTTGACCATAGTTGACCGTAGTTGATTTTGGTTGACTAACAATATTGACTTAGTTAACCTTAAGGGTTATCTAATGTAACCCTAAAGGATACCCATTGAGTTAAGATAAAGGGTTAATGGACATAACCCGTTAGTTGTGGATTAAAGAAGAAGCCTAAGGTTGGAAGATGATTTAACCCTAATGGTACGTTGTGGGCTTAGTATATAAGGTTACCCAATGTAACCTTTTAAAGAAACAAATTCATAACCATAGGGTTACTAAGTGTAACCAAGTAAGATTTTATGCACAAAGGGACATACAACCAGGATCATGTAAGCATGTTGGTTAGGTCACCAATATTTCACGAGTTTAACTAGACTGTGTCCTTCATCGAACAGGAAGTAACCTGCAGCTGTACTCGGAAGAGGAGCAGCATTACGTGGGACATAGCGAGAGAGATAAGTACAACTCCGCCTACAGCATAGGCTTTGTGTTGATACTTGCCTAAGTATGTGATGTATACTGTCAAGTATGTTAGATGTATGCTAGGGATGTATGTCGTATTGCTGCATTGTTATGTGATTCGATGCTTTGCTGTATGCTATGTGGTATGTTAGATTGTTTGTTATATGTGTAATATATTGTATGAAGTAATGTGTTTATGGTTTATGTGAAGCCAAGTTATGATGCAAGCTATGCCAAGGTACGTTCATGATGTATGATATGTCATGTTATGATGATGGAGATATGAAGCATGTGGTATGATTATGAAGTAAGATTAGTTGGCATCACAATGCATGTTCACTAATTCTAATAAGAATAACAAGTCAAGAATGACATGTTAAAAAGAAAGAAAGAAGGCAATAAGTTGCTTGGCGACAAGTCGCCTGTGTCGTGCCTCCCGTCCGAGGTCGGGTTGAGCTATGACAAGAGTAAGTCCATAGTTGCGCGCCGGGTACGTACACTCAAGTAAGGGACCCATAAGTAAGATAAGCTAAGAAAGTAAGATAGAATGAATAAGAAAAGCATAATATGAGCATAACCGGACCATGCATACATTATGCTTTTATATTTCAGTGTGACATGATATGTTACGATGTGTGATATTATGTATGGAAATTATACTATGTTAAGTATGATGAGTATGTTATCTTGAGTACGGATGATTATGCCATGTTATGAGTCAGAAATTACGATTAGTTATGAAAGAGTATGTCATACTTCATAATAAATGGATACGAACGGTATAGTTAAGTATGTTACGAATGGGTATGCTATGTACATGATGTAAGGTCATGTTTTTTTTAATTGTCGCGGTATAGTTAGTTGTACTTGCTGAGCGAAAGCTCACTGTCTTACGTCTATGTTGTAGGTAAGTAACCTACAAGCAGTTGCTGATACAAGATGGAGGAGCATGGCAGGGCGAACTGTGAAATGTGGGAAAAGATGCCGCTACGCGTTTTGTTCTTTCTAAGTATATGATTTGATATTTGTATATCATTCTTTTAGTTACAGTATGTGCGAGTTAGCACAGTATAAAAAAAAATTCTACTGTTTTTCATGTAATTAAGTTATTACAAAGGGCCCATATGTATGCAAGTATGGTAACGGCCTGTGCTAGGCGGGTCGTTATATTTTAAATTTTTTATGCCGATTCGGAAAAGAAGCTCATGATGCATATAACAATAAATTAAATTCATGATCAAGCGTACCTTATTTCTTGGATTCCGGAATTGCTAGAGCTTTTGACCAACGTGTCTTCTCTACTATTCTCGAGTTCTACGTCTCAGAGTGTGTGTGGGCACACATTCTATGAATCCAAGCAACCGGTAATGCTTTCCGAAGACTAGATCCCACCTTCTCAATTCCGATGTTCCTCATTGAGAATTCGATCCGGGTTCGTTCTTCAAAACTACAAAATAGGAACCGGTTAACCTTCTATGAAAAATATCGCTTGGCTTAACCTTCCTCATAGTTTTGATTCAATGAAAATTTCTCTCTTTTTCTCACACCCAAGAAGGACGAATTTCTCAAGCCTCGAAAAACCTAGTTTTTGTTTTTCTCTCTCCCAAAAAAAACGTCCACCTATTGTATATGATGATAGTTGGCTTTTTTCAAGAACACCTAACCTTTATATAACACTGCAATCCTTTTTCAAAAATATCTCCTATTTGAAAAATAATTATTAATTATTTTTCTGGATAATCTTTTGAACCAAAGGATCATTCAAATTTCGGGCAAGGTTCTTTAAACCTTATGGATGGTTTTTTGCTAGAAGAAACTCAAAAAAATTCGTGCTCCCCCTTATATGTAGAATGATTGGTGGTTCAAATTTAAATCAAGAATCTAGACTAGTCAAAAAGTCTTAATCCTATCTTGATTCAAACACCTTTTAAACCTTTGAATTTAAATAAGATTTTCTTATTTGAATTTAAATATATATTTTTCACAAACATTATCCATATTTAATTAATTTAAATAAATTGAATATTTTAGATTTCCTTTCCAGAAAAAAAAAATGTGCACCATTCTTTAAGAAAAGAAAATCTATCAAATAAGCTCAATTATTTAAATCAATTAATAATTTAATATTTGTAATATATTTAAACAATTTTGAAACCAAATCTTCTTCCCTCCATCCATTAAAAAAAAAAAAAAAAACCGTGCACCATAGATTAGGAGAGAAAAATTTTGTTTTCAAAAACTAAATAATTCAAACACAATCTTATTTCCAAAATTCAATTAACCAAAATAATTAACAAATAATTATTTTGTTTGCAACCAATCATATGTTGACAAATCACATTATTTGTCTACATTAATTTCACATGTCCAATCCTTTCGGGATTGCATGTTAGAGAGTATCATGTCTTAATAGACATTATTAAATTCCCATTTAAATTTACCGATCTCATTAGGAACAAATCCCAAAACGCTATATGGAACTATATGAGCTAATAGAGGGACCCGATGGAAATATGTAAAGAGGCTCGTATAATTGTGAAAAATTAATCCCAGATTAATTATTCACCAATTATCAACTTCAAAACTATTTCACTAAAAGTTTGAAGCTGAACTCCTGTTTACATACCGTATTACGAAAGCTTTCTAACGCAGTGCTTCTTCCATGATTTATTTTTCGCTTGCTTAATCCCCATGTGTTATCCATGATTGAATTAAGGACTTTTCCGTTTTATCTTTTCAATAATTTTAACTTAAAGTTCCATTATTCTCTAATGAAAGAACCACCAATTGTAAAGCCATACAATCGGTAAACCATCAGAGAACACAAAGTAAACCGATGGCAAGGATCTTGTTATATTATCTTTCAATTCCCGAATAATGCCTTTAAGTAGATAACATGTACTATCATTAAGATAGCTATGGATTCCGTATCTATGAATCTTGATCTCTCCATCCATAAGTCATACACCCAAATCACAAGTATATTGGCCATCAATTATCAGTGTCTCACCTATAGTGGATCAAAATGCTTAAGTCATGGGTGCGAACTTAAGTATTCATTTCAGGATTAAGATTAATGCAGGATGAAAATCAAAGCGTCATTGATTCTTATAAACGGAATTATTAAACCGAATCAATTAACACTTTAGGTCCAGTCCAATGTCATACCTCAATTTTGGTATACATTAAAGTTTCTACTCGGAACCTATCCGATGGTCAAGACAAACCATCCCTCTAAGGAAGTAGACAACCTTTACAATCTTATCATGAATAATATCCCCAAATCTTATTCCATCGATAGCGGACCATTTATTTAGACTGTTATCAAATTACCACGTCTTCTATGTGTACCCCGTATACATATGGTAATCCCATATACTACCAACAACCAAGGAGTATTTTATGTTTGCTCAAAATAACCATACAATCAACAAATGAAAGTAAATAGGACACAACTTATTAAATATGAATAACCTCCTCTTATTAATATCAAAATGTCATATTTACAGAAAATCCCTAATATTGATTTTCTATCCTTAGGGCACATATAAATCCCAACAACTTTCGATAAAATTCCATTTTAACCACTTTTGAAAAATCATATCGGAGTATTGGGATAGCTAACAATTGACCTAAAGTTTACCAATTTTAAATTTATAGAAAGTAGTCAAGTAGCTTTTTAATCAAATAAATGGTCATTCCAAAATATTAAGTTTTTTACATAAAAAACATATTTGAAAATCCAAAATCCGGTAACATCACACAAACAAATAAAAACAAGAAATAAAAGTACAAATATCCAAATCTAGTCCAGAAATAGGGTGTTTAAGCTAACATGCCTTGGAAAATAAATACTGAAAATAAAAGTATAGATAGATCACCACTGGACCGCATTGACCTTGACGTCACTCCCGTCTAATTGGTGCTACTCCTAGCACCTCCTGGGGAGGGGGTTAAAAACAATAAAACGTGAGCTACTAGCCAAGTAGGATACTATTAACTCATTTAAAAATAATTACCATCGAAATAGTTTGGCTGGGATATGGTAAAACTAACGAGTCCAAAACTTAGTAAATAAACATATGCAGAAATGAAATGCATAGAACATATATACTCACAGATCTATAGCCGCAAATATACACAATCGCAGTGGAACACCACTTAAGTAGACCGATCGGTTAAAGGTAACATTTCGATACCTAACATGGCCCTAAAGTTTTACATATAGCATCCGCCGGTTTCTTAACTGGACAAAGTTTGATATGGTCCTTCAACACACTTGACGACACACACTACAAGCCTTAAAAGCCCTCACTTGAGTCTCTCAAAAATAATGTATCTACCTTTATATACTTTTGATTCAAAACATTTGATACATATATATACGCTCCATTTAAAAACATTTTGAAAACCATTATGCTTTCGAAAATGATTTCTAAAAACAAGGAATTTATAATGCAACATTAATAAAACGAGTTGGGGTATCCTACCTTGTTAGCAAAATAAGTCTACTGATAACTTCACGTATACCGATACTCCTCGCTCCGATTACCAAAACCTTAAATCAAACAACACAAATATCTTAAGTATTTGACATGACCCAAAAGTCAATTATACTAAACATCTAGCTTAATCAGTGTGCTGAAAACAATAATGCATTAAAATATTAAAATTTTCTAGTTTTACGTGCAAATTGTGAAAATTCAGGTTCAGGTTTAAAACACTGTTATTTGAGTTCAAAATAGTAAAACAGGGCTGAATGGACTGAAACATGGTCCTTGTAGGTATTCTGCCTCTGTTCGATTGATCGGTTCGGCGGGTTCGGTTGACTAGACATGGACACAATGTCCTGTCCTATTCTGTGGCAGTCTGGTCGACCAGAGAAGGTGTCTGGTTGACCAGACCGTTGTGCAACAGAGAGTTCTCGACTTTGGCCCAACCTGCAAACTTAACCAAAATACATTCTAATAATTTTCAGATACTCAAAACAGAAAATAAACGATTCTCAAAGCCTAAACAACTAGATTCTAACTTAAATCCACCAAAAATCAGTCAAAATTTCATTTGATATTCATGTTTTCAAAACTAATGAAAATCTAGGTTCAAAACTGAAATTCAAGTTATCTGAAACGCAAAACGAGTTGAAAACAAACGTATCAAACTTCAGAGGCTCGGGGTTTAAGTGTTTCAAGCTCGAGTTCCAGTTTTTATTTGTTTTTCTAAAAATTTTTCCAGAGGGAGAGGCTTGGGAGACAGGGAAGAGGGAGAGTGCTCGAGGGTGAGAGGGAGAGTGAGGAGGAACGGGAAAATTGAGAAATAAACGGGGCTAGGTTATTCATAAAGGAGTTTTGCCCTCCTTGGAGGGTTTTCCGGTTGGAACGGGTGGTTGAAAGCTGAATGAAATATACGGCTGTAGGGTGGTTTAACAGAGCTACAGTGTCCGGTCGACCAGTAAAAAGATCCGGTTGACCGGTAGGGGCAAAATGGTAATTTTTCAAAAGTTTGGGGATAAAAATGTAATTTTCCAAAAATACTTTTAAAACCTTGAAAATATTATTTTAAATGCAGTTTAATTATTTTAAAATACATTTCAGCACACTAATTAATTCAGTTTAGCATAATTAATCATGATTAATTTTAACGGGCATTACTGAAGCATGAGGTTATTGTTGCAATTTGACTAGGGTGTGTTTAATAATATAGATCTTTATATTTCCCATTTTCATAAATATCTGATTATCTTATACTATTTAATAGTTTTATTGCTATATATAGGAAAAATATCATAAATTCCCTTGAACTTTGTCACTAGTGTCAATATGCCCTATGAACAATGAAATGTACCTATTGTGCCCCCTAAAGTTTAACATATGTGTCATATTGCCCTCTCAATTAGTTGCCGCTAGTTTTTCCATTATCATTAATGTCAAAATGGCCTATGAACTTTGCTTTTGTGTCAAAATGCCCCATGATCTTTGCATTTGTGTCAAAATGCCCCATAATCTTTATTATTTGAGTCAAAGTACCCCATGATCTTTAATATTTATATCAAAGTGCTCTCTGATCTTTAATATTTGTGTCCCACTGCCTCATCTATCTTATTTTATTTATCTAACATTGAATAATTACCTAAATTGTTTAGAATAGGTAAAAAAAAAAAATTTCTACTAAAACAAACTGTATGTTTTTCTGACCCACTTTTTTTTTATTATTATTGTTATTTTTTTAATCTTGCTTATTTTAATTCAAATTTACATTCATTTTTATTTTCTTAAACAAAAATACCTACACAACTTATGTTCATTATTTTATTGTTCTAACAGTACAATTTTTAGTTTAATTATGATTGATACTTAATTATGCAAACTAATCTTTTTTTAAATTAAAAAATACAACCAAGAATTGGCATCAGAATAAATTTACAATACTTATTCTCATTATGGGTTTAAGTAAACACATAAATGAAATTCATTATGACTATGATTTCAAATTATGTAGGCCAAGTAAACATCGTATTTGAAATCCAAATCTTGCATCCGAGTCCTACCAACTAGGGTTATGCATAACCAAAACCCATAACCCAAATTAACTTGAATTTAAATAAGTAAAATAAAAAAAAATGTGTTAAAAAAGATGCATATCACTTTATTATAATAAAAAATATATACAATATTAGATAATTAAAATAATATAAATGGTGCAGTTTGATACAAATATTAAAGATCAGGGGGTAGTTTGACACAAATATTGAAGATTATGGGGTATTTTGACATAAATGCAAAGTTCAAGGGGCATTTTGACATTAAAGATAACAGAAAAACTAACGGCAACTAACTGAGGAGGCAACTTGATGCATATGTTAAAGTTCAGGGGGCATAATAGGTACATTCCATAGTTAAGGGGGCATATTGACACTAGTTACAAAGTTTAGGGGGAATTTCTGACATTTTTCCTTATTTAAAAAAAAAAAATTTCAGATAAATTAGATAGCCCTGGTTGCCCTTAAAAGGCAACTAAGCTTTCGTTTTTTTTTTTGGGTGCTTGTTTTTTGTTTTTTGTTTTTGTTTTTTTGGCTTGAAGCTAATAATATTCATAAAAAAAAGAAGTGTACTTTTAAGTTTCAGAAACAAGTTATTTCAAAAAAAGGGCAAATTAAACCTAAGAAAGATTCTAATAATTTATCTATTACACATTTTATTATGAAATGGCAGTACCATTATTTTACTCACTAGTACAAAAGAGAATATCACGACCATTTTTTAACCGTCGTGGTATCTTTTCCACGACGGTTTCCTACCTGTAGTGGTATTCTACCTGTAGTGGTATTCAGGGTCGTGGAATCTATTTGGATTCTACAACGGTTTTTTAACCATCGTGAAATAAACAAAACTGACGTCAAATTGGGGGTAGATAGTAACTTTCCACGACAGTTGTTTCAAAAAAACCGTCATGGAAAGTTAACCTACCACGACGATTTTTAAGAAAACGGTTATGGTAGGTTAACCTACCACGACCGTTTTCTGGAAAAAAAAAAAAAGAAAAAGAAAAAAAAGTCGTGTTAGGTGACCATTAAAAAAAATTACACAATTCATGTCATTTCCCATGGGTGGCAAATACCGTGTGTTATCCATTGCATAACCCAGATTAAAATAATAGCTAATTTTCAATTGATTTTGTGCCACGGTGTACAACAATTATTAAAAAAAATATACACTACATTACAAAATTTATAGATTGTCTTCTAACTATATTGGATGAATTGTATTACAAAATTAGTCCACTCTTGCCTTACTAAACTCATGTCAATGTCGGTATAAAAATCCTTAGTTTGAAGTAAGGATAGTCCATCGAAAGTGAAGGTTATTTCTCGTATAAAGGCTAAAACAAAATTACCATATTCAAACATAACCTTCTTGTAGCGGACATCGAACAGTATCAATCAACGTTTCGTAGTTACGTCACTTTCGTACTCCATTTCCCACCAAAATCTTTCAATCATTAAGTGCCCTAACAATTTAACAAAATTCAAAACAATTAAAACAAGAATAATGTAATGTCAAATCACAATTTCGAATGGGAAAATATACTTACAACTTAATTAGGTCTTCAAAATCATCACCTGGTTCATTTCCTAGAGGATAAAAATACATGACCGAGTCATCCCACGGATCAATAACTGCCAAGATCCAATGTTGGCCGCTGTTATATGGCATGAGATACAACTTTCCTTTTGGTGCGTTTGTTGAGATCCGTAGAATATTGTTGGCTCTCTCTCTATGGTAGACTTCGCGATCTACCCCCTGATTGGAGAAATAAACCCGAACCGTTGATCAACACCTTATTTTTCACAACATTCTACTAAATAGATGCAAAATAATTAGTCAAACTTATTACGAAAAACAACATAAGATTAACAAGGAAAAATAAGTATTGTTTAAGGATATATCTATTACCTGATGTAAACCATTATACTGTTTGCACTCATTTCTTGAAATGTTATGAAATGGTATGCATCTTCAAACCCAATATATATAGGCATGTCATTGCCTTTGATGTATTGTTGTGTCGGGCACACTATTTGCAATCCATCACGCATGGAACATTGTGCGTAGTATGCCAAAGGTGTCAAGTCGTGGAGAATTTCACAAAAGTTAAAAGGAGGTAGTTGTTGTTGCGCAGTTTGTTGTCGTACCTCCGGTTGTGACTGTAGTTTCTTTTTCCCCGCTCTTTTTTTGTTGTGTTTGCTTCCCCGCTCTCTTTTTCATTTTGTGTGCAACTAGCCTTGAAGCTGTTGTGTTGATCAACAGTCTGTGCGGTATTCTCCTTGGCCATGGTCTCTCGGTTAATACCATGCTTCATACAAAGTTCATGTACGGTTCTTTCTAACGCAGCAAGCTGCCGTTTCACTACTGATACTTCAGTATTTTCCCTTAAACTTTGCATAATGTTAAAGTAATGCGACTACCTAATAAACTTAGATTGACCACGGATCTGACCTGAATGTTTGTTATTGCCTAATGACTTGGTCAATATGTCATTAGTCCCCACAGATTCAAAACATCCTTGTGTCTGCTGTTTGTTGAAATCCCCTTATAAAAATTAGAAAACATGTCATGAAACTATAAATAAGGTTGTATAAATAAGAATATCATAGACAATGGATTCTTATACTTACTATCATATCGCCAACAATCATAAATGATGGATTCTTGTACTCTCCACTAGGTTTGACGCGCGTGTCCAGCCACAAACCATGTCGCGGTTGCCATTCTCCTGTCATCTCAAACTGTAGTTTTATTAATTACCTTTAGTAAACATAAAGGTAAAAATAGAAAGTACAACATACTGTAAAAACACCAAACGAAGTAATTCACATATGAGTTTTTGATCAAGTTTTCAATATCCATCTCGGCCTCCTATTGATCCGTATTTGCTTTTCTTTCTTATCTCACATCCTTGTTCTGATAGTTTTTTGAATTCCGGTGAATGTCGATATGTAATGAATCTATCCCAATCATCCTGACTTATGGAGGGGTAATTTTTCACCACATTGGGTGGCTGTTCCCAAACACTTTCTTCATTAATATGATCCTTGACAAAAACCTGGTAAAGATTATATCTAAAATTTTTTACAAACTCTGCGCATGACTTTAGAGCTGGTTTTTTGAATGAAAGTTCCACAGTGAAAGAAGTTATGACTTCCACCCACACTCTTTCTTTCCTTGCAGCTAAGCCGGCACTTTGAAAGTCAGCTATCCATATGGGAATGTGCTCTCGAGCAAGCACTCCAATCCAACTCTGTAGTTCATCCCCCTCCTTTCCTATTGGTTGCCCTTTAGCTTCGAACGAAACCTGAATTCTTTATCCCATTAACAAGATGGACTCGTCTCATAAGAGTCGCTGTTTGTTTACCATCTTCGTCAGGATTGAATCTAGGTGTATTTTTTCGTCATGGTTTTCCAATTTGAGAAGTCGTGGACACATCCTCCTTATCTTGTGACATTTTAAATCAATCTAAAACAACTCCGCATCCAAACACGTAAAAAACAGTCAAAATGCAACAATAAATCATTCTACAATCATGTCACCTAAACGGTCAAAAAATTCACACAAAATCATACTTGTGTAATTGTAAATCAATCTAAACAAAATCTTAACATAATTATGTAAAAAACACACAATCTAATCAAACGGGCATTTTGTCGAACATTTAGTATGCAAAGACATAAATCACAAAATCAACACTTTTTTCCATAAAACAATCCACACCAAATCCTTACCCAAACATTTTAAATCAATCTAAAACCAATTCTCACCCAAACACGTAAAAAATCACACAATCTAATCAAACAGACATTTTGTCGAACATGTAATATGCAAAAGCATAAATCACAAAATCAACACTTTTTTCCGGATAAAATCCAAACCAAACCCTCACCCAAACAATTTAAATCAATCTAAAATTAATTATCACCCAAACACTTAAAAAATTACACAATCTAATCAAACGAGCATTTGTCAACATGTAATATGCTCAAATATCACAAACACATTCAAAACTTTTTTCAAGAAAACAACCACAAACACAGTCAACAATAACCCAAAATCACGTTACAATCAACCAAATGAACTTCCATAATATGTGCGATGCAAGAAAGAGAGAGACTTACCAAGTATACGGCCGTGGGTGTGGTCGGCTTCGTAGCGGGGTAGGCGGCGGAGGATGGGTTTCGAGGAAGAGATTGGAGGGAGGAGTCGTGGTGGCGAAAGAGAGAGGGAGAGGTGCGAGAGAGAATTAGTGGTGGAGTCGCGGCCGGCGGAGATGGGAGGCGATGGAGAAACGGAGAGGCCCGAGAGAGAATGGAGGCGAGGTAGGAAAGAAAATGGAAGGAGGGTCATGGCAGAGGAGATGGGTTTCGAAGGAGAATTTGAAGAGGCGAGAGTGAAAATGTGGAGGGAATGAGGGTTTTTTTCTCTTATCAGTGGCGGATTCACATGAAATGTTGTAAAAAAAAAAATTTAAATTGCACCACATACCACGACCGTTTATGGAAAAAATGGTCGTGGTATGTTGAATGAGGGGGGTTTTTTTTTAAGTGGCGGATTCACACGAAATTTTGAAAAAAAAAAAAAATTTTAATTGCACAACATACCACGACCGTTTTTGGTAAAAACGGTCTTGGTAAGTCATCATCCATGATCGTTTCCAGAAAAACGGTTGTGATATTTTCTAAAAAATTCTCGAACATTAATGAATTTGACTAAAATCACACAAGCGGCCAATCCTGTGTTTCATACATAGAGCAACCCATTATTAATTCTTGTTCTTAATTTCATTCACACAAAATCATATATAAATGTCCATCTATCAGTAATATAATGAGCATAATTAACGTAATTAATACAAATTATAAATTATATACAACGTAAAGAAAAACTATCACGGTCAAAAAAAAATTTTTGGTTCCTCAACACGGTCCACTCGACATCTAAATGAAGCAAGTGTGAAACATCATCATCGAAATCATCAATCTCCTCCACCGATGGCAATCCTTTTGTGAAAGATGGAATGTCAGTGCAATCTTCAACATCTTTTTGGCCATCACGGATTATTCTTGGCTGCAGTGGCACAACTAAGGATAACTCTAAATTGTCAAGATCCGTTGTATAAAATACTTGGACTGCTTGAGACGCCATAATGAAATGATCATTTTTGTATCCCGATCGCCCAAAGCCCACCACTGTCACGCTATCACTATCAATCTTAACATAATTATTGTCGGCCCACTTGCATTTAAAAAGTGCTATCCACAAGCCGCAATAATCAAGTTCCTAAATATCTTCGATGAACCCAAAGTAGTTCATGGAACTGTACACCGGATTCTTGTCATTTGTGGAGGAAATATGCATAGACTCGACACGAAGGGTCACACCACTATTTTAGATGGGATGCTTCTCATCTCTTTCGCGAGTTTAGAAGGAGTAGCCATTGACAAAGTACGATGTATATCCTTTGATTATCGATGACGGTCCTCTTGCTAGCTTCATTAAGTCTTGTGAAATGTCAACCTTCATATGCACATGTATTCTTATCCACTCCTAAAATGTCCGGTTGTGCTCATCTTGAAACCATTTCTCACTTCTTCCTTTTCTTGGATTCACAGCTCTTAACTCTTTCATGTGAACCTCAATGAAAGGCTCTACTTCCTTAGCATTGTGCAAAACATTAAGACAAGCCTTTTCTCATTCATCCTAATTTATCGGTGAAGGAACGCCCACGGATAGTCCTTTCGACATAAATAGCCCACTCTTTGGCAACCATAAATAACCCACTCTTTGGCAACCATAATAGTTCCGTGTTGAACAAATACTCCGAGTAAAATTCAACCGATTCCTTGGCTATGTAGTTTTCCACTATACATCCTTCCGGCCTATTTCGGTTCTTCACATAACCCTTCAAAACCTTTATGTACCTTTCGAAAGGATACATTCACCTCAAATGCACTAGTCCACATAGCTTAACTTCCCAAATTAAGTGCACCATTAGATGGATCATTATATCAAAAAAGGATGGCGGGAAATACTTCTCAAGCATGCACAATGTCATCACCAATTCCGATTGTAGTGAATCTAGCATAAGTGGATCAATTATCTTGGAGCATATTGAAATGAAAAATGAGCATAACTTGGTAATTGAATATCTCACATCTTTTGTTAAAACTCCCCGCAGTGCAAGAGGTAATAATTGTTGCATTAAGATATGACAATCATGTGTTTTCATTCTAATGAGCCTCAAATTCTTCATCGACAACAACCTTTTAAAGTTGGAAGAATACCCACTTGGCACTTTCACGGAAGCAAGCCATTGATAAAAAATTTCTCTTTTCTTGTCTCGAAAATGTGTGCTTTGCCGGAGCTAAGTAAGTGCCGTTCGATCTTTTCTCAGGGAGCAAATTAGGTCTAATCTTCATCTCTTTAAGATCCAACCGTGCCTTTACACCATCTTTAGTTTTATTCGGAATATCAAGCAACGTTCCCACTATCGATTCACAGAAGTTTTTCTCAATATGCATAGCATCTAAGCAATGACGAACGTAAAGTGACTCCAATATGGAAGTTCATAGAAGATTGACTTCTTCTTCCAAGGTCCATCGACCATTGGATCCTTCCGTTTTCTTTTTCCCAAAGCTACTTTTACATCTTTAACCATCCCAAATACATCTTCGTCAGTCAAAATACGAGGAGCGGTTCTTTCTTCGGTATTACCATTAAAAGCCTTCTTTTGTTTGCGGTATCGATGATTTTTTGGCAAGAATCTCCTGTGACTAAGGTAAACGGTTTTCTTACCATTTTCAATCGGATGGATGATGTTGCCTTCATACAAACGGGACAACCTATAGAACTCTTCATCGAATAACCGAATAGGTTGCCAAGTACAAGAAAGTCATTAATTGATCAAATCAACATTGCACAAAGATTGAATGTATCATTACGGTAAGAATTTCTAACTTCTAAACCATTTTCCCACAAGCTTTTTAGGTCATCAACTAATGGTGCCAAGTACATGTCAATGTCATTCCCCGGTTGTTGAGGATCTGAGATCAATAAAGTCAGCATGAAGAACTTCCGCTTCATGCACAATTCTGGAGGTAGATAGTAGTTGACAAGTATGACTGGCCAGGTACTATGCCTACTACTCATATTACTATGTGGGTTCATTTCGTCCGTCGACAAACCGAGACGTAAATTCCTTGGTTCTGCACTAAAATCTGGATGATTGTCATCAAAGGTCTTCCATTGTGGTGCGTTGGCTGGATGTTTGCCATCATCAACACATTTATCATGATGCCAAGTCAAATTCTTAGCATGCTCAGAATTACAGAATAAACGACACACAAACGTGGGGCCGGTGGAATGTACCATAAAACCTTCACCGGCACTTATTTGCTATCATTTGATGGCATATTGCCCTTCTTCCATCTTGACTCGTTACAAACTGGGCATTCATCTAAATCTTCATATTCTTTCTGGTAAAGGACGCAATCATTTAGACAAGCATGTATCTTTTCATATTCCTTTCCCAAAGTGCTTAATGTCTTCTTTGCTTCGTATATACTAGTAGGCACTTGTTAACATCCTGTAGAACATATTTTAGAAATTCTAAAAAAGTTATGAAACTAGAATTCATCCATCCTCTCTACACTTTCATGTTCCATAATTTAACCAATGCCCCTAATTTTGTATATTTTGTACACTCGACATACAAGGGCATCTCGACATCCGTATTCATTGCCTCAAATAACTACGGACGGTGCACAAAGTGTTCTTCCAAATCATTAACATATCGAGCATATTATTACCAACGTCTTCCTCAACAATAGGCTCTTTACCTTTACTCGTCGATGTATATGTAATATTGAAAAAATCTTCATCATGTAAATATCATGTTTGGTAAGAACTAATAATCTCATATGCATGCAAATGCCCTCTAAGATCATCAATGGAATGAGATCTATGATTTCCACAAATTTCACACGGACACAAAATCTTATCACCTTATATGTGAGCTTTAGTAAATGACAAAAATTCTTCAGCACCATCTTCATATGTTTAAGACAATCTATCAAACCACATCCATTTCCTATCCTGGATTTGCAACTCCTACATCAAAATATCAAAGTTTTAGAAGTCAAAGTACTAAATTTAAAAATGTATATCAAATTAATTTAACACCCATTAATTGCCACTACTACAAAAAGTATATTACACGACGGAGATTACACGACGGTTCTTTGTAACCGTCGTGTAAAGTCGTACTTTACACGACGGTTCTTTGAAACCGTCGTGAAAAGTGCCACGCGAGGGACTTTACACGACGGTTCCAAAGAACCGTCGTGTAAAGTCGGACTTTACACTACGGTTCCAAAGAACCGTCGTGTAAGTCCGACTTTACACTACGGTTCCAAAGAACCGTCGTGTAAAGTCGGACTTTACACTACGGTTTCAAAGAACCGTCGTGTAAAGTGCCTCGCGGAGCAACTTTACACTACGGTTCCAAAGAACCGTCGTGTAAAGTGTCTCGCGGGAAATTTACACTACGGTTCCAAGAAGAACCGTCGTGTAAAGTCCGACTTTACACTACGGTTCCAAATAACCGTCGTGTAAAGTTCCTCGCGGAGCAACTTTACACTACGGTTCCAAAGAACCGTCGTGTAAAGTGCCCCCGCGGGGCCACTTTACACGACGGTTTATTGAAACCGTCGTGTAAAGTCGGACTTTACACGACGGGTTTTAATAACCCGTCGTGTATTCCTAACTTTTTTACCCTTGCAGCAGCCCTCATTTCATCTCATTACAGATCTATCGCGCAACCGCGAAAAACATCACAGACACTTGCGAAACCACGTCTCCGCCATTACGAAACCAACACTCGCGTATATTGAATATTTGTAAGTATTGTGATTATTACTTACTCTTCTTTTTATTTATTTGATTTTTATGGACGATTTATTGTAGATGTCAAAAATGGTATATATATATATATTCTCTTTTTTTCTTTTTCGGTATGATTAGTTGTTGACTATACGTTGTGTTTTTAAATGCAAAAACTTGATTATTGAATAATTTGTATGATAAATTTAATATCGATTTAGGGGTTCTTGGAAATGGATCGAAAATGGATGTGGGCTAATAGATTGACTAGAAAATATCGAGATGGGATTGAAGAATTTTTGTCATTTGCGGAAACTCACATGAAGAATAATAAGATTCGATGTCCTTGTGTGGATTGTGGAAATCATAGATCTCATCCAGTTGATGAAGTTAGAAGAAACTTGCTTGCGCGTGGGATTATTTGTTCGTACCAAACGTGGTATTTACACGGTGAAATGTGTTTTAATCCATCATCGAACAACAAAGCGAAAGAAGATGTTGTTGAGGAAGTTGTAGGAGATAATTTGTTTGATATGGTTAATGATTTGGAAGAACAGTTTGTGCATCGTCCGGAGTTATTTGAAGCAATGATGAATGATGTCGAGATGCCCTTGTATGAGGGGGTGTAGTAAATATACGAAATTGTCCGCATTGGTCAAATTATGGAACATGAAGGCATCGGGAGGGTGGACAAATTCTAGTTTCACGGCTCTTTTACAATTTCTAAGAGAGGTTCTACCGGTTGATAATAAAATACCCGCTAGTATGTACGAAGCTAAGAAGACGTTGAGCACTTGGGAATGGAATATGAAAAAATTCATGCATGTCCAAATGATTGCGCCCTTTACCGAAATGCGTACGAGGATTTGGATGAATGTCCGGTTTGTAAGGAGTCAAGATGGAAGAAGGGCAAGAAGCCAACGGATGGCAGCAAAGGTGTGCCGGCAAAGGTGTTATGGTACATTCCTCCGGCACCGCGTCTACGGCGTTTATTCCGTAATGCCGAGCATGCCAAGAATTTGACTTGGCACCATGATAAACGTGTTGAAGATGGTATGCTTAGACATCCAGCCGATGCACCACAATGGAAGACCTTGATGCCGATCATCCTGAATTTTGTGCGGAACCACGGAACCTACGTCTTGGCTTGTCGGCGGACGGAATTAACCCACATGGTAATATGAGTAGTAGGCATAGTACTTGGCCCGTCATACTTGTCAACTACAATCTCCCTCCGAAATTGAGCATGAAGCGAAAGTTCTTGATGTTGACCTTATTGATATCTGGTCCTCAACAACCAGGGAATGACATTGATGTGTACTTAGCACCACTAATCGATGATCTAAAGAGCTTATGGGAAAAGGGGATCGAAGTTAGAGATGCTTACCGTCAAGAGACATTCACACTCCGTGCAATGTTGATGTGGACAATCAATGACTTTCCTGCTTATGGAAATCTATCTGGTTATTCAGTCAAGAGTTCTATCGGTTGTCCCGTTTGTATGAAAGAAACATCCTCCATCCGATTGAAGAATGGTAAGAAAAACCGTTTACCTTGGTCATAGGAGATTCTTACCACAAAATCATCGATACCGCAAACAGAAAAAAGGCTTTCGATGGCAAAACGGAAGAAAGAAACCCTCCCCGGGTTTTGACCGGCGAAGACGTTTATGAGATGGTTAAGGATTTGAAAGTGGTGCTCGGGAAAAGAAAACGGCGTAACAATGATCCCGTGGTAGACGGCCCTTGGAAAAAACGGTCAATCTTCTACGAACTTCCATATTGGAGGACACTTTTTGTTCGTCATTGCTTGGATGTGATGCATATTGAGAAAAACGTGTGTGAATCAATAGTGGGCACGTTGCTAGACATTCCCAATAAGAGCAAGATGGTGAGAAGGCACGGTTGGATCTTAAGGAATTGAAGATCCGACTTAACTTGATCCCTACGAAGAAAGGGGAATGCAACTTACTTACCTCCGGCGAAGTACACACTATCAAGACAAGAAAAAAGAAAGCTTTGTGAGTGGCTCGCTTCTGTAAAAGTGCCCAACGGGTATTCTTCCAACTTGAAAAGGTTGGTGTCTATGAAGGATCTGCGGCTGATTGGCATGAAATCACATGATTGTCATATCTTGATGCACAGTTATTACCGCTGGCGTGTGCGAGGAGTTTTAACGAAGGACGTGAGATTCGCAATTACCAAGTTATGCTCATTTTTCAACTCGATATGCTCTAAGGTAATAGATCCATTGACACTAGATTCGCTACAATTAGAGTTGGTTAAGACTTTGTGCTTGCTTGAAAAAGTACTTTCCACCCTCATTTTTTGACATAATGATTCATCTAACGGTGCACTTAGTCCGGGAAGTGAAGCTATGTGGACCGGTATACTTGAGATGGATGTATCCTTTTGAAAGGTACATGAAGGTTTTGAAGGGTTATGTCAAGAACCGAAATCGGGCAGAAGGATGTATAGTAGAAAGCTACATTGCAGAGGAATCGGTTGAATTTTGCTCCGAGTATTTGTCCACCGCGGAGGCGATTGGGTTGCCGAAGACTACAAACTTTGACTGGAAAAGACTATCCGTCGGCGTTCCATCGCAGGTAAATCGATGTGAATGGGAGAAAGCTTGTCTCTATACTTTACATAATAGGGTTGAAGTTGAGCCTTTTATCGAGCTTCACCTACAGGAAGTAAGAGATAAATATCCAAGAAGAGGACGAAATGAAAAGTTGATACACGATGACCACAATCGGACGTTTCGTCTGTGGCTACGCAGCCATGTTTTTCAGAAGGACGGCTGTTCGCAAGAGTTAATGAAGCTCGCTAGAGGTCCGTCGACGATTGTTACACGGTATACATCGTACTTCGTCAATGGTTATACATTCTACACTCGCGAAAGAGATGAGAAGCATCCCGTTCAAAATAGTGGTGTTAGTATCCGTGCTAAGGCAATGCATATTTCATCTGCAAAGGACAAGAATCCAGTTTATGGAACTATGAACTACTTCGGTTTCATTGAAGATATTTGGGAACTCGATTACTGTGGTTTACATGTAGCACTCTTTAAGTGCAAATGGGCAGACAATAACTATGTAAGGATTGACAGTGATGGCATCACAGTTGTAGACTTTAGACGATTGGGATACAAAAATGATCCATTCATTATGGCATCACAAGCAATCCAAGTATTTTATACAACGGATCCCAGCAATGCAGAGTTGTCCTTAGTTGTGCAGATGAAGCCAAAATTGTACCGTGACGGGCAAGAAGATGAGGAAGATTGCTCCGACATTCCATCTTTCACACAGGGAATGCCACCGGTTGAGGAGATTGACGAATTCGATGATGATGTTTCACACTTGGTTCGACCAGATATTGAATGGACACGTGTTGAGGCAGCAAAGAGAAAAAAGAAAAAAACTTGAACATTATGCCATTTAGTGTGTACAAGTACATTAATTAATTTCTATTGTAATTCATCATGATCTATACCATCTTTACTTTGTTATGTTGATTGGTATATACATATATTTAATATTAAATATAAATCAGGTTTAATGCTACAGTTTGCGTAATTTTTTGTGTACAACACAGTAGTATGAGTTCGTCTGAATGTGGTGCCAAATTTCAAAAAATTTTCAAAATTTTTTTAATATTACACCATATGATTACACGACGGGCCCCCATGGGCCCGTCGTGTAGTAAGATCTTAAACGACGGTCCCAGGGACCGTCGTTTAACTATGTGATTACACGACGGGCCCATGGGGGCCGTCGTGTAATCTCCCCACATCTGGGGAGATTACACGACGGGCCCCCATGGGCCCGTCGTGTAATAGCTCTTAAACGACGGTCCCAGGACCGTCGTTTAATCTCCCAATCTTTGGGGAGATTAAACGACGGTCCCTGGGACCGTCGTTTAACCATGCAATTATACGACGGGCCCATGGGGGCCCGTCGTGTAATCTCCCCAGATGTGGGGAGATTACACGACGGGCCCCCATTGGCCCGTCGTGTAATAGCTCTTAAACGACGGTCCCAGGGACCGTCGTTTAATCTCCCAAACTTTTGGGGAGATTAAACGACGGTCCCTGGGACCGTCGTTTAACCATGAAATTACACGACGGGCCCATGGGGGCCCGTCGTGTAATCTCCCCACATCTGGGAGATTACACGACGGGCCCCCATGGGCCCGTCGTGTAATCCACGTATTACACGACGGGCCCAAGGCCCGTCGTGTAATCTTCCGAATCTGGGAAGATTACACGACGGTCCCAATGGGCCCGTCGTGTAATCTCCATAATTTTTTGAAGATTACACGACGGGCCTCTCGGGCCCGTCGTGTAATAGTCAAAAAATTTTGAACTTTTGTTTTTCGAATTCCGCGCGCAAACTTATTACTTAAATACAACTTCCTCTCTCATTTTCTTTCCACATACCTTCTCATTTCTCTAAACTCTCTCTAAATTTCTCAAGAACCCACTTCCTCCTCCAATCCGCCGCCTACTCCGACGTTGCCGCGCGTCGCGCCTCGCCGCCGTCGCCGTGTCGCCGCCGTCGCCTCTTTCAAGGATTTTTGGTGTTATAGTGTTTATTCATCTTCAAAGACAAACAAGGTAAGTTCATATACAAGTTAAATTAAATTTGGGATTTTGTCTTGTTTTTGTAACTAAAGATGCATTTTTTAGCATGGGTGTTTTAGTTTTTATTATGCTCTTTCTATATTAATGGTTTGTAAGTGGTTTTCACACTTTACATGCACATGAATTTTTCCCGCCCACCAGATGCTCGATGAAATGTCAACTAGAGTTTTTACATGAATAAAATGAAATTTTACATACACTTATGGGGCGCCCTTGGGCTGGCGCCCGTGTGGTGCGCCAGGCGCCCTTGGGCGCCAGGCGCCCGTGTGGGGCGCCAGACGCCCTTGTGGGGCGCCAGACGCCCTTGGGCGCCAGGCGCCCGTGTGGGGCACCGAGGCGCCCTTGGGCGCCAGGGCCCGTGTGGGGCGCCAGACGCCCTTGGGGCCAGGCGCCCGTGTGGGGCGCCGAGGCGCCCTTGGGCGCCAGGCGCCCGTGTGGGGCGCCGAGGCGCCCTTGGCGCCAGGCGCCCGTGTGGGGAGCCAGGCGCCCTTGTGGGGTGCCGAGGCGCCCTTGTGGGGCGCCAAGGCGCCATTGGGCGCCTTCCGCCCGTGTAGGGCGTCTACATTTTGTATATTATTTTTTATTTGTGCCAACATAATAACAATTTAAAAAAATAGAAGAAAAAACTTTAAATACCAATTAACTTAATTTTTGTTTTTATTTTTTGCCAATAAATGTAGGTGAACGAATACAATGGAAAATTCGAAAAAGGGACGAGCACGAAGGAGAAACCCGATGGATCCCACTGTTGAGGGCAAGCGAAGGGCAACAATAATGAAACGCGTCCATATGGCAAGGAAAAGAGGTGAACGAATTCAAGTCACGTTTGACGAGAAAGGACAACCGGAAGGGAAGCACGGTGACGAATTGATGAGCTGGATTGGCGTGCTCGCTCGAGAGCACGTTCCAATATGGATTCAAGATTGGAGATCTCGTGATTTAGACGAATTGAAAGAAATTATTTGGAAAGAAACTGTTACTTCTTCTTTACCGTGGAAGAAAGCTTCCGGACCGCTTGTTTAAAATCATGTGGTGAGGCTGCAAGGAATTTTCGGTATGATCTGTACAAGACATTTGTCGAGGATTTTAGAAATGAAGAAAGTGTGTGGACACGGCCGCAAAAAGTGATTGACAACTACCCCAATATTGAAGAAGAGGATTGGATGAAATTCGTTCAGTATAGAACGTCCTCGCAATTCCAACAACTATCTGATCGTGGAAGCGAAATAAGGACAAACAACGAATACGCATCAAGAGGAGGCCGAGACGGATATAGGAAGCTCGACCAGGAAATGGTATGTCAATAAATTTTGTTTGTACTAAATCGTATCCTATTTATACTAACGATGTTAATTACAGTTTAAGAAGACTGGGAAATGGGAAAAAAGGATGGTTTGTGGCTAGAGCAACAGACAGCCGCAGATGGAGAGTTGAAAGATCCAGCATGTCAAAAAGTTAGCGAGATGATAGTAAGTTTACTAACTAACAATATTTTCTTCATGGCTACAATACGCACTTACAACACTTTTGCTTAAATGATTTCTGTTAATAATCTTGTAGATGGAGTACAACACACAGGCGAGCCAAGGCACTTTCGAGTCAGTTGGCACTAATGATGTATTGTCGCAGGCATTATCTAGACCCGAACACAAAGGCCGTGTCCGTGGCCAATCAAAGTTCGTAAAGCCGTCTCAGTACTTTAACATAAGTCGAAGTTCGAATAAAAACAATGAGGCCTTTCAATCAATGCAACGGGAAATAGAAGAATTAAAGGCGTTGGTGCGTGGTCTATGTGCGAACAAAGATGTGGAGCCGTCGGTTGATCCCAAGAATGTGCCAACCGTAGACCAACACAACAGCTTTAAGGCTAGTTGCTCTGCCCAAGAAAAACAACATGGAGTTGCTGAGCCGCCAACCATGCCTGTCGAAAGTCAGGAGTGTAAGCTCTATACCTTCGATGAAGTTCAGGGTGGACAGTTGCTTGTTGCGTTAGGAAGAGTATGGCTCGAGAGCCTCCCCACCGATACGGTGCATGGGATTCCACTGGGGGAAGGGAACGTGCGAGTGTCAATCAACGTTCCAAAATTAAAAAAAACACCATTACCTATACCGACGTACGACGCAGCCACTGTGGAGGATGCTGTTAATGGGTTTGTTGCTTGGCCTAAAAGTTTAGTTGAGCTCGACATGAGTATGAACAAGGCGAGTCGAGGGCCTAGTCACGTTCCCGACCCAGCAGCTGGCAACAAAAAACGGCAAAAAACGGCTGGAAAGAAAGCGATCGACTCTCGAACTGAGGTACAACAAGGTGCGCAAGAACAAAAACTCGTGTTCGACTTTAATAACATGAACAAGGCAATGAAGCCTTTGGCTTTTTATACACATAGTTGCATGCGTCAAGGTAATCAGATTGAGGTCCCAATACCAGCCACGATTATGGGTTTTGATATGCCTGTCTTTCTGAGCTTTGAAGATATTTTTGAGTTCTTTAATTTACAAGAAATCAGTGCGAATTGTATATTAGTCTACATGAGGTACGGCATTCTTTATCTTAAATTTTCTTTTTATCTGGAAAATCTTCTATATTTCATGTAGAGTAACATTTTTGATATGGTTATGCAGATATTTGGAGGAACTATGTAGAATTAACGGCCAAGCTGAGAAGTTTGTGTTTGTGTCTCCAAGCTTGATCTCACCGGTGAGAACAGATACTGAAGATGCTGGCATGAGAGAGCGAGCCGACAATCTTATCAGCTTTTTGCGTGACGCACCCAAAGGACGGCTTTATCTTGTGCCACATAACAGAGGGAGACATTGGGTTTTGGGTGTCATTGACCCATGGGAGGACCTCGTCCTTTATTTTGATCCTCTTCGGGAGAAGAAACGCGACGATTTTACTGAGCTAATGAACATGTAAGTCAATTTGAACATGATATTTTTTTTAATCTTAATTATAGGCATCTTAATTAGTTTGAATTTTACCAATTTGCTAGGGCCCTAACGGATTGGAAGATTACGACCGGAGAAGGGATTAGAAGGAGACGAGACTGTAAAACCAAAATCTCGAACCGTCCTTGTCCTCTCAAGAGGGAAGTGTTGAATGTGGTTATTTTGTTTTAGGTTTTTGAGGGATATAGTGATGAATGGAATTGACGCACTTGAAAGTAAACAATTTTATTCTTCTGAGGATTTGGATCTGATTAGGGGAGAATGGGCTAGCCATGTAATGGATTTCATTAATTATGATGTATAAACTTGTAATGTAATAGTTGGAGTGTATTTTTAGTTTGATTAATGAAGATAATACTTGGATCGTGTATTGGATAACATACAGATTAGGCCACCCGTGGGAAATTTTTTTTTTTTGACGATTACACTAGAGGCCCGTCGTGTAATCCCCCAGATCTGGGGAGATTAAACGACGGGCCCCCATGGGCCCGTCGTGTAGTAACAGATTACACGACGGGCTCATGGGCCCGTCGTGTAAATTGAAGGATTACACGACGGGCCCAAGGGCCCGTCGTGTAATCCCCCCAGATCTTAGGGGATTACACGACGGGCCCAAGGGCCCGTCGTGTAATCTCCCCAGATCTGTGGGATTAAACGACGGGCCCTTGGGCCCGTCGTGTAATCGTTGCTATTACACGACGGGCCCAAGGGCCCGTCGTGTAATCTCCCCAGATCTGGGGGGATTACACGACGGGCCCTTGGGCCCGTGTAATCGTTGCTATTACACGACGGGCCCAAGGGCCCGTCGTGTAATCTCCCAAGATTTGGGAAGATTAAACGACGGGCCCTTGGGCCCGTCGTGTAATCTTTGTTATTACACGACGGGTCACATGGGCCCGTCGTGTAATCTCACCCCAGTTGGTAGATTACACGACGGGCCCCATGGGGCCCGTCGTGTAATCTATGGGCTTACGACAGATTACACGACGGTTCATTCCAAAACCGTCGTGTAATGTTCTTTATTTTGCTCAACCACATAACTGTTTACCGGGATTACACGACTGTTGGAAAACCGTCGTGTAAAACTAAGATACGACGACAGTAATGAAATCGTCGTGTTTCTTCCACGACGCTGGCTTACACGACGGTTAAGGTACCGTCGTGTAAACTTTACACGACGGTTAAAGCCCGTCGTGTAATCCTACTTTTCTAGTGGTGTGCACAATTCACTCAAAATCGTAAAAACAAAACTAAAAATACAAAAATTAAAATCATAATTAAGTCTAAATCTAAATACCGAGGGAAAAAATTTCGTGATCACTTAAATTAACACCCATTGCACAATTAACTCAAAACAATCTCAAAATATACAAACCTAAAATGACAAATCTAAATAAAAAGAAACACAAAAAGAAGTTAGTGATCACTTACAAGAGAGATTGATGGATGATAGATGGTGGTGGTGACATCCAACTGTGGTGTAGTGACCGTTTTCAAAGCGTTCTAATCTGATTTTGGTAATTGCAGCTGCGGTATTGATGTGGAAAAATAAGGGCATAATTCGCTTTTGTATGAATTTGTCGCGGATTTTCCACGACCGTTTTTCAGAAACGGTCTTGGAATCATCTAGCTTTCACAACCATTTCAAAAACGGTCGTGGAAGCTTCGACTTCCACGACCGTTTTCGGAAACCCTGTTCCGCGTCGTGTTTTTGACGTACTTTCCACGACCTTTTTTTAACAACGGTCGTGGAAGCTCCATCGTGAAATCGGCATTTTGTAGTAGTGACTTGAGGATTTGACTAGAAATTTTCGCTCAAAAAAAAAATGTGTTGAATTGATTTTATCTCTTTTTTCTTTTAATTTTTGGCTATGGAGCCTATGGTTACCCTCGCTCTCGCAAACAAGAAATTAATTAGTGCAGTTGTTATACTTGAATAACATGAGAAAACAAGAACTCACTAGTTAATTTAAAAAGATATCGGTTTAAAGAACAAAGTCAATATTTTAAAGAACTCTCCTTGTTCCATACATGAGACTTTCCCATCAAAGCTAAATTTATTCAACCTTTTAACAATTACACAACATGCAAACCAGCCAACGACAATGTATAGAATGTTTGTTTTCAAGTTCGTCTCCAATTAGACCACCTGAGTAGCACCACTTGATGGGTAGTTACGAGGTTGGGAATTGTCATCTGAGAAAATCTCATGTTTAGTAATGTCGTACTTTTCGCCGTCACCCCACAAGGCGTACGCCTCCTCGCCATGCACAGCGTCGTCGCCGATGAGCAACTGATCCTCTGGCATTCTCAACGGCATCACTTTCTTTATCACTATGCAGATAATTGATGTTGCTAGGAAGTTCCACCCGATAATGAACAGCCCACCGACGAGCTGTTTCGCAATTTGCACGCCACCGGAGCCACCGTAGACGCCTCCGCGTGAATTGGTGACAGGTAGAAACATTGAACATAGCTGGGGCTCGGCAAATAGGCCCGTGAGGAGGCCACCAAGAAGGCCGGCCACAGCGTGCGTGTGGAAGACGCCGAGGGTGTCGTCGATTTTGGGGAAGAGCTTCCACCTCTTGTCTACGATCATCATGGTGAACCATGGCACGCTTCCGGACATTACTCCCATTGCTATGGCCGCCCATCCTTGAACTAGACCTATTTAGTGAGGCAAACAAAATAGGTTTTCATCACTGACGAAACCAGGAAGTTTTGATGCTAGCTAATAATCACATAGGTAAATTTTGAGGAATATAAATTTTTTTCGTGGGCTTTATGTTATTTTCTCCCTGTATATATGGGTAAATAAGAGAGGAAAAAAAAATTGACGGGCTTAAGCCCCTTGGACCTTTCTTGCTACGTTCATGGTTATGACTAATGTATGGTTGTTAGTTTTATACACAGTGAACATTAGTATTATCATAAACTATTTTTTAATTAGTATTGTTATTCTTGTTAGAGTTGTTTTCTATATTTGTTTCTGTAATATGTTAATTATGTAGTAGTATTTTCAGCAGCAACAGGGGAAAAAAAGGGCAAAAGAAAATGTAATGCTTTCTTTGAAACACCGATTAAAAAACATTAAACTCTAGCTCAGTTTTTGTTTTGTTTTGTTTTTTTTTTTTTAATTTTTTTGGAAAAATCAAACTAATTTCTTAACTAGTTTTTTAAAAATTAACCAACTCCAATTTAAAAATTATAATTCAAACCGATGTTCCAATTACACTATAAGGTCAATATGTCATTTTGGAAGTGGGAAATAAGAATGAGGTCAAACGCAATGAGGTTAGCGTGAATCCATGGGAATCACGCGTGGTTCATGAGTCAACTAACTCATACACTGGACCACATCCCCAGTCCTAGAATAACGGAGTACGGAATTTTTTTTTAATTTTTAAATAGGGGTAAAATATGAAATATAAATATGACAAGGGATATCTACAATTATTTATTATCAAGTCACAGTAAAATAATAACTTCTTTTTTAATTGAACGAGGGCATAATTATAACTTTCTTACGCAAGGTTTCATTTTATAAGTTAGTATTTCTTTTTTTCAAATAGCGGTTTCCTGGTTGAAAATGATACTTGTATAGCAATAACTTTAAAAAGGTTTAACAACAGGTAAAAAAACAAAAACAAAAAACAAAAACAAAACAAAAACAAAAACTCGTTTACACACACTAGTTTTACTCATTTTTAATTTGTAGTGCTAGAGAGTAATGACAGGATATCCTAACTTTAATATCAAATTTTGTACTAATTTTAAGTTGTTGTTATTTTATTCAAATACAATTTTTTGTTATTAATTACTATAATAGATATTCTTTATTAATAAAAAAAATATTTAAAAACAAAATATTAAAATTAGAATTAATGTATCTAACATTTTTTTTCGATAAAAAATAGCATATAATGAATCATTAGACAAAGTGTTGTACGTTTTAAATGACACGTATTATTTTTTTTTGAAGAAATTATTAATTATTATTGGTTATTATTATGATTATTATTATTATTTTGGGAATGGAAGTAATATATACTACATGTGGTAGCAAGCCCAATAGAAAGTTTTTAGCATAGCAAAAAATAAAATAAAATAATTACCTAAAGTACTTAGACAAGAATTCTTGTACCAGCTGATATATAGTAACAATTTAATGCAGATTAAATCTATATAGTATTAATCTGAATTGAGTTAATAATAGCTTAAGCGGTGATGAAAAAGTCAACTAGCTACCCAACTTCCGATAATGCCAACTAAGCCAAGACGAAGATTCGGTGAATCTTACATGACTTTAAAAATTCTTTATGGGAGCTTTCGTGTGACTTGACCCGTTAATCATCCAGAAAATGCAACTCTTTACTCGTGTAGGCTCTTTGTCAATAGTATTATATCAAATACCACAACTACTAGATCCTGAATCTTATTACTGATTTATTAAGCGTACGATTTACCTTTTGTAAGGCACTCGTGACATTGTTCCCGATGATTTATAAACTAGCAATAGTATCAGTCCCTTTGGTGGGAGGGGAAAAAATGATTGAGGGAAAACTCGTAGAAAAAACAGAAAATAAGAATGATGAAAGGAAATTAGTTTTCTTTAGGCTATTTGGTAGATAAGAAAGAAAAAACATTAAATAATTTGTACCATTACTATTTTATTTATTTTTTATTTATAGCTCATTTACTTTAAAAACAAAGACAAAAAAACTTATAAGATTTATATCTTACTTTGAAAAGTTTAAAATTAATGGTCCCAATTTTTTTATTTTTATTTTTAAATTCCTCCTATCTTCCTTTTCATCCTTTCCTTCTTACCAAATAAGCCTTTCAATTGTGGTTGCATGCATAACCTAATGAAAATACCATATCTGACTCCACCTAAAGGTACAGTGTTTCGAATTCCCCCACTCTCAAGTTAAAAAAAAAAAAAAAAAAAACCTTTCAAATACCCCTCCTCCTACCTCTTTTTGTTTTATTTTTCATCCTACCAAACATAACATAAGAGTGCTTGCTACACTAAATAAGACCCGTCATTTAACAGTGGTTAGGTGCTTATTTGTGCTCCATTTTTTCTTTGGAAATCAATGTTAAAAAGTGTCTTTTTTTGTGACTTAATTAATTATGGAGTCCAATGATTTTGGTATGACAGACACACACACATATATATATATAGATGCTTGACATAGCATATGTGTAAAAAATATATATATATATATATAATGATATAAAAATACATATACCTGCGCCCGGAGTGATGCAAACAAGGCCAGTGATCATCCCTTGGACAGCTCCAATGACTGAGGGTTTTTGAAGAAGATGACGTCGAGCCAAGTCCACACGAGAAGGCTGGTGGCGGCACAGATGTTGGTGTTAAGAACGGCCATAGATGAGTCCGTGTTGGCCGCGTACGGATCTCCACCGTTGAATCCTGCCCACCCCAGCCACAGCAACCCCGCCCCGGCCAACATCAGCAATACGTTGTTTGGCGGGAACCTCTCTCTGTCCTTCTTCATTCTCGGCCCCACCTGTCCATATTTTTCATTTTATAAATGTTATCATATATTCTTTCGAAATTTTCGAGTAGTATTAAGAATACAAATTCTAATATCAATTTTTGAAAACCAGCTACGTGTGTGTATTATCATATTTTAATTAATAAAATAAAAATCAATAAACCTTTGATATTGATCTACTAAAAATAACATGTCATCGTTAGGCCATTACAATCAGTGGTGCGTTTAGGTTTGTTTACAATTGAAAGAGTTGTTTTAGGTAATAAACAATTCCACGAGGAACTAATTAGGTCCAAAAGGCCTCTGTCACGCTTCTGTAGTTTAAGTAGTAAAGTATATCATTCATGTAGCCATGTTTACAGGTAATAAAGACCCAATATGACAAAGACTTGCTCATCAAAACGAAAACGAAAATTGACAATGACTTTTTTGTTTTGTAAATTCATAAAAATTTAGTTTGATATAAAAAGTTCGGAAGCTTCTGTGATAGAGTAGAGGACAATACGTTGTTATTAGGATATATTTCTATCTAAAAATATAGCTTATCAGATTAAAAGTATATCAAACCAAAACGAGAGAGAGAGAACATATTAATTTGATAATAAAAATCTAATAATTCTAAGCTTAAATGATCTACCGGTGAAGACAAATTTTGTCTTACATAAAATTATATTAATTATATGTGAATAAAATTGATTAAATAAAAATATGTTTAAAAGTCAACGATAGTTTGTCATCATAATAATGGTTTATATTTCAAATACGCGTTACATACGCGAAAAGAAAGATCCATACAATATATTAGAAGAGAGAAAAAAGTTTACTGTTTTCGTCCAAAACGCGCGTTTTGGACGAAAACGTGCGTTTTGCAGTGCGTCGCTGACACATGGAGGCAGAGTGGAGAAGGAGGGGAGAGAGAGAATTTTTTTTTTAATGACGCGGGACAAACGGAGGTAGGGGAGGAGAGTGAGAGAGAGAGAGAGAGAGACCGGATTTACCGGGAAAGCAAAAAAAAAAAAAAAAAAAAAAAAAAAGGAGGGGGAACATTTGCACTGTGTCGCTGACACATGAAGGCAGAGGGAGAGGGGGGAGAGAGAGAGAGAGAGAGAGAGACAGAGAGGATGCATTCGGAAAGCCAAAAAAAACCCAAAAGAGGGGGAACATATTGGTGGTGCCGTGAACTAATAGAGGGAAGAAAAGAAAGATAATGGAGTGGGAGAGAGAACGGTAAAAAACAAGAAAGAAAAAAAATATATATCTAAAATAGATATAGTATTTAAAAGAAAGAAAACAAAATATCTCTTTAAAATTTTAAAACATCTCTCTTTTTGTTTTCGTTTTTTTTTTTCTTTCTTTCTTCTGATTAATAATAAATAGATATAGTATTTATTTAAAGGAATATTAACAGTATTTATATGATATATTTATTAAAAGTAAAAAAAAAATCATTATATATCTAAATTAACAATGCTCTTATACTATTACTAAATAAAATAGATATATTACTTTTTTTTAAAGTAATAGATATATTATTTATATGATATATTTATTAAAAAGTAAGAAAAAAATCATTATATATCTAAAATTTCATAAATATAATATAATTATATAAATACATTATTTTTTTCTTTTATATATTTTGCTATAAACAAATTACATTGATTAAAAAAAAAAGATTTTTCATTAAAATATTAAAAGATTGTCTTCAAAACATTTTTTTTTTTCGTTTTAGGTATTTTATTGATTTTTTATCTATTTTTTATTTAAATAAAATTTTTTTAAATATATTAAATCATATGCGTCGTAATGCTTTTCAAACTAGTAAAGCTAAACTTGCGAGTGTGTACAGTTTTTAAAACAATGAAAAATGTACTAAGTGACGATATTTGTTTGTCTGACTTTTCTTCTATATATGCGAATAAATATTGTCATAATTATGCTGACGAACGGAAGGTTTGGAAACACCTACCAAAATTCCAAGTTATTATTTCTACCTGATTATATATGTGAACTATAAATTAAATAATTATTATTTCATAGTTTTTTATGGTAATATATTTTAAATCTGATTAATATCACATACAAATAAGAATATTATATATATATATATATATATCAAGAGAACAAGATAACAATTTAGGGAACTCTGAAAAAATGAATTTAAGGAAAAACAAAAGGACACACCCACACAATCCTTTTAGTAAGTGCAAAATTAACTTCCACACCCACACCCACCTCAACAAGGACCAAAAGCTATGAGTAAAAGTTTTCCATCACTCACCAGAAATCTTAAAAAGAATGAAAGAAAAAAAAAAAAAAAAGGAAAAATTACAATACAAGTCAATATTTATGAAGTCGTCTTCATCATCTTTTCTTCACTTTGAACTATTCTAGAAGGAGCCCTCTAATACTCAGTGAATCACATAACTATCTTATATACTGCGTATATGTGTACATATACATATATATACTTTCAAACGTATATATTTATGGATAAATAAGTTTTTTTTTTGTTTTATTCCCCCCCGGATCCTTAACCTTATCTCTGTACGTGAATTATTTAAATCTTATTATTATGTTTTAGAATTTTCTATTTTATTACCATTAACGTTGTTGTAAATATAGTCTAACAACAATTACATTCTTGACTCAGTTTTAAGGCGAAGAGTGTGAATTTTCATCCACTAGGTAAAAAAAAAAAAAAAAGAAGATCATTAACAGAGAAGAAAATTAGGAATCTAAATAGTAAACTAACCCAGAAAGCGGTAGTGAAGCCGGCGATTTCCGGACGAGAGATTGTATAACGTAACCCCCGGAATAGTCCATGACCCCCCAGTGGAACAAGAAGCCGCCTCCCCACAGGCTGAAGGCTCCGACCGTGTAGCAGAACGTCAGCCACAGCGCACAAACATCATCCACGCCTTGTGAAGTTCATCCTCCCGAGCCACCGACCCCGCCAGAATTATAACGGTAATCGCCGCGAACACGCACTGGAACCACACCATCGTCGCCGCCGGATAATACGGCGTTATCTCCGCTGTCTCCAGCTGTCCATTCTCGTAGTAGTGCGGCGTGGCGGGGAGCCTCGACTGCCCTATCAAGAACTTCTGGCCGAGGGCTGGCCCGGCTTTGCCCCAGAAAGGGAGGAGCTTTTCGCCGAAAGACATCTTGTAGGCCCAGGTAACCCAGCAGATTACCACGGCGGCGAAGGCGTAGTAGAGCGCCATGAAGGCTGAGTTGACTGCCCATTTTCTTCTTCACGATGCTGCCGTACAGGATGACCAGCCCCGGCACGCTCTGCAGGCCAACGAGCGTGGCGGAGATCATCTGCCACGCGTTATCGCCTTTGTCCAGCCAGTCGGGGGACCGACAGGCTCGGGGGCGGAGGGTGCGGCCATGGCCCAATAGCTTGGTTTGCTGCTATCTCAAACTAAGAAGTCAACTAGATCTATAGATAGATAGGGAAGTCTTTGTCAACACAAACCCAATAGTATGTCTCGTTGGAAGAGGGGTCTATATTGGAGGGAGGTGGGACTTGGGTGGAGAGATTCAGTGTGTATAGGCTCATTATACAAAGTTGTTTGGCTCATATAATTAACATACATATCTTATCTACAATGTGAAGATGATATTATTTGGTTAATTTTCACCATTTGTTTGGGGATTCTTCCTAGACAATACAATTACAGACTTACTTTTCAAATGGTAATAATCGCGTTTAACGGTCGGTTTGCTATATTGTTTTCAATTGAAAATTTTCAACTTAACTCCAAAATAATATAAAATGTAAATCTCACTTCTCTCGACTCTATTTCATTTTTTTTTTTTTTTTAACTCAAACTTTTAAAGTCCATAAATTTCTTTTTAAAAGTCGAAAAGAAGATGATTTAAATATATATATATAAAGAATGACAAGAAAAATAAATAAATTTCATATTATATATTATTTTCAAACACATTTTAAATTTTCAATTCATGTTTATTATCTAAACACATATTTCAATTACAACCTATAAAATTTCAACTTCAACTTATATTATTTTAACTCTAATCATTATTCCAAACGGACACTTAATTTAGGGTAATCCATATTATCCTTGTCTAATTACTCCTTGGTCCTTGTGGAGTCAACTCTAGGTAAGAGGAGAAATGTGCCTGCTCACAGTTCTATGGGTGTCAGTCTTCCATATAGAGCCACACAGTTTACTCTCTCCTAATGTTGAGATCACAAATTTAAATCACATTTAAAGTCTCCCAATTGCGATTCACGCAATCAAAAATTCTAGATTTTTTTTTTTTTTTTTGGCGGGGGTAGGCAGTTGGGGGGGTGGTATGGTGGGGTGCTGAGGCAAGATTCCTTTTTGTATTGCGGGGAAGGTGGGATGGGATTGGAAGCAAAACTAAAAAAATGCTTCTTTTTTTTGTCAAATTAATTATTTTTATTTGTCGTATTGAATGGACAACTAGTTTGACCTAGGACAACTGTAAGAGAGGATGGAATCCGTGAATCTTTCTAAAATTAAGGTTGAATATTTCTGAGCGAAAAAAAAAAAAAAAAAGCGAAACCAATAAAGGTTGAATATTCATTGGGATAATTTCAAAAATAACACATGTTGGAAAAATATTACTAAAACTAGTACTAATAATAAGGGTTCTAAAACACAAATGTGAGTTGTCATATGTTATCTATAATGTAAAATAATTAGATGTTATGCAAATGAGAGTTTACTTTCCCACCTAGCCTTTCCCCCCCCGCCCCTATCCACCCACAATATATAACTTCTCTCTCTTTATATTTGTCTTCTTTTTCACTCTCTCTGCCATGTAATTATGATATTGACTAACTTCTTGCTGTTTTGTTTAGGTAAGGGAAAGCAACCATATACCTGGACAACCTTCTAGGGTTGGTGGACAAATGATGAAGCCGTGTAATCTGTAACTGTTAACAATCTGTAGTTGTTAACAATCTTATCATCCCTTCCCTATCCCGCCTCATATCCCTTCTTCTGTAGTAGTTATGGATTTCCACATGGAAGATGGACTTGAAGAGCAAGATGAATTCTTGAACAATGACTTAGTCATGGACTATGATGATTGTAATGCCGAGGAATTCAATGTTGAGGAAGCTGCTAGTTATTTAAACGAGATGAGTATCGCAGGAAGCATTGGAGCCTAATATGTTGTCAATAGAACTAGAACTCAATCTATTCATGTATCTGGTAGTGACAAATTATCTGTCGTAGTAGTAATTGCTGATGTTTATACCTATCACAATGTCTTTAAAGAATATTTTTGAGAACAAAAAGTTACGTGCAATACCATCTTCATCACAATGCCATGAGTAAACACTGCTAATTCAAGGTAAAGAAGTCGACCACTACTCTATTGCACGTGGAATGTATAGATGATGAGAAATGTCCATGGCAGTTGCGTGCGACTAGGATGAAGGGTAGTGAATTGTTTGTCGTGAAGAGCTACGATGAAGTCCATACTTGCTCTATTGAAATCGTTTAAGGGCATCATCGTCAAACCAAGAGTTGGATGATCAGGGAAAGTGTGAAGGAAAAATACGTGGATCCGACTAATACCTCATATAGATCTCAGGAAATAATGTGAGACATGCAGGATGAATTTGGAGTGTCTTTCAATTATCTGAGAGCATGGCGAGGGAAGGAAGCTTCACTAACCAGCCTGCGGGGCGACGATGTAGAGTCATACAAAGGTAAATTCTATATTGACCCCATTGTAATTATTTTAATGACCGGCATGATAACTCATATGTTGACCACATGGTAATTTTAATAATGACCTTTCTTGGCCCTTTACAGTTCTCCTGCCTATGATGAAATGGTTTAGAAAAAAAAAATCTTAGATCCAACATTCACATTGAGACTGACTCAAAAAATAGTTTAAAATACTTTTATATGTGCTTAGATGCATTAAAGCAGGGTTGACCTCATTGTCATCCAGTAATTGTGGTTGATGGATCAGCATTAAAGGCTAGGTTTTGAGGAATGTTGCTTGTTACTTGTGGACACAACGCAGATGACTCCATATTTCCACTCGCTTTTGGTATCGTTCCGTCGGAGAGCAATGAATCGTGTAAATGATTTTTCGAGAAGCTAAAGGATTCAATAAGCACACGAGAGTCTCTTACTATTGTGGCTGATAGGCATAAGGGTATCGAATATGCAGCCAACATTGTTTATCCAGATGCTGATTTCGGGATATGCGTTCAAACACCTGGCTACAAACTTGAAAATGAGGTACAAAGATTTCAAGGGCCCTATGAAGACCTATTTTGACAGTGCATCGAAGGCGTGTCTTGTAAGCAAACACTAACATCATATGGAATCCATCCGGAATCGTAACCCTGACATGCACCAATACCTTTTGCAAGCAGATCCTCAAAAATGGTTGCGAGCATACTTCAATGGACAGAGGTATATAATCATGACAACCAATATTGCTGAATCATTGAACAATGTGGATCGGAAAGCCAGGTTAATACTAGTGGGATTCTTCGTATAATGGTTAAGGGAACTAATACAAAGTGGTTTGTCGACAGACATGAAGAAGCCTTGAAACTTACATCAAAAATTGGCCCCTAAAGTAGATAAACTTCTTTGCACACAGTTTTCATTGGGACTAATAGTAATAGTATGTGATAACTACTAAATGTAACGACCCGCCTTACGTAGGCCGTTACCGTACTTATCTTACATAATTACTTACATTTACTTAACTAGCGGAAATAAGGAATAGTTTTTTAAAAAAAACACAATTTGAAAAGTAACTCGACATATACTTACTTATAACCATATATACGTACTTAGTTGAGTATTTAAGTATTAAACTTATTTTAACATACAACTGATTATACTAAATAATAATTACATATATTTGAACACAAAACGCGTAACGGTCTCCATCCCGTAGTTTCACAGTTAGCCCTGACATTAACCTGTTCATATTCCTTGTTGAAACGTCTTGGTCGTGCACAGGGTCTGGGCTGACCAAAATCAAATAGGGCAATTGCATCATATGTGGTGATAGAAATCTGAATTGTTATCACGTGGGAAGTTCCAGTTTCAGCATCTCCCCTTGTGTAGGCATAAATCCTGGCTTGAGGTTCAGGAGCCTCTAATCTTCCTTGTGCGATCGAAGGGCCTTCGATTTTTGCTTGCAACCGCATACAGCTGACTACTTGCATTTCTATTCTGGTACCGAGGGTTCTGGTTCTAGCTGTTCAAGGTGCAATTTCTCGCATAATGGCTTTCCTTTCCACAAAGGTAGCAGGCGTTCGTCCCCAATCTACATACTCCCAGGTGCTTCTTTCCATATTGTGCGCACACTGGATAGTCATTGTTATTACCCCTCATTCCCCCGGTTGTTCTTCTTTTGAGGGTAGTCCTCTGTTGACCCTGGCCGGTAGCATTCCCTTTCCTTTTGTTCTTCCCAAGCTGTTTGGAATTTTGGGCAGAATTGCTAGTCTGGCCCTTCGGGTACAATTCCTGGCTCTATCGGGGCTACAACTGTTTCACCATAGCTTCTTCTCCTCTTTCTTGGCTTTGAAAATCTGAGCCCTTGCCTCCTTATCCTGGTTAATCCAGTACTCGGCTCTTATTGCCCGACTGATACAGTCAGATACTTAGGTTGGAGGGCTATTGCCAACACTGACTTGCTTGGCAATGTCCGTTCAAAACATTTTCATCATTCTTCTTACTTTCTCGGTTTCGTTCGGTATAAGTTATGGGCACAGGCGAGCCAGCTACCCAAATTTCTTGACAGCCTCTAGCACTGTCAGCGACCCCTGTTTCAAACTATTGAACTCATCTTGTTGAGCCGCCAGGATTTCTCTGTTGTAGTACATCATTCTGAATTCAGCTACAAAATCCTGCCAACTCATTGCCGCAACATCTCTGTGCATTTGGACCGTCATCCAATGTCTTGCAAATATCCTTCTTAAGTGCAAAGGAAGCACAGAGAACCTTTTCCCGCTCCGTAATTCCCATAAAATCCAAAATCACTTGGATATCAATTAACCAGTTATCGGCTTCTATTGGGTCCGTAGGTCCCTCAAACTTAGGCGCCTTCATTCGCCTAAACCACTCGTACAACAGGTCTTCCCGAACTAAGGGTGGGTTCGCTCGAATCCCAATAGGTGCTAACGGGACTTCTAAATTCCGTGACCCCTTGACGAACCTCTGGTACCTGAGGTGCTACTTGGGGTACAGGGTTATCTTGGAGTGGCACTTCATTAGCACGGGGTATCTGATTCAAATGAGCTATCTGTTCTCTAAGCCGGTTTGTTTCCTGCTACTGTTCCAGTAATTGCCGTTGCAAAGTAGCTACAACATTTGCAAGATCAGGCTCTTGTGGATTTTGATTTGCTCGTGTGCAAGGGCGTACCATCTTCTAATTCCTATTTGGTTACAAGAAAAGATATTGTTATACTTGAATATCCCTTCTTCCATTCATATCTTATCATATCACATCATTCCATATCATCTCATTATATCATAAAAACATCATATAGAAATCCATCATGATTTCATCATATCATATCGTAACTTTATCATAAACTTGTCATAAATAATGCTTTATCATAATATCATAACATCACTATATACATTTCATCTATAAACTTGTTCTTTGTACATTCACAAAAAGTATATCATATTTAGATAGTAATATGTACATGTCCTGTACACATAATACTTACTCTATATATATAGTCAATATAAGATGGAAGTGTCTACCACTTTACCATCATACCTATCCTATGTACAATCCTAATGTCAAAAAGAATAAAATAATAAAAAGTCATCTTAGATCTAACAATCTACTTTGTCGTTATGTCGGAGAAAATGTCGGAGTCCGCGTCCCAATCACCATTGTCCAATAAGATCTCCTCGGGGTCATCCTCTGGCTCCTCAAGATCGTCTAGCTCTTCTTCGATGACTCCTCTTGCTCCTCCCATTCCTCTTTATCTTCCTCGACTTCTTCCTCGTCATCACTCTCGATGATGATTACGGTAGGATCTTCAGGATTGTCCTCGGGGTCGACCTGAAATCCGCAGGGTTTATAACATCGTTCTCTGCACCGGCCTCCGCCTCCTGTGGAGGAATTTCCTGAAGTGGCATGGCTGGAATGGGGTCCTCCGGCAGATTCGAACCTCCGTGGAACAATGGCTCCGCAATACCAGCATCATCGACTGGAATGACATGGTCAACCTCTGGGGCAGCAGCCTGCATCATATGTGCTATTATCTCCGCCTCCATAATAGCATTTATCATGCTCTCTAATGTCATCCCCACCATCGACTCCGGAACAAATAGCTTGACGTTGGGAGGTAACCCTTGCCGAAGAAGATGTAACGCCTGTAACAATGGGCTTCCTAAGTCACGAGGAATGTAAGGCAACGTCGCGTCCTGAAACCATCGGCAGTAATGGCCCATGGACTCGTTCGGGTACGCGCACCAATCTGCAACATAACTAAGATATCGCCCAAGATACATGTGGTTGTAGATCTCTGGGTCACGATAAGGCATGTTGGCGTCCTCGTCCGGTAACGGCCAGTAACGTGCGGGTAATTAAAGCATGAAAATCTGCCCATGTTCCTCTCGGCATAGCCGGTTCCCCTATGGTCATCCACCATAACCTAGCATCCACAGCTAGGCACAGAGTAGCTAACAAGACCTGGAGGTGCTCTTCTATATGGCATATCCTAAAAATCGACTCCATATCGTACAGCCATCCTGCTAACGATACTGTTCGTCGGGTTCCATCGAACAACAAGGGTTGCATCCCGTAAAACACTAGTGCAGCGTCGCGGGTCCTCGTCCATAGCCTCAGATCTATTTCATACAAGCTATCATATTATACTTACATAATAAATATTCATACACAAAAATATTTTTAACTTACAATGACTGTGGCGCTAGCAGGCAGACTGTGAAACCGGAAGGCAGGAACACTGCTATGATATCAACTCTGTAACGACCTGCCTTACATAGGCCGTTACCGTACTTATTTTACATAATTACTTGCATTTACTTAACTGGCGGAAATAAGGAATATTTAAAAAAAAAACAATTTGAAAAGTAACTCGACCATATACTTACTTATAACCATATATATGTACTTATTTGAGTTTTTAAGTATTAAACTTATTTTAACATACAACTGATTATACTAAATAATAATTACATATATTTGAACACAAAATGCATAGCGATCTCCATCCCGTAGTTTCACAGTTAGCCCTACCATTAACCTGTTCATATTCCTTATTGAAACGTCTTGGCCGTGCACAAGGTCTAGGCTGACCAGGCTCGGGTTTCACAAAAAAATGGAAGCCTTTGGAGCTTATTTTTCAAAATCTATCCACGCCACCCCCTAGGGTTTTCAATTTTCTACAACTTTGTAGTTTTAACTTTTTATAAATTCTGCCTCTAAGGGCCTCAAAATTTCATTTCCAGATTGCTGCCCAGTTTTATCCGAAAACTGGCAGTTTTACTTTTGGTTGTTTGTTACATAAAATTACACACACCCTACCTCAAACGGTCACAACCGTGAGCCTATATCAAACATGCAGCGTATTACGTAGGGTTTCCAACAACATACACTTGTTTCTCATCCAAACAACCCTTGTGGTAAACTTTTGCCGAATTAGGGTTTTAAGTTGGTTTTTTCATTTTAATTCATCATACAATCATATCTCCATCATTCAAGCATACAATATTACTTCTTAAGCATGTGGGGATATATAACAAACACCTACTAGACATTCACACAAAGCATATAATTTTTAAAGCATAACATCAAAAACATGAACCAAAAACATAGATCAGGATCACTAAAACCCTAATCAAGCACATACTAAACATACTAAACTATTGCATGAAAAATAAGTGAGCTTATACTCTTACATAACCAACTTAAAATACACTTAAATAATTGAACCAAAACTTAATTGAAAGGCTTAGGGAGTTTAGGAGGTTTACCTTAACACCTTGAAGTTGGATCTAGACTTTGGATCAAAATTTCCTCCTTGATTTTCTTCCTCACAAATCCGACCACACTCTTTATTTTTTTTTTTCTCTCTTTGGGTTCGGTTTCTAGGGGGAGGGAGAGTGACTAGAGAGTGAACTAAAAAGGTTAGGGTTTCACTAAGTGGTCCAAACTTAGCTGCACCTCACCTATTTATAGGTGAAATTTAATTTAATTTCTAGAATTATTTTTATTGCTAAATTGGCACATTAGTCCTCAAAAGCAAAAATATTTGCTCCTAGACTCCATGAAGTGGCCGGCCATTGGGGTGGCATGCTGGCCAAGTAACCTTTCCATGTTCATGCATGTTAAATACTTTTTAATTTTCTAAAAATCCATAAATTCAAATAGTTATCCCAAGATGAGGTGTCCACCATTAAGGCTCCATTTGGCTTTCCTCCCAAAATGCAGTCCATTTTCATACTAATACAGATATTACAAATATTATTTTCAACTAATAACAATATTGTTATATTAGACTGCAGTCCAGAATTTATCTGCACTTAACTGGACTGCATTTAAATTTTTCTTAGAACTTGAAGCCACTTAGTTCTTATTACTCTAAATATTGTGCTTGATTTTTCTACAGTGATCCCACACCTAATTTTCGCTTCGTTATCCGTAATGATGGTTTTTCACAGTATAATTTCATATTACTTATAATACTGCAGTACCCGTCTCAATCATATCTTAGATTATTCTGATCAAACGTTGACTAGAATAAAATCATATATAAACCCTGATTCTGATAAATCAGATCAGACATTTCATATAAACATACATAGTACAAACTTTGATTCCTTAAAAAAAAACAAGAAATCGTAAATTTGTAAAAAGGTTGGTTATTACACTAAAAATGACTTAAGGTATACGCTAAATTTTGTAATGACCAGTAATTTTTTAAATGACCTTGCAGTAATTTTGATAATGAACTTCCCTTTGTTTACAGCCTCGGCCAGCTGATCAGCTTAAGTACTTCCGTTACTAGCAAGGCTGCTAAGACCTAGATTGTCGATATGAGAGAAATGACCTGTACTTGCAGACACTTTCAGGTGGATCAAATTCCTTGTCCTCATGTTATGACTGCCTGTAACCACAAACGAATTGATCCTTACAATTATTGTTCCCATTACTACACGAAAGAGGCTCTCTATGTAGCTTATGAACCTATAGCCCATCTGATTGGCAGCACCGAGGGCTGGGATGTTTCTGAAAAAATGAAATCCCAAGACAAAGTGTAGTCTTGAAAGGCTAAGGGTTACTAGGATTTTGTCCCAAGGTGAGGAACCAAAGATTATTTGGTGCAACAGATGTCATAGTTAGAGACACAACCGGTAAACTTTTACAAACCCAGTACTGTTACACATAGGCCCAACAATAATGTCACAAAGATCTTCCACATCTCAGAGCACCATCATGAGATGGTTTTATCACTATTTTGTATTCGCAGTTGCGCACGGTTTGCTATAACTTTATGTCATTGATTTTAAGTACTACGTTTGTGGGTTTCTTATTTAAGTATTATGACTGATTATGCTTGGTTATCTGTATATGCATAATATTTGATAGTTTAACACAAATGATCATTTTCATAATGACCAACAGGTCAATTTCATTATGACCTTTTCAGTGCTAATGGTTTGACAAAAATAAATTTAAATTGACATAATAACAGGGGTTCTAAAACACAAATAGGAGTTGTCATATGTTATCTATAATGAAAAAAAAAAAAAAGATTTGCCTAACATATGACAGTTTAATCAAAATACTCATTTCCATAAAGACCAATATGTCAATTTCATTATGACATTCTCAGTACTAATGGTTTGAAAAAAAATATATTGAAATTGACGTAACAACAGTTCTAAAACACAAATGGTAGTTTTCATATGTTGTCTCTAATGAAAAAAAAAATAGATTTTATTAACATTTGACAATTTAACCGAAATGATCATTTTCCTAATGATCAACATGTCAATTTCATTATGACCTTCTTGGTGCTAAATGTGTGATACATATATCTTCACATTGACGTAACAACATGGGTTCTAAATCAAAAATGGGAGTTGTTATACGTTGTCTATAATGAAAAAAAAAAAAATTTGTTTAACATTTGACAATTAACAGAAATGGTCAATTTCATAATGACTAACATGTCAATTTCATTATGACATTCTCAGTGTTAATGGTGTGATACATATATCTTGAAATTGACGTAACAACGGGGGTTCTAAAATACAAATGAAAGTTGTCATACGTTATCTATAATGAAAAAAGAAAATAGATCTACTTAACATTTGACAATTTAACTGAAATTGTCATTTCATAATAACCAACAGATCAAATTCATTATGACCTTCTTAGTGCTAATAGTTTAAAATATATTGAAATTGACGTAAAAACAGGGGTTCTAAAACACAAATGGGAGTTGTCAATAATGAAAAAAAACATAGATTTGCATAACATTTGACAGTTTAAGACAAATGGTCATTTTCATAATGACTAACAAGTCAATTTCATTATGACCTTCTCAGTGCTGATGGTGTGATACATTTATCTTAACATTAACGTAATAACACGAGTTCTAAATCATGAAATGGTAATTGTCATATGTTGTCTATAATGAAAAAGTAATAAGATTTGCATAACATTTGACAATTTAATATAAATTGTTATTTTGATAATGACCAACAGATCAATCTCAATATGATCTTCTCAATGCTAATGGTGTGATAGATATATCTTGATCTTGACGTAACAACTTAGGTTCTAAATCACAAATCGGAGTTGTCATAAGTTGTTTATAATGAAAAAAAAAAAAAGATTTGCCTAGCATTTGACAGTTTAACGAAATTGTCATTTTCGTAATGACCAACAAGTCAATTTCATTATGACATTATTATTGCTAATGGTGTGATGCATATATCTTGATATTGATATAGGTTTTGAAACACAAATGAGAATTTTCATATGTTGTTTATAATGAAAAAATAATTAGATTTCTATAACATTTGATAGTTTGACACAAATGATTATTTTTATAATGACCCACATGTCAATTTTATTATGACATTCTCAGTGCTAATGGTATTATACATATATCTTGAAATTGACGTAATAACATGAGTTTTAAATTACAAATGAGAGTTATTATGCATTGTCTATAATGAAAAAAAAAAAAAAGTATTTGCTTGGTATTTGACAATTTAACCGAAATGATCATTTTCATAATGTCCAATATGTCTATTTCATTATGACATTCTCAATGCTAATGGTGTGATATAAATATCTTGAAATTGACATAACAACAGAGGTTCTAAATCACAAAATGAAAGTTATCAAACGATGTCTATGATGAAAAACAAAAAGATTTGCTTAACATTTGATAGTCTAACTGAAATGGTTATTTTCATAATGACCAATAGGTCAATTTTATTATGACCTTGTCAATGCTAATAGTGTGATATGTATATATACCTTGACATTGACATAACAACATGTGTTCTAAATCACAAATCAGAGTTGTCATATGTTGTCTATAATGAAAAAAAATATATATATATATAAAGAAAAGAAGATTTTCTTAACATTTGACAATTTAACCAAAATAGTAATTTTCATAATGACAAACATGTCAATTTCATTATGACATTCTCAATGCTAATGGTGTGATATACATATATATATATATAAATAAATATGTATCTTGAAATTGATGTAACAATAGGGGTTCTAAAACAAAAATGAGAGTTGTCATATGTTGTCTATAATGAAGAAAAAATAGATTTGCTTAGCATTTCACAGTTTAATCAAAATGCTCTTTTTCATAATGACTAACAGGTCAATTTCGTTATGACATTCTCAGTGCTAATAATTTGACAAAAATATATTGAAATTAACGTAATAATAGGAGTTCTAAAACACAAATGGGAGTTGTTATATATTGTCTATAATAATAAAAAAATAGATTTGCTTAACATTTGACAGTTTAACCAAAATGGTCATTTCATACTGACCAACATGACAATTTCTGACATTCTCAATGCTAATGGTGTGATATATATATATATATATATATCTTGACATTGACGTAATAACAGGGGTTCTAAAACACAAATGAGAGTTGTCATACGCTGTCTATAATGAAAAAATAATTAAATTTGCATAGCATCTGACAATTTAACACAAATGATCATTTTTATAATGACCAACATGTCAATTTCATTAAGACATTCTCAATGCTAATGATGTGAGACTTATATCTTGACATTGATGTAACAACATGGGTTCTAAATCACAAATAGGGGTTCTCATACGTTGGCCATAAAAAATAAAAAATAAATAAAAATATTTGCTTAACATTTGATAGTTTAACCCAAATTGTCATTTTCATAATGACCAATAGGTCAATTTCATTATGACCTTCTCAGTGCTAATGGTTTGACAAAATATATTGACGAGCAAAGACAACATGTTAACCATTACACGTTGCAACAAAAGAAGTTCTAAAACTTTAAAAATGGTCTCTAATGAAGAACATAATGGGGCTATTTAGTTCATGAAAATATAAAAATGTTAAAAAAAAAAGTTATTTAGAAGTCCGTCATACCCACCTCTTTATCGCTTTTGTAATTGTCTTCAACCTTCCTCTTTATATAAGACAACATATAACATGTTAGTCACTCTTGAAACATATTTATGCATCCCTGAATAACCCAATAACGGATGTTCCTCCCTTTTATCAAGCATTCAGCATTCTTAATGGTAAAAATGTCACAGTCACCCATGTTTCACGGTTCGCAAATGAAAAGGAATCACAAGCTTCATCATTATCACTGTTAAAAAGGTCGTAGGAATACATTATCAATACATTAACTCATCCATTTTCTTGTCGAGGAATATCTTGCTAATAGTAATATTAGGATTTATAGCTGTAGTATATTTCTAGCTGTAGTATACATTAACTCATACATTATCAATCACAAGCTTCTTAAAAAAAAAAAAAAAACAATTACGTATATTTCTAGCTGTAGTAATATTAGGATCTAAAGTAATGTTTTTACTAATAGAAATTCATTAATTCTTGTCCAAAAAAGTAGTAATTGAGTTCACAATTTTAGTAGGATTTATATTTAGCTGTCTGCAGATGGTCGATAAGTGAGCTTTTACTCACTTATTTAATGTCTTGAAATTGGATAATTTACAAAATCTTCAAGTTTTTAGATTGGTTTAATGTGTTTGTGAGTGTTTCAGATAAACAAGGAAAAAAATTAGATTTTGGTAGAATTGGAGTTGAAAAATCAAATTTTAGCCCGCAGCGAAGGTGCGGGCGCGCCCAACCAGCGCGCGGCCAGCACGCCCAGCCACCAGCCCGCGCCCACCAGCGCGTGCCCTGCCCGTGCGCCCAACCAGCGCGCGCCCACCAGCACGTGTCCACCAGCGCGCGCCCACCAGCGCGCGCCCTGCCCTTCTGCCCAGCCAGCAGCGCACGGCCGCGCACTCTCGCATGCTGAGGCATGCCTTCTCTCCACCTGGAGCTCAAACAAAAAGGAAGGAGTGGGACGTGAAGAAAAGAACAGTTTTGGAGACCCAAAAACCAGAGACGAAAAAAATAGAGAGAACTTCTAGGGTTTGAAGGCTTTTCTTGGAGATTGAAGGAGAATGAAGACTTGGGAGCTTGTTCTTCAACTAGTTCTTCTTCTCTCTATTATTTTCTCTCTTTGTAGCTCTTAAACTTGTATTTATTCTCTGATTTTGCACTTGAATATGGGTTTGATGTTTGTTTCAAATTTGGTTATGGATTTGAGAATTTTGATGTCTAGCTAAACTTTCTATGCTAGGGGGTATGATGTAGCTTGATGATGACTTTGTTATGATAATTTTAATGCTTGTTGATTGAATCCCATTCTGAATTATTTGTGTTTCTCTATGCTTTGTTTTCCTAATTTTATTTACCGTTAAATTAGAGTTTTTAGATATATGAAATTGGGCTCGGAAGAGTTAATTTCATATGTTGGGAGTTGGGAAACACAACCCATTGTAATATTAAGTTCGGGAGGCTAATATGACTTGGGTAATCACTAGAGTAGGGTTGCGTAATGAGTGCTTAATTGATTGAGTTAATAGGGATATTAATTTGATTAAATTTTGCATATTATTTTACTCGGCACTCGGGAGAGGGAGTGAAATTGAAATTTGTCACCTACGATTAATGATTTGAATGAATTCGATTAACAAGCGTAGAATTGGATAAGCAAAGTTAAGTCAAGTGAAATCAAAACCCCTAGCCTTACACAACATCGAGTTCCCTTCAATCCACAATTTCGATTGCTTTTATTTTGCTTAATCTTAGTTTAATTTAATTGCTTAATTTAGTTGCTTGTTTCAACTCCTTTTAATTTTGATAGCTTAGATAAAATTGAGTCATTTTAATTGTAGTACTTAGTTAGTTTTCTTAATTTCAGTCTCTGTGGGACGATACTCGATAATTTGTCACTTTATTACTTGTGGCGATTCGTTCACTTGCGAGCACACATGAAGAAAAAATGCAACAAGTTTTTGGCGCCGTTGCCGGGGATTGAAAATTTTATTAATTCTAGCTAATATTACAACCAAGTGATTCGGTTTTAATTTAGGCATTTCTTTTATTTTAATTGTTTTAAGCTTGTTAAATTTGTGTTTGTGACAGTTCATGCGAAGAGCTCAAAATCCCAATCTAGTGCCACTTGATCCGGAAATTGAACGGACACTTCGTGAAATCAGAAGGGAAAGGAGAATTCAAGCACGAGCTATGGGTGATCACAATAATAATAACAATGAGCAACAGAGGGCAATTCGGGACTATTTCAAGCCTCCAGTTCAGGAACACTATTCGGGTATTCGGAGGCAGAATATCAATGCCAACAATTTCGAGTTAAAGCCTTCTTTGATCTCGATGGTTCAACAAAATCAGTTTGGGGGATTGCCTAATGAGGACCCGAACACTCACTTGTCCATGTTCTTGGAAGCTGCTGACACGGTGAAGATTAATGGTGTCACCGAGGGTACCATCAGGTTGAAATTGTTTCCATTTTCTCTTCGGGACAAGGCTCGACAGTGGTTGATGTCTTTGCCAACAGGGAGTATTGGTACTTGGGTAGAGATGACTGAGAGGTTTCTTGCAAAGTTTTTCCCACCATCTAAGGCATCCCAGTTGCGGAGTGAGATTGGATCTTTTCGCCAGAATGACTTTGAGCAGTTGTATGAAACTTGGGAACGGTTCAAAGACTTGCTCAGAAGATGTCCCCAGCACGGTTATGATGAGTGGATGTTGATTGATAGGTTTTACAATGGGTTGAATGGCCAATCGAGGACTATTATTGATAGCACTGTAGGTGGTTCATTGATGGCAAAGTCTATTCCAGAGGCCTACAATTTGCTTGAGGAAATGTCTACCAACAGTTATCAATGGCCTTCAGAGCGCTCAATACCGAAGAAAACTGCTGGTATTTATGATGTGGATCCATTGGTTTCATTGTCAGCAGAGGTCTCAGCTTTGTCTAATAAGATTACAGCCTTGAATAATAGAGAAGCGTCATCTAGCAGAGAGGCAGTGGCAGGTGTCAGTACATCTTGTGCACAGGATGAGTACACTCAAGAGCAGGTTCAGTTTGTGAACAACAGAAACTTCAACTATAGACCCAATCACTTGCCCACTCACTATCATCCTAGCTTGAGGAACCATGAGAATTTCTCTTATGCCAACTACAGAAATGTTTTGCAACCTCCTCCGGGCTTCAACCAACAAGCGGTGGAAAAGAAACCTTCGGTGGAAGATTTGTTGAGTAACTTCATTGTTGAGACTAGAGGGAGGTTTAACAAGGATGAGGCTAGACTTGACAACATTGAGACACATTGTAACAACATGAATGCTACCATGAAGTCCCTTGAGGTGCAAATCGGTCAACTAGCCAATGCGGTTAAGGGCCAATCATTCGGAAACTTCCCAAGTGATACAGAGCCTAATCCCAAGGACCATTGCAAAGCTATCACTTTGAGAAGTGGGAAAGAAGTTGAGGCTCCTAAGCCCCAAGGGGATAAAACCGATGAAGAAGATGTAGAATCGGAACAACCAAAGGAGAGTGCAAGGCCTAAGTCGATCTCTTTTCCGGATAATCCTCCTCTCATCACTCCTACCCTCCCGTATCCGTAAAGATTCAAGAAGAAGAAGTTGGATGCTCAATTTTCGAAGTTTCTGGAGATTTTCAAAAAGATCCATATCAATATTCCCTTTGCAGATGCACTTGAACAAATGCCTAATTATGTCAAGTTTATGAAGGATGTCATGGCGAAGAAACGGAGGTTGGAGGATTATGAGACTGTTAAGCTAACGGAAGAATGTAGTGCGATCCTCCAAAGGAAGTTGCCTCAAAAATTGAAGGATCTGGGGAGTTTCACTATCCCATGCACTATTGGAGATTCTTACTTCGAGAAGGCCTTGTGTGATCTTGGAGCCAGCATCAATCTTATGCCTCTGTCTGTCTTCCGAAAGCTCGGACTTGGAGAAGTCATAACAACCACCATATGTTTGCAAATGGTGGATAGTTCTCTCACTTATCCAAGGGGTGTCATAGAGGATGTGTTGGTGAAGGTAGATAAATTATTTTTCCCCGTAAATTTTGTTGTGTTGGATATGAAAGAGGATCGGGAAATCCCCATCATCCTCGGGAGACCCTTTTTGGCTACTAGAAGAGCTTTGATTGATGTACAAAGTGGTCATTTGACTCTAAGGGTGAATAATGAGGAGGTAAAGTTCAACATCCTTAACACAATGAGATTTCCGGAAGAGAAGTCAACTTGTCACCGGGTAGAAGTAATAGACTCGTGCATCAAGGAATTCTTCCAAGAAGTGACCCACGATGACCCTCTAGAGCATAGCCTCACTACACCCTTGAACATGACCGATTTTAGTGGAAATTTTTGTATTAAAAAAGAGGGCATTGTTGAAAGTGTTCTAGCTCTTGAGGCTTTGCCGTGTGAAGAGGGGGATGTGGCTAAATTGAAAATTTTAGAGAAGCCTGATGAGTGCTTCATCTCTCCAAGCTCGTCGAAAAAAGGGTTAGTGTTGAGACAACTACCGGAACATCTTCGCTATGCCTTTTTGGGTGAGGATTCTTCTAAATCGATTATTATCTCGGTGTCTTTGAACAAGGAAGAAGAAGAGAAGCTCCTTGTTGTTTTGAAGAAATACGAGTTTGCTTTTGCTTGGTCTATTTCAGATATTAAGGGTATAAGTCCTACTATCTGCATGCATAAGATTCTCATGGAAGATGCTTACAAGCCATCTATTGAGCACCAAAGAAGACTAAATTCGGACATGAAAGAGGTGGTGCGTGCTGAGGTGCTAAAGTTGTTGAATGCCGGGATCATTTACGCCATTTTGGATAGCTCATGGGTTAGTCCAGTTCAGGTTGTGCCAAAGAAGGGTGGTATTACGGTGGTGAAAAATGAAAATAATGAACTCATCCCTTCAAGAACAGTGACTGGATGGCGTGCTTGTATCGACTATCGGAAGCTGAACAAGGCCACTAGAAAGGATCATTTCCCCCTTCCTTTCATTGATCAAATGCTAGACAGGTTGGCAGGGTATGACTACTATTGCTTTCTTGATGGATACTCGGGCTACAATCAAATTGCCATAGCCCCCGAAGACCAAGAGAAAACGACTTTCACCTGTCCTTATGGCACTTTTGCTTTTCGATGGATGCCTTTCGGTCTATGCAACGCACCCGCCACTTTTCAAAGGTGCATGATGGCAATCTTCTCGGACATGGTAGAAGAGATTATGGAGATTTTTATGGATGATTTCTCAGTTTTTGGATCAATGTTCGATCATTGCCTCCACAATCTTTCTCTCGTGTTGCAGCGATGTGAGGAGAAGAATCTAGTTCTCAATTGGGAGAAGTGTCATTTTATGGTACAAGAAGGGATCGTTCTTGGTCATAGAATTTCATCGCAAGGAATAGAGGTGGACAAGGCTAAGATAGCCACGATCGAAAAGCTTCCGCCACCTATAAATGTGAAGGGAGTACGGAGTTTCCTTGGTCATGCGGGATTCTATCGGAGGTTCATAAAAGATTTTCTAAGGTTATCAAGCCATTATGCAACCTCCTAGAGAAGGATGCATTTTTCAACTTTGATGGGTCTTGTTTGGAAGCCTTTAATATCATCAAAGAGAAACTGGTTTCGGCTCCAGTCATTGTAGCACCCGATTGGAACGAACCATTTGAGATCATGTGTGATGCCAGTGACTATGCCGTCGGGGCAGTACTTGGTCAAAGGAGAGACAAGATTTTTCGGGCCATTTACTATGCTAGTAAGACATTGAATGAAGCCCAAACCAATTACACCACCACCGAGAAGGAGATGCTTGCAGTGGTATTTTCTTGTGATAAATTTCAGTCATACATCATTGGGTCCAAGGTGGTAGTTTTCACGGATCATGCAGCAATTCGTTACTTGTTTGCTAAAAAAGATGTCAAGCCTCGTTTGATTCGTTGGATTCTTTTGCTTCAAGAATTTGACATGGAGATACGAGACAAGAAAGGTTCGAAAAATGTAGTGGCGGATCATCTCTCAAGACTTCAGCAACTAGAAGTAGGTGAAAATACTTGCATTCAAGAGGTATTTCCGAATGAACAACTTCTTGAGGTTGAGGCGAAGCTTCCTTGGTATGCTGATTTTGTCAATTATCTTGCTTGTAAAGTTCAACCTCTGGACTTGTCATACCATCAAAAGAAGAAATTTCTCCATGATGTGAGAAGCTATCTTTGGGATGATCCAATCTTGTTCAAGAGATGCTTCGATCAAGTTATCCGGAGATGTATTCCCGAAGGAGAAGTTCATGACATTCTCCACCATTGCCACTCTTCTCTATATGAAGGACACTTCGGAGCTACTCGAACTGCCGCAAAGGTGCTTCAATCCAGTTTTTATTGGCCCACACTCTTCTGGGATAGCTATTCTTTTGTTAAGACTTGTGATCGATGTCAACGAGTCGGAAACATCTCAAGGCGTCATGAGTTGCCTTTGACTAACATTTTGGAGGTGGAGATTTTCGATGTTTGGGGAATCGACTTCATGGGACCTTTTCCTCCCTCTTTTGGCCAAACATATATTCTCTTAGCTGTGGACTACGTCTCTAAGTGGGTGGAAGCCGTGGCTACTCCAACTAATGATGCTCGGGTGGTGTTGAAATTCTTGCACAAGAACATCTTCACTAGGTTCAGTACGCCTCGAGCAATACTTAGTGATGAGGGGACTCATTTTTGCAACAAGGTGTTCAATGCTCTTCTCACCAAGTATGGAGTCCGGCACAAGGTGGCCCTTGCATACCATCCTCAAACCATCCTCAAAAAAATGGGCAAGCCGAAGTTTCAAACCGGGAAGTCAAGCAAATTCTTGAGAAGACGGTACACACTAACCGAAAGGATTGGTCGATGAAATTAGATGATGCCTTGTGGGCCTATCGAACGGCTTTCAAAACGCCAATTGGAATGTCACCATACCGGTTAGTGTTTGGCAAAGCTTGTCATCTTCCGGTAGAGCTGGAGCATAGAGCTTTTTGGGCTATTAAGAAGCTAAATTTTGACCTCAAGACATCCGGGGAGCAGCGTTTGCTTCAACTTAATGAGTTGGAAGAGTTCCAGAATGAAGCCTATGAAAGTGCAAGACTTTACAAGGAGCATACAAAAAGGTAGCACGACAAGCAAATTTTGAGGCAAGAGTTTGTTCCCGGCCAACAAGTTTTGCTCTTTAACTCCCGCTTGAAGATATTTCCTGGGAAATTGAAATCGAGATGGTCGGGACCCTTTAAGATCAAGCAAGTATTTCCTTTTGACGCCGTTGAGCTCTTGGGAGATGATGGGCACACTTTCCGTGTCAATGGTCAAAGGTTGAAGCACTATTTCGGAGGCGAGGAACGGAATATGAAAAAAATCTCGCTTGTAGATCCGAATTGAGTGGAAGCATCACCACGTCAAGCTGAAGACGTTAAACCAAGCGCTTCTTGGGAGGCAACCCAAGCTCTATCACCTAAATTTCTTTTAAACTTTTCTTTTAGTTTGTTTTCATCGTTTTATCTATAATTTTTTGTGTGTTATTTGAGTGATTTCTTATAATACATTTATTTTTGTTTTTTTGTTTTAGGTACGGATAGGCAATTGGAATCATGGAAAGTATTTGGAAGTATTTCGAGAAGTTTGGGAGAAATTGGAGAAGTTTGAAGGCAATTTAGTGGTTCATCTTGGTGTTCAAGCAAGGAGAAAGGCCGCTGTGGCGCGCCAAATTTGCGCTGCAGCGCGCCACTGGGCGTCAAGTAGGCCAACCGAGCCAGAGGCAGGCGCGCGCCCGCGCGACCTCGGCGGGCGCTCGCGCCTGTTTCCAGCTAAGGCCAAAGACCAGAAGCAAGCGCGAGCCCGCGCGACCCAGCCAAGGAGGGCCGTGCGGTTCCCCAGCCAAAAAGCCTTTAAAAACCTCATTTTCTCTAGTTCTTCACCAAACTTTCATTTCTCCCAACCCAAAAATTCAACCCCCAATTCACCAATATTTTCAAATTCTCCATACCTTTCATATACCCAAAATCTCAAACTTCACAATTTATACTTCCATCAAGGATCTTACCATCTCCTAGGAAAGGCAATTACGACAATTCGCATTTGGGGGCTTGGAATTGGAATGAGGTAATTATTTGAAAGTTGCTTGAACTTGAGTTGTTTGATATTGTGGTTTGTTATGGACCATCATATTTGATTGGGGTTGCATTTGGGAACTAGTGGTTGGAGTCATATTCTTATATAGTCAACATTTTGGGGTTGCACACCAAGTGTTTGTTGAATTGTCCAAGTGAAAAAAAAAAAAAAAAAAAAGGTGCACGCCAAGTGTTCGATAATTTGTCAAGCCGACTACAACTGTATCATCATGCCTCAAAAGCGCGGGAAAGGAAAAGCATCCTCTTCTGGCTCCTCTAGCCTCCGTCTTGTTGATAAAAAATTTGTGAATGAGGCGGCCAAGGCCAAATTCGGGAAATTCATGGAGAAAAATAAGTCCATAATTGTGGAGAGGGGTTTAAGGCCTCCCGAGTTTGACATCGAAGGCGACAACGCAAACAACATCGTACAACGGCAATGGCAAAACCTCACCGGCATGCAAGACTCAGCAGTCACAACAGACAACGATGAAGTTTGTGTGCGGGGAACGATGGTATCCTTCGCCCCAGAAGTAATAAACAGGTACTTTGACATAGGGACGGACGAAGATGATGAATACGCTGCGTTCCTTGAAGAAGGAGGGGATTATGACCCCATTGCTAGAGAAATGTGTATTCCAGGTACCGAATGGACCTCAAGGGAGAACGATAGTGATGTCGCACACTACTTTCCAGAAAATTGCCTAAACATTTACGCCAAGGCATGGAATAAATTCATTTGCGCCTCCATTATGCCCACCAAACACGAGCACCAAGTGTACACAAACCGAGCTGCCCTGTTGTATGCAATCTGCAAAGGCTGGAGCATTGATATTGGTGTGGTTATTCGGGACGATTTGGTGAAGTCCCTCGAGGCGAAGACGACAGGTGCTCATACTCATCCATGTCTTATCACTGGGCTGTGTCGAAATGCTGGTGTGACAATTGAGCCAACTGAGCCTTTGAGACCATGTGGTATGTTAATTGATAAATCTTCGATGGATAAATATGTTAAATGGCCTGGGGGCAGGCACATCGAATCCGGCTTAGGGTTTTGAACTCTATGACAACCATGATGCACCCCGACCTCCCAACCTACTCCCGCATCTTAGCGTTTTGGGAGGGAGGAATCAGATTCGAGGAGTTTCAGCCCAACAAACAAGTGCTATACAGGAGTGTGAGCGGATAATTGAGGAGAACCGCCATCGCCAACCATCTCGCCCCCGCACATGCCGCGAAGAAGATGGTCCATCATCCGCGCCAGATACGACCCATGTTGTCCCCCCTATCGAGGATGTTTATAGGATGGCGGTCCAACAGGGCCAAAATCTAACGGAACTGCAGGGCAAACTCAATCAACAGGACCGCGTCCTCCATGAGGTCCTAGATCAAGTTAAGGATATGCAACAGCGTGACATCATGAGGAGCCGTTATGAGTTGCAGTTCCATCAGTTTTTGGCTTCTCAAGGTCTTCCTAACTCGTCCACCGCGATGCCTCCCACCTATCCCGATTATCTCCTCCGGCCCTACAATCCTCCACCACCACCACCAGAAACTCTAGAGGGGAGTGATGACAATGAGGGGATGTAACTTTATCCCCGAGGTATGTGTCCTTGTGTTTTTATTTGGTCCATCATTGAGGACAATGCTGTCTACAAGTTTGGGGGGAATGAACATTTGTTTTTTTCGGCTCTTTCATATGCTTTCTCTAATCATCTCATTTTTAGGAATAGTTAAATTCTAGTTTAGTGTTTTCTTGCGTAGTCACATTTTGTTGAAAAAAAAAAAGAAAAAGAAAAAAAATTGTGTGTGTTTTTGTTGGCAAAAGATGACCATGAATCGATGATAGTGACAACTACAAATTGTTATCTTGAGGTCATTTGTAACATCTTTCAATTGTGGTTTCTGTGTGCTTGACACTCACGCTAGCTAGAGACGCTTTTGACTCTTAATCACTTGAGCACCAAAATCTTAGCCACTCACTCTTTCAAATAACTAGAGAACATTTATGCAATTAGCTAGGTTCATGATCTATCAAGAGCTCTAGAACCCAATTTGGTGAAACTCAAGGCGAAATCCTAAGTTAGGTAACATGGAGAAATGATTTAGGCAAAGTTTTTTTTGGACCGTTTGAGCCGTTCTAGCCAACCTTTCGGAAATTATCCCTTGTTGTCCCTTTTTGAGCCTTTAAGCCAATTTCTTCTTCACCCACACTAGTATAACCTAACCAATAAAAAAAAAAAAAAATCACCAAACACTTAACCCATCACTTTAGGCACGAAATGCATTCTTCATTGTATTCGAGTGTATTGTGGTTAACATGAGCTTGCGATTGGGGTTTGGATCATTTTTCACTGGTTGTATTGTATCTATTTTCGTTGTTACTTAATCTCGAAAAAAAAAGAAAAAAGAAAAAAAAAAAAAAAAGAAGCCCCAAGTATTCATGTAAACAAATAAGTTTGGGGGTTAAAAACAAAATTGGAGTTGGTTGCTTGTATATCATCTCTATAAAATGAAAGGGTGATTGATTGAGTTGATGTAAAATCGGGGATTTTGGGATTTTCCATTGAATGTTTGTAAAGTCTATCAGATATTGAAGGTGCAAGGCGTGTTTAGGGTGATTTGAGCTTAAAAATTTTCTTTTTCACCTACCCTTTACCTTAGCCTTGTAATACCCAGAATTTTTACGGACTCATATAGGTAAAGAAATTTAAGTTGTACCATGTGTTTATGTAATGTTTCATGAAAATTATGAGTATCAATGTGAAATTCATAATTTATCAGTATAGGGTTGAGTTCTTGATAAATTAGCCACAAGACTCCATAATAGGCCTTTTAAGGAAAAATGCATGACGAAATTTCATGAATTCATGTTGGTCAAAATTTGACCGAAAAAGTCAAAGTTGACCAGAAAAGTCAAAGGTTGACCAAAGAGGTCAAATATAAGAGAGTACAGCAATATGTTAAGCAGTATGGGTAATATACTGCGAAAACCGTCTTTACGGACAAGATAGCATGAATAAGATTTAAAACCACCATAGAAAAATCAAGCATACTAATTAAGGTATCAAGAGCCTAATAGCTTCAAGTTACAAGAAAATTTTTATACAGTCCATTTTTACACAGATAAATTTTGAACTGCAGTTCAGTATAAAAATATTGTTATTAGTAGATAGCAGTATTGAAAATACCTGTGTTAGCATAAAAATGGACTGCATATCAAGAGAAATGCCAAACAAGGCCTTATGATGACATCACCTCACCTTGGAATTATGACATCATTTTTGGATAAAGGAAAATGATGAAAAAAAATTTATGGATGGCTTTAGAACCACCCAACATGGCCGGCCACTTGGAGGGTCAAATTGCAAATATTTTATCTTTAGGGGTAAAAAGTGCAATTTTGGAAAATATGATGATGTAAGCATGAGGTAAGCACATGATGTCATCAAGAGATGTCATCATGATGAGGTAAGCAAAACTTGAGCACCAAGGGAGCAAATGGCCGACCACCACATGTAGGGACTAATTAGCAAATATTTTTGCTTCAAGGACCAATATGTAATTTTAGAAAAATAATTAAATCCTAGTTCAAGGACTTTTTAGCAATTTTGAAAGTTCAAAAAGCCTATAAATAGAGGTATGGGGCGGATTTTGAGTGGAAAATGAGAGAATCTAGCCAAACTCTTGCCAATTTTTCTTCTCGCACTCTCCCTCACAAAACCGAACTCAAGGGAAGAAATCCAAGAAAGAAAAACAAGCAAAGGGTGGCTGAATTTTTGGAACCCCATTGGAGGGGAAAACCGGTTGTGGTGGCAGCCAAGGAAAAGGAAAAAAGTTTGGGATCCAAGCTTGAGAACCAAATTCCAAACCCTAGATGTAAACCCTTTGACCCTAAGCTTTTAAATTGAACTTCAATTTGGGAAATTTAAATGTATTTCCAATGGGTTTGTAAGAGCATAAGCTCAGTTTAAATTTATTGCCTAAGATTAGATTTTAGGGTTTGTGCTTGATTAGATTTAAGGGTAGATTGGATTTATTGAGCTTGGCCTGGTTATATGTTTATGCTTGCATGATTTTTAGTTTCTTTATGCTTAAGGTATGATGATGATGTATGTCCCCAATTATGTTTGATGATAAAGCTTTACGTTAGAAACCACTGCATGACTGGTATTAGGCTCCCGCTGTGGGCGGTTGAGGTAGTGTGCGCGTATTAAGACGTAAAACCAAGTTAAGAACAAAACTGCCAGTTTTCGGGAAAAACTGGCCAGTTTTCTGGAAAGACAATTTTGAGGCCCTTAGAGGCCGAATTAGGAAAAATATAAAACATGAAAGTTGTAGAGAAGGGATTTTTCTAGGGGACAGCCTGGACATTTTTCAAAAATAAGGCTCCAAAGGCCTTCGTTTTTACAAAAACCCGAGCCTGGTCTGCCCAGACTTTTTGCACGGCCAGCCAGTTTCAACTCAGAATATGAACAAGTTAAAGGCAGAACTGGGTTTTGTGTAAAGAACCAAAGTTGTATTATTTTTCAATATCTAAAACTGTCACGAAGAAAGATTTTTCAAATTCCAAACAGATTTTAAAGTTAAAACCTGATTTCCAAAATTGTGCAGGAAACAGGAAATTCCTGCACAGGATTTTCTAAAACAGTGCAGGAAAAGGACATTCCTGCACATACATAGATAATTGGCAGCAAGGAACTGTTCCAAAGGCAGTTTCCAATAGTTAATAATTTTTACAAACCTTTCTCAAAGAATTACAATTTTTCAAAGTTGAACAATGGTTTTTTATAAAGAAATAAAACCTAGTTTTTCTAGAGCAAAGAGAAAAACAAGTTTTGGACTCTAAAGTCATCTCTAAATTTGATAATAAGATAATGACCAATAGTAACCGGGTAGGATACCCCAGTTACTATGCTTAGGCCCAATAATAGGAATAGTAACCTAATACTATTCATGTATGCTTAGGTGTAGTAACCAAGGTTACTTCAAGTAACCTAGCAAGTAATAAATCAAGTATGGTCGACCATAAACCCTAGGGTTACAATTAGTAACCTAGTAAATGGTCAAGACATGTTTGGGGGACATATAACTAGAATGTTGGATAGGTCACCAACATTTTATAAGATCCTTATCCTATATTCTTTTTAATGGCAGGAAGTAACCTGCAGTTGCAACCTGAGCCGGAGCAACGAAACCCAAGATCTAGCATAATAGGTAAGTACAAACCTCACCTACAGTATGGAAAATAGTAAGCTATTTTCAAATATATAACATGTTCCATATATGTCATGTTATGTCATGATATGCTATGTTATGACATGCTATGCTATGTCATGTCATGTAAAGCTATGTTAAGCTATGTTATGACATATTAAGCTATGTTAAGTCATGATAAGTCATGATAAGGCATGATGTATCAAGTTATACCATGATTTATGGTTATGCCATGTTTATGTCTCATGTGCATCTTGATTAATACGATCACAATTAAAGATTCTTAGCCTTGAAATATACAAGACTAAGACTAAACCAAGTCAAGCAAGGTGTCGTACCAACCTCCCGCCAGGTGGAGGATACATGTTTCAAGTTCAAGTTTATGATTATCAACCTCTCGTTGATGCGTGAGGGTATAATGATAATCAACCTTCCGCCAGATCGTGAAGGGTTATGTTTATGATTCCCAGAACTGTTTAGGGCCTTGCAAACCCTAACTTTGTCTGGAGACTGCGCGCTTTTGGTACGTACACTATGGGCCCACATGTTAAGCAAGATAATAAGTTCAAGTCCATAATTGATCATAAAATACTTATAATTGATCATAATTGGTTCATGCATGAATGCACGATATTTGTTATGTTTTTTGTGAGATTATGTTTGTACTTGCTGGACGAAAGCTCATCAGTATATTTCATACTGTAGGTAAGATGCCTGCAGTTTTATTTGGTGGGCCATGGAGACGATGCAGCAAGTGAAGGGCGGTGTGGGATACCACTATGCAGATTTTTCCACAACTCTTTAAATTATTAACTAGTACAAGTATGATTCAGTACTATGTACCAAGTTACGTATGTAATGTTTCAAGAGTCCGGTTTAAGAGGTTATGTGTGACCCTTTGATCGGTTTAACAAGTAATGGGTAGGCATGGTGAAGTTTACCTATAGGACAAGTTTAATTATGTTATGAAAAAAAAAATTATTCTGAAAATTCCTTCAAGTTCAAGTGAAAGAAACTAAGAAATAAGTTAAGTAAGAAAAGTAACGGCTCACGTCTACGTAGTCGGCCCTACGTGGATTGTTGGGGCGTTACAAGCCTTACGTTACAAGCCGTTCAAAGTCCTATTGATCTCCAATGTTACACTAACCTACATTAGTGGAGAGCAACACTAAATTGGGCCTATGGTTGTTCTTAAGTGCATCATGTAGTGATAAGTCCATGAACTTCCATAATGCATAAATCAATCCGGTGTTTGCCCAGTTGGGTGGTTTTGACCTTCACACACACACGAGTCTTGAGTGGATTTGTGCTAGTGTCAAGTGTTGAAATTCTAGATAATCACAATGGTTGATTTTCCTTTCGAGCTTAAGACATTTGTAGATTTTGAGGTAAAATTCATGGTCGTCAATTTTGTTGCTCAGCTTCACACTGTTTTTATTTGTTTTGTTTTTGCTCGAGGAGTAGCAAAATTCTAAGTTTGGGGGTATTTGATAAGTGAGCTTTTACTCACTTATTTAATGTCTTGAAATTGGATAATTTACAAAATCTTCAAGTTTTTAGATTGGTTTAATGTGTTTGTGAGTGTTTCAGATAAACAAGGAAAAAATTAGATTTTGGTAGAATTGGAGTTGAAAAATCAAGTTTTAGCCCGCAGCGGAGGTGCGGGCGCGCCCAACCAGCGCGCGCCCAGCCACTAGCCCGCGCCCACCAGCCCGGGCCTGACCAGCGCGCGCCCACCAGCGCGGGTTGCACCAGCGCGCGCCCTGCCCTTGTGCCTAGCCAGCAGCGCGCGGCCGCGCGCTCTCGCTTTCTGAGGCGCGCCTTCTCTCCACCTGGAGCTCGAACAAAAAGGAAGGAGTGGGACGTGAAGAAAAGAGCAGTTTTGGAGACCCAAAAACCAGAGACGAAAAAAATAGAGAGAACTTATAGGGTTTGAAGGCTTTTTCTTGGAGATTGAAGGAGATTGAAGACTTGGGAGCTTGTTTTTCAACTAGTTCTTCTTCTCTCTATTATTTTTTCTCTTTGTAGCTCTTAAACTTGTATTTATTCTCTGATTTTTGCACTTGAGTATGGGTTTGATATTTGTTTCAAATTTGGTTATGGATTTGAGAATTTGATGTCTAGCTAAACTTTCTATGCTAGGGGGGTATGATGTAGCTTGATGATGACTTTGTTATGATAATTTTAATGCTTGTTGATTGAATCCCATTCTGAATTATTTGTGTTTCTCTATGCTTTGTTTTCCTAATTTTATTTACCGTTAAATTAGAGTTTTTAGATGTGTGAAATTGGGCTCGGGAGAGTTAATTTCATATGTTGGGAGTTGGGAAACACAACCCATTGTAATATTAAGTTCGGGAGGCTAATATGACTTGGGTAATCACTAAAGTAGGGTTGCGTAATGAGTGCTTAATTGGTTGAGTTAATAGGGATATTAATTTGATTAAATTTTGCATATTATTTTACTCGGCACTCGGGAGAGGGAGTGAAATTGAAATTTGTCACCTACGATTAATGATTTGAATGAATTCGATTAACAAGCGTAGAATTGGATAAGCAAAGTTAAGTCAAGTGAAATCAAAACCCCCTAGCCTTACACAACATCGAGTTCCCTTCAATCCACAATTTCGATTGCTTTTATTTTGCTTAATCTTAGTTTAATTTAATTGCTTAATTTAGTTGCTTGTTTCAACTCCTTTTAATTTTGATAGCTTAGATAAAATTGAGTCATTTTAATTGTAGTACTTAGTTAGTTTTCTTAATTTCAATCTCTGTGGGACGATACTCGACAATTTGTCACTTTATTACTTGTGGCGATTCGTTCACTTGCCAGCACACACGAAGAAAAACACGCAACAATGGTGGAAGCAAAATTGACGTTGTACAGTGAATTCGCCCTGATGTTTGGTGAATCTTCTAATTTTATGTTTTTTGGTTTTGAAGGCAAAATTTGATACGGAAATCTTCTCAATATGTTACACTATTCATTTTAAAAAAAATTATAATACGCAATTCACCGTTGTGTAGTATAACAGTAAATTCATATCTGACTCTATCATAAGGTGAATAGTTCGAATCACCAACTCTCAAATTCCAAAAAGAAATGAAGAAGAATAATGGAAATTCCATGAAAAAGAAAAAGAGGAGATTTTGGTATTTTTCTTATTTATTTATTTGCTGGTGGCCAAAATAGTCCTTGAAATTTGCCTTCCCCTCCTTATATGGGAGAAAAATGTTTGCATTTACGAAAAGCGTGGCAAGTCTCTACAATTATAATGTCCAAATTCTGAATAGAAAATATAGATATGTAGGGCATGTGGCCCTCTACTATATTGGGCATACAACAAAAAATTGATAAAGAAAATCTCTTTTGCTTTTACTTCTGTCTCTCTCTCTCTCTCTCCATCCACAGGTCTCTCTTCTTTGCAACTTTCAAGTGATCTCTATGTAAAGCCCTAAAACTATTGCTTTTGCTGATAAAATTGAGAAATACTTAGACGTATACCAAAATCCTAGTTGGGAAGTTAAAATTTAGTAATATATATATATATATATATATATTTGAAAATGGTAATTGTATTCCAAATCAAGAAAATACAAACACCAATGATTGGAATGACATCATAATACAAAAAAACTTAATCTCAATTACAGATTGGTTCCACTAGTAAGTTCTAATGAAGCACACAAGGGGGTGAAACGTGCACTGGATTCCAACCACGAGAAATCGAAAAGGCACACCAATTATCAAGCACACATATGACTCTTTCAACAACACCACTATAATCGATGGAAAACTCCAATCGAATGAGACAAAGAGACCTATAGTAAAAAGGTCACCACCAGCACCACATAGAAATAACTCTAGCGGATTTGACATACATCCAATATGAGAGCGTGAGGAGACTACCTACATTATTACAAAATAGAAACAAAAACATAATGAAAAAAATGCAACACCTACATAGCGGAAATATCATCGCCTTTATTTCAAACAAACAACTATCACAAATAGGAGAAAAAACCCCAACTCCATGGATAACACCTCCGGTGACAAGCCAAACTACATGATCAAAGAGATCAAAATGCGTCCCCTCCTACCACGAAGCCATCTTGCCATCAAAACCATCACCGTTGAGTCAAAAGCATATTCTTTAGGGCCAGGAGTCCGGTGGCCAACCAAAAGACGACGCCAGACTCCGACCTTAAAAGAGAAATATGAACGATGTAAACCCTAACGATAGAGAAAAAGAGAGGGAGAGAGAAATTTAGTGATAATTTAAACTATTTAGAATAGTAAAATTAGAACTAATAGTTACAACAAATATGCCATATATAAACCATTTTAATTGATAATTAAATTCATACAGATGTAAGCTTATAAATATATTATTATTATGTGTAAATCTCTTCTTATTTTCTTTAATTAGATTTTCAAATTTCTAATTTAACAACTAGTTTTTTGCTTCACCACCACAATAAAATAAATTAAAAAAAAACGTAACGCAAAATTTCTCAAAATCAAATTTCCCGATGCCTAAAAAAAATATCAGATTTCCCAATTTGTTGATTAATGTTCATTTCATATGGTAATGATTTAGGATAAATTTCACTTTTTTTCCCCTGAAGTCTAAGTCTTGTCATAAAATACCCCTCGAATTTTAATTTGTAATATTCATTCCCCTGAACTATTTTTCCTATCAGTTAAATTTTTAATGGAAAATGACATGTGCACTACAAATTTAAGGTTATTTTAGTAAAGTCATTAAGTTTAATGTTTTTTTTTTAATGTTAAAGAAAAAGGAAAAAAGAAAAAAAACTCTTTCGAACCAACCTTTTTTCACCAACGTTGAGCGTCTCATCGGCGACGCCGCCAACGACCAGGTCGCCATGAACCCCCATCAACACCGTCTTCGGTAACGTATCTTTTCCATTTCTAATCCTTTTTTTTTTTCCCCGTGATTTCAGTTTATATTTTTATTTGATTTTTGTTAGATTTAGGTGTTTTTACCTTTAGCAGATTAGATATAATGTTTGATGGTCAAATGTTTATTATTTATTCTGTTACATGAGAATATATGATTTGAATCGAGTTATGGAATTTATCAATAAAGAAATTAATTTATTTAGGAAGATAAGTAGTTAATAATTTATTCGAACTTTTTTTTTTTTTTGCATTTTAGAAAACGATCCGAATCCAGTAACGGTATTTGCAGATAATACGAAATTAACTCATTTAGTGGTAGGTGTTAGTTTGGTTAAGAATTAGTTTTAGGAGAATCGGATTTGAGTTATGAAATCTTTGCATATGTTTTTGGCTGAATCGGAGAATGTATGTTGATGCATATGCAAAGTGGTTAATTGGTTGGAGATTCAACGATCCATCAGTCCAGATTGATATCAAGCTATGGCCTTTCGAGGTCATCTCCGGCCCAGGTGACAAACCCATGATTGTGGTGAACTACAAGGGCGCCGGCCGAGAGTGGGGTGCCGGCGTGGAGCAAGACACCGGTGCGCGCCGGAGTAAACCGTCCCTGCTAATATATGAATAGCAGAATAGTTTTTTTGCGCCTGATTTCTTCAAGGTTATTAATTTTAATTTCAGGGGTAAATTAGTAATTACACATTCAACATCTAAACTCCTCTGGTGAGTTTGCACCACGTGTCATTTTCCGTTAAAAATTTAACTGAGAGGAAAATTTGTAAACGGTTCAAAGTTTAGGGAAAATAAATGTTAAAAATTGAAATTTGGGAACATCTTATGAGAAGGTCTATGGAGAAAATTTGAAAATTTTCCAATGATTTATTAGACCTGATTTGTATCATTTTACACAACAACATCGTTGTGATTTATATCACAGTGATTGTATTAACCGGTAGAACAATATCATTGTCATTTGCATCATTATATATAACAATTATTTGCATGAATGGGATATCAATGTAATTATATAAGTAATTGGAATTCGTACAGTGTTAAGATATTATTGTAATTCAGATAATTATGATGGTGTAAATGTTCATCATCATTTATGTATATGAATTTCCTGAGTGCGTCGACTACACTTCAAGAACTTAATTCGTGAAACACATAGAAACCTTGAGATAATGGCACGAGGCAAGAAGTACTAAATCCCAAACAAAAAACTTTTATTATTATTTTGATAGATAAATACACAAAAGAACAACACGACCAAAAGAAACAGAAGCAAGGCACAGAGCAGCCTTGCCGAGCTCTCAAACTTTCCTCGTCCCCGCCGCACATTGGGCACTCCGACGGGATGCTTGGGCCCCACATCGCCGAATCTTGATTATGCGGGTAGAGCATCGCTAGCCAACTTCCACAGTAGAAACTTGTGTCTCTCATGAAGCTAACTTCCCTGAGTTGTCTTTTTACCAAAACCAAAATCCTTGAGTCTCTCTCATGACTTCCTTGAGTTTTCTCTTGTTTTTCTTAACCACTTTTCATTTTCCTACTCCACGAACTATCAATTTCTTCCTATTTGGACAATATTTAGCTTAATTGTATGGTGGAAAAGTGCAAAAGTCTGCATTTTTTAACGATGTATTGCAAACAAACTCTGCAAAGCTTGTCCTTAACAAAAAAAGTGTGTGTGTGTGTGTGTGTGTGTCTGCAACTCTTGTTTCCACCATACCCACTACCATCAACTTTTTTTTCTTCTTCAGATTTGCACCTTATTGATAACTAAGAAAAACATTGCACTTCATCAAATTCTTATTTACCTTTTTTTTTTTTCCTTTTTTTTTTTTTTTTAAGAGAGATCTGCGTTCAAGAAACAACACAAACAGAGACAAGAAAATAACCCAAAGAACAAGTTTTGTTTTTTTTTTTTTTCTGGACAATGTCACTGTCACTGTCACAAATTCTCCCCGGCCGTTCTCATCACTTTCTCTCTGTTCTTAACTTGCACGTTACTTTTTACTGGTTTCATGTAACCCGTGAAGTTCAAGTTAATGTTTTTGGTGAAATGTAGCATTTCTCTTTCGTAAAATATGTACTTATCAATTTTTTTTTTAAAAAAAAGGGGAAATCTACCATGAGACCTTCTCTCTTTACCGTATCAATTGGGAAAAATTTTTCAACCTTTTGATCATATTTGAATGGTATAGATGTTGGTTTTGAAAACTGATTTAAAAAAAAAAAAATAGCGGAAGCATGATACGATCAAATCGCACGTATAAAAAATTTTCTCAAAAAATTTTATCCGACGACAATACTTATATTAATTTAATAAAAATAAATGAAGAAGAAGGTTTAGAGATTGACCGTTGTCAAATTAGGTCAAAATTATTAAACTCCTTCAAGAACCTTCTTGAGAATTCCAAATACTTTGGAAATGCCAATAATTCCTTCTTAGCGTTATCTAAGTCACGATGAACAGGAAGCATGTTTCTAATTTTAGATTTGATCACACACCTGAATTTTGATTCACTTTGCGTTCTCAACTCATGAGACAAAGTAAAGGAGAAGAGAAGAATAAACTCTAAAAAAAAAAAAATAACTTTTTTCTCTCTCTGTCAAAAAGAATTAGTATTCACCTCATTTTTCAGATACATAGTATGTACCCTATTTTAATGTTATAAAAAAATAACTACATCTTTTTTTATTTTAAATTAATTATTAATTAATTAACTAATTAATCCACTTCTCCTGTGGAAAAAACACATGCACACTACCTCCCTAGAGTGGGCATGTTTGATATATATGGGAGAGAGATTTTCTCTCTCCCATTGGCTAATCAGTTTCCCTTTTTTTTAATTAAAAAAATATTTATTTTGAATTATTCAAAATTAAAAATAATTGATCTTTTTTTTTTCGTATATGTCAAAATTCAAAATTCCACATATACTTTGTGGATATAATGTGAACCATCTTGTGGTACACAACTACGATGTGGTCTTAACCATACTGTATAATTTTTAAGTTAAAACTATTTTAAAATTATTTTAAATAATAATATTATTTAAAATATAAATTAATCCAATTAATTTGTTGTGTAAATATTAATATAGAATTCTCAATTCCAAATTAATAAACTAACCCAATATAAAATAATGTTCACATAATTCAATAAAGCCGTTGAGATGAATTATGGGCATTATAATTTTAAGCATAATAATTTTGACAATTAATTAACACCTGAATTAAAATATCAAAATTATTAATTCTAAATTATTCCACTTAAAATTTAGAATTGCACTCTTAAAATTATAAAAACAATTATATTCAAACGATTTGAATTGTCCATTGATATAATCACTACATATAAATCAATCCTCCACATATGGTTCATAATTAAAGCTAGGTATTTTCCGTTAACCTCTTTAATTATATCTTTCTCCTAAAGTATCATTGATTCTCTAATGAATAATATATTTGTGATCTAATCATAAATTGAGCACTCTTATTATTCAAGCCCCGAATCAACACTTATGGGAACCTCCATCTGACTTCCTTACGAAGGAATGGATTTCATCTTTTATATTAATATTCCCGACTATTTATTATATTATATTTCTAATATACCAAGAATTTGATACTATTCATTTGTGTCATTACTCAATATGACAAAATATATAATACAATAAATAGGAGTCTATTAATTACTCAGAATTAAGATTGATTCATATATGACCATTATTGATTAATTTTAAATGCTCTATATGACAGCGAAAATTATTAGAGATTCATAATTAATCGTGCTCCAATCTTATATAATCAAATTATATAAAATGATTTCATTCCAATAATTTCAGTTTTAACAATCTGGATAAGATCGTTTTACTTAGAATGTAACGAACTGCACTAGTAATTTTAAATTAAAGATCCTAACTTTAATTTTTAATTACGGACAAATTTAGATTATTTTACTTTAAATATCATCATCATGTATATACCACTTATATACGATATTTAAAATCACATTTAAATAATTTAGAATTTTTGATATTTATAAAGTATCTAAACATGCTTACAAAAATATTATTAAAAAAATTACTCAAATTAAATAAAAAAAAAAATACATCTCATTTATTTATGAGCACATATCCCAACAACATATCAAAAACATAGACCAAATTAAAAATAAAACCCTCACACATTATCACATTTCAAAAAAAAAAACATAAAAAAAATAAAAGAGAAAAAAACGTTAGAATAGAAGAACGAGGAACTCGATGCCGTGGGTCTTGCCGGCCACCCAACCCATGTTGTCCGCCCTCTCATGTCGTCTCCGATCAGCCATATCAGCTCGGATCTCGCGAGCTCGGAGCCCCTGCGTGAGCCTCACTGATTTCCAGATCCGTGCTCGGCCTCTCCACGCCATCGAAGCATCGGAACTCGCCCCTGGTTTTGCTGGCGTTCTCCCCAGTAGTGGTGTTTTTTGTTTTGTTTCGTTTTTTCTTTAAATCCGATAGTGGGGTTTTGTTTCAAGATCTGGTGCCTATAGGGATCGCCACTCGCCCTCCAACGACCTCATCGCCATCGGAGACTTGCTCCGCACCGCAACCATCGCCGATAGTCGGGTTCACGCCACCGAGGGATGTCGTCCCCGACCTCCCTCGCCCGGATCCCTACTGGGGGCTATAATTGCTAAATTACCCCAAAGTTGGAATAGTTACAGAAACAAACTCCTTCATAGGAGGGATAACATAACTTTGGAAGAATTGCAAAAACATTTGAGAATCGAAGAGGAGACTAGATCTCATGATCTTGTTCTGGAATTTAATAAAATTGCTACTTATTAAATTCGTGGGTTTGTTGTATCTTGGAGGTAATTTGTCAAAATACCCGATAGCAAACTGTTTATAGTGGGGGCAATAAAATCTTAAGGAAAGTAATTCCTAGGCCTCAAACCTCTTTGATGTTCTCTATTCTATTCCGTTTCTTTACACCAAAACAGTTTTCCACCACCCACTATTTTCAACAATCTTAAGGTTTTATTTCTATGGAGGCCGGAAAGATGACTTCGTTTCTGACTCCTGATGCAAACTTGATCGCTTTGATGGGACGAATTTTACTCGTTGGAAAGGAAAACTGTTTTTCCTTCTCACAGTTCTGAAAAATTGCATATGTCCTGGATCCGAATCTTCCTCCAATTCCTGAACCAAAAGATGACGATTCTGAAGCATTGAAGGCTGAAAGGAAGAAGAGGCAAGAAGACGAAGTGATGTGTCGAGGAAATATTTTGAAAACTCTGTCGGACAAGTTGTACGACCTCTACAATTCAATGGAGAGTCCGAAGGAAATTTGGAATGCACTTGAATACAAGTATAAAACAGAGAAGGAAGGTACGGATAAATTTCTCATATTAAAGTATCTCGAATTTACTATGGTTGATACCAAGTTTGTTTTGGATCAAATCTATGTGTTGCAAGTTCTGGTCACGAAACTTAAAGAATTGAAAGTTGAGATTTCTGAATCATTCCTAGTGGGGGCTATAATTGCAAAATTACCCCAAAGTTGGAATAGTTATAGAAAGAAACTCCTTCATAGGAGGGATGACATAACTTTGGAAGAATTGCAAAAACATTTGAGAATCGAAGAGAAGACTAGATCTCAAATGTTTTTGCAATTCTTCCAAAGTTATGTCATCCCTCCTATGAAGGAGTTTCTTTTTGTAACTATTCCAACTTTGGGGTAATTTAGGAATTATAGCCCCCACTAGGAATGATTCAGAAATCTCAACTTTCAATTCTTTAAGTTTCGTGACCAGAACTTGCAGCTTACGGATTTGATCCAAAATAGACTTGGTATCAACCATAGTAAATTCGAGATACTTTAATATGAGAAATTTATCAGTACCAATTCCTTCTCTATTTTTATACTTGTATTCGAGTGCATTCCAAATTTAGAGAGATTGTAATATCTCTTATATTACCATTGGGTAGTGGAAGCAAAATTCCCACATTGGAAAAGCACAAGCAAGCATAGTGGTATAAAATGAAACAAGTGAAGTGTAATAACTAAATTTTCACGACCTTACGTTTTCTTGTAAAGAAACTTGTGCTATGTTTTGAAAATACTCATGAAAATCTGAGATGGGTTTTTATTTGGAAATTTTAAGTTCTCATGATCTTATGAGACTTAAAAATGATTGCTTAAACAAGTATGTATCATTTTGAGTCAGAAAAAAAATAGAAAACTTTACGATTGCATGGTTTTGCATGGTGGTCAAAGCTTGACCTAAAAAGTCAACGTTGACCTAAAAAGTCAACGGTTGACTAGAAAAGTCAACCATATGATGATACTGCTTTATGGTCAAACAGTATGGAAAATATACTGCGAAAAACCATTTTTCGGACAAGAAGTTAAGATTAAGATTTAAAATCACCCTAGAAAAATCAAGCACATAAATTAGAACATCTTGGGCCAAAGGGCTTCAAATTTTAAGAAAAATTTTATACAGTCAAATTTTACACAAATAAATTTTGGACTGCAGTTTAGTGATAAAATACTGTTATTAATAGTTAACAATATTAAAGATATCTATGTTAACATAAATTTGGACTGCCTATTAAGAATTAAGGCCAAACAAGCCTAATGGTGATTACCTCACCACCTTTTTGATTAATGACATCATTATGGAAAGAAAAATAAAAAAAAAATTTGGATAATATTGGACCATTCTAGAGCATGAGGTGGCCGGCTCTTTTGGGGCCAAAATAGAATTAGTTTTTCTCCATGGATTTATTAGCAAAAGGTGAACAAAAGTCATTTGCAAAATGGTCCAAAAATTCACCTATAAATAGGCCATTGGGGTGGGCGGTTTTTGGCTGAAAAAATTAGAGAAAAACAGTCAAACTCTTGCCAAACTCTTCCACAAAAATCCGGAAATTAGAGAAGAGAAAGGAGTGAGAGAAATCAAAAATTTTCTTGGGGTTTTTGTTCCTAGGAGTTCGGATTTGAGCTAGGGAAAAACCAAGAGAAGTTTAGAAATTTTTTTAGGTCTTTTGGGGTGTGTGGCCGTGTGAGTGAGGGAAGGAGAAAGGCAAAAAAAATTTGGGGCCAAACCTTGGTGAAGTGCTCGGCTTGGAGTGGATCTACCAAGGAGACCAACCAGAAAAATTTTTGGTGCCAATTTGGTGGTGTGGCCGTGAGCCAAGGGAGCTAGGGGAAGGAAGGAATTTGGTGACCAAAATTTGACTTTGGTCTAAGGTAAAAATCTAGAGCCCTAACTCTCTTATTTGAGTTCAAATTTAAGGTAAAAAGGTGGTTCGATTTGGTTGTAAGGACATAAGTCCATTTCCCATTTTATGCCCTAAGTTTGTGGTATGTGCTTGATTTGTAGATCTAGGGGTGTATGGTTTAAATTCTTGCATTATTGTGCTTGTTTATGATTGATTTTCATGCTTGATGCTTAGGGTTGTGTGTCCCCTAGTTTGGTCCGAAAATCTGCCCTAGGGCAGTGCTTGAAGCATGCTAGTTTAAGGAACAAAGTTTGGTGCTTATATGTGATGTATGCAAAAAGTTAGGGTTAATGCAAACCTAGGCTTAGGGCTTTTGAATTTGGTTTGCATGGTTTCAATTGGACGATTTAAGGGTTCATGTGGGACGTTAGAAATGCTGTGTGTTTGCCATGTAGGCTCCCGAAGTGATCGGTCGAGGTAGATTTCACGAAATAGGACGTGAACCGGACTTAACAATTGAAACTGCCAATTCGGATTCAAAACTGGTCAGTTTCGGGAAAATAAAAATTAGAGCCATCTAGAGGACGAATTGGGTAAATCATAAAACACGAAAGTTGCTCGGAACGATTTTTCCTAGAAGACATAACGGGCAGAATCCAAAAATGAGGCTCCAATGGCCTCCGTTTTTACAAAAATCCGTGGCTGGTCTGCCCAGACCCAATTTACAGGATCAGCCAGTTTCAAACAAAAACTGACGCAAATACAAGCAGAACTAGATTTTTCGTAAAACATGAAAGTTTTACCATTTTTTGAGAGCTACAACTTTCGTGAAGACAAGTTTTTTCAAATTCCAAATGGATTTTTAAACTGGTATTGTTTTATGAAGAGTGTGCAGGGAACCGAAAATTCCTGCACATAAGCTTTACAAACAGTTTCAAAAAGAAAAAGAAAACTGTATTTTTGCTTAAAACTGTTCCAAAGGCAGTTCTCAATCTTAAACGACCTTTATAAAGATTTGTTTTAAAGATTGGAATTGTTACCCAAAAATATTAAAGGGATTTAAAGTTAAATTTCTCAAAATGACAAAAGGATAAGAAAATAGAACTTTTAAGATAAAAATTGTAATCAAGCCGATTACGGACGGTAATCAAGGATAATACCTGAGTTACCGGGCCTAGTCCCAAAACCCAAGGTTTTAAAGAAACCAAGCATTTTATCAAAAATTTAGCCCAAGGGATTGTCCAAAGTAATCTTTTAAAGAATGAATTCTCCCAAACAGTAGGATTAAAATTTGTGACCAAACCAGATATCAAGTATCGGGGACATACAACTAGAAATTAGTAGGCATGTTGGTTAGGACACCAACACTGCACAATGAGAATTGGACTCTTACCTATGTCCCTATTCAAGCAGGAAAGGGCCTGCAGCTGTGCCAGTAAGAGAACAGTATCAAAGAGGGACATAGTAAGGGAGGTAAGTACAACTCCGCCTACAACATAGGCTTTTTAGTTGTAACATGATACAATGTATGTTATGTAGATGGCATGACTAAGATATGATTACCAGTTATATTCATGTGACATCATGAAGCATGTTCACAATTAATAAGAACAAGGTCAAGATAACAAATAAGTATAATGGCAAGCGAGCTTGCCTGTGACGTACCGACCCGTCCAAGGTCGGGTAGGACTGTGGACTGAGTTGGAAATGGTTTGGCCGCCCCAACCGTTCCATAGTTGCGCGCCCGGTACGATCACCCATGATAAGGGGCCCATAAACAAGTACGCATAATAAAGCATAATTGGATCATGCATAATTAGAATATGTTATGATGTGCTATGTTAAGTTTATAGTTGATTGTGTTGCGGAAAATAAAATTGTACTTGCTGAGCGAAAGCTCACGTCTTACGTCCATGCTGTAGGTAAACAACCTACTGGCGAATTTTGATACAAGATGATGGAGTTGGCGGGGCAATTGTGAAAGAAGGGATAAGCCGCTATGTCTTCCGTAAATTTATGTTTAATATTTTATGTTTATATTATTCCAAACAGTACTCCAGCAGTAGAAAAGAAAAAAAAAAAATTTCCACTACTTTTGTTAAATAAGTAAGTATGTTAAGCATGTATGTATGTACGGTAACGGTCCGTGCTAGGCGGGTCGTTACAGAGTTGGTATCAGAGCAGTTCCCTGCCACCTAATTTCACAGTTCGCCTGCCATCGCCACTATCATTGTAAGTTAAAATTAGTTATGCGTAAATATTTATTATGTGATTATGGTATGTAGATTCGTCGATATGGATCCGGATCACGTAGATACGGACCGAGATGCAGCGACATCCTTTTACGAGGCACGTCCATTATTATTTGACGGTACGAGACGGACGATGCCCTTAGGAGCATGGTTGTATGATATGGAGCTCATCTTTCGCACTAGCCATATTCCGGATCGTGTGCAGGTCTCGTTGGGTAGTAGATGTTTGAGTGGCGACGCCTGTCTTTGGTGGATATCATAAGAGAGCCACAGCTACCCAGCCGGACTTGGGCACATTTTCGTACACTGATGATTGGACGGTTTGGACCGATACTGGATTACGGGCCAGGAGCGCCTCAGCGTGATCCCGACATTTATAGAGACATGTACGAGACGCGATACCACAGTTATGCGCTTGAGTGGCACGCATACCCTCTCGAGACCATGGCTCATTACTGCAACGAAATTTCAGGAGGCCATGTTGCCCTACGTTCCTCAGGACATAGACCACCCTGTGATGGAGGCACTAACCATTTTGCGAAACGGCTTACCTGGTCGTATTCGCCAGCATGTCCCTTTTCCTACACCCAGGATGTCTGTGGGGCACCTGATTGAGGATATCTTAGAGGCTGAGGTGCACGCTGACGCGGAGCAGGCGGAGGCAGCTGAGGGTGATCATCAGGCACCCGTAGACGACGCTGGCATAGGAGAGCCATTACACGAGGTGGGTCCAGCACCCCCGGAGGAGCCGATCCCCGCAGTCCCGGAGCAGGAGGTGCCAGCCCATGAGGCCGAGGAGCAGGGGGATGCTGAGGGTGACCCAGATGCAGAGGACCCGGAGGAGGACGATGTTATGGTTATACCCCATGATCCACCAGCAGACCCTCCTGTCGTAGACATCTCCAGTGACGAGGATGATGATGTCGAGGTTATACCAGCAGATCCACCGGCAGATCCCATTGTCATCGATATATCCAGTGAGGAGGAGGACGACGACAAGGAGATGGAGCCGGCGCCCGAGCTAGAGCAGGCGGGATGGTTTGAGGATCAGGAGGATTTTGTTGACGACCCAGAGGAGATCATTTTCGACGACGGAGATTGGGAGACTGACTCCGACGTAGCCACCTAGATGACGATAGAGATCATCATTTTGATTGATCATGTATATTTATTTTGACCTTAGCACTGTTATGTACTCGCTTATTTCTTTTTGGATAGTAGGCTTGTACTGATGTATGATGGAATCGCCATTTTTGACTATGTATGATGGTGAAGTGTTAGACACTCCCATTACCATTTTTGTTCATGTACATAAAATACTATGAAACAAATATGTATTTACAGTATTGTAAGAATGATGTAACAATCTTGTATATATTATTTTGGTAAATATAATGTACTTTCTGCAAATAACCAAGAAACAGATCAAATATCATGTTATGTTATGATCACGAAAATCATGCTATGATACGATACGTTATGATAACGTAAGCCATGTTATGATAAGAAATGATTATGTTATGATCCGATGTATTACAATATGATGTATGATGAAAGAAAGGATATTACTAGTTCGATAATATCTTTTCTTATGGTTTAATAGGAAATAAAAGATGGTACGCCCGTGCAAAACAATGCCTGTGAACCAGAATCCACCTGCACCGGATCTAGCAACTGTTGTAGCAAATTTGCAACGACAGTTACTTTAGCAGCAACAGGAAACAAATAGACTCCGGGAGCAGTTAGCTCAAATTAATCAGAGACCTCAGGCTAACGAGGTTCCCCCTCAGAATATCAGAGTGCCTCCAGTAGTACCTCCGGTACCTGATGTTCAACCAGAGGTTCAGCCAGAGGTTCCAGTAGTACCAGTAGGAGTACAAGCAAACTTACCTCCAGTACGGGAAGATCTACTTTACGAGAGATTTAGGCGGATGAAAGCACCAGAATTTGAGGGACCAACATATCCGATTGCCGCTGACAATTGGTTGATTGACATCCAAGTTATTTTGGATTTCATGTGGCTGACAGAGCAAGAAAAAGTCCTTTGTGCTTCCTTCGCTCTCAAGAAAGACGCTAGACACTGGTGGATGACCGTCCAGATGCGTCGCGATGTTACGACTATGAGCTGGCAAGATTTCGTGTCAGAGTTTCGAACTATGTACTTTAACAGAGAAATCCTGGCAGCCCAGCAGGATGAATTTACCAGTTTGAGACAGGGAACGATGACGGTAATGGAGGCTATTAATAAGTTTGAGCAGTTAGCCCGATTGTGCCCGGAATTGGTGCCAGGTGAGACCGAAAAAGTTAGATTGATGATGAAGATGTTTCGGTCAGATATCGCCAAGCAAGTCAGTGCTGGTGATAGTCCACCTACTCGGGTATCCGATTGTATAAGCCGAGCCATAAGAGCAGAATATTGGATTAATCGGGACAAGGAAGAACGAGCTCAGTTCTTTAAGGCAAAGAAGGAAGAAAAGGCCATGGGGAAGCAGACGCAACCCCGTCAGAATCTCGAAATGAACCAGAAAGGTCAGCCCCGTAATTTTGCTCAAGGTTCTAAACAGTTTGGAAAGAATAAACGAAAATAAAACTCTACTGGCCAGGGTCAGCAAAGAAACTACCCTCAGAAAAAGATTGCTCGTGGAAATGAGGGTAATAGCAATAGCTACCCAGTATGTACCAAGTGCGGGAGAAAACACCCGGGAGTATGCCGAATGGGATCAAATGCATGTTACCTCTGTGGCAAGGAGGGTCATTTTGCAAAGAACTGCACTTTGAACACCCAAGGCCAGAATCCTTCATATCAAAGCCGAAACACCAACAGCCAGCTGCATGCAGTCCAAGCAAAGCTCGAGGGACCCACGATCGCTCAAGGCAGATTAGAGGCTCCTGAACCTCAAGCCAGAATCTACGCCTATACAAAGAATGATGCAGAAGCCGGAACTTCGCATGTGGTGACAGGTCAAATTTCTATCGCCACCTATGCTGCAACTGTTTTATTTGATTCTGGTGCCACCCACTCGTTCATATCATTGGAATTTGCTCAGAAGATAGGAAGGGGTATGGATAGTTTAGAACAACCTTTCAAAACCTCTCTGCCATCCGGAGAATTTTTGTGGTCCAATTTTTGGATACGAAACACATCCGTAGGAATTTGTGGCAGAGAATTATATGTAGATCTCATTGCAATCAAGCTTCAGGATTTCGATGTGATCTTAGGAATGGACTTTTTGAGTAAATACAACGCCAAGATTGACTGCCACAAGAGGTGCGTGACGTTTAACCCTTACGGAGAAGTAGAGTTTAACTTCTATGGTCAGTCTCGGAGTTCAGCAATTCGATTTGTTTCAGCAATAAGGGCTTGTAAAATGTTAGCTAATGGTTGTCAAGGATATTTAGCTAACATGGTGGACAAGGATCAAGAAATGGAGCTGACACCGGAAGATGTTCCTGTTATAAAGGAATTTGTAGATATTTTTCCGAAGGATTTGCCGGGACTTCCGCCAGAAAGGGAAATTTCTTTTGAGATTGAGTTACTACCTGGAGCTGCCCCAATATCGAAAGCTCCATATCGTATGGCACCAGCTGAGCTGAGAGAACTTCAAGTACAGTTGCAAGAACTGCTTGACAAAGGATTTATCCGACAAAGTTACTCTCCATGGGGAGCACCCGTTTTATTCGTCAAAAAGAAGGATGGATCATTGCGAATATGCATCGATTACCTTGAACTGAATAAAATTACAATAAAAAATAAGTATCCTCTTCCAAGGATTGACGATCTTTTTGATCAACTCCGAGGAGCAGTTGTGTTTTCAAAAGTCGATTTACGGTCAGGATATCATCAGCTCAGGATTAGGGAGGCGGATATCTCCAAGACAGCTTTTCGCACAAGAGATGGGCACTATGAGTTCTTGGTGATGCCCTTTGAATTAACTAACGCCCCAGCCGCCTTTATGGATCTTATGAACCGAGTATTCAAGGAATATTTGGATAAATTCATCATTGTCTTCATTGACGACATTTTGATTTATTCAAGGTCCAAGGAGGAACACGCGCAACATTTTAGGTTGGTAATGGAAACGTTAAGGAGGAATCAGCTTTATGCTAAGTTCACAAAATGTGAATTTTGGCTGGAGAAAGTTCATTTCTTGGGGCATGTTGTGTCAAAAGAGAGAATTTCTGTAGATCCTGCGAAGGTGGAAGCAGTCAGTTCATGGCCAGTACCCAAGAGTGTGACGGAAATAAGAAGTTTTCTTGGATTAGCCGGATACTACCGACGTTTTGTCGAAGGATTTTTCAAGATTGCTGCACCACTTACTGCTCTCACTCGAAAAGATAAAAAGTATGAATGGACTCAAAAGTGTGAAGAGAATTTCCAAGAGCTCAAGAAAAAGCTGACAAGTGCGCCCGTGTTAATAATCCCAGATGTAGAGGCGGGAAATTTCGTAATTTACAGTGATGCTTCCAAGAACGGATTAGGAGCTGTTCTGATGCAAAATGGGAAAGTAGTAGCCTACGCATCAAGACAATTGAAGAATCATGAACGGAATTATCCTACGCATGATTTGGAGCTAGCGGCGGTAGTTTTCGCACTTAAGATCTGGAGACACTATTTGTATGGAAACAAATGCGAAATCTACACTGATCACCAGAGTCTCAAGTATATTTTTACTCAGAAGGAGCTCAACATGAGACAGCATAGATGGCTGGAATTTGTAAAGGACTACGATTGCGAGATCCTTTATCACCCTGGGAAGGCAAACAGGGTAGCAGATGCTTTAAGTAGGAAATCCTCAGGCATGCTAATGTCTATTGAAGCGTTTCCTAAGCCACTACAAAAGGAGATTTCTGAGTTCAACCTGGAAATGATCACGGGGAAATTATCTTCTCTGACTCTTCAGTCCGATTTATTGGAATCCATCAAGACGCATCAAAGAAAAGATTCGTTTTTGCTAAAAGCACAACTTTTTGGCGGTAAGAACAAGGAGTTCAAAACCTCTGCCGATGGCGCTATCTACTTCAAGGAAAGGATCTATGTTCCCGACTTTGAATCTTTGAAAGATCAGATCATGTCAAAGGCTCATAAGACGCCATACTCGGTACATCCAGGAGCTTCCAAAATGTACAAGGACCTCCGAGAGAACTTTTGGTGGCCAAAAATGAAGAATGAAGTAGCAAAATACGTGTCAAAATGTCTAACTTGTCAGAAAGTTAAGGCTGAACACCGACATCCTGGAGGAGAATTGCAGAAAATAGAGTTTCCTGAATGGAAATGGGAGCAAATTACTATGGATTTTGTAGTAGGATTACCCAGGACGACAAGTGGAAATGACACAATTTGGGTTGTGGTGGATAGATTGACCAAATCAGCCCATTTCATTGCTATCAAAGCCACATTCTCAGTGGAAAAATTGGCTGAAGTCTACGTATCTCAGATTGTTAAGCTGCATGGAGTGCCAAAATCGATTATTTCAAACCGTGACGGACGTTTCACCTCTCGATTTTGGACCAGTGTTCACAATGCCATGGGATCAAAACTGAAGTTTAGCACAGCTTTTCACCCCCAAACTGACGGCCAGTCGAAACGAACCATCCAAACATTGGAAGATATGCTGAGATCATGTGTTCTGAGTTTCAAAGGAAACTGGGATCAAAAGCTGCCATTGATCGAATTTTCTTACAACAACAGTTATCACGCTTCAATTGGTATGGTACCATTCGAAGCCCTATATGGAAGGAAATGTCGATCTCCCATCCACTAGCAAGAGGTTGGACAGAAGCAGCTACAAACAACAGACTTCATCAAGAAGACCTCTGAAGATATCAAGAAGATTAAGCAGAGGCTCGACATAGCTTTTAGCAGACAGAAAAGTTATGCCGATAAACGTAGGAGACCATTGGAATTCCAAATTGGAGAGGCCGTGTTCATTAAGATTGCTCCTATGAAAGGGGTAATGAGATTTGGCAAAAAGGGGAAGCTCAGTCCGAGATATACAGGACCATTTGAAATCCTTGAAAGGATTGGGAAAGTAGCTTACAGGCTTGCTTTACCACCAGAATTAGCTGCAATGCACGATGTTTTTCATGTTTCAATGTTAAAGAAGTATGTACCAGACCCGTCGCATGTGCTTAGTCAAGACCCGGTGGAAGTTCAAACGGATTTGACATACGAAGAAAAGCCAGTTCGAATTCTGGATCGAGAAGAAAAAGTCCTAAGAAATAAAACCATTTCCCTGTTTAAAGTATTATGGCAAAACCACAAGGTTGAAGAAGCAACATGGGAATTGGAAGATGAGATGAGAAAGAACTACCCCGATTTATTCTAATTTTCGAGGACGAAAATTTTTAAGGGAGGAAGATTGTAATAACTAAATTTTCACGACCTTACGTTTTCTTGTAAAGAAACTTGTGCTATGTTTTGAAAATACTCATGAAAATCTGAGATGGGTTTTTATTTGGAAATTTTAAGTTCTCATGATCTTATGAGACTTAAAAATGATTGCTTAAACAAGTATGTATCATTTTGAGTCAGAAAAAAAATAGAAAACTTTACGATTGCATGGTTTTGCATGGTGGTCAAAGCTTGACCTAAAAAGTCAACGTTGACCTAAAAAGTCAACGGTTGACTAGAAAAATCAACCATATGATGATACTGCTTTATGGTCAAACAGTATGGAAAATATACTGCGAAAAACCATTTTTCGGACAAGATGTTAAGATTAAGATTTAAAATCACCCTAGAAAAATCAAGCACATAAATTAGAACATCTTGGGCCAAAGGGCTTCAAATTTTAAGAAAAATTTTATACAGTCAAATTTTACACAGATAAATTTTGGACTGCAGTTTAGTGATAAACTACTGTTATTAATAGTTAACAGTATTAAAGATATCTATGTTAGCATAAATTTGGACTGCCTATCAAGAATTAAGGCCAAACAAGCCTAATGGTGATTACCTCACCACCTTTTTGATTAATGACATCATTATGGAAAGAAAAATAAAAAAAAATTTGGATAATATTGGACCATTCTAGAGCATGAGGTGGCCGGCTCTTTTGGGGCCAAAATAGAATTAGTTTTTCTCCATGGATTTATTAGCAAAAGGTGAACAAAATTTATTTGCAAAATGGTCCAAAAATTCACCTATAAATAGGCCATTGGGGTGGGCGGTTTTTGGCTGAAAAAATTAGAGAAAAACAGCCAAACTCTTGCCAAACTCTTCCACAAAAATCAGGAAATTAGAGAAGAGAAAGGAGTGAGAGAAATCAAAAATTTTCTTGGGGTTTTTGTTCCTAGGAGTTCGGATTTGAGCTAGGGAAAAACCAAGAGAAGTTTAGAAATTATTTTAGGTCTTTTGGGGTGTGTGGCCGTGTGAGTGAGGGAAGGAGAAAGGCAAAAAAAAATTTGGGGCCAAACCTTGGTGAAGTGCTCGGCTTCGAGTGGATCTACCAAGGAGACCAACCAGAAAAATTTTTGGTGCCAATTTGGTGGTGTGGCCGTGAGCCAAGGGAGCTAGGGGAAGGAAGGAATTTGGTGACCAAAATTTGACTTTGGTCTAAGGTAAAAATCTAGAGCCCTAACTCTCTTATTTGAGTTCAAATTTAAGGTAAAAAGGTGGTTCGATTTGGTTGTAAGGACATAAGTCCATTTCCCATTTTATGCCCTAAGTTTGTGGTATGTGCTTGATTTGTAGATCTAGGGGTGTATGGTTTAAATTCTTGCATTATTGTGCTTGTTTATGATTGATTTTCATGCTTGATGCTTAGGGTTGTGTGTCCCCTAGTTTGGTCCGAAAATCTGCCCTAGGGCAGTGCTTGAAGCATGCTAGTTTAAGGAGCAAAGTTTGGTGCTTGTATGTGATGTATGCAAAAAGTTAGGGTTAATGCAAACCTAGGCTTAGGGCTTTTGAATTTGGTTTGCATGGTTTCAATTGGACGATTTAAGGGTTCATGTGGGACGTTAGAAACGCTGTGTGTTTGCCATGTAGGCTCCCGAAGTGATCGGTCGAGGTAGATTTCACGAAATAGGACGTGAACCGGACTTAACAATTGAAACTGCCAATTCGGATTCAAAACTGGTCAGTTTCGGGAAAATAAAAATTAGAGCCATCTAGAGGACGAATTGGGTAAATCATAAAACACGAAAGTTGCTCGGAACGATTTTTCCTAGAAGACAAACGGGCAGAATCCAAAAATGAGGCTCCAATGGCCTCCGTTTTTACAAAAATCTGTGGCTGGTCTGCCCAGACCCAATTTACAGGATCAGCCAGTTTCAAACAAAAACTGACGCAAATACAAGCAGAACTAGATTTTTCGTAAAACATGAAAGTTTTACCATTTTTTGAGAGCTACAACTTTCGTGAAGACAAGTTTTTCAAATTCCAAATGGATTTTTAAACTGGTATTGTTTTATGAAGAGTGTGCAGGGAACCGAAAATTCCTGCACATAAGTTTTACAAACAGTTTCAAAAAGAAAAAGAAAACTGTATTTTTGCTTAAAACTGTTCCAAAGGCAGTTCTCAATCTTAAACGACCTTTATAAAGATTTGTTTTAAAGATTGGAATTGTTACCCAAAAATATTAAAGGGATTTAAAGTTAAATTTCTCAAAATGACAAAAGGATAAGAAAATAGAACTTTTAAGATAAAAATTGTAATCAAGCCGATTACGGACGGTAATCAAGGATAATACCTGAGTTACCGGGCCTAGTCCCAAAACCCAAGGTTTTAAAGAAACCAAGCATTTTATCAAAAATTTAGCCCAAGGGATTGTCCAAAGTAATCTTTTAAAGAATGAATTCTCCCAAACAGTAGGATTAAAATTTGTGACCAAACCAGATATCAAGTATCGGGGACATACAACTAGAAATTAGTAGGCATGTTGGTTAGGACACCAACACTGCACAATGAGAATTGGACTCTTACCTATGTCCCTATTCAAGCAGGAAAGGGCCTGCAGCTGTGCCAGTAAGAGAACAGTATCAAAGAGGGACATAGTAAGGGAGGTAAGTACAACTCCGCCTACAACATAGGCTTTTTAGTTGTAACATGATACAATGTATGTTATGTAGATGGCATGACTAAGATATGATTACCAGTTATATTCATGTGACATCATGAAGCATGTTCACAATTAATAAGAACAAGGTCAAGATGACAAATAAGTATAATGGCAAGCGAGCTTGCCTGTGACGTACCGACCCGTCCAAGGTCGGGTAGGACTGTGGACTGAGTTGGAAATGGTTTGGCCGCCCCAACCGTTCCATAGTTGCGCGCCCGGTACGATCACCCATGATAAGGGGCCCATAAACAAGTACGCATAATAAAGTATAATTAGATCATGCATAATTAGAATATGTTATGATGTGCTATGTTAAGTTTATAGTTGATTGTGTTGCGGAAAATAAAGTTGTACTTGCTGAGCGAAAGCTCACGTCTTACGTCCATGCTGTAGGTAAACAACCTACTGGCGAATTTTGATACAAGATGATGGAGTTGGCGGGGCAACTGTAAAAGAAGGGATAAGCCGCTATGTCTTCCGTAAATTTATGTTTAATATTTTATGTTTATATTATTCCAAACAGTACTCCAGCAGTAGAAAAGAAAAAAAAATAAAAAATTTCCACTACTTTTGTTAAATAAGTAAGTATGTTAAGCATGTATGTATGTACGGTAACGGTCCGTGCTAGGCGGGTCGTTACATGAAGTGTAAGGATTACTAGTGTATAGTGGGGACTATGCTACTACTATGCACCACCACACGCGCGCACGAGGGCGATTGGGCGTTTAGGGCGCTTATTAGGGAGCACTTCGCACGTACATATCTTCACAAAGAGTCAAGGAGCACTCTCTTTTTCAAGGAGCACTCTCTTTTTCAATGCAGTGTTTTTCCAAATCAAATCTGGACCGTTGATTTGATCTGGCACGATCTAATGGTCGGATTTGAATGATTTCAGATTTAATTTAAACTGTTAATTGAATTATTTCAATCTAAGAATCAAAATTAATTCTGATGACCAACAAGTATGTCTATTGAGACAGATACGTTTTTTGACGGAAAAGGTACCTTTTTAATTTAAAAGGTGTGATTGTTGTATCTGTTGCAATGCTTGATGAACAGGCATATCAAAGACTATAAAACTCCAGTTTCTGATATTAGTTTCATATCTTGTTCTGGAATTTAATAAGATTGCTACTTATTAAATTCGTGAGTTTGTTGTATCTTGGAGGTAATTTGCCAAAACACCCAATAGCAAACTGTTTATAGTGGGGGCAAATAAAACCTTAAGGAAAGTAATTCCTACGCCTCAAACCTTTTTTATTTTCTCTATTCTATTCCGTTTCTTTACACCAAAACAGTTTTCCACCGCCCACTTTTTTCAACAATCCACGCCGCAGCCCACTCGAGCCGTCAAGAGCCCACCATCATCTCCAGATCAGTCGGCCATGGGCACGCCGACCATCGAGGTTGATTCTCTGTTGCGAATCCGTCCTCCCCCACCTTTGGCCAGTGTGCGACTCCGGCTCCGCGGTGGTGGGCGGTGGGTGGTGGGAGGGTGGGCCGGTGACACGGGGTGGGCGACCAACTACTTTAGACGGCCATTGTTCTCGTTTTTTTTTTTTTTTTTGGATTAATCTGTGGTTTTTTTTTTTTTGAAGATATAATCTTGTGTGGTTATCTCACATTAGGTTTTGTGCATCTTTTTCATCTAGACTGTCCAAATAATCCAATGGCTCGTAATTTTTGCCTCATCCATGGGATAAAGTAGGGTTACCCCATAGTATAACTCCCCTTAAGATAAAAAAGAAAACAAAAAAAGTTATGTAACCACAAATGTAAGGAAATTTAAAAATTTTTGAGAAAAAAACAAAAACCTTCAAAACTGTTGGCTATATATTGTTGGGTAATACTTCCACTTTGTTTGACATTTCAGTTTAATTCTAACTAAATTAAATTTTTTTACATCAATTTTTATCTTTTTCTGAAAGCCAACAAAATTTATAATTATTTTTTAAAAAGTTAATCAATTCAAACTTAAATTTTTCATTTTTAACCCCTAACAGTCACTTTTCATGTAGAGAACATCCAAATGCTCACAATCGACAAAAATCTCCGGTACGTACTATTTTTTTTTTTTTAATTTTTATGATAAATAAATAAGAACCTGAGTTACTTGTCCATGCAATAAATTTCTTGTCCAAGATATAGTATCCATATACCACGGTCTGCCGATAGAAATAGCAAGAAACCATAAAAATATTAATCAATAAAAAATTATAAAAAAAACCCTAAAAACATCGATAAATATTTTATATTTTCGACCTTTATTTTACTTACGATCTGAACAATAACTTCTATACTAATGAGGTTGTGTTAATCGGGACAGTTAAGAGTCCAAAGCCAAATGGGAAGAGCGGATCGTAAGGTGCATCACCAACATTCAGTGGCAGCTGATCAACAGTCCTGAACCAAGTCCTAGGCAGCTTTCCGGTGAATCCATAGTCCCCGAAAAGGACATCGGCCACGCCGAGCCCCGCTTCAGAGCCAGGCAACCACGCAGCGACAAGAGCGTCGATTGACGGAAGATAGGGCTCAATCACAAGTGGTCGACCGGAGATTATAACGACTACGCACTTCACTTGGCGACAGACATTGGTGATGACACTCGGGCCGGGTTCTAATAAGGTCAAGTTCAGGCTGTCCCCATTACTCTCTGCGTAAGGCAGCTCTCCCACGACGACAATGGCATGAGAGAAGCTGTTTGACTTGACGAATTCGGGATCCAGGTTTTCCCTGTAGATTATCTCTGTGCTGGGATCTACTGCTCCTACTATGCCGCTTAGTATGGTGGTTCCTGTTGGCAGAAAATAATTTGTTTCTTTGTATTAATAAAATGAATTTTTCTCACAATGGTATTGACAATATAGAATTTTATTTCTTAAAATTCTAAGAACAATAATAATAATAACAACAATAACGTTTAATGCCAAATGAGACTGTCAGGTCATTTATGCAAATAAAATTAAAAAACAAGAAAAATATAAAAACATTCTCTCTCATTTGAGGTAAAAGTGTTGTGTGTCAAATTTCATGTGTGAACTAATTTTTGATTAGGTGATTACCAACTTTTAACTTTTTTACTTTTAAAAATTAAACAAAAAGTGATACTGCTTTCGCTGAATAAAAAAAAGACACGATACTACCACTAGTCTACTTTCTATTTCTCGATGCCTCAAACAAGTGGACAGGTTCATCATCACGCGCGTCATTGTTTATAAGATACCAATTACATATGTATAATATCTCAAGTCTAGCAATTGTAACTTTTTATGAAGAATCATTTTACAATTAGTTGATTTTTATATAACTTTATGAAATAAAATTTAGTTAAAATTATTAGTATAAATGACATATGTCACTGAAATATTTTACGCTGAAATCAATTGGTGTTTACATTAACATTCAAAAAGAAGTTATGTGTGGTTTTGTATGTAAGATGAAACATATATGCAACAAAAATAAAAAAATACTAAGGACACCAACTCTAATCCCAATTTTTGAGTACCAACATATATGACAAATGAGTTGTTATTTTTTTTATCGGGAAGTGATTAAAGCATTATCACATCAATTGATTGGTTTCACTAATGAAAAGATAATATGTGAGCTGGTACCAAAAAAATTGGGATTAGAGTTGGTATCCCTATCACTACCTAAAGAAATATATTTACCTCTAAATATGTATGCAAAACAAGATGAAAAAAATATAGGAATTATATACCGGTGGTCTGGTTGTTGCCTTCAAATCCCTGCCAAGTGAGACTCCAACCACCACACTGGTATCCTAGATTGTTGGCATGGGTTCCAGCAACGAGTATCTTAGCCTCCTTCTTTGGAAGTGGTAGGACTGGGCTCTCTGATGGTTTTCCATTCTTTAACAATACAAGTGATTTTCGCACTGCTTCCCTCGCCAAATCTCTATGTTCCTGTATATATTTATTTATATATGCAAATTGACAACACAATTGGGTATTAAATTGCTTGTTTAAGAAAAACAAGTATATTAATGGCTAGTGTTTCTACCTTATGATCATAACCATATTGACATAATTTAAAAAACAACTTACTTGGCTTCCAAGCTGGTTCACAAAGGTCTGGTCTGCTAAGGGCTCTTCAAACAAACCCATCACGAATTTGACTCTTAAGATTCTCCGAACGGCGTCGTCGATACGACTGATGGGGATGCGATTGTTGTTGACATGGTCAATCAAAATATCGATGAACTCTGTATGGTTGTAAGGAACCATAACCTGAATATATATGACACCAAGAACACGAGGTTCATACTACTTTCATATTTAATTTGTAGGTTATTGTATAACGTTAATTGATTAAGGTCACAAAAAAATGCGGACTAACCATGTCAATTCCAGCTTGAATACCCAAAAGAAGTGAATTAGAGTAATTTAAATGGGGAGTAGGGCTGGTGATCTTATCAATGCCCTGCCAGTCAGAGATTACGAAGCCCTGCAATAATTGTCATGCACGAAGAACTACAAGGTTATGTGTAATCCATTTTTCAAAGTAATATTTCTGAAATGACACTATGAACTAGCTACTTTATGTAACGTAGGATTACGAAAAATGACAGTGAATGATAATATTCATACCCTAAATTTAAGAGTGTTCTTGAGGAAACCGGTGACGAGATCGCGATTAGCATGCATCTTTTTGCCATTCAAGCTGGAGTAGGAAACCATGATGGTGGAAACACCCTTAATAATGGCGTGGTAATAGGCAGGCATGTGAATGCTCATCAATCCATGCCAATCAGTCACTGTGTTGTTCTCATTGATGCCTTTGGTCGTACCCCCATCTCCCACAAAGTGCTTTGCGCAAGCTGCTACCTTGTCCCTTCATTTTATTATCATTTTTCACGTGTACATTCAAGATATTCATGTTTAAGTTTTTTCATCCATATCATCATGTGTATCATAGTACGTTGTTTCTAAATTCTACACTCTGTTTAATTAAAAAATAAATAAATAAATAAATAAACTGGAAAGCTAATTTCTTACTCGATCCAATTTTTAATTTGTCACTCTGCTCAAAAGTATTACTAGCAATGACATAATTAATTAAGCGTATACCTCCCTCCAACAAACGGAACACCTTTGGTGGCATTGGCGGGTGGGTGGCCTTGCAAGCCGAGTATGATATCAGTCATTTCTATGACAATACCCGGATCCTCACTGTAGCTTTCGTAGCATCTACCCCATCTCGGGTCTCTACACACCTATTTAGGAGTTATCAGTAAATTAGTTATCAGTAAATTTTACAATTTAGTCCTATTTGTTTCAAAGCTAAAATCGAGCAGTAGTTTCACCGGGAAAAAAAAAAAAAAAAAGGGAAAGAAAAAAGAAACAAAAAAAAAAGGGATAAGAATAGGGTAAAAATTTTAAAATGGAATATTATATATTATATATACCGCAATGCATGGTGCAAACGCATAATTAATCCCAGTAGCTCTAACTTCAACGGCGGTTGCGGCACCAATTTTTTTCACAAGCTCCTTATCCCTACAAAATTGGAATCAAATTATAAAAAATCTTATGTTGATATCATTTCCTCTTATCGTACAATTAATGCCAAATGAAAAATATAAATATATAGGACAGAACCATGCACCAAATGATTCCTTATTTTCTTGAGGAAAAAAAATAGTACGCGTGTACTCAAATTTACATATATTTATATCATTACCTCAAAAACTGACAAAGTACATATGTTTATCCAAATATATAGAATCAAATCATATACGAAAATGATTCATATCATGGAAGAAAAGTTTCATAATATATCATGAAACTAAAAAATAATTTATTAGTGGTAAAAATAAAAAGGACAAAACAGTCAATTTAATAACAATCATTTCAATTTTACAAAATCTAGACACTTGATCATTCATGATATTCATAATAAAACTTTTCATGTTATTGTTCATCTCATAATACAATCAGCGCGATTATACCTGAGACGAACTTCTAAAAGTAACAAAATAGTAACCACCAAAGAATATTAAATTCGATGGCTATATATCCTCGGCTCTTTGAAAATTACCTAGTAGCTCCAAGTCCAACGTTGTGAGGGAAAATGGTGGCCTTATAGACATTGTTGTGGCCATGAACGGCATCGATGCCATAGTTCATAGGTATGCCAAGCCGACTTGAAAGCGAAGCACGTTGAAGCTCGTTAACCCTATCGATCCAGTCCTGCGGCGTGGCCCTAAGACGCGGGACATGGCCTCCCCCGCTTAGGATGCTGCCTATTGAGTAGTCTCTCATTGTGGCCGCCGTTAGGTTCTCAGTGTCCAACTGCGCCATTTGGCCAATCTTTTCAGCTAAAGTCATTCGCCCCAAAAGATCATCTATTCGCATATTTAAGGGCTGAGTAGGATCTTTGTATTTCTTGTAAGTTGTTTCTGCTTTTGTCATGCTAGTCCAGCACAATAAGAAAACGAGTCCCAGTGAAGGGACTGAGAACGCCTTTGGCATCTTTTGTTAATGACTTGTCTCTTCGATCTGCATGATAAATAAGAAGAGATTAAAAAAAAAAAAACAGAGTTCTAAAAAAAGCAAAAAAGCTTTTTTCTACTTCAACCCCTCGACGTGCTCTTTCGACTTTTGATAAAAGTTATCAGTCTAAAACTCTACATTATTAAATTTATATTATATAAGCTCTCGCAGAAAAATAAAACATCCCTTTTTCAAATTTTTAGCACTTCATCATTCAATTGAATACATATATGTGTATGTGTGTGTGTATATATAAATATAAGTATCTCATTCAGACGGGACATTATCATATTAATTTATCCACACAGTTTTACCATTTAATAAACAAGATTAAGTTATCGTAGTCTTCAAAAAAATCTTAAAACTCAAATTCAATAAAAATTACAGAAAATTATCTATATATTTTAACTATCTTATATATTTTACTAAGCCCTAGCTTGTGATATATCAAAAGAGCATTCTTTTTTTTTTTTTTTTTCCTTTCTTTTGGCATGAATTCTCTAAACGTAGTTGTGGATTCAAATATTAAAAATTCTGTTTGAAAATGGAAGGATACAATTCCTCAAAAAAAAAAAAAAAAAAGTGAGATGAAATGGATTTAATTTAGCCAGGAATACATGCATTAAAACAAACAAATAATGTGGTTGCATGTATAGTCTAGTAGTAATTTCATATATGACTTCACTTAAAGGTGTAGAGTTCGAATCCTTCCACTCTAAAGTTTAAAAAAAAAAAACAAAACAAAACAAAACAAAAACAAAAACAAACAAACAAACAAATAGTCGTATGACTGATAATAAGAAACAAAGCTTAAAAAATAAATAAAATAAAAACTCAATTACAGGAAGCAAACTGGTCATAAGCCATACCTGAAGTACCCACAGGCCACAACTCGAGTGATTAAGTACGTTTTGATATATGTATGTTTTTCGTATAAAATTGCTTGAGATGAATGGTTTATAAATAGGAGTATTTGCCTAATCTCCGAACGGTAAAATTATGCTACCGGATAAGATTTGTTTAGTTTTGCTTCCGGACGTGATCTCAGTTATAAATAATTAGTTCTGATTTGTAGCTAGTGAAAGATTTTTTAACGTTTTCTTCTTTTGCGCAGAAAGCCGAAAAGTTTTTTAAAATTCAAAATTCAAAATTCAAAAAGAGCTGGGGTTTCGGACAGTTTTTTTTTTTAATGTTTAATTTACGATTATTATATATTACCATATATATATATATATATATATATCTATAACGGAACAAAATATTTTAGTTAAGAAAGACATTTTTTTTAACAAGGTAAAAGAAGTTTTTGACAATTAAAAGGGAGAAGTTGAAAAAGATAATAATAAGATGACTAGCAAGTAGCAACTATTCCCTTGAAACTACTCCATCTCATATCCTTATTTCTATTTCGAATACCAAATATACCCTTAATATTTTACTAAATAGAAATTATTCAATAAATTGGATCTAACATGTCATCATGTTAAATGACATGTTAGATCCATCATGTAATACGGTATATAATTGGGAGTGCAGTTTCAGGTTTACAGTTGTGTGACCTTGAAACTAATAATTGTGTAACTAATTTATTTGATATAGAATAATTATGTACATAGATAATTGGAGCTCATATTATATATATGTCCAACAGGTCCATTTACTAGCTCAATATAATTTCTTAACGGATAGTAATCAATTGGGATATTCATTATCGCTTTAATTCTTGGACTTAGTGAAGAGAAAAATTTGGAACACCTCCCACAAGGTGTAGGCATTTTTTCTGCTAAAGGTAGAATGGGAATCTTGTTTCATTTAATTAATTGGATGAATTTTTAGTGTGGATAAATATTTATTTGAAGAAAAGATTTGAAGTTTGAATTAATTATATTTATCTTTTGTGATAAATATGAGATTAATTTAAATTAAGAGATATGGATAAATTAAATTATTTGGATAATTAATTTAAATATCTAGATAATCTTTTTTAAATAAATATTTTAAATTAAATATGGTAATTATCCTAATTGGATTTGAAATTGAAACAAAATCTTATCCTAGTCTACACTGTGTAGGTGTTCTACATTGTGTAGGTGTTTTTTACGAGAACAAGGGAAAGGAAAAGATTTTATATGGAGTTTTTGAGCCAAAAAAATTTCATGATGTTAATCTCTTGAATTCTTTCCACAAATTCAATAAATCACGTAATTGTGTAATTATCCTCAATTACTTAGCCTCCAAGTACTGTCATGTTTGGCCTTACTTCTTAATAGGCAGTCCATTTTCTTAATGATCCTGATAATACAAATATTGTCCTAACTACTAACAGTCTGATGATGCTAAATTGCAGTCCAGAATTTATATGCACATAACTGGACCGCGTATAGGTTTTTCTTAGGACTTGTTTGCCACTTAATTTTTATTGCTCCAAATTTTATTCCAAACTATTCTAGAATGTTCCTAGTCTTTATTCTTAATTTTGTATCCACATTGATGGTCAGTCACAAAATAATTTCAATTCTACTTTAAAAAAATTGCAATACCACCTTAATCATATTATAAGCTATCATGGTCATTCATTGACCAGAACAACACCATAAATCATGATTTTGCATTTTTCACCATAAGGCCTCTTACTTGATTTGATGAACTGTCATCGAGTCTTATTACACTATAAGTGCTCAAACATATTGTGATAATAAAATTATGAATTTCACATTGATATCCATAATTTCTATGAAACATCACATAAATACATAGTACAGACTTAATTTTCTTTATATATAAGGAAATCACGAGTTCCTCAAAAATTTCGGTTATTATAGTGGTGCTTGTGTTCGTTGGCCGCGACGGTAGTGGGGAGAGAGGCACTTGTGTTTGTCGGCAATAGTGAAGGGGGGGGGGGGGGGGGCGACTGGGTTTTGAGTTTGGGAGGGGGGGAAAGGGCTCGGCAACGGTGAAGGAAAGGGGGGCTTGGGCTCCGACTCAAGCTTGGTTTTGAGTTCGATGGGTGGGGGTTGGGGCTGAGCTCGACAATGGCAGAGGGGCTGGGGGAGGGCTGCTCGGGCTTGGCGATGGCGAATGAGGGGGTCTTGGACTGGGTTGAGTTCGAGGAGAAGGGGGCTCGGGCTTGGCGACGATGAAGGAGGGGTTCTTGGGTTGGGTTGACTTCGCCCGGGGAGGGTTGAGATCGATGATGCCGAAGGAGGGGGGGACATTGGTTTCTGGATTTGGGTTAATTTTCTGGTTTTGTTTTGTTTTGTTTTTTTGTTTTTGTTTTTGTTTTTGTTTTTGTTTTTGTTTTGTTTTTTTTTTTTTTTTTGTAGTTTGAGGGAAAAAAAAAAAGAAAGAAAAAATGAGGGAGAAGGTAAATGAGTAAGAAAATAGAAAATCAAGGGGTATTTTAGTCTTTTTACTACAAAAATTATGACTTATGCAAGATTCCGATAAAAATTTAACGTTTTTTGACGAAAAAGACTATAACGGCCAACAAATAAGAGTTTAAGGTCATCTTGGTCAAAAAAAAAAAGGAATAGATACCAAACCGTCACATTTGAAAGAGTTTGGGGACTATTTGGGTCAATTACTCTTAATAATACAAAACTTATAATAGATTGATAATGATTTTTTTAAAATATAATATATAAGATAAAACAAATGAAATTTAACAAAATTCTTTTTAATTTCATCATTAATAATGTTTTGTAATTGTTAAAAACTACATCAAAAAATAGTAGATAAAACTTTTTAGTTGTTTCTAGTTCTATTTTGTAGGTAAGAAATTTAATAAGAAAAATGCTTTAGAATATCAGTGATATTAAACGTCACACTAATAGAGAAGTGGACCACATATTATGAGACTAATTCTCAATAAAAGAGTGATGTTAAACGTAACTGATGTTATCTAATATCATTCATTTAATAAAGCTATTGGTGGAATTAACTCGGGAGATCAGGACAAAGTTTACTTAAAAAAGACCAATAAGTGGAAACAGCAAATCAGCGCTGCAACTTTGAAAAGTGGGCACTGTAGCTCTGCAGAGAGTGCTGCGACATTCGAAGCAGTAGGGCGCAGCGCGCTGATGATGCAGTCTGACCTCGAAAAGCAGTGTACTGGAGATGAGTGTTGCAGTGCGGGATCGATCGCGGAAATTCAAAATTTGGAAAGCTGTTTAATTGAAGAAATACTCATTTTCGGAAATTCAAGATTATGCTTTAGAAACTCCAAAGATCAGAGAAGCATCAACGAAATTCATGGAGACGAAGAAGAGCTTGGAAATTGGGATATTGATTTCACTAATTTTTCTCTTAGGCTTTGGATCACGTATTCATTTTCGAAAATGAAATTTTTTTTTGTTTTAAATGAAAAAGACTTTTTAGCGTAAGAATAAAATGGTATTTGAATGTGTAAAAAAAATATTTTTTGAAAACAAAAAGTTATTTGGAATAAAAAGAAATGGTGTTAGTTAGGAATAGTGCATTGCGACTATCAGATGGTGGTATATAAAGGTGGGTTTAAGTTGGTTTGCATTGAATCATGTCCTTCTTTGAGGTTATTTATGTCTTTTTGTTCACTTTCTTTAGAATGGAAATATGGAACATTTATTAAAAATAGTGATGGAACTCTTTCTTTTTTAGAATTAAAAAAATCACAAATAGAAGGGCGAATTGGATAATAAGCTTGGGATTGAACACGCTTATGATTAAAAAAAATCCATTTTTTCAATAGAAAAGATATAACAATTCAAAAAATAAGATATGGGGCAAACTACAAAAGTTGAAGAAACCTTCACAAAAAAAGAAAAAAAAAAAAAAAAAAAAAAAGCATATTTGGACTACGGAGCAAGAAGAAGGCAAAGTGCAGACTCATAGATTTTTATAAAAAGAAAAAATTAGGGATACTCACGTCTTATGTCCTGTGCAGATTATTAAATTGGTCAATGATAATTTTTTTCCAAAAAAAAAAAAAAAAATTTCAATTACATTTGATACTTGTTGAAAAACTTACTTTTGGATTTTCCTTTGGTTCTAGGTGTGATTTTCTAGACGTTTTTGTGAATTCTTTTGTTAGCCAACCCAGAAAAATGGAGATGGAAAAAAAAAGTGAAAAAGACAATATAAAAAAAAATATTATTGGATTGAGATGGAAATTGAGGGATTCTTGGTGGGAAAGATGCATAATTCCCAAAGAAGTTTTCCAACATTCCTGTTTCTGTAATTCACCACCATCTCTTTTACTTTCTTCAATTTCTAATAGGATAGTTCACCGAAAAGAATTGCTGGTTTTTTTGTGTTTTTTTTTTTCTTCGGTGGAAGGGAATATATACAGGAACGGATTTACATTAGGGTCAAGGAGAGCGTGACCCCCTCAATTTTTTGAAATTTAAATTATACCCTTATTTTTTCTTAAAATTTTGTAATTTGCCCCCATTTAAAAGTTTTTTTTTTTTTTTTTCTCAAATATGCCAATAACACTCAAGTTTTTCTTATATTAAACTTTTTCTTCTATAAAGTTATTAATTTTAAAAATTTTCTTCTTATGTGTGCTCCCACTAAAAGAAATTTCTAGATCCATCACTATGGTGGTGGAAGTTGGAACCGTGGAAGCTTCATCTTTCTAGGGAGGGGGTACCTTTTTAACTTTTTCAAAAGTTAAAATACTTAACTATGGTTGTGCCTTTTTTTTGTATCATACATCTCCTCCGTCATAGACCCTATATTTTCGTCAAAATGGTTGTAAAATTGAGCATGCGTTTAGTGCTAAGGTTTGGATTATAGAATTTGGGTTTGAATTGATTAAGCGTTTATTGAGGCGTTTGAAATTACTGGAGTCTTGAAATGTGTTCGGAAAAATATATCAATATGGAGCTTATTTCGTTCGTCTCAAAATTCTATATAATTTATTTTTAAAAAATCATTTCATTTGGACTTGTTTATGTAAAGTTATGTACTTTTAAAGTTTAAGTTATTAAACTATGTAAATAGTAAAGCTGAGAAAAAATGATAAAAATTGGATCGTAATTTTAAAGTTTGGATTATGACACCAAACATCCCCTAAATACTATAGGTATTGCCCCTCAGAGAGACTCTACCACAATGCTCCAATTAAAATAAAATAAAATTACAATAATTTTTAGTTTTTTTTTTTTTTTTTGGTAAAAAAGGATTCAAATTACAGTAGTTCAAAGGCAAGAAAACAAAGATACTACAATCTCAAAGGAAATCCAACTCAAACTAAAAATCACATTAACTTTTGGAAACTGAAACTAGAAGGTTAGGACGAAATTATTTTTGAAAATCAATTTTTTGAAATAGTCCTCATTAAAACTTATTAGAAATAGTCCACCCAGTAATTTAAAAAATTACTAGAAATGGAAGGAGCACAATGTGATGTGGAAGTTCAGAGTTACAATCTCTTTTGATCCCAATCAATATTGTATTTTGTTCTCTCTTTTGAGTAGAAGAGGATGTCATAATCCATTTCTATATATATACGGCTAAATAATAAATATTCTAACATTGAACGTGGTGATCTTACTGTAACTAATTATCTGTTATGGATAAGTAGTTAAAAGATAAGAGTACTTCTTATATGTGAAAACCTGTTTTATTAAAGTTTAGTACTCAGTTCGAATATTGGGTAGTTTTTTTTGGGATTTTATAATATGAAAAAACTTGTTTCATATCAATTTAAAACTCAATGTAAAATACCTGAGATCATGTCATCATATATTTTTATTGTTAGCACATTTTAATAGGATTGATTCATATGTTCATCAAAAATAAGGGTTGCTACTGGCAAAGAAAATAATTAAATATTGTTGTGTTTTTTTTTTTTTTTTTGGGGTAGGAAAGGCCCACAAATATTGTTGTCTTTGTATGTTGCCACATACCACTTCCCAGCTAGTCATAAAAACAAGCCACGTGATATATATTTATAAATATATATATATATATATATTTATAAAAAAAAAAAAAAAAAAAAAAAAAAAAAGAAGAAGAAGAAGAAGAAGTCATGTGCCTCTGAAAGGTGATTTTTCATTAAACCTTCTTTCGTGAAGGCAGAGTTTATTAACAGAGGGCCAAAATTTTATTTTAATCAAGATTATACTAATAGATATATATATATATATATATATAACAGTTTTTGTTTATTAAATTCATGACATATTGACACGTAAATACATCAATATTATATCTAAATAGAAAAATACGACACTGCCAGTTATATATAATTAGAAATAAAATAATACAAGAAAGAATTTGAAATTGAAATGTTGATCTTAATATTTTCGTAATACCATAATCATTTAAGTTTTTGTTTATTAAATTCATGACATATTGACACATGAATAAATCAATATTCCATTTAAATAGGAAAACATGTTACTGCCAGTTATATATAATTAGAAATAAAATAATACAAGAAATAACTTGAAATTTAAGTGTTGATCTTAATATTTTCATAATACCATAACCATTCAAGTTTCACATATATTGAAGCTCTAAGTCCAATATATCACTTGTGAAAATGAAAAAAAAAAATTATACACTTGCAAATAACATTATTTTCTGAATAAAAGAGCAATAGTTATGTTAAATTCATATCCCTCATAATATCAATTTCTTTTCTTAAATATAAGTTGTGTTCGATGATCTTTCATAGAGACAAACTCATAGTGCAAGCCATCGGGCTATATCAATTGCAACTTGAAGCCTTAAATCGTTTATTCTCAACTTGCTCAGAAGTTTATTTCATTGTTTGTTTTTCAATGAAATATCCAATGTGCGTTGAGAAGCATTCATCGAATCATTGCATGCTTTTACAGCATTTCTATGAAATGAGTTGGGATTTTTTCGCACATGCCGTAAGAAAGCACAATTCTTTCCATCGTTGACTTTCTTCCAATTCTTAAAACCTCCAAGAACAAATTTTTTTGATTCAATCCGTCCATTTGGGTTACTAAATAGATAGCAAGGCGAACAAAAAGCAGCATCAATTGATGGAGAGTATTCTAGCCAAGAAGGAAACAATTCAAACCAAGAGCTACAAAAATGACGAAGATGTCCCTTTAATCCAGATAAGGGATAGTTTTTAAGCTTAACTTAATATGGCCCGACTTCAATATAAGCTCGGCAGATTTCATCTTGTTGAGTAATTGGATGTCTTCACATAGGAGGACATTTTCCAGGATCACGCTCCAAAGAGACAATATCAATTTTTTCGATTTCAATTCTTTGAACCTTTTTAGGATGCATGTGAACTAAATTTTCAGAATTTGGAATAGATGATTAACCATCTTCTCCAAATTGTAAATCTTGAATATTTTTTCTTTTAAAAAATGCATCAATTGTTAACTTCCCCATGAAAAATAATAATTCAGACCTGAAAATAAATTTTAAGACTTCATAAATTACACTATATAAAATTTTTTAAATTTAGTTAACGAATTATTATCATTATCACTATTATTATTTTACTTATTTTAAGAAGAATTGAAATTTTGTTAAAGAAAAAGTTACAATAAAAAGTAACACTTTTACGACTAGAAGTTTTAAAGGAAAATGTATAAAAGAAGACTATTATCAATGTTCTATCTCCTCGAAAATCCCTCCCTTCCTTTCTATTCCATCCAAATGACCCAAAAATTAGCCAGCATTTCTTTCAAAGACCTAACAGAAAATTCTTATATGCAAAACGGTAAGGAATCATTTCATTCTTTCGAAAAAATTAATTGTTTCTCTACTTTCTTTTTCCTCAAATTTAGTTCAGTCATTGCTCTAAACCTCAAGAATTATTTCCTCTCTTTTTTCTCCGGCTTAATTATTTCATTGTTTTAAATCTTCACGTATATTTGCAACAGCTTATATCAGATCGTTTCCACTGCATCTTTCCTAAACCCAACATGAAAATGACGGAATTAGAATACATGAATTATTCCCCTCAAAAACTAAAAAGTAAAAAAAAAAAAAAAAAAAAAAAAAAAAGACAATGAAATAGAAGAAAAAGAAAAGATTATAAAGGGAAGAAAGAAAAGGAGAAAAATGAAATAAAATCTCACCTTGAATAATAAAGCAAATTTCCAAACTTTTTTAAACCTTAAAAAAACCAAGATTCGTTATGTCTCTGGAAATTTCTTTGGGAATGGTAGAATAGGAAATTAAAGAGTTGGCTTCCTTTAGAAGCTTTTAGTTGTAGAGACAAAATATTACTTAATATAATATGCTAGTCTTTTAAAATACTTAGGCTATTAAAATTGTAATTCAGATTCAAATTTTAGGTCAAGTTACTAGGCCCCATTAATGTTCATGGACTTAATAAAACTGTTTTATTTCTTAAAAGGAAAATCTTATTTGCACCTCCAATATTTATAAATACCCCCACAAAATCATTAAAGATTCTTATTACACTTTTACCCTACAATAAAAATTACCTTAAAACCCATTAACAATGCTCATACACACACAAACATATAAACATAAATATTATTTTTTATAAAATAATTAAAAAAATACACCACATTATTAAAGAAATAAAGAAATTCTATACAAATTTAATTATCATTAATTTCATTTTATAAACCCTAAATTGTTATTTATCATTTTTTTTTTCTCTTATAACTATATGAAAAACTTCAATGGAGGATTCAAGTGAAACAAAAATAAAAGAAAATATACGTCTTGAAGAACCCACAACTATTAAAGTATGTGTTTTTAATTTTTTGATTCATTAGTATCATCTGTTCTTTTTCTTTATTCTTAATATTTGGAAATGATTCTTTGTGAGTTTTTTTTAATTGATTCTTCTTTTTATTTACATTTTCTTCCTTTTTTTCTAATTTAGATTTGTTAATTTCTTTTAATAACACAAATTAAATCTAAATTTAAAATGGAAGTGGGTGTATGAGAGGGTTAAATATGATATTATATATATATAAAAAAGTATCTATAGATTTATTATATTTATATTAGGAAATATTTATTAGGTGAGGTTATTTATCAATATTGTGGGTGTAAATATAAGCACTCTTCTTAATCCAAACTGTTTTTTATTCATTTTGTTTCAAGGCATGCCTGGAGCCACTAATTTACTTAAAAAAAGAAAAGAAAAGAAAAGAAAGAAAAAAGAGCCACTAATTTTATTTATTTTGCTTCAAGGCATGGTTCAACCAAAATAAGGAGAGTTAATGAAGAGAGAATGGCTAACGGAATTTCTATGACCGGGCTATTTCAAGCCTGGCCACTACATCGTATCAATCGTATTCTCGGCATTATCCCTCTTTGTACAAATCGGTGCCTTCTCCACCCATTGCGCACCAAACCTTTACGAAACCTACCTTTTCCTTCTGATGTGGAGTATCTTTTTTCACCAAAATTACACACAGGGATTGGTATCAGTACCAAATTTTGAACTACAAGTGTTTAAGACACTCAATTCTCTCCTAGAGTGGATTTGACAAAATTAAGGGGGTGTTTGGTGTGTAAGTTTGAGTTAAGATTTGTAAGTTTAAATAGTAAAATTTTTTGAATTTTTTTGATTTTTTAGAAAAGACAAACAAATTTTTGGGGAAAAAGACAAAAAACATGATGAAAAAAGTACAGTTTAGTTTAAACAGAGCTTTTTGCCAAACAAGGCCTAAATTAGGAATCCTAGGAGAGTTGGGAACAGTTAATAAATTTTTATCAAGTTTGGTTCAAGTGTGTAATTGAGTAACTAAGGAGGATTTTAATGCATTGTAAGCCTTTTAAGAGATTAGAAAGATTTCCAGCTAGTTTAGAGCGATATTAGCAACTAATCATTAGTCACTAAGAACCTCAAAACCTCTAAAATACTCAAAAAGCCCCTCAAAGAGCTCAAAAACCTCATTGTCGATCAGAAATCAATCATTGAAACTGTACTAGTTGACCGGACAATACTTTTTGATTGATGGGAGCAAGACAGATAGTTTTGTCGTCTTTTCCATAACTCTGTCCGATTAACTCGGGGGGTTTCTCTTGTTGCCTTCCTGTGAGGTCAATCAAGCAGAGGCATAACACTTTCTTTGTCTTGTTTTTGACACCAAAAATAATAATTAAATATTTTCAAACAATCCTAGAACATGTTATAGGCGTCAAGAACTACATTCTCAACACTTTGTAAAAACATTTGCAAAATTATTTGAAGCAATAGAACATGATCATGAATTCTAAACTGTGTATGCGCATGAGCACTTTTTTTTCTTCTTTTTTTTTTTTGCCCAATTAAAGTTGGATCTGGCAAGATCAGATGCACTTCGCCTTCACTCTTCTTTGCTTCTCCTGTCCACTATGGCTGAAGTCAAACTAGACTTTGAGTTCCTCTTTTGTGAGAGTGCACACAACCTCGTTACAAGATTAGGTTAAAATTATAAACATTTGTAGATGTTGTCTAGATGAATCTTCTTGTCTTGAAGCTCTTTTCCATCTACATAAAGTTTGGTCCAAGAGCTTGACAGACCTTTGAGTGCTTGCATTGCTAATGTTGAGTTTAATCAAATTATTGTAAAATTTTAGTTTAATCTCAAAAATGCAAGAATAAATCATCAGTAATTTCAGTCAAATTACTTGTCATCATCAAAATTAAAGTTAATGAAACCTTTGGAGTAATAAAGGTATATTCTCTTTGGAGAGTTGCGATCTTTGCAACTGCATGGGCAATTTGGCATGCTCGAAATCGGGCAATGTTTATGAACAACTGGATCATCAGAGTTCTCACCTTGAAGTTTTGTTTGGGCGGCAGTCAAGGAAGGCAATAAGTTTTAATTTGACATTTGTCCTAATAATGAATAATCTGACTTGCTTCTCTCTCATCATCTCAAAGGGGTAGGCAAGCCTCCTAAGGCTCCTCGTATGTTGGAGGTCAACTGGATCAAGGTCAACAAAGATGGTTCTGCTTGGGGTGCTTCAGGAAGATGGTGGTTTTAGAAATAATCGGAGCTTTGCCACGGGTTGTTTCTCAATGTCTATGGATATATTTCTTTTGCTTTTTTGAAGCTGAATTGATGGGTGTCATTGTGGCCATTGAGATGGCACAATTTGTGGATTATATTTGATTCCCTACATACGGTTAATCTGTTAAACTTAAATTTCGATTCTATTCTGTCGGGTCTTCATATTATATGATTGCAAACTCAACATTTTACGAATCTTTTGAAGGTATTCTTGTTCCACAATTTCAAACATTAAGGTAATTCTGTCGATGATAACTTAGTCTCCTTCACAATTTCGATGAACCACTTCCACAAGTGTTGGTCCTCTTCACCCAACTTTATAGCAGCCTTAAAGGTTAGGGACATGTCTCATCTTCGTTTTAATAGATTTAAATGATGCTACTTTTGGTTTTAGTTCAAGGTTTTGGTTTTGCAGACACTCTTTTTTCCTCAGTAAGTTTTTCCCACTTAGTTTTCTTTGCAAGTTTATTGAATAACTGATTTTCAAAGGCATAATTTTAACTATTCCTCATGGCATCAGCTATTGCCTACTTGTTTTGGTGTATTTTGTTTCTGCCTATTGGGTTGTTTAGAGCCTGTCCAGAAGTATTTTGGGAATAATTTTGTTTTGCTATAAATAGAATGATTATGTTTTAAAAATGATTTTTTGATTTTTTGAAATTGTGTTTCTAGATAAATGACAAGAATACAAGAAAAAGTAAATTGTATTTAGTTGTTTCTGAATATATTTATTCGATATACAAGTCTTAGAAAATGCAAACGTACATGGGAAACAATTTCTTGCTTCTGTTTTCTGGCTTTTTGCAAAACAAAAACTATTTCAAAACCATCTTTATCGGAAACTATAAGATTTCTTTCCAAAACATTTCCAATCCAATGCTAACAGGACTTTATGTTTTCTTCAGATTCTTGTACTTTTCTTTTTCTTTTAATTAATAAATAAAATGAGTTGGGATCCTGGTTGTACTTTTCGAGTGTGAACGCAAATATTTTTGTATATTGACGATCTTTTATTTTAACTTTGAAACCCGTAAGGTAATTTTTTTTTTTTTTTAATCGCTTTCTAAAAGCAAACAACACTTTTTTTTTTTTTTTTTGGTTACTTGGTACGGAATACTGTTCACAGGGTTGGGAAAAAAAATAACTCAGACTTAAAATAAGTCTAGAAGGACACCACTAACGGTTCCCACATGTTAGATAAGTCAAAAACTCGCCACTCTAGGAATCCACCTAAGAGATAAGAGTTCACAATTCTCACAAGAACTGAATTTTCTCATTCAACAAAATCTGTCACAATACAGATCATTCCAGCCCTATGTAGGACGAATTTTACATCCCAAGATAATTAAAATTCAGTTACAAACACTCCCATAATTACATACTTAAAACCAAGAAAACTTCCCCACCATAACTATTCTGAAAACCATCCATATTCCTCTAATTAGAGCCTTTACTTCAGCCACCAAACAGCCCAAGAGTCTAACAAACTTCTACATAACTCCAACACAATTAAAACCAACTTGAAAATGTAGTAAATACTAGAATAAAACAGAAAATAAGCACTCAAAAATCAGCAATTAAAGTTGAGCTTGAAAGCCAAGTTTGTGAGCCAAGACTCAAGCCATGAAAGCCATGCACACTTGCCAAAAACGTGTTGCTTGAGGTTAGAACATTGCCGTGCTCTGCATCATGCTCCCCGGGTTGGAAAGGACTCGCCCTCGAGTCCAAGTCTTCATCCTCGATGTAATGAGACAAGTCAGCTACGTTGAAGGTTGCAGAAACACCGTAATTCCCTGGTAAATCAACCTTATAAGCATTGTCATTCACCTTTTTCAATGATTCTGAATGAGCCATCAGCTCGTGCTTGAAGTTTTAGAAATTTGCGATTCGGAAAACGTTCTCGTCGTAGATGAATCCACACCAAATCACCAACTTGATAAACCACACGTTTCCTATGCTTGTTTGCACGTTGAGCATACCTCTCCGTGTGTTTGACAATGGTGTCACGTACTTGCTCATGAAGCTTCTTGATATACTTAGCCCTTTCATCTGCTTCTCCACTAAAGTTAGCATCCGTCTTAAGTGGAACAAGATCCAAAGGAGTGATCGGATTCTTTCCATAGACGATCTCAAATGGAGAACACCCGGTTGTTTGGCTAACAGACCGGTTGTATGCAAACTCAGCTTGAGGAAGAAGCAAATCCCATGCCTTCAAATTCTTCTTTATAAGCGCCCTAATTAAAACTCCAAGAGAACGGTTAACCACTTCAGTTTGTCCATCGGTTTGGGGATGGTGGGAAGTACTAAATTGTAGCCTAGTGCCCATTTTCCGCCATAGAGTCCTCCAAAAATGACTAAGGAATTTTGCATCACGATCCGAAGTGATAGTCTTAGGCACACCATGCAACTTGACAATCTCACCAAAATACAAATCTGCCACATGTGTTGCATCCATTGTCTTCGTGTAGGGAACAAAATGAGCCATCCTTGAGAAACAGTCAACTACCACCATTATTGAATCCTTCCCACGTTGAGTCCGAGGCAATCCAAGTACGAAATCCATGCTAACATCTTCCCAAGGAGCCGTGGGAATAGGCAAAGGCATATATAAACCAGCGTTGCTCCCATGCGTCTTAGCTCTTCTACAAATCTCACAACGTTCCACAATTTTCCCTACATCCTTCACTAAATTCGGCCAATAGAAATTTTCTTTCACCAAGGCCAATGTTTTGTCACATCCAAAATGACCAGCCAATCCACCACCATGAGCCTCCCGAATAATAGCTTCACGCAACGAACCTTGTGGCACGCAAAGTTGAGTTCCCTTGTACAAGAACCCTTCTTGAATAACAAACTCTTTGTACCCCCCTTGTAGACAAAGACTCCAAACTTTATCAAAATCAGGATCATCCTCATACATGGCTTTAACAACTTCGAAACCAAGCACTTTGGCATGGATGGTACTCAACAAAAAATGCCTCCTACTCAACGCGTCCGCAACAACATTGGATTTTCCGGACTTGTGCTTGATAATGAAATTGAAGGATTGAAGGAACTCCACCCACTTGGCGTGTCTAGAATTAACTTTTTGTTGAGCACTCAAAAATTTAAGCGTCTCATGATCTGAAAAAAGAACAAATCCATTAGGTAATAAGTAATGACTCCAATGCCTTAGAGCCCTCACGATCGCATAGAACTCCTTATCATAAGTGGAATACTTCCTCCTTGCGTCATTGAGCTTTTCACTGACAAAGGCAATTGGCTTTCCTTCTTGGCTCAAAACAGCGCCAATTCCAATTCCAGATGCATCGCACTCCACTTGAAACACGTTAGCAAAATTAGGCAATGCCAATATGGGTGCCGCCATCAGTTTTTGCTTGATGTTGTCGAAACTTGTTTGTGCCTCTGCATTCCATGAAAACTTTCCTCCCTTTAGGCACTCGGTGATAGGAGCCACCAAGGTACTAAAGTTTCTGATAAAACGACGGTAAAAAGATGTCATCCCATGGAAACTCCTAACATCAAACAAAGTCTGTGAAACGGGCCAAGTAGCTATAGCCTCTACCTTGCTTTCATCAACCTTGATGCCGTTTTTGGTGACCACATAGCCAAGAAAAACCACACTTTCCGTCACAAAACAACACTTCTTGAGATTGACATAGACATGCTGTTCTTTTAAAACATCAAATACTTGTTGAAGGTGCACCAAGTGCTCATGCAAATCACGGCTATAAACCAAGATATCATCAAAGTAAACCACAACGAATGTACCTAAATAAGGCTTGAAAATGTGTGTCATGAGTCTCATAAATGTACTAGGCGCGTTTGACAATCCAAAGGGCATCACTAACCATTCATAAAGCCCACGATTGGTTTTGAAAGCCGTCTTCCACTCATCTCCTGGTTGCATGCGGATTTGGTGATATCCACTACGCAAATCAATCTTTGAAAATGTTGTAGCGCCATGGAGTTGATCCAACAGATCATCAAGTCTAGGAATGGGAAACCGGTACTTGATGGTAATTTTGTTGATGGCACGACTATCTACACACATTCTCCAACTACCGTCTTTCTTGGGAACCAATAAGGCTGGCACCGCACAAGGGCTGAGACTCTCTCTAATGAACCCCTTTGCAAGCAATTCCTCCACTTGACGTTGCAACTCCTCATGTTGGCTAGGATTAATCCTATAGGCAACTTTGTTCGGTAAAGTTGATCCCGGGACTAAATCAATTCGGTGTTGGATTCCTCTAACCGATGGTAACCCGCTAGGAATTTCCTCCGGCATGAGAACTTCATATTCGGTCAAGAGAGGTTTGATGACGTCGGGTAGATTGGTTTTGCATTCAGTCCCCTCCTTTGCCACTAAAATCATTACAGGTTCATTCTTCAAAAGAGCTTCCGTGATTTGTGCACCCGACAAGAAAACTTGGCCATCCTCCTTCTTTCCTTTGCTGCTAGGTAGCGGTTTCATTGGGTTCAAAATTATCTTCTTTCCATCTTTGATGAAGGAATAGGTGTTTTTGAATCCATCATGCATCACTCTCCTATCAAATAACCAGGGCCGACCCAACAGAAGATGGCATGCGTTCATTGGCACAACATCACACCATATTTCATCTTGATATGATTTCCCTATAGAGAAGGAAACCAAACACCTTTTGGACACCGATACTCTATTTCCATTCTTGAACCATTGAATCTTGTAAGGCTTGGGATGAGGCTCGGTAGATAAGCTCAATTTGGTCACCATCTCTTCGGACACAACATTGGTGCAACTCCCGCCATCAATAATGAGGTTACACACTCGGCCATGAGATGTGCAACGGGTTTGAAACATGTTCTCTCGCTGTCAATGCTCTTCTTGACAAGGACTTGCATTCAAGAGTCGCCTAATGACTAGAACCTCTCCTTCGTCACCATACTCTTCATGTTCTTCAAGATCTCCTTCTTCTTCTTGATGAGCCTCTTCTTCTTCAACCACATCATCGTCAATGATAATGAAGGTACGTTTGTTGGGACACTCCGAGGCAATGTGTCCATAGCCCTGGCACTTGAAACATTTCTTGGTAGCATTGGGATTGACTACGGGTTTTGGATTTCGTGTCTCCGGCTTGGTGTTGAATGAGGACGCCTTGGTTGATGCCGAGGAAGAGGATGAGCCAGGATTTCCCTTGTTTGTCAAACTAGGGTTGCCCACAGATTTATTTGGAAATCTCCTTGCCTCCCTTTTCTGCTGCTCCACATTCAAAGCCAATTTTCGGATATCGTTAAAAGTTCAATATGGCTGTAATTTGATTACATCGGAAATCTCCTTCTTGAGTCCGCCTAGATACCGCGCAATTGTTCGCTCCTCGGGTTCTATTACGTCGCACTTGAGCATCAGATACTTGAATTCTCTAGTGTAGTCAGCCACAGACACCTCAAATTGCCGGAAATTGTGAAACTTTACATAGTTGTCTTATTTGTAATTGTCCGAAATGAATCTTTTTTTGAGTTCCCGCTTCATCTTCTCCCATGTTCGAATGGGCCTCCGTCCTTCTCGCTTGAGATTCTCCCACCAAAGGGACGCATACTTCTTTAGTTTAATGGCAACCAACTTGACTCGCTTTTCATCAGAATAATCCTTAAATTCAAAGATCCTTTCCACGGTGTACAACCAATCGAGGAATGCATCGTCTTGTGATTGTCCGTCATATTCTGGTACATCCACCCTCACATCACCATCGTGGCTTCTACGGTGAATTCGACGTCTTGGGTAAGCATAGGAGTCGTCGCTAGAATCATCTTCATTGTGGAATGGATTGATGCCTTCATCTGCACGGCGCCTATCATGCCTTGGTGGATCTTGCCTCTCGAACCATTCTAGGCGTTGTTGAAGTTGCTGTATTGTTCTTCGCATTTCCTCCATCTCGAGATGTTGATTTCTTTCTTCCATCGGTTCATCTTCTTCAACGAGTTGTCTTCGAAGAGCATGTCTCCTCATTTTCTTCAACCTGCTCTGATACCAAAAATGGTACGGAATACTGTTCACAGGGTTGGGAAAAAAATAACTCAGACTTAAAATAAGTCTAGAAGGATGCCACTAACGGTTCCCACATGTTAGATAAGTCAAAAACTCGCCACTCTAGGAATCCACCTAAGAGATAAGAGTTCACAATTCTCACAAGAACTGAATTTTCTCATTCAACAAAATCTGTCACAATACAGATCATTCCAGTCCTATGTAGGACAAATTTTACATCCCAAGATAATTACCATTCAGTTACAAACACTCCCATAATTACATATTTAAAACCAAGAAAACTTCCCCACCATAACTATTCTGAAAACCATCCATATTCCTCTAATTACAACCTTTACTTCAGCCACCAAACAGCCCAAGAGTCTAACAAACTTCTACATAACTCCAACACAATTAAAACCAACTTGAAAATGTAGTAAATACTAGAATAAAACATAAAATAAGCACTCAGAAATCAACAATTAAAGTTGAGCTTGAAAGCCAAGTTTGTGGTTAGAACATTGCCAAAAACGTGTTGCTTGAGGTTAGAACATTGCCATGCTCTGCATCATTACTTTTTAGTAATTTTTACTATACTAATTCAACAAATAATAAAATTAAAAGTAGAAATAGGGAATAAATTTAAGACCCTGTAGGTTATTCTATTTTATTGGCATAAAGTTAACAGTAATTAACGTATTACAGTTAGAAACATCACTTGGAAATATCCGATCTCTTCTTGTACCTTCTGTGTCTGTACTTTTATTGTACGAATTATACAATTCCCTATAAATTACACCAACTTCATTGGTGACAGTTATACTTACTGCAGAGAGATATAAAAATGTACTTTTGCATCGACTAACTACATATAAACAATATGTAACAAGAATAAAGAATGAACATAGTAGGATGATACATCTGTGCAAGAAAGATCAAGAAAACCACAGTAGTCAACGGTTTTCGCTTTTAGATGTGTTCAAGTATGGCGCCAGTGTGATTGAATCCGCACGATACTTGTACCGCTCTCACGCTATCCCCAAAATTGATCATTCTAGGTTTTATGAAGTCAACATCACTTCCATGGCCCTACTTGCACAATCCAATATTAGATACTTCACCGCAAAGAGAAATTGAGGAAAAGGAGTTTTATATCAAAGAAAGTAATTCAGTAAACATAATCTGTAACAGTGCAATCATAATCGTACATCTTAATAAAATGGGACTTGGAAACAAGTTTAAATAGTTGCTATTTATGATCTTAGTGTCTACAATGAAATTCTAGCTTATTACGATCAACAATTAGAAATTAGTACAAAGCAGACGAGAAATCCTCCTAGTTTCTGTGTTCCTTTCTAATTCAATGAACAGAAAGCTGTTTTATATGTTACTGCAATAAATCTCTGCCAATTGGATGTCCACATCAAGAGATGGAAATGTGTACAATGTTAGCAAGGTTCTTAATTTATGGATCTGGTTCGTATCAAGGATACTCGTGCAAAAATGTAAAATGCTAAAAATGTGCACAATCAAAAGGAAAATGCAGATATTGGTAAAACGTTCACAACAACATTTGTTCTTTGCAGATGTCTGCACGCTTCACAGTTTGTTGCCAATATTAACCAAAATAATTCAACAATTAGAGACCTTATTATTGTGTTCGAGAACCAGAACAAAATGTTTTTCCTCATGTCCGTCATTCCAGATCTGACCATGTCACAGCAATCAATATCTTAATATGTTCCAAATATAGATACTTCGCTTACATTTGATATCAGCATAGATATATATATAAATTGTAATGCATTATTTGCGAGAAACTTGTACACGGTTTTTACATGCTTAAATGAAAGGCAGATGAATATGAACAAAGAAAAATATCTGGTTTTTGGAAAACAAATATCTCCACAAAACAATGCATTTATAACGTCAATATTGAAGTTCCTTCTCTGTTAGTTTCAGACGTCAAAATAATGCTTCTTTGTCATTGTAATTAGAACAGTTTTGAGAATAGCAGGACCAATCATGCAAGTTTCTTGTGTTGAAGGAAACTATAATGAAAAGACATAAGAAAATTAAGTAAAAGAGATGTGGAAGCATACCAATTGCCCTCCTGAAGAATGTCCATCTACAGAAAATGTTCCATGTGAACCTCCCCAACCCCAAGTGAAAACTTTTCCTTCTGGTTCAAGAAATTAAAGTTATTAGTCCTCTAATTATCGGTTAATAAAAAGTTGCACATCTACATTTTGTAAAAGCCAAAAACATGTATAGTAACGACGGAAGGAGAAAAAAAAAGTTGCACATACTCGTACAAGGATTTAACATGCATCACTGATGCATTCAAAAGTAAGTAATCTTTTAAATAAAAGGACATAGAAGAACTATAACATAGGTTTCTTTTGGCTTCCGCAAACAGGTCAAACAAAAAGGCTGAAGGGGGGAAAAAAAACAACGATTAAGTGGCATACTTTCCACTGACGAGGCACATGATACCGGAGATGTGGTGCAATTTGATGATTACCAGCATCTAACATTTTGAGGTGAAATCCTACTATCCAGTTTTTTTTTTTCTTTTTCTTTTTCTTTTTTTCCTTTTTTTTTTTTTTTTTTTTTTTTCAAAAAGCAGATTTAGTTGTCAAATGCTCCTGAAATGTCACGTTGTTAGTTGTTAGAACTTTGCATCTAAAATGTCTTTACTACAGGTTGTCTGTTATGAATACTCCCAAAAATGACAAAGCAGATGAAGTAATCAATTTTCCAGTCTACAAACGGACTTAGAGGCACCCCTACTATATAAAACGTATGACTTGTGACCATTAGATCAAAAAAATTAATATTGCCAACAGTATTCAAAGTAGGGAGAAACTGAGAAAGAGGTTAAGACATTTTTTCCCATTTATCTCTGACATTGTCCACGTCAGATGATGTCGGTAATGTCAGTAATGTGTACGTTGACTGTGACACTGCTTAGTTGAAAATATATATGTGCATATATAAACATCTAGAAGTATTTTTGTGAATATCCAACCAGTGCCGACATTCCTATACGGAATCTGCAATGCAATGTATTATTTTAGAAGTTCATCTTCCAAGAACTCCTTCAACCATGATTCCAAAATATAATCAAAAGTAAAGCCTCAACATCCCTGTCAACACTAACGTTATTATCCTTATTTTCGACCTCCCATTATCAGAAAGAGGTACCCAGCTTGCCGATTTCTTATTTGTCGATTTTCAAGTTACCGGGACAAGTGGCCGAGATTTTGGAGAAAATGATGAGAGCTTTCCTATGGGATGTTCAAAAAGGGGGGAGACTGAAGAATCTGGTGGCATAGGAAATTATTATGAGTAAGCGGAAGGGAGGATTGGGTTTGGGAAATTTGAAGAAGAAGAAGAAGGTGGCGCTCTTGGGTATGTGGCTATGGAGATTCCCATTGGAACAACAATCTTTATGGGCAAAGATAATCAAAAGCAAGTATGGCATTCAATCAAATGGTTGGGACTCGAATGTGACAAGGGGATCATTTAGAAATCCTTGGAAATTATATCTCAGGGTTTGCAAGCATTTCTTAAAAAAATTTCGTTGAGAGTGGAAGCGGGAAATAGAATTATGTTCTGGAAAGATATTTGGTGCGGAGACACAACCTTTGAGTCTTCATTCCCTTGGTTATTTAGATTATCTGTTTTCCCTAATTTGTTTATAGCCAATATTTAGTCCATTGATACAATTAGGTTGGGATTTTGGGTTTAGGAAAGGTCTCAATAATAGGGAGGCTGAGGAGATGCAATCCTTGCTGTTAAGGATTAATTCTTTCTCACCAAATGGGTCAATGCCGGATCGTAGTGTATGGCTGTG